>CM043866.1:25378656-27778656 GCA_023846275.1 Vanilla planifolia | reverse complement strand
TAAGTGCGGGTGGAGAGTTTGAGAGTACTATAAGCTAAATCGACATAATGTGACAAGATTTCGGTTGAGAGGCTTCATTTTGAATTGTTCTGTGTGCACAGCTCTATTTGAGGTAGTTTGTCACTGTTTAGGAAGTCCCAAGAATGTTGTGCGTGAAGGCAACGCAGTCGAAATTGCAACGACGCAATTAGTGCAACGGCTTGCAACTCAGTGTTGCGACGATGCTGCATATGCCAACTCTAGTCAATGCAGATGAGAGCGTGTTAGAGAAATTCAACATAATTGGCATTGGTCAATACAGGTCAGTGAGGGTTAAAATGGGTTGAAGTGGGACTAACCCGGTTTTAGCACACCTTGAGCTGATTTGGCACAGGGATGCGCATTTCCAAAACTTTATGGAGGATTTGGGCTGATTTGAGTAGCCATGGGCAGCATACCTAAAAAAACAAGAAAAAAAATGGTTTCAATGGTCAGAAAGCAGCGAAGACACAGGAGTCGCTTTGACGGCAAAGGAGAAATGAAGTAGGAGAAGGTAAGGGTTTTTGGGAAGAAGGTAAACTCGTAAGTTGCGGAAGTGAGATTTCTAGACTTCAACCAAGTGCGGCTCGGAGGGATCTCAAAGGGATCTTTGGACAATCTCTCAACAAGGATGTCATCGGTGGAGAAGCTCTCTCTTCCTTGCCCTCCAGCCAACAAAAAAGGGCCTTCTTATAGCGGTACTTAATAAATTGTGTCAAATCCACGTCGGCTTCACTTGCCCTTCTTTATTCAAGCACGGGGATATTTCCTGGGGAACCTAGTGAAGCACAGTAGGTTCATTTCTCTTTTTTTCTCTTTTTAATTCAAATTTTGCTTCTTCATTTCTATTAAAGTCTATTATTTAATTTAATGAATATGAATATGACTATTAAGTGATGTTTTGATTTGGACTAATAGCTTTTTTAACATTCTAATTTCATTGCACCAATGGAGGGATTAGCCTTCTTAACTCTTTCATTGGTGGCAACAACAAGTAAGCAATGATAATGGACAACAACAATTGTTTGGTTGAGTGGAAGGGAAGGGTTTTCCAACAATGACAATGGTTAATAATATGTTATGATAGTGACAAACCAATGATGATAGATATCCATGGCAATTGCCAACCATTCTTGTTGACTATAATGACAAGTAGTGATAGGACATGGGCCACAAGATTCAACAATGATGGCGAGTAGAAGCAATAGTATTAGAAGGCAAGAATTAGAGGTTAGCACGTGGAGCTATAGTAAGCCACAATATATGGGTAAAGACATTAAGAAGCAACAATGGTTGACAAAGGGCAGAGGGGTTTGACAATAGGTGTTTGATGGTGGTGGTTAGAGGTAGGCAGAATCATTGCAACTAGTGAGGTGGTGACATGAGAAAAGCTCCACAATTTCAAGGATTCGGGAAATGTCCGAGTTCTTAAAGTAGGTCGATTCCAAGTTACTTAATTCCAAACCACCAAATTTTAGAAGCTTAGATTATATTTGGAGACAAATTATGAAAAACATTTTTTTTTCATTTAAACCTCAAAACCATCCAAAGTTCATTAAGCAGCTTTCATAATTTCTCTTTTTCACTTGCACAACAAACATTTTTCAAAAGCACCTTTCCCACAATAAAAATTATTATTGAACCAAAACTTAGTCTAGAGAATTTTGAAATATCATACACTCGGTGTTAATGTATTTCAATGAAACCAAATGCATGATTTTCCTCTTATAACCCCAACAAATTATATCTTTGTGAATCAAATTCCTTCTGATGTAAAAATTACTGGAAATAGTTAACAAGACAAAAGGAGATGGATGAAAGCAGCACTTTTGTGGTGAATCAAAATATGAACAACACTCGCAAGCACTGTAGGTTTAGAAACTATGCAGAGTGTCGATTATGGCCCAACTCTTTCGAGCTTAACTTTGAACTTGGGATAAAACTAATATCTCGAATATTTTAATTGCCTTGAGCAATGGCATGCTTATTAACTCTAACGTCATTTTTAGTGCAAAGCTAGAAACAGAGAAAATATCAAGTATCAACTGAACACAGTGTTTTGTGAGAAAGTATTTTGAGAAGTAGGAGGAGAAATATCATGCCTTTGGGTCCCAAGGTAACAGACACAGCATCAGCAAGTTTATCAATCCCAACTAGCATTGCTCTTCTGCAGTTGTTATCAAAAACTATCCTCTTAGGCCCAGCCCTGATGCAATAACTTCTCGTAGACAGATTTTTGGGAGGTTCGCGGCTCCATTTCACTGTTCTCTCCCCCTGCAGATGAACCGGCATATCAAATCAGACTTTCGTGATGCTATGGAGGAAACGCAAAGTGAAAACATTAAAAACCAGCAAGCAGACGATTACATGGGGATTAAGGCTTCTGAAAAAGGTATCGACTGAGGTGAAGGAGAAAGACATCTTCCCAGACAACGAATGCAGGGAAGCAGAAGCCTACGGGAACGGGTCGGAACAGCATAGGCTGCCTAAGCGATGGGGTTCAGGGTTTATAATTTGTGTATTTTTCTTATAGGTTTTATTAACGCTTGATGAAGTTTGATTAATTTTGTATAATGAGATGTAATTTTAAAAATAAAATATAAATATAATTTTTTAAATATATCAATTATGGGAAAAAAAACTAAGAGACTGTTTGGCAGTTAAGATGGTTAACTTAACCCTAATCTAATTGTTAAATACCATTTAACACCAAATGAAGTTAACTGATAATTTAACATGGAATCGGACTTTAACTTTACTAACCATAGCTTAAGCTTCCCTTTTCATTAGTGTTAGTGTCGAAAATTATCGTTTCCTTTCTCACTTTGTTATGCTTATCTTAAATGTATCTCTCTTATGACTCTCTTCTTCGTCTCAAAAAAGCATTAACTTGTGGAACAATTCTTCAACGTGAATGAATTCATCATTAAGACATAAATATTCATTTATGAAACTTTTCTAAGGGTAGATTTTTTTTTTATCACAATCATAATTTTTTAACACAAATTAATATGAAAAACTTTTAAATCAGACTAAGAAAATTATACTCAAATTTGATCAAACTTAATCAAATCAATTTTTCAAATATATTATTTATATATAAAAATATTAAAATAATAACAAGATATTGACGAATATGTCATAAGTTCAAATTTGAAAAAAATATTACGTGAGTATATTGATAAAAAAATCATTAAAATGAACTCAACAACATTGAATTTATTATTTTTTAGAGCTAATTAATTTATTATGAATTTTTTAAAATTTAAGTATAATTATAATTTTTAAAATGTAGCTCGTTGTGAAAGTGTAATTTATGAAATTTTTATTTAGAACAAAACTAATTAGTAAATAATAGATCTGCAAATATAAAAATGTTAACTTTTGTTAGGATAGATTTGTAATCCCTGAATTGTTGTATATAAGGAAATCGATGTGACAAAGGAAAAAATTTGTAATTAATATTTTCTAGGTGTTTAACAAAATCTTGCTTCAAATATCATATGAACAAAGTTTTCAAAATTTAATTAAATAGACTTTTCTTAGAGTTTTTGTCTTTTATGTTTAATACAATGGGGATCTTCAACTAATTGCAATGTTTTATACTCACCAAACCTTCCTCACAACTTGTAAATAGATTTGATTATTCTAATAGAGAGCCATGAATGAGTAAAGCTTCTTTGATAAGCCATCTTTTGGTCAAGAGTTGAGTGTGACAAGCAAAGAAACGTTTTGTCATCTCCATCAGCATTCTTATGAACTTAGGCAAATCTTGTTATCATGCTTCAATCAAAAGGGAAGTATTTCGACTTGTGATTTTAATATTTTTTATGAGAGAATACTTAAGGCTCTATCATTATCATTTCTCTTTAAACTTTTCATGCTTGAGTGCCTGTAAGTAAAGGAGTGAGGATATGATCGATAAGAGCTCGATCAACTAATGAAATAAGCTAAGAAACTTCAAGTTCATTGTAAAAAGGTGACATTGATTGAGAGAATAAGAGACAGAGGAGAATGTAAAATTGTGTCTACTGATATATTTTGTATGAGTACGATGGCTTACATTGTATAGTAAAATTAGCTTAAACCCATCAAGATAAAAGGTTATAAGGACGTGATGCTATGTTGCATAGGATATTTGAAAGGTTTGTACTAGGATGGTCTTTTATTGCACTAGTACAAGATAATAATAAAGGTGTCGAGTTCATTATACAATGGTGACATGGTTATCATGCTTGTGTAAGTAAAGGAGTGAGAATACGATCGATGAGAGCTTAATCAACTAATGAAATAAGTTGAGAAACTTCAAGTTCATTGAAAAAAGGTGATATTAACTGAGAGAATAAAAGAGAGGAGAGCATATGAAATTGTGTCTACTGATATATTTTGTACAAGTATAACAGTCTTACTTTTTCTTTATTTTATTTTTTTGTTGAAAGATCTTTTTGAGACGAGCTTAACGGTGTTTAATTTGTAATTTTTGGAGTTCTAAAGAATAAATTATAAATTTTTAAATATTTGTGATAGATTTGTAATATTGAGGATATATTTGTAATTTTATAAATGTTGGCATAGTTCAATTTGTTTCGGCAGAAAGTATATTTGTAATTTTAAAGTTGTTGGTGGGTATATATGTAATTTTAGGAATTTTGGTGCATGTTTATTTCTCCGGACGGAGGATATATGTGCATACAAGAAATTTGGAAAGAGTGATATGCAAAATGTGGTTCACGAACCGAGGGCATAACGGTTTCGACTGTGGTTCTAAAAGCCGAAGCAGGGTGCGTTCGGAAAAGCGCTTCTACAATACCGATTTCGGAGAGGTTGCCGGAGTTGCGAGGGCGAGATTTCCGATAGCTGCTGCCTTGCTTCGCACAGCTCCGTCATGCGACCGTAATAGCTGACGAGGATTTCGTGAGTTTTGGCACCCGACAGTGATGGTCGGCTAGGATTCCGTGAGTTCCGGCATGCGGCAGTGATGACCAACGAATATTACCGTAAAGTAAGAATTTGTTTGCTTTGTCATCGGGGTTGTGTAAGTTTTTTGGTGAGCAACAGAAACCGAGATGGGTCAATTTGGTCAACGGGAGATGCAGAAGATCTCGAGTTTGCTGGTGAAATATTTCGGCTTCGCCGAACGTACAGGAGAGAGAGAGAGAGAGAGAGAAAGAAAGAAAGAATATAAATAAATATAGCAGAAACCAGACCAGGCTTTTGGATTTGGCCGTGCGGCTAAACCAGGCTTGCCGGGTGTGGGCGGTCTAGTGCCAACGGAACCCAATAGTTGATTAAGGAATTTTGGGAATTTTAGAAATGCGTTTTGGAAAGCTGTTTGAGAAAAACTTTTAGAAAGCAGAATTTTTAACTGTTTGGGAATAATTTAAAAGAAAACTTTTGGCTAAAAGATATAGTTTAACTTGATTATGTTTGCATTATGGGCTTGTAGGACATCAAGAAGAATAAGAAGTGGGCAATACAAATTATACAGCAAATACAGGTAGATAAATTCTTAACCCTGTGATGTAGCACAGTATTATATGTTTTTACATGATTTCTTACTATCACATGGTGCTTTGGTTGTTACTTATACATTTGTATGAAAACTAAAGAGGAAGAAATAATATGGTATGATAATGAAATAAAAAGGAAGAAATAATATGGAAAGAAATGTCTTTTGATATGGCATAATTGTTTGGAATTGTGATTGGAAATGGTAGTAAAAATGGATTCCCAGAGATCATTATCCTCACCACTAGGCTCAGCAGTGTTGCAGGGTATCGATCATTGGATCAGATATCTGCCTAGTGTTATATGTTATGTGCTATGACTTTATGATGATTTACACCAAGCTTAGCATGTGTTGTAGGGTATGGTACCATACCTACTTGGTGACACTAGGCTCAGCACGTGTTGCAAGGTATCGATCTTTGGATCAGATATCTGCCTAATGTTATGTGTTTAGTTGGATGCCAGTTGAAGGTAATTTATTGATGATGATTGGATTCACGGGATAATACATCAAAGGGAATTGGTTCTGGTAATAGCACACTATATAAGGAATTGATATTTCTTTATGTTTTTCATTTGGCATTAACTTATATATATGATATCATGTGTGATTGTAATTTTATGCATATAATTTATACATATGATTGATCTTCACTACTCGTGGTATTTTGATATCTCTTTTTTATACTTGGTTAGTTGTTGTGATTTATCTACTAAGATGTGTAAAATCTCATTTAGTGCTTACATCACAGGTCATTAAACCACTACACCGAGAGACAAGAATGGTGCTGCTACAGTAGAGCTATTTTCAAGAGATGTGTGAGAGAGAGAAAGTTTTGGTGTGATTAAATGTTTAAAAACATGCTTTTATATATATACTTTGGATTTTGGGGTTGGTGTTTGTCTTACCGTCGGGTCCCCACCTTGGGTTTTGTTTATTGTCCTCACCTAGATATTGTATATCGCGACTCTGATGATAACTTTGTTATATAATGGTACTTGATGTAGGTGGGGGCTTGACAACAAGTGCGATGGCTTACATTGTATGGTACAATTAGCTTAAACCCATCAAGGTAAAAAGTTATAAGAACGTGATGCTATGTTGCATATGATATTTGAAAGGTTTGTATTAGGATAGTCTTTTATTGTACTAGTACAATACAATAATCATACAATGGTGACATGGTTATCGTACTTATATAATGATGATATCTATTGATCTTATACAAGGGAAAATATGAGTATCATATTTGTACAATGTAGATGTATTTGTCAAGTTCATCGTACTATGGCAATATGAGTTCCTACTTATATGAAGCAAATATAGAATTCATTATACAATAATATAGGTTTAACATGTTATGCTTGACTTATTTTGATATTCTTACTTCAAATACAGGACATGTTATTGGTTTTGATTGTAATGATTTTGTTACATATATTTACCATATGTTCATTTTATCGTGATATAAATATAACATAAATGGATTATAAAATATGAAAATATTTATGTGTTAATTATGACATACTTGGACACGAATTGAATATATGACATGTGAAATAAATAGGAATATAATCCTTTCTCGATAACATTATTCTCAGGGCAATATTTCTTATTATAGAACTCACATGGTGAGGTTGTTTCATATACATATATTTAATATTATTAGGATTTTGTGTAGGATAAGAGAAGTTATTCTCTTATATTGAGTGGTACTAGTTAAAGCCATTATCTTTATCATTTGATACAGAGGATATCTATAAAGAGAAAACTAAGTCTATAGTTCAATAAAGTATAAAAAACTAAAGTTGTATGAAAATATATTTTTGATTTTATTGGGTACCATTATTTTCATGTCTCTATATGTTGTGATATGATTTTATGGTTTATTTTTATCTCACTAGCGTTATATGACAATTCATACATTTATAAGATCATGAGACGGGGGATCAAACATTATGAAAGAGAATTGTATCCATAAGATGTGAGCGAGCAATGTTTTTTATAGAAGTTGAACTTTTTGTTTTTTATAATAATAGTTTTAAGCTTATATATTTAGTACTTGATTTTATGTAACTTTTTTTAACTCTTAATTTTGTGAAGGTTTTATTTTAATTTTATGATTTTAAAAATTTAGTTTTATCATTATGTCTTTACATAAAATTATATGTATTCATCATAGTATTGATTGTGTCTAGTTTTTGATTTTTTGTTTTATTAAATTGATGATAAGGTGAGATATTGACATTGATGTTATATGCTTTTTATTACTTCTTTGCTTTGTTGACTATCATTTTGCTCTTGGTTTGAGAAAGTTTTGGGTTAAGTGAGTTTCATTATTATAGTCATAATTTTTTTATTATCTAATTAGATTTATTTGTTAAGCGAGTTTCTAATCAGTTATTTAAAAGGTTTATCAAATATTTTTTTTGATTAAAAAGAAAATTTAAATTAAATATTTTAGGAATTTTTTCCCCAAAAAACATTTTTAAATTTTGATTTATTAAGATTAGAATTTGTTTAAAATATTATAATTAAATCTAAACTTATTTGCGTTATTTAAAAATTTATACATGAAAAAGTGAATACTTAAATTTAAAAAATTAGATTCTAGATAACTTAGTTTATCTTTTTTTATTGAATATTTTATTTTTTTCTAAATAATCTAATCTAGATTAACAATCAAATTCAAATTTTTTCTAACCTAACCTATCATAGAATAGCAACCAACAAAATTTTATTTCATAACCTCACTAACACAAGATAGTTATGTCAAACTAACTCCAACTAATCTAACACTTCATATTATCGAATAAGATTAAGTATATATTTAGATTAAAATAACAGTATTTGTATGATTAGTATGAATAAATCATTTATTTAATATTTATATTATTTATATTGTTATGTATCATAATAAGATAATGAGTTGTGATTTGAATAGCATTTAAATTTAATAGAATCAACATAATAATATTTTTTTTAAAAAAATATATTTATTGGCATAATTTTTCTTTTAAATTTTTTTTTTCAAATAAAATACCGTTTAATGAAGCAAGGCCTACCTCTTTACCGTCTTTCACGTATCGTACAAGTATGGTGTCGAGTCCTTGCACCACCCCATCCGCAGCCTTCCTGCGCCAACCCTTGAGACCCCCAGGTCCTTCCATCTTGCAGCTTCCAATTCGGAGCAACCCGGCTAAAAGAAGACGGCCTTTAGCCACCAGAGCTGTAAAAGAATGGCGGGAGTACGAAGAAGCCGTGAGGGAGAAGGATCTTGCTCGAGCCCTTCGGTTCCTGAAAACTATGGACTCCGTTTCCAATTCTGTCCAATATACCGCGTCATCTTCTTCTTCTTATGCGCCTTCGAATCCTTCGATCTCTTACTCGCCAGAGTTCCTTGGGCCAGAAAAGGACTGGGAGGTTCTCGACACATGCCTCAACGCTGATGACATGAGGCTCGTCGGTAGGGCATATGCCTTTCTGAAAGACCGTGGTCTGCTGAAAAACTTTGGGAAGCGCAGAAATATTGGTAAAGTTGTAATCTTTTACGTTAGTTCACTCAGTCTGATATGATTGCGGAGGAATATTTCATAAAGATCTGTAAAAAACTAAGGCTTAGGGTTTAGATAACAATCTATAAGCTTTTATTGATAAACTGGGTTTACGATACAATATTGACTTGTAAACCTAGTCGACAATTGACTGTATTAGCACTGTAGGTGATTATTGATTATTAATTGTGATTATCAATTAATTATGAATTAATGCATTGATTTTTTGCATTCAATAATGTTGAAATTTGAACCAATCAATTTTTGTTATAGAATTGATGAACTCATAGATTTTAAGGATCACTAGTCAATTAAGGAATAATAACCCTTTTGAATTTTTTAGAAGTCGATTAATCCATTGATTGGAGTATTAAAGCGCCGCATACTATCTAGGTAAGAGCATCTTATAGTCGAAGAGGGGGCATGCTGAAGGAAGGATAAGGAGAGAGAGACAAAGGTGATTAGTTTTAAATAAAAAAGACGGAATGCCTAACTTGTTCTTGGGAGGTTGACCTAGGTCACTTGTATGCCAACAAAAAACAAAATGAAGATTCTAGGCACATTGTAAGCATGATTTTTCTTCAGTAGTTTTTTTTACTATACATCTTTTGTCTTTTGTCTGTGATTTTTATCTAATCTTAAATCATCCAATCAAAATTTAATTAACCTAATCCAATAGTTATCACAAGTTAAAAACTTTTTGGGACAACATTTTGGTGCTTTAGTTTAAAGTTGAACTCAAGTAGCAAATCACTTTTTTTCTTTTTTAATGGCATAAAGAGACGATCAAGTTGTTAACAACTAGGTTTTTGATGTTCATATTAGTGAAATGATCAATCCATTGATTGGAGTATTAAAGAGAGCTCTATCACACTTGCAACAGTAGTAGCTTGCTCTTTAGCCTTCTCTACCACTTGTTTCTCAAACTCTCTAGATTTCTTTTATTCGTAACCAATTTTAGACTTCACTAGTACTACATTCTATATCCCTATTACCTGCATATTCACCATGCATAGAATAATGCTACCAATTGAAACTACTTATATTCCTAAGCTTTCAAAGGATATCCCTTTTTAATAGAGTAATAAAGAATTCAGCTGCCTAAGCGGCCTCAACTTCCTCTAGTCCCATTCCCAAACTTTCTTATTGAGCTTTTTAGTCCTTCCATATCTCTCTACTCCTACCTAGGATAATACATTGCAGAATCTCCCATTCAATCAGCTAGTAAACTGACTTTTTCCACCTATTATACATCATCTATGTGAAGACAACTAAAACATCTGCCTTAGTTTTCACCCATAGGAAAAGTCACAGCAAGGAGGTTGGAGAAGCTCCTCTTAGACATAAGGATGAAATTTTGTCGCAATTAGAGCCATCAACGAAGTCTTATGGTGACTGAATTAATGAAGAATATTATTTGGATTACAATTTTCAAGCATTAATTTATGAGTTTATGGAGGAGGATCTACGACTAACGTAGCATATTCCCTGGTTGCTAGTGTATACGAGAACAATAGTCCCCAAAAGTCAATGTCACCAACTTTTAGTTGGTAAGCAATGCATTTCGTGCATTAAAGGGGATAAATGTTATTTGTTCATCACTCATTTGGATTGACATTCTCAAGATTGGTTCTAGAGTCTAGCACCTACATGAATTTCTTCATAACAACTAAAGGAGTTTGTCAGTTTTTTCATTAGCCAAGAAGTTGTGTTGACTTATGTAGGACCTATTTTGATTGAAACAAGGAGAACAGGAGGTATTGTGTGATCTAATTAATCGTGTTTACTTAATATTTCATGGAATAAAATATTGTAGTCATTAAACAATGAGAGACAATCTTAGTGAAAGTTTATGCCTTGTTTCACATTTAATGAAAAGCTTGTTAGAAAGCTAGCTGTGATCTATTTGGAGATGATGGAGATGGCTCAAAAATGCATTCAAGACAAAGCAATAAATAAATAGTATCAGTTAGAGAGAGAAAAGGATTCAATCCCTTTTGTAGGCATAAAAAATAGTTGTTTATGGACTAGTTTGTAAGTCATAAGTAAACTTGGTTTGAAGTAGCACTAGCCAGGTATATTGACTAATTAGAGTGTGTCCTGGGGGATGAAGTAGATTAGGATGATGATACTATCCCTAAAGTAGCTTTGTCAATGATCTGTATGCCAAAAGAATTTTTGATTATTCTATGTAAGCAAGGTTTGTCTTTGTCTCCTTTACCAATATTTGAACCTAAAATTATTAGGGACTAAATATTTTCTTTTTTATTCCAACCATGGCCACAACACTTGTGATTATTTTGCTTTGAGGATTTTAAATTAAAAGCATTTGGATGAAGGGTATTAGGAAGTCATATCAAATAACACTATTTTTTCTCCTCCTTGTCTAGTACCAAAAGGAATGTTAGGGGATTTAGCTTCATAACTTTTCCTTGATCTTCTTTACTTTTCTTAGATGCACTTCTCTTTTAGGAGATATTTAAGGGCATCTCTTCTTCTTTCTTGTGTTCCTTCATGGTAATCTCATGATAAGGACTTGAAATGGTCTCTTTTTTCTTCTTTAGAAGATTAATTTGTTTGTTCCTCTTCCTCATTGTTTTTTCCCTCTTTGTTTTTTTCCAGTAAGGAGCAAATTTTGGATTTTGTAATTTGTCAAAGAAAAGACAACGGTAGCAGGGGTACCAAGCTATATTCTTATTGATACGTGAATCCTTTTATAAGTTTATTGTATTTTTAATTCAAAGAAATTTCTTCAACAAGATTCTATCTCTCATGAAAGTAGCTACTAAATTTTGTTGGTCTATTTTCTGGTTTCCACCATTTTATTTCTTTAGAGTTAATGAAGAAATACTTTGTCTTACAATCTCTGTAAGATTAGTTTGTCATATGAAAAAAAAACCATTAGTTACCTCTATGAGGCTAATTGGTCTTATAGATTTTCCTTACCTTTCAGACTTAAATAAAGTTCTAAAGAGCATACTATTCTAATCTATTTTATGAGTTTTATACTGTTCATAGAATTTATGGATGACAATGAAGTTTAGATTCAGTTATGGATGGTACGTATATGATGAATTTTTATAAGTTGTTGGCTTTCCATTGGTGGTTTTGGTGGCTATTGGTGAGATGTGAAATTTATGGGGTATTTTTAAAAACTTGGTCGACAAGAATATGAACGATGTTGTTATTTTGTGAAATGTTTGAGTTATTTTTGGTAAGTGCAATCAATAAAAATGAGAACCAAATTGTTATTTTCTTTGGCACATCATCCTAGATGGATGGTCAAATTGGAATTGTTAACAAAAATTGACTGAACTTTTTGCAATGTCTCATTTTTGATAGTCTTACATATTGGATACTTTGTTGTATGAGACTAAGTTTGCCTATAAAAATAATTTTTATAGATCAATAAGCTATAGCCATTTTCATATACATACAAATTATGAACATAGAAGTAATAAGTTTGCATCATCATTTGAATAACATATGAATGATCATTATGGTCATGCAAAAATCAAAAGAAAGCTTGCTGTAAATTATTACAAATGTAAAGCTTATGCAGATTTTCAACTAAAGTTCTTTCAAATCAATAAGAGAATTAAAGAATGGTTGAGTTATATTCTGAAAGATTTCCATCTAGAACCGTTAAGAAATTAGTTACTAGGCAAATGGGTCATTTCAAAAGTATCTACTTAGTTGAAAAGAATGCATACAGGTTTACCTGTCTATGGATATAGGCATTAATTTTGTATTTAATATATCAGATTTAACATTATATTAGAAACACGACCAAAGAATTTCTTTTCATTAACCCATTTCATCTATCTAGATCTTTACCCCTTGCCTCCAACAGATCCTTCAATAAATGTCAACCATCCACTTTGATACCCACCATAGATCACATAGAAGTACCACGTGATTTTTCACAGTTTCATGCAACAAGTTCTTTGATGTCACCAAATTTTGTTGCTTTGCCTTCACATGAACCTCAGGGATGATGGTTTGAGAGCATTTTCAATGACCAAATCTTGAAAGGATCAGATGGAAGGGTACACATTTATCTCAGTTGATGGCAAGACTTACCAGCTTTAGAGGATTCTTGGGTTAAACATCATATGCTACAAAAGCATTGCTTGGACATATTGAAGGAGTTTCATTGCCATAGATTGCCAGGGGTGATTTCCCCAGGTCGGGGATACTTGATGCAAAGCTTAGGTGATCTAGTCATATTTCTAGATTGTTGGACTGTTATGTTCAGTAGCTTCCATAAAAACTCAGAGCTTCCTAGAAGACATCAGATTAGTCATGTCAGACAACATTATTCTCATTATAGCTTAGGGTGCATGTGCGAGTTTTGTTTCATTTGGGCAATTTTATTTGAACTCTTTATGTGGATAATGTTTGTGTCACTTATTGAAACTTAGGACATATATGTACTAAGATAATTTTGGGGATTGTGATATGTAGCACATGCATTTTTAGCATTATGTATGTTGTTTTGATGTATGTCAGAACTTGTTTAATGGTGTGCCAGACTCAGGTTGAGCTGCCTTGGCCAGTTCAGAAACTGTCCTTGGATGCTGGCCAGTTTTAGTTAGTTTTATGTGCACACTATTTCAATACGAGGTTAGTGTTGATTTGACACTTAAAAGGTGTGATTTTGTTGTTGCAAAGGATCTCAAAATGCCTTTGATTTGGTTGTGAAACCCAAAGATTCTTGGCTGATTGTACGAATCTGCATAAAGGTGTGATGTCATGGTGCCTTTGTCTTTCTCATTTGTTACATTCAAATAATTTAAACTTGATTTTTCTTTGTGTTATTTCTTTTCTTGATGATCCTTTGTGTTTCCTCTAGAAAATTTGACTAGATTATGTTATGGTCTTGTTAAATTCAAACTATTCTACAATTGTACCACTTGGCTTGTTCTTGTAGTAAATTTTTCAAGATTGTAGTTCGATCAATTCTAGAATTGAATTTGGAGATGACTAAAGAAAGTGTGAAGAACATGTTGTAGTTAATCATACGTTTTTCCTAAATGTTTCCATATGAAATCCCTATACAATTCATGTATTTTATTGTGTTCTGTTTACATGACATGCACTCAATCAAGTGCATTTTTGCTGCTAGTTGTCAGTCTATTGTGAAATTAAAAATTTGAGCAATACTTGAAATTAACCATTCTGTTAATTAATCTATTGTCCCAAGCAATTTCATTCAATTCACAAACTCCAAGTTTGCTGCATAACATAGTATCTATAGCAAAACTTCATATATTATACAATCATTCCTCCTACTGAATTAGGAGTTGTCTTGCAATGATGACCCTCGTTATCCTATAGCAGGTAGGCATGATTGTAAAAGGGCTTCCCTTTCCTCTATGCAAAGGATTCGATCCTTGCTATCAGAGGAGAAAGATGAGGAGCTCTAAGTGCGAGAACTTTTGTAAGCATCAGGAGACACAACAAGCTAGTTTCTAGATCTTCTTTGTCACAAAGCTAACATGATTTTTTCTTTATTCATAGAGTTTCTTTAATAAAATTTCTCGTTTCCACAACATTTTCTAGTCCCTTTTTTTGTGCAGCACCTAAATTTTTTTTGCTTTAACACGATTGATTCAAGACCTCTGTTTCATTGACTGTTTCATGTGACAGAATCTTGTCAATAAATAGTTTTGTTTTCTTCATATAGAAAGGAGAATATGGAAGTCAACTTTAATTGTCATGTCAAAAAGTTCATGTTTTGAAATAGCTGATATATAATTATACATGTGTGTTGTTTTATTAAAGATAATTATTATCTACAAGGAATGCTTTTGCAATGTTATAGTCTCTTCTGGCAAAAAGGCCTTAGAAAACTAATCAGAATATGTGCTTACATAACCATTTCAAATTCATTTTAAATCTTTTCCAAATTCGTGCTTGTTTCTGAAGAGGGAAGTAACTTAAATTTCTTAACTCATAAATTGTTAAAAAATATTCGGTTCCTAAATGTCTGTCTCATCGATTGCTTATTGAAACATAACTCGTCCAAATCCTTGTTTGAAGGCATGGCATGTTACTATTTTTCTGATAGTGGTAACTTCTGGATTATTTTGATCTCTAACTTGCAAAGCATGGAAATATACCATTCTTCCTTTTAATTGTTTGCACAAATGTTTTGAATTCTTTATTCTTCTTTTGCTGCAGTCGTGGATGGAACAAGAGATGTGACGCCAACAGTTTTAAAGGAATTAACAGGTTTGGAAGGTAAAACTTATATTATTGCCGTATGCTAATTTTTCTTTCTCATTCTTCAGTTGCAGTAACATGCTCGCATTATGTAATTGTTTTTTTTTTATTAATTTCCTTCTATTCCTGTTGGTGTGTTTTAATTGAAGTTTTTTTGTGATAGTTTAGTTTCTGTCTTGCTGTTAGTTATAATGGGAAAACTGCTCAACTGTTTTGCTCTTTTGAATCATTATTGATTGGATAAATGTATATTTTGTAGTGATTTTAATCTTTACAACAAACTTCTTGTGGACTTGGCAGCTTCTAAGCTTGCACCTAAAAAGTGGGGCCTTTCAGGGACTTCCAGAATTCTATTGGCTGCATTCTTTGGTGTTGCTAATGTTCTGGTCTCTCGAGGAATAGATATAAGACCTAGTTTGGCAGCATTATTAGCTTTGGGCACTTTTGATGCTGTTTTTCTAGGGGGAAGTTGTCTCACACAGATATTTTGCTTTTGGCCTCCTTATAGGCGTCGAGTTCTAGTTCATGAAGCAGGGCATCTTCTTACAGGTTATCAATGTTTTACGTTTACAATTTCTACTGGATGACATGAAGTTTTGTAATGAAAGCAAGTTGAGCACAGCCTTATGATCTTTAATCAATGTTTTTAACTTTCTCCTTAATATTTGTAGCATATCTTATGGGATGCCCTGTTAGAGGGGTGATATTGGACCCCATTGTGGCTATGCAAATGGGCATACAAGGCCAGGTATTGTCACTTCTATGTCTTCTGCGGGCTTCTTGTCATTTTGTTCATGCATACTTGCCACCATCTAGTTGGATATTTATTTGTATGAGCAACTTTATATTGAAAAATTGGCTCATTACCATGCAGTACCATGTGCAAAATATTTTGTTTAATCTTTAAGCTATGTTTGCCTTGTATTGAAGTTGTTTTTTTACTTTTCTTGGCTCCTATAAGAAATCATACCTATAAGCTTTGTGAAGAGCTTGGCACATAAAAATGGTTGGGTGAATTGAAATTTGATCAAATAGGCAAATAAATGCACAAACAAAATGACAAATTAAATTTTAATGAAGAAAGAAGGCAAATATAGTTTTTTAGGTGGTTCATCTTCAAATTGGCCTTTTTCCATCCCCCAAGAACTTAGGCTTCATTGGTTCTGCCATTGCAAAAGCCACCAAACTAAAGATGCAATATTTTGTTTAGAAGAGAAGATTTCACTCTAGAAGGGATAAAATAAAAAAAACTCATAAGGAGGTGCAACCAACCTAAAGCTCTCCATAGGAGGCACTACCAATCCGAAAAAAGTTTAACATTGATCATGCTTAGAATAGGTAAGGAGTTACATACTCCTTTCTAAGTTAGGAGAAACATAGTGCAAAACTACTAAAAAAACATTCCATAGACTAGAATTTATACTATAAAAATTTTATGGATTGATATAAACAATTATCAATTGTTCAAGATAAGACAAAAGATCAAAATAGGATAATAATGAAAACTTATGCAAGTCACTTAGTGCGTGCACTCTTTGTTATAAAATTTGTTATAATTATGCTTATAATACATGAAATATACGAGTTGGCCATGAAAACATTTGGTAGATTATCATCTTCAATTTGTATTGATGAAGGGTTATGTAGATGTTCTTTCAATTTCTCTCAATGGACTTCTACATTAATTAGTTGTTATCAACAAATAGCCATTATTAAAGGAGTTGCAATTAGTCATTCCTTTTTTTTGCATAAAACATTTTGGGAAGTATCTTCATCACAACTCAATACTGATGTGTACAACCTAAAAAGACCTATGAATAGTTAGATCAAATTATTTAATCATATGATTTGCTAATGTACATGTCATTTGAGCTTTTGGATCAGATTGACTAACCAAATCATTAGAAACCTTATGATATTGTACGACTGAATGGTTGGATCATTCAATTTGTGCTATGAAATAATAATTTTGAAAAATAAATAAGTAAATATAAATACATGAAAAAGTTATGAAGATGCATCTTGACATTATTTATAATATACAAAAATTTTTTTTAGAAATAGTTTAATTGGGTAGATTTAGGCATTTGATTATCATTCATTTTGCTTAGTTAAACTTGTATGTCTAAAATGATAATTTCTTATAAGAATGCCATCAAAATGTGAGCAAGTTGGGACATATATGTAAGAATTATGATCTATATGTCAAGTTGTTAGTTTGTACTTTATACATTGTGCCTTTTAAGTATATTTAAGTTCAAATAACAATTTATTAAATTCATTCAATCCAAATTTAAACTATTTTTGCCATGATTCATAATATATGTGATAAGATTCAAATTAATTTTCCCATTGATGTAATCATTAAGAGTGAGTTGAATTTTTGCTTTTGGAAAATGTTTTTCAACAACAAATTTTTAAAAAGTAGATTCAAACTAGTTTTTAAATTTTTAAATGCACTTTTTGCATCATAAACTCAAGGAGTTTTGTGTTTTCATTGCAAATGTTGATTCAAGCAATTCTTATGAAATATGTACTTTTCTTTTAACTTTTTAAAAGCAATTTTTAATCACAAGTATTTTGGAAGCAACTTTGTGCCTTTAATTTTAAGTTGCAACAACTATGCCCATTGCACTAAGGATAGTTATATGATATGGACTCAACTAACTATGTGTAAGGCCTAGATATACAATTCAAGATCCAACACAAACATTTACTTGTTATGTGTCAAGATATATAATATTAAGTTCTTTGATCACATGTGTGTTCTTCAACAAAGATAAACTCTCTTATTCAACAATCGTTATACCTATATGGGTCTAGGTATTCTATCAATCCTCAGAGGGCGTGCTCTGGCCTCAGAGCTCCCCTAAGGGGCCCTAAAGGGGGGAAAGACACTCTGAGGGGAGACAAGGGCTCAGGGCTAAAGGGGTGACTTTTCTGACCTTTCAGTAAAAATTCTCAGACCCTAAATTCAAAGAAGCTGATATTTTTGGTTGAGTACATGGGCCCTTCTAATTCTAAGTTGAGCTGGCCCTAGAACCCAACCCCAGACTAGATAATCTAGAACCAAAAGGAGCCAAAGAAGGGGATTCTTTGATGAGCTATTTGAAGGAATCTTTTGCTGTATGGCCCTTGAAGTTTTTGCTAATCTATTTCCCTTTGAGTTTTCACAAGAGGAACCACAAACAGCTCTTTGCCTTTCTGAGAGAGGTGGGGAGAACCATTTGTTGGAGCACACGTCAAGCTTGGGAAAGACCTTTGATGAGCCGCTTACCTATCCGCTACTCTCATATATCATAATCATAAAGAAGATGATCAATCCAGTACAAAGTGTAAAGTAGCTATCATTTAAGGATATAAGCTTTTGTATTTTACATCTTCAAGCATCTTCTTCAATCCAAGCATACCTTAAGCTTTGGATTCTTCTTTGGTTGTCTTTCTTAAGCTTTTGAGATACCAAGTTCACCATGTCTAACCACTTTTATTGAGCTGATGGATGAATTGTAGATACACTAATTATCGAGTATTAGTAAGATAATAAATGCTTAATATGTTTGTGATTATTTAATTGTTCAGTAATCTTTGTCATTTTGAAGATAACAAGCTATTAAAATGTAAGTATAATAATAAGTCAATAAAAGCTTTTTGATAATCCATACAAAGACATTGTCATGATTGTCTTATATTATATGATTTCTTATTGATAAGAAACTGAACTTATAATTGCAACTTATGTTATCATGATGTGCATTGACTTGAATAAGATAACATCATGAACATGATGAAAACATCACATTCATATGTGAAACCTTATGTTAAATACTTTAAGTGTGCTTTATTTACAAAAAAACAACTGTTTTTTAAGCACTACACATGAATTAACATCATACAAGATAACATTTAGCAAATTATGCACAATTTTCTCCTCATTTGCAATCATCAAGAAAAGCTGTCATGAACAAAATCCTTGAGGTGACAACCTACATTACATACAAAAGGTTCTTGAGTCGTCACAAAGTCTAATGCCAATTGTTTGTCTGAGGGACACCAAAGATGGTGTTGTTTGTTCTAATTATGGCCACCATCTCTCAGACAGTCTAATATGTGGCAAATAGGGGTTGGATAGGTGTCAAAGCTAGAGAACCTTGTATTGAAATTTGTACAAGTTTTCTTGCTTGGTGTCGACATTGATCTTACTGCAAATTGCAATTTTGGCCTTGCTTATCTCGACAAGGATCTTTATTTCCTTTTTGTGGATGACATTGTTGTTTTGGCATGTAGGATTGTGATTTCTTGGCAATTGTTGGTGATTGAAGACCACTTCTTAGCTCAAGCTAGTCGGTCTATGGCCTTAGTTATGAACTATTGCACATGTTCTATCGTGATGAGTTTGTTGATGATGTAGCTAAGGGTCTGGCATTTGGAGCTGGTATGCTCAGGGTACTTATGGGATGCTCTTGTTTGAGTTGTTTTGTGTTGTCTTCTGGGGTGTATAGATTCCACTCTCTCATCATGTATAGAATTTTTTACGTAGACTAATTTGAGGCAATCATCTTTGTTTGATATGGGTAATGCTAGACAACTTGGCTAAGAACATATTCTATTGTGAATAGGTTTGATAGCTTGCTTGATCTTGGTACTTGGTATTGGTTGATGTTGCAAGTTAGCTTGGGCTACCTGAGCATCTTTCTTAGCATTGATTTATGCTAAGGTGAGCTCCATCATCAAGATCAGAGATCAGAGATCGCAAAGGATGTTAAGCAAGTTGATGCTAGGCATGCGCTGGACATAGACCTCAAGTTAAGGCGATGCATGTCATATAATGATTTAAGCATTTTGTCATGAAACCTTTTAATAAACTTTTTCAATGTTTTGCCCTTCCATTGGACCTCGTCGGAGAGCTTAGGTTCTCATTTGTAGACTTAACTGGTGACAGAAATAAGTGTGGAATTCAAGCTTGAGTTGGTCTTGGATGGATCGGGTTAATAGATGCTAAAATTGTCACATGTTATTTCTTCCAGTAAAGTGTCTAATAGCTTGCATTGACCTCCCTTGAGGAGGGTGAGCAAATTGATGATAGCCTCAAATCTCAAGATTTGTGGTGCTCTCAAACATTTGCATGGTTGGTTGTAAGTAATAGGCAATGGAGTGATTTATAGCTCCAATGATAAAGGAGATGATGTTGGCTTTGGCTGTAGTTGTGGTTGAAGTCCTAATCCTGTCTGTTTTGAGCAATATGATGATAGCGAGGAGGAAGTTAATTGTGGCAGTGATAAAGCTTGATAACCTTGGTGCGTTAGTAGGGGGAATCTCTCTAAGATTGAAGAGAGAACATTGAAAATGACTCTTGAGGAGTGCGGCTCTAGTCCATCTAGACGTGGCCAGAGAAGTATAAGGAACTAAAGTGCTCATTAATTTGACGCGACATTGGCAAGGCTTGTGTATATGTTGATAAGGTACATTAGAACAGGATGTATTGTTGCATCAATGATAGACGATGGAGTAGGGGGTGCAAGCTGGCATCTGTTCTAGGTCGTCTATTGTTTCACTATCCATAAGAGAGAGAGTTGAAACAAAAAATGATGGCTCGATGATGAAAGGATTCAGATGGACTAATGGAGTGAATCGATAGAGATAGCTAGCTTGTGCATTTGGTTGACCATTTGCTCTATCAAGGCTTTGAACTAACCTCACAAGATGTCTCACTCGTTGTTTGTTTAGTTATCGACATTGCTCTTTAAAGATGGTTCCAATGGACATTTTCAGCCATCAAACGAGTATTCTTGTGGGTAGACATTGATGGTCAGGATATCAAATCCCGAATGAGAACTGGAAAAATGTTGGTTGTAAAGTGATTTCAATGTGTGTGGGAGAGTTAGTTTCATGTTTGTTGTAGTGATGAGGAGACCATTTTCAAGATCACTAAATTTAAAATGAATGGAAAGAAAACATGGGAAGAGACAAAATGATGCAAATCAACACGCAACACCAAACAGTAAGACTGTGTTTAGAGATTTGTTGTAGGCGTATCGGAATGCAAGCCACATGTGAAGACATGGATGCACCTTTAGGAGATCTAGTGCCAAAGAAAAAATGTGAAAAAAAGAGAAAAAAAAAACATCATGTTCAAACACATGCGTGTTGCACGTGCCCCAATGTGTTGATGTCATTAGGTGCAGATGCCTGACTTCATGTGCCACAAACCACAAGGTGGGCGCCCAACTTTGAGTGTTGCTACTGCAGGTGCATGCACTCGTATTGGGCACTGTGCGTTTCGTCGCGAGCGATTTTTCCCTGGCACATGCATAACACTTGACTAGATGGACGTAGCAGAATGTGCAAAAAACGTGCTCGCACGGCACTCGGAAGATACGCAAAGGGAGGGATCTGTGCTTGCGGACAATGGCCAGTCGACTCAAAATTTTGGAAGTTAGTCAAGGGTAAATGTGTCTTTTTGTAATTTTATGTATTAAAAATTGTATCAAACCCCTATTGTATAAAGGAGGTTAACAACGTTGAATGCAATGATGAATTTTTTGAGAGTAATCTACCTTTTGTGAAAAAATTATTTTCTCCTGTTTTCTCTTAGTCATTACATGCTTTCACTTTCGTTGCGACTATTAGGAAAACGGTTTGGTAACGAGGACTTGAGGCAAAAACACTCTCGTAGATAGATCATATTATTTTGGTATCAGAGACCATTTCAATTCTATGCTGATGATAGGTAGTAAGAAAAAGGAGTTAAGTAAACCGCAAAAGAAAATCAAGGGATTGTGAAGGCTTCAGTTGAGGTGACTATGTCGACTAATTCACCATTAAGCTTGGAGGCACAAGTAGCTCTATTAACTCAACAAGTGCAAGTGTTGATGGAGATAGTGCTAAAATCCCAGTCTCTTTTTACAGCGGATCCGAAAGATAATTCGTCAAAAGAAGATAGTCTTAATTAAAGACATTCTGGATTAAGTAATATTCTTAAAATAGTTGGAGATAAAAATGAAAATGACATTAATTTCACTTTTTCGAAGCATGGGAATCCGCAACGTCCTTTTAAGGTAAATGTTATATTGGATTTACCAACCTATGATGGTACAATTAATGCAGGAAAATTGGATATTTGATTGGAGCAATTGGAGACCTACTTTTCTTTGTATGACTACTCTTCATTTAACAAAGTAGCGTATGCTTGACTAAAAATGACGAGTCATGTATTAGCTTAGTAGCATGTTCATCTCAAAAATGACACAGTTATAGAAGTGATATGGAGTCAATTGAAATAATTAATTTGAAAAAAATTTAATCCCATGGGTTACATAGAGGAATGGTAGAGAAAGTGATAGTCTACGATACTAACAAGGACAAACAGTGCAAGAATATACCATAGAATTATGACGACAAGTCTTGAGTTTGGAAATATTTATTAAAGAAATGCAGACATTGTCAAAATATGTTGCAGGTTTGTATTATTCTATTACTATCGAACTATCGTTTATTTTATTCATCTTTGAAGCAAGCCAGTACATTTGCTATGACTATTAAAAAAAAGAACGAATGCAAAGAGATAAAGTTTGAAGGACAAGGTACCAGGAGGTGTGCAATAAAAGAAAGAGTGTTTTTCAACAAAATTTATTGCGACTGTAACAAAGAACAAAAATTAGAATTATTATGATAACTATAAGAAAACATGACACGTACAAGAAATATTGAAAATTACACCCTTATCTTTTTCTAGAAAAATTCAATGATAGTATTTATTATAGCGGGACTAAAGGGGTACTACATATTCTTTCACAAGTAGATGAAACTCTATCTCTTTTAATGACTCTAAAAAAGATATTACATAAAGCGATACAAAAGAACTCTTCACCGTCAGATTACAAGTGAAGAAAGAGTTTGTTAGTGCTATAGTCGTCACTGGAAGTGAAAAGAACCTAATATCTAAAAGTCTTGTAAAAAAGCTAAAATTGGAGGCTACACCATATCCAAGGTCTTATTCTTTGAGATGGATCTATAATGACTCTAAGACAAGAGTTGAAAAACAATACAAGATGAAGTTTGTTATCATCGAAGACTATATCGATGAGGTTATCTACGAAATTGTACTTCTATACATCTGCCATATTATATTGAGGAATTCCTACTTGTGAGATTGAGATGCCATCTTCTATCGACGAGCACAACAATATCGGTTCACGAAGGATGGACAACATTTCTTTCTAAATCGAGATAAAGAAACATTGACAAAAAATATGTCAATACTGAGTAATTGAAGAGGTTAGCAAATATTTGTCAAAGATATGTGTTGCTAACAAAATCTAAGAAACAATTTGATGTATTAGATAAAAGTTTCATCCTCCCAAAGAAGACAATAAAATATTAGTCCAACAAGAAAGATTTGATGGGACTTAAATCTAAGAAAAAGGAACATATGATCAGGAGATCACTTCCAAGATCACTAAATTTAAATAGATGGAAAGAAAACAAGGAGATAAAATGATGCAAATCAATGCACAACACAAAACAGTAGAATGTTAAGCTAGATTATGTTCAAAGATTTGTTGCAGGTCTATTGAAGTACGTGCCACATGCAAAGTCATGGACGTGCCCTTAAGAGATGTAGTGTCAAAAGAAAAAATGATAAAAAAGTGAAAAAAAGAAAAAGAAAAAAATGTCACACTTGGTCGCATATACAATTGCACGTTCCCCAACTCGTCGAGGTTAGTAGGTGTAGGCGCTTGCCATTGGGGATCGCACACAAAGCAAGGTAGGCGCCACAAACCATAGGGTGGTTGGGTGCTGCGATTGCAAGTGCAGGCGCACATGCTCGCCATGGGGCACTGCACATGAGCAGGCACACACATCTGAATTGGGCATTGTGCGTTTATTTCATCGCGGATGATTTTGTTCCGACACGTGTATAGCATGTGGCCAGGCGGACATAGTAAGATGCACAGAAAATGCGTGCTCATGTTGTTGGGCGAACAACACGTGAGCATGGGATCCTTGTGCATAGACAACAGGCTAATCAGTTGGAAATTTTGGAAGTTTGTTGAGGACAAGTGTTTTTTTTTTTGTAACTTTATGTATTAAAAATATTATCCAACATATAAAAGGAGTTTAGAATGTTGAATGTAACAGAGAATTTTTTGAGAGTAATCTATCATTTGTGAAAAAAATTGTTCTTTTCCTTATCCCATTTGCTCCTTGCCATTTCATGCTTCCACTTTCGTTGCGACTATTTTGAAAACAGTTTGCTAACGAGGTCTCGAGGCGAGTGCACTCTTGTAGGCAGATCATGTAGGAACATGAAGATGTTTGGACTTGTTGATCAGGTGAGAGAAGTGTGTTGTGACTTGTTTCAATCATAGTGCTACAGGATGGTAATACAAAAATTCTTTGTAGGGTAACAAAGGCATCCATAATGGCAAAAAAAGCTCTATTAAATTCGTTTATGAGTTCAAAGGAGAGGTCCTTCCTATTCCAAGGACACTCAGGGTAAATCTATTTTTATAAGAAAAGACTGGTTCTTTGGAGAATTGAAGAAAGGTGCCAGGTTTTTAGAGGAGTTAGAAGTTTGGGAGCCCAAAATTGAGACAAAAGGAAGCCCTTTGCATGGAGCAATAATGGGTATATATTTTACTAGACAAATGATCATTTAGTTGTATCAGCAAGGTTGTTAGGTTATGGTTCTTGGTTGGCTAAGGCAAGAGACCAAATCTGATGGTTTATGTGGAGCATTAAATATGCATTTAATACTTAGATATAGGAAAATATTTGGGCAAATGGAAAATTCTTGGTCGGATTGAGTAGGATATGATGAAAAACTTCCTTGTTAAGAAGGGACTTAATCATTATCATAAATAAAATATAATGAAATTTTCTATTCAAATATTCTCTCATCATACAACTTTATGAAGGGTTCATGGGCTACTCCATATCAAATATATGTTCTCATCATGATCAGAACATTTACACAAATAGTTAAATAAATTATGGGGTTAATCAAGTTTGATAATTTGGCACTAATTAGATTGTAGATACGACAAATAAAATACCATCAATCATTGGTTTATTTTATTTTGCAAATCTATACTATATTATATATTCAATACTCATTCATAACCTCTAGCCTTCTAAGAACATAAACACATAATAGATCAATGGTTACCTATAGCACTTATTGGTAGGCTGAGGATCATGATATCTAGAGTATTTGATGCAGGATATGGATCGATCAACATTCAAATGCTTGAACCATTCAAACCTACGTTTTAAGATTAATTTGAAATCTCTATCATGATCAATCACCATAGACCTCAAGAGATTTTAAAGCTCTACCATATAGTATGTTAAATATAGTTTGATTTTAGTGGAGATGACTTTAATTTAAAGGTTTTTTGATCTCCATCTTATGATGATATAATAACATAACTTTATTACTAAAAAATAATTATTATGAGCCAAGCATATGAAATGAATGTATTAAGATATTCATTAAAAGTACATATGAAGTGAGGGTTTGTTTGTTAAAAGGTACTTTGACACACAAACCCTAGGACTTGTAAGTAATTTAAAATTATTCTACCATGATTAAATGGAATTCTAAAAGAGACGTGAAACGTAAACATGAGGGATGAAACAAGTGTGCTTCATTTTTATTTTAAAATTGAAGCACTAGCATATAAAGTAAGCTCAAGCATAATAATAACTCAAATAGATGAGGCATATAAATGACTTACATCTCTATCAAACTTAACATTGCATGTGTTTGACATAAAAGATATTTTGGAGGAGTTCATAGAGATAGATATTAGTACTAGTTTGTCGTTCCCATACTTGTAATTCTTAATGTAATTCAATAATCCTCTTGCTTAAACGAATAACACCCCACACAAACAAGCATAGGAGTTCGGTGTCTTCATATGAAAATATCTAGTAATGTAGTTTGAAATATAGAACAAACCATATATATCATCAAGACAATTGATTTGTTTATCACTTCTCATTTTGCATGAATTAGCTATAATAAAGGCATGGAGATGGAAATCCTGATATGACTAGTTAAATAATACACATGGCCGATCAAACTTGCTTCTAGGACATTTCATCATTTAAACAAGTTGATAACCTAGCCAACTAGTGAATTAGCTGATGAATATGTGAAGTTTAGGTTAAAAAATGGATGAATTAAATGTGCTTTGAAAAGAAAATTGCGAGTCATAGGTTCAAATTAGCAAAAGTTAGGTTTACAATGAACCATAAATAATGTATTTTGGCTTATAAAATGCATTTCATTGCAAAAATTGGAATGCTTTAGAATCGTTATACTTTATGCTTGATGTCATATCACTTTATGCTAAACCATAATTCATATAATATAAATTTCATGATATTGTTCTATCAAGTTCAATCATGATTTTCATTCTTGATATCAATCATAATAGTGAGAGGGTCATCATTGGCCAACTTAATCCAAATTTCATAATTGGTTTTCATGATACAATGCACAAAAGTCTTAATTCTCATGATAGTCCTCATAGTAAGGCAGCTTGCTTGATATTGATGACGGTAAAGAGCATGAAGGCATTTGAAATTGATTTCTTCCATCCAAATACCATTTACGGCCAAATGGTTAGCTTTTAAGGGACTGAATGATTAGCTAACAAGTAATCTTCGATAATTAAGAATAAATTTTTTGTTACATAAGCTAATTTATTGTACAAACTAACATTGCAGCGAAAATAATAGCATTCATCTTTAGTCTTATCAGATGTATCCTCTTTCAAGCACAAATAAATAGACAAGTAGTATTGTACATTTTGAAATTTATCTTAGAAATTCAGTTAATTCTTCTCCTTTATCCCCGCTCATCAAAATGTTACCAGGAAAGAATAGAATTGAGGTATGGTAGAGGTATAAGAATAATGATCTACATGGCAGGTATGGGTTAATTAACAAATAGTTGGTCTATACATGGTAACCTTCCAAGCAACTTTGTTCCAATTAATGATTTATAATATGAACACAATTTGAAAGACAGAATTAATATTCATTTTATTTAAAGATCTGTTTGAAATGGACAAAGATAAAAATGTGAAATACTTTGATCTGTATTGTGCATATTCTCTTACACAAAGATAAGCCATCTTTCTCATTCCAATATAAAGGATCCATCTGAAGTGATGCACTTCATGTTTTAAAGCATCTTCTTCCATTCAAGTACACTCGAAGGCTTATTGTCTTTCTCAAGTCTCCATGTACACATTTATGGATGAACTAAGTAACAAGCATCGACAAGACAATAAGCACTTAATAACATGTTTGTTATTGTCAAAAAAAGCCAGCTTAGAAGAGTCATGGGACTCAATATCTTCTATTTGCATAAATTTACATTTTTCAAAAGTTGTCTCTTATGATTGTTTTTATGACTCTGTTTAATATTAAATAATAGTGTTAACAACTGTGCAGGCTGGAACCCAATTTTGGGATGATAAGCTGGAAAGGGAGCTTGCAGAAGGTCGGCTTAGCAACACTGCTTTTGACAGGTGAAATGTTTGCAGGTTGGAAATATAGCCACAGAACATCGTGCATTTTGTTCATTTCTGGTATCATTTCTTACATCCTAATGGCTTTGCAGGTATTGCATGGTTCTTTTTGGTGGGATTGCTGCTGAAGCTCTCGTTTATGGAGAAGCTGAAGGTGGAGAAAACGATGAAAATTTGTTTAGGGGTGTCTGCCTTCTGCTGCAGCCTCCATTAACTGAAGCACAGGTTCATTCCAAACCCTTCTGTGGTTTGAAATCACCTTAGCAGATAATAGTTCTGAACGTTAATTTGGTTTATCGAACAGATGTCAAATCAAGCACGCTGGTCTGTGATGCAATCCTATAATCTTCTCAAGTGGCACAAGCATGCACATAGGGCTGCTTTCAAGGCTCTGGAGGCTGGCCATACCCTAAGTGTGGTCATACGGAGGATAGAAGAAGCAATGCGTTCTGGCTGCAGATAGCTGAGAGGGCTGAGAGGGTCTCATCAGGTTTCATTATCAATCTATACTACATAAGTAAAAACTTAGGCTTTCCAACTAGTTGAGTAGTATTGTTTGAAACTCTTGGTTTCCAGATTAATACTAAAATTAAAAAATTATCTGATCCCATAAATAATTGATCATATATATACTCTACCATGAATCACAAGTTCCAAATGATCTTCTGAACTCCTCCAACTATAACAATAAAAACAATTATTTCCAAAATAAAAGCACTTTCTAGAAGCCATCTCCCCATCTTTCTATAAGCACATTCTCTGAATTAAGCTTAAATATCTGATCAATAAATTACCTCTATTGTTATCATGATCAACATACGAACTCATATTTTGGCTGAAGGAAGGAGTAAATCACTGCAAAAGGTGGGGAATGGTAATGGATATGCGCTGAAGGAGGTGAGAGGAGGAACAGACGGTGCTATATTTGTGGCATCAAAGTTCCTCTGTACAGAAGGTTGCCGCAACCTGACTTCTGTTAAAAAGGAGAATTGCAAAAGATGAAAATTTCATAGGCCAACTTGAACATAAAGAACGATTCAGAACTCTAACATTAACGAATAAGTATACCCAAGTAGCCAGTCCTATCACTAGAGGAAATTAAGACTTGATTTGTAAATCAAGTTTTAAGTCCTATTTTCAAAAGAGCTTTGTTTCATTTTTTATCAAATTTTTTTTTATCAAATTTATATTTTCTCTCATATAATTTTTTCCCTAAAGCTCTTTTTTAAAACTTTTTCAAGCGTATTTTCTAAAAGTGGAAGTCATACATAACTTGAGTATATTAATCTTTTCATTTGAGAATGATTATACACAATTTACGTAAGAGTGTGATGCCTGATCTCATTTGTTTGGGCTTGATATTTGCTACAAGTCATTGAAGACAACTACAACACCATCTTGTAAGATAGAGAACCTTGAGGGGGAGGCAGCTCCTCTCAGAAAAAAGATTTGGGAGAGAGGTATGCTTGATTGGAAACCAAAACTGTGACGTATCATTTCCTTGCAAAGGTTTTGATCATGAATCTCACCTCTGGGGAGCAATTAGCAAATAGTCATGCTTATAATGCCACTATGGTTAGAGTTCGGTTAGTTGTTTATTTTGCATGTATATTATGTGTTTATTGCGAGTTTGATAAGTTTGTACTCTTGTGATATCCTATGACTTGTCCACACTGGATTATGACTTGTTTGGATTGATTTCAGATCATGTTGGGTTATGACGAATCATCAAACGTCTCAGTAGACATGATGTTTTGCTAGCAATAATAGCTTACCATTTTTTGTAACCTATCGAATATGTATTGGGTAATTGGCTACAAGAGTCTGCAACAATCCTAGAATGGTTATTACTGTATTTGCAAGATGTGATTTTTGGTTGGTTGTGCACAGATTCTAAGGATTTAAAACTCTTGAAACTTCTATAATGGGATGAATTAGAAATGTTTCTTATTTTTTTTAGCCAGGTTTGAAGAAATTCTATGAGAAATCTTCTATTCAAGGACTTCTTTGAATCTTTAGTAGCAATTCAAGTGAAGCCCAAGGTTTGCAATCATGTGTGGTAACAAGGATCTAGTGATGAGATAGTTTGTGTTATTATCACTGGAGTTTGATTAACGCATTAGCTTGCAAATCTATTATGTTTATCTTGTTATATTAATATGTGAATGAACTTTAAAATTCCAATTACTTAATACATTGGAGAATGTTTTGGATATGCAAACAAATGTCAAATGGTTTTAAATTTGTGGATTTGTAGTAGTTTTTTTAAAAGTTTTATATCCGTGGTTCTTTGTCAGTTTATCATACGTTGTTTTGATTGGCTTGAATATAAAGAGTTTGTTTAAACCAAATATGGATGTTCTATGATTTGTGGATTAGTCCGACTTAAAAGTTTTCAAATGTAGTCAAACTTTGCAAGATGAAAGATTTCCGAGTCCCTACAAGCTTCATATTATGAGTTTTTGTTGAAAATATGCCTATAAGAAGTGTTTTTAAGGGCTTTGAATCCAAATTAACTGGCCGTCCTTAGGAACCATGTTCATGGTCATTGCTTGATTTCTTTTCTCAATGAAACATGCTCAAAACGATATGAGATTTTGTTGCTACACATTAGATTTGCAACCACCTGTAAATTTTCATATTCATCACTCTTCTATTTGAATTTGATTTCTAAGTTCAATATGACACAAACTTACTGTTCTTAAGGCTTCAGAAATTTCATTTAAGTATCAAACATACCATAATGTTGTTCTTTCACACACTATCCTTTTAAGTTTATCACGACAATATTTAGTAATCTACAAAACAATTCACTGATCACATCACTTGCACCATTTGATGAGTGAGCTCATCAAACAAACCGAATCAATTGGCTTGTTGAACAATTGTGCTTCCTATTTGGAGCAGAAGAAACAATGGTTATAGTGATAGTGGATGTGTATATATTGATAATCAGTGTTATTTCTAATTCCCAGTTTTTTATTTTAGTTGACGAATAAACATCAGGAAAGATAACTTATTCAATTAAGAAATCAAGTTCCTTCCTTAGCTTCTGCAACATTACATTATTAAAATGCCATGAATCTATTGGAGAAATGCATGGATTAAACTTCCAAGAGAAGATTTTTGGTATGTTCCTTGTTCTTTTTTCATAAAGCATTTCCTTTACAGCTTTGAATATTTTAAGATTTTGTCGATCTAGCTTTCATTGAATGTAGTCCATTTCACACAAAGTTCTGTAGAAGCACAAAAGATCACGGAATCTTGACTCGTTTGGATCTTTTTCTTCTAAATGCTTGAGAACTAAAAGCATCAATGGGTAGAAGTCTTCCTCAAGGATGAATTAGAAAATGAAGTGTTGATACTGATGATATCTTATTCAAATGAGTCATCATCTTATGGTAAAGAACAAGAAGGCCTTTGTTGTTTTTCAGTGGATTTTATAAAGAGAAGGTGTCGTCATCAATGGTTATTTCTTCTGTCATATTGTTGTTTGGTAGAAATGGAGTTTCTATAAAAAATCATGTCGCTCTGACCATTAATAAAGTTTCAGTGGTAATCTTCAATTAGAAGCTGTAGTAGTATTATTTGAAGCACCTGTAGCTGGAATTCAATCTAATATGTATACTAACTAGCCACCATGCTCATTTAATTACAACAAAAATCAACACAAACAAATAACAATCCCATAAAAATGAACTAACAATTTCAAAATGCATCTATATGTATATATAACATAATCATCAACCTAATGAACAGTCATCGAATCAAGCAATCTCCCTTCATCCTCAGAAGCACGCATCCAACACACAGCAGCAGCACAATGCAGCACAGCTACAATCACAAAGAGTAGAACTTTTAATAAGCATAAGAATGCATCATAAATGAACATAGCATTTCCAAGATAAAAGAACAAACCATCCTTTCCAAAAGCCATCTCCCCGGGCCACGGTCTTCGCCGGCGTTTGCTGCGAGTAGGAGACATCTTGGCCCGTCGGGTAGCCCACGGGTGGGGGTGCAACATAGGGCCAAGTATGCCCTACCGCCGGTGGAGGGTAGGATGTTGGTGTCGAGTCTATAAGAATAGAAGTTGTATTAACAAAAGATTGGATGTTTACATATGTAAAGATTAAAGCAAATCCTTACCTCTAGTGTTGGCATAGGAACTCATTTTGATAGAATGAAGAAGGAAAAGATGGTTGGAGGAGGATGTTTTGAGCTGAATGACGTTAAAGAAGGGAGAGATGGTGCTTTATTTATGGTGCGAAGTTGCTTTGTGAAGAAGGCTTTTGATGTCCACGCGGGGCGGAGACGAAGCTCGAAGGACGTAGACGAAGTTGAGTTGAGTTGTTGGATCTCACGGGGCCGACGCGTGGAGGTAGGAAACGGGTTGGCAAACTGCTCCGGGTCAATTTGACCCCGCGTTGCGCCATCTAATAGCCACGTCACGCTCAAATGTTAATTTTTTAAATGTATTTAGCCAACATTTGTTTTTCTTGTTTTGCGAAGTGCATTGCTTTTAGATGTTGACTACATTTAGGTTGCAAAGAAGTACAAATGATGAAACTCTTTCTTCAGAAATTGGAGTTCTTTTTGGGTTTTTTGACACCATGTTCTTAGAAAATTCTCAATTGTAAAATTCTACACATTGAAATATTTTCGAAATTTAAAACCAAATAAATTAAAAAAAAAATTAGGACCTTTGAATTTTTTAAGGTAATAGTTCCCTTTCATGTGTCTTAAATCTACTAGCTGAAACATCCAATTGACTAAGATGTAGATTGAAGTTTGCCATTGAATTTACAAATTTGAAAGGTGAGTTGCACTAGTTCTACAAGATCATTCAGATTTTCTAGTCTTTTTGAGTTTGCTATTTATACTCATTCTCTCTTTCTTTGTTTCGTAGTGTTTTGTTAAATGACAATTACATGAAGAAACTAATCAACTGTTGTTAGAATATTAGTGATGGTCAACTATCACTTACTAAAATTTCACTGACTAAAATTTCATGAAAATTCTGAATATTGTGAAATTGCATATTCATGTTTAAGGAAATTTTGCATATTTGTTAAATTCTTTCTATCTCCTCTTTCTTCTTGACATTTTTTAGCATTTTGGGATTATCATCATCTAGTTGGTCTTGATTGTCAATCTGTCTCGAACAAATTGTTGTAAAACAACAACAATCATGTAGCTTGAAATATATTGGGTATATTTTTGAATTTAGTACGTATAAAAATTATCCAGGATAATCTACTTTTAAGAGCTGGTCATGAAATAAACACATACCATAGATGTCATTGTATTCAAGTTGGGGGATACAAAATGTCTTTGTCAGTGTACTGTCTAGATATATATGACATGAATTAAAATGTTTGTTAAGAGGTTGTTTAAAGAGAAAAGACTTTCCTGTCCACTCGGTAGCTTGGACGATTAGACATGATTCAGTTCGAACAAAGCAAGGAATCATCTAGCCAAGATACAGAAGGAGAAGAAGCTCGCTTTGAAGAGGACAAAACTAAAGAAATGGTCTTACTTGACCTCAGATTACAAACCAATGGGACCAAGGAAACCAGTTCAGCTAATGTGCAGAGTATAACACAAGAGTCTGCTAGGATTCTGATGATTCCCTCTCCTCCCATGACCACCGTAGCTTTCATGCCATCAAGAACCTCTTCCGTTTCAAGGTAAATAACAAAAAAAAAAAAAAAAAAACAAAAAAAAAAAAAAACAAAAAAAAAAAAAAAACAAGGGTCTGCTAGAGAAGGCACTAATCGAATGAAGGAGCTTCAATTTTAAGTTTATACATCAATTCAGTGCATAGAATCTTTGAGAGTTATCAAATTTCTGAATAGGTTTACCATCAACCATTTGTGTTCTACACTCAATTTGTTTCAGAAGAAAAGAAAAGTTACATTTCCAAGCTAATGCTTAGTTGTTGTCCTTATCCAATCTGTGACATGGTGCCTTAGAAAGCTTATTGGTGAAGGAGAGGATACATTCATGATTTTGATAGCACTCAGATCAAAATAAAACCCAAAACGTAAAAATAGCAAAATATGCATTATCACGATAGATCTAATTATAAAATTAGAGAAAAACAGCACATCAAGTATGCTTGGGCTTGATTTTGACTCCTTCAAGAACAATGCCACCTTTCCACCAGTCAGTCCTCACCTCCTTCATGCTGAATGCAATCTTCCCCTTCAAATTGGAAGAATCTACCGTGAACTCTCCTCCTTGAATCTCAAGCCATTGGTCGCCATCCTTCTTGTGATGCTCCAAGTTCTCAGTTCTCCTGTTCTTCTTCCCATCCGAGGTGGTGACTTCGAAGGTGATCGGAGAAGAATGCCACCCAAATGCATCCACCTTGAACCTTACAAGGTACACTATTTCATAGGTTTTTGATGAATCGAGGTGGAATTTCTCCAAGTTCACAGATCCTGTTACCTCGATCCAATTCACTTGAATGAGCTCTGCTGCAATCTCAAAGCTAGGATGAAGAAAAATTTGAATTATTTAGTTCTAATATAAAAAAAAATAGACCTAAAACAATATGATGTTTGGTATTATATGGTTTTGTTTGATATATAGTTTTTGTTTCTGTAAGTATGATTTTTAAAGGGTATTATTAAAAGTTCTTGGTGAAAGTATTGTTTACTCTGAACAAAATCTTGCTCTTTTTTGTGCTTTTAATTCTGAGAATAGCGAGAAAAATAGCTAAAACAAGAGCATTTTAAGCCCTATCTAGCCGTTAATGATTTTTATCCGAAATTGAAGATTGTTCACAGATAATTTTGAGCCATAATGGTTTAATAGAACCAACTTCGAATCAAGCTCAAGCGTTGCTTAGTGTGCTCATGATTTTGATTCAAATCAGCTCAAAATCCCAATAAAAATATTTTTGCCACAAAATTTTAGAAGTAAATTGGTGAGGTCAGGCTTGGTGCTAGCTGGGCATAAGTGGTATAATCAGCCGAGGTACAGCTAACTTTGAAGTGTATTTGGGTTAACTCGACTCAAATTGATGTGGAGTTCAAGTCGAGCCCAAATCGAAAATTTGGAGGTACTGCAGCATACCATGTCTCTTCTTTTGGTAGCTTAGTCCACTGCCAAAAACGTTGGTCATTGCCCCATACTATTCTCAGGGCTTTTGCAGAGATATGAAGCTCACCATTCTCACTTTTAATGAACTCTTCCTGCACAAAGAGACCAAAGCAGTTAGTTTGAAGTTAAAAAAAGCATTTTTGACTTAGAATATTGTAATTCAGAACACAAGTAGCTCACAGAGTCTTCACCGTGCCAGTGAGGGCTATGAATGTGATCTGAACTCATTTCTTCTGCTTGGTTCTGTTTGGCCTTTCCCATATGAGCACCATTTATACAGGTTTGGTGAAGAGAAAGAGCGGTTCTCCTAACATCCAGAACAAGCAACCTTGAGTACGGATAGGGCTTTTTCTTTTCCTTTACTTTGGATAAGGTAGCACTTTGCTTTCTGCAAAGGAGTAAAGTAAAATTGAAATCAATGCAGCATCAATATTCTCTTCATATTGGCAATGCTTTGTAAGATGGAAACTTTGAATCTGTTGTCACTGAAACTAAATGTCATCAGTTAGGTGCTTATCATCTAAATAATAAAAAATGATAATAAAATATTATTATATTGACATTGAGATAGTATAATTCAAATGGATGGTTCATTTGGAAAGTTATAGTAAAATGTCCACCGCCAAGTCATATAAAAGCCAGTGCATCGCACTAAGTCTTCATTTTCGATTTTGTTTTTTGTCTTGGTTTGTTCTATGGAGGATCCTAAAGAGACGGCTGTAATTCACCTTCGGCTGCCCTTTTGAAGGCATATGTTCCTTATTGTGGTGCAGCAGAAACAAGAATTGATGGGAAGTAATATTAATTCCTAGAATTTAATTGTTCAACCATACCATCATAGCCTTTTCTAGAATTAGTTGCATATAGAACACTAGTAATCAAGATTCAATGCAAAAAAAAAAAGAGTTTCACTTGAAATTTGCAAAAGAACAAAAAACATATGGCATATTATTGGTGGATTTGGAATGAAGAAAAAGTGTATCACTCCATATTGAAAACCTTTTCTTAGTGCAAGGAGATAGCTTACAATTTATGTGAATTGCTTTTGAACTTTGTGATGTATGTTTTGTGCTTTATGTGGTGTGAATTGCAACTTTTGTCATGATATCTATTTGCTAAGAGAGTTCAATCTATTGAGGGACCATTTATTTCTTGAGGCTTAATACTATGGGAGTTACCAAGTTGCTTGTAAATCAAGAATCCCTAAATTGTTTGTTAATCAAGAAAGACTAAGTCTCAATAAACAATGCTTTCGACAACAGTTTTCTAAGACACTACGATTGCTTTACCATGTGTTGCCTATCCATGAGTCATTTGTTGGTCATCTTGTCCATGCCTACGAAAACTTTTCAACAACAATAAATTTATGTAAATTATAACTTATTCACACCTAGCCTATTTGCTAGAGAGGTAAACTAATAATGGTTGGATTTATGACTAATATGTTATTATATAGACATCCATCCAATCAAAAAGCCATTGATGTAATGTGTGTACTTCCAATTTTTGTGACGATGATTGACCAACACGACATTGTAGATTCGTCTTATTTAGCTACATGTGATCCACATGGCCAAGTGCGAACTACAAGCACTCATGCAATGTATCATTGATCTTGGTAAGACCCAAGAGTTTCACAAACACAACATATATTCATCTACATATTTTTTTTTCAGTTTTTCAAATATAAAAAAATTCAAATTATAATATCTTGTTATCACTACTAATTCACAACATAGTCAAAATCCTATCTCATTGTAGTGTAATGTATATTACAATTTTGAGCTTATCAAAACTTAAAGAACTTATTACATCACTTTAAATTGTTCTTGGTAGACGTTAGTTGCAACTAAGACTACTAAACGTTACAATTCATCATGGCATCTACTCTTATTGCTCCCCTTGTTTTGCATGTCTTGTACTCATGGTACCTAAAATATATTAGCCAAAGTTATTTGAGCCAACGATCACACGTTCAATAGATAAAAACTAGCACAATTATTATCACACAAAATAATTCAAATTTGGGTCATGTTTGTCAAAATAATGTGCATCTAATAATCATAAGATTGGATTGATTGTTTGATGTGTGTTTTATAAAAAGGATTGGATTGATTAATTGACGTTAGATAGATCCTTAGCCAAAACTATTCAGGTAATGATCAGATCATACAATAAGCTTTTAATAGCGATGAGACCATTCAACTAATGCCCAATAAAGATTTGAGTCCAATCTCCAAAACTTTATTAGATCAGCTAATAACTCTGTTGAATCATTTGATGGGCATCCAATAGAACTTTTGATTATCTGTTAGACGTTTGATAGAGATTTGACTTCTTCCAAAAAAAAATTAGATTGTCAGGTTATGTGATTGGACCATCTGATGGCACTTCTAGGGACTTTAAAAAAGATTTCTTGTAGCTTATAAGTCTCATAACTTTGCATAATAACTTTCTATCGCTTTAAAACTTTTTGAAATTCTTACTAAAACTTGATTCTACCACTTTACATTTTCAACTTAAATCTTTAATAGATCCTCGTGACACCAATAAAGAACAATTTAGGAGGCTTACCTTTTCCTTTTTGACAAGTTTTACTTCAACACCTCCTTAAGTTGACCTCTATCTCCTTTTACATTTCTCTTCTCAAGCTTTCACCCTATTGTATTGCCTTAATCGTTTTTCACTTCTCTCCTTTTCGCCTTTCTCTTTCACTCTACTAGCACAACACTTTTATCTAAGGGTTACTAAAATAACATTTAATCGAACTATATACCCTCTTTGTTTCTCATATTTTCCTTCCCAAGCAATGTCAACAATTCTCCAAACTATTTTTAAAATAATTTGCTTGTCAAACTTATCGTTTAAATGTTAAACCGTAATTTTTTTCAACATCATTTGGTATCTTTAACATTTTCTTTTTTGAAATAGTTTTATGATTAAGATGCTTCAACAATTTGTTCTATGATTAATATAAGACGCGACACATAATTGCAATATGTTATTTAACTAGTTCATTTGCTCACAATGATATTAAAAGAAGCCTAAGAAAATATTCATAGCTTTGAGGAGATCATGCGAGACGAGTTGATCCATGATGGTTCTTAATGAGGGAGACTATGATAGCATAGAAGTTATCTATTAGATTAAGCCCACAAAGATCTCAATGAGACAGAAAAAAAGTATATGAAAGATTGCAACAAAATTGTAATAAAAAAAAACAATCATAATATGCAAAAATGGAAGATCACATAAGCGTAAACAATTAAATATAGAGACTAAAAATTATGCAATCATCCATGCAAAAATCAGAAGTAAAGGGCAAAAAGAGAAAGAAAATCATAAGACAACCTATTAGATCACCCTTGTGTTTGATGAGTTAAGTCATAAATGTTTAGAATTTTGTTATAATGGGTTTGTTTAATTTGAATTTATTTTTATAATATTAAAAAACAAGTCATGCACTTTAAAGATGATGTATTAGTAGTCTTCAAAGCACTTTAGAGTGTTCAACAAGCTTCAAGAATTGAAGACATGCACATCAGTTTTGAAAATATTTTTTCTTTGTTATGAAATAAAATGTGAGCTTGTAGATTATAAGATACATCTCTATTCATCTCATTCTTAAATCTTAATTTAAGCATTCGATTTGTTTACTTATTTTTTATTTATGAAAGCTTATAAGATTTCATTTTCACTTAATACTTTTTTTGATTAAATTCATTTAATGCATCTTTGCCAAATTTTAAGTCAATTGTAAAACTTTAGGTAAACAAAAAAATAATAATAATTTTGTTAAGTTTTCTAATTTAAAAAGAAATTATGCCACACCTCAAATTGGTCATGTACAAAGCAGTTGGTCCGACCAAGCCCAAGCTGGTCCAGAAGACTCAGGTAAGAAGACCAGCTGAATTGCTCAGAGTGCAATCCTTTAGATAGTATATGAGTGGCCCAAGTGATGAAATCTCAAACACAAAAAGAAGGAGTTGGCCTCAGTTCGGCTTGCATTATCAACAAACAAAAGGTATTATAAAGAGCAAACTATTTTCTTTTCAGCAATATGAGACTAACTTTCGTCCAACATTTTAATGCTTAAAGCGTGCATTATCTCTCACCATTCAATCTTTGATCATATGGTAAATGTTTTATCTATTATAAGTGCTTGATCTTAGCTCGTCATCGGACAACCTAGATCATGTTTGACTTCATCGGACAGGTTTGATTGTTTCATTCTTTTAAAATAATTTATCCTCGAATTGGATGGCCCAGATCTCTCCATGTTTGAATCCTACAATTGAGATCTTTCCCGCTTTTGTCGTTGATGAATTGAACAATCCATATCTTATTCCACTTGATCGGATGGCCTAATTCTAATCCGTCTTGATCCGACCATTCATAACTCATCTGCTTGTATGGTTTTGATTTGATGGTCCAAAACCTCTTCGATCAGATCCAACGACTCTGGTTGATCCAGCCTAGCAGCTAATTCCATAACCGTTATTTGAGAATTGTGTTAGCTGTTTTGGAAGAAACATTTTAAGCTGTTTGGAAGAACTTTTTAAGCAGTTTGCAAGTTATTTTTAAAACAATTTTTTTACTTTCTAAGGACTATAGTCAAACATTTTCTATATAAACTTAACCCTTAATCATGAAATGACTAATAACCATAAATCAATCTTTGAGACCTCAACAAAACGTTGCACTATATTCAATTGATGAAAAATCTCCTGACACAAACTACGACTTATTTCTTTTCAAAATGTCAAATATTTCTAGCTAAGCCTAACACTTCTAAGCTTTTAATTTCTTACTTTTCTTTGTAATTTTTAGCTCGTTGTGCCATGTTCCATCAATCAACAAGTATAAAAAGTTATACAAATTTATTGAAATGTTTTCTTTTTGTTGTATTTTTTTTTGTTGGGCGGCCTGACTTTTGCAAAACTCGAGTTCTGTTTGATCTCATAAGAACCTAAGTTGGGGTTGAGTTCACAAAAGTCCAAGTTATAGTTCAAACCATAACAAATTGTAAGTTGAATGTGGACCTTAAGAAAATATCTTAAGTTGTAAACCTTTTGATAGTGGTTTTTTTTTAACCTTTTTTGGGGGTGGACGTAGGTTCTAGCTTGAACCGAACCATCTAAAAATTTATGTATATCATTTTGATTTTAATTTTTTATTTTTTTTATCATAAAAATTAAAAATTTATATATGTAGAATCAAAGTTTCTTACAAACATAAATTTATTTTTATAAAGTATTTTAAAAAATAAATATGATAAAAAAAAAAAAAATTATTTTAAAATTCACAATTCATGTCGGTTATTCGATAAATTTATTTTATTGCGTCGGTTATTCCTTCGTCGTTAGTAAAGGAATAAAGTGATTGAAAACAATGAGCTGTCGATATTCTCTTCATGTCGGTAATGCTCTGTAAAATGGAAGTTGTGCATCTGATGTGACTCAAAATTAAATGTCATCAAATTTGAGTGACACTAGATGCTCATTATCATGATAGTTAAAATAAAAATAAGACATTACTTAAATGACATGAACCAAATAATAAAAAGTATCAACAAATTTTAGATAGCATTGAAAGTGATATAGTGTCTTTATTTGGACCACAATGTTATCTATATAACAATGAATCAAATGCCACTTTAATGTAATGGATGTTTTATTTAGAAAGTTGTTATTAGAATCATTACTTTACAAGCAGGATCAATTTGCTTTTTGGTAACTATCATCACCATGTCATAAAACCACTTTCGGCTGCCCTTTTAAGGCATCTATTCATTGTGCTTTGTGGAGCAGAAAAAAGGGTAGTTGACTGCATATCCTGGAAAATGAAAGATTGGAAGTGGTATTAGTTCCTTAAGATTTAGTTGTTGAACAATATCACAATGGCCTTTTCTTCAATTAGCTGCATGTCAAACACTTGTAATCAAGTTTCAATGCAACAAAAAAAAGCTTATCGTCAAATTTGTATAAAAAAAAGTATTATTAGTGGAGCTGGAATGAAGAAAAAGTGTTAACTCCATGTTGCAAACCTTTTCCTAGTGTAAGGAGATAGCTTACAATTTATGTGAATTGCTTTTGAACTTTATGATGCATGTTTTGCATTTTGGACGGTGTGAATTAAGACTTTTGTCACGATATCTATTCTTTAAGAGATTTAGATCTGTCGAGGGACCACTTATTTGTTAAAATTTTAATACCATGGGAGGAAACAAGTTGAATGTAAATCAAGAATCACTCAATTGCTTCTAAATCAAAAATGACTAAGAGCTCACTCCACAATGCTTTTTACAACAATTTTTTGAGATACTCCAATTACTTTACCATGTGTTGTCAATCCATGAGCTATCTTTTGGTCATTTGTCCAAGCTTGTAAAAGCCTCCTAAGGCTTTATACCTATCGAGGTAAATCAATAATAGTTCAATATTGGATCCAATACATAAGCATCCATCAAATCCAAATGCTCACTTATGCATGTGTATACTTCCTATTTTTGCAATGATTATTGATCAGATATTGTAGATTTGCCACATTTTTTACGTATTTAATTTTATTTTTAGTATTTTATATTAGTTGCATTTTTTTTTTATTTAGATCACTTGGGAACTTATGTAATAAGATTATGGGTTTATTCTCATAATGTGGCTCAAGTCAGATAAATTTCTAGGTTTTTTTTATTGATTGAATCACTACTTGTTGTCCTATAAAATCAATAGAAAACAACATATTAAAGGATTATTTGAACCATCCCATTAAGTAGTTTGCCAATACCAACTATCCTATGCAGCCTAACATCCATCCTAGATGGTTAAACTTGATTACATTAAGTGTTAAGATTACGATTTGACAATTGTTCAAACCCAAAAGGCAATCAATTTAGTTTTTGCAAATCGACTTTCTTTTGTTTGGTGTGCTATCCTTGTATTATCTTTATCATATATAAAATATATATCTAGTTCTTATGAGAAGAAAGAAAGTGCCTATATTACTTGCAATGGTTTTGAAAAAACCATCTTATGGAGTTAGTGTGATCGTACTCTCCTCTTCCCTTTAATGTAAGTTAAGAAATATATTCTGCTTTTTGCGTCATATGAAATTCTTAGTAATGGTGAAGATTAAGCCTTGGTTAATCATGTTCAATTGTCATTCTTTGGTTTATTTTACTTTTAACTCAGTTGTTAATCTTATCAACAAATATTATACAATAAAAAAAACCACACAATCACACTCTATTTCAAACTTTGATATGTAGGATACAAATTTATGTAGTACAAATCCATTTTTATATTAACATTTCTAAAATACTTCTATAAATACTCTATCGAACATCATAAAAATAAATTAAAATCTTTTTTCTTATCTTAAACAAATGCTCGTGTCAATCAAGATTAGTTATAGCCATAAAAATTATTTATGTCGAATTCTAGATATATAGTTTAAGTTTGAAATAAGAATATAATCCATTTTGCTTTTTAAATAAATTCTTAAGACCTCGACAATGCACAATAGGACTCAACATCGTTGTCAATTCACATCATTAGCCTCGAAAGTCACAAATGCATCTTTTGTATTTAGAAGATAACACAATATTGTATTTGTTGACAAATAAGTGTTCATGGTCCAATAACACATAGAAGAAGAGAAGCCAGCTCCACAACAACATCAAAAGCAAGCTGGTTGCCTTCAAACACATGATATCAGACTGTAATACTAACTTTTCAACAAAACATCACAATTATATGAGCATATGTAAACAAACTATAGGTGTAATTTCTATTAATATCTCCTTTTGTTCAAAAAACCACAGCCACTCTTACTCACTGATGAAAATATTATTCCACAGCACAACAACAGAAAGCCTTCAGGAAAGCTTAAAAACCCATCAAAGCTCATCCAAGAAGACAAATTTATTTGCTTTGTGTTTGTATGATTCAAGCATGAACAACAGGTGCAATGATCACTTCATGGATGACCAGTCCTCCCTTCCATCTCCCTCTCCATATCTCATACATGCCAAAATGGAGCTGATCATCGGCACCGCGTCTTTCGGGGACCCGAAAAGTGAGCTGACCATCCATCGGAACGTCAAAAACCACTCCGGTGTTTGCCTGATTCAGGTAAACTTTCTTCCATGACCGAGCTTCCTGTGCCACCTTCACCATGAAATAGACAGGGCATGACTCTCCCCAGCCAAAGTTGTCCGGCGTTAGTTCCACCCTAAACTTCACCATGTATTTCTTTCCATTCTTGAAGAACCTGCTGAGATTAATCTTACCGTTAACCTCCAGCCAGCTTACCTGATTCAGCTCTGCAGGGCCACTGAATATTCAAACATGATTGTAAGCATGAAGGCAAACATATATAAACAAACAAAAGCTAAGTAAGAAGACATGGGGAGTTAGTTACTCTGCATGAGATAGCTTCCAGTATCTTGAATCCCTGCCCCAAACAATGTTAAGAGCCCTGGGCTTTATTGTGCAAGAATCCTTTTCCAAATGGATCGTTCAATAAGGTAAGAATGCAGCAAAATCATATTGAAATCAGATGTTATGAAATCATGGAAATTGTTGAATATTACCGTCTCGTATTTGAATAAACTGGAGTTGTTCTCTCCTTCGTGGTGAACTTGGCTCCTTGACATGACTGCAACTTATAACGCTTGCTTGGGAAGAAGGCAAACCTGAAATCTGAAGCAGAAAAGTGAACTGCTCTTCAGAAAAAACTGGCTATGGAGAAGAGGTTTCCATCTCTCCTTTTCTTATAGTGCTGAAAGGTATTCAATTGGAATAAGCATAGCTTGGGAATCTATCTAAGCCAACCAAAGCTATCCAGCCATTGCCTTCCAAAGCATCTTTCATTCTTGCTCCATCTATCTTTTCTTCTTCATCTGATATGAATGCAATTTCTTTCATCGGTTGTGTCTTCATTCATTTAAAGGGAATTCAAAGATTCCAGCTGCTAATTCATGGATTCGTTTCCCACAAAGGGGTAAATAAAATGGCAGCATTTCAAACTGGTCATGGCTGCCAGAAATATTACCTTTATGTATTCTAGCCGACAGCATCTTGGTATCAGCTATATGACATGAACATTTTTGTTTTGAGTTTGATCATGTAATAAAAGCTAAATGGGTATTTCACTTTTGATAACTTTCAAACAAAATGAACACTCATCATCAAATCAAAAGCATTTTTCATTCTGTTATGTACTAAACACATACAGCTTATATGAACATAACAAAAATACGACAAACAATAAAACATATTCAGCTATATTTCAACAACTTCTAATCTTGCAAGGGTAGATTGATATTAGAGACTTTCTCATAAAAGAGTAATATCTACTAATCTCTCACCACAAGTAAAAGAATTCAAAGGTAATAAAACTTCTTTCTCTTCAAGAGAACATTTTTATTCGCACTTTTATTTGCTCTTACTTTTATGATTTCATGATATTTATAGATTACAAATATATGATTTTAATACCAAAAATCTTGAAATTATAATTATATTTATACTTAGCTTGACATAATTTATAATTTTATTGTGTTATTTTTAAATCATAAATGAATGATTTTATACTTAAACATATGATAAACATTGATCTTTGAGAAGCTAGTAGGCTTCTTGTTTGACATGTGTTGGATTATTGGTGAGCACAATTTGAACTAGAGTTGAACACATGCTATTTTTGTAAAATTTAGACTAAAAAAAATTTCTTAAAATCTTCTAACAAAATTTCCATGACACTCTCAAAGATTACTTCATGTCAATCCATGAAGGAAAGAGAGAAAAACTTAACATCGAAGCACTAGAATTTCATCTAGAAAACTAACTTCTACTCTATTAAAAAATAATCAAACTTAGATAGCACTTCATCATTTAGAGTCAACTATTGGAACGTCTACATGATCATTAGACATTCTCAAATCCTCTTGCATTCTTCCTTCAAGATATACACTTTCTTTTGTAATCCATAGTCATAAAGTTAACTTATTTTGGAATTATCTTATATTGATAATCTTGTAACTTCGTTCTTCTTTCTCATTCTCTCACCCAACAAGAAAAGTCTTATCTTTATCGTAAAATTCTTTGTTCTTCTCTCCCATCCCAACTTCATAGTTCTCTACACCTATTTGCCACCACATGGTTGAAATTGCACTCAGCCAACAAAATCCCAACAACACAATGAAGGCTTTTAATCAACAAAAGGCCAAGTTTACTCACATAGCCTAAGAACATTAATACTTTAGTTTATTGTAATCAACATTCATCTATAATAGAAGGTATCATGTTTAGTTACAAAACATATTTTAAGACATGTTATATTCAATGAAATTAAATTTTCTTATGTTGTCACTTCCATAGCGATAATATCTTCATTTGTGGGTCCAAAATCAACAACCACACTTATATGCATGATAAATACTATATATATATATATATTTATTTTAGTTCATTTAAATACTGTGAAGTTTAGCTTGTTATGTAGGAATTTTTAGTATACATCTGATGTATGTTTTGCCATTTTTTGCATTTTTATGTGTTCATTATCACTTATGTTTTATCAAAAGGTTTTATTTGTTAATTTATTTTATCAATTTAAATTTTATTTTATATGTTATTTTTTTAAAATCTAATATGTTTAATTAATGAATTATTATTAAATGAGTATCATTAATAGACTATCCTTTGGAACATGTATTTGAGTTTTATTCTATTATTTAAGTTAATCATCTTGCTGTCATTTAGATTTGAATTATGATAATATGTAGATTTTTTTTGAATAAATAAAATCACTTTTGTTTTTATGATTAATCTTTTTTATAAAATAATTTATTATTTATAATAAGAAATCACGTCGTTTCTATTAATGACACCTGTATGTCGCTCGCGCTAATTACCCAGATTTTAAATTTGAAATTTTTATCTTTCCAATAAGGTCACTTTCGCAAAGAAAAACCTTTTTTTATTAATATAAAGATATATTTAAATAGATAAAACAAAATCCATTTTTCCAATGTACACGTGGCAGTTTGACCTTCTCTCACCAACCAAACGACGTCTTTATTGATTTCCATGTAGGAAAGTCTTCGGCGAGTCAAATCGTTTCCCTTCAAAATAAACAAATGCTTTGATTGGCAGTTAGCCTCGCGCCTTGGATTGATCATCTCGGAAATCGTCGCTTTGGATTAATCACCTCGGAAATCGTCTCGATCCCTCTTGCGTTGGCAGAGTATCGATCTGATTATTCTTTTTCGTCGAGCTTCAATTTATTTATTGATGTATTACACTCTGTGCAACTTGTCCAAAATCTTGCTGAAGTGAATTGGTGACGATTGCCGTTACTGTATGTTTTGATGCTAAGTGGAGATTTCGTTTCTAACTTGAAATTTGTATGAGAAATTCTTGTTTAATTCTTGCTCAAATTTGTTGAAGAAGTAGAACATGGATGAATCAGTTGTAAGGTTTTCTTATCGGTTGCTTCAGTCTTCGAATCTAATATGCAGTTACGATATGTTTTTACCGTTATATTCCAAAGAGGACTCGTATCTTCCTTATATCCTTCTTTGATGCTTAAACGAGAGTTTGGTAATCGCTCTCGCAGAAGTTTTTATTTATAATGTGTTTTTGCACGCTTTTTACTCGATACCAGTTCACCTCAAAATTGCTCTTTCTCACGCATTCACTATTGCATTTACTTGTAGGTTATTAACACTCAGAATCAACGGCAATCGTAGTTGGGAAAATAAAATGATAAGTACCTTTGAAGGATTTTTGTGTCAGCATGTCCAAACGCCGAGAGTATGTTGATCAAAACTCTATCGTAAAGCAAAGCCTCAGTCGCTGTCTCAGATAATTAAAAGTTAGAATCATTGTCTCCTTTTGGCCGGGGGAGAAACCAAGTTAATTCCCATGCTTTTTGTAAAATGTCTGAGCAACAACAGTATGCTCGTGAAAACTCTGGCTCGAGTCAAGACCATGATGGCGAGATGACAATTCACCCTATCTTGTCAGACGAAACTCATAAAATCGATAGAAGTCTTGGGAAGCGCTTATCGCACTTAGATTCCATTTCGGTATGGTTCTCTGCTAAACTTTACTAAAACTCACAATTGTATTATATTCTCAATGTAATGCTTCACTGATCAATTTGCTTTATCGGTCCCAATTTGAGTTGCATATAAGTTCATTATTAATTCCTGCTCTCCTTGTGAATTTTCTGTATAATGTCCTTTAGCATTATTGGCTGAGTTTGATTTGTTCTACTTATTGAGAAGCATCTTAATTTTTTGGGGACTTTTCTTGGTATGCATCTTTATCCATGTGTTTATGACTCTTTTGATGATGTTAGCATGTAGTTTTTTGCATTCATGTTATCTAAAATCAAATTATTCGACAAAAAAATTGAAAAAGCATATTACTTGTTGTATTAGTCATTGAGGAGGCACGTGACACATTGAGCTTTCGTAATGCGTTTCATGCAATAATCAAAGCATTATATTGGAGGCGGCAGGTTTCATAAACAAAAGCTAAAAGGTTTTAGTGCATGGCAATTGAGAATTCTTGATGAACAACTTCTAATTCCATAGTTCAAAGACACTATTTTGCCACTGCAGGAAACAATATTTAATTCTACATTCATGTAAGCATTTTAGATCAACAAATGCTTTTTTGTAGAAAAACTGGATCTTGAAAAATGTGATGGAGAATCTTCCTTTCAAAACGTTGGGAAAATGATTTGGAAAGCCTATATTGGAATCATTCCTGGCTGTCCAAAGTGAATTTTAAATTAACATTTTCTTTCATAGCAATGGTAGCAATTTTTTATTGCACGAGTGAATCAGTTAAATCCTTGGTAAAGGATTGTAAAAATTTAGTTTTGATGTTTGTTTGCATAATTTAATTGATAAGATGATAAATATTCCTTTGATGATATTTGTACGTGTATATCCCCTTTTTTAGGGAGTTATAGAGAATTCTATGGCCATCCCAAATTTTGAAACTTATATAAGACCAATTTTCCATTTTTTTGTGTGTTGTGTGCTGATATACTTGTAAAATATTTTGTGCTTAAACTAATGGCAAACTCTCCAAAAATAAAAGAAAATAGCTAAGACTACTTAAAAGAATAATTTTCCTTTTACTCTTTTTTAGTAGCCATATGACCCATTCCCCTTTTGACATATTTGTTTATACTGATTTTTTTCTTGCATTTGCATGCTTCCCCTCTTTGTTGTTTGATTCATATATGTTAAATAGTTCAATAATTACTAGGTTTTTTAATGTTGGCTAAAATTGATCAATTTTGGTTGACTTAGATTTGAAAAATATTATGATGTTTTGATTTTTTTTTTAATTATTCTGTGATTTCTTGGCCCAAAAGAGGCATTTTCTTCCAAAACACATCATACATTTGGCTAACTTAGTGAGTGGAGTGAATTGCCAACTCTAAATAATTGATCATCAACCCAAACTTTCATGGTCGACAAAATCAGTTACTTGGAAATGCCACATTATTAGGCTTGGGAGTATTTTTTAAATTAATATAAGTGGTGCTAAATATTTTACATTTTTTGATGTGCAAATATGTTTTATAATTTTATATATAAAGAATAATCAAAGTATTTTTGTTATATGTACCTAATAGTGGTCATAATATTGGATTCTATTATTGTAGTGTTGGTGGATATATTGGAATACATATAATATTAGTTTATTAAAGTACATAATTTATATTACCTGCCTATGTGTACTTGAATAAGGAAACAGCAACTAGTATCCAAAAATTTCGAAGCCAGTGATTCTACCAAAACAAAATTTTGTTTAAATTTAATAACTTCACATAGTTTCAAATAAGAATCTTGATTACCATTAAATTCAAATAAGAATCTTGATTACCATTAAAAAATGTTATTTGCTCTTTTGGGCAGTGTAGGAGAGAGGAAGTAGATGTACTATTTCAAGCTTTGATACATTTGTAAATCGTATAAAATGTTTCTTTCTCAAGAATGTTGATGTGTAGGGCTTGTAACTCATTGACAGCTCACTCCTCGGGTCAATGCAAAAATCCCTGATACTGATAATGCAATATTGGATCATGAAAGTCTCTCAGAAAGGTAACAAGAACTTTGGTTTGTACATTTCTGCTCTTCAAGCAGTGCTTTAGCTCTTAAATATGATATTGATGAAGCTATGGTAGTTGGGGTAACACTTTTCGTTTTGGCAGAAATGCCATTAGCATCTTAAGAGTTAGAGTACATAATGCTATCTTTATTTGTACATTCAAAATTAAGTTTTTAACTGCAGCAAAGTGTATAATGCAGAGGAAGGTATTATCTTCTCTTTGATGTTGAAGCACTTATGAAGATCTAAGTGAAAAGGAAATAGTAGAAATGATCATCTATAATGCTTAATAATATGTCAAAATCCTTAATGTTACATCATATAATGTGCTAATTCATTTTGACAACAATTTTAAAATCTTTACTCACTATGTGTTTGCTGTTCTTAATTAATCTTAAGATTGACCAAAGATGCTATAAACATTCATTTTAAAAAAAAGTTATGGTTATGTCTGAATTTGAACTTTGGACTTTCTCTTTGAATGATAAGACTAATGTTATATGAGTTATAACTTATTGACAATAGATATTTTAAACTTCTTAAAGGTTTAATTGTGAAGTTTACTTAAAGAAATAGAACTGTTTTTATTTTTATACATGTATAAAAGATGCATGATGAAGTTTTAGGGGTACTGTGAAAGATTTTGAAAAGAAAAGAGCTTGTATTGCATTTATTGAACTTTCAAGGATGTGTACAATGAAATAATGATGTGTGTACATCAAAAAGGATGATTGACTAAAAATTTTTCTATTATAATAAAATTTTATTAAGTCTCTGTTTTTGACCCTTTTGAATTACATATGAATATTTTTACTAGTAAAATTCTTTGTAAAGTTTTTTAATATATGTGTTTTGTTTATGATATTGTACTTGAAAAAAATAGTAAAACCACCCAAAACAAAGCTAGAGTTATAGAGGTCGATATTATCGTCTAAGGTGTTTCATCTTAATAGATTTAGAACTAAGATGTGGAGTTTAAGTTCAATTAGGGTAAGAAATCAAATAAGAAAGATTACAATTAATGATCATAAGATGTTAAAAAGCAAAAGATATTTTAACATGATGAAAAAATTGATTGACATGCCTGTAATAGTATCCAAGAATGTTAGATGGAAGTGGATAAGTTCTTGTGATATATTGTGTGATTCAAACATCTAATCATTATAGATAAGTTTTATAAGAGTACATTGAAACTAATAATATTATATGATACTAAATATTGACATGTGAAGTTTAAACATACAAAATAACTTAGCATACAATTAAAAGTGGTTATACTCAAAAAGATATGATTAGAAATGAATTGAGGTGCAAAAAAGTTGGTATGAAACAAATTGACGATAAACTTAGGAGATGGTTTTGATAGTTTAGATGTTTTAAATGTAAGTTGTTTAACACTCATGTTAAGAGACATGAGTTATTAGTATTTTCTCCTTTGAATAGGAGAAAAGTTAGAAGAAAGAAGATGGTGCATGAGGCTATGAGAAATAAGTTGTCTACTTGAATATAAGGAGTGGATCATTAGTGGATATAGCACAATGACAATAGGGATTCATGTGGTCAGTCATACATAGTAGGAATAAGATTTTTTGCTGTTATTTTAATTGTGCATTTTGTTACTTGCCTGGTCGGTTCAATATTTTCACTGCAGAAACTCTTGAAATTAATTACATCTCCATGTTCAATCAGCAGGATATCAATTGAATAATGAAAAAAATATTAAACTGTCTCTGTCATACTGAGTGATTTTGTAATTTAGCCATTGTAGTATCTTGATTTGTGGAGCTGAACTGTCCTCTTGGGGACCATTATGGATTACCTAATTTTCACTGATTAGGCATGGTGTTGAATTTGCAATGTCTACCTTTAAGTTGGTTGAATGATGGGAAATATGTTGCTATTATTCAGTTCATTGTACGGCCACCCTCCCTTGAAGCGACAATGCTTAACAATTTATATTTTCATGCAGTTTACAAACCTGACCTTCCAGTAGGGGATATCGAATCTTGAGAGAACCTTTTTAGTTTGCTGCACATTCTTTATGAAGCATCTTGTTTTGGTTTAGTAGTTAATGGATTGGTGATGATTTTAAGATTTATGAGCCGATGTACACAGATAGTTAAAAAGTTTTCTTTCATGTATTTCTATTACAATGCATTACAGCTTGGGTTATGCCAAAAGCATCCACAAGTGAGTGACATTGTTTTAAGCCAGTCGAGCTTATCAATGTTACTAAGATATGTTGCTTCTAATTTATTTGTTTTGGAAGTTTTTCTGCTGCAGTAAAAGCTGTCAAAATCTTTTGCAAAAAACTGTCAAAATCTTTCATCTTTTGAACAAAAAAAAAAATGTAAGAAAAAGATGTCTTGCTTTATTTGAATCTTCTTTATGTGGTTATGTGTTAGTACCAAATTAGGATAAAAACGCTCAAATGACCAATTGGATTTTTATCATTATAAATTTGCACATTTATTATATATTTCAATGAATCCTTGGTATTCACACGAACTATACATAAAAAAAATATATAAATTTTTTCCTTTTTTATGTGGGTTTTCTAATTTTGTTTGACTTTGGTAATAAACTATCATTCAGGTTAGTAAGATATGGTTTGGCTGAATTGCAAGTTGAAGGAGATGGAAATTGTCAGGTTTGTTCATGATAATTAACCTGATTATACTGCTTTAGCTTTGATTTCTCAATCTCCATTAGTATGCTTGATAATCAACAACCTTTTTATATCAGATGAAGCTGCAACAGTATATTTTTTTCTCAACTATATTCTTATAATTAAAACAGTTTCGAGCTTTGGCAGATCAGCTTTTCCGCAATCCTGACTATCACAAGCATGTGAGGAAGGAGGTTGTGAAACAGGTAGTATCTCTTACTATCTTCTGTTTTTTCATGCGAGTGCCAAATTATGGACTCTTATTGCAAACATTGAGGTTGTGAAACAGGTAGTATCTCTTACTATGTTCTGTTGTTTCATTTGAATGTCAAATTATGGAATCTTATTGCAGGCATTGAGTACTGAAAAGTGCAGGTTTAATGTGTCATGGAATTATGTTAAAACTTTCCATGTATTACTATCCACTTTAATTTCAAACCTGTTTCAAAATTGCTAAGTTCAATGAAAAACTTTAAAGATCTTAATTAAAGGTTTAGATTAGGAATGCAGCAGTGAATGAATGGGACTTGAGGCTTAGCAAGGATAGCTCAGCATTTGGTGCGACTTGGTTACTTGAGATAATTTTGTGATCGTGCTTTCGAACAAAAAAACCACTTTTCCGCCTTAAAAATTCAGTATTGATCTTACATCTATCTAAAATTGAATTGAATTGATGCCTTTACATAAAAAGGGGAAATTCTTTTGATGCAGCTATGACACCTTCAGAAATGAGAAATTATAGCTCTTGACTGTGAAAATTGAATCCAACCTCTTTTGCTTAGTTTAGAAACCATCTTTTCTCGGCACTTAAACCATGGGTTACTTTGATGTCTCAAAAAAATTATTTCTGCACTTTAAGAGTTCAGTTTCTTTTTACAGTTTTTTTTTCTAGATATTTATTCTGTTGTATGCTTGAAGTGTCATGAAAATGTTTGATTCTTATGGGGTTTTTTTTTTCTTCTCAGCTTAAACATTTCCAGAAGCTTTATGAAGGTTATGTTCCAATGGAATATAGAATGTACCTTAAAAAAATGAAAAGGTTGTCTCTCAGCTTGTTATCCATTTCAACAGTATGACTCGCACAATTGCTTTTTGCAATCTGGTTTCTTTTTGTTCCCATAGATTAATGTGTTTGCAGATCTGGGGAATGGGGAGATCATGTAACACTTCAAGCAGCAGCAGATCGGGTAATGTTAGACATTGAAGTTTACAGTGCTGTGGTTAGACTGCATACATGTATGAGTTTAAGTTCCCTTAAGTACATGCAATTTTATCCATCTTGCTAGAAACAAATAATGCCATGCATATCACGTTATCATCTTAAAATACATGTTTGTCATGCTCAAATTGGTTTGTTCCTATTTTGTTGCCAGTACTTGGAAACCGCAACATACAAGCATATAACTTGATGTGAAGAGATGGAAAAAATGCATGAATGTTATACAAATTAAATTTTGTGGGTCATGTAATTTTTCTGCATTATCATTTCCTTAAGATGTATAAATAGGGTTCTTGACATTTCTTATCTACATGCAACTTGTTTTAAAGACATATGATTTCTTCTTAGTCCATGGGGTCATACAAAACGTCGATGCCTCCTCATCAAACTGGTTTTGATTCCTTTAGATTAACCTATCAAAATTGAAGGTTAATAGTAGTCATTATGTTACCTCACCCCCTTTGACAATAAAGTGAAGATAATGTTAAACAAGAAGAGGGTTCTCAATACTACCCAATGAAGATCACCTTGTTATCACTATAGGAAGAGAAATCAAATGCCATAATAGTGGAGAAGAAATATTTGGAGATGTAGAGAAAGTGGTTGAGAAAAAAATAAAAAATTATCTTTCATTGATAGATTTGTTTCATTTTTTAGTCCATTCAAAAGATTGTTAATTGAATTATGTTCCCCTTTTTATCTGTGATTGGTGCCTTTTTATAATACCATTTCAAATAGCAATGGATACATAAATATTATCAAGCGAGGCTTTTCACCGCTGCTGTTTGCTCCCGTTAATTTTTATTGTCCTTGTTTTGTATATATGACCCAGATTTGGAGGATTCAGTCTCTGAGAATTGACTAATACTTCTATTGGTGCATTTGCATCTCCTTCCATTAACTTACTATAGTAGTTCAGATAGAGGTTTTGGTTGGCAGGAGACAAGAAATTGTATTGATAATGTCAACACTAGCTAAATTAAAAGTGTCATCTAAGAGTCCAAATCTATCTCTCATCTGTTGATCTTCCCCTTGTAGAGAGACATTGAAACTGAAAATGATGACTTCAAGGAATGAGACATCACTAGTTATGTAGAATTTTCCTTGTAAGAAATAGCATTTGTTGATGAGGAAATGTATCAGGAACACTAGCTGGAGTTTAAAATTTTGGCTCTTGGAGTGGTAAAGATTAATCAGGCATGATAATTTAAGATCGTCTTCTTCTTCTTCTTTTTCTTCTTATTCTACTACTTCTTCTTCTTCTTCTTCCTCTTCTTCATCATCATCTTCTTCTTCTTCTACCCCACAAATTCTTAGGAACACAACTTTTGAACATAATAGACTGTGTCATTTCAATATGTTGATTTTTTGTGTTTGTTAATGCTGGTTTTATTGGATGTAACAAGCAATGCTGATTTAATCTAAATACAGAAGAATGATGGTTTCATTGCCCAAACTTCAGAGTATGTTCTTTCATATCATCGACACCTTTATATCACAAAACATGTGTTCTTCATATGGTCTCTATTCAAAACCAGGAGGAAATCAAATACCTTGTCCTTCTGACGTATGGTCTTATATTTGACATAAAAGATATCTATTTCCTGCCATTATTCAATCAAGGCATATTACAATGTTCAGTCACTCGTCATCATACCTTATTTTTTATTTTTTATTTTTTGATATTCAATCATCATACCTTATTAAGGATTACTTTCTGGAAGAGCAGGTATACTATTTTACAGCTTTCTTTACTCTTATCATGAATAAAAAAGGAAATGAAAGCTTTTCTCCCAACAATTTTTTATCAAACTATCCGATTGAAACAAAAACAATAGTTCAATAATCTTCAATGTTTGATGTAGATTGAGAATATGATTGGCATTTATTGAATATTTATAGTCATCCTGAACATTTATACTTAATTTTTCCATGTTACAGTTTGCTGCCAAGATTTCCTTGGTCACATCATTCAGACATAATTGCCTGATTGAAATAATTCCCAAGGACAAAGATCCTTCAAAAGGTTAGGCATACTTTGGGTCATATGTGCTTCAGTGAATATTGAATGAGCTAAAGAAGATGAAACACCATTTGAGTAATAATTGGAAAATTTAAGAAGCATAGGTTTTTCTTTTTTGCAGAGCTTTGGTTGAGTTTCTGGTGTGAGGTGCACTATAATTCGCTGTATGGAAACGATGGTAAGAAGGTAGAACTTCGATTTATTCGTTTGGAGGTTTGGCTGAAGAACATATATAATTAACTTTGCAGATTTGCCATGTGGAATAGCCAAGAGAAAGCACTGGCTTTTCTAATGGTTGGAGGAATGCTGTTCAGTGGAGATCGTTTAAAACGATGGGATTCAAGTTCTGTAAATAAGAGCTTCAGCTTAGTTGTCAACTTCTTCTTTTTGGATTAAGATTATTAATCTGAATTTGTATCTTTAATTGTATTCAAACTTATTCGACGACTCGATAGCGATGAAGCTTGCAATTGGCTGTTGTGTTTACACCTATCTTGAACCTGCCACCTTAGGACATTCGCCAATTCATTAGTTGTCTTCAGTCACAACTGTTATATTGTTATCTGGTAATTAAAAAATGAGCTTTTTGAACGCATTGTCAAACAAGGTTTAAAATCTATGATCGTGAGTCAAGTTTTAAGTGGAAAAACCCTATCCCCTGCTCCGTTATGTACCCTATACAAGCGAAGAGAAGCTCATGGCGGACGAGGCTGATGACGTGACGCAATCAATCGGGGATGCAAAGGAACGAGATAACGAGGCTATGGACGTGGATGCCGGGCTGACAGATGATTCTATTGCCCCGGAATCTTCCGGACTAAATCCTGACGATGAGGTGACGCCGACAGAGAACGGCAGTGTGAAGAGGCGTAGAGAGGAGGAATTAGAGGGAGAAGGGACTTTGAAGACGCGCAGGCTGGGTATTTCTTCGGAGGAAAAACGTCTTGATCAGCTGGAACGGAAGGAGATGGCAGTAGAAGAATCGAACGAGGTCGAGGTGGAAGAGGTGGATGGGGCGACCGAGGTGAATGAGATGAAAGAATTGGATGAAGTGAAAGAGGCGGATGAGGAGAAAGAGGTGGAGGAGGTGAAAGAGGTGGACGAGGTGAGAGAGGTTGAGGAGGTGAAAGAGGCGGAGGAGGTTGAAGAAGTTAGTGAGTGCGAGACGGAGCGTTCGCATGCACAGATTGGGCCGAAAAACTTTTCTTCTTCCGTTCAGATGTTTGATTACTTTCACAAGTTGCTTAATTACTGGCCCCCCAACCTCGACGTCAATAAGGTGCGCTTCTTATTTATTATCATATCATGGACTCTTCTGGTCGCCTGGGGATGCCGAGATCGTTTGTAGCCCATGTTTAGAGAAGTAATAATTGAACTCACGTGCTTGTGATCTCTTGCACACTTTCATTAGTGCCTATATTGCTTAGCTTTTTGTACGGATATTTATAAATTCTATTTCTTGTGGAGATTTGATCTATTTTTATGCGTTGTTTTCATTCTGCGAACCTCTTTAAAAAGGCAGGAAATCAGTTTGATATTATAAATCACACTATTTAGTTGTCTTGGTATGTTACCAGTGTTTTATTTGCATTGTTGGTGGAGGCAAATTGGCAGATGATAAGATAATCAGCTGATGTTAGAGGGGCACTCCTTGAACTATCAAACGTATTATGATTTATGCGTGAATTGCCTGCTGATTCTTCTCTCTCTTACCTTTGTGCATTGTTGTCAGCGGTGTTGCTAAAGTCCTGCCAATGGTGTTAATGGTCTATGTATGCGATGCATGGAAGTCTATTTGAAGGTCTTCATGTTATGAATGACCAATCAGTGTAAAATCAATCAATTGCATGTTTTGCTTAAGAGATTAGCTCTTGGAAGTCAGCTATGGAAGATTTAACCAGCTGTAAGTAGGGCTATCTTGGATTTGCCCGGACATACATGAATCAGCATTGAAACTCTCATGATGCACATATCAACTTGTATTATAACAGATATTTACCTTTTCCATTATATGCAAATATTGTAACAGTAGTTGTCTTAAAGCCTGCTTGTATCTGTTTTTCGTATGCTTTTGTGTCAAACTCTTTTTGTTGCAACTTTCAAGTTGTTTGACACAACTTTGATGGAAGTCTTGACAACCTACATCCGCTTTGATCAATTCTAATTCATGTCATGATGTTAAATCACAACTGCAACCATAGTTGTAATGCTCAAGTCTTTGTCACATCCTTGTTCCACTTTGTCTACCACTTGGCCTAAATTGACTTGGGACCACTTCATTAGAGCTGTTTGATGACTTGGCACCATATCAATTGCAACAGCATCTGTTTTTTTGTAATTCTGACATCAGCCAATTCCTTTTTTTTTCTCCTGACAGTCAATCAATTGACTCCTACAGGTAACTTCACCTATTTCCCTTGCCTCTAATCCTCCTGTGATCATTGCTACTAGAGCAAATGGTTACCATTGATGGCATTTTTTTTGTAAGACCTAGTTGTCAGTTTGTCTCCCCTCATTGCCTTCAATGTCTTTGTAATACCCTCTCACTTGTTTCCCTTGCGTCGTCATTAGATGTTCTACAACCTATGATATAGCTTGCTTCTCACAAGCACTCCCATGAAACCAATCCTCATAACCAATGCCTTTGTTGTCAGCCTCCCCCATTCTAGTTGAACAAGCCATTGTTGGTTTTGTTTGTTTGTTGACTTTTTGTATTGCTTCCCTCAAAAATTTTAATCATGAATAGGGAAACTTTATGATAAAAAAGAAATATTTGCACAAAAAGAAAATCCAATTAGAGAAAATCAAGATTAAGAGAGTGGGAGTTTGGATATTTGAAAAATAGAATATATGATAAAAAATAGAAATCTGTTTATGTCCTTGGTTACAAAACCTTTTAAGTGCAATAAAAAATTGGTAACCATAGAATGGATACAATCGACCAAACGATATTTCCAAGTTTAACATTCTTTCATTGTGAAAGACGCTCAATTCTTCCATTAATTTTGAGGAAAGGGCGCTTCAAGCTTACTTGGAGTGTTTTCAGTTGAGGAGATCGACTACCGGTTTCCTTTGTTAATATGTTGGATTGATTCTTCAGAGAGGGTAAACCATCATGATCGAATATTGTCAATCATAACATTTCAAGTGTTGCTTTGACAATGTCCCAAAAAAAAAGTTTTCATTCCTTTTTGTCTTCATATTACTTATACTGGCCTTCTATGTTGACATTGATTTTCATCATCATTCCATCATAGTAGCTACGTGGCTCCTATATGAGCAATACATATGTCCTTTGCTATGATTTACTTGCTACAAGCTTGCATCCGATTCCTCAGTTCAATAGAACCCACCTTTGCCTCCTTTGAGGTTTGTTTTCTTATTGCCACTATGGGACTCGTTATCAATTTTATGTCTATGGTGATTTGGTCTACGTCATCAAACAAGAACAAGCCATTTTTTTAGCATCATAAGATGGGTGTTGATTCTATTGATATTGCTTTACTAAGGTGGATCATGTCGCAATTAGAAATATTGTTTGTCTTGTAATATCCAATTCATGTATTCATTTATGTAGTCATTTTAATGGATCCATGGATGAGGAGAAAAATAAATTTATAGGCTTTTTTTTTTCTAAAATTGTATTTTTTCCTAAGATATTTCTACTCGTAATATTCTCTTTTCCTTAGTTCCCTCTCTTTTTTTTTCTCTTTTTCTAACCTTCCCTAACTTAACTCTTCAATTTTCAAGCTAAGTGTGAGGAGCTCTTAGAACCAATAAAATAGATCTAGAAGAGTCATGTTCCTTTCGCTTACAACAAGGGTGAGTGTTGTTTGTGGAAGCAATAACTCACAAATTGTGGATTTAATTCTGATGCAAGGAGCATAATGTAACTTAGCATCCTTAATTTGTACTTGTTTTGTTATTTAGCGTGCTTGATTTGGTTAATTCATTTGACAAGACTTCAACATAGGTGTCCTTGAACTTATTTAACAGCTCTTTAATATGTCTTGTAATCTCATACACCATACTTGACTCCTCCCTTGAGTTTATAACTACCAAGACAAACTCCATTCTCTTGATTTTGATGCTTATACTAATGTTGACTTAAGAGTTGTAACTTCTTTTTCTCTGTTGGATTAGATAACTTCACCTTATTGGTTGAAGGATCTTTTGGTCATGTTGGATTCAAGATAATATTGTTTTCTTATCATTCCAATGTATTGGTGTTTGATTGTTTATAATGGATAACTCAAAGATCATATAGTTAGGGGCAACCTAATATGAATGGGTAACACCTAAAGGAATGACATTTCACCATATTCGATCAAAATATTCTCTTGATTAGATATGTACACAACACCTCTACGTGACTGGAATCAAAAGCTTGTTTATTCACACAACATGATAGGGCTATGGGTGTGGCTTGGGTATTAATTTCATTTGACTAATCGCAAAGATGACTACGACATTCATGCAACTATTATGAATAATAAGATTGCATGTCTTCTCACAACAATTGAAGTAATTGTGAGTAATAGCAGTTCTTCTTCAATCTGTGTCAACTTGCAGGGTGGCTAACACACAATGCATCACAGCTAGATGATAGGTCTCCAAGGCCTCATTAACATCATTGGCATCGTCATAGAGGTTCACTCCCATTGGATCCTCTTGGTCATCTTGATGCTTCATTCTTGAATCTTTCAAGTGTTTCATAATAGGTTTCATTATGAACATTGATTCATGTAGTGTGTAGTTTTTTTACAAGAAAAATAAGTAACATTAGTAGATTTTGTGGTAGAAGCCTCTCATAATTTTTTTACTTTTATCTATGCGAAGTAGTTGTGCTACAAGTCCTCAAAACACTCACAGATCTTGGATTCACCCTTTTATTGGCAACCTCCAAAATTGTGAATCTAATCCATGTTTGAGGTGTGGATGGTATTGCACAAACTTGAGAGCCCTTTGGAAAGCTTCTTTGAGGCTATAAACTTGTTGAGTCAACATCTCTCGCCTCAAATCAGATTGTAAACCAATCTTAAATGTGGGCTATAATGTAGTAGTTCTCTGATCTCTCACATTGGATTGAAGGTGTCATGTAGTTTGAGATGTTCATAGATCTTTGTTAGAGAATAATTGATTTTTATTAGTTAGTGCAAAGTATTTGGATCTCAAAATTATCGTCATCTCCTCGTGACTCATCACAAATGGTTGTTTAGATCATGCAAATTATCTCTCTTGATTTATCTTAAAAGTTTTAATATGCCCAATTAATTTTATATGGGCAAATCTCATTCTCTTATTAGACAAGGATTGCCCAGTAAAACACTAATTCAAGTCCACCAACTAATTTCGAGTCTAATCGTCAAATGTTGATGGATCAATCTTCACTATTTTTTCGTTAATTTATTATTTAGATCCTGATGTTTTTTTTTTGGATAATCTCTCTTATGGGTCTTTGATATGTTATTTGTCCTCATAAGACATTAGGATAGTTATACTGTTGCAAAGCAAGTATTTGTATCGCTCTTGTTGTAGGAATTCAACCCTTGATATGGTTGATCCGTGAATCAATGATGGCGTTATCAAGGTGTTGACCTTTGATATAGGGATATATAGCACCGTCAATGGTCACTCATAGTATTGAATGAGTTTGTTCTCAATGTTCCTATAGAGAGAACCTTCATCAAGGGTGGGATTGAGAGGCAGACTTTGCTTTGGAAGCGGTGGAAGAGTGGCATCTCCTTTTATCGATCCTCTATTTATTTCCTTATTTTAAATTTCTTTTATAATAAATTCCATATTGGATCTCCTTTTTATTATAATTCTCTTTTTCTATGCTAATGAGCATTCAAAAATATTAGAATGGGATGATTCCCATGCATATCAAGCTACATTCATAAATAAATTTTTCAAACATGAGTATGTGTTCTCAATCAAGATTAACAAGTATATAAATATAATTTTGCATCTCAAGGAACACTATTATATCACCATTTGATTTACATAAATCTTTTCTATTACCATGCTATTACTAGTAACCAATAAATATGTAGAGTATATAAAATAAGTATAAAATCATCACCCAATCTATTGTTCTAATCATTTGATTTCTAAACACCTATATATCAATCATATGCACATAAGCTATATATAGAATGTATATCTCAATTTTGATGTAATGGTCATGCCAAAATGACTTTGATTTTTATTTGTGAAGCTTTTTTCGAGCTCCATTCTTTCTTTTCTTACTTGCTCGGTTGCTATCAAAATTGTTTTCCAATTCTTTGTTTTCTTGTTGTTTACATTTGTATTGAATACATGATCTCTCTTTAGAGACTTTTGTGTTATCTATAATTGATCGATGTTTGTATAGTAGCGAACTTGAATTGGCCATAGGAGATTGTCTTCCTCGAATCATTAATGGACATATTAGAAAACCCTAGACGTATTGTTTTAATGTAGTCACTTAAACAGGTTTGTAATTGTACCTCATATTTTAGTGGCATAATATTTCTATATAATCCAGTGTGGCTGTGCCTCATGTTAATGCTTGCCTAGTCTGTAGTGATGTTTGTATACGTTTCCAAAATTGTTGTCGAGGTCAAAATGCTTTGGCTAAGTGTCTTATAACTGAAATAAATCAGTTCTTTTGAAATTAATCCTCAAGAACTCTTGTAGTTGAATCGTGTACTTGGGCTAAGGGTATTTCTTCCTACGATATTGTTATCAACTCTCTAATCCGGCTTAGGTTTCTTTGGCACATTTTGTAGCTGAAGTTATCCAATTTTTTGAAATCAAGTATTTAAAAGCTCCTTTAGCTGAAGCTTGAACTTGGTAGATTAAGCGTACTATTTTTCCAGGAGATTATTATCGATCAACTCGACACCACTGCTTCTGGTTTGATGTTGGTGCTTACGAATTTGGGTTATGTTCTAATTGATGCATCTGTTTTCCTTGCAGTACGAGCACATTCTGTTGCTTGAATTGTTGAAGAAAGGACATGGTGAAGCTGCTAAAAAGATTGGAGCAGGTGTTCAATCTTTTCAGGTGCGGTATCATCCAACCTGGAAGAGCAGGTGCTTCTTCCTCATTAGGATTGATGGATCGGTTGATGACTTCAGCTTCAGGAAGTGTGTGGATCATATACTCCCCTTGCCTGAAAATATGAAGCTGTCTTCTTCTTCCAATGGCAAGAAAGCAGGCGGCCAACAAAAGGGTGGAGGTGGATTTAGAGGCCGTGGCCGTGGAAGAGGTGGCCGTGGCCGGGGAGGAAGATAAGATGGGAATGCATTTGTTTCTTTTGTGATTTTCGCTGACATTTGATGTTTGTTTACGCAGATTTTGGACATTAGGGTTCTTATGTTGGAACATATTTCTTTTGCTTTGTTTGGGCTTTACTCTTTAGTTCTCTTGGATATTTATCACTTAAGGAATTTCCAAAGGTAATTTATTAAATTTTGCTGCTGTCCTTAGGAGTTGCCAATTCAGCCATGTGTATCTTTGCATCGAGCTTTAGTACCCTCCTGTTTGGTTTGTTTATTGTTAATTTGAAGATAGAACTTAAATAGTGTAGGAGAGATTGAATTAATTGTAATTGTAATGTTATGTATTTTTACTATTTTTGTTTTTTATTATGATTATTATATTAAAGCATGATGTTTAAATATAAATGTTTGGAGTTTATTTTTGTTTTACAGATTAGAATGAAATTTATTTAAATAAAAGAAAATCAAATTAAAAAACTATCAATGCAACATTGGCATCTCAAAGCTTGTTTACTAAGAAGTTATCCCTGTTATTGTACTTGACAGTTATTCGACCTTTACATTTAAATAAATGTGAGGTATGTACGTACATAAATACACATGAATACAGCATGCTTTAGTTCCCATCATCTTTAAAACTATATAGAACGAAAAGTTAACAATAAATCAAATAAACATCAAATATTGCATTGATTTCACATTATTAACTTTATTATGTAGCTGACAGCATAAGCTAAGATTGCAAATCTTTGAAAAATGTCTACCTCTCTAAAAATGCCACCATCTTGGCAAAGTTTTGTTCGCTTATTTGTTAATTCCCTGATTCCCAAACTCTTGTTTACTTGGCATGTTTGAAGATGATGGCATGCTAACTTGGTTGCTATTTATGAATCTCAGTTCAGTGGATTCAGAAAACTCGTTGCTTACAAAGTTGCTGCTAATATCCTTGAAATCCCATTCTGTCAGGTAACTAGGCCTCAATGTGACTTCGCCAACCTCAACATCGCCAGCCAACATCACCACCACCCTCGACATCGATGGTCGCAACATTGGCGATGCTTGGGTGCATAGAAGAGCAACCCCAACCAAACGATAAGCTTCCTCTTCATTATATGATGAAAGACTAGGATCCACCATGTCCAGATCTAGTCTCTCCTCATGCAAATTCCAAGCCTAAAACAGATGCACAATAAGCAAATGGAGTGAGATGACATAATCTGGTTACGATTTCTTCATAGTTTGCTATTTACATCTTGTAAACTCCTTGAACGAGAAGGGGAGAAAATGTAAGATAGGTGAAATGTATTTCAAGTACTATAATGAAAAAATGTTATGGTTGGTATGCTATAAATTGTAAACAGATGCTTGTTTGAAGGCCAACAACATCGCATTAATAAGATAACTTGGTGTTTAGCGTGCATGAGAATTGGGTTGGACAAGTTATAATTTGTTCACCTACCCAATCAAGCAAGTAATCTTTCCCTTGGTCTTGGGTAGGGTCTGAATTAGGCCTTCCACTGAGAATTTCAAGAGCTACAACTCCAAACCCAAACACATCTACCTTTTCTGTTAGATGCCCTCTCATTGCATACTCCGGGGCAAGATAGCCTCTGAAATTAGAAAATGATAACCATGAATGATGTTAAAGATAAAAAATGCAATGATAGAGAACTAAGCAAAATGATCTCACAAAGGAGAAATCTTACATTGTGCCAGCAACTCTTGTGCTCGTATGAGTTTTCTTATCATCATAGAGCTTTGCTAATCCAAAATCTGATATCTTTGGATTAAGATTTGCATCAAGCAGAATGTTACTGGTTTTAACATCCCTATGAACAATTCTAACACTTGATTCCTCATGAAGATAAGCTAGGCCTCTTGCCGTTCCCAAACAAATCTCAAAGCGTGTTTCCCAGTCAAGTAACAAACTATTTTTACCTGCATGAAGCACATGTCGGATAGTTAAAACTCATGCATACGAGGATAAAATAATTTCAAATGCTCTGAGATAGTTGAAGCGTCTGAATCCAAATTCCCAGTATAGAAAGAACACACAAAAAATCGCTCGATCCAAGCTCCTGTTTTCCAGGTACTCATACACCAAGAGCCTCTGCTCTCCCTCAATGCAGCAACCATACAACCGAACTAAGTTTCGGTGTTGAACTGCTGATATGGTTGCTATTTCTGTCATGAATTGCCTCTTCCCTTGGTGAGATGTTACTGATAGTTGCTTTACTGCCACCATTCTTCCATCAGAGAGTTTACCCTAAATGAAACATGGAAATGTCGGACGTAAAATGCCATCAAAAAGTGCCCATTTACATCCTCTGAAAATGGTTCTCTGTAGTTTTTATGAGATTAATGTTATACTACGACATTAAATTATATCAACCAAGCGATCATATTATCTTGGAAGGAAATGCTTTTGTCAAAAAGGATGTTCTACTTCAATATCTCAATCTTAATAGATTTGCTACAAAAAGTACTCTACCAAGTTTATAAAAAAAAGTCAAATTTTTCATTCCAAACAATTTAAAGACATCATTTTTAGATTTACCATTGTCACGTTTATTTAGCTAAAACTTGTTCTTCTCATCTTAGTAAGTTCAAATGGCATTAATGCTTTATTTTCTAACACAACTCTGCATGCAACATTTATGTCCCGAAAAAACTGACCTTATATACAGGCCCAAACCCTCCCTCTCCAAGAAAATTGGATTCGTTGAAGTCCTCAGTTGCAACTCTCAATTCAGCATAGCTGAAAGTATTTGGCTTGATAGTCATTCCTTGCAGCTCTGGAAAATTTAGCATATACAGAATTAGCAATACCAATATAAACAATGCAGATTCACCAATTTGTGTATACTTATACTGGGCCCAAGTTCCCGCAATTTACCTTCATCATCCTCGCCAGGATGCTTTCGCTTGTGGACCCAGAGAAAGATTGCAAAAATGACCACTCCAAGTACCACAACACCGGTAACAACTCCAGCGATTAGGCCAGTTTTGTTACTCGATGAAGAGGAACTTGGTGGTTTATTGCTGACAGTTGGGATGAAATCTGTAAACGTTATAATAATATCATAATGATCATGCAAATAAGCTTAGGAGTTACTTTCCACTTATAGTTCACAAGAAAATGCATACCGAAAGGAGATACACTGATGGCAGAAACAGATGGACCATAGTAGCCTTGACTTGGAATAGAAGAAGTGCCCTTTCCAGCCCAAAAGAAATGTATTTCTAGGAAGTTATCGGTTACAGGAGCACGGTAATTCCTCACAACTGCTGTAAAGGACTTCCCTCCAGCTTCCTTCCTTATGTCGAAGTCTGTCTCCATGCGTATCCCCTGAAATAACATTCCATCAAGCAACTGGTTGAAATATCCATGCATTCCTCATCTTTGTCTTGCAACCAACGGTGACACTACATTTCCAGATCTTCAAATACAAGTATGCATCTTCATCCATGTGCTCGTTTTTTCTTTGGTTATGTCAAGAGTGCTGGTTATTATTAAAAGTACCCCAAATCAAACAATTATAATGCCAGTCATACATAAAAACCTCAATTCATTTGAAGTTTCGATTGTTGGATTGACGATTAATTCTATAAACTGTCAAATTTCAGGAGGCTGCCTAATCAAATTTAGAACTGACAAAACAAGAAATCAGTCTTTAATCACCTTTCTATTATCTAAAGTTTCCTCAATGCTAATATTATGGGATGATCTCTGTCATGGTTTTTTAATGCATAATCTCCTCACCTGAATATAAATGTCAAAAACCCTTCTTCCAAGGCTCCTCCAAGTGGGTGGATCAACTAATCCAATTTCAGCAAACTCAAGCTTTATGGTGTAGTTCCCATTCTCAAGTCCCAGGCCATAGTACCTTAGTGAGGATGGTGACATTCTTGCAGTCTGAAACAATTGTGGATCCAGTGTGTTTTCGAATTGGGAAGCAGAGCTTATTATATAGTTTGTATTAGGATTGGAAGCATCCGCAAAGCTCCCAATGTTGCTAACTGCCCATTTCCTAATGTCAGTGACATAATAAGAAGCTGCGCTGAGAGATGCATTATCTCTATCAAACGTAGTAGTTCCATCAAAACTTGTTATGCTTGCACTTCCACCACACTTTATTGCAAACTGAGAATCTGCAAGGATGAAAAATTTTGAGATGTCAACTGACAATTAAAACCAAAACACCTGATGAACTATGTCCATTTGTTAAAGAAAATAGCGTAAGGCATGCCACATGACTTACATACTGGTGGGCCACGATAGCAAGGTCTATCTCTCTGTAGACACTCTAAACCTGAAGGCAGTATACTGAAATTTGTGGAATCAACTTTTAAGTGAAGGCATCAATAATGGTGATACTGAAGTACAGAAAGATGAAGAAAACGTAGCAATCACCTGCTATTAGAATTATCTATGACAAAGTTGTTTGCAACCAAATTCCTATGACAAAGAAGAAAAATGATCTCTTAGGAATTGAAGAAAAATAATCACTTGGAGCTACAGAATATCATTCATCAACTTAATTGAGTTTTCAATTTTATTTTCCAAAAATTCGTGAAATAACCTATCAAATAAAATAAAATAAATGGAAAACACCATATAGATGTCCTTCGATACCATGAGTACAAAACCTACTAAGAAGAAGAGCCAATTAAAACAACAATAAATATTAAAGATGACAAAATGTAAGACAACAAATAAAAAAGGATAATCAAAACAGTTATGATAAAAGTTAATTCCTTAATTCAGGCCTTGTGTTGATGTGTTCGTCATAGTGAAAAATTGTTATCTCCCATTTATCTCCGATGGAAGAGACTCAGGCCATGTTTCGAAAGGAATGACATACTTTTCAACCTGTTGTGATGTATTACAAGAAACAATTTCGAAAATAACAATATTTATGTGGAACACAGAACCCAAAAAAAATTAGAAAATTGAAATGTTTGATGAATTTATGAGGAATATCAAGTACCCATCAATATTGCTTTTGATGAAAGTAATTACGGGCTATTCAAAACTCCGATAGTCTATTCTACCTAAGGTTATTTTTCTCTTCAAACTGCTTTTTTTTTTTTCAAAAGATTACCTTTATGAACTGCAATATATTTCATTCTATTGTAATACTTCCAAAAAGGTATAAGTTTCACAATGCAGCGAGAAAAGAATCAGCTATGTGGTTACAAATGAGTAGGAAAAAATGGTGCATTGGTGCACATTAATGCTTAATAGGAATCAATTGCTATTATCATAAACTAATAACGTTTTCATGGAACATACAGCTCCAGGTTAGGATCGCTGACCCAAGATGGAAAGCTTCCGGATAACTGATTGTAGGATAGATCTCTGCAGGAGTAAAAGTATTTGCATTTAGTTGAAAATGTGGCATATCATCACAGAATTGATATCTATGTTAATTGAAATGAAAACTAGTATTATTAGGTGTTATCAATAGCAGGAAGAAACAATGGGACAACGCAATACTGTTGTGCAGGTAATGGCATTTCCAAGCTAATTTTACTCGGTTTAAGATAATTTTTGTAAATGTTTGTGAATTAGTTATTTACTGGATAGCTCACTGGCTTGTATGCATACATAATGCTAAGTGTCTTGCTCTTTTTTGCCGGTAAGGTGCCCGTCAAACTATTGTTCCCAAGGAACCTGTGCATAAAGACCATAAACCCTCAATAGCAGCTGAAGTACAAGCGTTTGCTCAACAAATCCAAGCAGGTATTCTTACAGCACGTTCAGAGAGTTCAAGTTGAAAAGAGACTGAGGAAGATCGCCTGTAATGTTGTTGAAGCTCAAATCCCTTTGTAAGAAAAGATTATTAAATTCATTTAGCATCAAATGTAACAAGTGCTCCACCCTTCAAACTTAGAGATCAACAAAATATGCATTTGATGGATGAAATAGAAAAATACTTACAATTTCTTTAAGCTAGTATATTGTGCTAAGTTTGCTGGAAGTGCCCCTGAAATCTTGGAATTTCTCAAGATCCTGCACAGATCAAGCACCATTTTATGCTCTACTCATAAGAAAATGTATAAAAATTGCTTACTGGAAAAATTAAACTTACAGTGTGCTTAAAGCTCTCATTTTACTAATGAAATCCAATGAAGAAGTCCCATTTATGATGTCACCTATTCGTCTGTCATACCATATGCAGTATTCAAATTAGAATAATGGTTAACCAAGGGTCCATTCAAGTATTTTTGTATAAAAAAAAATACTAGGGAGTTACAAGTCAGTCAATTGTGAAAGATTAGAAAAGCTTGGAGGAATAGGACCAGTGAAGGAATTCCCCTGCATCCACCTATAACAGCATCATTAAACAGTAAGCAAGAAGCACTTCTTACCAAGCAAATCAGAATAGTGTCCATCGAAAGTACTATTTGCTCTAAGAAAAACATGCATATTAAAGCATTTCAGTCATGGTGGAATAAAATTGACCTCTAACAAGCCAGTAATTTGAAGGACTTAAGTCAATTAAAGCTTCTCATAGATCACAATTTGCACTCTGAAAAGATTATTTAAGTATTCAAAAACAATTACAACAAATACAGGTTTTTATTTTGGTTAGCAAGAAGAAATATAGAATCACAATTCTGAGGTTCTCGAACACTTTAAAGTATATGAAGTTAGTATGTTATGTTTACTATATAAGACCTTAGTGCATAAATCATTTTATAGCTTAATAGCATTCAATGACACTACAAGACTTGTGTTCACCTATAACGTCCTCTGAGATTTAATCATTTCTAAAAAGAAATTCATCGCAAAGTTGTTGCGATGTTTGTCAAAAATTTGATATTTTAGAAGTTTTTTGAAAAAGAAGAAATGAAAAAGATTTTTGAAAAAAAATAATTTTAAGAGTGAAAAAGAATTTTGTATGTTATGTTTGTTGTTTATTTATAGTAAGAAAAGAGAAAAGTCAAAAAGCTCAATAAGAAAAAAATTAAGAAACATAGCCCATGTTTTCACCATAATATTATGAATTATCAAAAGCACAAACAGATGTTAAACCTATTTTGTTATATTATATTGTATTGTAATTATTTATTTTTGTGATATAATTTTCTTTTTAAAAACTAAAAACTTAATTTTATTTTACATTCAATAGATTCATTACATGATGCACAAATAAGTTAAGATTGCAATTAACCAGAAACATCTATCGAAACACTAATAAAAGATAATAAATATTGACACTTAGTCCTACAAGATTTTTCTTTTTTTCCTTTATATCTATTGATAATCCAGAGATTTCTGAAAAAACTTCCAAAAAGAAAATAATACAATGACTAGCAAGGGTAAATATTTGACACATAGCATGAAAGCACTAAGTTACTGTCTTACAAGAAAGTTAGGTTTGTCAAAGTTCCAATGAAGTCTGGGATTTTGCCGGTGAAATTATTGTCTGATGCCCACCTAATTTCATGTTTATGATGAGATAGTAAGCAAATTTCAATGTGACAACTATTGCCTTAAACTCAAGATTCATATACAACTTACAATACTGTCAACCCCTTAAGTTTGGATAAAGCTGGTGGTAGCACTCCACTTAATCCACTACTTTCCATGAAACTGTGAATTAAGAAACAAAGAGCAACTTGGCAACTTGAGATATCCTTAACAACTAGCAGGTAGAGTAAGCAATGGTGTTTTTGCTTCCTTCAATATTAACAGAAAGATTCGCGAGATAGAGGAAGCATAATTTTAACCATTTTTGCAGGCTGCTCAAGTTGCCAAGCTCTGCTGGAATAGGCCCACTGAAGTTATTTGAACTCAAACCTCTGACAAACATAACAGCAAAAAGGTTAAATGACATGCCTCACATGCTGTCATACTTATTATGCTATGCCTATGCTGTTGTTCACATAATGATTAGAGGGATAAAAATGAAATGGGTAAACAGGGGATTAAAGGTAATGAAATTCAAGAAGGAAAAGTCTTTGGGAATAATTAAACAGAAGTTTTACAGTGAAATTAGGTTTTGTAGGTTGCCAAGCTCTTTCGGAATTGGTCCAGATAAAGCATTTGCTCCAACACTCCTGCGTATTATTTTATAACAAATCATAGCAGCTAGATAACCCAAACTTAAACTGTTCAGTTATCCCAAGCCAAGGAGATAACAAAATAGACTTACAGGTATTGCATGGCAGTCAGCTCTCCTATAAAAGCAGGAAATGGCCCAGTCAAGAAGTTTCGACGTAGATCCCTACCAAAGCATGTGGAAACCTTCATTAAAAAAAAAAAAGGAGAGAACAATTTTTTGGTGATGATCATGTGAAGATATGAGCATAGAATTTTTTTTTTTAATTTCAATGAATTTCTGAAGCCAAACACCAAGATTAGAACAAGGAATGACTCACAAGTTCCAAAGTTGGGTGAGGTTTCGGAGCTCTTCAGGGATTTTGCCAACCACATTCAGTGAATACACTTTGCTGCGTGCAGCAAATTGGACATGTTAATCAGAACAATTAAAGCATATCATAGGGCCATACATATGAATAGACATTTGTAATCAGAATTAACAGCGATTGGAAAGTAAGTTTGTTTTTGTTGTTGGGTGTACACCATTAATATCACACCAGATATATATTTGAGATCTTTCAAAAAAATGTGCATAAAAATTCCAAAAAATGTAAATTAAACCATCACTTTGTCAAAATTTTAAAATTTATTACTATAAGTTAATAGATATTCAGGTGCATTCTTTAGAATTGTTAACAAATGAGGGAGAGAAACATACAATTGGACAACGCGGCATATCGTGTTATTGTTGAAAGAGCAATCACATTTGATGGCTGGGTTGAAAGAACCATCATCAACTCCAGTGGAATCAATGGCAGCACCACTGCACAAGTCACCACTAATGTTCCATGAGGTTTGTGCCTTCTTTCCCCATCTGCCCAGTATAGTGTTCACTGCTTGTGCTGTAATTTCACACGCACAAGTATTAGCATCAAGTATTCATTAATGTCATCAACCAGTCACCTGGCTCATGCATACAAATAATTTTTTTTTACATTAACGCATCCAAAAAAAATTAGTAAACATGCACTAATGGTTTATTTCTTTTGTAGTCAGCCAAAATGATAATTTTGATTTCAAAAGTGGAACTTAAGAATTCAACTCTAAGGATATTGTTTAATTGTCTATTAGGAAAGATTCATCTCTATTCACTTCAAAATATTCAATTAATTCGAAAGAAGTGGTATTGGGGCTGATATCAAATCGAATTCAAGCAATTCCCGTTTAGGTCGAACTCGAAATTTTAGATTCAATGTAAAGTCTAAGTTGAATCAATATCATTCTCTATTTCGAGCTTAGCCAACTGTGCTTGAAAAAAACGGATAAAGATTGGCCCATTTTCTTTTCAAATTGACTCAAAATTGCTTTTTTAACTTCCAAGACAAATGTGACTCTCAATCATAGTCTTTGGCAACATAAAAAAAGATGAAGCACATACATAATCCATGCTTCTATCATTGCTTGATTTACATTGATAGACTAACCAAAAATAATATAAAATTGTCAACAAACAAAATGAAAAAAAAACAGTATTCCTTTGTCATAATGGTAAATTAACTAGCAACCAAGATCCAGGAGTACTTGTGTCACCTTAACTAATATACATGTTTTGCATATTAAAGTCTACATAAAAGAAATATTAGAGATAATAAAATGAATTTATAATAAAATATTTAAGGAATAAAATTACTTTGTTCTATGAACACCAATTGGAGGTACAAATAATACTTCATTATTAGAACTTCTATAGTTAACCAAAAGTCTCAATAGATCCAAACCAAGAGAATCTCATTGAAGGTTCAATAACAAGTATTTTTTCTTAGTTAAATTCCCAAAACAAGTATATAATCTTAACCAACAAAACAGCATCAAAGTAATCCCTAGAGTTACTTGTAACATCATTAACTCCTAAAGTGCTAATGGCTCGAACAATTAACTGACAATAGAGATAACTTCCCAAGAAACGGCAGTAACACCCCCCACACATGCAATCAGTTAAGATTCTTTTTCGGGAATAGCTTCCATGTAACAAGTGCAAATTAGGACACATTCTGCACTTGATTAGCTATACGAACACCAAGTGTCTAGTTCAAGAGAGACTAATCCTTAGAGAGAAGCTTCAACTTATTTTGCACTCATTTCTTGTTAGCTATCCTGAACCTATGTGAATCTAGTTCTTTATTCTCTCTAGCCACTATAATCCCACCTTAGGCATTCTCTAATATAAGTAAATTTCTATCTAATTTTTTCAAATTCAATTTCCTCAACAACATAAAGTCAAGCTTATATCCAAAGCTCCTTATCGCGTGACTACAATAGATCTTAAAGTGAAAGTTCAATTGCACAAATTGTCAAACCAAGATTTCATTCTACTAGGTATGCCTCTTTGAAGAACACCAGTTCTATTTGTTAAAAATAAAGATGATAGCTTGTATTTCTATATTAATCATAAGAAATTGAATAACATAACTATCAAGATGGACATTTTTTGCCAAGAATAGAAGAATTGTCTCTGTTGCATAAGACATTAGTCTTTTTTTTTTTAAATTAATTTAAGATCGAGTTATTAACAAGTGAAGATTAAGAATACATTTTTAAAATTGCTTTTAAAACTAAGTATGTGTGTTTTTAAATTTTGTATATTACCTTTTCAATTGATAAAGTTTCAACTATATTTATGAATTTAATGAAGAGAATACATAAATAATATAAGAACCGATATATTATCATACTTATAGATGATAGCTCTATTTATTTGAAGGGAGAAGAACATATGAAACATTTACATATCATTTTGTAGGCTTTGAGAATAACAAAGTATATAATAAGTTCTTTAAATGTAAATTTTATAGTCTAGTGTTCCTTCTTAGAGTCATATAGTAAGCAGTGTTAAAGAAAAATTACTAGATCATCAAAAGGTTTATGTTATTGTAATTTGGCCAAGATCTATTGACATATTAAAAATCAAAAAGGTTTCAACACATTCCAATTTTGACAAAAAGAAATCAAGTATTCCAAATTTATAGCGATGCATTTCTCTAAGACTTAGGTTATGTGCTCATGCAGCATGGTAAAGTGATTGTATATGCTTCTAAGCAGTAGAGATCACATAGAAAAATTTTCTCATTTATGATTTAGAGTTAACAGATATTACAGTTGTTTTTTGAGATTTAGAAGCCTTATTCATATAACAAAATTATTGGAAAAATTATAAGTATTTATTGACTATAAGAGTTTAAATTATTCCTGTTTTTCAAAAGGAATTCAAATTGACGCAACTTCGATGACATGGATTAGAGAAAAATTATCACCTAGGGAAAGCAAATATGATAACCGATGCTTTGAGAAGAAACTATCATTTGAATTTGCTATCAAAAAAGATTAATGAATAACAGGTAATCTTTAAGTTGGATGAATTGGTCTAATAATGTTAAAAAATATTGGATATTTATTTCAATTATCAATGGAGCTAGATTGGTTATAAATTGTAAAGAAAAATCAAATGTTGGATAAGGAAGTTTAGAAAACTATGCAAAAAATTCTAAATGGTTGGGAATTCGGATCTTGTTTGGATAAGGAACCTTTAGATATGAGAATAGACAATGAGTTTCACATGCACATTGTTTAAGACAAATGCTATTAAAGAAGCCTCATAATTCATAGCATTAAGTCCATTTAAACAAAAATAATATGTATCATGAGTTGAAGAATATATGTTTTGGGTATCAAGAATGAAAAAAGATGTGGCCAATTGGGTAAAGCATCGAAGTTGCTAGTAGATAAATGAAGAGCATCAGCATCCTAGTGAGTTCAAGTAGCCATTGCTTATTTCTATGTGAAAAAAGAAAGAGATGGCCATGAATTTTGTGATTGGATTGCTTGATCTTCACAAAGTCATGATGCTATTTAGGTTATGATAAATGAATTAATTAAGTCAATGCATTTTCTGTCAACTAAAACAACATATTCTTTTAATAAGTTGGTAAAGATTAATGTTGATTAAATTAAAGATTTCAAGATAAACCTAAAATATTTTATCAAATTGAGATTCCAAATTTACTTCTTATTTTTAAAAAAGTATACATCAAATATTTAACACTCAATTGAAGTTCAGCACATCTTTTATCCTTAAACTAATAGGCAAATAGAAAAAACTAAAAAGACATTGAAATATTTATTGAAATTATGTTGGTTAAATTTTAAAAGAAGTTAGAAAAATTATATTCCATTAGTGGAATTTACTTATAATAATAATTATCAATATATTATTAACATATATCCATATGAGACATAAAAAAGAAAGTATAGCTCTCCTTTATGTTGGCATGAAAATGGAGATGATTGATGAGTTCAAAACTTAAATACAAAGCAACTAAAAAGATAAAGATTATTTGAAAAAGGATATAGATTGTTTAATACAACTAAAAGTATTTTGAAGTTGAGCATAAGAATGCAAAATTTTAAGAATGTGAGCATATGTTTCTGAAGGTCAACCCAATGAAGGTTGTGTCACATTTTGTTTAAGTTGGAAAGTTAAAACCAATGCCTATTGAACATTTTCAGCTTTTGGGGAGTGTAGAGAAAATTATTTATTGAAAAACATTATCGGCTCAGAAGATCATAGTTGATATTGTGTTCAATGTTTTATCCAAAAAAAAATATATTATAGATTCACCCCAAAAATTCAAATCCATATATAGTAAAAATCCAACCAAATATGAACTACAAGGAAAAACTAGAGAAAAGTTTAGCAATACAAACAAAGTTGCTCAAAATTAAGAAGATTCAAATGATTAAGATTTAAGAACAAAATCATTTGAGAGAGTCTAATTGGATAGTTGAAAATGAGATGCCAAGAAAAATCCTTGTTTTCCACAAAAAATTTAAAAAAGAATTTTATGTAGTATAGTTGCCATTAAAAATGTTTTCATGCTCTTTACAAATTCATCATGTTGAGATGCGATGCTCACAAGATAGAAGGTAAATTGTGATCTTTTAAAATTTTAAATGTAATAAAAAAATGCATTGTAACAACTTTAACTCAATGTACTAAGAAAATAATTACTTTGCTTTTAACAAACAAAGGTTTTCCAAACACTTTTGTGTGAGTTACAAGCTAAAAAATATCAAGTAAAAGAAAAAATCACATAAGATTTTAGGTCGTTTGGCCTAACAATACTATATCTACCCCTAGTCTAATGACTAAGCTTCCACTAAATCAATCATTCGCTTTTGCCATAATCAGTAGGAATAAATCTTACAAAAAAGGATCCATAAGAAAATCTATAAGATATTCTAAAGATCCTCACAACAATCTCAAGTAAGCTATTACAATAACTATAACAAGATATTCAGCACTTGTACAAAATATAATTCACGATCTTTATACATTTCACTTATATAAGAAATATGACACAATTATTAAATGAGATAAAGAGATGTCAACAAAAATGCGAGATGTTTTAATAAAACTACAAAGAAAAAATGCAGCTAAGCTCACAAAAGAGCATGTTATAAAGATGTTTCATAGAATCCACAATATACCTCCAGTTAGAATATTGTTCCTCTTAAGGTTTTGTGAGTTCATTATTCTTTTCTAATGTGTTAGATATGTTATTTATACTCTCAATCCGATAAAACATGGATTTAAAAACTCCAATGTCTAATAAAATTAGATTTACAAAGAAATTAAAGTGTCAATCTACATTTGCCAGGTGACATGCCTGTATGACTCTTGTATTGTAGTTACCTAAAATATATCTTACAAGTACAATATAGATCATTGTATTATATAACGCATGATCTCCACACACCAATAGAAAATGTTTTAGATTATAAAAATTTTGCACTAGACAATCATGTGGATGTATACGATAATTTTATGAAACAAATATACAGGTCGTTTAAGGATCATACCCATCTGATAAATGGATCTTCAAAGTATGATCAATTTTTTCACACGGCACATCGCTCTCAGGCATTTGAATACTTCATACATGTATAATAATGATATCACATCAGTTTGAAAGTATTCCCTTAGCATTGACTTAAAGAGAAATAGGTGACTTCGTACGCATACAACAATAACATTGTATTTGTACAAAGATATAAGAGTTAACTTATATTATATTCTAAACAATGATCCTGCTTAAATGATACTTGATTGTATTCATACAATGCCATTTTAACATAGCTTTTACTTTAATTATTTTTACAATTCTATGAGAGAAATGATTCCTACAAATACGATAAACTTCCTCGTACTGTATGATGCCTGAATTTGTTGAACACACAAAACACAACATAGTTTCATACACTACTGATAAAAAGTTTTAAAATGTATGACCAAGCAATACTTGGTCTTCATAAGTCAAAATGGAGGTCGTAACAATACGATGAGGACATTGTACTAATACAACATGCAATATTAAGTTTGTCATGCACATAACTAGAAAATAGATCGTAATAATACAATGAAAGACATTCAATACGATCGTTATGTAGATTTTAAATAGAATGTCTCAAGTATATTTCAAAGGACACATGTTTAAGGTTAATCCTAAGACTAATATTTTCACTTTTGGGAAAAATACTTTTACTAAGAATTCCTGTCAAAATATTGATTTGATATTTATCTTAATTATCAATAGCTTACACATACACATATTTGCATTCATATATATAATATTTGGAATTTGATTTTACAATAAATTACAAATAACATGATTAAGAAAATCCAATTGATAATATCCATCCAAGTCAAGAGAAGCATGTGAATTCATTATCTTTTTAATTTATTACTTAGCATTATGATTACATCAAAAATAAGAAGAGAGAAAGGTTTTCATTGTAATAATCTGCAAATCATAGAATAAATCTTAAGCTTAAATTAACTAATAACATTCTCAAAGTTAATCTTGATTCGTTTAAATGCATCAAAGCTTAAAATAATATATGTGCTTAGAATGCATCATTTTAAATCTTAAAAATCATAAAATTATTGTAATAATTATAGTATAATAGAATCTACTTTACATGTGCTAATGCTTGTAGAACCGTATATTGCACGATAAGAGCTACTTGTGCGTGGAATGCGCTAGTCCCATTGCTTTGCTATGCGTGCATACCTGAACCATGCACTGAATATAATGACTAGTTTGATTGAAAATTACAATTTTGATATCGCCATTAGAGATATGTTTGGGTATGTTTTGGGATCCTTTAGTTATAAATAAGTCTCTAAATATTGAGGATAAGTTGCTAATGTTTACTAAATTCTTTCTAAACCTTTTACGAGTCCCATTTCATATTCTATATCTAAAGAGGAGACTATTGAGTTATCAAGTCAAAATCATTTTGGAATCATCCAAGTGCATACAAGAAGTTTACCAAGCATTCAACAATAGCATTCCTTCATCGAGGTGTTTCTACAATTTCTACATCAACACAATTTCAGCTCACATGCTTTTGGTTTTCTTTTGTAGCACTCTTAATCTTCCAGAGAGCATAATCATCTATTTGTTCAATTGTAGTTAGACTATGCTTTGTTTGCATTATTTGTATCTTGATTCTAGGCTTTGGTACCCTTTTGGTTTGTTATATTTGACTTCTCATGATTGTGTTGTTTAGCCTTTTGGTCTAATTATGTTAAGGTCTTTTAGGCCAATGTGAGTGTTTTACCTACCTGTTTTTGCAAAAGATTTTGATAGTGTTTTCCCAAACCCCTGAGCTTAGTTTTTTGGAATCAGAGATAGATGTAAATGTGATGTTTAGAATTAAATGATTTAAAAGTCTTTGCGATTTACCTTCTCAAATTCCTCACACAAAAAGATATTTAAGCAAAATCAATAAATAAAATAAGAAAAAAAAGAAAAACCTATTGCATTCGTTGAATTCCTTGAAAAACATCCCCACGTTGAAATAAAGAGAAAGATCTAACGTGGATTTGGCGTCATCCATTGAACATCACTATAAGATGTCCCCTTCCAACTGGCTGAGGGGCATTGAATGCATAGCAACTCCACTAGCCACTTCATCCTTAAGAGATCTTCGACGGACCTCCCTCTACTTTGGGCCCAAAGGCTTTGCCTTCATCGTCAGAGATCCTTCGTAACCAGAGTCACACCTGGTCGAGGTTTGGAAACCACATTTCCACTACTCCTGAGCCCTTAATCAAAAACCCTCTCCTTTTGCTCTAAGCTTTTGCATCTCTTTTACACCACCCGACGTGACCTTTGTGTCTTCGCTGCTTCCTGAGCCCTCGAGACCTTTTTTCCCTTTCTTCTTAGGCACACTACCCTTACCTGCTTCTGCTTGCTAACACCCCAAACTGGGTTGGAACAAGCTAAACCAGGCTAATCCCATATTAACCAATGTTGGCCCACACCGACTTGCCTCCCATCCACGTCGAACAGCAGTGATCCTTTCCACACATTTACTCATAAACTTCAACTACTTAACTTCACTTTCTATCATGACAACTTAGATCTTTACATTTTTTTTAATTTGAGATAGTTGTCTCCTTACACGTCATGACTAAACCGATTCGATGCAAAATTTTCTCTACATACATTAAAGATGCATCCATAGAGAGGTTTTGAAAATTGTCTCCTATATTGATTTTTTTTTAAGTTAATTAGTTCAAAAGACTACTATCATCTTTCAATAGTTGTGTCAAGCCTAAAAAAGTATCTAAGTCTCTTTTTGATCTAAAATAATTTAATTAGAACCACTTCAAGCATTCCTTTATCGTTTCAAAGAAGCTTTTAAGGAAGTTAATCAAGAGGACTCTCAACTTACTTGAGCAGCCCTCATCAGGTCTCTTCAACAAAAAGATTTTCAAAAACATTTTGTCAAATATCTGCTTAGATCCCTACAAGAAATCTTCAACAAAATCATTTGTTTAATCAATGAGAAATTTTCTTTGGTTCCATTTGGTAGATTGGAAGGAAAGAGATCGCTGCCTCCAAGGCTTCTCAATAAAGGAGAAAAAAGTCAATAAGACAACAAAGATTACCCCTTGAGGCACCAGAACCATCACCTTCAATGATACCAAGTTTAGTATTTCAGTAGTCTCTTAAGGGTACCTCTAAAAGAAATTTTGACAACCATTAAAAAAGATGAACAATATCAGCAGCAAACACTCTCAAAATATCGAAATACAACTAAGTTATGCAAATGTCACAAAAACCATGGCCACGCAACTCCTGGATATAAGGCTCTTTAATACAGGATAAATTAGACTTCTAACAGGGTCTAATAGGAAATGTTAGACACTACACACTAATTAGGGCTAAGTGGTATGTGATATGTTAGAATTATTCAAATATTAGCGTACAAAGTTGTAGCGTAGATTATTTAATAGAGTAGATAACACGTTAAGTATTAAGCATAAAATTTTATTGAAAAGTTGTTACATCTCATTTCACATATAAAATAGAGAACTAAAGGAAAATATTATATGGAATACTTTAATAGAAGAATAAACAACTTTAATTTTAGATTACTATCTAAAAAATTAAAATTATAAAAAAAATTATCTTTTTTACAATAGTGGTTCGTAGTTTCCTTCTGAGTTGACATATGAAGCACCAAAGATGGAAAAGGGTGACGAGATGAAGGTTTGTGTTGGTGGGAAAACTTGCTTAAAGAGAAAACAAGATGGATGACGAGGATTTGGAGTCTTGTTGAGGAGGGTGGCGGTTTGATCAAGAGAATGAAAGGGTGGACAAGAATTTGAAGGTATCAAAAAGAGGGTGCTGGAGGAAGAGAGAATCTAATTAGTTGTTAACTCTCTTGGTAGAAAGTCTCTCACCTTAAATCATTTTCTCTCAATAAAAGAGAAAATGTTGGAATCTCTTCAACTAGAATTGGGCACATACTCTTTACTTACAAAAGAAAAGCATATAAACAAGAGAAACTTTATTCAAGAACAACATTCTCACAACGAGAAAGCCTCTCCTAAATAACTATGCATGAGAAAAAAAGAATTAAATATACCCTAAAACAAAACATAAATATAAGAAAGATGAAAAATCAACATGGGAAAGAATATTTTTGAGTTAAATTACTTAGAAATCTAAAAAGAAATTATTAAATGCAAAAAAAATGCATTAAAAAACTTATAACATAAGAAAAATTATGCAATCATGCAACGTGGCGATTGAATGGTGACGACGATGTGACTAAGGATGGCAATAGTGGGCGAGATGGACAACGGCGGTCAGCTATGGGTGGCCTACGAGTGACTAGGTAGCAACAGGCAACCAATTGATGTTAGGTAATTGAAGCAATGATGGGCGGTTGGTGACAATGGGTGGGCAAGAACAATGAGTGACTAAATGAAAAATGATGGTTGACAATGGTAGGCGATGCGTGCACCAATGCAAACGAATAGAAATCGACATCAATGATGACATGAAATAGCTATAAAATATACTAAGACGAACAAAAGCAAAAACAGCAAGGGACAACTATAGGAAAAAGAGAGTACTGTAGTTGACTCTTATGGTTGACAAAGATGACTAATCAAAATAGAATTCAGTTCAAGCATGACTCTGAGTCCGAATGAGAATGGTGCAATAACAGCGTGTGCTTGTAAGCTAAAGTGAGAAGCTCTTGCATTACCTTCAAAACCTTACTTGAGAGACTATTGAAGAAAAGCCACCTCTAAGAGTACCAAGTAAAAGTCTCTGAACCTAATTCTATCTCTAATAAATTTTTAAAACCAAGTATTGCCAACAAAACTCTAATTGAGAAAAATGACCAAACTCTTCAATTGGCTTTAAAAGACAAAGGCAAGACCCTTGTAAGTTACATCATCACAAGATGAAAATCCCACTCCAAGAGTTCCACCCTAAGATCACTTGGGCAAACCATGGTCACCAATGTAACAAATTAGTAAGAATCAAGAGTTCCAACATCCTTCAAGCGCCACCTCTTGGCAACCTATATGATGATGCTATAATAATCTCAAGGATAATTACCAACATTGAAGTTTGTCACATGCTCATTGATACTAGGAGTTCAATCGATATCATTCTCCTTGATGCTTTCTATAAAATTGGTATTAGTTAAAACATTATCCTCTAGATTACAAGATTATTCGTAGGCTTCTTTAGCGAGTCTTTGAAGCCAAAATAAACTATCACATTGTCACTAATAATGGAAAATTTTTAACTCAACCATTCATATGGTTGACTTCATTGTTAGCACTGTTCTAAAATGCTATCCTTAGGAGGTCAACAATGAATACATTCAAGATAGTGGTTTCAACATCAATACCCTGTTAGGGGTGATTTGAGTGTAAGGAGACATTTTATAATCAAGGAGATGTTATCTAAACTGCATGAAAACAATAGCTAAGCCAACCATGGACAATCTAGAAAGAGAAGTTGTTAACCCTATCTCTCCTTGTCTCTCATTTCCTCTCAATCATTCTGACTCAACTAAGTTATAATTGTTTTTGTTGATTGAGATGAAAAGGAAAGGGAAGTCACCATATGGCTTTTGGTTGAATGCCATGATGCTTTTGCATGAGATCCCTCAACCACTTAAAATATACTTTCAACACATCCTCAAGAAAACTTCATGACAACATCGTATCAAACGAGAGAATCCAACCAAACCCCAACAAGATGAAAGTTCTTTTAGATATGCCCTCTCTAAAGATGACAAAAGCCATCCAATGCCACGCAAGATGCATCACAGGGCTTAGTCCTTTCATCTTCAAGTCGGGGGAAAAAACTCAATCATTATTTAAACTCTTACACAGCAAGGACAGATTAATATGAAGAAAAAATTGTAAAAGGGCTTTTCAAGAGTTCAGGACTTATCTATCTCATCCCATTATTTTAAGTAATACATTTCTAGAGAACCACTAGTCATCTACTTAACAACCTCAAGCTCAACTATCAGCTCTATATTAACACGAGAAGAAAAAGTATGCAACAACCTATTTATTATATCTCTTACACTTTAAATGATGCATTAACAAGATATTCTCCTAAGGAAAAGATGACACTAACACTTCTTATGCTTGCTAGATGATTAAGACTATACTTCCAATCTCACACCATCAATGTCATTACAAACAAGTGTTTGAAACGCATTCTTCAGTTTATAGAAGTCTTAGAGAGATCGCAGAAATGAGTTATCAAGTTCAGCGAATTTGAGATTGATTTCATACATCTATCTTCCCTTAAATTTCAAGTACTTGTTGATTTTCTAGTCAAAGAAATTTCCCATGAAGCAAAACCTAAGACTCCATTGGATACCTGAAAATTTTTTGTGAATAAAACCTTAAAACAAAATTCATATGAGATCGACTTTGTTCTACTAAATCCAAAAGATATTAAGCTAACAAGAGGGTTCATAATCAACTTTCCAGTCAAAAACAACCAAATTGAAATTTGCTTTGGGCTTGCAAGTCAAACACCTGATCTTTAGTTATTCATAACTAGTTGTCAGCTAAGTCAATAACTTATTTGAAACTAGGATCCAATTCTCAAAATATATAAAGCATTGACATAAACCCACTTGCAAAAGTTTAAGGACATAGCCTCACTCAAATCCTTCATGAGCAAAATTAAGAAGCAAACCTATTGGCCAAACAAGGTGACGCAAAAGAAGATTTCCCCCTACTTGAAAAACCATCAGTCAAAAGTATGGAAACAATAGTCCTTAATCTCAAGAGGCATACTTGCTAGATAACTCTCTTAGAAGCCTACCTCAAAACAGGAACCCTTATAAAAAAATCAGATGCAAGGAGAATCAAGAGACGGGCTCAAAGATGTCTTAATCGAAGATCAACTCTATCGAAAATCCAACCTCGAGCCTTTACTCAAGTGCGTCCATCCATCAGAAGTTTAAGACATTGTAAAGGAGGTACATTTAGAAAAATGTTGTAACTACACCTCTCGTTGTAATTTGTCCATAAAAATTATAATATAAGGATTTTTTGGCCCATATGCAAAAAGATATTGCGTTATTTGTTAGAAGATGCAAATAGTGTCAACTTCTTACTTAAGTTCTTGGTCTTAATGAAGGCAATTATTTCTTGGTCTTTCTCTATCTAGGGTATGGATCTCAAGAGACTTAGCCCTTGTTTCCTTCCTTTCTTACAACTTAGTCCCATTAAGTGAAAGCCACAAGAGGTGTACCATTGCTTCCTTTCCCATATCTTCATTATTAATTTATAGCACCGAGATTTGGAGGCCTAGTATTCATATCCTATACATAAAAATCTAACATTGTAGCAAAGTGATGGCTTAGGCTTTCTTCATACTTAAGTCAATGTTTTCTTAGTCATTTTTTATCTCCCTTTTGAAGGTATCACCTACACTTAAGGACCAAACTAATATCACTTTTTTACTTAGCCAAGATTTCTCCTCCCAATTGTATCATCAACAATATTTGAACAAGGAGCAAGTGGTAAACACCCACACAGAGGGCTTTAAAGGTTCCACCTAAAAAGATTTCTTCTTGATCCATCGACAAGGATTTGCAATGCTTCCTTAATAATTGAAGGTTACTCCAATCTTTGATAGAACAAGCATACCGCTCCAAAAATGCAAGGATTTGAAAAAATGACCTCAATAAAAATGTAAAGAAATTAAATCATTTGAAAAATGTGCACAACTTTTCAAAAAAAGCAACATTATTTCAATTTTACTAAATGTTGTGGGTTATCAAAAGCAAAATGCAAATGCCAAAAAGAAAATTTACTTAAACCCCCTCTAAGACTAATCCCTCGAGGACATATGAATGGTACAAACTTTATCTATTATATTCTTTAAGCTCGACTCCCCTTAAAGCACCACCATTTGGCAAGTTCAAGCGATCTCAAAATTTAGTATTGTGCCTGACCATGTACAAGCCTCCATCTTCAATGCCTCATCGATATACACTTTATCTCCATAAACTTATTTAGTGGATGTACATGCTAACATTCACTATGATCTCTTTTGAGTCTAAACCAAGCATTTCTCTTTTGAATTCTTCTCACCCAGAATAGGGGATGACACCAGATTGCTCCCTCAAAAAATTTAGCCTTGAGCTAAGCAATCCTCCCTCAATGAGAAACAATTTCTCTCTCTAAACCTTCTATTGAGGCTCTTGGAATTGAATTATAATCACACTGGCCATGTATAACCTCCTTAATTGCTAATAGTGTTCCATCGAGAAGCTTGTGGGAGGACAACTATCATGCACTAACAATCTTCAAGTCCTAAAACACCCAATAAATATCCTCAAAATTTAACTTCAATGTGTCCTTTAAATCATTTGAGATAACTACATGTCCAAAAAAATCAATTACTAGAGTAATTAACATGCTTGGAGTTAAATTATTGCCATCAGATGGTAAGGTTACATCCTAATCCCAATAGCCAAAAACCTTAAGATGAGCTCAAATGTCTTCCATCAAAGGTCAGTTACTCATCCCGTCAATCCTTTTCGTTTTTAGACAAAACAGACACTAATTTAGCCTTTAGGGAAGCATCTAAAACCTCTTTTTCTCCATCTCTACAAAGATTTTCAAAGCATTGGCATTGGCAGACTTAGAAGACAGATATTTACCCCTCTATTTATTAGTCAAACAAATATCGAAAGAACTACGAAAGTACACTAATTTCTTCTAAAAAGCATTTTCATTATTGGCAATCTCCTGCTTCTTTTTAAAAGGTTTGTTTCCTTTCATTGGAAGCTTATCCAAAGCGCTTAGCATGACGTGAAATTGGCCCATGTCAATATTCTTTTGCCATAGATAATTAAAGAGGTGATAGCAATTCCAACCTTAGTAGTTTTGATTTAAAAAGTGAAGAGATAAGCAACTTAGCATATCAAACAAAATATCAACTTTTAGCAAATTTAAAAATTATATGTTACCTTAATTAATTGGCCTTCTTGCAAAAACTTGTAGAAAATTTTTTATTACAATATAAATGATAATATGAAACATTCAAAGACCAAACAAAAATGAAAGAATTTGCAAGTTAAATATCAACCATCAATCATAAAGCAATAATGAGGCAAGCATTGATGACAATTTGCTCGAGGTCAAACCCTTAACAACCAATCATTTATAACCCAATCACTCAAGGCCAATCCTTCAAGGCCTAACCATTGAAGTCAAAACGCTTGACTCTATGTTGTTCCAAGTAAACTCTATGAAGATTTACCTTCAAATTTCATCTTTTAACACCAATTTCATAATGTAGTTTAGCTGGTCGTGTCATCCATACTTTGTTCTAAGAAGATAAACTGTCAATGAGGGCATCTTTAGAATTTCCCAATAACAACAATAACTCTCCATCATGCATAAAAATCTAAGGCAATTAAGACATGATCAATGATATGACGATTACTCCCCCAAGCACATGCATGTCCAAAGCAATTAAGCCATTAACAATGTAACTACTACAAGTTCCCAATGTTCCAAGTGAAAGGAAAGGCTCGTCTTCCACTCTGTCAGCTATAAGTAAGACCCTTGAAGACTACTTTAAGAGAGTGGACAATCAAAGAAAAGCATTCTAACTTATCTTTGTTTTATTCTTCCTTTTTGATCATTCTCAACTTATGAGGCTCCAACTCTCCTCATTTCCTTACTCTATAATCTCTCCCTACAAATCCTCAACTAAATTTCTATTAATTCCCTTAAATCCAATTTATGAATCAACATTTTCTAATATCCTCTGTGAAAATGAACAAGCAAGTATGAAATGGGAATCAAAGATGTTTTCTTAAGTAGAACCTCCTTTGCAAAACATAGATGAAATTTGAAATAGAATTGACAAGAAATTACTCAAATAGAGTTTTCAATTAGAGTCGTCTGTTATGAATTTTTGCACATTTACATTTAAAAAACTGTTAAAAATTGGAATTCAAAAATATGTAAATATTGAGTATTCATTCTTTTCAACTTTTGTGATGTGAACAAGTAAAATAAGAACATAATGATTTTGATGAGATTAAAACTTCATCATCTACAATTAAAATATAATCTTGCTTCAAAGATTATTTTCAAACACAAATTAATGGTTTTTAAATGCAATGATAATAACTCTAAAACCAACGAAACATGAGTTTCATATTCTCAAAAGTGATGCTTTATATAGATATATATTTATATAAATGAAATAATACTCCAAAAAAGTGAAGAATGGAAATAACAATTATTATTACATTGTATTAATTAAATTCCACATATAAGAACTTATCCTATTAAAAACTAGTATAAATTGCTATGCATCTCCAAAATCTGAAATCTAATTTCCAACTCTTGGGCTGGGAACTAACTCAATGGCTTGGGCTCCGATGATAATACTCGTCAACCCACCAAATTCCCTCCTTCGATACTCCTTTTAGAAGCCCTCTCGACAACACCAAGTCCTCTCCTCCAAGCTACCTTCCATCTAATTCATTTAGAGAAAAAAAGAAGAGAAAAAATAATAACAATACGAGGAATAAAGCCACTCTATTTTGGCTCTCTAATAATTTTCACAAACTAGTTTTCATAAGAAAAATGTTTGTGATATTTATAATTAACAAATGACCAAGACTTTTTAGAGACTTCAAGTTACTTCTTGAAAGTCTAATCATGGAAGCAACCTCAAGAAATATCTCAAATAGTATTTTCAAAAATAGTTACCCTACTGGCAAAATAAGTCAAAATAAGTCAAAGATTTGTCAAAAAAGAGTCAAAGATAAGTCGAAAAAAGCGATTGACACTCAAAAAATGCCTATTACAACTGAAAATCTCCAATCAACTCTTGAAAAGTGTTAACCATCTAACAATAAAGATATATAGATGGGACCAAGGCAGTTGAAAAATATATATTTGCATGCATGTGCTTCGCTCAACTCCCAAAGTTGTTGGCAATTGTTGATGTCTGCGAATGAAAACAAACAGCCTCAATTTCCCCAACCAGACTACCTGGGATGCTAATCATCATTTGAGCCTGTCTAAGCCTGTTGTCTTCCAACGATCCCACCAGCCACCACCCAATTGCCCATTGGCTACCTACAACCCACCAAGACACCAAAAAGCTTCACCATTGTGCCTCCAATTGTCAATGGAGAACTGCAATCGTTGTCCTTTGAAAATTACTCATGTTCTCTCACATCTACTTCCTAATCAACCAACATATTAAAAGTGATCTCTCTCCAATAGATAAACAATATTTTAAATTTGACTTTTGAAAATAATAGCATCACTTCATCATGTATAACAGAATTAACGGGACATTTTGACCAAGTACCATCGGTCATGCAAGCTACCAATGTCTTAACTTCAATTAAATTATAAATAGAAATACTGGTCTGCAAACGAAAAGTCAATGTACTTCTTGGTCAACGGTCAGAAAAGGCGGATGATAGATGGGCCGTCAACCATCATTCAATTAATTTTCATCAGCGATTTGTCTCCAAATCTTTTAAATCGTAAGAAAAATAGTACTTCTTCCCGGCCCTTCCAGAATTTTCGCAAAAAAATATTTCATTTATATTTGACAATTTTAATTTAATTATTATTGTAATTTTTCTGTCACACAGAATTAAGGAAACTAGGGGCAATCTCACCAGTAGAACAACTGTCAATATCTAAGGAATAAAGCTCCACGACCTGCTTTTATGAATGCCAAAATGTTTTCTCAGAAAAGATAAAAGAATCAACTACCATCCTTTTAATTAAAATCTCCCCCATTTTCCGACGATTCAATGAACCAAAGAAGGAAATCGACCACGTGGCTAAAATCCGAGAACCTAATAGGTCGCCAAACCAACTATCTGAAGAGATGGACAGGTAACATATACTTACCTTCCAGAGGGTCGGTCTTATGGGAAGCAGCTTGGCCTCTGCATCTATCGAAGCAGAGAAGGAGGAGGAGCCAGAGCCGTAGAAGAAATAAGTGGCAGAACCCTCCTTGCAAAGGGTAGACAGAAATCCTTGACGCCGCCATTTCTGTTCCTATTTTAAGAAAGCTTATTTCATGGGATTCATAGGAGTGTACGAATCCTATCCTTTACACCATAAATGGAGGGTTTGTTGGTCGGAGGAAGCTACAGGTACACAATGGGACGCTGAAATAAAGCAGTAGTTGATGTGAATAAAAAGTATGTAAATATTACTTAAATTAAACAAAGGCGTGATTGAAATGGCAGATCTCATTTGATCGGCTGCCTAAGATGACTAAGACTATCTCTAATTAATTTATAGTGCTTATTTTTTTGCATATAAAACAGTTCGACCTACTTAAACTTAAGCTGTGGTTTCTTGTATGACTAATGCCATTTTTGATTTAATTTTATATCATAGTTTTAAAATATATATATATATATATATATAAAACAGTTTGACCTAATCCTTCTTTGAGGTGTGGGCCTCATGTACTACACAAGCTCAAGAGCTTTCTCGAAAGCTTCTTCGAAGTTAAAAACTTGATGAGTCGACTTCTTTCACCTCAAATACAGTTATGAACTTTTCTTAAATCTAATCTATAATATTGCAATATTCTTTGATGTCTCACATTGAACAAACAACCAATCAAAACAAATCATATAATATGAGACATTCAAAAATCCTTATTAAAAAGTAGATGATTTGTCAAGCATACAATCTTGATAAGTCAATTAAGAGAATTTATGATATATGCGAGTTAAGAGAATTTTGTTATTACAATCACAAAATTCAAATGAATTGGTTAATGATAGAACAAATTAAATTTAAAAAAAATATAGATTTTTATGAGAAATGGCCAAAAGACTAGATGACTATATCACTTTTGAGATAAAAAAGACTAGTAGCTGGTAAGCTATAGGGTTAATACTGGCTACAGTGGGAGTAGTTAGTGACCTGTACTAAAAATATCATTGAGATCAAGATTAGTGGCTAATGGATCATATTATTGAGCTTTGATGTTAAGAATTTATTCAAATAAAATATTAAAAAAAAGAACATTGATGTGCATGAAAATCTTAGATAATAAATAACAAATAAGATTTTCATTGATCATGATAAGATACTAACTAATTATCCAAAGAAAAAGAGAGAAAATGATAGCATAACTATTATAATATTTATACAATTATGTAAAAATAAACATCGTTGAATAATATCACATTACAAGCAAAAAAGAAAAATGATTCTAAATCTAATGTGTATGTTATTTATTTGCATATGAGACATTTAATTTTAACATAAGATTCTATTTGAGATATAAACAGTTTATTGTTTCATTCATTATATATTTTTTAGTAGATGTTAACTTTATAAAAGTTTCAATTATGCTACATGTATCAAAATATTGTTATATTTCATCTATTGAGTCTATGATGATTGGCTCAGTTTATTTTAACATTAATATTTTAGATATATTAGAAGCATAGCACTTGGATGAACAATAATAAGCATAACTATTAAATAAACTTAAAAATATTAAAGTTTTGAGAAATAATTTTGAAGTCATATCTGTTGAAATAGACCATCGATAACCAACATTATTTGATTGTATGCTTTGCTTAAAAATAGAAGTCTTATTAACAGCCCTATGATAGAAGGTATTGCAAAAGATTGGTAAGCTAATAAATAAGGCCAGAAGTTTGAAGATAAATCAAATTTAAAAATATATTGACAAAATTATCACAAAAGTATTTAGAAATAATTTATGCCTCTATAAATAAAGAACTGAGTGTGGGATGAATTAAGCATATTTTATCAAGAAAACTTGATTATTACAGCTTATGAGCCAAAATTTTTATTTTTTGTAAAATATGTTCTTGAGATAATGGCTAGAAAAGAGAAAAGGTGTTATATGTTCATAAAAGGGCTATAATATTTTATTAAAAGCATTGTGACTTCTTTAGATTTTTATTTATACAAAAAAAACAGGTGGAATCAATTATTCAAACATAATAGAACTAAATAGCAAAAAAGATAAGAAAAGTTAAAGGGAAAAAAGGATCTAATTTTCTATATAGGAGTATATCAAAATTTAAGAAGCCAATTATAACGGAATTAAAAACATAAATTTTATAATTTTATTGAATAAAGATTAATTAGAAGTCTCAATATAAAATTTATACAAAATTCCACTGAGAGGAGTGTTGCAAATCAAAACAAATAAATGCTTTAGGTGTCAACAGATTAACCATATTCAATACATTATCCTTTAAATGTTAAAGGAGAAAAATGAAATCAATAAGTTAATTGTGGAATGAAAATTGTCAGGGGTTTTAAACATTAAGGCCTAATAGTACACCTTAGGATGCATATGGTATCAGCTGATGGTAGTTTTTATAGTACCATAATATATTGTATATTCTGTATCTATATTATCACACAAAAAAAGAAGCTCATGTGTTACCTGATATTCTCACAAGTATTTGCATGATACAAGATATATCTATAATAATTTTATTTGATTGTAGTATTCATTTTTTTTATATCAACTGAGCTAATCACATGATTGTCAATTGAATTACTTATATTAAAAACTCCTCTTATAGTGAAATAACCTACAAGAAAGGAAGTAAAAGTGGATAAATATGTCAAACAAAATGTAAAAATTAATAAGACATTTTTTTAAATTTTAATTGATTATTATAAAATTATCAAAATTTGATGTTATTTTTGGAATAGAATTGTTAGTATTTTATCAGGTTATTATTAACTATTGAGAGCAAAAATAAAAAATTCACTTTATAGATGATATTAATTTAATTTATTTTAGTGATGACATAAAAGTTTTTATAATATATATGTTAAAAGATAAGAGAAGAGTAAATAAAGTTTGTCAGTACTATCTAATTTTCATATAGAAAATTGAAAAAAAAATATACTTACAATAAATTTATAGTGGTATATAAATATTCAGATATTTTTCTTGAATATCTACCATGACTGCTACTTGATAGAGAGATTAAATTCATGATTGATTTGATATTAGATGCATAACAAATCTTCAAGGCATCATACATGATGAGACTACTTGAATTATAAGAATTAAAAGTACAATTGTATGGCATAATTGATAAATGCACTATTAGACCCAATATGTCCCTTTAAGGTGCCTTATATTATTTGTGAAAAAAAGGTTAAAAATTGAAAGATGTAAATTGATTATAAAAAATTAAATAAAGTCATAATTAGGGATACAATTTATTACTTATATTTGATAAATTATTCAATCAGCTATAGAAAATGAAAATATTTTTAAATAGTAAGTTGAAATTTGACTATCATCAATTAAAGATTAAGAAAGAAGACATTCCAAAATCTACTTTTAGAATCATATATGTCCATTTTAAATATCTTATGCTACCTCTTAGCTTAAAAAATGTCGTAACAACTTTTATGAACTTGATAAATAGATTGTTTAGGTAATAATTAAAATATTTTGTTATTATATTCATTGATAATATCTTGCTTTATTCAAAAGATAAAGTAGAGCAAAAAGGTATTTGCATATGGTGTTACAAATACCAATTATATGCAAAGTTCTTAAAATATAGTTTTTTATTATCTAATATATCCTTTTTAGGACATATGGTTAGTGTAAAAGAAATTTTTGTTGATTCCCAAAGTGTAATAATTATTATAAAATGACTTATGCTTAGTATTGAAATTAAAGAGCAAATTTTTCTAAGTTTGTCTAAGTATTATTAAAAGATTTTAAAAATATTTTCTCATATTACAATACAACTAATAAGAAACATAAAAGATAGCAACTTTAAATTGGAATTCATAATATGAAGACTTTTCAAACTTTGAAAGAGATATTTACTTTAGTATCTATGTTAGCATTATCTAAAAGAAAAATTAAATTTTAGGTATATATTGGTATATCTCTATAAAGACTTAGGTGTGTATCAACATAGAATGATAAAATTATAGCACATGCTTTAAGGAAAATATGACATCATGAAAGAAATTATTTCGTATATGATCTTCAACTTTTTACAATTGTGTTTACTTTGAAGATTTGGAGACATTATATTTATGGTGTAAAAAGCTATTTATTAATTATCAAAATTTGAAGTATCTCTTCACAAAGGAGTTAAATATGAGGCAATGAAGGTGATTGATGTTATTAAAATATTATGACATTAAGATCATTTATCATCCATGTAAAGCCAATATTGTAGCCAATGCATTGAGTATGCGGGATAAACTTCATAACATGATATCAAACTTAAAAAAAACATAATCAATAATAAAAATGAATCATTTTGGAGTTGAATGCAATATTAACAACTACTAAAAGAATGTTTTCTCAATTGACTATTGTGGTAAAGTGATTTTAAGTTTTAAAAGATGCTCAAGATATAGATAAAGACAAAATATACAATTCTATAATAGAAGAGTGGAAATACTTTTTATTAAAAGAGGTTCATGGAATTAAGTATACAATACATCCCAAAATCATAAAGATGTATCATGGCTTAACATAGCAATTTGGTGGAAATGTATGAAAAAGGATGTTCATAATTATGTGAGAAAATGTATTATATATTAGTAGGTGAAGAAAAAACAACAAAGACTAAGTAAATTACTACTAACCTTTCATATTTTCAGTACAAAAATGTGAAGAGATAGCAATGAATTTTATAGGTGATTTATATAAAACAAGTCAAGACCATGATGTCATATAGATAATTATTATTAGATTAATAAAATCAATCTATTTCTTTTCCATCAAAACTATTTATTCAACTGAGAGACTAACATAGATCTATATTGATCAAATTATTAGATTGTATAAATTACTTAAAGTAATCAAATCAAATATGGATTTCAAGTTCACATAATATTTTTAGAGAAATATACATGAAGTGTTTGGCACTCAACTAAAATTTAGCGCATCATTCTATCCTTAGACATGTGAGTAGACAAAAGTAACTATTAAGATTTGTTAAGATTAAATATTTTAGATTTTAGTTATAATTGGGATACTTATCTAGCATTATTTGAACTCACTTACAATAATAATTATCTATCTAATATAGAAATGAAGTCATATAAGACATTATAGGATAGAAAATATTAATCACTACTGTGTTGGTATGGATCCCTAGCAAAAATCATTATATTGTACGTAATAATTGTTGCATTGAAATTAAATTTGTTTTAATTTGACTATTTGCATAACATGATATATAGATTTGAAGGTAAAACCAACTTTTAATTGTTAGCTATTTAAGAAATTAAATTAGTTTCTCTTTCTTTAGAAAAATATTTAAATTTTATTTTTTCTTAAAAAAAGTTAGAGTGGTTAAAATTAGGAAAGAAATCCTTAAAGTTTTAGATTTATGATAAAAGAAATATTATTAAATTAAGAAATGTATCACTTGGAACTAAAGTACATTAATAAAGTGTAAACAGATGCTTGTTTGAATGCCAACAAAATTGCATTAATAAGATAACTTGGTGTTTTTAGCGTGGATGAGAAATGGTTTGGATAAGTTATAGTTAGTTCACCTACCCAATCAAGCAAGTAAACTTTCTCTTGGTCTAGGGCATGGTCCAAATTAGGCCTTCCACTGAGAATTTCAAGAGCAAACACATCTGCTTTTTCTGTTAGATGTCCTCTCAATGCATACTCCGGGGCAAGATAGCCTCTGAAATTAGAGAATGATGTCCATTAACGATGTTGAAGAGAAAAAAAATGCAATGATAGAGAACTGAGCAAAATGATCCCACAAAAGAGAAATCTTACATTGTGCCAGCAACTCTTGTGCTCATATGAGTTTTCTTATCATCATAGAGCTTTGCTAATCCAGAATCTGATATCTTTGGATTAAGATTTGCATCGAGCAGAATGTTACTGGATTTAACATCCCTATGAACAATTCTAACACTTGATTCCTCATGAAGATAAGCTAGGCCTCTTGCCGTTCCCAAACAAATCTCAAAGCGTGTTTCCCAGTCAAGTAACAAACTACTTTTACCTGCATGAAGTACATGTAGGATAGTTAAAACTCATGCATACGAGGATAGAATAATTTCAAATGCTCTGAGATAGTTGAAGCATCTGAATCGAAGTTCCCATTATAGAAAGAACATACCAAAAATCGCTTGATCCAAGCTCTTGTTTTCTAGGTACTCATACACCAAGAGCCTCTCCTCTCCCTCAATGCAGCAACCATACAACCGAACTAAGTTTCGCTGTTGAACTGCTGATATGGTTGCTATTTCTGCCATGAATTGCCACTTCCCTTGGTGAGATGCTACTGAAAGTTGCTTTACTGCCACCATTCTTCCATCAGAGTCTTTACCCTAAATGAAACAAGGATAAGGCAGGCGTAAAACACCATCAATGGTGCTCAGTGGTCCATGTCGCAATTAGAAATACTGTTTGTTTTGTAATATCCAATTCATGTATTCATTTATGTAGTCATCCTAATGGATCCATGGATGAGGAGAAAAATTAATTTATAGGCTTCTTTTTTTTTCTAAAATTGTATTTTCTCCTAAGATATTTTTACTCGTAATTTTCTCTTTTCCTTAATTCCTTTTGTTTTTCTTCTTGTTTTTCTAGCCTTCCTTAACTCTTCAATTTTCAAGCTAAGTGTAAGGAGCACTTAGAACCAATGAAATAGATCTAGTAGACTCATGTTCTTTTAGCCTGCAACAAGGTGAGTGTTGTTTGTGGAGGCAATAACTCACAAATTGTGGATTTAATTCTAGTGCACGGAGAACAATGTAACTTAGCATGCTTAATTTGTACTTGTTTTTGTAACTTAGCATGCTTGATTTGATTAATTTGATATAACATATTGAATACTTTGTAACAATGGTAATTCATTTGACAAGTCTTCAACATAGGTGTCCTTGAACTTCTTTAACAACTCTTTAATATGTCTTGTAATCTCAGACATCATACTTGACTCCTCCCATGAGTCTATAACTGCCAAGGTATAAATTACTTCACATTCTTGATTTTGATGCTCATACTAATGTTGACTTAAGAGTTGTAACTTCTTTTTTTCTATTGGACTAGATAACTTCATCTTATTGGTTGAAGGATCTTTTGGTCTTGTTGGATTCAAGATTATATTGTTTTCTTTTCATTCCAATGCATTGGTGTTTGATTGTTTATAATAGATAACTCAAAGATCATATAACTACGGGCAACCTAATATGAATAACACCTAAAGGAAAGACATTTCACCATATTCGATCAAAATATTCTCTTCATTAGATCTATACACAACACCTCTATGTGACTAGAATCAAAAACTTGTTTACTCACACAACATGATAAGGCTATGGGTGTGCCTTGTGTATTAATTTCATTTGACTAATCGCAAAGATGACTATGACATTCATGCAACTATTATGAATAATAAGATTGCATGTCTTCTCACCACAATTGAAGTAATTGTGAATAATAGCAATCCTTCTTCAATCTGTGTCAACTTGCAGGGTGGCTACCACACAATGCATCACAGCTAGATGATAGGTCTCCAAGGCCTCATTAACATCCTTGGCATCGTCATAGAGGTTCACTCTCATTGGATCCTCTTGGTCATCTTGATGCTTCATTCTTGGATCTTTCAAGTGTTCCATAATAGGTTTCATTGTGAACATTGATTCATGTTGTGTGCAATTTTTTTACAAGAAAAATAAGTAACATTAGTAGATTTTGTGGTAGAAGCCTCTCATAATTTTATTACTTTTATCTATACATAGTAGTTGTGCTAGAAGTCCTCAAAACACTTGCAGGTCTTCGATTCACCCATTTATTGGCAACCTCCAAAGTTGTGAATCTAATCCATGTTTGAGATGTGGGTGGGATTGCTCAAGCTTGAAAACCCTTTGGAAAGCTTCTTTGAGGCTATAAACTTTGTTGAGTCAACATCTCTCGCCTCAAATCAGATTGTAAACCAATCTTAAATGTGGGCTATAATGTTGTAGTTCTCTCATCTCTCACATTGGATTGAAGGTATCATGTAGTTTGAGATGTTCATAGATCTTTGTTAGAGAATAACTGATTTTTATTAGTTAGTGCAAAATATTTTGATCTTAGAATTATAGACATCTCCTACTAACTCATCACAAATGGTTGTTTAGATCATGCAAATTATATTTTCTGATTTATCCTAAAAGTTTTAATACTCCCAATTAATTTCATATGAGCAAATCTCATTCTCTTATTAGACATGGATTGCCAAGTAAAGCACTAGTTCAAGTCCACCAACTAATTTCGAGTTTGATCGTCAAATGTCGATGGATTAATCTTCACTATTTTTTCATTAATTCATTATTTAGATCCTGATGTTTTTTTTTGAATAATCTCTCTCATGGGTCTTTAATAAAAAATTTTCCCTCATAAGACATTAGGATAGTCAAACTATTGCAAAGCAAGTATTTGTATTGCTCTTGTTGTAGGAATCAAACCCTTGATATGGTTGATCCGTGAATTAGTGATGGCATTATCAAGGTGTTGACCTCTGATATAGGGATATATAGCACCCTCAATGGTCACTTACAATATTGAATGAGTGTGTTCTCCATGTTCTCATAGAGAGAACCTTCATCAAGGGCAGGATTCAGAGGCAGTCTTTGCTTTGGAGGGTTTGGAAGAGTGGAGTCTCCTTTTATTGATCCTCTATCCCTCTTTAAACTACAATGTGGCAAGGTCTAGTGAGGTGTAGCTTTCCTAATGGCTAAGATGTCCACATGTGCTCATAGCTTGCCAATTTGTTTATTGGCTAGAAATCTTCCATTTGTTCTTGGTGCTTATGAGAAATTTTTTGCTCACTCAATCTACCTTGATGTGATTAACCACTCATAGCCTTAGTACATCCTTAAGAACTTGAAGTAAAAAAGATTTGATGCCAACCTGATGCAATGTAAAGTTTTATAAACCGAACATTCGATTACAAAATTAATGTATTTTAAGTTGTGGTGATATACATTTTATTTTAATATTTTTTATATTTTTTATAATTTCAAAACTTTAATGATTTTCTTAATTTTAATTGTTTTGTATTAAATTGTTTTTTTAAGAAAATAAAGGAATTTAACTTGTTTATTTAAAGAAAGAAGAGCAGTTTTAATTTCCTAAATAATTAACAACTAAATATTTGGTATCTACACTAAAGTTCATGTTATGCTCATGCAAATAGACAAATGAAAACAAATTTAATTTCAAGACAGTAATTGAAATATACAGTGAAATACAAATATGAGAATTTTGGCTAACAAATTTTATGTAATATAAATATGAAATAGATTAAAACAAAACTCCAAAGTTTCTCAGGAGATTGTAAGGTCTTTTAAATTATTGAAAAATCCTCAATAAATATCTCAAAAGTTGATGGATTAGTATTAAGAAATTGGCATTATCCCATTTTTTGCACATCCAAGAGCTTTCCATCATTTGCACATTTGTTCTAAGGAATTATTCAACTAAGTTTTTTCTACAAAAAAAACTACACCTTAAGTTAGCCTCGTAGGCTCCCACTTTTACCCTCCAAGCATTAACTTAAAAGGCCACTCCCCTTCCACTTGTTGGCTTGGCACCAAGAGGCACAAGCATAGGTTTGGTTGCCCTAAAGGGTTATGGAGTGGGCTAAGTGCTTGAGTTGGGGTCCTTCAAGCATGGTCAAGCCCTTTGCACCTTTTGGACCCTTCAAATTGGTTTGATTTCGTTGAAACTTATTCCCAAGTGCACCCAATTAATCCTTAGGTTACAACAAAGCACAATTGAGTCTCTATTGAAATGTAATTTGAATATCTCGAAGCTTGATCTAATACCGCACATTGTCTATAAAATGATCAAGCATGATTGACATCACTTGTAACATCTCCGTGATGTATATAGTTTATGAAACAACCTGATAGTGGGCATTCTTACATAATAAAATCATTTGATATAATAAATAATGCAAAAATAAAATTTCAACTAGATAACTTTATACCACAAAATATTGAGCCTATCCACACCCATAATCACAAATTGTAGTAGTGTCTTGTCAACAATCAGTCAAGATGCTTTGCATCACGATTCCTAAGCCTCATCTCTCATACACCTCACTAGAGTTATCATCTTGTACTTTCTCCATTAGTCTTAAACATGACAACTCAAGAGTGAGCATTTCTTCAGATATACTCCTTTCAATTATGAAAGTTGTCAGCACCATCACCACCATTATTAGAATGTATTCCAAAGGTGTTTCTTGATTATGTGGTTGTTTTATTATTTACGGGACCAGTATATAAATATCTCATCAATTAGAGAGGGCTAGCATCATGAGGATTTATGGATCATTTCTAAAGTCTTATAGAGGCCACATCCTAGCTTATTTGAGGATCATCTGCAACGTAAGTCTATAGATTCAAGTTCTTTGAGGAGACATCATTATGATTTGCAACCATTGGCCCAAATTGAGCTCGATATTTTCTTACATAGTTATATAGTTGTTGACATTTTATTTTCACATTATTTATTTCATTGGATTTTTTTATTATATATGTGTGGGGATAACCATTGTAGGTGGTGCCAATTATGTTTGAATTTAAAAACTTCTTTCTCATTTAAAAAGAGGTAAAAAATCCTTTTTAATTTTGGAAACAAATATAAATCATATTTTATACCAATTTAATCAAAAGCATAACCTGTTCTTGCCATAGAATAAAGTAAATAAGTTATATATGTCTAAATAAATTAGTTGGCATAGTAGTTTAATCTCATTGTGAAAATCTTAATATATGACCACTAGAAAAATAATAAATAAGGAATCACAAGAATATACTATCCTCTCTTATAATTACTCCTTGAAGTCTCATGAGTTGTATCATGTTTTACGAATAGTTATTAATGTTTTACGTCTCCAATTTCTTAATTATGGTTATTTTCTTATTCTCTCTTTAAGTTTACTCTTTATACGATGGTGGCTCTAGCTAAATATTTAATGTATCGTGAACGATATACATACTTACATTATAAGTCAAAATTCTAATGCACCAAAAGATGGGAAACATTAGTTTTACTTAAGTTTGATAACCTATTTTTAAAAAATTATAATTTTTTTTATGTGTTTTAAAAGATATATATAGTTGTATTTTAGGTGATGTATCGATATATCTATTTATATCAATATTTTTGATAAGCAAAGTTAGATGTATAGGCTCTAATGAATACTCTATAAATCGATAGTAAAATTGTGGATTTTGTTATATCGAAAAGTATTGGTAATTGTGATATCTTTTGGATATAGAATATTTAGTTATGTGAGTATACTGTGGATTTGATTATGTTAAGATTATGTTTATAAATTTGTTGTTATTATAAGTTATATATCTCTAGTGATTATCATTGTTGATTGACTTATATAAAGAAAACACTGACAGTTTTAGGAAAAATTTTATCTTTTTGATTTCTAAAGCATAGTATTTTCTAAGGCATGATTTAAAAAATTAGATGATTCGAATACAAATTTAAGTTTTATTGTCATTTCTCTCTTTGTTAATTATTAGTGTCTTTTAATTATGTTTAAAATCTAATTATTTTAATTTTAAAGTTATTAGTCTTAATATTAAAATGAGATGTCAAACAAAGTGTGACAGTTACTGTCAAAAATATTAGTCCAATTGAGATTAATTTAGTGAACAAAATTTATATAACATACATACAAAATTATATTTTTTTGTTATACTTTATAGCATGTGTATCATAATAAACTAATCATGTAAATAAGCATAATAATAAAACTCTATCATTATATATCCCAACGCAATTCATATTATCTCTTTGACCATTTATTATTTTCATTTATTCATTTATTTTTTTTATTAATTTTTCATTGACTTTTAGCTTTATCATCTCTTTGTATTCTTATGAGGGTTCCATCTAGTTTGAGTAATACCTTGTGATAGTTTGGCCAATATTAGAATACATTCATATGGGCCCCTTCTAGCATAAGTAATGCTCATTATTTAGTTTTCATAAGATTTAAATTTCCTTTTAACATTTTAAAACATACAATATAAAATTTATTGGCATGAGCTTATCCAACATAGGTAACATGTTTTATTTATTTCCTTATTTTAAATTTCTTTTATAATGAATTTCATATTAGATCTCCTTTTTATTATAATTCTCTTTTTCTATGCTAATGAGCATTAAAAAATATTGGAATGAGATGATTCTCATGCATACCAAGCTACATTCATAAATAAATTTTCCAAACATAACTATGTCAAACAAATCATAATATTTTCAATCAAGATTAACAAGTATATAAATATAAATTACATCTCAATAGGTACTATTATATCACCATTTGACGTACATAAATTTTTTCAATTAACATGCTATTACTAGTAACCAATAAATATGTAGAGTATATAAAATAAGTATAAAATCATCACCCAAACTATTGTTCTAATCGTTTGATTTCTAAACACCTATATATCAATCATATGCACATAAGCTATATACAAAAATTTATATCTCAATTTCGATGTAATGGTCATGCCAAAATGAGTTTGATTTTTATTTGTGAAGTTTTTTACAAGTTCCATTCTTTCTTTTCTTGCTTGCTCGGTTGCTATCAAAATTTTTTTCCAATTTTTTTTTTTTTCTTGTTGTTTACATGTGTATTGAATACAAGATCTCTCTTTAGAGACTTTTGTGTTATGTATAATTGATCGATGTTTGTATAGTAGCTAACTTGAATTGGCCATAGGAGATTGTCTTCCTCGAATCATTAATGGACATATTAGAAAACCCTAGACATTGTTTTAATGTAGTCACTTAAACAGGTTTGTAATTGTACCTCATATTTTAGTGGCAAAATATTTCTATATAATCCAGTGTGGCTGAAATAAATCAGTTCTTCTGAAATTAATCTTCAAGAACTCTTGTAGTTGAATCGTGTACTTGGTCTAAGAGTATTACTTCCTACGAGATTATTATCGATCAACTTGACACCACTGCTTCTGGTTTGATGTTGAACTTGGGTTGTGTTCTAATTGATGCACCTGTTTTCCTTGCAGTACGAGCACATTCTATTGCTTGAATTGTTGAAGAAAGGACATGGTGAAGCTGCTAAAAAGATTGGAGCAGGTATTCAATCTCTTCAGGTGCGGTATCATCCAACCTGGAAGAGCAGATGCTTCTTCCTCATTACAATTACAATTAATCCCTAATTAATTGTAATTGTAATGTTATGTATTTTCACTATATTTGTATTTTATTTGACAATATTTTCAAGTAGTATTACTAAAAGATTATGATTATTATATTAAAGCATGATGTTTAAATATAAATCTTTGGAGTTTATTTTTATTTTACAGAGTAGAATTAAATTTATTTAAATAAAATCAAATCAAATTAAAAAACAATTAATGCAACATTGGCACCTCAAATAAATATTTAAATAATCATTTAAAACTTTGCTTTGAAGATATCAACATTTCTCAAAGATTCTTTACTAAGAAGTTATCCCTGTTATTGTACTTGAAAGTTATTCAGGCTTTACGTTTAAATAAAAGTGAGGTATATACATAAATACACATGAATACAGCATGCTTCAGTTCCTGTCATCTTTAAAATTATATAGAACAAAAAGTTAACAATAAATCAAATAAACATCAAACAATAACGTTGATTTCATATTATCAACTTTATTATGTAGCCGACAACATAAGCTAAGTTGCAAATCTTTGAAAAATGTTTACCTCTCAATCCAGCCCTAAAAATGCCACAATCTTGGCAAAGTTTTATTTGCTTATTTGTCAAATCCCTGATTCCCTAACTCTTGTTTACTTGGCATGTTTGAATCTGATGGCATGCTAACTTGGCTGCTATTTATGAATCTCAGTTCAGTGGATTCAGAAAACTCGTTGCTTACAAAGTTGCTGCTAATATCCTTGAAATCCCATTCTGTCAGGTAACTAGGCCTCAACGTGACTTCGCCAACCTCAACATCGCCGGCTAACATCGCCACCACCCTCGACATCGATGGTCGCAACATGGGCGATGCTTGGGTGCATAGAAAAGCAACCCCAACCAAACGGTAAGCTTCCTCTTCATTATATGATGACAGACTAGGATCCACCATGTCCAGATCAAGCCTCTCCTCATGCAAATTCCAAGCCTAAAACAGATGCACAATAAGCAAATGGAGTGAGATGACATATCTGGTTACGATTTCTTCATCATATGGTTTGGTATTTACATCATATAAACTACTTGAACGAGAAGAGAAGAAAATGAAAAATAGGTGAAATGTATTTCAGGTACTATAATGGAAAAAAGTTATGGTTGGTAAGCTATAAAGTGCAAACAGATGCTTGTTTGAATGCCAACAACATTGCATTAATAAGATAACTTGGTGTTTGGCGTGCATGAGAATTGGGTTGGACAAGTTATAGTTTGTTCACTTACCCAGTCAAGCAAGTAGACTTTCCCTTGGTCTTGGTTAGGGTCTGAATTAGGCCTTCCACTGAGAATTTCAAGAGCTACGACCCCAAACCCAAACACATCTACCTTTTCTGTTAGATGCCCTCTCATTGCATACTCCGGGGCAAGATAGCCTCTGAAATTAGAAAATGATAACCACGAAAGATGTTGAAGGAAAAAAAAAAAATGCAATGATAGAGAACTGAGCAAAATGATCCCACAAAGGAGAAAACTTACATTGTGCCAGCAACTCTTGTGCTGATATGAGTTTTCTTATCATCATAGAGCTTTGCTAATCCAAAATCTGATATCTTTGGATTAAGATTTCCATCGAGCAGAATGTTACTGGATTTAACATCCCTATGAACAATTCTAACACTTGATTCCTCATGAAGATAAGCTAGGCCTCTTGCCGTTCCCAAACAAATCTCAAAGCGTGTTTCCCAGTCAAGAAACAAACTACTTTTACCTGCATGAAGCACATCAATGATGCTTAAAACTCATGCTTACGAGGATAAAATAATTTCAAATGCTCTGTGACAGTTGAAGCGTCTCAATCCAACTTCACAGAATAGAAAGAACATACCAAAAATCGATTGATCCAAGCTCTTGTATTCCAGGTACTCATACACTAAGAGCCTCTGCTCTCCCTCAATGCAGCAACCATACAACCGAACTAAATTTCGGTGTTGAACTGCGGATATGGTTGCTATTTCTGCCATGAATTGCCTCTTCCCTTGGTGAGATGTTACTGATAGTTGCTTTACTGCCACCATTCTTCCATCAGAGAGTTTACCCTAAATGAAACATGGAAATGTCAGACGTAAAATGCCATAAAAAAGTGCCCATTTACATCCTCTGAAAATGGTTCTCTGTAGTTTTATGAGATTAATTTTATACTACGACATTAAATTATATCAACCAAGAGATCATATTATTTTGGAAGGAATTGCTTTTGTCAAAAAGCATGTTCTACTTCAATAACTCAATCTTAATGGATTTGCTACAAAAAGTACTCTATCAAGTTTATAAAAAAAGTCAAATTATTCATTCCAACAATTTAAAGACATCATTTTTAGATGTACCATTATCACGTAAATTTAGCTAAAACTTGTTCTTCTGTTCTTAGTTTCAAATGGCATTAATGTTTTATTTTCTAACACAAATCTGCATGCAACATTTATGTCCCGAAAAAACTGACCTTATATACAGGCCCAAACCCTCCCTCTCCAAGAAAATTGGATTTGTTGAAGTCCTCAGTTGCAACTCTCAATTCAGCATAGCTGAAAGTATTTGGCTTGATAGTCATTCCTTGCAGCTCTGGAAAATTTAGCATAAACAGAATTAGCAACACCAATATAAAAAATGCAGATTCACCAATTTGTGCATACTTATACAGAGCAAAAATTCCTGCAATTTACCTTCATCATCCTCGCCAGGATGCCTTTGCTTGTGTACCCAGAGAAATATTGCAAAAATGACCACTCCAAGTACCACAACACCAGTAACAACTCCAGCAATTAGGCCAGTTTTGTTACTCGATGAAGAGGAACTTGGTGGTTTATTGCTGACAGTTGGGATGAAATCTGTAAACGGAATAATTATATCATAATGATCATGCAAATAAGCTTAGGAGTTACTTTCCACTTATAGTTCACAAGAAAATGCCTACCGTAAGGAGATACACTGATGGCAGAAACTGATGGGCCATAGTAGCCTTGACTTGGAATAGAAGAAGTGCCCTTTCCAGCCCAAAAGAAATGTATTTCTAGGAAGTTATCCGTCACAGGAGTATGGTAATTCCTCACAACTGCTGTAAAGGACTTCCCTCCAGCTTCCTTCCTTATGTCGAAGTCCTTCTCCATTCGTATACCCTGCAATAACATTGCATCAAGCAACTGGTTGAAATATCCATGCATTCCTCATCTCTGTCTTGCAACCAACGGTGACACTACATTCGCAGATCTTCAAATACAAGTATGCATCTTCATCCATGTGCTCGTTTTTTCTTTGGTTATGTCAAGAGTGCTGGTTATTATTAAAAGTACCCCAAATCAAACAATTATAATGCCACTCATATATAAAAACCTAAATTCATTTGAAGTTTCAATTGTCGGATTGATGATTAATTCTATGAGCTGTCAAATTTCAGGAGGTTGCCAAATCAAATTTAGAACTGACAAAACAAGAAATCACAGTCTTTAATCACCTTTCTATTATCTAAAGTTTCCTCCAAGCAAATATTATGGGATGATTTCTGTCATGGTTTTTTAATGCATAATCTCCTCACCTGAATATAAATGTCAAAAACCCTTCTTCCAAGGCTCTTCCAAGTGGGTGGATCAACTAATCCAATCTCAGCAAACTCAAGTTTTATGGTGTAGTTCCCATTCTCAAGTCCCAGGCCATAGTACCTTAGTGAGGATGGTGACATTCTTGCAGTCTGAAACAATTGTGGATCCAGTGTATTTTGGAATTGGGAAGAAGAGCTTATTATATAGTTAGTATTAGGATTGGAAGCATCTGCAAAGCTCCCAGTGTTGCTAACTGCCCATTTCCTAATGTCAGTGACATAATAAGAAGCTGCGCTGAGAGATGCATTATCTCTATCAAACGTAGTAGTTCCATCAAAACTTGTTATGCCTGCACTTCCACCACACTTTATTGCAAATTGAGAATCTGCAAGGATGAAAAACTTTGAGATGTCAACTGACAATTAAAACCAAAACACCTGAACAATGTCCATTTCTTAAAGAAAATAGCGTAAGGCATGCCACATGACTTACATACTGGTGCGCCACGATAGCAAGGTCTATCTCTCTGTAGACACTCTAAACCTGAAGGCAGTATACTGAAATTTGTCGAATCAATTATTAAGTGGAGGCATCAATCATGGTGATACTGAACTACAGAAAGATGAAGAAAACGAAGCAATCACCTGCTATTAGAATTATCTATGACAAAGTTGTTTGCAACCAAATTCCTATGACAAAGAAGAAATATGATCTCTTAGGAATTGAAGAAAAATAATCATTTAGAGCTACAGAATATCATTCATCAACTTAATTGAGTTTTCAATTTTGTTTTCCAAAAATTCGTGAAACAACCTATCAAATTAAATAAAATAGATGGAAAACACCACATAGATGTCCTTTGATACCATGAGTACAACACCTACTAAGAAGAAGAGCCAATTAAAACAACAATAAATATTAAAGATGACAAAATGCAAGACAACAAATACAAAAGGATAATCAAAACAGTTATGATAAAAGTTAATTCCTTAATTCAAGCCTTGTGTTGATGTGTTCGTCATAGTGAAAAATTGTTATCTCCCATTTATCTCCGATGGAAGAGACTCAGGCCATGTTTCGAAAGGAATGACATACTTTTCAACCTGTTGTGATGTATTACAAGAAACAATTTCGAAAATAACAATATTTATGTGGAACACAGAACCCAAAAAAAATTAGAAAATTGAAATGTTTGATGAATTTATGAGGAATATCAAGTACCCAACAATATTGCTTTTGATGAAAGTAATTACGGGCTATTCAAAACTCCGATAGTCTATTCTACCTAAGGTTATTTTTCTCTTCAAACTGCTTTTTTTTTTTTTCAAAAGATTACCTTTATGAACTGCAATATATTTCATTCTATTGTAATACTTCCAAAAAGGTATAAGTTTCACAATGCAGCGAGAAAAGAATCAGCTATGTAGTTACAAATGAGTAGGAAAAAATGGTGCATTGGTGCACATTAATGCTTAATAGGAATCAATTGCTATTATCATAAACTAATAACGTTTTCATGGAACATACAGCTCCAGGTTAGGATCGCTGACCCAAGATGGAAAGCTTCCGGATAACTGATTGTAGGATAGATCTCTGCAGGAGTAAAAGTATTTGCATTTAGTTGAAAATGTCGCATATCATCACAGAATTGATATCTATGTTAATTGAAATGAAAATTAGCATTATTAGATGTTATCAATAGCAGGAAGAAACAATGGGACAACGCAATACTGTTGTGCAGGTAATAGCATTTCCAAGCTAATTTTACTCGGTTTGAGATAATTTTTGTAAATGTTTATGAATTAGTTAATTACTGGATAGCTCACTGGCTTGTATGCATACATAGTGCTAAGTGTCTTGCCCTTTTTTGCTGGCAAGGTGCCCGTCAAACTATTGTTCCCCAGGAACCTGTGCAAAAAGACCATAAACCCTCAAAAGCAGCTGAAGTACAAGTGTTTGCTCAACAAATCCAAGCAGGTATTCTTACAGCATGTTCAGAGAGTTCAAGTTGAAAAGAGACTGAGGAAGATCGCCTGTAATGTTGTTGAAGCTCAAATCCCTTAAGAAAAGATTATTAAATTCATTTTGCATCAAATGTAACAAGTGCTCCACCCTTCAAACTTAGAGATCAACAAAATATGCACTTGATGGATGAAATAGCAAAATACTTACAATTTCTGTAAGCTAGTATATTGTGCTAAGTTTGCTGGAAGTGCCCCTGAAATCTTGGAATTTCTCAAGATCCTGCACAGATCAAGCACCATTTTATGCTCTACTCATAAGAAAATGTATAAAAATTTCTTACTGGAAAAATTAAACTTACAGAGTGCTTAAAGCTCTCATTTTACTAATGAAATCCAATGAAGAAGTCCCATTTATGATGTCACCTATTCGTCTGTCATACCATATGCAGTATTCAAATTAGAATAATGGTTAACAACCAAGGGTCCATTCAAGTAATTTTGTATAAAAAAATACTAGGGAGTTACAAGTCAGTCAATTGTGAAAGATTAGCAAAGCTCGGAGGAATAGGACCAGTGAAGGAATTCCCCTGCATCCACCTACAACAGCATGATTAAACAGTAAGCAAGCACACTTCTTACCAAGCAATTCAGAATAGTGACCATTGAAAGTACAATTTGCTCTAAGAAAAACATGCATATTAAAGCATTTCAGTCATGGTGGAATAAAATTGACCTCTAACAAGCCAGTAATTTGAAGGACTTAAGTCAATTAAAGCTTCTCATAGATCACAATTTGCACTCTGAAAAGATTATTTAAGTATTCAAAAACAATTACAACAAATACAGGTTTTTATTTTGGTTAGCAAGAAGAAACATAGAATCACAATTCTGAGGTTCTCGAACACTTTAAAGTATATGAAGTTAGTATGTTATGTTTACTATATAAGACCTTAGTGCATAAATCATTTTATAGCTTAATAGCATTCAATGACACTTCAAAACTTGTGTTCGCCTATAACGTCCTCTGAGATTTAATCATTTCTAAAAAGAAATTCATCGCAAAGTTGTTGCGATGTTTGTCAAAAATTTGATATTTTAGAAGTTTTTTGAAAAAGAAGAAATGAAAAAGATTTTTGAAAAAAAATAATTTTAAGAGTGAAAAAGAATTTTGTATGTTATGTTTGTTGTTTATTTATAGTAAGAAAAGAGAAAAGTCAAAAAGCTCAATAAGAAAAAAATTAAGAAACATAGCCCATGTTTTCACCATAATATTATGAATTATCAAAAGCACAAACAGATGTTAAACCTATTTTGTTATATTATATTGTATTGTAATTATTTATTTTTGTGATATAATTTTCTTTTTAAAAACTAAAAACTTAATTTTATTTTACATTCAATAGATTCATTACATGATGCACAAATAAGTTAAGATTGCAATTAACCAGAAACATCCATCGAAACACTAATAAAAGATAATAAATATTGACGCTTAGTCCTACTAGGTTTTTCATTTTTTCCTTTATATCTATTGATAATCCAGAGATTTCTTCAAAACTTCCAAAAAGAAATTAATACAATGACTAGGAAGGGTAATTATTAGACACAGCATGAAAGCACTAAATTACTGTCTTACAAGAAGGTTAGGTTTGTCAAAGTTCCAATGAATTCTGGGATTTTGCCAGTGAAATTATTGTCTGATGCCCACCTGATTTCATGGTTATGATGAGATGGTAAGCAAATTTCAATGTGACAATTGTTGTCTTAAACTCAAGATTCATATACAACTTACAATACTGTCAACCCCTTAAGCTTGGATAAAGCTGGTGGTAGCTCTCCACTTAATCCACTACTTTCCATGTAACTGTGAATTAAGAAACAAAGAGCAACTTGGCAACTTGAGATATCCTTAACAACTAGCAGGTAGAGTAAGCAATGGTGTTTTTGCTTCCTTCAATATTAACAGAAAGATTCGCGAGATAGAGGAAGCATAATTTTAACCATTTTTGCAGGCTGCTCAAGTTGCCAAGCTCTGCTGGAATAGGCCCACTGAAGTTATTTGAACTCAAACCTCTGACAAACATAACAGCAAAAAGGTTAAATGACATGCCTCACATGCTGTCATACTTATTATGCTATGCCTATGCTGTTGTTCACATAATGATTAGAGGGATAAAAATGAAATGGGTAAACAGGGGATTAAAGGTAATGAAATTCAAGAAGGAAAAGTCTTTGGGAATAATTAAACAGAAGTTTTACAGTGAAATTAGGTTTTGTAGGTTGCCAAGCTCTTTCGGAATTGGTCCAGATAAAGCATTTGCTCCAACACTCCTGCGTATTATTTTATAACAAATCATAGCAGCTAGATAACCCAAACTTAAACTGTTCAGTTATCTCAAGCCAAGGAGATAACAAAATAGACTTACAGGTATTGCATGGCAGTCAGCTCTCCTATAAAAGCAGGAAATGGCCCAGTCAAGAAGTTTCGACGTAGATCCCTACCAAAGCATGTGGAAACCTTCATTAAAAAAAAAAAGAGAGAACAATTTTTTGGTGATGATCATGTGAAGATACGAGCATAGAATTTCTTTTTGTTTAATTTCAATGAATTTCTGAAGCCAAAAACCAAGATTAGAACAAGGAATGACTCACAAGTTCCAAAGTTGGGTGAGGTTTCGGAGCTCTTCAGGGATTTTGCCAACCACATCCAGTGAATACACTTTGCTGCGTGCAGCAAATTGGACACGTTAATCAGAACAAGTAAAGCATATCATAGGGCCATACATCTGAATAGTCATTTGTAATCAGAATTAACAACGATTGAAAAGTAAGTTTGTTTTTTTTATAGTGACTACACCATTAATATCATACCAGATATATATTTGAGATCTTTCAAAAAAATGTGCATAAAAGTTCCAAAAAAAATGTGAATTAAACCATCACTTTGTCAAAATTTTAAATTTATTGCCATAAGTTAATAGATATTCAGGTGCATTCTTTAAAATTGTTAACAAATGAGGGAGAGAAACATACAATTGGACAACGCGGCATATCGTGTTATTGTCGAAAGAGCAATCACATTTGATGGCTGGGTTGAAAGAACCATCTTCAAATCCAGTTGAATCAATGGCAGCACCACTGCACAAGTCACCACTGATGTTCCATGAGGTTGGTGCCTTCTTTCCCCATCTGCCCAGTATAGTGTTCACTGCTTGTGCTGTAATGTCACACGCACAAGTATTAGCATCAAGTATTCATTAATGTCATCAACCAGTCACCTGGCTCATGCATACAAATAATTTTTTTTTACATTAACGCATCCAAAAAAAATTAGTAAACATGCACTAATGGTTTATTTCTTTTGTAGTCAGCAAAAATGATAATTTTGATTTCAAAAGTGGAACTTAAGAATTCAACTCTAAGGATATTGTTTAATTGTCTATTAGGAAAGATTCATCTCTATTCACTTCAAAATATTCAATTAATTCGAAAGAAGTGGTATTGGGGCTGATATCAAATCGAATTCAAGCAATTCCCGTTTAGGTCGAACTCGAAATTTTAGATTCAATGTAAAGTCTAAGTTGAGTCAATATCATTCTCTATTTCGAGCTTAGCCAACTGTGCTTGAAAAAAACGGATAAAGATTGGCCCATTTTCTTTTCAAATTGACTCAAAATTGCTTTTTTAACTTCCAAGACAAATGACTCTCAATCATAATCTTTGGCAACATAAAAAAAGATGAAGCACATACATAATCCATGCTTTTATCATTGCTTTATTTACATTGATAGACTAACCAAAAATAATATAAAATGTTACAAAAAAAACAGTATTTCTATGTCATAACAGTAAATTAACTAGCAACCAAGATCCACGAGTACCTGAGTCACCTCAACTGTTTTACATGATTTACATATTAAAGTCTACATAAAAGATATATTAGAGATATAAAATGAACTTATATAACATATTTAAGGAATAAAATTACAATGTTCTATGAACACCAATTGGAGGTACAAATAATACTTCATTATTAGAACTTTTATTGTGAACCAAAAGTTTCAATAGATCCAAACCAAGAGAATCTCATTGAAGGTTCAATAACAAGTATTTTTTCTTAGTTAAATTCCCAAAACAAGTATATATTCTTAGCCAACAAATCAGTATCAAAGCAATCCCTAGAGTTACTGTAACATCACTAACTCCTACTCAAGGGCTAAAGGCTTGAAAAATTAAGTGACCACGGAGATAACTTCCCGAGAAATGACAGTAACACCCCCTACACATGCAATAAGTTAAGATACTTTTGCAGGAATACCTTCCATGTACCAAGTGCAAATTGGGACACATTCTGCACTTGATTAGCTATACGAACACCAAGTGTCTAGTTTGGGAGAGAACAATCATTAGAGAGAAGCTTCAGCTTACTTTGCATTCATTTCTTGTTAGCTATCCTGAACTTATGTGAATCTAGCTCTTTCTTCTCTCTAGCCACTATAATCCCACCCTATGCATCCTCAAATATAAGTAAATTTTTATCTAATTTTTTCAAAATTCAATTTCCTCAACAATATAAAGTCAAGCTTATATCCAAAACTCCTTATTGCATGACTACAATAGATCTTAAAGTAAAAGTTCAATTGCACAAATTGCCAAATAAAGATTTCATTCTACTAAGTATGTCTCTTTGAAGAACACCAATTCTATTTATTAAAAATAAAGATGATAGCTTGTATTTCTATATTAATCATAAGAAATTGAATAACACAACTATCAAGATGGACATTCTTTGTCAAGAATAGAAGATTTCTCTTTGTTGCATAAGACATTAGTTTTTTTTTTAAAATTAATTTAAGATCGAGTTATTAATAGGTGAAGATTAAGAAGACATTTTCAAAATTGCTTTTAAAACTAGGCATAGATATTATAAATTCTGTATATTATCTTTTTAATTGACAAAGTTTCAACTATATTTACGAATTTAATGAAGAGAATATATAAATAATATATGAACCAATATATGATCATACTTGTAGATTATAGATTTATTTATTTGAAGGGAGAAGAACATATGAAACATTTACATATAATTTTGTAGATTTTAAGAATAACATAGTATATAATAAGTTCTTTAAATGTAAATTTTATTGTCTAGTGTTCCTTTTTAGAGTCATATAGTAAGCAATGTTAAAGCAAAATTACTGGATCATCAAAAGGTTTATGTTATTGTAAATTGCCAAGATTTATTGACGTATTAAAAATCAAAAAGGTTTCAGCACATTCCAATTTTGACGAAGGGAAATCAAGTATTCCAAATTTATAGTGATGCATTTCACTAAGACTTAGGTTATGTGCTCATGTAGCACGGTAAAGTGATTGTATATGCTTCTAAACCTTAGAGATCACATAGAAAATTTTTCTCATTTATGATTTAGAGTTAACAGATATTATAGTTGTTTCTTGAGATTTAGAAGCATTATTCATGTAACAAAAATTATAGGAAAAATTATAAGTATTTATTGACTATAAGAGTTTAAATTATACCTTTTTTTTCAAAAGGAATTCAACTTGACGCAACTTCGACGACATGAATTAGAGAAAAATTATCAATTAGGGAAAGCAAATATGATAATCGATGCTTTGAGAAGAAACTATCGTTTGAATTTCCTATCAACAAAGATTAATGAATAATAGGTAATCTTTAAGTTGAACAAATTGATCTAATAATGTTAAAAAATATTGGATATTTATCTCAATTATCAATGGAGCTAGATTGATTATAAATTGTAAAGAAAAATCAAATGTTTGATAAGTTTAGAAAACTATTCAAAAAATTCTAAAGGTTTGGAAATTGGGACCTTGTTTGGATAAGGAACCTTTAGATATTAGAATAGACAATGAGTTTCATATGCACATCGTTTAAGACAAATGTTATTAAATAAGCCTCCTAATTCATGGCATTAAGTCCATCTAAGCAAATATAATATCCATCACGAGTTGAGGAATATGTTTTGGGTATCAAGAATGAAGAAAGATGTGGCCAATTGGGTAAAGCATCGAAGTTGCTAGTAGATAAATGAAGAGCATCAGCATCTTAGTGACTTGATGTAACCATTGCTTAGTTCTATGTGAAAATGGAAAGAGAAAGCCATGAATTTTGTGATTGGATGGCTTGATCTTCACAAAGTCGTGATGCTATTTAGGTTATGATAGATGAATTAATTAAGTCAATGCATTTTCTGTCAACTAAAACAACATATTCTTTTAATAAGTTGGTAAAGATTAATGTTAATTAAATTATAAGATTTCAAGACAAACCTCAAATATTTTATCAAATTGAGATTCAAAATTTACTTCTCATTTTTAAAAAAGTATAAATCAAACATTTAACACTTAGTTGAAGTTTAACACATCTTTTATCCTTAAACTAATAGTCAAATAAAAAAAAACTAAAAAGACATTGAAATATTTATTGAAATTATGTTTGTTAAATTTTAGAAGAAGTTAGAAAAATTATATTCCATTAGTGGAGTTTTATTATAATAATAATTATTAATATATTATTAACATATATCCATATGAGACATATAAAAGAAAGTATAACTCTCCTTTATGTTGGCATGAAAATGGAGATGATTAATGAGCTCAAAACTTATATACGAAGCAACTAAAAAGATAAAGATTATTTGAAAAAGGATATAGATCGCTTAATGTAATTAGAAGTATTTTGAAGTTGAGCATAAGAATGCAAAATTTTTAAGAATGTGAGCATATGTTTATAAAGGTCAATCCAATGAAAGTTGTGTCACATTTTGTTAAAGTAGGAAAGTTAAAACCAATGCCTATTGAACATTTTCAGCTTTGGGGGAGAGTAGAGAAAATTATTTATTGAAAAACATTATCGGCTCAGACAATCATAGTTCATATTGTGTTCAATGTTTTATCCCAAAAAAAATATATTATAGATTCACCCTAGAAATTGAAATCCATATATAGTAAAAATCCAACCAAATATGAACTACAAGGAAAAACTTGTGAAAATTTTAGCAATAGAAACAAAATTGCTCAAAATTAAGAAGATTCAAATGGTTAAGATTAAAGAACAAAATCATTTGAGAGAGTCTAATTGGATAGTTGAAAATGAGATGTTAAGAAAAATCCTAAATTGTTTATACTGAAACATGAATTAGTAAACTTAATTATGTGTGATTATGGTATTGTTATGTGACATGAATAATGTTATGTATATTTTCTATGATTTGAAATATATTTTTTCTTCTCATAACAAACATTTTAGAAACTTAATATCATGGATATCAAAAATAAATTATATTTGAAAATTACTTGTTGAATGAATCAAATGATATTGATTACATTAAAATTAAATGTTATTTGAAATTATTGTGAATTTTAAAAAATATTAAAATTAATTAATTAATTAAATGTATATACAAATATATACATATGTATATTTATATTATAACTATTCTTACCACCATTCAACAATGGGGATAATAATTGGGAGAGGAGTTTGGTAGAGGTGGTATTGGAGTGAGAATGCGATTTTGAGGAGATAAAAAAAGTTAAATTGAGAGATTGTAAGAGGTGATTTAAGAGAGAGAGTTGAGCAGAGAAAGAACATCTTGTGGATGGGAAACAAAAGCATCATGAATTGTGAATGAAGATTAAGAAAGAAAAAAAAAATTTAAAGAATTAAGTTCTTTAAAAATTTCTATTTTAAATATTACAAAATAAGTAATATGAGTTTATTAAAGGCATTACAAGTAATTATTTATGACTGTAGAGATGATTAATCCTTGTTTTTCCCAAAAAATTTAAAAAAGAATTTTATGCACTATAGTTGCCATTAAAAATGTTTTCATACTCTTTACAAAACGATCATTTTGACGTGTGATGCTCACTAGATAGAAGGTAAATTGTGATCTTTCAAAACTTTAAATGTAATAACAAAATGTATTTTAACAACTTTAGCTCAATATAAAGAAAATAATTACTTCGCTTTTAACAATCAATGGTTTTCCAAACACTTTTGTGTTACAAGCTAAAAAATATCAAGTAAAAGAAAAAATCACACAAGATTGTTAGGTCGTTTGGCCAAACAATACCTATATCTACCCCTAGTCTAATGAATAATCTTCCACTAAATCATTCTCTTTGCCATAATCAGTAGGAATAGTTCTTACAAAAAAAATCCATAAGAGAATCTATAAGATATTCTGAAGATCCCCACAACAAACTCAATTAAGCTATTACAATAACTATAACAAGATATTTAGCACTTGTACAAAATATAACTCATAATCTTTATACCTTTCACTTGTATAAGAAATATGACAATCATTAAATGAGATAAAGAGATGTCAACAAAAAATATGAGATGTTTGACTAAGACTACAAAGAAAAAATGCAGCTAAGCTCACAAAAGAGTATGTTATAAAGATGTTTCATTGAATCCACACTATACCCGTAGTTAGAATATTGTTCTTCTTAAGGTTTTGTGATTTCATTATCTTTTCTTATGTGTTAGATATGTTATTTATACTCTCAATCTGATTAAACATGGATTTAAAAACTCCAATGTCTAATAAAATTAGATTTCCAAAGAAATTAACTAGTTGTTAGAGGTGTCGATCAATGTTTGCCAGGTGGCGTGCCTGTATGACTCTTGTATTGTAGTTACCAAAAATATATCTTACAAATACAATATAGATCATTGTATTATACAATACATGATCTCCACACACCATTAGAAAATGTTTTAGGTTATCAAAATTTTGCATTAGACGATCATAGGAATGCACAAGTACAATAATTTTATGAAACAAATATATAGGTCGTTTAAGGATCATACCCATCTGATAAATGGATTGTCAAAGTATGATCAATTTTTTCACACAATACATCGCTCTCAGGCATTTGAATACTTCATGTGTGTATAATAATGAGATCACATCAGTACGAAAGTATTCCCTTAACATTGACTTAAAATAGGTGACTTCATAAATGTATGACATTGACATTGTATTTGTACGAAGATATAAGAGTTAACTTACATTATATTCTAAACAATGATATTGCTTAAACGATACTTGATTGTATTCATACAATGCAATTTTAACATAGCTTTTACTGTAGTTATTTTTACAATTCTATGAAAGAAATGGTTTGTACAAATACGATATACTTCCTTGTACTGTATGATGCCTGAATTTGTTGAATACACAAAACACAACATAGTTTCATACACAACTGATAAAATATGCACGACCAAGCAATACTTGATCCTCCTAAGTTAAATGGAGGTCGTAACAATACGATGAGGACATTGTACTAATACAACATGCAATATTAAGTTTGTCATGAGACACATAACTAGAAGATAGATCATACTAATGCAATGAAAGACATTCAATAAGATCATTATGTAGATTTTAAATATAGTGTCTCAAGTATGCTTCAAAGAACACATGTTTAAGGTTAGTCCTAAGACTGATATTTTCACTTTTGGGAAAAATAATTTTACTAAGAACTCCTATCAAAATATTGATTTGGTATTTACCTTAATTATCGATAGCTTACACATACCTATATTTGCATTCATATATATATATATATATATATATATATATATATATATAGAATTTGATTTTATAATAAATTATTAATAACATGATTAGGCAAATCCAATTGATAATATCCATCCAAGTCAAGAGAAGCATGTAAAATTCATTATCTTTTTAATTTATGACTTAGCATTATGATTACATTGAAAATAAGAAGAGATAAAGGTTTTGATTGTAATAATTTGCAAATCATAGAATAAATCTTAAGCTTAAATTAACTAACAACATTCTTAAAGTTAATCTTGATTCGTTAAATGCATCAAAGCTTAAAATAATATATATGCTTAGAATGCATCATTTTAAATCTTAAAAATCCTAAAATTATTATAATAATTATAGTGTAATAGAATCTACTTTATATGTGCCAATGCTTGTAGAACCGTATATTGCACAACAAGAGCTACTTGTGCGTGAATGCTAGTAACAACCCCCATTGTCTTGTTATGCGTGCATGCCTGAATCATGCACTGCATATGACTAGTTTGATTGAAAATTATAATTTTGACATAGCCATTAGAGATATTTTTGGGTATGTTTTAGGATCCTTTAGTCATAAATAAGTCTCCAAATATTAAGGATAATTTGTTAATCTTACTAAATTCTTTCTAAACCTTTTACGAGTCCCATTTTATATTCTATATCTAAAGAGGAGACTATTGAATTATCAAGTCAAAATCATTTTGGGATCATCCAAGGGCATACAAGAAGTTTACCAAGCATTCAACAATAGCATTCCATCATCGAGGTGTTTCTACAATTTCTACATCTACAAAATTTCAGCTCACATGCTTTTGATTTTCTTTTGTAGCACTCTTAATCTTTTATAGATAATCATGCATTTGTTCAATTGTAGTTGGACTATATTTTGTTTGCATTTTTTTATCTTGATTCTAGGCTTTGGTACCCTTTTGGTTTGTTGTATTTGACTTCTCATGATTGTGTTGTTTAACCTTTTGATCTAATTATGTAAGGTCTTTTGGGCCAATGTGAGTGTTTTACCTACCTGCTTTTGCAAAATATTTTGATAGTGTTTTCCATAATCCTTAAGCTTAGTTTCTTGGAATCAAAGATAGATGTAAATGTGATGTTTAGAATTAATGACTTAAAAATCTTTGTGATTTACCTTATCAAATTCCTCACACAAAAAGATATTGAAATAGAATTAATCAAATAAAATAAGAAAAAAAGAAAAACCGACAGCACTTCGTCAAATTTCTTGAAAAACATCCCCATGTCGAAATAAAGAGAAAGAGGGTTCCAACGTGGATTTGGCGCCATCCACTGAACACCACTATAAGATGCCCCCTTCCAGCTGGCTAAGGTGCATTGAACGCATAGCAACTCCACTAGCCACTTCATCCTTGAGAGATCGTCAATGAACCTCCCTCTACTTGGGCCCAAAGGCTTTGCCTTCATCGTCAGAGATCCTCTGTAACCAGAGCCACTCCTGGTCGAGGTTTGGAAACCACATTTCCACTGCTCTTAAGCCCTCAATCAAAAACCCTCTCCTTTTGCTCTAAGCTTTTGCATCTGTTTTACACCACCCGAAATGACATTTGCGTCTTCATTGCTTCTTGAGCCCTCGAGACCTTTTTACCCTTTCTTCTTAGGCACACTACCCTTACTTGCTTCTGCTTGCTAACGCCCCAAACTGGGTTGTAACAAGCTAAACAAGGCCAATCCCATATTAACCAATGTTGATCCACGCCGACTTGCCTCCAATCCGTGTTGAACAACACTAATCTTTTCTACACGTTTACCTCATAAACTTCAACTGCTTAACTTCACTTTCTATTATGGCATCTTGGATCTTTATATTTTTTTTAATTTGAGATAGTTGTCTCTTTATAGTCATGACTAAGCCGGTTCGATGTAAAATTTTCTCTACATAAATTAAAGATGCATCCGTTGAGAGGTTTTGAAAATTGTCTCTTATATCGATTTTTTTAATTTAATTAGTTCAAGAGACTACTCCTATCATCTTTCAATAATTGTGTCAAGCCTAAAAAAGTTTCTAAGTATCTTTTCGATTTAAAATAATTTAATTAGAACCACTTCAAGCATTCCTCCATCGTTTCAAAGAAACCTTTAAAGAAGTTAATCAAGAGGACTCCCAACTTACTTGAGTAGCCCTCATTAGGTCTCTTCAACAAAAAGATATTCAAGAATATTTGGTCAAATATCTGCTTAGATCCCTACAAGAAATCTTCAATAAAATCATTTGTTTCATCAATGAAAAGTTTTCTTTGATTCTGTTTGGTAGATTGGAAGGAAAGGCATCGTTGCCTCCAAGGCTTCTCAATCAAGGAGAAAAAAAGTCAGTAAGACAACAAAGATTACCCCTTGTGGCACCAAAATCATCCCCTTCTATGATACCAAGTTCAATATTTCAATAGTCTCATAAGTGCACATCTGAAAGAAATTTTGACAGCTATTAAAAAAGATGAACAATATCAGTAGCTAAAACTCACAAAATATTGAAATACAACTAAGTTCTACAAATATCATAAGAACCATGGCCACACAACTCCTGGATACAAGGGCCTCTAATGTAGGATAAATTAGACTTCTAACAAGGTCTAATAGGAAATGTTGGACACTAGACACTAATTAAAGCTAAGTGGCATGTGATATTTTAAAATTATTCAAAAATTAATGCCCAAAGTTATAGCGTAGATTATTTAATAGAGTAGATAACACGGTAAATATTAATCATAAAATCCTATTGAGAAACATCTAATTTCACATATAAAATAGAAAATTAAAGATAAATATTATATGAAATACTTTAATAAAAAAATAAACAATTTTAACTTTAGATTACTATCTAAAAAATAAAAATTATGAAAAAAGTTTATCTTTTTTATGATAGTAGCTTGTAGTTCTTTTTGAGTTGACATATGAAACACCAAAGATGGAAAAGGGTGACGAGATGAAAGTTTGTGTTGGTGGGAAAACTTGCTTGAAGAGAGAACAAGATGGACGACGAGGATTTGGAATCTAGTTGAGAAGGGTGGCGGTTTGATCAAGAGAATGAAAGGGTGGACAAGAATTTGAGGGTGTTGAAAAGAGAGTATTGGAGGAAGAGAAAATCTGATTGGTTGTCGACTCTCCTAGTAGAAGGTCTCTGACATTAAATCATTTTTTCTCCGTATGAGAGAAAAAGTTGGAATCTCTCCAACTAGAGTTGGGCGCACACTCTTTACTTACAAAGAGAAAACATACAAACAAGAGAAACTTCATTCAAGAACAACATTCTTACAATGAGAGAAAGCCTCTCCAAAATAACTATGCATAAGAAAAAGAGAACTAAATATACCTTAGAACATAACATAAATATAAGAAAGATGAAAAATCAACATGGGAAAGACCATTTTTAAGTTAAATTACTTCGGAATCCAAAAAGAAATCATTAAATACAAAAAAGCTACATAAAAAAATTTATAACATAGGAAAAAAATTGCAATCACACAACAAGTCGATTGAATGGCGATGGCAATGTGACTAAGGATGCCAACAGTGGGCAAGATTGACAACGGCAGTCAGCGATGGGCGGCCTACGAGCGGCTAGGGAGCAGCAAGCAACCAATTAATGTTGGGTAATTGGGCGATAATGGGTGGTTGGTGACAGCGGGTAGCCAAGAACAATGAGTGATTAGACAATGAATGATGGTTGATAATGGTGCGCGATGCGTGCACAAGTGCAAACGAACAGAAATCGACATCAACAATGACACGAAATAGTTGTAAAATATACTAACAAAACAAAAGCAAAAACAGCAGAGACAATTATAAGAAAAAAGAGAGCACTGTAGTCGACCCTTATGATTGACAAAGATGACTAATCAAAATAGAATTCAGTTCAAGCACGACTCTGAGTCCCAATGGGAATGGTGCAATACCAATGTGTGCTTGTGAGCTAAAGTGAGATGCTCTTGCATTACCTTCAAAGCCTTACTTGATAGACTATTGAAGAAAAGCCACGTCTAAGAGTACCAGGTAGAAGTCTCTGAACCTAATTCTGTCTTTAATAAATTTGAAAAACCAAGTATCGCCAACAAAATTCTAACTAAGAAGGATGACCAAACCCTTCAATTGGCTTTAAAAGACAAAAGGCAAGACCCTTGTAAGTTACATCATCACAAGATGAAAATCCCACTCTAAGAGGTCCACCCTAAGATCACTTGGGCAAACCATGGTCGCCAATGTAACAAATTAGCAAGAATCATGAATTCTAACATCCTTCAAGCTCAAAGGCATGCCACCTCTTGGCAACCTATATGACGATGCTATAATAATCTCAAGGATAATTACCAACATTGAAGTCTATCACATGCTTATTGATACTGGGAGTTCAATCGATATCATTTTCCTTGATGCTTTTTATAAAATTGGTATTAGTTAAAGCATTATCCTCCCGATTACAACATTATTGGTAAGCTTCTCTAGAGAGTCCTTGAACCAGAATAAACCCTCAAATTGCCACTAATAATGGAAAACTTTTAACTCAACCATTCATATGGTCGACTTCATTGTCAGCACTGCCCTAAAAGCTATCCTTAAGAAGCCAACAATGAATACATTCAAGATGATAGTTTTGACATCAATACCCTACTAGGGGTGATTTGAGTGTAATGAGACGTTCTATAATTAAGGAGATGTTATCTGAACTACATAAAAACAATAACTAAGCCAAGCATTAACAATCTAGAAAAAAAAAGTTGTTAACCCTATTTCTCCTTGTCTCTCCTATCCTCTTGATCATTCTGACTCAACTAAGTTATAATTGTTTCTGTTGATCATGATGAAAAAGAAAGGGAAGTCACCCTTAAGCTTTTGGCTGAATACCATGATATTTTTGCATAGGAGCCCTCAACCACTTAAAATATACTTTCAACACATCCTTCAAAAAACTTTTTGACAACATAATATCAAATGAGAGAATCCAACCAAACCCTAACAAGATGAAAGTTCTTTTAGATATGCCTCTTTGAAGATGACAAAGACATCGAATGTCACGTTGGATGCATCGCAGGGCTTAGTCGTTTCATCTTCAAGTCAAGGGAAAAAACTCAACATCATTTAAACTCTTACACAACAAAGCCAAATTAATATGAAGAAAAGATTTTAAAGGGCTTTTTAAAAGTTCAGGACCTATCTATCTCATCCCCCTATTTTAAGTAGTACAATGCCTAGAGAACCACTAGTCATCTACTTAACAACCTCAAGCTCAGCCATCAGCACTATATTAATACAAGAAGACAAAAGTATGCAAAAACCTATTTATTATATCTCTTACACTCTAAAAGATGCATAAACAAGATATTCTCCTAGGAAAAAAATGACACTAACACTCCTTATGTTTGCCAGATGATCAAGACTATACTTCCAATCCCACACCATCAATGTCATCATAGACAAGTCTTTGAAATGCATTCTTCAATCAATAAAAGTCTTAGAGAGATTACAAAAATGAGTCATCAAGTCAGTGAATTTGAGATTGATTTCATACATCGATCTTCTCTTAAATCCCAAGTACTTGTTGATTTTCTATCAAAAGAATTTCCCTTGAAGCAAAACCTAAACCTCTATCAGATACTTGAAAATTATTTGTGGATAAAACCTTAGGACAAGATTCATATGAGATTAACTTTGTTTTACTAAATCTAAAAGATATTAAACTAACAAGAGGGTTCATAATCAACTTTCCAGTCACAAACAACCAAATTAAAATTTGCTTTGGGCTTACATGTCAAACACCTACTAATCTTCAGTGATTCATAACTGATTGTTAGCTAAGTCAATGGTTTATTTGAAACAAGGATCCAATTCTCAAAATATATAGAGCATTCTTTATCCAGGGTTTGGATCTTTAAAGACCTAGCCCTTGTTTCCTTTCTTTCTTACAACTTAGCCCCATTGAGTGAAAGCCACAAGAGGTGTACCATTGCTTTCTTTCCCTTATTTTCATTATTAATTTATAGCACCGGAGGCCTAGCATTCACATCCTATAAATAAAAATCTAACATTGTAGCAAAGTGAAGGCTTAGCCTTTCTTCTTACTTAATGTTTTCTCAAATCATTTGTTCTCTCTCCTTTGAAGGTATCACCTACACTTAAGGACCATAATAATACCACTTTTTTACTTAGCTAACATTTCTCCTCCCAATTGTATAATCAATATTATATGAACAAGGAGTAAATGGAAAACACCCACACAGAATGCTTTAAGGTTCCACCTAAAAAGATTTCTTCTTGATCCATCAAAAAGGATTTGCAATGCTTCCTGAGTAGTTGAAGGTTACTCCAAGCTTGGATAGAACAAGCACACCACTCCAAAAGTGCATGGATTTGAAAAAATGACCTCAATGAAAATGTAAAGAAATTAAATTGTTTAAAAATGTGCACAACTTTTCAAAAAGAGAAACACTATTTCAATTTTACTAAATGTTGTGGGTTATCAAAAGCAAAATGCAAATGCCAAAAAGAAAAATTACTAAAACCCCCTCGAAGTCTAATCCCTCGAGGACATATGAAGGGTACGAACTTTATCTATTACATTCTTTAAGCTCTACTCCCACTGAAGCACCACCATTTTTGGCAAGTTCAAACAATCCCAAAATTTAATATTGTGCCTGACCATGTACAAGACTCCATTCTTTCAATGCCTCATCAATATAAACTTCATCTCCATAAACCTATTTAGAGGATGAACATGCTAACATTCACTATGATCTCTGTTGAGTCTAAACCAAGAATTTCTCTTTTGAATTCTTCCTACCTAGCATAAGGGATGGCACCAGATTGCTCTCTCAACAAATTTAGCCTTGAGCTAAGCAATCCCCAACCAAAAAGAATTTCTCTCTCTAAACCTTCTTTTGAAGCTCTTAGAGATGAATTATAATCACATTGGCCATGTATAACCTCCTTAATTGCTAATAGTGTTCCATCAAGAAGCTTGTGGGAGGACAACTATCATGCACTAACAATGTTCAAGACCTAAAACACCTCATAAATATCCTCAAAGTTTAACTTCAATGTGTCCTTCAAATCATTTGAGATAACAACTAGACATCCAACAAAATCAATTACTAGAATAATTAACACGCTTGGAGTGAAATTGTTGACATCAGATGGTAAGTTTACATTCTAATCCCAATAGCTAAGGACCTCAAGAGGAGCTCAAATGTCTTCCACCAAAGGTCAATTACTCATCCCGTCAATCCTTTTCATTTTGAGAATAAACAGACACTAATTTAGCCTTTGGAGAAGCATCTAAACCCTCTTTCCCATTCCCATTTTTCTCCATCTCTACAAAGATTTTTAAGGCATTGGCATTGGCATGGCAAACTCAAAAGACAAATATTTACCCCTCTATTTATTAGTTAAACAAATATCAAAAGAACTAAGAAAATACACTAATTTGTTGACCACATTTTTGTGATAGCTAGCTTGAAAAGTTTTACCATTACAATTGCAACAACTCCAACCCTAACTGAGGGGGCTATCAAAGGTCCCAACATTCAAATTTGCTAGTTTCTTCTAAGAAGCATTTTCAATATTGGCAATCTCCTGCTTCTTTTTAAAAGGTTTGTTTCCCTTCATTGGAAGCTTATCCGAAGCACTTAGCATGGCATGAAATTGGCCCATTTCAATATTCTTTTGCCCCAGATAATTAAAGAAGTGATAGCAATTCCAACCTTAGTAGCTTTGATTTAAAAAGGGAAGAGATAAACAACTTAGCATATCAAACAAAATATCAACTTTTAGCAAAGTTAAAAATTATATGTTACCTTAATCAATTGGCCTTCTTGCAGAAGTTTTTAAACAATTTTTTATTACAATATAAATGATAATATGAAACATTCAAAGACCAAATGAAAATGTAAGAATTTGCAAGTTAAATATCAAACATCAATCATAAAGCAATCATCAGGCAAGCACTAACGACAATTTTCTCTAGGTCAAACCCTTAACGACCAATCATTTATAACCTAATCACTCAAGGCCAAACCTTCAAGGCCTAACCATTGAAGTCAAAATGCTTGACTTTATGTTGTTCCAAGTAAACTCTATGAAGATTTATCTTCAAATTTCATCTTTTAACACCAACTTCATAATGTAGTTTAGCTGGCCGTGTCATACATACTTCATTCTAAGAACATAAACTATCAATGAGGGCATCTTTAGAGCTTCCCAATAACAATAATAACTCTCCCTCATGCATAAACATCTCAGACAATTAAGACATGATCAATGATATGACGATTAGTACCCAAAGCACGTGCATGTCCCAAGCTATTAAGCCATTAACAATGTAACGGCTATAAGTTCCCAATGTCCAAGTGAAAGGAAAGGCACATCTTCCACTCTGTTAGCTATAAGTAAGCCCTTAAGAGACTACTTCAAGAGAGTGGACAATCAAAGAAAAGCATTCTAACTTATCTTTGTTTTATTCTTCCTTTTTTATCATTCTCAACTTATGAGGCTCCAACTCTCCTCATTTCCTTACTCTATAATCTCACCCTGCAAATCCTCAACTAAATTTCTATTAATTCCCTTAAATCCAATTTATGCATCAACATTTTCTAATATCGTCTATAAAAATAGACAAGCAAGTATGAAATGGGAATCAAAGAAGGGTAAAACCATGTTTTCTTAAGTAGAACCTCCTTTGCAAAACATAGATGAAATTTGAAATAGAATCGACAAGAAATTGCTCAAATAGATTTTTCAATTAGAGTTGTCTGTTATGAATTTTTGCACATTTACATTTAAAAAACTGTTAGAAATTGGAATTCAAAAATATGTAAAGATTAAGTTTTCATTCTTTTCAACTTTTGTGATGTGAACAAGTAAAATAAGAACATAATGATTTTGATGAGATTAAAACTTCATCATCTACAATTAAAATATAATCTTGCTTCAAAGATTATGCTCAAACACAAATTAATGGTTTTTAAATGCAATGATAATAACTCTAAAACCAACAAAACATGAGTTTCATATTCTCAAAAGTGATGCTTTATATAGATATATATTTATATAAATGAAATAATACTCCAAAAAAGTAAAGAATGGAAATAACAATTATTATTACATTGTATTAATTAAATTTCACATATAAGAACTTATCCTATTAAAAACTAGTATAAATTGCTATGCATCTCCAAAATCTGAAATCTAATTTCCAACTCTTGGGCTGGGAACTAACTCAATGGCTCGGGCTCCGATGATAATACTCGTCAACCCACCAACTTCCCTCCTTCGATACTCCTTTTAGAAGCCCTCTCAACAACACCAAGTCCTCTCCTCCAAGCTACCTTCCATCCAACATTTACAGAAAAAAAAAAGAGAAAAAATAACAACAATACGAGGAATAAAGCCACTCTATTTTGGCTCTCTAATCATTCTCACAAACTAGTTTTCATAAGAAAAATGTTCGTGATATTTATAATTAACTAATGACCAAAACTTTTTAGAGACTTCAAGTTACTTCTTGAAAGCCTAATCATGGAAACAACCTCGAGAAATATCTCAAATAGCATTTTCAAAGACAATTACCCTACTGGCAAAATAAGTCAAAATAAGTCAAAGATTTGTCAAAAAGAGTCAAAGATAAGTCGAAAAAAGCGATTGACACTCAAAAAATGCCTATTATAACTGAAAATCTCCAATCAACTCTTGAAAAGTGTTAACCATCTAACAATAAAGATATATAGATGGGACCAAGGCAGTTGAAAAATATATATTTGCATGCATGTGCTTCGCTCAACTCCCAAAGTTGTTGGCAATTGTTGATGTCTGCGAATGAAAACAAACAGCCTCAATTTCCCCAACCAGACTACCTGGGATGCTAATCATCATTTGAGCCTGTCTAAGCCTGTTGTCTTCCAACGATCCCACCAGCCACCACCCAATTGCCCATTGGCTACCTACAACCCACCAAGACACCAAAAAGCTTCACCATTGTGCCTCCAATTGTCAATGGAGAACTGCAATCATTGTCCTTTGAAAATTACTCATGTTCTCTCACATCTACTTCCTAATCAACCAACATATTAAAAGTGATCTCTCTCCAATAGATAAACAATATTTTAAATTTGACTTTTGAAAATAATAGCATCACTTCATCATGTATAACAGAATTAACGGGACATTTTGACCAAGTACCATCGGTCATGCAAGCTACCAATGTCTTAACTTCAATTAAATTATAAATAGAAATACTGGTCTGCAAACGAAAAGTCAATGTACTTCTTGGTCAACGGTCAGAAAAGGCGGATGATAGATGGGCCGTCAACCATCATTCAATTAATTTTCATCAGCGATTTGTCTCCAAATCTTTTAAATCGTAAGAAAAATAGTACTTCTTCCCGGCCCTTCCAGAATTTTCGCAAAAAAATATTTCATTTATATTTGACAATTTTAATTTAATTATTATTGTAATTTTTCTGTCACACAGAATTAAGGAAACTAGGGGCAATCTCACCAGTAGAACAACTGTCAATATCTAAGGAATAAAGCTCCACGACCTGCTTTTATGAATGCCAAAATGTTTTCTCAGAAAAGATAAAAGAATCAACTACCATCCTTTTAATTAAAATCTCCCCCATTTTCCGACGATTCAATGAACCAAAGAAAAAAATCGACCACGAGGCTAAAATCCGAGAACCTAATAGGTCGCCAAACCAACTATCTTAAGAGATGGACAGGTAACATATACTTACCTTCCAGAGGGTCCGTCTTATGGGAAGCAGCTTGGCCTCTGCATCTATCGAAGCAGAGGAGGAGGAAGCAGAGCCGTAGAAGAAATAAGTGGCAGAAACCTCCTTGCAAAGGGAAGACGGAAATCCTTGACGCCGCCATTTCTATTCCTCGTTTAAGAGAGCTTATTTCATGGGATTCATAGGAGTGTATGAATCCTATCCTTTGTACCATAAATGGAGGGTTTGTTGGTCTGAGGAAGCTACAGGTACACAATGGGACGATGAAATGAAGCAGTAGTTGATGTGAATAAAAAAGTGTTTGAATATTACTTAAATTAAACAAATGCGTGATTGAAATGGCAGATCTCATTTGATCGGCTGCCAAAGATGACGAAGACTATCTCTAATTAATTTATAGTATCTTATTTTTTTGCATATAAAACAGTTCGACCTAATCCTTCTTTGAGGTGTGGGCCACAAGTACTACTCAAGCTCAAGAGCTTTCTCAAAGCTTCTTTGGAGTTACAAACTTGATAAGTCGACTTCTTTCATCTCTAATATAGTTATGAACTTTTTTAAATCTAACATATGATATTGTAATAATTCTTTGATATCTCTCATCGAACAAACAGCCAATCAAAATAAGTCAAGTGATAGAAGACATTTAAAAATCGTTATTGAAGAATAGATGATTCATTAAGCAGACAATCTTGATAAGTCAATTAAAAGAATTTATGATATATACGAGTTAAGAGAATTTTATTATTACAATTACAAAATTCAAATGAATTAGTAAATGATAGAAAAATTAAATTAAAAAAATATAGAATTTTATAAGAAATGGCCAAAATATTATATGACTATATCATTTTTTAGATAAAGACTAGTAGCTAGTGGACTATAGGGTTAATCCTGGCCATAGTGGGAGTAGCTCATGACCTGTATTGAAACTAACGTCGAGTTCAAGATTAGCGGCCAGTGGGTCATATTATTGAGCTTTGCTGCTAAGAATTTATTTAAATAAAATATTAAAAGAAAAAGAACATTGATATGTATGAAAATCTGAGATAATGAATAACAAATGAGATTATCATTAATCATGACAAGATAATAATTAATTATTCAGAGAGAGAGAGAGGAAGTAACAGCATAACAATTGTAAGATTTACATAATTAAGTAGAAATAGATATCCTTGAATAAGATCACATTAGAAGTAACAAAAAAATGGTTCTAAATCAAATGTGCATGCTATTTATTTGCATATGAGATATTTACTTTTAACATAAGATTCTATTTGAGATAAAATAGTTTATTATTTTATTTATTACTTATTGTTTTAGTACATGTTAACTTCATAATAGTTTCAATTGTGTTACATGTATAGATTTATTTTTATATTTTATCCATTGAGTTTGTGATGGTTGACTCAGCTTATTTTGATATTAATATTTTATGTATATTAGAAGCATAACACTTGGATAGATAATAATAAGTATAACTATTAAATAAGCTTGAAAATATTAAAGTTTTAAGAAATAATTTTGTAACTCTATCTATTAAAATAGATCGTTGATAAACAATATTATTTGATAGTATAATTTGCCTAAAAATAAAAGCAGCCCTATGATAAAAGGTGCTGTAAAAAAATTAGTTGGCTAAATCAGAAAGACTAAAGTTTGAAGATAAATCAAATTTAAAAATATCTTGACAAAATTCTCACAAAAGTATTTTAGAAATGATTTATGCTTCTATCAATAAAGAAGTGAGTGTGGGATGAATTAAGCATATTGTATCAAAAAAGCTTGATTATCACAGCTTATAAGTAAAAACATTTCATTTTTTGTAAAATATGTTCCTCAGACAATGGCTATAAAAGAGAAAAAGTGTTACATGTTCATAAAGGGGTTGCATAATTCAATTAAAAGCATTACGACTTTTTTAGATTTTTTTTATACAAAAAATTGGTGGAATCAATTATTCAAACATAATAGAACCAAATAACAAAAAAGATAAGAAAAATTAGAAGTAAAAAGGATCTAATTTAGTATCTAGGAGTATATCAAACTTTAAGAAGCCAATTATAACTAAATTAAAACATAACTTCTATAATTTTATTGAATAAAGATTAATTAGAAGTCTCAATATAAAATTTATACAAAATTTCACTCAGAGGAGTGTTGCAAATCAAAGCAAATAATGCTTTAGGTGTCAACAGATCAACGATATTCAATAAATTATCCTTTAAATGCTAAAGGAGAAAAATGAAGTCAATAAGTTAATTATGGAATGAATTGTTAAGGGTTTTAAACATTAGGGGCTTAATAATACACCTTAGGGTGCATATTGTATTAGTTGATGGTAGTTTTTATAGTATCATAATATATTGTATATTCTATATCTATATTATCACACATAAAAGAAGCTCATGTGTCCCCTGATATTCTCACAAGTATACGTATGATACAAGATATATCTAGAATAATTTTATTTGATTGTAATGTATTCATTCTTTTATATCTATTGAGCTAATCACATGATTGGCAGTTGAATTGCTTATATTAAAAACTCCTCTTATAGTGAAATAACCTACAAGAAAGGAAGTAAAAGTGGATAAATATGTCAAATAGAATATAAAAATTAATAAAAAAATTAAATCTTAATTGCTTATTATAAAATTATCAAAATTTGATGTTATTTTGGAATAGAATTGTTAGTATTTTATCAGGTTATTATTAACTACTGAGAACAAAAATAAAAAATTCACTTGATTGATGATATTAATTTAATTTATTTTAGTGATGACATAAAAATTTCTATAATATCTATGTTAAAAGATAAGAGATTGATAAGGAAAGGTTGTTAGTACTATCTAATGTTCATATAAAAAATTAAAAAAAACTATACTTATAATAAGTTTACAGTTGTATATGAATATTCAAATATTTTTCTTGAAAATCTGCCATCATTACTACTTGATAGAGAGATTAAATTTGTGATTGATTTGATATTAGATGCATAACAAATCTTCAAGGCATCATACATGATGAGACTACTTGAACAGTAAGAATTAAAAGTACAATTGTATGGGCTGATTGATAAATGCACTATTAGACTCAATATGTCCCTTTAAGGTGCCCTGAATTATTTGCAAAAAAAAGGTTAAAAATTGAAAGATGTATATTGATTATAAAAAATTAAATAAAATAATCATTAGGGATACAATTTATTACTTATATTAGATAAATTATTCAATCAGCTATAAAAAATGAAAATATTTTCAAATAATAAGTTGAGATTTGACTATCATCAATTAAAGGTTAAAAAAAAAGACATTCCAAAAACTACTTTTAGAATCATATATGTCCATTTTGAATATCTTATGCTACCTGTTAGCTTAACAAATGCTTTAACAACTTTTATGAAATTAATAAGTAAAGTGTTTAAGTAATAATCAGAATATTTTGTTATTATATTCATTGATAATATCTTGATTTATTCTAAAGATGAAGTAGAGCAAAAAAGTACTTAAATATGGTGTTACAGATACCAATTATATGCAAAGTTTTTAAAGTATAGCTTTTTATTATCTAGTATATCTTTTTGGGACATATGGTTAATGTAAAAGGAATTTTTATTAATTCTCAAAAGGTAATAACTATTATAAAATAACCTATGCTTAGTATTGAAATTAAAGTGTAAAGTTTTCTAAATTTGTCTAAGTAATATTAAAAGATTTTAAAAATATTTTCTCATATTACAATACCACTAACAAGAAACACAAAAGATACTAACTTTTAAATGGAATTCATATTACAAAGACTTTTTCAAAATTTGAAAGAGAAATTTATTTTAGTATCTATCTTAGCATTATCTAAAAGAAAAATTAAATTTTAGATATATATTAATGTATCTCTATAAAGACTTAGGTGTGTTTCAATATAGAATGATAAAATTATAACATGTGCTTTAAGAAAAATATGACATCATGAAAGAAATTATCTTGTACATGATCTTCAACTTTTTACAATTGTGTTTACTTTGAAGATTTGGAGATATTATATTTATGGTGTAAAAAGCTATTTATTAATTATCAAAATTTGAAGTATCTCTTCACATAGGAGTTAAATATAAGGAAATGAAGGTGATTAATGCTATTAAAATATTATGACATTAAGATCATTTATCATTCATGTAAAGCCAATATTGTAGCTAATGCTTTGAGTATGAGGGATAGACTTCATAACATGATATCAAACTTAGAAAAAACATAATCAATTATAAAATGAATCATTTTGGAGATGAATGCAATATTAACAACTGCTAAAAGAATGTTTTTTCGATTGATTATTATGGAAAAGTTATTTTAAGCTTTAAAAGATGCTTAAGATATATATAAAGACATCCACAATTTAAGGCTAGAATTATTGAAAAAAAAAACAAATTTTAATTTAAATCAAGAGTTTTGTTTTATAAGAATAAAATGTACATTTCCATAATAGAAGAGTGGAAATACCTTTTATTAAAAGAAGTTCATGAAATTAAGTATACAGTACATCCCAAAATCATAAAGATGTATCATGGCTTAACATAACAATTTGGTGGAAATGTATGAAAAAAAATGTCCATAATTATGTGAGAAAATGTATTATATATTATTAGGTGAAGAAAGAACAACAAAGATTAAGTAAATTACTAAAACACTTTCATATTCTAGTACAAAAATGTGAAGAGATAACAATGGATTTTATAGGTAATTTATAGAAAACAAGTCAAGACAATGATGTCATATAGGTAATTATTATTAGATTAATAAAATCAATTTATTTCTTTTCCATCAAAACTATTTATTCAACTAAGAAACTAATATAGATCTATATTTATCAAATTATTAGATTGTATAAAGTACTAAAAGTAATCATATCAAATAGGGATTTCAAGTTCACATAATATTTCTAGAGAAATATATATGAAGTGTTTTGCACTCAACTAAAATTTAGCACATCATTCTATCCTCAGACATATAAATAGATTGAAATAACTATTAAGACTTTGTAAGATACGTTGAGATTAAGTATTTTTAGATTTTAGTGATAATTGGGATACTTATCTAACATTATTTAAACTTACTTACAATAATAATTATCTATCCAATATAGAAAAAAAAGTCATATAAGACATTATAGGATAGAAAATATTAGTCACTACTGTGTTGGTATAGAACTCTAGCCAAAATCATTATATTGTATGTAATAATTGTTGCATTGAAATTTAAATTTGTTTTTATTTGACTATTTGCATAACATGGTATGTACATTTTAAGGTAAATCCAGCTTTTAATTGTTTGCTATTTAAGAAATTAAATTAGTTTTTCTTTTTGTAAAAAAATATTTAAATTTTTTTCTTAAAAAAGTTAAAATAGTTAAAATTAGGAAAGAAATCATTAAAGTTTTAGATTTATGATAAAGAAAATATTATTAAATTAAGACATGTATCACTTGGAACTTAAAGTACATTAATTAAGTGACTCGATGTTCGATTCATGGTGTCATCTCTCATTTTATTAATCCTCTATCCTTCTATAAACCATAATGTGGTGAGCATATAAAAAGTAAATCAGTCATTCCTTCAAATATCAGCTTTGCTCAAAAAAGTAGGTTCAATATAGCCATATTAGAGGTTTTTTTTCCTATTTAATACTTCCCTTATAATAAGGTATTATGATTCTCTATTCTTGTTCTTAATTGTTTTTTTGTTGAATGTAGCTCTCTTTTTTTTTAATTTTTTATCTAAGGAATTCTTTCCATTTTTGTGCTATAAAAAGAAGAAGAGTTATTTCTATTTCTCTCTTCTCTTGTGTGATATTTCAATCTCTCATTGACTCCTTTTCCAATTTTTTCTTTCACCAAATTTTACATCAACAAAGGAGAGAAAGTGGCACTAAATCGTGCTTTTTTAAAGATGTGATTACCCTCATTGATAAAATAAAACCTCTCATTTTCTTTTCAATCTTCATCTCAATGACATTAATGATTATCTCATGCTCGTAAGATTGTTTGACTTGGGCTTTCATGTTGTCCTTAACTACAGGGGATGGTGCAATAATGATGATGGCAATGGCCAAGGTGTTGGAAAGCAAAGCATTGGGAATGGTGGGCTATAAGTTGCAAAGGGATGGGTGATGCTAGGAAAGGCATCAACAAGAGTTGCAATATGGTTGTGGGGTCCCTCATGGCAAAGTCTACATGCGATGCTCAACCCTTCCATTCGAGTAGCACAAGTTGGTTTTGTTTCAAAAGACTTCAATGCCATATTACATTTGACATTGACCCTTGGTCGTTCTTCATTCCTTTTGACCATTTATAGCTCTTGATTATCAATATCCTATATTCTTAGCCACATGAAGATATAGTCCTCAATTTTGTTAAGAATATATACCATAGAGGAGGAAAAAAGAAAGGGGTATTGAGCTTCCATCTGTAATAGCATGGACGTCTATAAGGGTGATGAGGGATAATGTATGATTCACTTATGTGCCCCCTTTATTATATCCTATCTTTGTGCTGAATGTTAGTTGAGATAATGGTAGAGGTTGTTATATATGTAATGCATGATCTTTTTTCAGAGACTTTTGTGTTATTAATAACTAATTAATGTAAATCCAATAAATTACAACTCTTGCTTAGGACAGTAGCTAACTTGAATTAGCCATAGGAGATTGTCCTCAAATATTGAGGCATGTATCAAAAAATCTTAAATATGCTATATTAATGCAGTCATTTAGATAGGTTTATTTTTTAGGTAATCTAAAGGTAGAACTTAAATAATGTATGGGAGTTTGAATTAATTATAATTGTAATATTATGCACTTTTATTAAATTTGTATTTTATTTGAAAAATCTTTAAATAATACTTTTAAAAAAATTATGATTATTGTATTAAAGAGTGATCTCTAAATACTATTTAAATTGAAATTTAAAAATTTGAAGTTTATTTTATTTTATGAAGTAAAAAAAATTATTTAAATAAAATTAAATCAAATTAAAAAAAACTATTTAGGAAATATTGACATTTCTAATAAATATTTAAATAATTTTTTAAAACTTCATTTTGAAGATATCAACGTTTTTCAAAGATTCTTTACAAAGTAAGCACTTAACTGTGTTATTTGTACTTGGAAAATGTTTATGTTTTGAATTTTTTATAATTATAAGAACTTTGGCTTTACATTTAGATAATGCGAGGAATATATATAATTCACATGAATATAACTTGCTTTAGTTTTTATCATCTTCAATTGACACAAGAACACATAATTTTCATTTATTATATGAGAAAGATAATTAAAACCATATAGAAAAAAAAGTTAACAACAAATAAAGTAAACATCAACTTCTTCTAGAACCCTAGAATCATTAATCATCAAACATAGTATGAATTATGCTATTAAATCTATTTTGTAGCTAAGAACATCAGCTAAGATTGCAGGTTTTTGCCAAATGTATGCCTCATAGTACAGCCCTAAAAATGCCATAACCTTGGCAAAGTTTTATTTGCTTATCTACCAAATCCCTGATTCCCAAACCCTTTACAAATTAAGATAGCTGACACAAGGATCAAATACACATCTAAAATTAGGTCCAGGTTTCTCTTTCCAATGTTTTGAGATAACATGAAACTTTACATTGAAAGCTATCAAAGCCTTGCCGACCTCTAATGCTGTGGGAAATCTACATTGGTTTAACCTGGGAAGAGGGATCACCTTCCTTCCCCAATAGAGTCGTGCATTAAAGGAGCAGAAGTTGATGCCATGTTGCCCTTGTAAGTTGGTATGTTTGAATCTGATGGCATGCTAACTTGGCTATTTGTGAATCGCATTTCGGTGGATTGAGAGAAGTCTTCGCTTACAAAATTGCTGCTAATATCCTTGAACTCCCACTCAGTCAGGTAACTGGGTTTCATGGTGACTTCGCTGACATCTATATCTCCAGCCAACATCGACACAACCCTCGACATGGATGGTCGCAACGCGGGCGATGCCTGGGTGCATAGAAGAGCAACCCCAACCAAACGATAAGCTTCCTCATCATTATATGATGAAAGACAAGGATCCACAATGTCCAGATCATGCCTCTGCTCATGCAAATGCCAAGCCTAAAACAGATACACAAGTGACAAATCAAAGTAAGATAACATAATCTGGATACCATTTCTTCATTGTATGGTTTGGTATTTACATCATACAAATTCCTTGAACGAGAATGCATAAATGTTATGGTTGGTTTGCTATAAAGTGTAAACAGATGCTTGTTTGAATGCCAACAAAATTGCTTTAATAAGATAACTTGGTGTTTTTAGCGTGGATGAGAAGTGGTTTGGATAAGTTATAGTTAATTCACCTACCCAATCAAGCAAGTAAACTTTCTCTTGGTCTAGGGTATGGTCCGAATTAGGCCTTCCACTGAGAATTTCAAGAGCTACGACCCCATAAGCAAACACATCTGCTTTTTCTGTTAGATGTCCTCTCATTGCATACTCCGGGGCAAGATAGCCTCTGAAATTAGAGAATGATGTCCATTAACGATGTTGAAGAGAAACAAAAAAAATGCAATGATAGAGAACTCAGCAAAATGATCCCACAAAAGAGAAATCTTACATTGTGCCAGCAACTCTTGTGCTCATATGAGTTTTCTTATCATCATAGAGCTTTGCTAATCCAAAATCTGATATCTTTGGATTAAGATTTGCATCGAGCAGAATGTTACTGGATTTAACATCCCTATGAACAATTCTAACACTTGATTCCTCATGAAGATAAGCTAGGCCTCTTGCCGTTCCCAAACAAATCTCAAAGCGTGTTCCCCAGTCAAGAAACAAACTACTTTTACCTGCATGAAGCACATGTAGTATAGTTAAAACTCATGCATACGAGGATAAAATAAATTCAAATGCTCTGAGATAGTTGAAGCGTCTGAATCCAAGTTCCCAGTATAGAAAGAACATACCAAAAATCGCTTGATCCAAGCTCTTGTTTTCCAGGTACTCGTACACTAAGAGCCTCTGCTCTCCCTCAATGCAGCAACCATACAACCGAACTAAGTTTCGGTGTTGAACTGCTGATATGGTTGCTATTTCTGCCATGAATTGCTTCTTCCCTTGGTGAGATGCTACTGAAAGTTGCTTTACTGCCACCATTCTTCCATCAGAGACTTTACCCTAAATGAAACATGGATAAGGCACACGTAAAACACCATCAAAAGTGCTCAGTGGTCCAATTGAAATCCTCTGAAAAAGCTCCTCTTTAGTTTTTATGAGACCAATGTTGTACGACGACATTAACATATATCAACCAAGTGATCACATTACTTTGAAAGGAAATGCTTTTATCAAAAACCTTGTTCTACTTCTATAACTGAATCTTTACATACTTGCTACAAAAACTATTCCATCAAGTTAAAAAAATAAGGTCATCTTTCATTTCAAAAATTTTAAAAATAAAATCTCTAGATTTACTGCTATCACGTTTACTTAGCTACAACTTGTTCATATGTTCTTAATAGGTTCAAAATATAATGTTTTATTTTCTAAAACAGTTCTATGTATACTGCAAAGTTTATGCCCCGAAAAAAATGACCTTATATACAGGGCCAAACCCTCCTTCTCCAAGCAAATTGGATTTGTTGAAGTCCTCAGTTGCAACTCTCAGTTCAGCATAGCTGAAAGTATTTGGCCTGACACTCATTCCTTGCAGCTCTGGAAAATTTTGCATGTCCAGAATTAGCAATACCAACATAAAACATCCAGAATAATTATACTGCGCCCAAATCCTGCAATTTACCTTCATCATCCTCACCAGGATGCCTTCGCTTGTGTACCCAGAGAAAGATTGCAAAAATGACAACTCCAACTACCACAACACCAGTAACAACTCCAGCAATTAGGCCAGTTTTGTTACTCGCTGAAGACAAACTTGGTGGTTTATTGCTGACAGTTGGGATGAAATCTGTAAACGTGATAATTATATCATAATGGTCATATAACTGAGCTTAGGAGGTACTTTCTACTTATAGTTCACAACAAAATGCATACCGTAAGGAGATACGCTGATGGCAGAAACAGACGGACCATAGTAGCCTTGACTTGGAATACAACAAGTGCCCTTTCCAGCCCAAAAGAAATGTATTTCTAGGAAGTTATCAGTTACAGGAGCAATGTAACTCCTCACAACTGCTGTAAAGGACTTCTCTCCAGCTTCCTTTCTTATGTCGAAGTCCGTCTCCATACGTATCCCCTGCAATAACATTGGATCAAGCAACTGGTTAAAATATCCATGCGTTCCTCATCATTGTCTTGCAGCAACAGTGACACTACATCCTCATTAATCGTTGCGTTCAGTTTTTCTTTGGTTATGTCAAGACTGCTGGTTATTATTAAAAGTACTCCAAATAAAAAAATTATGACATATTAATGTGGGATATTAGAGAAAAGGAGTCCTTTGTTATGATGCCAGTCGTATAAAAAGTCTCATTGGTTACTGTTTTAATTTCAATAGGATTAACATGTAATTCTATGAACTATCAAATTTCAGGAGGTTGCATGATCAAATCTAGATCTGACAAAATCCAACAACAAGCAACCACAGTCTTTAATCACCTTTCTATTATCTAAAACATGGTGCCCCGTTTCCTCCATGCTAATATTATGAGATGATCTCTATTATAGTTTTTAATGCACAATCTCCTCACCTGAATATAAATGTCAAAAACCCTTCTTCCAAGGCTCTTCCAAGTGGGTGGATCAACTAATCCAATTTCAGCAAACTCAAGTTCTATGGTGTAGTTCCCATTTTGAAGTCCCAGGCCATAGTACCTTAGTGATGATGGCGACATTCTTGCAGTCTGAAACAATTCTGGTTCCAGTGTGTTTTGGAATTGGGAAGAAGAACTAATTATGTAGTTGGTATTAGGATTAGTAGCATCTGCAAAGCTCCCAGTGTTGCTAACTGCCCATTTCTTAAGGTCAGTCACAAAATAAGAAGCTGCGTTGAGAGTGGCATTATCTCTATCAAACGTAGTTCCATCTGAAGTTGTCATGCTTGCACTTCCACCACACTTTATTGCAAACTGAGAATCTGCAAAGATGAAATATTCAGAGATGTCTACTGACAATTAACAAACGAAACACCTAAGAAATGTTCATTTGTTAAAGAAAATGGCGGAAGGCACGCCACATGACTTACATATTGGTGCACCACGATAGCAAGGTCTATCTCTCTGTAGACACTCTAAACCTGAAGGCAGTATGCTGAAATTTATGAACCAACTTTTAAGTTGAGGCGCTAATCATGGTGATACTGAACTACACAAAGATGAAGCAAACAAAGCAATCACCTGCTATTAGAATTATCCATGACAAAGTTGTTTGCAACCAAATTCCTATGGCAACGAAAAAAAAATGATCTCAAGTTTGTGCTTGTATATGAATTGAAAACAAAAGTCATTTAGAGCTATAAAATATCATTAATCAACTAAATTTATTGGGTTTTAATTTCTATTTTCCGAAACTTCATGAAACCAACCATCAAATTAAATAAAATAATGGAGAACACCATATAGATGTCCTTTGAAGCCATGAGTACAACACCCACTAGGTAGGCAAGCCAATTGAAGTAATGATAAATAAAAAGAACCAAAAAAAGCAAGAATATTAATTCAACAGGAGAATCAAAACAGTTATGATAAAAGTTTATTTCTTAATTCATTCCTTGTCTCGATGTGTTGGTCATAGTGAAAAATTATTATCTCCCATTTCTTTTTTCATGGAAGGAACTCAAGCCATGCTTAGAAAAAGCATTGTCAAAAATGATAACATTTATGTGGAACAAACAAAAAAGAAAATTTAAACGTTTGATGCATTTGTGAGGAATATCAAGTCTCCGTAAATATAGCTTTTGATCAAAGTAATTACAGGCCATTCAAAAGTCCCAAAGTCTATTCTCCCTAAGGTTATTTGGCTCTTCAAACTGCTTTGTTTTCCAAAAGATTACCTTTGATGAACTATAATATATTTCATTCTATTGCAATACTTGCAAAAGGTTACAAGTTGGGAGTGCAGCAAGAAAAGAATTAGTTATGTGGTTACTTATGAGCAGGAAAAACTGGTGCATTGGATCACATTAATTCTTAATAGACATCATCAATTGCTATTATGATAAACTAATAATCTTTTCCTGGAACATACAGCTCTAGGTTAGGTTCGCCGACCCAAGATGGAAAGCTTCCAGATAACTGATTGTAGGATAGATCTCTGCAGGAGTAAAAGTGTTTGCATTTAGTTGAAAATCTTGATATCATCACAGAATTGATATCTATGTTAATTGAAATGAAAACTAGTATTATTAGGTGTTATCAATAGCAGGAAGAAAAAAAAAAACCACGCACTACTGTTGCACAGGTAATAGCATTTCCAAGCAAATTTTATTCGGTTTAAGATAGTTTTTGTAAATGTTTATTTATTAGTTATTTACTGGATAGCTCATTGGCTTGCATGCATACATAGTGCTAAGTGTGTTGCTCTTTGTTGTCGGCAAGGTGCCCGTCAAACTATTGTTCCCAAGGAACCTGTGCATAAAGGGAAAAAAAAAACATAAATTCTCAATTGCGGCTGAAGTACATGCGTTTGCTCAACAAATTCGAGCAGGTATTCTTACAGCATGTTCAAAGAGTTCGAGTTGAAAAGAGACTGAGGAAGATCGCCTGTAATGTTGTTGAAGCTCAAATCCCTTTGTAAGAAAAGATTATTAAATTCATTTTGCATCAATGTGACAAGTGCTCCTAAACTTAGAGAACAACAAAATATGCACTTGATGGATGAAAAGCCAAAATACTTACAATTTCTGCAAGCTAGTATATTGAGACAAGTTTGCTGGAAGTTCCCCTGAAATCTTGGAATTTCTTAAGATCCTGCATAGATCAAGCACCACTTTATGCTCAACGCATAAGAAAATGTGTAAACATTGTTTACTGGAAAAACAAAACTTACAGAATGTTTAAAGACGTCATTTTACTAATGAAATCCATCGAAGAAGTACCATTTATGATATCACCTATTCGTCTGGCATACCATATGCAATATTCAAATTAGAATAATAGCTAATGACCAAGGCGCCCATTCAAGTACTTTTGCATCAAGAGTTATTAGGGAGAATGCTTACAAGTCAGTCAATTGCAAAAGATTAGCAAAGCTTGGAGGAATTGGACCAGTAAAGGAATTACCCTGCATCCTCCTATAACAGCATCATTAAACAGTGAGCAAGCACTTCTTACCAAAAACTAAAGATTAGTGACTATCAAAGGTACCATTTGCTGTGAGAAAAAAAATACATGTTAAAGCAGTTTGGTCATGGTGGAAAAAAACTGACCTTTAACAAGCCCACAATTTGAAGGACTTGAGTCAATTAAAGCTTTTCACAGATCACAAATTGCATGTTTGATTTATGGCAGATTATCTGGAGTATGCCTTTCTTATATGTATGCCGGTTCTGGAAAAAGAAAATCCTGGTTCGTACACTTCAAACAGAACCCAAGATTTTTTACAAGTTTTCAAAAACGCTTATAACAAATACAGGTTTTTTTTTTTTGGTTAGCAAGAAGAAATATAAAATTGCATTTCTTAGATTTTCCCACACTTTAAAGTACGAAGTTTTAACTTATTTATTTTTCTGATATAAGACTTCAGTGCATAAATCATTTTATATCGTCATACCAGCCAATGACACTTCATAACTTATGTTCACCTATAACTTCCTCTTAGATTCAATCATTTCTGAAGAGAAATTCATTGCAAAGTCGTTGCAATTCGGAAGTTTAGTGAAAAAGAAGAAATAAAAAAGATTTTTGAGAAAAAACTTTGAGTGAAAAAGAATTTCGTGTTATGTTTGTGTTTTTGTGGTAAGAAAAGAGAAATCAAAAAAACACAATAAGAAAAACTTAACAAGCATAGACTGTTTTCACCATAATATTATAAATTATCAGAAACGCAAACAAATGCTAAACCTATTTTGTTAAATCGTATTGTGTTGGAACGACTTATTCTGTGATTCAGTTATTCCAAATGATGATCCAGCGACAATTTCTTAGAAAACTTCCTAGAAGAAATTAACACAATGCACTGGCAAGAGTAACTATTTGGCATATAGAATGAAAGCACCAAATTACTGTCTTACAAGACGGTTAGGTTTGTCAAAGTTCCAATGAAGTCTGGAATTTTGCCGGTGAAATTGTTGTTTGATGCCCACCTGATTTCATGGTTATGATGAGACAGCAAATTTCAATGGGACAATTACTGCTTTAAACTCAAGATTCATATACAACTTACCATATCTTCAACGCCTTAAGCTTGGATAAAGTTGGTGGTAGCTCTCCACTTAGTCCACTACTGCTCAAGTACCTGTGAATAAAGCAGTAAACAATAACTTTGGCGACTTGAGATATCCCTGACAACTATCAGGTAGAGTAAGCAATGGCGTTTTTGTCACGTTAAATATAAGCAGAAAGTTATGCGAGATAGAGGAAACATAATTTTAACCATTGTTGCAGGGTGTTCAAGTTGCCAAGCTCTGCTGGAATAGGCCCACTAAAGTTGTTTGAACTAAAACTTCTGTCAAACATAGAAGGAAAAAGTTAAATAATTCTGGTCAATGTCCAATTTGTTTCCCCTGATCAGCCATCTTTTGCCTCACATGCTGCGATGCTTATTATTCTATGCCTGTGCTTTTGCTCACATGCCGATTAGAGGGATAAAAATGAAATGGGATTAGTTAAACGGAAGTCATACAGTGAAATAAGTTTTTGTAGATTGCCAAGCTCTTTTGGGATTGGCCCAGATAAAGCATTTGTTCCAACACTCCTGCGTATTATTTTATAACAAATCATCGCAGGTTGATAGCCCAAACTTAGACTGTAGTTATCTCAAGCCAAGGAGATAATAAAATAGACTTACAGGTATTGCATGGAAGTCAGCTCTCCTATAAAAGAAGGAAATTGCCCGGTCAAGAAGTTTTGTCTTAGATCCCTACGAAAGCATAGGGAAACCTTTAAAAAAAGAGTAAGAAACAAAATTTGTGATGATCATGTGAAGCTGTGAACATAGATTATCTTTAATTTCAATAAGTTCCTGAAGCCAAAATCCAAGATGAGAATAAGGAATGACTCACAAGTCCCAAAGGTAGGTGAGGTTTCGGAGTTCTTCAGGGATTTTACCAGCCACATCCAGTGCATAAACTTTACTGAGAGCAGCAAATTAGGCATGCTTATCAGAACATGTCAAGTAAAGCATGTCCTAGGGCCACATGCATACGATTAGTCATGTGTAAGCAAAATTAACAACAAATTAGAAATTTTGTTTTTCTTTTTTATTGTGACTACACCATTAATACCACATCATATATATATAAAATTGTAATCTTATAACAAACGTGCATGGAAATTCCAAAACATGTGAATTAAATCATCACTGATCAAAATTTTAAAATTTACTGCCATAAGTTAACAGATATACAGGTACATTCTTCAAAATTATTAACTAACGAAGGGGAGAGAAAAATACAATTGGACAACATGACATATCGTGTCATTGTTGGAAGAGCAATCACATTTGATGCCTGGGTTCAAAATAACAGTGGAATCAATGGCAGCGCCAGTGCACAGCTCACCACTGATGTTCCATGAGGATGATGCCTTCTTTCCCCATCTGTCTAGCATAGTGTTCACTGCTTGTGCTGCAATGTCACATGCACAAGCATTACTGTCATGTATTCTTTGATGTCATTGACAAGTCATCTATGTCTCATGCCTAAAAATATATATATATATATATATTTTTTTACATTAACGCATCAGAAGAAAATTAGGAACCATGCAATAAGAGTCCATTTGTTTTGCAGCAAGCAAAAAAGATAATTTCAATTTCGAAAATGAAATTTAGGATGTCACCTCTAAAGATATTGTTTAATTGTCTATTAGGAAAGATTTACTTCCTACAACATATTTGATTGATTCGAAAGAAAAAATGGTACTACGGCTGATATCAAATTGAATTCTAGCAATTCCTGTTTAGGTTGAACTCAAAATTTCCTATGTAATGCAAACTCAAAGTTCAATCAAAATTGTGCTCTTTTTCCAGCTTAGCCAACTTGGTATGAAAAAAACTGATTAAGATTGGCTCATTTTCATTTCAACTTGACTCAAATTGCATTTTTAACTCCCAAGATAAATGACTCTCAATCAAAATTCTTTGCAACATCAAAAAAAATGAAGTACATACACAATTTGTACCTCTATCGTTGCTTTATTTACATTAATAAACTGACAAAAATTAATATAAAATTGTTGAGAAACAAATTCTGAAAAAAAAAACAATAAAACAGCATTTTTATGTCATAATAGTAAATTAACTAGCAACCAAGATCCAGGAGTATCTGAGTCACCACTACTGATTTAAAGTCAATATATAAGAAGTACATGAGATAATAAAATGAACATACACCAAAATATTTGATAAATAAAATTACTTTATTCAGCGAAAACCAATTGGAGGTAAAAATAATACACCATTATTAGAACATCTAATGTTAACCAAAAGCCTCAACAGATTCAAACGAAGATAATGTCATCAAAGTTTCAATAGCAAGTATTTTTTGTTAGTTAAATTCTCAAAACAAGTGCACTGCCTATTCTTGGCCAGCTTCCCGGATATCTATTTTTATTTTAAGTCAGCCAATAATTAGCATGCGATCTTCATATTAGTTGGCAAATGCAACATAGTTTTGAAGTTGCTCAATTACAATATATGTTATTTGGAAAAAAAATATTAACCTCAACAACTTTAACAAGTTAAATTCATACAAAATCTCATTTTTGAAAATTAATGTCATTGGTAACCATCACGCCCATCAACAATGAAAGAATCATATAAAGATAAGTCCCATCAACAATTAAGAAGCTAAAAGAGCTAAAACAACAAATGCAAAGCAACATGAAGCAGTAATCAAACGGGCTCAAGCACTGCACTGTAGCGATCATAATATGTAAGCATTTTAGGAGATTTTTTTATGTGCATGATATCAGCAACCAAGCAAAATTGACATCTAAAATGGCATAAACCAATATACGTTGTTTGTAAAACAACCACAAGAACAATCAAAATCTTCTTGTCCAGCATACAACTTCTGCCAGGATTAGCACAATGGCTTTTTTAGGTAATAATCATGCTACACGTAGATTTAATAAATCATTTCAATAATCCAATTTTGTCAAAATCATTCCACATCAGGTATAAATCAGCAAATGCACAAAACTTGGGTATAAATCTTCAAATGCACAAAACATACTATTATATTTGGTAAGTTCTTGTGTTGTGCTTGCAACCAATTAGCACAATATACTAAAGCATTAACAATTCTTGGACTAAGAGAGCTTCTATTGTCATCCAAAACCCTACTTCTACTGATAAAGGCAGATTCTGATGCAGTTGCATTTACACAAATAGTTACTAGATCTTCAGCTATCTTTGAGAGCATAACAAATATCATGGAAGTTTTCACCAACCCAATAAATTAAAACTACCCTTTTAATGAGGATTGCAGTTGAATCGGGCAAGTATTCCTGAGGAAGTCATCAAATTCATGCAAAATAGAAGTAGCACTCATAGAATGGGGTGCAAAGCATCATCTTTCTTCAGTTTTGATAAAGTCTCAAGAGAACTTGTACACCCACTAAAATTGATACCCAATAAATAGCAAGAAAAAGGCTAGATAAACTTTCCTTGATAACGTTAAACCTTTCATAAGCTTCTTTAGAAGGATAGATTTTTTTTTTAAAGCAAAGATGAATAATAACTATCTCCATGGATCAAGTATAATTTCCAATGACAATAAGCCTAGATTTCCCCAATATTTGTTGAACTTATCTTTCGTTGGTCTAGCCATGGAGTACAAAAAAAGCATTAGCAAACGTAAAACAACTATGTAGCACCTTATTAATCCAAATAGTGGGAGGAAACAAGTTTGTTGTTGGGTAACACCATAAAACAATTTTGTCACAGATTCAATATTAATCGTTTTTCCTAACATAAACATTCCAATGACTCTCATTAAGATCTCAAATTAAATTTTTGTCCTCATTGAAAAATTCATATAACACAAACATATAATGATATGAATTCGACAATCTGTAATATGTTGAGTTTCAGCTAGTTTAAAAATCAACAGCTAGACCTTTGGAGGAAACATAAAGTACTTAAATAGATTCAATGAAAGTCTTTAGGCCAGTAGAAGACTTCTTAATATAATTAATACCTTGAACAAAGACCGTACTGCTTCCTCCAAACTCTCTTGTAAAAGTAAGTTCAATATATGAGAATAACAGCAAATGTAAATCACTTTTTTCATTGAAATATAATTGATTTCAATTAAGAAAACTATGTTTGAAGCACCTCCAGGCAACACAACCTGAAAAGCATTGTGAAAAGTAATTGACGTGATCTTATGAATAATCAAGCACGAAAGTCATTCACTTATTGCACTTTTATCACTTGCCCATTATGCCATGGGTTAGGGACAAGGAAACTTATTATTTTGTACTGAAAGTGCCAATCTGAGTCAATGTAATTTGCTGTGAGACAAAGATATCCCCCAACAATCACTAGTTAAACCGAGTTTTTCCACTCCCTTTAATACTTATTTAACTTTACATTTTCAGTTTAAAAAAAAAATTAGGAATTCATTTTGTAATGTCATGAAGTTTCCACAAAGTTGGATTCAATGATTTCAAGTCTTCAAGAAATTGACTCTTAGTCTTCAAAGAACCTGATGTAAAATGCATGTTCTACTAAGGCATGATAAATGTACATTCTACTCCAATTACAAAAGTAAAAAAGAAAAATTGTATACAATCTATTGATCTAAACAGAGAATTAAGTAAATAAACATGCATGCGAAAATAGACATCAATGCCACAGATATGCATGGGTAAATGGATGTGCATGCAAGAGGCTTTCATGAGTGAAGCAAACGGGCAGATAAAACTACTAGTTTAGGTAAAAAAAAGAAGTAAACATACATGGTTGTACACAAGTTGTAAACATGCATGCACGTACAATCTAGTCATGTAGGTAGAGCACATGTAAATAAACAAGCAAAAGTAACAAGACATGAATGACTAAATAGATATACATGTAGGAAACATGCACACAGGCACAAATAAAAGTACAAAATATCTACAGCAAGTATAACAAGAATCTAAGATCTATGGTTTAATAATATGAAAGCTGTAAAATAAGAAAATGAAGATAAGTAAAATAAGCACAACAACAAAATAAGAAAAAAATCGACAAAACAAATAGACAAACTTTATGATCCACACTAAAAGAAAGTAAATAAAGAATATGAAACAAAAAGAAGGTTAACAAAACAAAAATATGAAAAAAAAAGCTTTATAACCTAAGAAGATGAAACATAGAACTGTAAGACTTTAGAAGAAACAAAAATAAAAATAACAACAAATAAACATAATGAAACATGAACACCTAAGAAACATTTCAAGAAAAACCTAATTTAAAGAAACATTTGAAGAACTTTTGCATCGATGAAGAGAGAAGGAAGAACTCTGAGAAGGGATACCACATCTAAAGAGCTCGAGATATAATTAGGGACTTGTGAATGGCAAGGCATGTAAAGGGAGATAGAATATTTCACTAGAAGTGGGAGAAAGCAAAAGAGAACAAAGGATCTTTCTCTCTTTAAAAACTAACAAATGTGGGAAGGCACAAATCCTAAAAACAATTATGTTATCACATCCACAAGAGTGGTATTCATAGACTGTACTTGGCAAAAAATGGGTACAAAAATTATCATAAACTAATAGCTAAAGTTTCTAGAGACTTTAGGCAAAACTTCTCAAGGGATTGATCAACTAACCTTAAGAAATACTTTGAAGGCATCATTGAAAATGGTTGCCTTGCTTGCAAAACAACCTGAGACTTGTCAAAAAGAGATCAAAGATAAGTTAAAAAAAAGTACATGATTCTTAAAGAACACCTATTAAAGTCATAAAACATTGATAAATCTATTGAAGTTTTCAATCTTCCAATGAAGGAGATGCAAAGTCAAGATCAACTTAGTCAGAAAATGCGTCTTTGCAAGTGCCTCAACTAATTGACTAGCGTTTACATGGAAGATGAAGAGTTGCGACGTCAATGAACTACCACGTGGCACATTGAGATCTAAGTTACTTTGCCTATATATGATGGTGTAGACGAGTAATGGTTCATCTCTACTCTTTCTACACTCCATAACCTTTGAGAGAAAGAGTTTCTCAATTGACTTTTTTGATAGCTCAAACACTTGGAATGAGTAAGTTCTTTACAAAGGCATTGGGTGAGATGCTCAAAAGTGAGAAAGTCCTTTCTTGATTTTCTCTTAGCTGACCATCTAATCATGCAACCAACATTTCTTGAGTGAAGAACCCAACAACAACTACAAGTCAAGAAATTCAACTAGATAGGTAATGACTCCAAGTTTGATGCACAAGTCGTAATTAAAACCAAAATCTTGAGAGGCCTAAAGGAGGATACCATTGCTTCTTTGAAGACTATGTCGAAGTTTTATGAAGAACTCTGGATTTGGTTGCAGTAGTTGGAACATGTATTCTAACAACCACAAGGTTGAGAAGTTACATCAAAATTCTTAGAAGAATCGATCTACTATCTAAGGAGACTCCTACCTCGAAATCACATTGTCAATGGATACTAGTTTGACTGAAAAGGGAGTGATGCTGCAACAATTATGGCAAAAGCTACATAGATTGAGTAGATGAAGAACAAAGATAGGAGCATAGTCCATATTCTTGAAGAGCAATTGTCTCAAGAAATCTTATGTGACACTCAGGACCAAAGAGGGCAGTGAGTGAATGCCGAATAATATTCCAAAAGATGAATTATTGGATAAGGAGTGACTCATGATAAGTTTCTAGATGAAAAGATACAATAATGAATTGACTCATATCGACTACAGAAGGAGTAATTTTGGCACTCATATGAAATGTCATGATTTTAAGATATTGAAAACCCTTTTAGAAAGAAAAAACCCAATTGGGTTGAAATAGGACGATCTAAGGAGACACTATCTCGATATAGGAAGACTGATGTCACATTTAGTATCAGAGTTAACTCTCTATTAGTTTGATATGGTTCAAAGATGAACCAAGTTGAAGCTTGTGGGCTTGTAACACCCAAAACCAAAGAGAGCAAGGAGTGAATACTGAATAATATCCTGAAAAAAAGAATCACTGGACAATGAGCGATTCCTAGCAAGCTTTTAAGTGGAGTATAGTGATGAATTGTCCCATATCAACTATTGAGAGAATGATTTTAATGTTTATATGAAATGTCATAGTCTTAAAATATTGAGTGCCCATTTCAGAAGATCAAACCTACTTGAGTCAAGATAAGACGATACAAGGAAATAATACCTCCACATAATAAATCTAAAATGTCACCCTAATTGAGGAAGGTAGCCAACAAAATAGTTCGAGAGATAAAAAAATTCTTTGATTGCTACATTCGTGAAAAAAATTAATTAACTAAATAATACAAAAAAATTACAACTCTGCTCTCCACCAATGAGAAAATGGAGAAAGTATGTTCATTAATTAAAAAAATACTTTACTATAGTAATCCTCTTTACCATTCAAACAAAAGGATAAGAGTTTATGAGAGCTAAGTTACTTGAGGTAATACTAGAGGAAGAAAGTGAATTTGAAAGAGGGAGAGAAAGAGATTGCAAGAGGTGATTAGAGAGAAAAAAAGAATTGAGTAGAGAAAGAGCCTATTGTAAAAAAAATAGAAACAACATTAGTTGTGAAGACAGAAAAGAAAGAAGATAAAAAATTAAATTATTTAAAAGTTTCTATTTTAAATATTACAAAATAGAAAGTATTACCAGTTTAAAGGTATTAGAAACAATTATGAATACATTTGAAGAGGATTTGTACTTGTTTTCATGTAAAAAAAAAATTAGATTTGGAAGAGTTTTATTAAGTGTGGCCATCATTAAAGGAGTTTTCATGCTCTTTGCAACTCCATCAAATGATGTGATGCTCAAAAACCAATTGTCCAATGAAATAGGTTGATTGATTTGATCAATCAGTTCAATCAGATGGATTGGTCGGTCCAATCGATCATTTAATCATGTGTAATCAACTAATTTGATTTTTAATAAAAAAAGGAAATTATTTATAGAGGATCAAATGATTCAATCTTTGATTAGATGCTCTGATTAGAGGACTAGCCAATATATTTAGGATTGATTCAAAGAAATATATTTTTTTAAAAGAGAAATTAAAAATAGAAAATTATAATTATTTGTAAAAATATATGATGAAGATAATAATAATAATAATAATAGCTTAAAATAAATAATTACTAGTGCATAACAAAAAAAGAGTTTTTGTTATGGAATACATATGGAGCCCGAGCGAACAAAGGCAATAGTAGCTCAAACAATAATCATTGCTCATGCATGTTACCGTTGCTTTAACTGTAATTAAATTATAAACATATTGGTATGCAAATAGAAGCTCAACGCATTTCTTGGTCACGGTCACAAAAGGCGGCTAACATCACGTTCCAGTCGTCAAAACCATAACTTTCAATTAATTTTCATTAGCGAATTCACCGCCAAACGCCATCCCTTGGATTAGAATCTCCTCCGTTTGCCAATATTCACCGAACCAAGAAGGAAATCGATCACGAAGCTAAAACCCTAGAACCTAACAGGTTTAATCAGCCAAACCAACTAAGTATCAGAAAAGACAGACGCGTTACATATGCTTACCTTCAAGAGGGTCGGTCTTAGCGGAAGCAGCTTGGCCTCTGCATCTCTCGAAGCAGAGCAGGAGGAGGAGGAAGAAGAAAAGCCGTAAAAGGAAGAAGTGGAGGAAACCTTGTTGCAAAGTGAAGATGGAAATCCTTGACTGCGCCATTTCTATTCCTCTTCTAAGAGAGCCTATTTCATAGGATTCATAGGAGAGTATGAATCTTCTCCTATAAAACATAAATGGAAGGTTTGAATCTTCAGAGGAAGCGACAGGCAGTTGTATGGAACGCGAGGACTTGATGTTCCATTGGAATAAAAAAAGTATTTAAAAACCGCTCGGTTAGATCGAGCGCGCATCATTCACGAGTGTAAAAAAGAGCCCAAGTTGCTGGATTGCTAACAGAATTAGCGATAAAATTTAAATTATGATATTGGTAATAAAAATAAATGATATAAATAATATAAAAAATAACATATCGAAATTAAATATTTTTAATAAAAAAACATGGAGATGATAAATTGAGAGGATAAAATCATAATGAAAAAAAGATTTATTTGTTGGAGAGTGTAAAAATATGTTTGTAAGTTTGTAAAAAAAAAAAGAAATAAAGAAATAGTTTAAAATTTATTTAGAGTATAATTAATGAAAATAATATTTGGCAAAAATTATAAAAAACCCATTTGAAAAACGATTGACAAATAAAATCACAATAATAGAGTTTACAGGATTTGAAAATGGGAGAATTATTGTCAATGATTATTATTTTTTATTATAATTTTAGAACAAACCCAATAATTTATTTTTTAAGATAATTATTGTATTAAATATAATATGATGTAGCAATGATGTCACGATTTTTTTCACAAAAAAATGTTTTCACATAGTTGACCTCTTAATAAATACAAGTTGACCTCTTAATAAATACAGGTCTAAAAATAATATAAAATAAGAAAAAATATTTAAATGATTGTCATTATTTTTGTAAAAAAAATTAACTTCATTAAACTATGATTATCCACTCTATAATGTGTGTGATAATAATTAATTAAAATATAATTAAACAACTCATGTATGACAATAAAGATATCAAATAATTCATATAGAATATCATTTATTTTAATAAAAGTAATTATATAAAATCTTTGTGGAACCCACAATTTGGAGAAATAAGTATGTTTGATTAAGATATTCAACACTATATTTATGATTAAATAATCATTGTTAATAAAAGTCTATGAAAATTAGGCTTGAAGGCAAAAAATATGGGATAATGACAAACACTTAAAATTTGTTGAAAATAATTTAATAAAGCTTTTTATTATCATGAAAATATTCTTTTATGTTATGTTAAATAACTTAACAATTTTTAATTATTTATTGCCAATTAATATTTTCACTATTCTTTTATCAAATTAGTTTTTTTATTAAAAAAATAATAGATAATTTTGTTAAGCCTTTTTTTTTAATAAACATGAATATATTTTATACATGTATGTATGTATAAATACATACATGCATAAAGTATATACATGCTATCATAAAAAAAAGGTCAACAAAATTTATCACTTCGTTCTCAAGAAACTCAATATATAAGATAAGTAAAACTTAAAATTCAATATAAATCACCAAACTTGGTTGGGATATTCACTACTTGATTCTCTATTTTGAGATATGATTGCTCTTAACAAACTTGAGCCTTACAAAATACAAATTGATAAGTTCGCTATGCTTCTTGAGTATGGAATCCCAAGTTTTAGAATTTTGTAGTTCTAGTTTAGGATTTGTAGAAAGTTGTTAAATATCAACCTTTTAAAGACCAAACTTGACGTAAACTTCAAATTGGTGAGGAGGCTTTCAAAATTTGGTTGATTGTTGATGATAGGGGAAGAGATTTGGATGGCTCGTGGAACTATTATTTTCTTAGAATTAGTTAAGAATTCCAAATGTGCTATTATTTTGTCCCAAGGCATCATCCATAAACTTGATCTAGCTTAGAAACTAGTCACCAACCTCTAGAATTGAAAAGTCAACATTAATGATAAAGTAGATGAGACACTATGCTTATATTTCACATCAAAGTGCAAAAGATAAATTGAATTTTCCAAGCTCAATTACCAATTTGTAGATTAGAATAGTCATGTCAAAGAAGTATCAATTTTTTTTCTCAATAATATGATATCTTATGCCTAAAACTATGATTAAATCTTTTGAAAGGAGCATCACAGTTTTAAGACTTGTTTTGACAAGCTTCATGACATGCTTGTATAACGAACAAGCTTCTAAACTCTGTCATATTCTGAAATCAAGATAACAAGAGTATATTTAGTTACAAGAGTTTTGAAGATGGGAGGAGAGAAGATACTCCTTAAGCTTTTGGATCCCCTCTTTGCATCCTCAAGTCAATTTGAGCTTGTAATTTTTTAAGAGAACTTTACAACAATTTTCCAATTTTTCCCCAACTTAAGAAATGCAATAAATCTCTTGAGCCTTACCATTTTTCCATTTAACTGTTGCACTCGATAAGTGGACTTTGAGGATGGCATATTGAGAATTTATTTATCTTCATTGATTACATTTTCTAAAACTAAGAAGCCAAGGAACTTTCATGAGGTAGCTCCAATGTGCACTTAAAAAGAATGTCATATATTTTTGCATGAAATTGTTTTGAGGGTTTCTCAAATATCAAAGACATGATCAACAAATGTCTTATTTTTCAAGAGGATATCATCAACATAAACTTTGATAATTTGCCCATTCACTTTAGTCATCTATTGATATATTGTCCAATATTATCAAGATCAAAAAGCATGATTGTACAACAAAAAGTCTTGAAGTTGATGATAAATGTTATATTATGTTTGTCATATATTGACATTTTAATTTAATGATATATAAAAATGTATCAATAAAAAATTTTATATCAATAACCTTTAATTAAATTGTCAAGAATATCAATTTGACTAAGGTTATGTAACAACCTAAAAATTTAATATACTATAAATTATTGGATTAAATTAATGACATTATAATTATGTATATCCTGATATAGTTAGTTTTCTATGATATAGTATTTACATAATAAATTGATGTGTATAAGCATATTATGGATTAAAAAAAATAAAAATTTTATTTAGGTATATAATTAGAAAGAGTTCATTAAAAAATTCAACAGTATTAAATTTATAATTCTTAGATATTTAAATATTTATTATACTTTTTTAAAGAAAATAACACGTATGTGATTTCTTAAATTGTTAGAGGTACAATTATAAATTTCATCTTTATGATCTTAAGAATAGAATTAAATGAAATTTTGGTTGTGTTAGGCAAGGCAATAAAAGGGAATATAAGAATAAGAAAAGAAAGAAAATTAGGGAAAGGAAAGAAGAGAGAGATCTTAAATTGGAGAAAAAAATGAAGAAGTTAAGGTAAAGGAGATAAGAAATTTCAAAGAGATTGGGTGATTGTTTCTATAGCTTAAAATGAGAGTTTGGAAACAAGAGAAAATGACTAAAGTATAATTTCCATATTGAGACATAACCAATGCTCACTCCTTACTCTCTTTAGTCTTGAATGTCACACCAAACAACTAGACTAAAGTATAAAACAAAAGATCAAAATATAATGTTCTATAACTCAAATCAATTTATGCATTAGGTATATTAAAACTTGATTAAATTATTGTAAGAGAGATATGCTTTAAATCAATGAAAATGACTAAGTAATGATATCAAGTTAATTCAATGTAAAATAAAAGGAGATTTAACATCCAAAAAATAGTTTTAATAAATTCAAAATTATGGGATATTAAAAAGAAGAATGTTAAATAATTAATAATAATCTTAAGAAAAGATAAGTTATAAAATAATGATTTTGATATAAATATATTTTGAGAATTTTTATATTTTTTTTTAATTTTATAATAAAGTTTTAAAATTTTAAAGTATCATAAAATATGATATTATATAAGATTTTATGGTATAATCAAGTGAGAGAATCAATCACATGAATTGGGATTGTATCACACAAATATTATTACAATAACATATAAGTATAGTATAGTGTGGTTAGTGCATCATGGTTATTGCTCAAATCAGTATGACAAGTCAAGGAAGGTTGACTGTACAACACAACCATAAGATATGATATAATACGATCTAATTAACCATTAATGAATGACAAGAACTAGTCAAAAGGCATTATAGTATTGTATAATATGAAATCAAGAAACATAAAAGTATGATACATTAATAAAAAAATTAACTAAGTCAGATGGGTTGAGTAACAAATGAATAAATCGTACACTACAATGAGCATTAATGTATAAGTATGATCTGATGTATAATAAGCATAGTATAATTGAATCGTTAAGTTTTGAAATAAAAAATAAGATATAGTACAATAAATTATAAAGTTTGATCAAGTGAGAGAGTGAAGCCAATTGACTATCACATTGGTACATTTATACTAACATATAAGTATAATAGATTACAAAACCCACCCACTCATAAAATTATGTTAAAATAAATATATCATTATGATAATGTGTATTTAGTGTGAATCTATAGAAATATTAGACTATATAATGTTATAGAAGTATATCTTATTATATGATTAAGTAAGATAAAATGAAGTGGGATGTAATGTGAAAGTATTCAGAAATGATCATAAAATATGATAAAATGACTATATCATTATAATCAGGACGTAAGAGCTAACATACAAGACCTTCAACAATTATGACGTGGTAAAAACATACAATAAATTGATTGTATGAGTAATTGATGAGGACATCATGTTCGAGAAGGACTTTCGACGTCCAAGGACCTGATCTTGTACAAAAAAAAAAGGTCAAAATCACTATTCCTGCCACCGAATGCCGCATCCACCGCAGCCTCCGCCGCCACAGTGAACCGCCCGCCGCTGTTTCGAACCGCTCGTGCCCGAACCGGATCCAGGTTTGCCCGAACCGCTGTGCATGTGTCCAGCCAGGCGCCTACCCAAGCTACCCGGATGACCCGCGCCGACCCACGCCAGCCCGCACCAACCCGCGACGACCCACGCCAGCCCGCACCGACCCACGACCTGTGACACGCGCCGACCCACGCCAGCCAGCACCGACCCGCACCGCCGCCGCCGCCACCGTCGCCGCGCCTCCAGCCATCCGAAATTAGGGTTAAATAAACTTAATTTTCATTATTTTTCTCAGAATTTTAGGAGTCGGTTTGTAATTTTTAGGTGACTTTTAATTTACCCATGTGTCCTTTAGTATTCCCATGTTATGAGTTAAATGTCTTTTGTACCCTTATGGATTCCTATATAAGGGGAAGTCCTCTTCTGTTGTAAGAAAATTGAATAGTTAATGCAAGCTTTTGAGTGTTCTTTGCTTCCATTCTGAGTTCGTGAGTGCTCTGAGTGTCTTTGGCGTGCCGACTCATCAAAGCTCTGATATTGGGAGGAGGGACGCGAGGTCCAAGTGGTGAGACGCCACTCCAGTCTATCATCTTCCTTCACCGCTCAACCATCTTCAAGTGAAGTTTTTGTTTTTCCTCGTCTTCCTTTTTACGAGTAATTTCCATTCCTAGATTATTAATTTGTCTTCAATATATTTTCATTCTGCGAAGTGCAACTTTTACTATAAATTATATTTTAATTTCAACTGGTACTTAACCAATCTAAGTACTCCCTATTTCTGCGTGTTTGAAAGTGTGTAGCCGTAATCAATTTAGCGACTTCTTAGCCGCTATCGATCCTAAGTTTAGTTAGGATTCATTGGTTGGTGCCTTTGCGTTCAACCCTCATCGTATCTCGGTGTGTGTCCCTTAGGGTGACGGCCCTGCTCTTTGTTGTGCATCAGTCACGAATTTTCTAACTAAGCAAATTTAGTCTAGTCCTACATCAGTAATACATGCAATATCATAAAATATGATATAAAGAGCAACATGATTGGCCAATTGAACTATGATTATAATTAAGGAGAGTCATGAAGGTGCGAACATAATTATAACAATTAATCAAATCGTTATCTTCTAAAATACTACCATGTTAATACTAAAATTTAGAGGTAGATCAATTATAGATGCTACATAAGGAACAAGTGGGTATGAGATGTTGCAATTGATGAATTTGGAGAGGCTTCAAATTATAATACTAATGTCACAACCTACCCAACCAAATATTAAAATAAACTTGATAAAAAACATAGAAACACTAAAACACCTCATTATCACAAAGTTTGTAGCAAAATATTGTGGGCACAACTTAAAAAATAGGCAAAGGTGATGAAATCCATAATCCACATTAATTATATCAAGAGAAATAAATAGCCATGCATAAAATATCAAACTACCAAAATATCAACAAAAACTAAAATAATATTCATAGAGGCACATCATAGGTTATTTATACAAAATTCTTCTTAAAACCCTTCAAAGAGAAATCACATACTATAAATCTCTAAGACTTAATCCTATGAAGTTCTATCTATAATATAAGTAGATAATTAGTATATAATGATCAGTAGATAAGTGAATAGATATAAGTAAATAATGTAGCATGAAAATATAATATTTAGCATATTAGTAATAGAACAAGTAGTAATAAGAGTGTATGACATCTACATAATATATAAATATGTTATAATCACTACGTATATGCACTTATGTATCATGTCCATATATTCATAAAATTATTATAAAATATTAATATTATATAATACTTATATCTTTATGACATCTATTATATCTTTAAATCTCTATCGATAACTAGTCCAATCATCAAATAAGTTCTCTTTCACTTACACTAACTTATATTGAAGTACTAACGAAAATGGGCCTCTAGCGATCTTCACCTTACATCAAAGTATTAATAATAATATAAATAGGGTTTGATGTCATCTTAATCATAGAATTTTCATCTGATGTTGATTTATATAAAGTACTAATGATAGTAACGTCTCCGCTTATCAACACCATGTATTAATGTGTTAATAATAGTAAAAGTGATTACATCATATCAATAGCTGCAAAGTAAGGTCATAAAGAAAATCTTAATATCTTTTCATTTCTTATTTCTAATAATCTTATAAATCATAAGGCTTATAGAGCCAATATTTCTCTTTTTATTCATTCTTTTATTTTATTTATCTTTTTTATTTTATATTTTGATGCTCATAATATATATATATATATATATATATATATATATATATATATATGCATGTGTGTGTATAAAACTCATGTTAACATGTTATGTCAGTAATCAAAACACTCACAATCAATCAATACCATGTAGTATGTTCACATAATATTTCATCACATCGCATTGTATAGTGATATTTTAAGATAATTAATAATTGATCTATTAACATCACAAATATCTTAATTTGCTTACATGATATCTCTAAGATTTCTCTTTTATGATTTTTTTCTTTTATCTTTTTCTTTCATTGTTTGCACAAAATCCAATCCAAATATCAATGCATATTGCTTACTTCTTAATTTCAAAGCGTTCACAATTCTTAACTTTCTTGAAGTTTTTTTTTCTTACTCCATTCTTTAAATAATTTATGTTTTATTTTCAAAATACATTTATAAATTAAGTTGCTCAATTTCTCAAAACTTTGTTAAAATTCATTATTCACATCATTTTTAATGTATTGTCCATGTGCCCAAATGTATTGTTAAGCTCTCTTCGTATTATACATTGAAAAAAAACTATTCTAAGCTCTTACATCCTACTCCGTTGAACTTATGATACATTGACCTTAGTGTATAATTTGATTTTCACAATAGACCATATTTGAGTGCAGACATATTGTACTTACTATTTAATATAAACTAAACATATAATATATTAAATATTAATGTATCATTTATTTTTCTTAAAAAATAATAATTAAACAATTGCTTTTTCTATGAACCTAAATATATAGCATATTAAAAAAAACAAATCATATATTTTGTTTAAAAAGGAATCAATCTCATACAATTTTCTTGGTGTGTCATCCTTTGGATCTTAGAGTACAATACATTGGGCCTAACATATAGTATATTAAGTATTTATGTACAGTACACAAGACATGAGTCAAAGTATAATTTCATTTAATGTAACTCAAATCTTGTCCATTTTGAAACTAACACTTGAGCAATTCAAAACACTTCACAAGATCACCTAGTAAGCGAAATATTATTTAAAACTATATATTTGTTAGATCTTATGGTCTAAAACAAGACCAACCCCTCCTGAGTGTTCTCCTTACGTAATCTCAAGGATTTCAACTATAGCTACTCAAAAGCATTGGTTTTGCTTCTTAAAGCTTTCCAAAATCTTCTAAAGGTTTAGCTTCAAGGTTCTCTCTTTTCTTCCTTCCATATCTCACTATAATTATCTAGTGAAACCTTAGCACCGACTAAGGCTAAGGAAGGATTTACAAAAAATATCATTTTTATTCAATATCAAGATTTAATAAATCAAATAATTACTTTATTATTTAAAAAATTAAAAAAAAACTTAAATTTGAAGATTATAAATTACATATCAATAAATTCCTTTTAATATATACTCAACACACCGTTTTGATTATGTGCAACATGACACGTAGATTTGAAACGTGATGAAACTCACAAATTCTTTGAAAATAATTTTTTACACAATCAAAATTAACATGAAATAAATAATATCTAAGTATTTCATATTTAAATATTTAAATTATTATAATTGAATTGTAGATATAAAATGAAATTATTTATGGTTCTTATTTGTTAACAAGTTATGTTCTTTTATTAAAAATAAAACCAATTTGTTAAGATAAATTTTGGAAAAAAATAATAACATGTGCATGACCATAAACATATAATTATATTTTAATAATTGTATAATTGACACTAGTTTATTTGAAATAATCAGCAAATTTACTTTGTTTTAATTATGTAACAAGTTTGAGATACACATGTTTCACATGTTTATTGAATTGTTCTGAATTAGAAACAAAATTGAAAAATTGAAAAAAAAAAATATAAACTGAATGAAAAATTCAAAGTGGACAATTACATGTGAGTGAAAAAAGAAAAACAAATTAACAAAATAGAATAGTTGTTGATGAAATAAAATTAAAAATTATTTTTCTATGTGTCATGCTAAGCTATTTCTATTTGAGCTACTTAGAAAGTAAAATTGTTCATTTATTCTATATCAGTATCCATTATTTAAATCATTAATTTTATTTTTTTATAAAAAAATTTATTTATAAATAAGAGATTATTTTATTTTAAATAAAAATTAAAAATTAAAAATTTTAGGGTAGTCTCAACAATTCAATCTCAATCTAAACAATCTAAAAATTTAGATAAAATAAATAAGTTAATAACAACAAATTACAAATAAATTTAAATAACTCAAATAATATATTTAAATAAAAAAATTATTAAAATATCAAAATGAATTTAAATTTGAATTTAAACAAATTTAAAAGAAATTATTAATTATTTAATAAAAAATAAAACAAACAAAATGGGCTTTTCTAGATTCATCAACCGAGTCAAAAAGCTAGGTTTGGATTATTGGTGGGCTAGTTCAGTTACCTAACATTAAAAAAACAAATGGGCCCAATGACAACAATAAAAAGGGTTCGCGATGAGATGGTGCAATTGATAGTTTCAACGTGGCAAGCTCTAATACATGTCTTCTTGGAAGAATGCAATAGGTAATTAATAATATCTTATAAAATCTAAAAATAAATAAGAAATATAATATGATGCATCATGTGATAATAATTATGAATGATAAGTAAAATAATATTCTATAATATCCAATAATAAATAAAGAACAAATCATAATTCATCATATGATTGCAATTCATGAATGACATGATTTGAGTAATAAATATATAGTTTATATATTTTTTGTTTTTTTAATTTTAATTACATGACATGCAAATGATAGTTAGTCATTTTTATGTAATTTTTATGCATATTATCATGTGCATGTCATATTGAGGTTATTTATCATGATTGTGGTTAAACATACAAATTATTTGTGATTTATTTTGTCACAATGAGCAATATAGACATTAATGCATGATAAATGTTGAAACTTATTACATTTAATTTTGCAAAAATAATAGGTAGCACCAAAAAATCTAGATGGAGAGTGGACTTGCATAGACCATTATTGTTTTTACTTGTCACAAATTAACTATCGAATAAATAAATCATAAAAATATACTTTGGTATTATTACAAATTAAAAAAAAGCATATAAAAATATGGAAGAACCTCATTTTTTTTTTTTGTCCAAAATGCCTTGTGACATCCATATGAATTATTTTGATAATAAATAACTATATTATGGCTAATAATGGAATAAAAATATATAAGAAAAAAATATTAAAGGCGATTAATCATTTCCCACGTGGATTCCGTAGTAGCGAGTGGTTGTTAGTTGGGCGTTTCTATCCCAGTGGCAAAACCTGTAAATTGCATCCCTAGTGCCCGAACGAAACAGACAAAAAAGAATATTTTACCGAAAAAAAAAGAAATTCATATATTTTATTTTCTATTTTATCAAATTCCTTCTTTTAGAAAAAGCAATCTCCCTAACCGCTCTTTAGGTGCGTAATTACGCCCAGGCCCCGCAGCACAAAGCGTGCTTTAACGGAAAGCTCGTCGAATTTCCAAAAAAGCCAAAAAAGGGAGGTGAGAGAAGCACAGAAGAAAGAGAAAATGGGTCCTCAACCCTAATCCCTAACAAGAAAGGCAACTTCGATCCCTCTCCTGAAGGCACCGCCCGAGTTCGTCGGCGGCTAGATCGTCTCCCGAATCGGAGTCCGCTGCGAGGAGGAGGCGGCGGAAGAGCTCAACCGGGCAAGGGATCCGGAGGACTCCGACCTGTTCGTATCCGTATTCCATGGCCGACAGCCGGAGAAGGTCTACGAAAGCCGGTCGACCGAGCAACTCCGCCCTCACAGCGAAAAGCTCCATCTCATCGCCTACGAACACCGGGACATGCCCCACCGGCACGCGCGCGCTCGTTTTCCCCGCTTCGAGCAGCGGTTGGTACTGCGAAGAGTCCGCCACCCTTTTTAGGCGTCGGATCAGACTCCTCATCCTCTCTCGTCCTTTGGATCTGACGATGTTCCTCTCCCTCTCTCAGGGATGGTGGTTGCGGTTGGAGTTTGTGGGGTTTATATAATAATATGAAGGGTAGCTGATTATTGGACTACAGGAAGAGATAGAGAGAGAAAAAGATTAAAATTTGGAATAAATGTGTCGATAAATAGCAAAGGTGGTCATCGTTGAAGGTACAAATGGAGGTACAGATGTAACTTACGTACCTTTCTATCAGCTGTAAGGCCCGAACAGGGTATAAACGAATTATCCATTGCTACTCCTTAATAAATATCTGTTCAATAAATAGTTTTCATAAGTTTAACTGTGGGGATTTTTAATGATATTTACAGATAATTTCAGGTGAATTTCTATTAGATAATTATATTGTATTGATAAATAAATCATTAATATTTTTTAATAATAAAAACTTTAAATGTAATTTGTTGATGCAGTATTATATAACTAAAGTGAGCAAAGAAAGATGATGATAATATTATTTATGTAAGAAATATGATATAAAAGTAAAAATAAAAAAATTGAAACCTTAAATTTCATCTGATATATGTATATATATATATATATATTGTAAGATTAGGTCTTATAAATAATATATTTCTCGTGATTAATAAAATATTAAATTGATCAAGTATGTTTGTAATCTAAAAAATTAGAAAACAAATAAAACAAAACATATTTTTATCATTTAAAATAACATAAAAATAATTATTTTGTATTTTTTAAATGATAAATACTTATTTAACTATTAGGTATCATTAATTGATTCATTAAATACTTATTAATAATATGTTATAATAAATTTTAAATTATTTATTCATTAATTAGATTAATAATGTAAAGTAACTACTCTTCAATCACATAATCCTTAATTTATATAGAGTTCTTCTTTGAAAGTTTCTTTGAGATGTGAAATATTAAATAATAAATTTTAAATTATTTATTCATTAATTAGATTAATAATATAAAACAACTACTCCTCAACCACATAATTCTTAATTTATATAGAATTCTTCTTTAAATTTTTTTTTGAGATGTGAAATATTGAATAATAAATTTAAATTATTTATTTATTAATTAGATTAATAATATAAAACAACTACTTCTCAACCACATAATCCTTAATTTATATAGAGTTCTTCTTTGATAGTTTCTGTGAGATGAGACATATTGATTAAAACTCATTTCTTAAGCAACGTAATATTTTAAGAATAAACTCTAACATCTTCTCTCATACATATGATGTATAGAAATATTCAAAAACAAAATTACAACAAAGTCATAGCTTCTAAATAAAATAAAATTTTATATAGAGATCTTTTTTGAAATTTTCTTTGAGATATGAAATATTGACCAAAACTCATTTCTTAAGCATCGCAATATTTTAGGAGTAAAATCCAACATCTTCTCTCATATGATGTATAACAGTATTTAAAAACAAAATTATAACAAGATCATATCTTCTAAATAGAATAAAATTTTTCTATTGTATTCACATAAGCGAGTCCTTAAACTTTTTCAATATAAATAATCAATATTGAAAGATCGAACGATTTGAAAATCAAGTCATGAATTGCCAATTTACAACTAGTTATTATCACAGATGATGGACATAAGTCGACAATTATTGAACAAAGCTTTTAAGATAACAAATATGTGATTGGATTTTAAGAGAGACAATTATGAGCTATTGCATTAATTCTTTAACAACATGGGAGTTATTTTAAAAGGGCAAAGTTGGAAATGTAGCATGATAAATTTGATTGTCTAGCTGTCAATTTTGAATGAAGTTGTTAATAAATGACATATGCAACTAGACATTAGGTAATGGCTTAGGCAAAATTGTTTAATTGACCCTTAGCGATTGCTAAACATTATTTATATTTTGAACAATCCCTCAAAATATTTTTAAAAAATTAAATAACTTACCTTGCCATTTATACCTTTTTACTAAAATAATTTATATCACATGAGATTCCTCGAAAACAAGAGAACTATTGAAATATGAGAGCTTTATCATAAATATATCAAAGTTGTAGTTTTTTATATAAAATTTTTGTTGATAATTAAATATGTAATTATATATATATATATACATTTGTCTAATAAAAAATATGTTTATTGAGATTAAAATACGATAATATTTGATGATGATTGATTTCTTGAGTGATTAAAATTAAAAAGCCGTTAAAAAAAAGAGATAAAAATATCAAAAACAAAAAAAAAAAAAAAAAGAAAAGCCACTTCCAAGGAAGGAAGCGTGATATGATGGTATGATTGAGACAAATTCGGCCATAACGCGTTTCGCGTTCGGTTTTGTAATTAAAACGCGTTTTGATCATAATGGTGTTCGCTGTTCATGACTAAGTTTAAAAATAAAAACATCTTAAACTGTTATATTTTTAATTTAAAAAATAATTTATCTTTATATATTTATTTATTTTAAAATATTATATTTTCATTGTAACTTATCAAACTTCATTATTTTCAACCTACTGAGACCGGGCCTTGTCTGATTGACAGTGTTTTGAAATTAAATTTCCCTCTTCCTGAAATAAGGCTAAAAGTTTTTTTTTTATAACAAATTCAAAAAAATATTTTAATCATTCTATATCACTAACTATATTATCTAATACTTTTCTTAACATCATATTATCAAATTTAAAATCTTTTAGAAGGATTTAATAAAAATAATCTTTAAATTAAACTTTTGTTTATTAGTTAACAATTATACCAACATATTAACAATAAGTGATTTATAATGAGTATTTTATCAAATATTATGAACATATCACATTTTAATGTCCTTAACTTGTATTGTTATTCATTTTGAACTTAAATGACAAAATTCAAAAATGATTGTACATTAAATATTATCTCACGTCATTGTAATTTCATCATTATTTAAGATTATTAATCAATAATCTAAAACATTATTGAATTATTCAACTCCAAAGAGACTTAAAAAAAAGATATTTTCATGAAAAAATTTGACAAAAAGGAATCATTGTATGCATTAAGAACTAGCATACATGCGTGTAGATGGTAAGTATGTGTGTGTGACATTGCTCACGTGTGCATGACACTATGCATTAAGTATACCACACATGTAGTGGAGTTACGACTACAAACACTTTTAGTGTAGCATGTGTCACTTATCACCTACAAGCGAGACATGTGTGTGGTAGATGAGGCACATGCCAATTATTGTATGCACATGTGTATTAGTTGCATCAACTTGTTTTTTGGAATAACTTATGTGAGAAAAGATTATCAAAGACATACAAATATTTTCTTAAGTTTCATTATTTGGCTTAAAAATATAATTTATTTTCAAATTTCTTTGTTTATTGACCATTTGATGCCTTATTTTCCTTTGCTACAAACTCTAAAGAAAATGTCATTAATAGGACCTTGAAACAAGACACCTAATAAGCTTATCATATTTTGGTTTCAAAGCTCTTTTTTTGAAAATGATCTTAAGATCTAAGAATAAAAGAGTTGAAGAGTACACTAAAAAAAACAAGAGATTGTATAGGCTTTAATTAAAATGAATGTGTCAACAAATTAGCCAAAAAATTGGAAAATTAAGTAGTTTTATTGGCTCAATAAATATAGAGTTTAATAGAGATAATGTTGAAATCATTTTTTTGAGACAAATTCGAAGGACAAGTTACAAAAAAAAAAAAAGAAAAAATTCGTCAATTACAGGAATTCTATTTGGAATATTAATCCTAGACTAAATAAAGATGACAATAACAACAACATCATTAGTGTGACTATTTAATGCTTGGAAATCAATAACTTCTATTCAAGATTGAAGCTAATATTGAGCACTCATCTATGATAGTATAGTCTTAAGAATAGACCACCTCTACTTTAACTTAGTTTTCAACAAATTTTAGTATCTTGTACTTAATTTTCAATAAATTTTAAAACCTTGTTATAAAGGAAAAACCTATGTAACTAAACAATCTATTGCAATTGAAAAAGTTTGATTGATTTGAATTGTCAAAAGAAGTGATCTATGATTAAGAGATCTATTCTAAGTATACAAAAATATAACTAAAAACTCTAGTAGTATTTAAAAAATATTTGAATTTAAAGGGACTCAAATTATTAAAATAAGAGCTCATAATAATGAGGTTTGTTATAAATATAACAAATTAATGAGCCATTTAGCATCAAGGAGATTTTGAAGCAGAAAAGGCCTTTTAATGAGGGAAATTGGGAAAAAGAATTATTGTGCATATTGACTAATAGCACATGTGACGTGCAAAACTCTTGCGACACATGTTGTAGTAGATGATGAATGTGTTAGCACATCGCATGTGATAGACCAATAACAACAAAATGTTCACATGTGCATGGTATTTTATATGTAATATATTGCATATGAGAAATTACGCACTTAACAGAATTCACAAAAGTATGTGCATGTGCACCTGCTCATGTGGTAGGTGTGGTGAGTGCTACTTAACACCCACACTTTAGTCACACATGCATTAGGTGATATACATGCTACCATGTGTACTGTGCAATAGGTGCACCAACTTATTTGGAATAACTCATTTGAGGAAAAATGATCAGAGATATATAAAATAATCAAAATACATGTCTTGTATTACTATACATAATTACTCGAGTCTCCTATCAAATGAAAGTAGAATAATAAGAAAAACTAAACTTGTCTTAGAGAAGATAAGTAAATAAGAATCAAATATTTCATTGAATTCCATTCTTTAGTTCAAAATGATCTCTCTCTCTCTCTCTCTCTCTCTCTCTCTCTCTCTTTCATATTTCTTTTTTTCTTGGTCATTTTATCTCATTTTTTGTTGCTAAGAACTTGGTACATGATACCTCATAGACAGATCAAATACATCACATCTCCTTCTGACATCATCATCATTTGAAGTTACGTTATTTTAATTCACATATGACATTACACTTTATACTCTTAACTCATCATAAACACACATTTAAATAATTTAATATATATATATATATATATATTATTTTATTAGGTAATATGTACATAACAAATTGTGTAAGATGCACTCCTAATTGTTCAAAATTGTGTTACTTTATTCCTTTTTTTCTTCATATAATTTTATATGTACTTTATATCGTATTTACATTTGTTTATAATTTTTGTACTCTATTATATTTGTTGTTCTCTCAAAGTATGATGAAATTTTTTACACTTAACTAGTTTCTCATTATTTGATCATCTGTTATTCTTTGCTTGATGTATATCTAATGCTTAGTTTAATCTCTCTCACGTTTTCACCAGATTGTCCCACCATCCTTCAATTTAATGTGCACAAGCTAGATTTCAACCATTTTGTTGTACAATTTGAACATTCCTCTATCACTATTCAATTATCCATAAAATAGTTGTCACGCCATTTAATGAATACTTGATGGAGTTGTTCCTCTCCCCGTGCTTCATCAAAACATTCAATCGCTCGAGACCTTGACGGATGAGTTTCTTCCTACAAATTATAGTTTTCTTTATATACAATTTAAACATCTCATAATAATATTATAAAACCCTTATCTTTTTCTTTCCCTTCACTGTATTTATCCTTATAAATACATAAATCTCCCTTATGTTCAAAAAAGTATTTTAAATTTAAACAATAAGGAGAAAAGACTAATATTAAAGTGGAAACTCATTTTTTTTTTCATGTTTCCATTCATAAATAGAATACTTCTATCTAATCATTCTCTACATATGAAAAATTCTTTCTCGTAGTTGCCAGTGCCTTAGGTTATGGAATTTCTCATGCTTAATCTCTTAACCCTCTTAATTGATCAAATAATTTACAAATAGCATTTAATTAAAAGATTCAATATGTTTTTTAATTGTCTAAAACTTTTATTATTCTATAAAACTTCGACTTTTAATTAAATAGTTGATTAACATGTAATTCTAATAAAATCAGTTTTATTAGGTTTTGAGAATTTTTCTCTATAAGATTAGTATTTTTCTACCTCCTTTAGGGTTACACATACGTTATAATAATTACAACATATTATACTAAAATATAATTTATATACAATAAAAATTCTAACATTTATGAAAATAAAAAAATTAAATATATTGTATTTATTTAATTATGTTATGTAAATATATATTTGAATTTTTAAGATGTTATAATAAGTAAACCTAAAAAAATCCCTTTTTTTATTTATTTATAAACTGTAAATATATGAGTAACACTAATCGCTAATAAAAAAATATGAATGCCCTTAATTTAATAAAACAATAATAAAAATAAAATAAAATATATATAAAAATCAAAGAAATTATTGCATGTTTTATTTTTTTTTATATTGATTATTGCATGTTTTATAAGTGATATATTATTGCCCAAAAGAAATATAAAATACAAATAACCCAATAAAATCTCTAAATTAATCATTTGTAGGCATTTTCTTGTGATCTAATCCATAATTTGGACTGAAACTAGATTTTCTATATTCTAAGCTTCATTTAATCAACTCGATGTTATTCTCTTAATAAGAAGTATCCTACATCAATGGTTGATAGGAATAAAATATTTGCATTAGATCATAAAGGATATTAAGAAATTCTCAAAAGACTTATGCCAATAAAATTTTAGAAATATTTAACATTGGAAGGTGTTCACTTAGGATTATCCCTATTAATAGAGTTTATAAATTTAATTTTATATAAATGCTTAGAATAAAGTTTATATATATAAGTTATAACTAGTTGATGTATTATATCAGACATTAGTTTCATAGTTGAAATGTTAAACAAAGATAAAAAAAATCTTTGAACATAAAAAATTTTAAGGTATTCATAAGGAGAAAATGATCATAAATTTACTTTTAGAAGATGGAATCACTTAGAAGTGTTTGGTTCTTTAAAGTTTGGCTTCATATTTGTGTTAAGAGCATGGACTACCTTTTTTCGTTCTCATGTTAACATTGGATTAATTAATAAGTTTTGGTGCATTTTTTTATACTAAATTTAGATAAGTTTTGTTGATGTAAAGAAAGAAGGTACCATCATTTGTTGAAGTTGTTTTGTTTGCTATTTGGTCCTTTGTTGAAGGAAGGTACCAATACTCCATTGAACAATTAAGAGAACAAAAGTTGAAGCTTCATTGGATTCTTCCCCAAAAAGGCAGTTTTAAGTTTTGTGCGCTCTTTCTTCACATGTTGAGTTATAAAGCATGAGGTGGAGATGGCTTGTCACTGTTAAGGCTCTCACACATGCTATCAACATGAAAGTATCCTAATTAAAATGTGACAATTTGGTCATCCCAAATAGCTAAATGTGACAAAGAAACAAATCTCTTTCTCATTTATTTTATATTTTTCTTATTTTATTATTATTTTCGTAAAGAATTGGCATACAAAATATGTGAAAATAAAAAATCATAAAGTAAGAAAAAGATGGACTAAATGCATAATGTAAAGATATCAGATATCCTCAATTGATTTAATAAATATTGTATAAAGTATGATACACGTCTCTTCATGAATCACATTTTGCATGTAAGGTTAGTTTCTTAACAAAGTAATACACAATAATATTTTTGAATACTAGTCATAATTTTTTCACAAAGTTATATTTTGTTGATTAGTGAAAAAAAAATTGTAATTCATCCATTATACAATAGAAAAAAAAGACAAATTATGACCCTAATCCAAAAAATATTCTTTAAGATGTAGGAGCATATAATATCATATTATAGCGAGATCATAAACTAAAAAAAAATACCCAACTTAATGAAGCTTAGTAAATAATCATAAATGACAAATGCATGCATTGTTATGAGTACATCTATATTCTTTTGAGTCATTAATAACATTTATGATCTTGTGATTCTTATGGAAAAAAATATGACTAATTATAAGTCAAATATCTTTTTATGATTAATTTGTTTTTTACTTTCTAGTAATTAATTCCTTCAACAATATTTTCAAAAAAGCTTGCATCAAGTTGAATCTAAGTTATTTATAAGATTTTTTGATATCAAACACAAAAATACTCTTGATTAGACCTAAAACTAATATTTAAGAATGCTTAAAATTAAAAATTTAATTCAAACTTTATTCTCATATCAAAAAAAGTAGAAGTTTGTATTCATGTTTGAAGCTAATTTCTAACTATATGCCTAAATTAAAAATTTTGATTCAAGTTTGATACAAGATCATATATATTTAGATATATTTGGTATTTATGTCAACTCCTTTTTTCCATTTTGTGATGTGTTACATGCCATTTTTTCTTGCTTATATATATGTGAGTTATATTCTGATGGAAGAAAAATTATAATGAAAGACTTTTACTAAAAAACCAAAAAACCGGCGGGGAATTGTGACTGATATTACACCGGTCCGTTGAACCGCCACAAACACGTATTTTTTTTTATGTTTTGTCACGGTCGAGATTTGGAAGCCGAAAACGCAACTGGACTGGCCATACACAAATAGGAATACCCCACGTGCATGTATTCCAAGGATACTTTCGTAATTCTACGGAGAACCGAGGGCATACTGATCCGTTGGCGGGTAAACGTCGCCGTTAGAACAGCATACCGACATTATCGGGCCCCATATTGCCAACGATGTTGCCGTTTGTTTGTTAAAATAAAATCCCCTCCATTTATGAGGATAATTATTTACCACAAGACCCATCTTAAATGCCGAACCACGGCGTGATAATTTGATGAGCCGCAGAACAGCAGAACGGAACAGGTAGGACCCAACAAGATATGGTGTACTCCGCATCGATTTCGTTAAGACCCCGCGCACGTGGGGTCACGTGACAGCTGATCCGCTCCAGCGCATAGTCAATGAGTGTTGGATCACATTAAAAAGGGCCGACAGTGGAACAGTATACCAATCGGACCGTTGAAATTCAAACACAGAGCATTCACACACATCCGTATAGACCTTTGATTTTGTTCATATTGTCAAGCCTCTCAGGAGTTACCTGCAGGCTACACGTTAATAAAAAATAGAACGAAATCACATGTGAAAAACCTACAGTTAAAGTTTGGATTTAATTTCATACGAATTAAGAATAATATTAAAACAATAATATATGGTTTATATAATTAATATAAAGAAAGTTTGAAGAAACTTGATTAAGATTCAACAAAAGGTTTAATTATTTGAACAACAGTCAAACACTTCCTAACTCCTACTTTAGAATTGCAAGCCATGATGTTTACCTTTTGTCAAAGATGGCTCATGCTTTGACCAATATGTATATATTAACCAATAATTTTATGTATACATCATAGCTAATTTACTATTCAATACTTATGATATCAGACATTGAACGATATACAAATCAAAATCTACAGCTGCAGCTTGTTCAAACTTCGAAAGCATAAGGAACGAAAAAGATGAGAATAATTGAATAATATGTTAATATTAAAGTTAAGTCATATTAACTCATCTGTTTCTTCTAAAGACCTTGGGTGCTTTCACATTATCTGCCATTTGTGCGTGCTTCTTAATAGCAACACAAGACTCGCATTGACCTTACCTGCTCAACCAAGCATTGTCATGGAAGAAAATTAAGTTGAAGCTGCAGGATAGCTCCATATTCAACATAAGAGAAATTGTTACAGAAAAAAAAAAAAAAAAAATGGAATGGTGAGTTCAAATAAAAGATGCTGTATATCTTTCATTCATGATCTTATCTTATGAATCTATTTCCATAAATTGAATCCACCAATCAAATGAAAGCTGATTGACTGACTTCTTACATTGTAGCATTTCTTGCTTAAATTGCAAACAAACCAATCATCTTTTCTCATTTCGTGCTAAATCTAAACTCAAAAACAAAATTAAAACAATAACATTTTTAATAAAATAATAAAAATATAAAAATATTTAAAAATAACTAAAAACTCCTAAGAACTTTATAAACAATTCATTACAATTCAAAACCAACTAAAAATATAAAATAAACAAGAAAAATCTTTTATGATTTATTAAATTAACTTAATCTCATTTGTTAAATACAACATATATATCATAAGTAGATTAAACAAGCTTAAATAAGAAAATAATCATGATAAACTATGCAACAAACCAATACATATGCCAAACCATGCCAAAACAATTATTAAACAAAAGGCACTACATCCTTTAAAACACATTTTATAGAGAAAATCTACGAATTGAAATTTTTGAAAATCAGTAGTCTCACTTGCAGCAATAGGATCCAATGGATAATATTATTTCAATGGTTCAAATATCCACAAGAAACAATGAAGAAATGGAGCTCTAATAGCAAATACAGTAGGTTACAGATTTTGTTGTGCTTGTTGGTTAGAAATAAAAGGCAAAGAAGGAAGGAAACAAAAAATAAATGGACTAACATAACCTACTCAAGATGATGATCTTGTCCGTCACAATATCAAATGGGCGACGTCAGTGTTTTCTGAGCATATCAAGCACGATGCTGACCGACTACTCATTCTTCAACCAGCTTCAAACTATCATCAATCAGCTCCACCTGCTTCCCGAACCCAAAGTTCCAGCCTCATTCTCCAACGAGATCATCTCTGATGTCATTCCAACTCTAATTTAGACTTTGGGGAGATCCAATTCACTTTAGCTGAAGGCCGTTAGGCATATCAACTGACGATTTCTTTGGAAACTTCAACAGTTATGTTAACCATCACTAACTTTAGCCTTTTCCAAGTGCTCTATGAATGGACTTTTCCCATACTCCCATTCCAGACGCCTACAATTTTGAGTCATTTGAACTTTATCCATTAACTTGCATTTTTCATTCAAAGAAAGAAAAAAAGAGAGATTAAGCATATTATGCTAATCTTTTACGCTATGTATTCCTTTTCACTTATTAATCGTTTTTTTCTTTTTAATCTTCGTCTCCTATCTTCAGGATGTTCCTAATCGTTATCTTCAATCTATCATTAACATTTATCAGGAAGAACATAAATATTACCTCCTTAATCATTAAAATTAGTGACAACACTCCTAACATCCAACTTTGAAAGTTTGACGGCACCTAAAACTCCCTTTAGGGGTCCAAGTGCTTCAAGAAAACAACACAAAAATGTGACTCAATGAATTCTAGAGATTTTGAAAGGAACTTGGCAGCTTCTAGTGAGAACTTGAGATGAAGTCATACCTTTGCCTTTAATCTAGATGGGAATATGGCATTTGAAAACACTTTCTTTTGTTGTGCCTTTTAAATTATACGGTTATAAAATAAGTGATATTCTCCACAAACTCGAACAGTAATTAAAAATCGTCCATCAACCATTTGAGGCTATTCTTCACCAAATCCAACTTAAAAATATGAACTAACGCAACTGCATTAGGTGCTAATCTGATTAAGGGATCCATTGTAGATTCATTTAGTTATCCATAAATTTATCTTACATGAGGACTTAGGAGAGGTTATTTGGATTGTCGTATGAGCTGAGTGGCAACATGTGGCACTACTGTGCAAGTTATAGCACTCGAACAACTCCGAACAAATGCTATAGGATGACTTAGCGTACATAATAGCGCTCGCAGGATGTTTGACACCAACAAGAATGCACAAGACAACAACATACCAAGCAATGGAATGTAGGATGTGTGGCAGCACCTAGGAAGTCTTAGCGAGCTTAGCAACAGGATGGACAAGTGACAAGCGAGGGACAACGACACTTGGAGGATAGCAGTATGTAGGATGCATGACACGCATAAGACCCCAGGCACACAATCTTCTTGCATGCAGTAGGGTAACATGCACAAATGCACACCTTGTGCACGCAAAATTTTTGTAAATAGTCAAGTTGAAGTTCTAATGTATGAAACATCTCGAAAGTCAAAATCTTTCATTCTCAGCAAAGTTCGACTATATTGAACTCTATACCTTTAGTTTAAAACTTGCTTCAAGAGAATCTTCTTCTTCTTAATAATGCAAGGGAGCAAGGAAGCAAGAAAACTTGAAGTAGGCAAAAGAGTGTCGAATGACAATTCAAAGAAAACTTCTATGCACTTTCAATTCATTCTCAAAAGGCCTCTACCATTGGATCTATTTAAAAATTCAGATAATCAAATGGTAATAATCTTATCTAGTTTTTCAAATTTCAACAAAAAAATCTATCAAATCAAGTTTAATGTAGGTACCGCTATTTGAGGAATCAAACTAACCATTCTCTTTTAAGGGAAAAAATAATGGCGATAAAAAGGTGCACACTTTTGCATGAAAGTGATGTTGCATATCAATCGGATCTAATAAAGTCTAGCATGCAAAACATTCAATTTTGTCAAAAGTTTTGGACCAAATCATAAGCATCGAAAATAGGGGATTTTTCAAGTTTTTGGCATTATTAGGTAGTGTTGTATTGCAATGGGATTTGTATGAGACCTAGTGACGTTTCTTGTTGATTTTAGCATGTATGTTCACTTTGTAGTTTTTTATTATTGTTTTATTAGTCCATGAGACTGTTGATTAGTTTTTACTAAGGCTTCTTTTTTTATTCCATATAAATACTTATGATGAATGCAAAACATAAGATTTTTTGGATTGTCGCCAATTGAACCGAGGAAATTTTATAAGGTGTATGCATGCACATGGCATTCTCTCCACGAAGCCGTCGGTCAGCCTTTGTCGCATCCAGTTCATGATTCAGAATCATCCTCTTGTCTTTCAATATTGCCTCTATTGTCTCCGGTCCCTACTAGCAAATCCAACACCTTAATTGCCAACCAAGTCTCACCAAACACCATTACATGCATCGGCTACTATAAATCTCACATGGTCTGCCAATTGACTTAGGATGCATCTGCAAAAGCCTTTCCCACTCCATCGGAATTTACTGATCCTGTAACAATTTTGCAACCGCATTGTCCCCAGCACACTTCACTCGACCGAAACACCAGTGCAATACTCACAAGAGCGCCTTCTACTAAACCTACAACCACATATACATGTGCACAACAGCCCACTCTCCCTTTCGATGCTTTATGATTATTTTGATGTTTTTACATAGATACAACCAGATATGCACGGCCTTGATAATGAAATTTCCAAGCACCAACATAATGCCAAACATGGATTCACCTTAGTATGATAACAAAAAGCCATTCAACCTTAAAAAACAAGCAAGCAAGGAGGAGACTGACAAATTGCTAAAAGCAAAATTTATTTCACTAATAAATATCCCCAGTGGTTGTGCTTGTAAAAAATGCAATTCAAAATAGAGGATGTGAGCCAATTATACACACTTCAAAAATATTTGTGCAAGAGATTGTTATCCTCTTCCTCAAATCAACTCTCTTATCAATTTGACCTTTGATCACTACTTCCTCAATTTTCTCAACACCTCCATTTATCATCAAATAAAAATGACAAACTCTAGCAAAGCAAAAATAGCTTTCATAACAAATTTTGAAATCTTCTTCTATAGGTTATGTTCTTTGGTCTTCAATATGTTGGTGTAAATTACCAACAAATGAATAAAGTTTTTTGCAATCACAAAGGGTAAAATATTGGATGATATCCTCACGAAAATCAAGACATTTTTTTAACAGCTACAATATCTCTAAAAGGCATTGCTAAAGAGAATAATTTGAATATAATTTCTTTTATTCATCCCAGATGCTATATTGCACATGTATGTATAAATGTGGGATACACTAAAAAAAAGCAATAATAAATCATATGAGAAAAGATAGATCTGCCCATAATTACCAAATACAACAAATCCGCCCACAATCAAACTAGAAATCTTGGAAACAAATAAGAAAACAGATATTCATGAATATAATATAAAATCTGCACAAATAAGATAGCAAACCAACAAAATATTAATGCAAAACATTATATTAAGACAAAACAACAAACGTATAAGCATTCCTCAAGTTGTAGAATTTAGATTTATCATTCCAAACTTGTTTGTAATTCCATATAATCTTGTTGAGGGTAGGAATTTCATAAAACCATTTCTCAACTAATATTTTGAAGGCATATATGAGAAAGCAATCAAACAATTATCCAACTTTTTCTATATTATGATGAAATGCTGGTCAATTTCTCTATGTTTGGTGCAATCATGCTAAGTTGGATTTTGTGCAATAAAGATAACAGATTTATTATCACAATATAGTTTCATAGGTTCTTTTAATTTGATTTTAAAATAATTAACAATAATTTTTATCCAAAGAAATACATATAATCCTAACAATATGATTCTAAATTCAACCTCTATACTTAATCTAGCTAATAACATTCTATTTTTTTTTACTCCAAAATAGACTAGATTTCTCAAAAAAGTATAAAAGATTGAAATGAATCTCTTATCCATAGGTGAACTTATATAGTCGTGCATACTTCAATTGCCTAACTCCACTTTTTATTAAGGTAATTCAAATCCCTATATTTTCTTAAAGGAATTTGAGACAACTACCTCTTTCAACGTCATGATTGGATCCATCCGATGCAAGATTTTCTCTACTTAAAGATTTAGCTTCAAAATGGTTTTGGAAGTTATTTCTTAGGTCAATTTCTTCATTTAACCAGCTCAAAAGATTATTTTTATTATTTTTTGCCAACTATGTTAAGCTTAAAAAGATCTCTAAGTCTCTTCTCAATTTAAAGCAACATCAATTAAAACTATTTTGGGCCTACCTCCAACGCTTTAGTGAAGCTCTAAAAGAGATTAATCAAAAGAACTCCTTAATAATTCGAGTAGCCCTCATTTGGTCTCTTTGATCAAGAGATTTCGAAAAACACATGGTAAATGTCCATTGAAATCTACTATTCTCGAAGGGCTCTGCAAGACCGTCCCTCTCAATGATACCAAGTTTTGTATTTCAATAATCACTTAAACGCACCCCAGAAAGAAATTTTGACAGCTATTAAAAAAGACAAACCGTATCAAATACTGAGATCACTCACAAGAAATAATTGAGACAACAAAATTCTACAAATATCATGACGATCACAGCCATAAAACTTCTAAATATAAGACCCTCAGCCTTAATCAAGAAACTATTGAAAGAAAGACACCTTCAAGAGTATTAAGCAAAAATTTCTAAATCTAAGTTTGCTTCTAATAATCTTGTAGGACCAAGTACTACCAAGAAAATTGAGAAAGACAACCACTCTTTAGTTGCCACTTGACAACCTTATGATGATACTATAATAATCTCTGGGATAACTGTCAATGTTAATGCTCGTCGCATGCTCAGTGACATCGAAAGTTTGGCCGATATCCTTTTCCATGATACTTTTGATAAAATTGGTGTTAGTCGAAACCTTATTCTCTCGATTACAAAGTCACTCTTAAGTTTCTCTGGAGAGTCTTTGAAGCTAGAAGAAATCATCGCATTGCCACTTACAATGAGAAAGTTTCTCTGGAGAGTCTTCAATCGCTCTTTTCTGTTTCTCTAGAAGGCTCCTGGTTTCGAGGGTTCCTTTCTTCTCATCCACCTGAGAGTTTTTCTCACCATCAGGCGCTTGCTCGTTAACCACTCGACCAAATTAGATAAGCGTCGAACCGGGTTGAACACAAACCAAGATGAAACATTATGTTGTTGATCCGACCCTAGTTTAATAACCGTTGAATCAAACCGGGTTAAGATCTAGACCAACATGTTCTAACCCACGCTGACCCACTTTGTCCCTCACCCACCCACGTTGGTCCACGCGAACAAGCCTGTGCGAGCCCAATTGAGTCTGACCAAACCGCCGCCATTCCTAGCCGCTCTGTCTCTGCTTTCAACTGCATCGTCTCAAAGCTGACCACATCACCTTCATTTTCGACATCACTAAGACATCCTAAATAGAGACGAACTACCCCCAATAGTGTCGTGCACTCAAAAAATAGCTTCAATTCAAGCCTCCAAATCGAAAACTTGCCATGTGTCAATTTGCCCTAAAAGGTGCTTCAATTTTCAATTTTCTGCCTGGACATATTTGGATACTCTGCTTGATTAAGCTTCATTAACTTTATCTTAAGTACGTTTTTGTTTAATTTTTTTGACCCTATTTTTGCATCAACCAAACAAAAATAAAAGCTATTCTCATTTATATAACCCATCATTAGAGCATGTAAAAATCATACTAACATATAAAATATCAATTGTATTACAATATCAATTTATATAAAACATGCATCATAAATATCATATCATATATAATTTAAATCAAATCATACCTATTTATATTATAAATAATTAAATTCACTTACCTTTGTCCCAAATACTCTCTCAATTTCTTTTTTTTCTCATTTTTTATAAGTAATTAAATATCTAAATTAATTTCTTACACTTGCATGTATCAATTAATTAATTAAGTAATTAATTAATTGCATGTATCAATATCAATTAAATACTGAAATATACACTTACCCCTACGAAATTATTCATACCAACAAATATTATGTTTTCTTGATTTATTACCTTCAATACGATTTTTCTCTCTACATAGAAAATGTCTAACAATTTTTTCATTTTTTACAAAAACTAACTACAAAATACAAAATAATTTTTCTCATTATTTTTTTATTGTACATATGCCTACAAATATATTTTTTTCATGTCATATATTTCTCCACATGTTCTTGATTTATTTACTCTTTATATATATATATATATCTTTTTTTTTTCCACTGACCGGCGGCGAAACGACGCTGCATGCCGGCCGACGGAAAGCTTACACAGTCCGAAAAATGGGAAAAATATGAAAAATCAACAAAAATTATATTTTCTATTTTTTTTTTTTTTCCCTTTCGTGCTTTGAATCGAGGCCACAACACCCCTTTTCCCAATTTCTGACAACAGGAGATCCTGCGGCTCGCTTGATTAGGGCTCCTGTCAAAAAGATCCGCCGGATAACTTTTCCCGTGCATTAACCCTCTCGAACGTCCCCTCTTTCCTTCACGTCGGCCGTCCGGTGATCGGACCTCGTTGATTCGCCCCCTGAAATCACCGCTCTCGGAAACCCTAATGCGTCGGGTAAGCCACGAGCTGAAAAGGGTTTTTGTGAGACTCGTAAACCCGTTCGGGAAAATTTTGGGGTATTTAAATCCCAATTTTTGTTTTTAATTTATTTAATATTATTTATTAAAAACTTAAAAAAAATTAGTTACATGATGAATTGCACTAAGGCTTGACTACTATCTTTCATTTTGAGTTTTTCATAGTGATCAAACTCTAACCAAAGTCTATTTAACGTGTTGTAGTAATCCTAAAAGCTTAGGATCATGTGGTATCCAACACTACTAAAGATGTCATGCTAGGAATGGTGTTACTTATAACCATTAGCAACACAACACTCAACACTGAGCAATGGGTAGACACTAAGGGTTGCATCAAAACCACATGATGCCAATGTTTAAGGCTTTTTTTGTCGAACCCTATGCCTTTGTAAAGCATTGTTAAGCTAGCATCCCCATCTTCTAAGTTAAAAAAAAGCTACTCAACCACGTTATTAACACTGCACAATTTGTCTAAGTTTGCTCAATCAAGGTACAAGTCACAGGAGTTGAGCCAAAACTCACGTGAATAATTTCATTCAAACAAAGTCTAACTCTAATTCCATTTCTTAAGGTAGAAGCCAAAATGATGTGAACCTCTTCATTCAAACAAAAATAGCTCTGACTCCATTTGCTAAGATAGTTGACTAGTTCTAAAACTAAGTTATGCATAATATATCTTTAGATGGCCACCAATCAATCAAAAGCTTAAGCATATAACCAATACATTAAAGTTCCAATAAAATGTTTAAATCCACAATAAACAAGTAAAATTTAACAATTCAATTACTATTAATTATATTTTATCGGTCATTAAAAGTTGATAAAAATTAACACTTAATACATATTATTTCTTTATAATAACAATGATCATCAAGAAATAATAACAATAATGATTTTTTTAAAGTTAACTAATAATGCTTTGTAAGGCATATATCATGTTAAGAAGAAGTGAAATATATTATACTCAACAAAAACTCACATAAATGATATTAATATTGTTGAAAACAAGTAAAATTTAACAAACTATACAATTTTATTATTTTGATATAAAGATATAAAGGAAAAAATTATCATATTAAAAATAGAATAAAAAATAAAAATAAAATTATAATAATTAATTAAATAGAGAAAACTAAACAAACACACGAACTTACACCCTTCAATTGTTGAAAGCACCGTGCAAGCACGCTGCTACCCTTGCCACGGCAATGTACTACATCTGGGAATTCCGTAATGCGAAGAAGCACTACGATGAAAGGCCAAACTACAGTCTTATCATACGCAAGCTGCAGATTGAGGTTGCTCTGCTTCACTGAACGCGTCCTTCCATGTCCTGCGGGAACCCGCTCAGTTCACCTGAACTGAATGTAGCCCAATACTGGGTTCCTCCTCCCACTGGATGGGTCAAATTCAACTGTGATGCAGCCGTTGGGGATTACTCGACGGGCCTTGGCCTGGTTGTTAGGGATCATGTGGGGAAGCCCCTGCTAGTGCTTGGAAAGAAAGTAATCTCTCAAGCGAGTGGAGCCATGGAAATCTATGCCTTGTTGGAGGCCTTTGAAGTGGCTAGATCAGCGTTCCCGGACGCTCGGGCCATCGAGTTCCAAACCGACTCGACGCAGGCCATGCTGGAAGTGCGTGATCTCCTTGCCCAGGAGCCCACGAGGGGTGTATTTGCCAATGCAATTCTCCATGCCCGCGATCTTGACGCCCTTGTCATCTCCTGTATTTATAGAGAAGGTAACGCGCCGGCGGACTGGGTGGCGCGTGCTGCGTGCTGGTCCAGCTTCAGCTGGGGACGGGGTGTGCCTCTCCCTGAGCCGCTTTGCAAGTTAATGTATTTGGATTTCCTGTTCGATCCCCCGTAGGGGACGCCGCATGCTTATGTTTAATAAAGGCTTATTTCAAGAAAGCACCGTGCAAGTTGAACTTTGAATAAAAAAGAAAATTAACAATAATGATAGCTAATCCATTTTATTTATTTTATATTATTATTACTTAGTTTTATAGTATGAGTAGATTTAATTATTATATTTTTTGTATTCAACAAAACATTGATAAAGTAACATCACTAGTACAATGATTGAGGATTATTTTATTAAAATATCTTTTAAAAAATTTGTTTTAAAAGCAACTAAACCAAGGAGTTGCTAACCTATGCAGCAACGTCCGTAACTCAATGGTACAGGAAAGAAGAATGGCTTACGCTACTTACCGTGTTCTGCTCTGCCTTCTCTTGCTTTCACCCTTCTCTTCAGGAGTCCCTGGAGCACCCAACTGGAAGACGGCCCATGCCAAGCAACAATCCTTCCTCAGTTGCCTACGCAGCCACCTCATCCCATCGCATCTCATCTTCACCCCAGGACACAAGAATTACACTGCTCTGTTCTACTCTTCCGTCCGCAACTACCGAATCCTCACCAATTCCTCCAAGCCTCTTGCCATCATCACCCCAACGGAGGAATCTCATGCCCAAGCCACAGTGTCATGCTCCGTCGAGCTGGAAGTGCCCATCAGAATTCGAAGCGGAGGACACGACTACGAGGGTCTGTCCTACGCTTCCACCATCAGCCCTTTCTTCTCCATCGTTGATCTCCAGAGGTTTCGATCTGTTAAGGTTGATGTAGCGAACGGCACGGCTTGGGTTCAAGCTGGTGCAACACTGGGAGAGCTCTATTACGCAATTGCCATGAAGAGCAGGGATGTCGCGTTTCCTGCGGGAAGCTGCCACACGGTGGGCGTCGGTGGGCATTTTAGCGGCGGAGGTTTGGGAACCTTAACGAGGTCTCATGGACTTGCTATCGATCAAATCATCGACGCCCGGGTAGTGACGGCGAAGGGACAAGTCGTGGACAGAGAATCGATGGGGGAGGACCTCTTCTGGGCGCTGAGAGGCGGAGGAGCAGCCAGCTTTGGACTCATCCTGTCCTACAGGATAACGCTGGTTCGAGTTCCTCCAAAGGTCACAGTCTTCTCCAAGACAAGATTAGTTGGAGAGGGTGCAATAAATGTCGTCACAAAGTGGGGCCAGATGGCCTACAAATTGGACGAGCGAATATTCCTTCAGGCGATCCTAACGGTGGCGAAGGACAACAAAGAGAACAGAACGGTGCAAGCCACCTTCTCCTCGATGTTCCTCGGCGAGAAGACCGAGCTGGTCGCCCTCGTCGGGAAGAGCATCCCAGAGTTGGAATTGAAGGCGGACGAATGCACTGAGATGAGCTGGATCGAGTCGGTGCTACAATTCGACGGCGTGGGTTCCGACGCGCCTTTGAGCGCCTTGCTCGACCGAAGCCCGCATCCCAGCAAAATTCGGTCCAAAAGCAAGTCGGATATTATGACCACTCCGATTGGCAAGGAAGGGTGGGAGGAGATCTTCGGATGGATGCTTGATGGCAACGAGTGGCCGATGTTGATTCTCGATCCGTTGGGAGGGAAGATGGATGACATCTCCGAGACGGCGACTCCTTTTCCTCATAGAAAGGGAAGCTTGTATGACATACAATACATCGTTCAGTGGACGGAGAAAGGAAAGGAAGAAGCCAGCAAGCACTTGGAGTGGATGCAGAGGTTCTTCGAGCAGATGACGCCATACGTTTCGAGCGAACCGAGAGCTGCTTATCTCAACTACAGGGACTTGGATTTGGGCATAAATGGAGAAGGAAACACAAGCTACGCCGAAGCTAGTGTGTGGGGAAACAGATACTTTAAGGGCAATTTTAAGAGACTGGCACAAGTGAAGACTGCAGTTGATCCGGCTAACTTTTTTAGATTCGAGCAGAGCATTCCTCTCCTGGTTTAAACATAACAAACATCAACATGTATGTGTTGCCTGGAATGATAAAATAATCTCTTTCTTTTATGTCAAACAATCATACTTAGTTTCTTCAAACACCATGATGCTTTGAGTTTACTTCAAAAGTAAAAATTCACAAAATTAAATTTTTTTAGAAAAATAACAAAATAATTTTATGAGAATAAAATAGAATCTTTTTTTCAAAAAATAATTTCATTTTTCATCAAAAAGTTAAAAAAAAAAAAGTAAATTATATCAATTATTTTGAGAAAGACATTTGGCTTAAAATAAAAAAAAAAAAAGGAGACATCAAAATTGACTTTTTGATCAAGCACATTACCAATCACTACAACTCATACAATATTGACTTTTTTATCTTGTTTAAAAATTAGTTTTAAATTATTATTATTTAAATATTTCTCTTTTTTAAATTGGAGACATCAAAATTTTAGAAAATCTTAATCACCAAAACTTTATTTCTTATCATGTAATTTTTGTTTTTTTTTAAAAAAAAACTTCTTTTCAAGGCAAATTTTATTCTAAGTTAAGTAAATATTTAAAATTATTTATAAAAAATTAAAAAAAAAATAATAATCAAGAGATAGACAGATTTTAGCACAAATTGAGTTTAAACTAATGATGAACTAGCTAAGCTTAGTTCAAATTTGCTCAAAGATAAAATCATCAACACCCCCATTGATGCTCAAGTTCTAAGTCATGTATGGTCTCTAGGTTGGCTTCCTGTGGGCCATGCTAAGATTTTGTGCAATCAAAGCCAACGAATTGAACAAGAATCCTATTGATATCTGTAAAAAAAAAATGATAGAAGAAAAAGACAGCATACCATGGTGAAGACTCTTTGAATAGCCAGCCATACGTAAGGTTTAGATCGGAGTATCTCCAATAGCTTTGTTATATTCGTATGGAGGATGGGAATCCGAAGACCAAGTCTCTCAGATGCATTTCATCAAACACCTACCGTGCACACAGATATGTGGCTGATGCCTATTGAGAATCGTTGTGGCTTGGACGAGTCGGCCGTCCAGGGATTCGTCGAATAGCTTGCTAAAGGTAGCCAAATTCTGAACTTGATATTTGGCCTACTTTAGATCATGAAACATCACTTTAGAGATCTTACAAACTTTCATGCAAGAAACTTGTTCGAATATAGAAAACATTCACTTTGGTCGTGTATTACAGTTATGGATTTCATACTTATTTTTTTTATCATTTCCTAAATCAACTAAAAATTAAAATTTATAATTTAAATATTTAAAAAAAAAAAAAAAAAGATAACAAGTAACAATCTTGTATCAAATCACGTGTTTTTCTTTTTTATAGTTTGATCTCCAAGTGTTTGCAATACTCTACCATGCAAAAGGGAACATTAATCCACACAATTTCATCATCATCTGACAAAATTATGGAAAATATTTCAAAAAAGTGGGCATGTAAAGAAATATTTTTTTCTTAATCAATCAAATTCATTGAGAAAGATTTATTTTTTTATGCCAAAAACTTCATGTTGAAATTGTGAATCAAATTCTTGATTTAAAATAAGAACATTTCAAATGCTCTATCATTAAAATGAGAACATTAATATGCACAATTTCATCATCTAATAAAAAATATTTCAAAAAAGTGAACATATGATCCTTAAACCTTTGATCCTTTCAATTGTATTTTTCTAAGTTCAAACCAAACTCAAATGTATAAAGAAAAAAATAAAGATCATGCATAATGTTGTATCAATATTTTTAAAAATTATGATTCACAAACTAATTAATATTTTATGATTAAAAAATCAAGAAAATGTTCTTTTGAAAAACAAAGCACAAGACAATTTATTTTATTTATAATAAGGGACACATCATGACAACCATGAAACAATTTAATAAAATCATACAATAGCCAATAAGAAACGTCATGAAATCTCAAGGGATTTCCTCAATGTTGGAAGAGACGTTTTAATTTAACTCAAATGGAGTTGAAGAAATGCAAAATTTCATTTTTCAATATCAATGATCACAATCAAGAAATAAGCTAAAATGAAAGACAAATTACTTTATCAATTATTTACATAAAAAAGATTTGTTCTATCGACAATTCCATCCTATTGAATTTATTGTTATTGTTTTTGTGAATCCAAACACTCTTTTTGACATGAGAAATACTTTTCTATTAAAGTCAAATAGATATCCATGCAAATATACAAAATAGTTTTATAAGAAAAAAAAATATCAACATTCAAGTATTGAAAAAATAAACTAAAAGTCACTGACCTAAATGTTTTCATTATTATTTTTGTTAAAAAAATTATATTATTACTATATAACTTTATCATACATACTAAAACTTGGAATAAAAAAAGAATTTAAATTTAATAAAAAGATGGGCAAGTCCAAAGAATGTGAAGTGTACAAAATCACAATTACACTTATGAAATGAAAGAGTTTAATGTATAGAAAATACATCATTCTCACAAGTTGTCACAAGAATTAAAAAAAAAAAACCTCTACTTTTTATACATAGCAATAAAATTTATCACCACAAAAAAGAAAAAAAAAACATGATCAAGAATTTCATAATAAAAAAATTACTGGTATTTCTATTTTATGCATAAAAAAAATCTACTTTATTACTAATTGATTAATGAAAAGAGATAACCAAAAACAAGAGAAAGCAATTGATCAATCAAGAAAATACCATTTGATTTTATGACTAAGTTAAATAAAGACCAAAAACTCAAGCATAAAAAAAATGGCACTTTTGCATCAACCTTTACTAGAAATCATTCACAATTTACTTAAGCATCTAAACAAGAAATGAAAGCTTTGCCTTCCTCTCATCAAGAAGGGACCCATAAAAAGGGAGATTTTTGTCATCTGTTAATTACTCAAATAAATGCAATAACTAATAACAAGAGGATATCCTATATATACATACAATTTGTATAAAAAAATATTTTTTCTTAATCATAAAATATTTGCACAAATAAACCTACCCAGTAGCATTTGTTTTGAACTGATCTCAATAAAAATCATCAATCAATCAAAACATCAAACAAAAAAAAAAAAAAAGAATCAAATAAAGGAATACACAAAGGTGCATGAAGATGAACCTTTTCAAGTCGATGCTAAGCCTTTGCAGACATAGAAGGGGGCTCAAATCAGTTATCCCTCGAAAAAAAAGATTCTAAGCAGCAAATTAGTCACAATTTTCATCAAAAATTGACACAGCATATTGAGAAAACGAGATTTAAACATTATAAAACAATATCATCAAAATTATTATTACAAAAAAGTGAATAATTCTTACTCTTACCAAATAGAAAACCAATCCCATAAAAATTTGATAAAAAAGAAGCATACAGCAATATGCAGGAAAATGGGAAGCCGTGAAACTATACATGAACGGTATTGCACAGCAGTATAGAGAATGGTCACCCTCTGTAAAGAATCAGCTGGATTAGGGCACAAGAAAAAAAAAATCTCAATAGATGATGAACAGAAATAACCGAAGCAAAGTTCAATTTTAAGCTTTGAATTAAGCCATCGTTCCTTGAAAATAGTTTGAATGTTAGGGATTGTGAATGTCATGATACAGCCCAGTCACCCTGCAAAAAAAAAGAAAACACAATAGCACCAAACTTAGGTTATATTCAGCACAACTGTTGCAAGCAGTGCTCTATGATAAAATATAAAATTTCGACTTAAATTATGCCCAACAATTATTATTTCATGAATTCAAATGTAAAATATAACTTTATTGATCTTTAAAAGATAAGATTTATCATATGTTTAAAAGTAAAACTATACAACAATGTTTAAAAAATAAAAAAAAATTATGATTATAGTGGACAAAATATAAATATAACTATAATATTAAAACTTTTGATATTAAATATGTGACATTTGCAATCTGTATGTATTATAAAGTCATGAAGATGAAATAAATTAAGAGTGATAACAAAAGAATCTTTTAAGGAAGAAGAAGATATGCTATTTTCTTTGAATTCTGGCTTTTAAAAGAGATTAAGATATCTTGTCCTTTTTGAAAGAGAATTTAATATCCTTAGTACTTATAATATTGAGTGTTTGTGTCTTGTTCTACTTTTGTGTGACTTTAATTTGTATTTAGGTTTTCATCATGATGAATTTTTCTTTTATTTTTATGGATATTAAGCTTAACTTATGTTAAACAAAGTAAAGTTGATGTCTATTTTTTTTCGTTATTCTGTTATTGCTATTCTTATTGATTCCATTTGTGATGTGCTTATATTGATTTTATGAGATTAAATCCCAAAAATCTAGTTCAAAGCCTTAGTTGGATCTCATGAAGACAAACTACAAAATCAATAAATTTGATAGATCTAAGAGTTTTAGATTATGACAGACCAAAAGAATAGGGATGTTAATCCAACAAAGCTATGAAAAAGCACCCTTGGGTAGATAAACAATACTCGAGACTATGACAAAATAAGACAAAAAGAGATGAAGGAAAAAATTTGTACAACAATTTAACTATCTTTATCATACAAGACATTGACCAAGATTTTGAAAAGACAAGTTGTAATTTGTATATGTCAGGAATAAGTCCTTTCAACAAGCTCTATCTAAAGAAAATAGTATATTTGCTTTTGTATGTAAGAACGTGCAGTCATGAAGTCTCACTTGAATGACTTTAATTCAATAATTAGATATTTGGAAATAATTCGAGTTAATATAGATAATGAAAATTATGCATTACTCTTATTATGTTCCTTACCAACCATATATAAACAATTTTATAGCATTATGCTAAATGATAGAGAGACTATTATTTTAAAAGAAGTGAGAAATTCATTCCTCTTAGAAGATGTAATAACTAAAGAGTAGTAAAAACAAAAAAAATATAAAAAGATTAATTGTTAAGAAAAGTTTCATAAAAAGATGATTTAACTTAAATCATAACTGAAGAGAACTTAAAAAAAATATAAAAATAAGATTTGTAAATAATATAAGAAGAAAGAACATATAAAAAAGACTATTATGCCTTAAATAAAAAAAAGGATCACATCAACACTACTTGGATGAACGATAAGTCAACACACTCTAGTATGTCTAAGAAAAGATGGATGAATAAACCTCAATTGATGTTCTTTCAATAATAGTAAGAGTTAGAATCAATGATATTTGAATCCTTGACTCCACTTGTTCATACCATGTGCTTGAATAAAGGTTGATTCTTACGTTATGAATAATTTAATAGTGACAATGCATTGATAAGAGATAATGTTACATGCAAAATAGTTGTTTTAGATAAAATAAAGATAAAGATGCATGATGATATTATAAAAATATTAATTAATGCTAAACATATCTTAAACTCAAGAAAAATCTTATTCTATTAGAAGCAAGTTGTAGCTCTAGTAGTGCCTTCATAAGAGCAAAAATTTTAATATGAGCAAAGAAACTTTGGTTCTTGTGAAAGAAAATAAAACTAGTAATCCAAATATGTTACAAGGAACAAAAATAATTGGTTTTACATCATTTTTTTATCATCCTTGATAGAAGAGGACATCATTAAATTTTGACACATGAAACTGGAACATACGAGTGAAAAAGATCTAATTTTGCTTAGTAAATAAAGTTTATCATATAAATAGTACACAATAATATAAGTTTTTGTGAGTATTGTGGCTTTGAAAAAACCAAAAATAATTAACTTCAACATTATTGTCCACATCACTAAAACTATACTTAATTATATTCATTCAGATTTACGAAAGTTGCCACTAATTCCATCAAATGGTGGTGGTGTATGATATATGCTCACTCTTATTAAACAATATTAAAGAAAGGTATGTATATATATTTTAATATACAAAATAGATATTTTCTTATATCAAACGATAACATAAATTTGTAATATATTTGTATTTATGTAATACATTTGATTGTAATATGTATTAGAGAATGATTAAAATAAAATACTAAAGAGCAAAAAAATAATGATATATAGGTTCTAACTATATGAGTTATATAATGTAATATAACATGATGTGAAATTATAAGATATTATAATTTTTTAATGATAACATCCATTAGTTGTCACTTGCAATGTGATGTAATGGCTCTAACATAATACCATTGGCATAGCCTTTGCGCTCAAATGAATTAATGAGATTCATATGATATGGCCATATCATGTGATTTGGCCAAACATGTAGGTTAGAGATTTGATAAGACGCCGAATGAGATGAGATAAAAGCTCATGAAGATGAGAAAATAGTCATTAAAAAAATAAAATTGTTTATTTAAAATAAAATATGAGAAATAATTAAAGAATAATGAATAAGAGAAGTCTTATATTATAAACATCGCTATGCATTTATATATATATATGCACATACACACACATAAGAATGAGCATAATATGTACTATATATCAATGCCATACTTTCACTTAGCTAGTTCATTGATGTTATGTAATTGCCACTACTCTTTTGCTTTTATGGTTATTTTTTTATTTTAGTTCATTATGACTTATTGCTTGTAATGATTAATTTACAAACTAGGTTTTTGAAGTTTATTATTTATTATATTATAGATTATACTACAAACATGCACAAAGCTAGAGGTCTAGTAGAAATTTTGATAGATTTATGAGATAAGATTTTGCAATGAGTTATATGAAAAATTTCTTATCATATACTATTTATCTTGATTATATTTAGAAATGTAATCTATATAGTTGTATGCATATTGTGACTTATTCTAGTTTTGACAAATAATTTTGGATATATGTATTATCTTTACCCTCACCTAAGTGATTGTTGTAGTTCTCTATTTTGTGGTTAACTTTGATGTTTTTCTCGACATTTATGTCATTTTATGTGTTATTGGATAGAAAGAATAGAAGGGAAAAAAGCCATCCAATTTCTTAGAAGCAGTGTTTAATGTAAACACTAAGAAATGGATTTTAGTTATGCAAGAAGAAATATAATCTTTTAATAAAAATTGAACTTTGAGACTAATGAATCCCAGAAAGAAAATTATGGATTACCAGTTTTTAAAAAGAAATACGAAATCTCTTGTGCAAAGGTTGAAACATAGAAAGCACGATAAGTAGCAAAAGATTACTCTCAAATGGAGGCCGCAGACTTCAAATGAAGTATTTTCTATAGTTGTCAAATATACCTTTCCTCGTGCTTTAGCATCTCTAGCAACAAAGTTGGACTTGGAGTTCAAGCAATTTGATCTTAAAACCACTTTCTTGCATAGAGGACTAGAAGAACTTATGCAATAGTTAGAAAGTTTTGTTATTTAGAACATAGAATACATAAGTGCTTATTAAAAAGATCCTTATTTGGTATCAAATAATCTCCATGATAGTGGTATAAAAAGTTAGATATTTTAATAAAAATAGAGCAATTCCTATTAAAAACAGAACAACGAAGAAAATAATATACTTGTTTCCTCGTCTTACAATACTAGAATTACATAATATATAAGAAACGATAATATCATTAATTTACAATGATAACTAATCCTTTATACTTTGAACCTAAATGCCCTAAATTAGACAATATATACATAAGAGAATTGTCACTTGTTTAATAATTGCATAATTTATAAGATTCTAAATCTCATTTAATTATTCCATAATTTACGAGATGTAAATATGATAATTATATTTATCTATGAAAGCTTTTTGATGGTGCTCGGATTACCTTCGTATGTTGATGATATATTGATTACATGTAAACGAAAATACAAAATTGATAAAATAAAAGTTATGTTGAAAATTGAATTTGAATTGGACTTGGGAACAACAATAAAGATACTCGATATGGATGCCATTAAGTGAATTTGAATTTGGATTCCCATTTTAAACTCCAAAAGGATTCATTGAAAGCAGAAGACGATTATAAAAACATGGTAAATGTCCTGAGGCTAACGTAGTGGATAGTCTCATATAAGTCATGATTGCTACTCATCCAAATATTGCATAAAATGTTAACAAACATATGGCCAACCTAGGAAAATAATAGTTCAATTATTGGCTATTTTGATTCAAATTTTGCAGATGACCTTGATAAGATAAGGTCATTAACAACTTATGTGTTCGTGTATAAAAGATGTGTCATCAGTTAGAGATAAATATTCTAACCTACTATTGTTATGTTCACTATTGAGACTAAATACATGGAACATAGGAAATCAATATAAAAAACTATTTGGTCAAGTTTATATAATGAATTTACACGAACATCAAATATTAACACTATTTATCTAAGATTCAAAACGCTATCTTCTTAATTAAATATCAAATAATTTTATAAGAAGACCAACCCTATAAAAGTCAAATTTCACTTTTTTCAAGAAGTGAATCACATCAAGGTAATAAAAGTTGATATAGCTCATAAAACAATAAATATGATAACAAAGTCTTTTCTTAATATACCAATTTCAAACATTGCATGAACTTGATTAATTTATAGAGTAGATGACATCCCTATTTTAAACAAGAGTCTCATGTTTAGTAAGATCACATATAGCCAACTAAAATATTAGTTTGAGGAAAAAAACTATTGAATTTCAACTAAAATTATGCTCATCACTATTTCATGATTTGAAACGTGAAACCTAGCTTTATTGACTTTTAAAAGATGGCATTGATCACATGTTTACATGTAAAACCATATAATCATGGATGAAAAATCAAAAAGGAAATATAACTATTTAGGCTAAGTAATAACACAACAATAGTTTTAAGATTTTTGGTATTAAACATGACATTTGTAATCAATAAATACTATATAAATTATTAAAATGAATGTAAACAAGAGGCCAAAAAATTTTCTTGAAAGGAAAAAAGATGCTATGCTCTTTAAGTTCTTTTTTTATGAGTAACTAAAAGATCTTGTCCTTTTTACAAAAATTTAATATTTGTTTGAGCTTGCAATATTATGTGTATTTAAGTTTATTATATTTTTGTGTGAGAATACATTTTATATTTGTAGTTTTAACTATGGTGGATATTTTCTCCTTTTTTACGAATGTAAAGTTAACTTGGGTTGAACCACGTAAATTAGATATCTTTATTTTTCTTTTTTATTTTTTCTTATTATTGTTCTTATCAATCTTATTTCTATCATGTTTGTATCACACTTGTCGGATTAAATCCTAACTATAAATGCATTTGTTTGGTAGCATCTCAAACTTGTGTTTTTCACCCAAGATGATAGAAATACAGGAAGGGAAAAATACAACTTTATTTTTTCAAATCAAAATACTGTTTAAAAATTTATCTTATTTATCAAAAACATTAAAAAATTTTTTTTGATTACTTTATAATATCTGTTATTTCATTAAACAATTTTTGATAACATACTATCAAACAAATTTTTTCGAAAGTACTCACCAATAATACTTTTCAAATCAACTTACTAGTCATACGTAACATCTATGTCAAACCAATACTTAGTATATTTTTCAATAAAGAATATAAATATTAGAGGGAAGCAACAGATGGGGAAGCTATTTACAAGCATTGACAAAAGTGAAGAGGCTCAACAACAGATTAAAGCGTAACGCACTGGATAAGGAGATGGCGATAAGGAGGAAGCAAGATACCTCAAGGTAGAACCAACATCGAGGAACTTGATAGATAAAGGGTGATGCCCTTGATAAGGAGAATGGGATAAGGAGGAAGCAAGATATCTCAGGGAAGGCATTAGAACCAACATTGTGGAAAGCCAAAAAAAAGAAGTGGACATTCCTAGAGAAATTTTATCCAAAATATTGGAAGGAATAGCACACGCAAAATAATGCTTATGCTGTGAGGGAGATGTACAAGGAAGTAAATGATAATTAATGAGTGCATCAACTAAATGGATGAAAGGCATGATTTAAAAACAAAGAACATAAAAGAGTTAACTATAAGATGGTTTGGATGTGCAAAGAGCAAACCAAAAGATGTAATTCACAAAAAAAAGAGAAGAAATTGACTTACCTATACCAACAATGGAAGAGAATGAAAAACAAAGGCATCACAACAGCTTGTTGGGAAGCCCCTTGTTTGCTTGAAGCATTAAAAAAGTTTTGCATGATGGAACACTATTGTCAAAAGATGAGTTCAAAGACTGGCCATCTGCTTACCTGTCATATGACAACAAAGCATCTCCAATGCGCCCAGCAACTTTATTTCGTACTTTTCTTATGCAAACCTAACAAAACAAATAATAAAAAAATATTAACACGTGAAGTACAGTGGTTGATCAAAAGTGAAATAATAAATACCTGAACATGATCAATGGACCCAGCACTTTCATTTTGATTACGATGAATAACAATTCCGTTATCACATTTATTTATGAAATGTGCGCTTCCACTGATGTCATACAAATTTGGTGGGTTGCCTCTCCAACTTTGTAGCTATAAAAACACCTCATGGAGAGCAAATTCAATAGACAAGAAAAATGCATAAATATGACATTCATGACATACCTGTTTTGGATGAGCTACAAACCAAACATGACAGGAATGGAGTTGGGCAAACCGTTTAAGCTTAGTAAGCATAAGACTAACATACTCTGTTTCTGTCCTGTTACAAAAATTGCAAAAAAATTATCACACAATATTGGAGATGGGTGTCCATATATAAATTTGGGCTTTAGGAAATTTGCAATTCCACCAAATCAAGACAAGAAGAAAGACGTTACAATCATCAGACCTGAGCTATGCTCTGGCATAATTAGTATGCAATGAGCTACATACAAGCAAGAAACTAGAAAAAGTATAACAAACAAAAATTGAGTCCTCACTGATGTATAGCGCGCTGGTGATCCAGTTCATTATATGGATCAATGACGAGTCCCCTCACCCCATGCCTTAAAACTGCAGCTTTTGCCAACATAATGATCCAATCAATCGATGGAATGGAATCTTCATCACAACTGCTATATCAACAAAATTAAATCTGAAAAACAGGCTAAACTTCTGATGTATAGATGTGCAGCATGTAGATGTTTGAATTAATATCCCCAATAAGAGAAATAGGAGGTTAAGGACTCCAACATTGGAAGAAGTATGCATAGCATTTCACAAGTCTCACCGAATAAGATGAAATGTGTCAACAAGCCATTTCTTTCCGTCTTCCAACTCCGCAAGGCTCATTCTATTTACAGATTCTCCATATCTATGTTCATACAAAAACTAAATAACATTATAAAAGCTCAAGCATTGAAAAAATCACATCAAACCAGGACAGAATATGTAGAAAGCCAAAAATAGACTAAGAAAATCAATAATAAACAAATAAATCCTCAAGAATAACAAAAATTAAGGAATGGAAATTTTTTTTATAAAATACAACTTTAACATCTATGAATTGGATTTAACCTTGTTTCTCTTGAAGGGAAATTATCAAACTTAATGAAGCAATGTACAGAATTGAATAAGTCAACAAACACAAAAGGAAGCCAAAAAAAATAAGAATCAATGGTGATCACCTGTTTAAGAAAACACCAAAAATAACATTACATATAAAATTCATGTTTAGATTTCAAAATAAAAATGAAAAAAAATGTACAGATAGAAATCTTAAGAGAATCAGCATATAGCTGCTACTAGAAATATTGATCGCCTAGTCAAATCTAGCTCAGAAATGTAAATTAGCAAGACATGAAAACATAATCAAATATGATAGATTTGAAGATTATATTACATATTAAAAAATTTGTCCTCATAATACATTTAAATTAGACAATTAATGCTCATTAGGCAGAAAAAACAGGGCTAATTTCATGAGAATACCTATAATTGAAGAAAGGCTTCTTAACATGTTTTTCCAAAAGCTTCCTAGCATGCTCCTGAACCTAAAGGGCGGCAAAATATAGAATTAACATTGGCTATGACTAAAATCTGGTGGATTAATGTAAGTACTTGCTTTACCTTGTTCTCCATAGAGCAAAGAGCAAACTTCCAACCACAACTTTCATTGATATTGCACAACACGGCATCAATCCACTCACTCTTGCCAGAACTGGGAACGCCTGTTATGATGGTCAACTCTCCAGGTACAATCTGGTCAATATGACAACATTCCAACAATCATCGTAACAAAAGAAGAGCCTAGATGCATACATAAACATTCCCTAAAAGTACAAAATTTGATTGGATTCACCAGGATTTGGCAACCACCATCAATTATATTTATTCATAACAGTAACAAATAGCTGCTTTAATATAGATTATAGCTTTATTATTGACTTTGTCAGGCTTCACCACACCGCTCAAATTTTGCAGGTACTGAACTACCTTTAATATGAAAAGCTTAATCCAATTTGTTCATTGTCGAGAATAAGTGTACTACTCGAAACATAATTGTTAACTCCAGTGATAATGACAAAATTTTGAGTAGATATACTATTATAGACTAAAAAGCAATACTATCTGGCCCTCATTACAGGTGACAAGGCTTGAAGGGCCATTGAATGTTCCGATAGTAATTCAATGATTCAAACATGAGCTGTTACAGAAATCAAGGTTTTTTTTACAGCATGGAGACCAGATAACTCAGATCTTTCTTGAACATCACCAACCCAGAAAACACTCCTCTGCAAGATGACTATGCAACCTAGATTAACCATCTCAAACCACAGTTGCAATCCATTTACCAGGTATTCAAGTTCCTTAGCCCAACCATTCAGTTTCAGCTTCACACCTTTTAGTTCATCTTATGTCACTTTCAATTTCTAGTTTTCACTAGTCAGTATCAATTCTAGTTAGTCACCAATTCAAATATGGGTGTTCAATTTGATTCCCTGCACAATGGATGTGATAGCATGGACCCAAAAGCAGTTCAGAGCCTCCAAATTTTTGGATAATTGTCCATAATGACCATTTGATCACCGCATATGATCTTAGCTAATTGTCATGCTCACCCTTAATCACCCAACAGACATTTTACAGAAATGAGATTTTCTAAATGTCATTAATGATGCAAAATCACAATCAACGTTGCAAGGTTTTTGACAAGGGGTGTGGATCCCAATATGATATTCTCCCTTTCATTATCTTCACAACATCTCCACACCATTGATGTCTCTACTCGCAACCGCCACTGCATCAACATCGTTCTCCTCATCCTTGGAAGGTCGAGTTCCTTGAAACCACCTTGCACTTCTCTCCATTGTGTTTGTTTACTTTCTTGCTACATGCCTAGCTTTTTCCAAAGTCTCCATGGTAGTCCTCTTGAGGCAACAGCTGCTAGCACCATCATCCAAGATGATCTATGTCATTGTTCTAGAAAATCATAACAAATCATGTTGGACAACAACACACATACCACACAATTTGTGTTAGTTCTAGTGTGTGTACATCTCACTGTTGTATATCCAGCCACATGCAATCATCTCACTGTCGTGAACAATATGTGTTTGCAAGCATAAATATTGTAACAGTGGTTTCTTTATCCTTATGTCGGTAATTCTGTGCCCATGTGACCAAATACTAGATCATATGACATCTAATGTTGGAAAGTTAAACAATATTGCATCGTTTCTGTTTTTTGAAAGTTCATAAACATTAACATGAATAAGTTCAATTCTACAGCATTCCGAAATTCCACTAATCCATTAGGATGCCCATATCCTTACATGAACTGTAGTGTAGAGTAGCTAGTGACCATACAAATGCTCTAGTTAAAACCTAACAAAATCTGAAAAAAAGTCATTGTCATCATCTATTGTCCTACAACAGATTTGGTTACAAAAGATGGTTTTGGTTTATTCTGCATGCAATTTTGATTCATATTACATCATAGCTTACTTTCTTAGTTCATGGTTGCTTCATATTTGCATCATTTTAACTTGCATACATCATATCACATCTTTATAAAATGCCTGTTACATTATATTCAGTTGTATTGCAATTTATTACATTTAATTACATTACTTAGCAGTGAAATCCTAGCACATTTATCACAGCTTGTACAATGTATCATGTGATAATTAGAATTTTAACACGTCTAGGTAAATGTACCACAATTGACACAGTTGATTATGACCAACTTTTGTGGAGATGTTTCCTTGTGGATCAATTGACGTAGGCTTGGTTAGTTGTAATGATTCCAACATTAAAACCTAGGATTAAAGTGACCCCAGGTTAGCGAATCACTTTAGTGCACAACAATAAATAACCTTTAGTGGTTGTTGATTATCAGTTGTCTTCAGTGTTACGTGGAGTGAAGTGATCCTTTGAACCATTATTATAAACCTAAATGCATGTTAGACAAACTAGAGGTAAGTACTATCCTGAGCGTAGCACACCCATTGCATACATGCATTTCCACCTGAAATAGAAGCCAGGCTAGACTATATCAAGTGTCATCTCAACCAGTTTGTTGCCACGACAAGAGAGTACTCCATGCAAATGTCCAATACCATCCAATGAAATTGGAAGAACAATAAGCCACAACTTGTTGATCATTGCCAACAACATCAAGCATCTTCATGATGATCCAAACGACTGTTGGAAGAGAGTGACTATTAGTGTCAACATTGTGGCCAAAGCCTTTGATGGATGCCAAGACATCTAGATGATTGTGATTCCATTAAATGAAATGACCAATTACTTTGAGTATTTAAAATAGATGATGACCATAAGCTTAGGTTTATGAGTGAAAGAAAATGGCTTTTGTCAACCTCTTACTCCTATATCCTAGAAGAGTCTAATACAATCACTAGTTGGGAAAATCTCTTAAAGATGTTGGAGAAGAAGCATGTGACCAATTCATATTGTAGTCAATCTCTCAACCAAGGGCAACTACTTAATCAAAAAAATATTTTCGTTAAGTGACCCCTAGCTCTACAAAACCTACTCTTAAACTACTTTTATTAGCTAGATCCCAAAACGTCACACAATTCAAGTGTTATAACTATGGAGGTTTAAAACATGCAGTTATCCATTGCCTTAAGGACATCACGTTTATTGATTTGAAAGCAGTAAGTTGGGGCGAGCCAAACAATGTTCATGGAGAATTCTATATGAAGTTGATTAGAGGGAATGGTTCAAGCACATGATTGGAAAAGCGTGCATCATTGCTCTTCTACTAAAGCCTAAGATGTTGGCTCAACAAGTGTTGTGCTTAGGAGTGTTGTAGATATTGAATAGGACTCTTATTATAGTTCCTACAAGACCATGGTTGACCTATGACAATACAATTATTAAGAAAAATTTAGAAGGGGAGGAGCTAAAACATTGTGCTCAAAGTGGATATGTGTTCACTCTTGAGGATGAGGAAACAATTGTTGAAGTTGAGGTTGATGAGTGCCTCGTGGCACAAACCCAAAAGCAGATTGCAAAAAATTCATTTTTGACTTTGTGGAATAACCTAAGGAGTTGATAGAGGCATCAAGGCATAACAAAAGAAGGAAGACAATCATTCTGATTACAACAAATCTAATGCCATTTCTGATCATGTCATTTTTGTTAAACCAATTTTGTTGCATCAATTTTCTATAGCCTGAGTAACATCAACCAAAATTTGAAAAAATAATTGATGATCTTGTTAAATTAGATCTTGAAACCCATACTTAAGTATTTAGCAATAAAAGTCTAACAATGATACCTCATTTGACATAACCATTTCTGAGCATGTACTCCAGGTATCAACTAACTCGTTAATAGATATGATTATGCCAAAATTTAATTTCACCAATCTCCACTATTTCAATCCTATACAAAATTTATCTACTAAGTTGACAATGTATTATGGCATGAGCAAGGTTGTCTTAGTAGAGATGTTATGCATCACAAATAAATATCTGTTTGTCCCAATCAATGGAGACACCAAGGCTACTAAGTTTCATGATCCACTCCTTAAAGACTTCTATAATCAACCCCACTCTATGACTAACTAGTAATTACTGATAATTTTCGAACATGAAGATACGATATCACACTTTGTGGACTATCATATTAGGTCTATATTGTCGATTTGTTACATCCAAACCCTACACACTCAACGACACATCATATTCTTGCCTTATTATGGAAGTATACATTGCAACCTATTTTTTAGAAGACTTGGCACCTATTAAGAGTGAATATGTTCACCCAAAGATTGCAATTGTCCATTGCTTAGCAAGCTAAATAAGTTGAGAACTATATTTTAGGATTTCAAGGGCAGGTTTCTAGCACCAATTCAAATAGACAAACCAAAGGTGGGAGCTAGGTCTTGACTCTCAAATCCTAAGTATTAATCTTATGATTCCAGTGGTCACAACATTGAAGGGACTCTTCTCCCTCAACCTCCACCTCCATTGACATCTAATCCACCACCATCATCATCTTTAAATCCTTTTCTACACCAATTTTAACAAAAATGAATTTCTTTATGAAGACCATTTTTCCTTAACTTCTCTGAATGCTGACCAGCATAAGTTAAAGCTAGTCTCCTCTAAAACCTTTGCTCCCCTTAATTCTAGAACCTCTTCTGTCACTTGAGGATCCATCAGTCCCACCTGCGTCTCCATTTTTAGATCCATCTCCGATCTCATTTTAGAATTCAACTAGGTAAGCTCCACATCCAACCTTAGCTCCAAGTACCTTTCAATGAAACATGCCTCCCATTACCCTCAAAAAGTGTTCATCCTAAACTTTAGTTTCATCCAGCTTGCTTTGCAACCAACAATTTCATCTTATCCACACCTTAGTCTTGCAGCACTCTGTCCAAAAGTTCACCTTACATTTCTCCATACATGACTATAACCAGGGCCCTCTCCATTGTGACAAAGAATCTCATTTCTTATCGATATAAGGATGCAATCCTCATGCTATAGAAAAAGTTTCCCAAGATTATCAAATGAGATTCTCTCGACTCCTAATCCACTAAAATTGCAAGCATCGTCGCAATCTACATTTGACTATAATAATTCTAATCTATTTATCTTCAACAGTTATAGACAAACACTAGTCTGCATGTGACCAACAAACCAATCAACTATTAAACATTTTCTACTCAACTAAAAGAATTTGCCTCAAACAATTCAAGACGGTATTCATTTCTACTTCTATTGTTGCATAAAACCCACGAAAATCACATAATCAATCTTGAATCTAAGCCAAAAAAAAGATGAATCAACTCTGTTTCTTTCATTAACGATTAAAAGATGCCCTTAAAGAATAAGTCTAGAGGACTCTTGTTTAACCTTACAGTTCTTATTAGAACATTTTGACCCAGTGACATTGCAAACTCCCTCATTCAATAACCCTTACGATTGCTCGAAAAAAAAATTTTAAGTCTACCAACTATATTAATGAAGAAGAACTATCGACCATTCTTGCTAGCAAACTAAAGAAGAAAGAATCTTCTCCCTTTAAACTTGAGGATAAAAATCCTATCCTTAAATATTAAAAAATCTTCCATGGCAAAAGTCATAATCAATGGAACCATCTACCACAACGTTCTCAAACTACTTAAATCAAAATTCACTTTAATGTTTCCAACAAGGAAGTTCTTACAACCATAAAAAAGGGGGTTTGTAGTAAAACCTATGACCTTTCTCTGAGAATAATTGTAACAACTCCATATTTTATAAATTTTGTAAAGATCATAGTCATATCACTTCAAAATGTAGAACACATAGATCTCCAATCAAGAGGTCGTTAAGGGAAGGGTGCCTTCAATAGTTCAGGGCTAAAAAGTCCATACCATCATAATCCCTTCAAATCTTAAATTTAGAACTGAACATTCCCAACATGATCTTGACCACTAACTCTTGATGTTCCATGACAAAGGAAAAGATGTGGTGAAAATAGTTCATGCGACATCTAGAAGAAATTCCAACAAGCCCACCTTTAGTAGCTAAGTCACTACCACGCTTTATGATAAAGTTACAATTACCTCCAGGCCAAAAGATCTTCCAATTTAAGTAGCCCATACGATGATGCCAGAGTCATTGCTAGCTAATATCGAAATTCATCAGATGCTCATTGAGACTTCTCACTCAGTTGATCTTCTCTTTCTGAATGCACTCAAAAAAGAAAGCATTAGCAAAGTTATCTTTTTCCTTCCATCAAATCTTTAACTTCTCTCAAGAATCCACCAAGACAAAAGGAAAAATCACTTCGCATTAAACTCTTGGGTATTCTTTTGATTCCATAATGCATAAAAAAGACTTCCTGGTGCTATAATTTCTTAATCCTACAATGCTATCCTTAATTGTCTAACCATGAACAAGTTTAGGATTACAATAGATCTTAATAAAGCCAAGAGAACAGCCATTCAAAATCTTTCAATCAAGTACATTGATATTTTTACTTGGATGACTTATGACATACTCAATAAATCATCACAATATCTCACAACATTTTCTGGATGTTAATCTAGATCTACCCGCCCTTCATCAAAATAAGCATACATTTGGTTAAAGAAACAAGTCATAAAAGAAGAGTTAACAAAAATTCTCAATGGATGATTCATTCAATCTATATTTCATCCAAATTGGCTCAATATGGTGCTCGTTAAAAGTGTAACGAATAATGGCAAATGTGTCAATTACTCTAATCTTAATCATTCCTATTTAAAGAATTTTATCCTTTTCCTTAAATTGATGATTTTGTCCACTTAATTGCTAACATTTTAATTTTCTATGTGCTTTCTCAAGGTATTACCATATCAAAATAGCCACAAAAAATAGAAAAAAGCATCATCCATCACTAATTTAGGTTAAGTACTATTATATAGAGATATCATTTGGGTTAAAAAATGCATGCGCTATATATTAACAAATGATTGACTTAGCATTCCAGTATGAAAAGAGCAGAAGTTAGAAAAAGAAAATATACTGATGATGTTCACGTAAAAGACAAATCATTCGAAGGATTTGAAAGAAACATTTGAGACTTGGATGAAATTCAACATACAATTAAATACATTTTAACGCACAGTATTTGTATCCTGTGGAAAGCTTTTGGGATTTATGGTTTCAAAGAAAAGAACTCATGCTAATCCAGACAAAGTGAAACATGTAATAATATGTCTTTCCTTAAAGCATCAAGCTGTGCAATGCCTTACTAGAAGAGCTCTTTGCTCAATTGATTCATCATAAAATCTATAGATAAAGCCCAATGATTTTTTAAACTTTGCCGGAATTAAGTCAAAAATCTAGAGGGCTACAAAATGTGAAAAAGTTTTCAAGATAATGCCAATCCTTATTGCTCAAAGGCATTTCTAGGTTAAGCACTGCTTATCTATCTTGTGCCCTCAAAGTTAGTTGATGATGTCAACACTTTAATCTATTATGTATCAAATTCCTTAAACGACGTTGAGTGTAGGAAAGCTGCTATCAAGAAGTCAGTTTCAAACTTAGTAATGCCTACTTGTCAATGACACCAATATTTTCAATTTTATATTATCAAAGTGGTATTCGATCAGCCTCTTCTAAATATACTTTAGTAAAGAAAGGTCTTGCAACGTTTACAAAAGTGGGTCATACAACACAATGAATATAAAATTCATTACACTTCTAGGTAATCTCTCATGTCATGTGTATTGACAAACTTCCTAAACAATGAAAACTCTTTATAGCTAGATCTATTTTTACCAACAATGTTATGGCAATAGTATGCTTATGGTGCATCAAGAGAAGATTTTTTGGCAATGGATTTGTTATTTTTAGACTTAACAAAAAGCCATTAAATTTGTCTTCCAATCACCAGTAATTAAGCTCATTATGAAGTCCTCATCATTGATTTCAAATTTCCTCTAAGCCTATAAGTTTAAGCTATCAAAATTTTTCAATGATTATCAACTAATTGTTTACCATATTAATGAATTGCATAACACCAAACACTTAATGTTAAAATCTTATGGTTAATTGGTCTCATCTCTCATCAAGAAATTTGAGCATATTGAAATAGAATCAAGAAATTGATTTGATAACAAGTTTCAAAGATCCATCTGGCAATACACCTCTTTCCAAGAGGCCAAGCATTGATGTTCAAGAAATTCATATCCATCAACTCGAGAGGCCTCTTGCTAGGTAGATGCTCTTGAGACATATCTTAAGTTAGGGCTTCTTCCCAAAGGTCAAAAGTAAGAAGGATCAAGTGGCAAGTTGAGGATTATTTAGTGGGTTAGCTTTTAAGAAAATCTTATCTCAAACATCTATTATAATGTGTTCACCCTCTCAAGTTGAAAAGTATTATGAGCCCTATTCATGCAAGAGGTTTTGGAAACCATGTCTTGAGTCACAACATGGCTATGAAAGTTATGCATAAAAGGTTCTTCTAGCCAACTACATTGAAGGATATTGCTTAATTTGTCAAAAGATGCGAAGGTAGATAAATTAATGGATCTCTTCCCTTTTAACCAATAGGAGCCATGAAAGTGATCCTTATATTATGGCCTTTCTCAATTCAAGAATTGAATTGCTTGGGCCCATTTCCAATTGTTGAGAATAGAGAAGTTTTTTCTAGTTGCCATTGGGTATTATTCCAAATGGATCGAGATAAAATCTTTTATTGTTCAAATAACAATTGAAGTTAAATTGTTTTATTTGGTTTGATATATTTAGTCATTTGGGGTTTATTCTATTATTATAACAAATAATGCAGTAATGTTCCAAACAGTACAAATTAGAGTTTTGTAAAATATAACTACCATCTTAAGTATGCTTCAATTGCTTATCTTAGGATAAATGACTAAGTAAAAGTAGCCAAAAAAAAGATTCTAAAAATTTTAAAGTCTTGATTGGAAGGCAAGGAAACAAATGAGTTCCATATAATGTTATGGGCATATCAAACCTCTCCATCCTTAGCAACAAGTGAGTCACTATTGTCTCTAGTTTATAAGTTTAGAGATAACATTCCTTACTAAAATAAGCCATCTAACTCAAAAGAGTTCAAAAAGAAATCCGTTCAAAGGATTCCTTCGAAGTCATTTTAGGAAATGATAAAGCTTATAGAGTAGACTTTGAACTTCTTAAAGAAAAATGGTCGCAAGATTATCTCACTTAGCTAAATCGAAAGAAAAATATGGAGAGATATTTCAAAAAATATCATAAAGCACCCTTTCAAAGTTGGAGATTTGGTCCTTAGAAAATGTGAATTCTCTTATAGCTCTAATAAGGTTTCAACAAGCCTCCTTCTAAGAAGGACAATATATTATTAAGACTATAGCTGGATCAAATGCTGACAAACTTCAGACAAAAGAAGGTGAGAAAATTCCCAAATCAAATCATAAAATGGAAATCACCTAAAGAAGTTTATGATAAGTTTTCCTTATCACTTCTCCCTTGCATTAAATGAAATAAGTATAGCTTAATTTGGCTTCAGTTATCAAAAAATTCCAAGCTTTGTATCATTGTTTTACATTCTTAAGAATTTAAGTTTCCTTCCGGACTGCTTTCTACATTTTAATGGTAAAATAATTCCATTTAACCACTCAAGAATAATAACAAACCTTCCTATGTAAGTTGTTTTTTTTCTCAAGCCAACTTTAATTAAAATTTCGTTTGATATTCCCTACTAAATAATAGTTCATCCACAATTTTCATCTAAGTTTGACATTGACACCAATCAAATTAGTGTTGCAACTAAACAACCCATAAGTTGTCCTCAAGACCGCTCAAACTTGAATTGCTATATTTCCAAACATTCTTAGTGCATGAAAGAATCATGCTTCATAAATCAACTTATTGGTGCACATTTGCTTGCCACGAATTATTCGAAGTGCAAATAAACTTTCTCAATTCAGACATTATTTTTCTTTTTAAGTATATTGGATATTCTCATGAAGTAAGATGCAATTACTATTCATTTTATGAAATGTCATATTTTTTCCTTTACTTTAGTCCATTTACTTCATAAATCACTTGGTTCAAACAATCATTTGCTTGATTTGATTCATTCTCCACTTTATCCACCATTTCATTTCAAGATTCTTTGAGCTTAAGTCTTCATTACAATTCCATCATGTGAAGATCTCAAAAGACAACCTTTACTTCCTCTTAATATTGCCTTCACCACTGTTCCATTATGTTAAGGTCTCAAGAAAAGTAGCAATTGTAACATCTGCATATTCAACTTCATTGTTATTCCATCGCATGAAGGTATCGATGATCATTCCCCTTGACGATATACATATATGCCTCCATTGTTGTTTCATTGCATAAGGATCACGAGAGATGTTGCCTTGCACCTCTATATCTATCTTCATCACTAATCACTCAAGTGAAGATCTTGAAAGCCATTACCCTTAGATGCTCCCCTTTCCTTGACAATTTTCCATTGTGTGAAAGTCCTGAGATGCATTGCCCTTGCATCTTCTCCTCCATTCACTAATGTTCCATCAACTAATGGTCTTTGGAGGTATTGCCCTTACATTATCTCCTTCACTATTGTTTCATTACGTGAAGGCCCCTAGTGAAATTACCTTTACATCCCCTTCTCATCAACCTTTCCCACTACTTCGTCATATGAAAGTCCTAGGTGGCATTAACTCCAAACTCCCTTTCTCTTCAATCATACAATGAAATTATTGCTTACCTTTTTCTACGCAATCTTGGTGAACAATGAGATCTATACACTCGAGGATCGACTTTCTTTCAAAATTTCATCTCACTTGATCTAAACTACTAACCATTAGCTCTATCATTACCAGTATAGAAGAGTTAGTCCATTCATTTGAAATCAATCTCATCTCTTACTTTCCATTGGTTATAGAATTATTATCAAGAATTGAGACTCTCCCTAAAATTTCCTCATATTGAATGTAATTCAAATGTGAACTAAATTCATAATTCAAATCAACTTTACTCAAATTAATGGGGGATCAATAGGTTATCAAACTTCACCTCAAGTAAATAATTTATACTTGGGGCCTGGGACAATGAAGCAAAATTTCAACTCAAACAATGTCACATTCTATAACAAGATTGATAATAAGTTATCAAATGTCACAGATTTGAAAAGGAAGAACTGAACACAAATTCAATACATAGTAAGAAAAAATAAACAAGAACTATTTGATTGTCAAATGTAACATTTAATAAATCCAATTGAGAGTTTGAAATAACATTCTCTAGGTCTAGAGCATCTAACTCATCAAATTCTCCCTCTAATATCTGAAACTTATTTCTAGCAAATGTTTTAGCTGATTGAAATCCTTCAAGCCAATAGATAATTTGCCATTTGCCACATGGATATGACTTCATAAATTAAACATGTATTCAAAAATAGAATTGTATGCTGCACTAAAGCGTTCATTTCCTCAATAGATTTATCCTTTTCTGTCATGACTTTTTATGTTTTCCTCCAACCCCTCTTAGATCCTCTTTCTTTCTTCTTTCTTCTCCTGAAACATACACTGTGTTAATCAGTTGATCCAACATCCACTTGAAAAGGCAAATTTTTTGATCATCAATTTGATGTAATTTTTCTTTGTAATATGGGATTTGGACCACATTCCTCTTTCAATATTTTTTCTTCCTCCTTGATAAAGATTGACATTGTTTCCAATTGATCTTCTAGTGCAGTTTTTTGTGATAACAATATCACGTGATTTTCCATTATAGAAAGAATTGTCTTTATATGTTTAACATCTTGTTCTAAGTTATACAAACTCTTCTCAATTCCTTAATTTCAAATTGAGCATTCTCCAACTCATGATCCTTCTCACTCAATTGATTTGAAAATTGTAGGATGCCTACCATAGTCTAAAACACCTAAAGAAGCCATTCAATGCAAAATAGACTTCATATTAGCTACCTATCTATTCAGAAAACTTGTGAGATACCAGCCATTCAATGAAAACAATCTTTTAATCTCTAAATATTTCTGCTGTTTTAGATTCTTACGCTCCAAATTTTTTTTACCTCAACATCAGAAAAGCAGTGTCAGCGAATGGCCTAATCAGGTGTGGGATATAATTGTCGATATAACCCAGGTCATTGGCTTGCAAGGTGGAATTCAGTTGAGTTTCTAGCTTTTTTACAGAAGTCATGTTCATTGAACAAGCATCCTCAATCTCAATGTTAAGGTCCTTTTCCATATGATTAAATTCCACTTCTCAGTTAACAACTTTTGTCAGTAAAGGTTTTAGTTGTCAATAGAATTTCTTCGATAACCCTTCGACTACTAAGGAGACAACATCAAAAGATGAATATGGCTCATCATCTATTAAGGGGGACAAGTTTTCTCTTCTGTTGAATGTCAACCAACCAAGGCAATATTAAAGAGCAAACAAAAAGACAGAAAGTCTACCTAAATCATCAATCTTGCTAAATCTAGTTGATCTTTAGGAGACGATGGAAAACTTTACAAAAAAATTTCTTTTTCATTCTCTAGAGAAAAAGCTAGTTCCATTGAGATCATTGGAATGGAACTATTAGGTATTTCATTGAATTCCAAGACCCCCAACTTCTTCAATTACTATTTTTCTAAACAATATTCATTGTTTCTACCACTAGTTCAAGTTTTCTCAAGAAAAGTGCTATCCAAGGGTTTCTAAACAATATTCATTGTTTCAACCACTAGTTCAAGTTTTCTCAAGAAAAGTGCTATCCAAGGCTTTCTCGTTCCCTTTTGACATTTATATTCTCCAATTATAATCATGTAGATAAAAAAACGAATTAGAAAATGTAGGGTTCCAAAAACTCTTAGATACTTCACTTTAAAAAAACTAACAAATTCAAATTAACATTCAACAACTATTTCATGGGCATAAAGGGAGGAGAAAAACAATATTGTTTTCTTTTGTTCTTATAGAAATAAATTCAACTTCATCTAAGTGTTATCCCTTATTTCTTCTTTCATCTCTTCTATAAATCTTCAACAGAGGTCCTTCGTTTTCTCAGTTTCTTCATTCTCGCCTTTGGTTACTCCAAGTCATAAGGTCAAACACGTTCTTTCTTGTTTGCACTCATTCCTTTAGCTCTCAACAAAAGAAAGTTTCTATTAAATTCCCTTCTCAACTTGCAAAAACATAAACTACTACCTGAAAGATGATTGATAATGTCTAGACCAATCATCCTGCAACTTTTTTACTTTCTCAATTATCAGTTCTTTTAGTTTGCCACACAGCTTATTCAATCTCCAGCTTCATTCCTTTTGAGTTCAATTTATGTCAAATTCAACTTTCACATATTTTGAGTTTCTTGTTATTTTTAATTTCTAATATTTATTTTGGTTTGTTATCAATATCAATTATCAGCTTGTGTTAGTTCCAATCGATGCCAAGATTAGTTCAAGGTGTTCATTTTGATGTCTTCAAAGTGAACCTACACAAGTAACATGTCAATATGGAGAACATCAAACGATAATTCAAAGCTTCCAAATGTTTAGGGAGATCATCCTAGATGATCATTACAAAAGTGGTCCTCTTAATCATCCTCAATGACCCTCCACCATGATCATTACAAAAATGTTCTGGCATGTATTTTCAAATATGTGATGATTCATTTGTTGTGACTATTTTGGATTTTGGTATGTTATTAAAGTAATTATGCATGAGAACTTTGAAAATCTTTAGCCATTGTTGGAAAGATGTCATGGCCTCTGTTTACATCTAACTTGTATTGGAGTTTATGATTTAACAATTGCTCTACTTCATTTTTTGTGTTATTGTTGTCACACCACTATTGTACTATTGTTCACAATGAAAAATCCTACAATAAGGAGGTTTTCGGTCCTCCAGGAATGCAAAATAGGAGAGTTAAAGAGGCCCAAGGGAGAGAATCTTTTGCCAATTACCTTTGAGATGCCTTAACACCATCAATTTCTTTGTCTGCCACCACTGCTGCATTCAACTTCAACTACTTCGTCCTCGAAAGACCAAGTTCATTGAAACCTCCATGCACTCAACTTCATTGGATGCATTTGTTTTTTTCCTATGAGCTGAGTATTTTCCATGAAGTTTCTTACTATTTTTCTTGAGGTTAATATTCTTGGTGATATACTTTAGAAAATCAATACCACTGTCCCAAACAGTCATAACAAACCATTCGAGACAACCCCTAGCAATCTAAAACGACAGTAGGGCGACCACACAATTTGAATATCTAGGCTAGATCTTATATGGATGGGTCTATCATGGATAAAAAATCTTTAAAAGTTTAAGTACCATAACAATGATTTCTTCATTCATATGTGATTGACTCAATGCTTGTGTGAGCAAGTAGATAGGTTCATATGACATTCATAGTTAGAAAATTAACTAATACCAAGTATCACCATTTTGGTCTATGGAGGTTTGTAAACACTAGTGTTAATGAGTTTCTTAACTCTGCTGCTGTCCAAAAATCCACTAATCCTCTAGGAAGCCGCTTTAATTGCATACACTATAGCATAACGTAGCTAATGGGCGACCATAAGATAGCTTCTCATGTCACTTTACATCACAAATTTAAACCTAATAAAACTTAAAAATAAACCACCCACTGCCATACCTTATATACCTTTAAGATCAAGACAAATTTCCAATTTTCAGTAATTAACATGCAAGATGAATAACTTCACTTCAAATAACCAGTTCAAAACTATTAATGAAATCACAATCATTATTATATATTTTTTTACATCATTTCATAAAAATGATAACAACTCAGTTTGGCTGAATTTTTTTGGAAGTGAAACCTCATTTTCATTGAAATGTCTGTGCCTGAAAGAAAAATTTGTGGTCTACATATGCAATCTTCTGACATTCTAAGGAAAAGTATCCTAGAAAGTGGATCTGCATCATGAAAGTTGAGCTTAATCATGTACTAAAGCACCTAAAACAAATGATAAAGATAATGGCCTTAAGGCTTGTCACGGTTGTTATTGATAATGATAGTACCTTCTTCCAACTGAGCAGTGAAAAGTCAAAAAAAAAACACCTTAGAATTTGACTAGTAAAGATTCGCAGAACGAACATTATAGAAATCATCTAAAGCTCTCCAGCCAGTTGAAACTCCCAATTCAAAATCTTCACCATAATCATAATATTTAGTGATCTCGGGGAAGAAGTGGCTGAAGTTGAAAAGACCATGTATGGGAAAGAGCTCGGCCTTCTCCATAACTTCCTTCAGTACATCTACTCCATAAATGCATAGTACCTGCAAAGACGTTAAAATTACTCTGGGTGATAAGAAAACAGTCTTTATTAAATTTCCACAAGAAAATGGACATTGGCAATTGTTATCTTCGTCCAAAACAAACAGTCAGATCATAAAGCCTCTCTCAAGATAATATGAATTGTCCAGGTTAGTTAGTACAATATTATGATACAAGAGGAATGCCAATAGCTAGGATGAAGTAGCAACAAAGTTAAATCTAAATATAGTTCGTTGGTAAAGGACTCACAGATTCACCAAAAAAGGTCCATGAATTAGGGATTAGGATTAACAACATTACTAAATGCAGTGCAACTTGTTACAAAAAGAAAATGCTTGTAGGCATCCCCATTCAGCTAATCATAAAACATAATAAGAATCCCACCTCATTTGCATCCTTGCAGATTTCAGTAGCACTTTTCTTGGGCCACATGACCCTCCAGCACCTGCTTCAATTGAAAATTTGAGATTAGTATGTTGAAACTTAGCATCATGAAAGCACACAAATCATGACAAATTGTTTTAAGGTTTTGTTTCGTATCCCTTTTGTTATTAAATTGGATTAATAAAAATATATTTGAAACATTTTGTTATTTAATGCCATTAACAAGTATAAATTTGATAAATATGTCGCCAATAAGCACTTATTAACAAGACTGGTATGTGAAATAATTAAAAATTTCCTTTTGATATTTTAAAAATGAGAAAAATATTTTTTAATATTATTTTGCATGACAAAATTGTCTTTTGAACCGGCCATATTTTTTTAATGTTTTGGATTGAAAATGTGTATTTTGAGATGCAACCAAGTAAATGATCGATGGCATTTCCAAAAATATTTTCACAAGTTGAGTTTGAAAATGGTATATCAAAGTGGGCCTAAGTTGAGAATCTAGCAAGCCAGAACTAGAGTGGAATAAAATAAAATGACAATGATAAACAACCTCTCTTTACCCAGGCGGCGTGCAAGCTCATGAGCTAGCCTTTGCCCAGAACTATCAGCATTTGTTGCTAGAATTATACGTGGCGCCTAGCATTTCAAAACAGAATTGCTGATGGTACAACTAAACAAAAATTTTCAAATGAAATCCTGAGAAAAAAAACAAGGCTAAAATATTCACCTTCTCAAAATACTGTTTGCATTTCCGTAAGTACTGGAGACTTGTATCCTGGCAACACATACAGGTCGCAAGTAATGATAAATTTGTATACCAAAGATGTTTAGACCAATCGTAGCTTATGAAAAATTACTTCTAAACAGCTTGATATAAAAAACAGACAGCAAGGAACAAAGCTTCAATATATTTAAAATAACAAAGGAGCTAAATTGAAGACAGTTGAGTCGCTACTTTTGCCAGAATCAGAAAACCCTCTTTTATGTAACCATGGACAGGACACAAAGTCTGCAGCTCTCAATAAAAGAAAGACTCCTGTCTGTTGAATAAAGAAACCTAACCTTCTGTTTAAGGATAGATAAGACACTAACAAACTTTCTGAGGTAGGAAAATTGGCACACAACTCCCACAATGTGCCAAGAAGAAGGCACTTTCTGTCAACAATCACAGAGAAATGGCAAATGTTGTCAGGAGAAGTTTTATACTTTGCATCATTTATTTACAGAGAAATCCAGGCCTTTCCCATTTGGGTTTTAACTACATCACTATCTGATAATCCATGTCTCTTATCGAGGGACTCAACTACAAGTTCCAGGAAGCAGATTGGAAAATCAGGTTCGTCAATGTCCTCCATTGGTACTGTTCTTCATCTATTCCCCTCCGACTTGCACCATTCCTTCAAGCTAATGATAAGGGTTATCCTATCAAGCAGAGGGGATCCCTCCACCCCAACATACATTTATAACTTAAAGCTTTGAAGAGCACAAGATAACTGGTCTATTTAAGGAGAGACAACACAGGCAAAATGAGAATGGAATATCTAATATAGCAGTTCAATACCCAAACTCTTACAAAAGGTATGTCTAGCTCTCAAAGCAGCTGGACGTGCATCCAAATTGAAGCACTAATGAAGTTAGCAACTATGCAAAGAAAATTTTTCATCTAGAAGTGAATATGGAGAATAGGGAAACTTACCAAGACAGGAACAAAACAAACTTCCTTTTATGTCAAAAATGGCTTTAGATTCCCCCTTTCACCATAGCGAACTACTAATGAACATTCTATACCATTGACAATCAAAACAAAGCTCACCTATAAAGCAACAACTGATTCAGTACAAAAGAATCTAAAAGAGCCTGGTATGTAAAAGACCTAAATTCATCACAAGTCCAAAACAAGAGCATAAACAAATGCTCAATAAAAGAATGAAAAATAAATGTAAAATACCTTTTTAGATTAATAGGTCAATTGGAGTCTTAGCAAGTCATTAATAAGAGCTATGATATGTTTGCTTGCTCCAAGAGCCAACAGTCCTTTCTTTGGAGTTATCGCATTGTTTTTTTTATTTTTCATGTTTGTCTATTTAGTTTTTAAATTGAAGGATTGTTTTAGTTATTTTATTTCATTTTGAAGTTATAGAATGGAATTATTTTATCACTTGTTGAACTAAATCAAAGATGGGTCCTGTAAATATGCTGATTTCAAAAAAACCATTCAAGATTGGTTTTATTGCATACGTGTACAAGAAGACGTAGATGACATTCTCTTTATCCTCTCTCTCTTCATCGTCCCCTCCCCTCTCGCTCCACTCACTACAGTTGCCAACACCTCTCTCTACTCTCTCTACACTTATGACACTTATTTCCTTCCTCGAGGACATACATTGCCATCAATAGCCCTCATGCTTGTAATATATTCAAGATCCTCTTAAGAAAACTAACTAAAAATAGTAATGGCTCCTTGCCCAAGTTAAATTCAACCAATGCTTTCTTTAAAAGACAAGTACATCATTGAAAAGAATGACAATCTCCTCTTTGATACAAGGGATGAACTTTAAAGTTCTACATACATTTCTATCTCAAATAATTTTGGTCTAATTTTTATTTAAAATTTCACAAATCATAACACAATAAACAATAACATGCAAATGATGACAAGTTAAAGAGGCCACCATACATGTTTGAAATGCCCTCAAAAACGCATATTGCACACATATATTTATCACAACTTTCTTAATGTCTTTCACAATCAAAGTGTCATCAATCCTACTCCTTTACTTGTAATATTTATACAAACATTTAACAAAGTATTCCTAAAATTTCAAATGTATTAAAAATTAAAAAATATAATTATTTTCAATTATTACAATTTTTGAAAACATTTAAAAAAATTAAAAATTTATTAAATTTTCATAGAAAAATCATAAACTGCTAAAAAGGAAATGCAACATATTAAAGAAAGAAAATGAATACTAAATTAAGAATATAAATTATTAATAATTCAATCACACAAAGATGAATGAAATCAGAATTTTCTAGATAATAAAATGGAAGATTGGAGCTTTATAAGAATAATAAATCAATTAATTTATAAACATACAGATGTTTTGATAATTACTACAAATATTAAATGAACTTAAAAAATTATAAAATTATATTGGGACACAGAGTCTACAAAGACATGCACAACAAGATTTTTTTGACCAAAAAAGAGGTTCCACAATCACAATATTAAAGACCAAACTATATTTTAAAAAAATAATAAAATAATTTCATAATGAATTTTATATTTGAAAATTTGTTAGAAATACTATACGATGCAAGAAAAATACAAAAATTGCATGACATATAAAACTCATTGAAGAGAATAATATGAAAGTAACTATGAATTTTTGGAAATCATTTCAATAGAAAATTTTTATAAATTTGTGAAATAAACAAGTTTTAATAGAAATTGATTTTTAAATTTATTTTCTAAAAAACCTAATCCATAATGGCATGATCTGAGTTGACAGCAATTCCAAGCGGCAAAAGCTGCCAAAAGAGGAAGTCATGCGCCTGTTAAGTGAAGAGGAATGGTTGCGAAGTAGAAAGGGTGTATCAATTGAAGAATAAGAAGAGTTAAGAGAGTATTTTTTGGGAAAATTGGAAAAATCCTATTTAGCAGTCAAGCCGAGAAGCATGAGAAAAAGATAGAGAGAGATAGAGATAAGGAATTAAGAGAATTCCTCATGCAGTCTCAAAAAAAAAAGAAAAGAATTAGAATTTAAGAAAATACAATTTCATGAACAAGCACAATCATAAGACAAGACCACTATGAAACAAAAATTTAAGATAAGCAAGCTTTCTAACATGCATGTATAAACTTGTCATAATGTTGTTTGATATTTTTAAACCTCAAATAAAACTCTATTTTTTTTGAGAGATCATAAGCTGATTGATATCATGTGATTTGCTTGTTTGTACTACCATTAGATGCTTATTTTTTGTAATTACATGAGCATGAGCATGAACATGAATTGCAAACTAATGCTTTATCTTACAATATATAAGTATGATACAAGAAAAATCTTAAAAGGTTTTCATTGTTATAATCTTATAAATATCATGATATATGTGATTAAAGCAACATTCAATGAGAAAATATAAGGAACAATGCTATGTTACCTAAAATTTAAGTGTTTTTATAAGTGAAATTAGAAAAAACAAAAAGGAAATAAAAATATGAGTTTGGTTGCAAAGGTCAAAGTATGATTTCAAAATGTATAAAATAACGCTCGGTCAAATTGGTGGATCTCGTTTTGGAGCATCATCCATAACCAGAACCTAAGGCACTACCACTATGGCATCTGTCATTCCGATGCATGAGCTGGAGGTAGAACTAAAAACGATTAATTTAAATGCAAAAAGCCCTAATCCTAAAACCAAACCAAAAAGAGAATGAAAAACTTGTGCAAATATAAAAGAAAAAGGTATTATAAAAAATTTATATGATTTCTTATTAAAGAAGACAGTTATTTGTAAAAGAAAATATTGTGTCATTCCCATGCTTCCTATTTGTTACCTTTTATTATCAATTTGACCCAGCAAACGACATGACCTAAAGTTATTTTACATGCATATTATATCGTTTTATTACTAAACTAGAAATAATTGGCTCAACTAATTTTATAATCCAAATATTTTAAAAAATGAAGAGGCTTAACATAGGACTCCAAAGAGCTTTGAGAGAGAATATATTTTCGTATTATGAGTTTTACTCAATTTTACATGTGCAAACAATTGCACCAACTAAACTAATTGTGAAATCAAGGACATGTATTTGTAGTTTTATTTCTATTGCGTGAGTCTATCGTATGAATTCGATCTTTTAAGGTGACAAAGTTTCTTTCATTTTGATTTTTAATTGTAAAATGTGATTTGATTTTTATATACAAAAAGAATTTCAAAAAGAAGTAAAAGTTGAAAATGATGTGACATTACTCAAAAAGAAGGGTTGTCGCCATGGCTTCCCAAGAGGATAACACTAAAAAAAGGGTCGCACCTCTTACTAAACACAAGGAATTTAAGCCGTTAATGTTTTGTCGTTTTAGAGTTTTATCCACCACAATTGGAAATTACAAACTATGATTGGATGCAATTTTGTTTAGGGAGTTTGTGCTCTGACCATTAATGATGAGCTCCAAATAGGGTCCACCACAAAGTTTTCATCAAAATAATAAAAATATAAATTATTATATAATATCTATAATTATTATGCTTTCAAATTTGTCTTTCTCTCAAAAAACTAAAGGATAATTTATTTTGCACAATTACTTTATTTTCAATGTAGCATTCTCAACCATAGTTTACCAAATATTACTACATTCTAATTGCATTTTCCAACCTCACCAACATCATAATGTTTCAAAGATTATCACAAAAGAAGACAGTATTCTAATGGGACCAAAAAGAAGCAAGCTATTCAACAAGAAATAGAATCAAGAAACACATAAATGATTCTTGAAATGATATGCTATAAAATTGTCTAATATTTACATCCCACATTTGCTAAAATATTTAGGTTTAATTTCTCTCCTTTTTTTTATTTTTTAGGTCATTGATGTAGGAAATTTACTAAGTTGTTTTAACATCTATAAGAGTTATATACTTCACAATTTGTTCATTGTATCAAATCCAATCTCCAACTCTCCACCAAAGTATTACAAACCAGTGCCACCGATTACATCGGCCACTCCTTTGGCCTCCAACTTGTCAGACACTCAACTTTGTACTTGTCAACCTCAGCCCTAATAAACACTAACACGTCTCAACTAAAATCCAAGACAAAAACCACAAGGCATGATCTGAGACCGTGCTCATATGCTTGCCTCTCTTCCTTGAAAGAGTAGGCAACATAAATCCTCATTCTCTTCATTGTTCATTTCCTTTCCTTACCAGGCACCATCTCCTCATTGTCGAGCTTGCCCTAACAATGAGCGCCACAAGGTCCCTAACTTACATTGGCTTATATAGCATTGATCTCAACAACACCAACCCAAGTTCCTCATCGGTGAAAACTACTGACACATACGCATCGATGTCACAAACGAAGCAACCAAAATCTAAATGCAAAGCCCTCGATAGCCATGTCAACACCCACTACCCGTCAAGGAGGATAAGCACCATTATCGAAGTCAATGCCACAACCATATTGTTGCACAATATGCAACTCCCATTTCAATTTTCTCTCCCTTTTGAAAGCTTATGAAGACACCTTGCACAAGCTCTTTGTTAACTTCCTCTAGCCTGAAAAAAATCTCACATGTTGAAAAACAATACGTCCATTCCATGCTCATGTTGCATGAGATGCTACAGAAGAAAAAACTGCAAAATCCGACCCAAATTAACATAACGAATAATTAATATGTCGGTTAATTGAATCTTGAAACATGGCAAAAAAATACTTCCACTTCCACAACATCCAAAATCAACTCTAATCATGAAACCATGATCACTAATCTTGGCAAAATATTAAATGGCAATAAAACTCTTACTACAAAACACAAATTCAATGAAAATAATTATCTCCAATGGTTTTAATCAATAATGATGTTCATATGTGACAAAGACAAAGATGACTCCCAGTTTAATCAGTGGCTACTCCAATAGCAAATAACCCAAAGCTCAAAAGCTTAAAGGCAGTAAATAATATGTTAATGTCATGGTTGATTAATTCTATGACCAACAAGATAAGAGAATGTTTTCATTATTGAATAACATATGCATCCTTTCAAACAAGAAGATTTCAAATTTTGAAGTAAAGGAATTAAACATTGACCCAGTATTACAACATGTTTGCAAAATATAACCAATGGGTACAATTGTGTGAGAACACTTGTGGATATGCCTTAAAAATGAAATCAAGTGCAAACATATTGTACAAAACAAAAAGATGTATAAATTTTTATTTGGGCTCAACAAAGACCTTGATGAATTTTAAGAAAAAACTTTAATGGATGAGACCTCAACTTAACTTCCAAGAAGTATCTTTAGGAGTTTGAAGAGAACTAGGAAAAATGCCATATTAAAGACTCAAACTATCATATCTCATTTGAAAATTCTACCAAGCTATTCTTAGGCACCATAAACACCATAATGACAACAACAAGAAGAGGAATAAGCCATTTTGTGAGCATCACTAAAAACCCAGTCACACCAGACACTGAAATATTCACAAAAAATCAATCAATTGAAAGCTCTCACGCACACAAACCAAAGAGAGCTGCTGCAACACTGTTACCAAGGAAGAAAGTTTTGTACTAGCTGATCTCAATCCATTTAGTGAGGAATAAATAAAGATTCTGAAACAATTGAACATTTAATCACAAATACCTCAATTAAACTACAATTTATTATCAATCAATAAACTCTCTCAAAATCAAAATTGACACTAAACTTTCTCCTCGTTAGTGACAAATATGGATTGATTCCACTAATTAGATGTCAAGAATACTTTTCTCAATAGAGGCTTAATTGAAGAAGTGTACATAACTATTCCTCCTAAATTTGAGACACACCAAAATTAACAAAATATATAAGCTGAGAATATCTTTATATGAACTTAACAAACCCCAAGAGATTGGTTTGACAGATTTACATGGGTGATCAAACAATATGGATATTCATAATGTCAGGAAAATCCCACTCTCTTGGTTAAGCACTCATCTAAATGGAGGATTGTCACTCATATCGTACATATTAATGACATTACTTTATTAGGCAATTTTAAGGAGGAGATCAGCATTCTTAAGGGTTTACTCACCAAAAAATTGGAAATCAAGGACTTGTTGAGCCTCGGATACTTTCTTAGAATGTAAATAGATCAATAAAAAGTAGTAATTTCAATATCTCAAAAGATATTGACTATCACTTCATAAAAGAAAAAATAAAAAAAAAGAAATTAAGTTGGTACATATGCCAGTAAGCCTTCAAACAATATACATCTACACTAAAGGCCCATTGAGAAATAATTTCAAAAATCTGAGTTCCAAGCTAGGCGAAATCAATATTTACTGCCCAGATTGAGAGGGAATGTTGAATATTTTGTACTTAAAATCCAAATTTGATAGAATATTCTGATATCATATAGAATATTCTAGTTTTATTTTTTTTTATTTTATGATTTTTTATTTGATAAGTTATTTATATAACAAATTTGGTTGATTATTTTTATCTAATTATTAGATTAAGGAATTATCATCTATAAGAGCAGTTGCACAATAAATTTTAAAGCAAGAAAAAAAAACTAATTCTTCACAATTTCCTCATATTGATTACTTCACCCACTCAAAGGTTCAACCCAATGAAGGCAAATTCTTGCATGATGACACCCATGGCTCCATCTCAACAAAGAGTTGGAAAAGATAACAATAGTCAGAATTCTATAACAGGTTCAATGTAAACCTCAAACATTAGCACCAGAACATCACAAGCTCACTCCATGTTACAACCTTTTGTCACCATCCCATGTTCATTTGTCGATTGGCACCCATAGAAAATGCCTATTGATGCATATGCAATTTATTTAACAAAAATCTTCTTCCTTACAATATCCTAAACTTTTTCATTAAAGAATCTAGCTCTTCTTATCATCACTCTTTAGCTTGGAAAGTATCATCTAAATATTAGAATCAAGATATCTTCTTATCAATATCCTCAATGCCAAACTTAAATTGGAATCTGACTGAAGAGTTTTCCTCTAATATTTGGTAGCATTAACATTCTTCTTTGAACTAATAAAAACAAAATAACACATAAAAATCCACTGTAGATCTCCATAAAATAACCTTTAATAGACTAATACACCAACCTCCACTTTGAAGGCTTGTTTCTCTTGTTTCACAACCTTGACTCTAAAGCCTTGTGAACCAAAGGTCAAGTTTCCAACCTTTTAACAAAACTTTGCAACAAATGGCATAATCAACATCTTCACAATCTACTAGTGATTTATATATAAAAATTTGGTAAAAGTCTAATGAAATTGTGAACACATTTTTGTATCTTTTTTCTCTATATTTGCTTTCCATATGGAGCTCCATACATCTCTTTTATCTTCACCCTTTAAACTATGAATATTTTAGTGCAGTTTGGAATTGCCGTGCCTCTAAGATGTCATGCCTAGTTTATACCTAAAAACAATTTAAAATATTCTTGGAGAAACAGCAAAAGCATACAAATGGCAAAAACAAAATAAGGAAAGCAGAAAAGACAAAATTCCCAGCACTGTGAGAAGTTATTTAGAAATGAGCAAATTATTAGGATACTGATTTGCACGTGAAAACCTAATGAACAATGAAAAATAATAAAGTCCTACTCAAAATTGTGGTGCCTTGCAACCAAATATTCTCGGTGAAACATCAAAAAATACAATAAAAAGAAAATTAGAAAAAGGCAGAAATTTCCCAATACTATTAGAAGTTACTGCAAAATGAGCAAATTATCAGGATATTGAATTGTATTCGTGAAAATTCATTAACAAAAAAAAATCAAACAAAGATAGTAACTTTTAACAACATTGAAAAATAATAAAGTCCTATTATTTTGTAATCAGCAAATTCCTTTTGATTCACAGAATAAGAACCAGACCTCATCAGAACTGGGCAAGACAGAAACTTTTGATGCATTCGTACTTGGAACACTAACGCAGTTGCGATAACCAGCCTCTTCCAGAGAAAGCTTATCAATTTCACTATCAACCTTAAAAAAAAAAAGTTGCACATAATCATAGAAGGATTATTTCACAATTGCATTTGAAGAGATAACAAAACAACAATTAGGCCATGGTAGACAAGTTACAATTATGACGTCATTTCCAGCTACCATATCATCAAGCCCATAAAATATAGTTTCGGTGTCCTTCTCCTGAATAAGGAAAGAACAAAAAAATGAGTAGAAACTAAACAAATTGTGTAATGTGCTTAGGCAATAGAGGGAAAGGAAACAGCAAGAAGAACATGAGCTCCTTTACTGCAAAAAGCATGATAACATCACGACTTATCAGGTACTTTGAGGTAACTGTACCTGCCAGAGTCTTTTACTAACAGCATAATATCTACAGCTGACAAGTTTTCCGCCTTGTCTATATGTAAAAGCAATTACAACCTAGACATAGTGGGTAATAAATTAGACGCACTTAGATGAGTACATCAATTGCTTTAAAAAGCACTATACCTCATCCCCCCATGTAGTCTGCAAGACTGCATTTCTTCTTAAAGTTTCGGCAGATATGCCTCTTGCGTGAAAGTAGAAAATAAGCTAAGATCAAAATGAACATCAAAAAATTATTTATTAGGTTCCTTGAAACTGGAATAGGTAAGATGTATGCATTATTATATTAAGGCTACATGACATGCAAATATGGAATAATCTTCAGATGCCTGAGATTCTTCCTAGGAATTACTCTGCATGATGAAATTCAAGTACAAAACCTATAGAAACAAATAATAAAACGTGCCCCATAATATTAAAACTTATGTCAAATCTCAAAATATTATCAAACAAACAATTTAACCCATACAATTAATAACACAACTCTTAAAGCATTAATTAATTATGGTTATTTTCAAAATTAATATAAATAACTCATAGTTTCCTTTTCTTCTAATTATTCACTTCATTTGATAAATCAACTAAATTCTCATTCATCTTTGCACACTTTCCAGAGATGCTGCTGTGTCAAAGACTGCAACTCCCATGGAAGTAGTAATCCTTGAGTAGTGGTATCGTGGATTGCTGGTTATTAGTTTACATGTTCGGTTCTTTGAAGTTTAACTTTTAAGCAATGGTTAATATCAATGTCAAAAATGAAGTTTGCATCACTTTACTGTTTGAAAGAACATAAATGGATGTGTTTTTAATGTCTTTTTGAGTCGTGCACTTGACATATTATTGCCGATAAATTGTCTCAAGTAGCATTGACCGACCTTATTCTCCAAAGAAAAAATATAAAGTTTAAAATCAAACATAACCCTCATTTTACTGTTTCATCAAAGAGTATAAATGGATTTGTTTATTATGACTTTTTGAGTCATGAACTTGGCATATTATTGCCAATAAATTGTCTTATGTGACATTGACATTGATTTGATTCTACAAAAAGAAAACACAGTTTAAAACCATGCGAAAACCTCAATATTCTTTAAAAAAAGGACTTGTCACGTTGCTTTTATAGTGATGTGGTCATCCGATTCTTCTTATATACAACACGGACTAATTCATCAATAGTATTTGCTACACTTTATGGAGAACTGAATGGAACAACAAAAATTTTCATTGTCGAGGAGAAAGAAGATTATGGTGGCATTTATATTTGTAATATTCAAGTTTACTAGGGAAATGTTTTTATATTTTTTCTCATATTCATGAATGAAATATTCTACATCTAAAATAAAAATTTTTGAATGACTGTACATTAACTAGAGTAATAGTTTTGTGAAATTTTAGTATTGGTAGATAATATTTAAATTTTATTTATTTGATCGATAAATAAAAATCTTTCATGGATGGAATATTCTACCTAAATAAAATCTTGTTTTGTTTTAATAGAATGAGTACTAGGTGATTGTTTAGTAATATTCTAACACTGAAGTGCATGTAAGTAATATAGTTTTTTTCTGTATTAAGTAAATAACCCTAAGATTGGGTCCTCTAGTGTCCTAAATTCTTTCTATCGATGGTAATATGCTCATCTAAAAAAAATGAAATAATGGCAAAGGAAAAGCGACAGTGATAGAGAATAAAACACTAACATGAGGGTGTAAGGAGTTTCATCAAAGTAAATCTAAAAAAATAATTATATAAAAACTTCAATAAGCTTTTTGGTAAATGAAAATATGCTTGTCAAAAAAAAAACAAAAAGGGATAAAAGCAAAGCTTGATCTATTGAGAATGTTCTATTGAAATAACAGTTTAAGAAGTTTCACAAAAGTTGATAAAAAAGAATATAAAAATAGCCATTTCAACCATCTTATGATTAAGATAAAAGGAAATACGCATGATAGATATCTCAGGTAGTTCAAGCAAAAAAAAAAGAGATAGGTATCTAGCAATTAATGGGATCAAACATGATGGATGAAATGGGAAATTGCACTTGATGTGTTGGCATATGAACATTCCTCAAGTATAAAGGTAGGGATGTGCACAAAAATCACTAGACAAAATTCAGAACAAATTCAAAAAATTGCTATAGCTTATGTTTTAATTCAGTTGAATGATTTCGTTTTAATGAGCTCATGCATAAACCAAGTTGTTTTGATCATCTTAGGTTTAAATTTTGTTAAAATAAACATAACCGACCTAAGATATGCATAGCGAAATATACACAATTCAAATATAAGAGTTCCCCATCAACACTTAAATTAATCCTAGTTACATTCATTACATGTTCTTTAAAATCACACCATTAAACATGAATAAGTATCAACAGTAAATATAACAAAAATAAAAAACAAAACATGCCATAGCCTATGAAATTAAGTGAAGCAAAATCAAAGAAAATCTTATTGTTTCAGCTGACAAGATAACATCAAACAAAAAATTTCCCAATTCTTTTGCTAGATTTCATTTAATCTTGAGTTGATTTCGATTTAGTATAGGATTTTTTTGTTTGCATTTGTTTTGGTATGGTTCTACCCAAAACTCCAACAAAACTAATCCATCACACACACCCATTTAATGGTATACTTTGAAGTATTTTTGAGATGATAATGCCAGGGTAACATTTGAAAATAAGCAAATGGATATGATAAAATAAGTACATCTAAAACAAAATTGGAATAGTTTCAACAAAATATAAGCTAAAAAAGAAATGCAAGCATTGATGGAAAGTTGCTTTTATAAAGAAAGAGGAATTGATTTATTGTGTTTTGCCTAAGGCTATCACATGAAGTCACAGCAGATAATACCTGTGCATCATGTTGAAAAAAAATCCTTCCATAATATATAGAGTTAAATTAAACGAATTGATCAAGAAAACTAGAACATTACCCTCTTTATCTTTTGTCAGTCTAAATTTTGCCCACGCCCCCCTCCCCAGTTCAGGTTAGCTCCACACCCTGGAACATGGAAACTTTGATCTCACTTTTATGAATAAGATATTCTACCTTTAGTGGATCATGCACAGGTAGAGTAGCCTATTACAGCTTCAGAAAGTTAGTTTGGCTTATGAAATTGGTGCATGCAAAGTTCCACCAACGTTGCTTAGGAAGGACGTGCAGACAACCACCAATCTTGCTTAGGAAGGGCATGCAGGCAACAGATTAAGGATAATAATTTACAAGCTAGAAGGGATTCTTCCTCCACAGTACAATAAACTCCAGGAAAATGAAATAAAGTGCATAATATGAAAATATCATATGATGCTGTTCACATAACACTATCAAGTGGTCCTTACTACCAATTTCTTTTATTCAGTCCTTTTCAGTAATATCTTTCATTCAGTCGTGTTTGAGCTTCCATTTGCCATGGTTCCCACAAGGAAATCATTCAAAGAAAGAATTGATCAAAAAAACTACTCCTTAAACAAAACACAACCCACTATTATTATTTATAAGCAATGCCCTAATGTTTGGTACTACAAATGTCTATGCACACGATCAAGCACCTGTGTATCATAGCAAATTTTTCTTTCATCCACAAGCTATTTCTTCTACACAAGTTTCCACGATGGTTAAACCTTGGTAAATCAGCTACTTCAGTTGTTATTGGGGTGTGTATTCAGTCAATTTTATTCACTAGTTTGACTGACAAGTTTGGCTCTCATTATTGAAGCCTAAAAACCAAACCAATTGATGCACATTCCAAAAGCCTCACCAGACTTTATTGATTAGAATTGCAAAAGTTTCACTACAATCAAAACTTTGTTAGAACCCATATTGTTAAGTGAATCCAAGCCAAAAAACAAAGTATGCATTCCAGACATAATAATGCTAACCCCTGCAAACTGAACCAAGCTAAACAAACCAAAATATGTGTTTTGCTTAAAAATACAAGTTTTCCATCGACTGGTACAGAAAAAAACCAAAAACAAACTAAATGCAAAAGAATTGCGTAATCCAAAACTAAACCTCACCAAAATTTGTTGATTAGGATAGAAACAGTTCCACCACAGCCAAATTTATGTTAGAACCAGAACCCTTATTCTGAAGTGAATCCAGCAAAAAAAAAAAGGGCATACATTCTAGACCTAATAAGTCAGAAACCCTGAAAACTGTGCCAAGCTAAACCAATAGAAATGTGTTTTGCACATGGTAAAGCCAAAAAAGGGAAGAACCAAACTAAAGGTTGCAAAATCTTATACTAAACCGAGCAAAAAAATGTGAAACAATAGCAAGAAAAAAATTTCTAGCTTCACTTGTTTAAACTAACTGACATACACCACTAATAACTTGCACTTGGTATGCCAAAGCTTGACCTCAAATCAACTCAATTTAGCACAATTAATTCAATTGAAAGTAAATAGAACCAAATTGCAAGATTTGATTTCGACAAGGAGAACTTTAGTCCGGTCAGCACCATTTGGGCATGCCCAAGTCAGGCTGGCACAACTCCACAGCCGAATTTCCTCTGACAAAAATTGACCTGACAATGAGTAGGCCAATTTCAAACCTTAAAGCTATTTTGTTCTTTCAAATTTTCACATTCTCTCCCCTCCCTTTTTTCCCAGCCATTTGTGTTTTCTCACCCTCTCATCACTTACCTCCATCAATCCCTTACCATCATGTTCCATGACATTCAAAAAAAACAAGAATGCTACCAAAGACAATAACACCAAATGAGAATTTTGTCAGTGTAAACAACCAAGAGCCCAAGTGGCAATCAATTTGGATAATCATAGAGGAGACCCTTTGTAATGCTAATCCACTTGAAATAACCTCCTTAAGGTTTCCCCAAACACCTATAGCTTCTTGGGTGAAACTCATCCCTCATCATCTCCATCTCCTTTTAGTTGTTCGTCATTCATCTTCTTTTCCCTACAAAGACTATTGAGGCCTTCTGCTAACCCTAACAACTCTTAGATGACAATCTCCAACTATCAAATATCCTATATAGGCACTCCACCATTTTCCTTTTATTAACGTCTCTTTCCCATGTTTCACCCAAGGATATCACGTAATAACCTTTGCTTGGAACCCAAACTAACCACCTTACAAACTAAGGTTTTACTTAATATGATTAAGAGAATAATTAAAAAAGGAATTGTTGTTGCATTTCAAAAATAACAAGCCCAAGCTAAGCTAAACAAAGTAAAGAATGTCAAATCAAAAAAAAAGAAGACAAAATGCTAACATTCAAAGGACGGAAACGAACTGCTTAAATGCAAACAATCATTCAAATAAATCATTTAACAAAGGGAAAAGCAATCAAAAGTTGTTTTCCCTCACTTCAATAAATTATACATATAATAACAATCCATTGGCCTTTAAGCTAGATATTAAGCTTATGCCATACTTGACTTTATGCCAAATATCTTCTAGATTGAGCACTTCGTGCCAATGCGAGCACAGCAACCTTGATGATTAACCAATCACCTTCTAGACATGAAATATTGGATGAGGGGCATACCAACATTCACAATGGTGACATATATATTGAATTTTGGATAACAAACATCACTCATTAATATGTTCACAGTCGCATTAATGGTACTTCTATCACTATTGTTTTCGATAATTATTTTTCAAACTCAACATTTGATATATTAGTTATCATTGCTACTAGTGTTGTTTATCACAAATAACTTTACCAACACATTCATTATGATAATTCTTACACTACAATAAGTATCAACTAATTTTTTAGGAAATTTTTCAAATCATATGAATAATTGTATTTATTCATTATTAAGTGACAAAACGACAAGACTACAATAAGATATCTCACCATGTAGCTCCATATCGAGTGTCATGACTTTACCCATTCACATTTAATACTATGCTTTCCATTCCCATTAGAGTATGAACCAAATAAAACTATTGTGGCTAGGTTAAATGGAACAGCTATATTATGGAGCTCTACTCCTAGTTGCAATGTAAATAATTAATGTTTCTACAATATATCACAATATTATGATCTGTTTGTATTATTGATTAAACATCAACAAATAAATCAAAAGCCATAACAGCTGTGAAATCAGAAGCTTGATAGATTAGCATACAAAAGATGGTTAAAAGAACCATTAAACGACCTTAAAAAATTGTTGCCAAGCATGCTATTGGTTCACCTTTAATGTTTTCGAAAAGATATCCAACAACCTACATCCTCAACATTAAGGTAAATCCTTGGTATCCAATATAAGAAAATCAAGACCAAATTCACATCATATTTGAATGGATCAAGAATTATGAAGGAACCAAGATCATCAAGATGAAGCTAAAAGCCACATTATAACAATAAAATATTCTTTATGGAACGGAATCAAAGTCTAATTACTAGAGTTCTTAGTTGGGGGCATTTTTGCTAAGTCTAAGTAACCATAAGTACCTAATGACCCTATTAAACTAAGGCCTCCTCTAAATCAACAAAAACTTAATCAACTACTAATGTTGTGGAACGATCCACCTGGGTTTGGCCCTTGGATCCTCTATAACATTGCCAAAAGCCCCCCAGTAAATCCTAACCATCAAAAAGGAAAACAATCCAAACTACTTAAGGCCCTTCTACTAAAACCAAAAGAAAAAAAAAACACGCTCTATATTGTCTAAGATTTTAGCGATCACTAATCTCCTTGGCTGTAATTGATTTTATCAAATAAAATTTTGACATATTTATCATTATATTTGTCAAAATTTAGCAAGAAAAAATCTAAAATCTAATGCTCAGTCTCACCGTGCCAAGAAATTAGGGAAGTTCATCCTCCAGCGATAGAGGAGTAAATTGATTACTTTGAGATCGTCAAATACAAACAAGTAATAAAACAAATAGTACAAAAAGATATAGTTTTGTCCTATTTAATAAATTCTATAGATAATTGTGAACATCTTTCCCAATTACAGTATGATTATTATAACATCTACCATTCTAGCATCAAGATGACTCCTTATGAACCTCTATATGAAAGAATGCATCGAATCCCACCGTGTTTGACTTATATTAACAAAAGGGGGTATTGAGACTTGAAATTATCAAAAATCATTTCATAGAGATTCAGGACCAAACGAGAAAGGCATTGACTTCGCAACCAAACAACATTCCTTTTTTGAAAGTATCTACTAAAAAGGTGCAAACGACTAGGGTCAAAGACAAACTCCATTCAAGATCCATTGATCAATTGACAGAATTAGAAAATTCAGGACTTTGACTCATGAGCTCGCACTTGCACAAAATGATGCAAAAGTGAATATTCTTTCAATTTTTCATGACCAAGAAGATATGCAATAGACCTACATACCATGAAATATATGACTATAAACAACAACTAGATTTATCCTAACTTTCAACAGTCTTGGAACACAAACAAAAAAACATCAAAAACATGTTGTATTGCTAATAAATCTCTAGTAGAAGAACTATTCACTTAAAGGAGAAACTTAGGCAACAAAGTGATGTAAGATAAAAAAAAAGTCAAACCTTTTTAAGTAAATTTGAAATGCAAATTTCCTAAGCCAAATAAGGGTTTCACAGTTGCACTTGGCACCCCAAATTTAATTCCAATAAGTCTTAATTGAACCTCACTTAGCCCAATTGAGTCAATAGGGTCTCAATCAAACCAAACAAAGATATGGCTCAAACTAGGCCCACCAACATACAATCAGAGGCACCCATTGGGCTCCTAGGCATTCCCAAGGCAATGCTTGATCACTTGGCTATCATTAGACATGACCATATAATGCTCGATCACTTCCATTTTTGTTAGTAGAGTGATTTCATGTCAAGATTGACCCAATTGCAAATAGAATCCTTCTTCCTCCAACTCTTTGCTTTCCACTTTCACCCACCTAATTAAGCTCTCGCTCTCCATCACATGCCTACACCCAACACTTGGCGTCACGTGTCATGTGACCTTACATGGAAGGAAAGCTATTGATCGCATCAAAGCATAAAAAATGGTAGATGGTAATGACAATATAAGCAAACAATAATAGAGTGAGTGCCAAAAAAGACCCCATTCAAGGTTCCTTAGACCACAACAAGCTTACCTTGCCACATGTCCCCCTACCACTTCCTCTCCTTTGGGAAATTCATTGTGTATCATGCTTACCATAATTCAAAAACACCACTAAGGCCTCTAATCAATCCGCAATAGGCCTACAACGATGATACATGATAGCAAAAGATCCCATCCAACCACCCACCAAGTCATCCCACCATTATTTTCCTTGTTTTGTCACTTCTTCTCTTATCCTCTCACATTTCAACAAAAGCATGTCATTCCTCAACCTCTTAATCGTTCCTTGGATTGAATCCCAAACTAAGTCACCTTACACACCAAATGCATTGCAATTAGTAAGCCAAAAACAGGCATACAACTTGATAAACTTGGTAAGAAACCAACATTCTATCCGTCTAATCAGATTTTAAAGACTGCACTACTGTTAAATGATTAATTGGAACCACTATATAATGATTTCTTAAAATGATTTGCAATTAAAAGCTGTTTTAATTCATTTTCTTGGTTACATAATTATACATATAATAACTCATTAATCTATGCTAAATTACCGACTTGTATCGAATGATGACCTTTATGCAAAAAGTAAGAATTTAGGCCAAATACTTTGCATTATGCCAAATGAGCTCTTAGTAGAATTTTCCATGATGATATAAGCTATAAGAACCCAATGGTTAAAGAAAAACCTCTAGGACACTTAAAGTTTGATAGGAAAAACACTCAAACTTATGTCGTTACGTCTATGTTAATTCAAGACAACAAACACCACTATTCAACATACCTATAATCACATTAGTGCATGCTAAAGTATTTTTTTTAACAATCTATCGTATTCTTTTAATTTCACCTATCAATTATCTCTTCTAGTTGCATTGTACATTATAAACTACTTCACTCATATTTCTTCCTATAATAATTTTAAATTATGTTGGATCTATATATATATATTTTCTTTGTTCAATCAAACACAGATTTTGTACTGAAGAAAGATCAACAACAGTCCAAATAAATTCAAATTTTGTGCGACAAACGAGCTTACCATCCTCCTGCTATACCACTCATGATGCAAGAGCATCGACAATGTTTTCTTTTGCTTTTCACTCTCCCTACCACCTTCTAGTTCATCATCATAGAAGACAATCATGGGTAATATTTCTTTTTAACATTTTATCTTTGAGTAGAGCACGTAACTCTACTCCTTATTCCCAAAAATTAATTGTCTAAAATAAAAATTCTGCCTCTACATTAATATAGAGAAAAAATGATGATTCTTAATTCCAAATAAGCTATAAGAGGAAATTAATCCCCATCTACAAGGCAAAGTAGAGGAATTGAGATGGAGGGGCAATATAGAGGTAATTAAACCCCTCTCTTTAACCTTAATGGATGAGTTTTGGAAGCAAAAGAGATTTTGCATTCCTTAAACATATCAAGTAATCCTTACATTAATATGATCCTTAGCATATTTCTTTTATGGAGATAGTTTATTGAGTTTGATTGGAGTGTATTCCTTAATTGTATTTCATATCTTATAATTGGTTATCTCACCCTTATCTCTATATATGTTGCAATGCGACTCACCAGCATTTATTAACATGTTTTCTATTCTTTAGTAGGGTTTGGCTAGCCGGGTTAACCAAGTTAAGATAAGCTAACCAAACTAATCCAACCAAACATGAACATGCTCAATAACTAATAACCAAGTTAATCAACATCCTAGTTAATGACCAACTCAATTAAACATGATGCTCGCTATCACACATATCAAGTTTAACCTGATTTAGCTTGATTTAGCAAACAACAAAAATTTACTCAACCAGACCAATAAGTGGGTTGAGTTGGTGTTAGTTTATGCTAACCAAAATCCAAACAAACCCATGTAGATTATGCAACTGTAATGATGCTGTTTCCCTAAGTTATATTGGGTAACCTCTCAATTGTTGAAATATACTCTCAATGGTTATATAAATCACCAATGTTTCTACAACTTAACATGTTCTTATGATCTACAAACATGACGTGCTTAAATCCCACCCTTGTTTTGTTTTTAAAATTGGGAGTGCGACCCCACATGGCAAAATCCTGACATATTGCTTGAGTTCCATAAAAAGTGTTTTCTTGATTACGTCCACTTTCACAATTGTTTAATGGTTCCATATGCATTGGACTTTTATGAGAATGATGTGAAAAGAATGAACAAAAAGCATTCCTAAGATACTAAATGTCTCCAATAGAATTTAACAACAAGTACAAATTTTGGAAAATACCTCCGAACACAAAGGTTCTAAGTGAAGATCCTCTTCAGAGATTGATCTGTATTCCTTACATTTCAAGGCTCCAACAGTAAGTCCAGAATTTTGTTTGACACTAAATCGCTCATCACCCTGGAAAGCCTTCAAATGGACGATGATCATTGGAAGCTACATCTATGTTTCTGTTTCCAGAACTCGAAGCTTTTGGAATATCACAATATGATTACCGTTACACAGCCCTTCCAGCCACATTTAGCTCTGAAGCACGACCAAAGCGCATGTTTTCTAAGGGAGAAGTAAAAAAGTTAAAGACAAACATGAGGACAAGCTACCAAGAAAATAAAACATACGGTTCTAGTAAGAATACCAACCCTTCTTTGCCAATGAAAAGAGAAAAGCTTCTCTCTTTTGAATCTCCACCGCCGCACTGCATGCAGCGATATTACGCTTGTCTTAGATGCTTTCACTAGATGCAGATATAAAAAGGGCATCCATCGATCACAGAGTATAATGAAGGCATGTCAATACTGGATGGCAGTTACAATGAAAACAACAAAAATAAAAAAACAGCATTTGAAATATCGGTTTAACGGTTAAACATAAACCATAATCAATATCTGCACTCCCTCCACTTTAGGCCATGCAATCACGTTCTAGAAAAAGTATAAGCTGAAAGACGGTGTAGAGATAAACCAAGGACTACCATTGGACATATGGCACGCGTATTCTGGCCAGCTGTGTTCACATCACTCTGAATACCTAATTCCTCCAGCTTTATTTGCAGTTTCCTGAGTCGTTCGTTTATGGCGCCTTCGCTTTCACGAGGTTCGAAGCGAACTTAACCAAAAAAAAACATAAGCGTTCGATCTCAGCAAAATGAAGTGAAATGGGCAAGACTCATAGAAATGAGGGAAATATACCGTCTGCAGAAGTCGAAAGTGGTTTGTAAGATCGCAAAGTGGAGCATTGTACGGAGGGTAACATAACTTGGGGCAAACTTCTTAGTGTAGTGTGCATGAAGCCTGGAAGAACTGCCGGGACGACACCGGAGAATTTCTCCAGGAGGTGGCGCAAACTGCGCAAACGGAGCGTGGGCTTCATGATGCTACATGGCGAACACTGACGAAAGGGGAGCATTTTTGCCGAAGACTCTAAAGCTCCGCTGATTACTGAATTACTACGGTAACCAATGTTAAGTAAAATTTGAGGTAGGGGTTTCTAATTTGTCCTGGCAGTAGATACAATTATTTAGGCAATACTTTAAAATAAAATAATAAAAAATTAATATCATAATTAACTTCCCTCTAAGTAAAAAACAAATTATTGAGTAATAATATATCCGTAGTTATTATGTGACAATTTAATTTTCTTATTATCAAAATAAAAAGAAATATTTCAAAATAAAAGACAAGAGAAAGAGAGAGAAAGAATTCACTTGAGGAAGCTGACGTAACGGACATAGAATTTTAGAGTATAAAAGTTATATTTTTATTACCATTATTCTTAAATGGACAAATGATTATTAAAGTCTTTTCTCATATATTTGATAATAATATTTATTTCATATTTATTCTTTAGTAGACAATAATTTATTGTATTTCAAAGAGTTTTGAGTTAATTTTATTCTTATTTTATTATGAAATACATCAAAATCTTTTAAGTTATTTATTTGAATTATGAATGTCAACAATCAAGAAATGTGACAACATAAATGTGTCCCTAGAATGATAAGTCATCATTGGTTAATGAAGATTAAGTGAAATTAATGACTAGAAACAATGAATGTGTAAAGAATAAAACAAATTAAGTAAAGCCATGGTTAGCTTCATGAGTTGGCATGATAGCAAGTCAAACACAAGTACAACTAGAGAACTAAAAACAAAGACAGTGTGACTAGTTGAACAAAGAGCCAAGACAACAAATTGATGACATTGCAAGTACTTAGCAGGTTGGTTGGGTGATCTAATGCATGAAGTTAATGAAGCAGATTTTTTTTTATTGCTCTTTTTTCTTTTTTATTGTAATTATATATTATTTTCAAAAAATGATAAACGTCTGCTCGAATTCAAAACTGTTGGAATTAAAAAAACAAAACCTGTTAGCCTTGAACCATTTTTAAGTGTCGATTCCCAACTTGTAAAGTGTCAAAGCAAACTAAATTCTGCTCACACGCCCAGGAATGATCTCTCTGCATGCCGTGAAAACAGCCGGAAGCCTTTGTAGTTGACAAGTATAAAATGCCTACAGAGAAGGTAAAGTATGAAAGAAATGTCTACGTTGACAAGTATTTTCCTGCTATTTATATATATATTATTTTCTAAGATGATCAAGATTCCTCAGCTCTTCAAATGCATCCATTGTCTCCGCATCAAATCCACCTGCAAACTGCAGCGGGGAATTTTGTTAGAAGTCGAATGCCTGAAGCAAACTGTAGAGAAGAAGAGCTTCATTTGTCTATAAAACTTCCACTTTTTATATGAGATGCTTACTTGGTGGACTCTAAAAGCAAATCTCACACCCTGGAGGAGAATATACTCTAATGCAGGATCCTTATCTTCTGAGGTTCCCATAGCTTGCAGCTCTGTTGATACCCTTCTCATGTATTTCCTGGCAAGCTTGACAGATGCGAACTTTATCTGCAGTGAAAGAAAAATGATGGATTTAGGAAATCAAATCCCTGACAATTGTTTCTGTACCATAATACATGCAAGTCTGTAAACATTAGGGCAACTGAAGAAAGAAGTAAGAGTTATCCTTCATGTCTCGCAGTCATTTCCTACGACGTTTCTGATCATTGCACCTCAAACAGACATTTGCTTTGGACTTGATCTTCCTGATCAAGTATGTGTTCTAAGATCTGCTTTGAGGTCAGTCCAAGACACTTGTATTAGTTGCACATTTAATACTCTATACCTCCCAATGGAGGGTTCAGAAGGAAGGAGATCTTTCTTAGCTAAGGATACTAATTCTTTTTTTATCATGCAAGGGGGAGAGGGTAGGTTAGTGTTTGGTTTGAGACTAGGTTTAGGAAAGAGTTGATGAAGGAAGCATATGGTAATTAAAGGAGATGGTTTAACCATGGGGTGTTCTAAGATCTGCTTTAGGTCAGCCAAAGACACCTGAAATATTAGAAAAATGCCATGGAACCCAAACTCATTGGAAAAACAATATTATTATGGGATCCAAAAAGTCCTTTTCATCCTTACAAATATATGAAATTCTCCCTTTTCTAAAGATATATAGAAGACTTTTTAAAATCAAAAGCAACCTTTTCGTGAATGCTTGTGCTTCACAACAAAACCCACTATCCTATCCAAGCTCATTAGACCAAACCCTTCTCTACATTGAAGCCTAATTATGTGTCCCTTATTTTGTAATCCTGTCCTCATTGGACAACCCAAGCTTCTCTTCACATTTTTCAACCTTATCCCAAATATCTATATTGTATATGAATAGTAATTGCACATTTAATGCACTATATCTCCCGATGGAGAGTGGAGAAGGAAGGAGAACTTCCTTAGCTTAGGATGCTTATTCGTTTTTACCTTGGAAGAGGGAGAGGATAGGTTAGGGTTTGGTTTGGGATTAGGTTCAGGAAAGATTTGATGAAAGAAATATATAAGAATTGAAGGAGATGGTTTCACCATGAAGTGTTCTATGTGAAGGGATAAGTTAATTAGGAAATTAGGTAAATAAAGACTGACGTTTGGAATAGAGATTTGGTTTTGGAAGCTTTGGAACGTGCTTGGCCTTAAGCAAGCTTAAAGGAGATGGAGAGGGTCGAGACTATAGTTTTGCTTTTACAAGGAAGAGCATGTAAGGATGTGAATGGAACATTTGAGCATGGTAAATCGCTAGAATTAAATCAAGATTTTATGTATTATGACAAAAATTAGTGTTTAACATGGAACGTTAGAACTTTAGTATGAAGTGAATGAGAAAGATATAAATAAGGATAAGGTAATGAAGATGACAAAATAAATACCTCTTATAACTAACAAGTCTTTCTACTCTATCAAAAAATTTACAAACTTCATTTGCGAATTCATCAAAAAGTCCTTTGATACACAACTTTTATATTATTTATAGATCATATATTGAAAGATAAGGGAGAACAAACTAGCACTTATCCTAATAATAATAAGACACTTAAAATTTGAATTTTCTATTAAAATGTCATTTTTTATCTCACGAAAACTGTTTCAACTATCCGAACAACTAAAATAACCAATTTGCTAACTAATGACAAAAATACTCAAAAGTTATAATTTTTATTGAGTTTATTATACGATCCAAAAGCATAAAAATAAAATAAATAAAGATAAAAACTTTATGTCATTGGTGGCATTCTAGCTTCTCTTGCTCCTTTACATCTCCTTGTTATGAGCCCTAATAATTGGCCTATATACCACATGATGTTTGTGCACAATCAAGTTATCTAAATAAACTTCAAGCTTTATATAGGCAGCTGGGCTACCACTAACTCTATAAAATCATCCACCTCTGTTTGTGTCGCATCACTCAACAATTACCAAATTTAGCCACTCACCTCAATCAAACAAAAGTAATCATCTAATTTCTTGTCTCAAGAATCCAAAAATAGTCATTTGTTTCAAAATTTTAGCTGATGTAAATGATTCTCTCTCTTTCTCTCCTTCTCTCTCTCTCCTTCTCTCTCTCTCTCTCACTCTCTCTCTTCTAAGCCTATTTCTGTATTGGTCCAACAGGCTTTCTTCTTCGTAGGCCCATTAAAACCCTTATTTTGAGTTTCTAATCAAATCCATGACTATAATCCATGTAAAGGAAAGATCACACTCATATTTCTATATCATTTTTGAATTTTTGACCTTTATCATGTTAATGTAGTATAAGTTGAACAACTCTCCATGCTTTTATGCCTCTCAAGCATGACAAGTCTAGATGCTCCCACATTCTTACATGTTAATGTAGGAGAGGTGCTCACATAAACATCAAGCCACCATCCAACATCAATAAGATGCATTTTACTATCAACGGGTATACATCTCTTGTGTAAAAAGCCCAATAAAAAAAGAGCAAATAAAAGTTGGAGTTAGCAAATAATAGAAAGAAAAGAAATTTGCTATCTCATTATATCATTATTTTTTAAATATCTTTTCTTAATATTGATTATGACTCTGTTTGTATTAACTTTAATATTTCAAGCTAAAAATGGCATTGTCGGCACATCCAAATTGTCATTTAAAGTTGGTGATTAGAAAACTGTCACAAATCTCCTAACTTGAGAGTAGAAAGACCTAAATACAAAATAATAATCCCAAGCTTTACTACATCCTTAATTCGTTTGACTAAGGTGAAAATCACAAGAAAATCTATTCAAGTTTACTCTAAAAACTAGGCTTTAGAATATTTTTACCTATAACGTAGCATAGTTTGACCATAAAAAATTTTCACTAAAACATTTTTAGAATATGATACAAATTGTGATGAAAAAATCATATTCTACTAATACTTTAAATAATTAAATTTCTTAACTTCAATTAATGAATTTAAAAAGGCAAATTATAGAATTAACTCAACTATGTTTTCTAATAAATATAAAAATAAATTTTTGTCATCATCAATCCAACTATTATTAACAACCAAGAATTCTATTTTCTTATCAATCTAATCATCATTCACATTTTTTATTTTCTTATCAATGAATAAAACCCATTATTTCAATCATTTAGCCATTCAAAAATTCTCAAAAAGTGATAAATTTAGTAAGGATTAGTATGATATTTAAAAGATTAATTAGAGTGTTTATAACATTCTTGATTTTTACTTTATATAATACATTATAAATTTTGAAATAAGATCAACATAAATTTAAGCATAAATAGCTAAAGAGAATAAAGTTATTTTTCTAAAAAAAATTATTATTGATTTAAATATTATTTTATTAATATTATCAAGAAAAGTATGTCATATTCTTTAAATTAAATAAAATATTCTATTTAAACATACCTTAGAAATAACACATTAAGAAGAATCTAATTATTGTGAGTTTGTAATCCTTAAAAATTTAATAAATTAGTTTTGAATTTTTTTTTAATTTATACAAACATAATTTTAACAATTATTGATGTCATGCTTTCAAATAAAATCAAAAACTTGATTTAGACATAACATTAGAAAAACGTTATTAAAAGGAATCTAACTGTGATAAATTTATATTTTTAGATGTCTATATAAATAGTTATAATTAGTAAAAAAAGACATAGATATAATCTTACCATTTATTAAGAGTATTTTGATGATTTGTGTTAAGATTGTGGCCCAATAGAAGGTTGGTTAAGGAAAGAGATGATTAAAAGAGGCTATATAAATCGAAGTCATGTGCAATAACATATACTTTCACAATATTCAAGAAGTGATTCATCCTGAAATAAAATTAATGAAAAAATGATTAGCCATGCTTCGATATTGTAAAATCAATTTTTCAAAATAAAATAATTGTATAAAAATATTAAAATAATTATAAAACATATAAAATTATGTCATTATATCAAACTTGATAACAAACAATATTTAAGCTTATTGATAAAAAAAACTTTTCAAGATGAGCACAAACGCGTTGAATTTACAAATTTCGGAGAGCTAAAAAATTAATTATGAATTTTTAAATATTTAGATATAATTATAATTTTCAAAATATCGTTCTAGGCATATTTATAATTTATAAATTTTAATTTAGATCAAACCCAATTAGTGGAAGATTGATTTGCTATTTTGATTTGGTAAATGATAAATTTGCAAGAAATGAAATGTTAGAGAGGCAAAATGTTAATTTTCATACCAAGGGGTTTTGTCGATTTCAAAGTAATGCTTGGAACTACGATAACATTTTTTGGTAGCAATTATTTTTTATATTTATGTATATATGTATGTAGACTTAGCCTAATCAAGGAAATTAGGGCTATAAAATTAGATAATTATGATACTTAAATTGTTATTATCTCAATTATTAAAGAAGATAAATCATCCACTTCCCTTGCATGCTTCTTTTGTGCAATAGAGTTTTGGGTCTCTTGCATTTGGCCGGGTTAGCAATACAAGCAAACAGGGATATTGCCTTACCATCAGAAACCACCACAAGGAAGGAGTCAAGCAAAACGTGGAGTGAAACATCTTTTGTTGTCATTGAAGGTCTTTGTGAGCTCAGGATTTCATATAATGGTATTTGCATAAGCAAAGATAATTTGAGTGCTCCCTCTTAATTTATTACATTTAGCATGAGCTTTTCATCTTTTAAACAAATGTGAAGAAATTGATTTTCTAGCTTTTTCTCGAGAAAAAGGGATTACCTATTTGTCATCTGAGATATTATAACAATCTTCTCAAGACAGGAGGCAAACGAGTTCTTGTTTGGCATCATCAATTGATCTTAACTCGTCTCAATCACTCAACATTGTTTTTATCACTTTTAATACCTTCTTTTTCATCATATTCTCGTATTTTTTTATGTGATCTCACAGTTCAATCAATTGGGCCAATCTTCTTGAATTCGTGGCACAACACTTTTTCATTTGCCTTATTCTTTTCCCATGCTTTCCATTATTTCAAAGGATTTTTTCTTGCCAGCAATCTACATCATCAACATAGGATGGTTTGCCTTCTTAAGAGGATTAAACTTTCAAAGCAAAGGCTTCTTCCCTCGTTTTGTTCCTAGATTGTGCCTACTCTGTAGTACACCTCTTTCTTGGTAGCACTTTCCATTTAATTTCTATTAACTCTCCAAGAAGTTCATCAAGGGAGAGTTGCCCAAATCTTGTGCAACTTCTATGGCTATGACCAAAGGGTCTATTGTTTTGGAGGCACCTACAAAATCTTTCTAGCATGTTCAATATCGCTAAAACCTTTTATGAGATTTGCAAATTCATTGATAACAATAACAAAGCATGCAAACTTAGATTGGATAGATTCTTTTGATCATTCTAAAGTTTATGGTCACATGTAAGCATATTAACTTTGCTCTCTTTGACTTAAAGAGATTCCTTTCATAAATTACATATAGATTTATCCAAATTTCATGGGTTGTCCTTAAGTTCATAATGTAATCATATTCTATCATCAATCAATAAGATGTAATACTAAATATTAATGGCCTTATCATTTAATTGAAATCCAAGTTTTTTCTCAAAAGTTAATTCACAAATAAGCTTCTTGAAAATTTTATTATTTACAAATTTTATCAAAAAAAATAAAAGGTTGAAACAATATTTCAAATTTCAAGATCCACCGATTCAAAAAATATCCTTATACAATTTTTCTAATATAAATAAAATTCACTCTTGAACAATAGAGGCAATAGAAGGAAATATCCTCCCCCAATGATGCAAACATCTTAATTGATACGTTAGACATGGTTACAATATTTACAAGAGTTTTACTACCCATATACAACTATGTTCTAATACCAATTTATAGAAGAAAAGTCTCATATAATAAAGGAGATGAATTATCTTTCTTTTGCAAATTCAATTAAAACAATAATAAAATTGATTTTAGAAAAACTTGAAATATCTTTCAAAAGCCCTTTGTGTGAAACACAATAATTGTAAAGAAACCCAAGATTTTTAGGCATTTCAACTCAAAACAATAAACCAACTTCAACCCCTAACCACAAAAGAGAACGCTTACAAAAAAGCATCTTTTGCACAATTTAGTAGATGAAATCATTACAAAGATCCAAATGGATCATATGATGACCTATAAGAGCCACAATAAAATGACTCAAAAGAGTAAAAATTAGACATCTCAAAAGAGCAAAAATAGTAGAAATATAAAACAAAATTACAATAAAACCTTGCACAATGATATCTATAACTCATATCAATTTGACAAGAAAAACTAATAGGATTAAATAATAGCCTCAAATTTATACCAATTTCATACAGATTCAAAACTTAAAACAACAAATGTTGGCAAAAAAGCTTGCAACACCATAACATTCTCATCATTCTCATCTCAAGATCAAATTTTGAAAACTTCGTGACCAAAGAAAAGTATTTTAAGTTCAAAAAGAGAGTCTATTTACAACCATAACAAGATATAAGGAATAGTACATTAGTAATTGCTATTGAGCCATTTAATCAATTAAAATTGACATGAATTTCAAATTCCAAAAGCTAGGTGATCATAGCAAGATTTATAGAAAAGCATTAAAAAATTCTAAACGTACCATCAAATGTCTAACTAGGTCATTCCAAGAGCTCCTGGGAAACCTAGATTGATTGCCAAATGGGTTGTTGACTAATCCATTAGCTATCAACTGACGATCTGACGGTCCAATGACCATCCGATAGAAACATTATTTTGGTAACCTCTATGGTAAGGACACCAATTCTCGTCAGGATTTTCGATGCCTAGGAGCTAGTCAAACACACAAGGTATCTATTTTTCATGTGAATAGTCAAAACAAAACCTAAAATTGCATTCAAAGCTCAAAATTCACGCTGAAAAACACAAAAAAGATTAAAAAAATAGCCTATTGGGCCCATTTCCACAGGTTTCCCAATCACTCTAAGACTGAAATGACACAATGACTGTTCGAACCGCGTTCAATCGAAACAATTTGGTGAATGGGCTTTTTGGATCGTTTTGAATCGATTCATGGGTTTGCACGACCCACAAATAAAAAAGGGAAATGCAGGCACCACATCGACCTGCAAATGTACATGGATCCATCAACGCCAAATCAACCCACTATTCCCACCCATCAACCTAATTGTTCCCATCACCCTGGAATGTGGATCAGTAAATGCCGCGCCAACCCAATAACCCGATGAGTGACACACTGACCTAAATTTGACATGCAAGCGCAAGAGGATTTGTCGAACCACCAATCTAATCTGTGAGTAGAACAATTTACACGAACCAACAAACACACACGAATCCATAGACACCTCGCCAGCCTACCAACCAAACCTGCAACATTCCGACCCAGATTCAACTTGCAACAACTAGCCCAATCCTTGGCTATGCTGAACTAAAAATGCGGCTTTTTAAAAAGCTGTTTGGCAACAAATTTGGAAGGCAAAACTTTTAGACTGAAATGACAAATTTTTAGAAAATTACTTAGAAAAAACATTTAACTACAAATTTTGTAATAAGACTATCTTTTTTATTGTCATTTTTTTATGCTCTTTAGAATAAGAGAGGCCTACCTTTTTGAAAATATAATCTTGGCATAAGTAAACTTTCCACTATTTTATTACGTCATGTTCAGGTCTTAGAGTTCAACACAACAAAAACTTTGATTTGTTAATTCATTAGAGTTTCGACACATGAAGGGGTGCGAACCCCAAGAAGAAAAACGTGGTGCCAATTTACCTTCAATTCCATGGCATCACCTTCCTACCACTGTCGTATGACAGTTTCTTTTACTTTATTGTTTCCTTCTCACTTTGTCACCGTCTCTTATTAACTTCATTGTTTAAAGTTCACATGGACTTACCACCTCTACCTTCTAACTTTATATACAAATGCCATCTAACATTGTCTTTCCTACTCTCTACTATTTGATTTTCTTACGTGTTTGAACCTCCTTTGCATGCAACTGCTTCGTTATCCTGATTTTTCGAGATAATTATTTTTTTTTAATGCTTTCAATCTATGCCCATGTGACATTTGTTCTTTTTTTTTTAGAAAATCACTTATTTAAGCCTTTTTCGAGTACAATGTCATTGTGTCATTGAATAGATTGTCGTCCTAACATATAGAGGGACCCACATGTTGCTCCCAATCCCTTGGCTAAGATTGTCTTACACGAATACCGCTTGCAAGTGGTATTTTTAGGTTTCCTATATTTATCTTTTGTATTTTATTTCTTTCTAACGTGTGCACATTAATCTCTAAATTGCTCATTAGAGTTTGTAGCACTAGTTTAGCATCACTTTGAGCTAAAAATAATAATTTGAGCAACAGACGAACCCAATCATCTATTGGACACGTCATCAAATGATCCAATGTCCATCAAACAGAGCATTTGATTTTGTTACTCAATGCAAGCTTAATATTAGATCCTCTATCGAATGTTTGAATGACCACCGAACATATCATTCGAAGGTCTAATACCCAACCAACAGAGATCCTTTGTGAATTATGATTTATTGAATCTAACCATTACATAGTTTAATACCCATGGATGGAACTATCAGACAATACAATGACCATTGAATAAATTATATAGTAGACAGGATGGTTTGACCACTGTCGATAAAACATGATGTTTATGGTGCACATATCAGGTGATGCATTGAAAGATATAAAAAAATACACTAGTCATTAAGCATTGTTATATGTACAAGGAATAGGAATATTTAACAATAAACTAGGTAAGATTAACATGACTAGATACTGTATGAACATTCCCATGTTTTCAATTCCTTATATGAGTTGTGTTCTCCATTTCATAAAAGAAAATTAACTTTATCAAAACAAAAATTTACTTAGCTGTATAAATAAAATTTCATTGGCTAAAGGAAAGAATTTCCTTAACAATTTTAATCAAAATTTCTCTACTTTGTAAAGTGAATAAGTTATGTCCTACAAGTCAATAAAAAACATTTGCCTTTTTCAATACCTTACATGCACGAACAACATCATATAGTTTGACTTTCCAACACAATTTTAGGCCCAAAATTTGAATATTCCTAGTTAACCTAGAACATGGTTGCCTTATCAAGATTTCTCCACTTAGTACAGTGAATAAGCCAAGTTATACCAGTCAATAAGAAACGTTTGTCTTGTTCGACACCTTATAGCATGACAGCACCATATAGTTTCTGACTTTCTCACATGATTTTAGGCCCACAAGTTGAAATATGCCTACCTAACCTACATTACAGTTGCCTTATCAAGAAATACATCCAACTAATCAAGATGAAACATATTATTTTTTAGATTAATGGTAACTTACATGAATTGACACCATACAAGTTTTTGCTTTTCCCAACAATGTATGCCCACAAGTAAAAAACACCTAGCTAACCTAGATTATGATTGCCTTAAGTGGTATGCTATTAAGAGATGTTCCCAATTAAATCAGCATGACAATTATTATTTTTTGGATCAATGGTATATTATCAAAAAATACATACTTTGAAATAAAAAAAATTGTACCTTGCTGATAAGTCCAGAATCAAGCATCCATTCCACTGGAATTTGAAATTCCTTGCAGTTTTGTATCATAGCATCCCTTGTTCTCAGAAGACCATAGACTCTATGTTCAATCCTAAATATTCACATAACTATTTATTTAAAAAACATATAGGAGAAAAATTAAATTAATATAAGAAAATATTTGACTGTCGTAGCAATACAAATATTACTTTTCGGACAAGGCCACCATTTTCTTCAATGCAACAGCACAAGGAAGGTGTGGATCATCTTCATAACTTGTAGCTTCGACCTCTAATTTTCTAAGATCACAGTAACTAAAAGCTGATTCTCTTAGGATGTCGGCTTTCTTTTCAGGCCACTCAAAGTGTTTCAACACTGCTCTTTCATCAACCTATATTGGAGAAAAACCTAGTTAATAATGCTCAAAATGACTAAAGCTAAATAGCAATCTTGTTCGGCAACACATACAAGAAAGCAGAGTTCGTCGTCTAGCCACTTTACAAATGCAACAACATCTTCAACATCCTGGTAAATAGCATTATTCACTTCTTTGATCAAATAATTGACAAATTCACCCTGAGTTTCTACATCAGCTTTTATCTGAATAACAAACTCATTCACAATTAACAAGTGGAATTAGATGCTAGGTAGCAGGCTGCATATGGAAACAAAAAAGATGTACAAAATTTCTTACAGCAAGTAAATAAGAAGAACGGTTCTCTATTTCCCCTATCATGCTACTGCGAACATTTGCAATGCCAGGAACATCGACAACTCCACCACCGCAGTTATCCCTCCTTGAGTCCCGCTTCATTAGAGAATGGTATAACTCAGCTACTTGGGGTGCTCTTTGCATGACCCCTGAGCTTTTGGTAGAGAACTTTGGTGGAGGAGGTGGTGGCGGGGGTGGTGGAATAGGTCCTGAACCATTTGGAATAGCCATATTAAGAACTACAGTAGAAGGTCTTGGTGGAGGTTTAGGGACCCGAAGTGCACGCTTTTGAACATCCAATGGTGCAACCTTGATTGATTCAGCTCTACCAACCAAATGCTGCGCGCTTTGAATTTCTACCATGCTACGCTTCTTGGTTAAATCTTCCATCTTGCTATGATAAACAAACGCATCAGATTGTCTCCTTTTGTTGACAACAGAACAGTCCTCAACAAAGCATTTTGATCCACTAATTGAATGCCGGCGATGTGGAACTCTTTCTTCCTGTGCTTCAATCCATTCTCTGACTAAGAGACATTTGTCATCTACTAATTTAGATTTTTCATTTTCTCGAGGCCACAAGCATGACATCTTCAAAAACTTCGCCTTGTCTATATGACTTCCAGTAACTTTGCTTTCAGCACTGTTACAAGGATTGCTAAATGTTGAATCGTCACTGAGATTTCCGTTCTGATTGGATTGTTTCTCTGAATTGCAAAGTTCATGGCGTAAACAAGAGTTCACCCATCGCAGATAGGCAAGTTCCTCAACCTCAGTCAACCTCCTCATTTGCAATCCTTCAACCTGCTTACAAAGATCTTTATTTGTGACCCTTAGCACAGATGCCTCTTCTTGAACCTTAGCCATGATATCACTCTAAGAAAATAGCAAACATTTCTAACTCATCAATTCCAAAAAAGTATAGAATACAAAAACGAATAAAGTTGTATTATGCTCACCTTAGCAAGGGAAGCGAGTTGTGATTCTGTTGAAGCCAATCTGATTGCTAGGTTTCTCTTTTGAAGCTGCAGCTCCTTGTTGGTGCGACGAAGTTCAAGGACTTCAATCTCTAGGTTCCTGTAAAAAGATGGCTTTATCTCAGTACTCACATCAAACAACGGATTCTGACACCCTTCCGGGCCTGAGTTTCCAGGGGAATCCAACGCCGAAGACAATGAAGCCAGCTGTTCCGAAAGGCCACTTTTTTCGGTTTCTAATGCATTGATTCTAGTAATCAGGCTTTCAATCTCATAGGTTTTTCTGTCAAGTACCCATTCAAGTTCTGAGATTCTTGGGTTATTCTTACATCTCCGCAACTCCGACTGCAATGCTAGCTCTCTGTCTTTGGACTCTCGAAGCAAACTTCTCAGGTGATCTAACTCTGTAAAGATATCACTGGATGATGGGGATCTAACCATTTGGCTATCAAAAGCGTGAGGATGTACCTGTACAGCTGTCGCAGAACAAGGAAAGTCACCAAGAAGAGACCTTTTAACCCGAGAAGGATATTGTATGAAGTGGTTATTCTGAGTGGAATCTACTGCGCCATCAGGTGGCGGATTCTTTTCCGGAACTATTGCCTGCGGCTTGTTTCTCTTGTCGGAGACACAACCTTTAGCAATTTGAGATCCCCAATATGAACTTGATTTTGCCTTTGAAGGGGTGCCATTTTTGCTGTTTGCTCGAAAGCCAAGGTTTTGCTGGTAAATCTTGCATGGCTTTGTTCTGTTATCAAATACAATGTCTTCTCTCATCGTGGTATCAATATCTGCCCTCAGAAGCCTAAACTTGGACAGCAAAGTGTTACTGTACAACAATTAAGTTTGTAAACATTGATTGATCTTTTGCCGTGGAATAATTCACTCAACCAAACAAGCATGAACCATCGCAGGTACTTCTAGTGTGAAAGGATTCTTAATTTTCGGTGCCATTATTCCAGGAGGACTCCCGTAGGAAACAAAAGAAAACAAAAGTTTGCTCTCCAATTAAAATCTGGCCAAATGAAACCCTAGTTGAAGTAATCAGTTCTCTCTTCGAACAAGGGCCAACTGAAAATTACTGCAACAAAAAGAAATCAACGTTAGAACTGACCGAAAGACTGATAACATTCTTTGACGTACGAAACCTTAATTTTTCGTTGAAGCTACTGTGATGCACTTAGTGATCATTGTCGCAGATGAAACTGATAGAAGTTGGTTAACGTTAATAACAAAATGAATCACGAATCAGAAAACAAAATAGAAAGAGAATGATTGCGAAATGCCAAGTGAAAACTGCATAGTAACACAAACCTGCATTTCAGCATTACGAGCTCTGCAAGCATGAAGATAACTCCAGACTAGAAATCGATTAAGCGGAACACTTCTCCTTCACAACGTCTGCATAACAGTAGCTCTGAGATCCTTCGACATAAGAGAATAAACCTTCTATTTTTGCTGTCGTGCCTCTCGCGCAGTCGTCTACGAAGTCCAACCCCAAGTGCCCAACCGGAGGAGTCGCTCTTTCTGTAGCTTGGAGGGAAACATCCGAAGCAGAGCTCCAACGAATCGTACCAATACGAGACACATCGAAGTCGGTGATTTGAAAGTTTGAATTTTGAAGCCCCCGATCGCTCTCAAAAGAATCGATTTTTCGGATTTAAAATAAAAATGTAGTATATTTGAATTTAAACATTAGGGAAAGGATTAAAATGTATGATTATTAAAATAGGTTTAAAAGAATCTCTTAAAAAATAATTCTCAAAATACTTGAAAACATCATTTAAACAAATTTTAACAAAAGAAAATAATTTTTTTCAAAAAACCAAAATTTATTTTCAACTTTTTAGCATTTTAAAGGTGAAATAAAAAAACATTTAAAACAATTCATCATATAAATATAATTTACTTGTCATAATTAAAAACTGAGGCTTTTAATTTTATTAATTTCAATACCTTTTCATATAATTAATTTATATTAATATATTTTTAGACATAAAACAAAAAATTTATCAATTTTTATATCCAAACAAAACAAATTACTGAATAAATAAAATAAAATAAAACATATCAAAAAATTAAAATTTTTATCTCTATCTAATATTTTTAATATCATCAACAAAATAAAATAATAAATTTATCTTAAAATCTAAAATAGTTTTATCTAAAATTAAATTAAAAAACAAAATACCTAAAAATTGGTAATCTGCAGTATTTTATACAAATGAAAGATCACTATAACATCACTTATTTAATATTTGATTTAATTCATAAAAATAAATACTTCAAATTATAGGATAAAAGAAACTAAAACTAAATTCATATAATAATAAAAAAACTTTCAACATTTTTTTAAATAATAAATATTTAAAATTATTTTCATAAAATATATATTGCTATCTTTGGTAAAGTGCAACATTTGGATGAGTTCAAGATTTTATTATTTTGATGATAATTATTTTTTAATTAAACAATAGATGCTTAAATTATAACGATGTAAAATAAAAGCCATGAAATTCAAATGTCGCAACTCACAAATGTTATGGTAATAATATTCTCATGCATTTCAATTACATTGGATAGCATATGATATGAAAATCACATACAAATATCATGAACCGTGAAGCCATTTTAGTAAGTGTGAGATATTGTTCGATAACAAAATTAGCTTATGAAGTGGTTATATTTAGTTTATCTTTCTGAACTAAAAGACCATCTAATTCATCATATGGTTTTGCATCAATATAATATTTTTTTAAATATTGTAGCTATAGATTTTTTTTGTATTAATGAATACACTTTGTACTAAGAGGTGGATGATATGATTATAATACTTGACAACATTTAACTGTATCTATTTCTATACGTGAGGTAATCTTTGCATTCAAAAGTTGTTCGACTTAGTTTGGACGATTTCTTTGTCTCTTTGCTTATTTTGGGCATAAGCATCCCTTAGGGATGATATTTTTGCATCATTGTGATTTTCTTCAATAATTTTATAAATCAAATTTAATATGTGCATTTCATTATTTGTCATTAATGCATAGTAATTTGTTGTTTTAGATAACCTAAAACCCATTTTAAAACAATAATAAAGAAAATATAAATCCTTTACATTTAAAAACCATAATAGAAGCAATCCTTTAAACAAACTTTCACAATTCTTTGAAATATCAATTCTCACTTTGCACATAGTACCAATGACTAAATCAAAACAAGTTCTACATCTTGGTCAAACAATACAGATCCATACTAGTGAAATATAAGAGAGCTATTGAAACAATTTATGCAAAATGAGGAAAAAGTCGAAAACTACTAAGATAATCCCTGAAATATTCTCTTAATGTTACCTAGCAACTCTTTGTTGCATCTCTTTTTGATATAAAATTATTAGGCCATAAACAGATTGAGTCAATCATCACTAACTTGATGGTAAAACAAACATGTTGAGTTCGTCTTACATAATAAGAATAAACATGACATGTGATAAGTAATAGAATAAAATATTATTTATGATTTATGTTATATTGTTTTCATAATTAATAACATGTAAGTTTAGTTAATATTTTTTTTATATTCCTCTTGTTTTACTTTCTTTTAATAAGGAAAAGAATTTTTATAAAATAAATTAAGCCAATTTTAAATAAGAATAACCTGAAACGATGACTACTTTAACTTAATCTACGAATCATGACATTTAAGAATGATGTTTGCCACTTTAAACAAATAACATGATCATTCATCTGGCTCATTCCAAAAGAATACTATTATGATGCAATAGTTATCATTTTGGATAACTAACATTTATACATATTTTAAAATCCTCTTAACTCATTATTAACTTTGATCTTGTATTTTTTTCTATTTTTTTATACATTAGGAATAAATATTTTTTCTTTTAATAGCCATTGTCACATTTAATTACAATATATTATACAAAAAATCATATCAAAAGAATAAATATATCATATTGACTCAAATATATGCAAACACAATAATTCAAAATTTTCTCTATTGAAATCACTAAGCAAGATTACAACATCATATTACGCATATGCATAGATGTACATGCTTATGTACCTTATAATTTCGAATAAGGATTATGCTTTAAAATGGATCTTGAAATGCATGTATTTTCTCTCTTTTTCAATTGCTACATTCTTATAACATTATCACAATAAACATTTTCTTTTTTATTCTTACTCAGTTTCTCTATAATCTCTTAGGACACTTTGACAACACCTCTTATTCTCCTGTCTCTCTCTCTCTAACTCTCGATCACAATAATTTCTTCTAATTTTTGCTAAAAAATCCCATAGTTGATGTTCACCACTCTTTTTATAATTGCTTGATGTCATTTCCTTTTTCTGATCGCTCAACCCACTCGAAACAACCACGACTTTTTGTGAGGACGACTCCTTATTTTGTCATTGCTCTAATTTAATAGTTTCTTATCGATTTTGGTCATCATTGGGGTACTTTAATTTCTCAATTGTGCATGTGTTAGGGATAGATAAAGAATTTAGGATTTTAGCAATTGATTAAATTATTTTTTTATTTAACTTATCAAACTTAATTATTTATTATATTTTTTAATTTATTCGATCTTCAAAAATTCATTCACCAATTCCACATCATTATGACAAATATGCATTGATAAAACTTCACAATATTTTCATAAAAACGAATATTTTTAATAATTTTTTTAACTTAAAATATTTTAAAATATTTATTTAATAATTTCTTTTAAATCTCCTTTTACTTTTAATTCTATCATGATCACACCTTTTCTAAGAAATTTTAATAATTTTTTTAAACTTATTTAATATTTTTATATTACTTATTTTAATTAGTTTTTTATGCGATTGACTAAGATGAATCATAATATTTTGTAAGTGATACGTGGTAGGCCATTTACAGGTTGAATAGGTTTAAAGTATGATAATATATAACATTAATACTAAATGACTTAAATATAATCCAAATCGAAAGAAGACCTTAGCAAATTACACCATAAGAGATGGTTTTATTTAATTTAACTACACTTTTAATAACAAGTTTTTTGAATATGAAAAAAAAAAAAAACAAGCTATATATTTTTATGTTTAAATTCATCAACAATGCATCAACTTTATTGTTATAAACTAAAACATGATCTAAATAAAAATCCCCGAAGCATTTTAAATAATTCCTAGATATAGTTTTCGAAGATTTTACCTCAAAAGTTAATTTCATTTTAATAATTTTTTATTTGATTTTAATTTTTACTAAATGTTACCTGCATAATTATTTATTATATTAATTAACTTATTCAAAGATGTCACCTAAAAAGAATTGAAAACGATGCATGAATTATCCTACTTCCGTTGGTTATGCTATAAAATTATATATTATTTAAGTCACATTAAGCCTACAATAATTCATACATATGATTTAATACATTGTCGTATACGTTGACTATCTCCAATAATTGTTCTGAAATAAAATGATAAAAAATTAAGTGTAATTTAATCCATAATCATTTAATCAAAATTATTTATTGGATTTTTTTATTAGTTATGTAAAACAAGTAGAATGAAGCTCTCCGGTATTAAACAAATGATAAATTTTATTATTATTAAAAGTAGAGCATTTGTATTTAATATTTTTATTATTTAGTTTTTTTTTTTGTTGTTTTTTTGAAAAGTATTTGAAATAAATTCCATTTATGGAGTACAATGTTTTAAGTGTTAATATAGCTTTAATAAAACGTTTTTTTAAAATTAATATATTTAAATTTTTTTTTTTTATGTTGAACTGAGATTAATTCTCTTATTTTTGTCATCTATAATAATACAGCTCAATTATTGTTAGCTAAGGTGATGGCTAATGATGACATTTTTCTCTTATTTTTTTATTAATAAATTGTCGAAATATTTAAATAAATAAGAAAAAAGGACTTAAATTATTTTTAAAAAATAGAAGTGGGGAAGAGGTTCCCGACTCTTGAAGAGGGAGTCCGCCCCTATGCGGAGAAAACGGAATAGCGCCAATGGAAAAGTCAGATCTCAGAAATCTCTTCGCTTCGCGTGTTCTACGTTTCGCTCTATATTTCTCTCTCTATCTCTTCCTAGTTCCAACTTCCAAGAGGCCCGCCTACACGCGGCTTCCTCGGTTCAAAAGGGGCATTGTTTCTTCTCTGTCTCCCGCGACCTACTTCAAAGCGCTCCTTCTGCACACCTCCAAGTACGCTTAGCTTGTAATGAAGGATCTTGCGAAATAGATTAGGGTTGATTGCGTGTTAGGCCATGTGTTTGTCCAACTTTTCCTGCGATCGTCATGGCCGTTGTTTCTCTTTCTGGAAAGTAATTGAATGCTTAAGGCGTTTAAACGGTCTCCATTTTGAGCGGAATATGCCTTTTCTCGAGGACAGTTACTTTCGGGTTCAATTCTGCTTCTCATGAACATCGCGTGCCTATGTTTTCGTGCTTTATTTCTATGCTCGTTCATAAAGGAATAGGAATTGTTTTACAGCTTATTTCTCATCCTTAAGGATATGCTTTTGGCCTGTGAAAGTGCGAATTGCCATGTTGATCCCCAATTGCTATAGGAATCTTTGATAGTAAATTTTCTTCATTCGTATTTTTTTCTTCTTATTCTTTTATTTTCATGGAGTTTTTGGTGCATGTCTATTGTCACTATTAAACGATAGGTCTGTTAGGGATGTTGTCGACCCCGATGCAACGTTGCTTTTAAATAGTTGTGGTTTTGGTTATCTTTCCAACGGTTGATCTAAAAATTTGTTCCTTGTGAATTGCTAAAAGGGATTTTGATATTAATTGCCAATTTATATTTTTCAGCATTTTCCACCGGTAAATTCTGAATAGAGTTTTTGGCCTCGTGTCAGATCTTTCAGAGATTTACGTGGCCTTTAAAGAGGAGGCAGGACTTTTTGGACTCCGTTTTCCTGACGCTGGTTTTCCATTTTCCATTCCCGTCTTAGCCTGCATAGGATAATTTCTCTCATGCTGCCGAGTAGCAGCAGGAGCAGAAGTCAGCCCAGAGCTGGTACGTCTTAGCCCTTCTTTTAAGCAATTAAAAAAGAGATGTGGGAACTCACGAGTATTTCCACTTTCGTTGCTGTCGATATGGGACAAATACTTTGATCAATCAAAATTTAGTATAACATATTCTTCATTTCTTTCTTTTAGGGATGGATTACTTGGACTCAAGGAGGAAGAAACATTTTCTAGGGAAAATCCTTATGACAGTTTTCCTCACAGCTGTATGCATATTCATTCTTAAGCACTCTCCTGGTTTCAGCAGCACAAGCATGGTAAATATGCGTTATACCTTTTTGGTATCACTTTTAGTTTTCCTCCAATGAAATACATGTATTGTACTTCAATTTTCATCCCTTTCGATGAAACTTTTTCATGTTGTAGCCCTCATTATATTCAGTCCATTGATTATGATCCTGATGTTCCTTAGTGAAATTCATGGTAAAGATAGTGACAAAGATGCAGATCTTGGTTTGTTCTTGAGTTTTGCTTGTATTGAAATCCCAAACTTTGAAATTGCATCCATGCTCTCTCATAGGGGACCATGGAGAATGCAAATTGGGCATTATACATATCTACCCCTCTTGTAATGGAAGTATATTTTGACTTGAACGAAGAATGTGTAGAACGATTCTTTATTGGTCCTTTCAAATAAAAATGTATAATACTCATAAATTAAAATCGATCTACCCATTTCGGAGAATTATCAATGAAGAAAACTAGTTCCTATAATCAATAAAATAAATAAGGGTAATAAAGATTTGTGTCAATAGGAATAAAATTGTCAACCTACAAACAAGAAAATAAAAATTTTATTGCTAATTCTTTAAACTACTGATTTATTTTGATGTTCTAACCCTCCCTCTCAATTTGGTAAATGAGCATCATTATTCTTAACTTGTCAACTGAAAAGTCAAATCTCGATGTTGACAAATGCTTTGATGAGAAGGTCTTGTTTCTAGTCTCTGGTAGAGACATATGACTTGATTTTTGAATCAGTTTTGCTTTTGATGAGGCTTGGGTCTTTTTACACTTGTTTCATGTGATCATACTATATTAGGTTATGAACAATATTGATGAAAATTTTTTTATTATTATAAAATTTCTTATGGAAGTTTGAGTTTTCTTCAAATTCTTGAAAAGATTTTTGATCTTAGGCTTGCAAACTCCTTGGTTCAATACTAGGCTTTAGCACTATTTCTCATCACAACCATTTGTTACTTGTTTCTCTAAGTCTCGAGGTTTTCTCAACATTTTGTGTAATACCTAGTGTTAGATTTGCTATCTCCAATTAAAGCTGCTCAACGTGGATTGATAAATTGCATCTCGGTTGTTGATTTGTTGAACAAAATGTTTTTGAGTAGTGTTTCCTTCAAGTATTTTAATAGTTGATTGGCAACCTCAATGTGACATGGTAGAAGAGTGCATGAATTGGCGGATCACACTCACATTGAATGCCATATCAGGTTTAATAAGAGAAAGTTAGATGAGCCTTCCCTCCAAATGTTGTGGTGGGGGGGGGGGGGGGGGTTGTAATGCTTGGTGATTTTGTTGTTTTAATTTCTCTTGAATGGTGTATTCATAAGCCTGCATTTCATTTTTCTTTTCTCTTTTAAGAAATCTAGCATATATTTTTCTTGAGAGATGAATATTCTTAGTTTTTTTATAAATCATTTCCATTCTAAAAAAAAAAAAAACTTTTGTCATAAGATGACTTGAAATTTAGTCTTCAGTTAGACCTTGAGCTTAGCAATCTTGTCAAGGTCATCTCCTATAATCACCATGTTATTGATATATAATAAGGATAATGTTTTTCCACTTGGTGGCTATTTAGTGAAAAGGGTATTCTTATTTGCTCTTGAGAGCATCCAAATTCTCTTAATATAGCAACGATACTTGTAAATCATGCCCTAAGAGATTACATCACTTTTAGTTTTCCTCCAACTTGCTATGAAGACTTCTAAGATTTCATTCAAGAATGTATTCTTCATATTCATCTAATAGAGCTTCCTAATCAAGGTTTACACAGAAAGACAACTACATATTCATTGAGTTCATCGTGGCTACTAGAGCAAATGTCTCCTACTAAAAATCATATAAGTCTAAGTCTAACCTTTTGCCATCATTCAAGTCTTATATCTTTTTATCTCTCAAGCAACCTTGAATTTTATTGGAAATATTCATTTGCTGTCATTAAGTTGCTTCCTTTTTGGAATATCAGCAGTTTACTAAGTATCATGTGTAACACCCTCATTTTGTTTCCTGTATTGCAGCCTTTCAATTTAGGTCTTTTAAAGCCTGTTGAACCTTTTTTGGGATATCACCCAAATTTGAAACATTCTACACTAATTGGATATCTTTGTATGGCACATGTAATTAACAATGGGCTGTTTAATGCACGATCTAACTCTTTCTTGATTGCAATTGGAAGCTCTAGATTGTTAAGTAATATTAATCCTTCATTTCAAATTTAGGCTTTGGTTCCAAGGATTGTATAGTACAGAGAGTTTTTGTTTTTCAATACCTGATCATGCTCGATTAGGACATTTCGTAGCAAAGACTTGAAATTTGGGATTTTTTTTGGGAGTGGAGGAAATAAAACTATTTTGTGGTGAGAAAAGAAAAAAAAAACTTTGGCTCTAACGATATGTGAAGAGAAATAAAAGGATCCTAGTGGTTGTCTTCACTTAATTTCTCCATTGGAAGATAACTATAGTGATAAGAGTTTTAATCCTTAAGAAATGTAGCTTCACAGATAATATATAGTTTATTTGTGGAAACACTTGCACCTTTGTGTGTTGGATTGTAACCAACGAAGACTTATTTGAAGGTTTTTTTGATCTAGTTTCCCATATTTTGAATTATGATTATGAATATATATGGTGTAGACAAAGACTTGAGAAGGGAATTGGGTAGTCATACATGATAGCACGCTTCAAGAAGATGATTGGATTTTGGAGGTTAAAAATTTTAGAAAATCAATTGATGAGATAAACATGAGTGATTCCAAAGCTCAAATAGCTTTTTCCCGAAATAAATTTGGAACATGACTGTCAAACATGAGTATTCGAGCTATTTTAATTAAATTTCTACTTTTTATTCAACTACCTGATTTAAGGAATGTATGTCAAGAACTCTGATTGATAATCTTATGATTACATAGATATTGAGTGATATTATTAGACACAAATTATCTTTTGTTACCAATTTTTAAAATTGGAATGGATGTTTGAAAGACTGTTGTGACATATTTGTGGAATTGTTAAACATTGATATTGACTTGAATTTTATTTTTCATAAGCTATTACAAACCCAAGTATGGTCATTAATAAATGGGATGAGTCACTTTGATCCCGTGAGATTATTTGAATGAGAGGAATCTGAAATATAGAAGGAATCCCAAGTATATATTTGTATATGGTGGAAAAGCTTGGACATTTTATATGTTTAGTTTGAAAAAAATGTCTCTTTTGTTTAGCAAATGAGAAGGTTCACACCAAAAAATAAAAGAATCTTTGTTGATGAATAAGTTTGGATATAAAGTAGATAAACAATTTGAATTTGGTGAACTTGGCAACAAATTATTTTCTGGTAATTGTAGTCATCCAGTTGGGAGCTAATTGTTATTGTTTGAGTGCATGTTTTAATCTTTTTACATGATCTATTAAGCCTCTAAATTTGTTAGTGATAATCTTATTGAAGTTGTCTTTTGGCATTGATTTGTAGTGCATGGTAGCATTCGTTTTGCCCTCCAAGGGGTGAATGCAAGGTTTGAATTTTGGTGTAACTCTCAATGCTCTTCAAAATAGTTTTTAATTTTGTTATGCATCTTGAGTTTATTGTTTTTTCCTGTTCTTGTGGCATCTATCTTCTAGTGTACTTTGAGTTATGTAGCTAAATTTCTGAACATCTATCACACCTTTTTTTTTTGGTTTTACAGTCTTAGAATGTAAAATAGTATTCTTTTAGGATCTGGTGCATGTAGGAGCTTTGTAGCACCAGGTTGATCTTTACAATGTTCTCTTGCCGCATTCTAATGGTATTTACTAATGCAGTATATTCTTCAGAAATCTTCATTTTTTTCCCTTAAACTGATTTTTAGCATGGCATGTTAAAGTTTTCCCAACACGAGCCAGGGGTGACACATGTCTTGGTAACTGGAGGAGCTGGATATATAGGATCGCATGCTTCTCTCCGGCTTTTGAAGGATTCTTATCGAGTGACTATAGTGGTGAGCCTGTTACTATTTGTAAAAACCGTGCGGTTAGTAATTGCAATATTAGGGCTTTTGACGTTTATTTTTCCAGGATAATCTTTCAAGGGGAAACATTGGAGCTGTTAAAATTCTCCAGGAGTTATTTCCCGAGCCAGGAAGGCTTCAGTTTATCTTTGCTGATTTAGGGGATGCAAAAGCTGTATCCTTACTAACTTGTCTAATTTTTCTTTTTACAAAATTTGAGGCGAGCCATGAAGTTGTTCTTAACTAAAAATTATAGGTTAATCGAATATTTAGAGATAATGCATTTGATGCGGTGATGCACTTCGCAGCAGTAGCTTATGTGGGTGAGAGTACTCTTGAACCTCTTAGGTATGCCTTTCAAATTGCCTAGTGTTTGCTAACTCAGAACTAAGTTTATTCATATTTTTGTTTCTTCATTATTGTCATTTTGGTATGTTTTTAATGAAAACTCCATCCGGCACTTTTGCCATTGGTGGAGGCTATATGCCTTGAGTTTGTCTGATTGGTGGAACTTCAACGTTATCTTTGAGATTTGATAATTGTATCATGAAGTTACTTTCCAAGTGTTTTTAAATTTTAGGTGAAAGATCTGAGACATTTCTGTATGCTCTGGCCATTTTCATGATAGGTAGTTGGCATACACATGATTTTAAATGAATCATTTTGATCTATCACATGTGTCCTATAGCACAACTTTTCTTTTTTTTTTTTTTTTTGAAATTGCTTGTTCTGAAAATAAACAAATTTTCATTATTTTGTTCTTGCACATTGATTTTCTTTAGGCTGCTTATTTATTTTTTTCTCTCTTTATTTAGAATCTCTTTAACTCATGTCTTTGAGGGCGTGCAATTGGAATGGCTCCAACTTCAAAATATCTTCTAACTAACAAAACGTGGGATGTCAATGAAATTTAACTCACGTGGCGTTGGCCGTGACCTTGAAAGTTGAGACACAAGGTTCAAATCTAGACATAACACAACCTTTGCAAAAATAAATAAAATGGGAGATATTATATTCTGCTTATAATGTTTCATAAAATAAACATGGGAGAGATCAGAAGTCTTGAACTGTTATATCCAGCTTAAAGCATTTTATAGTGTAAACATTAGGGAGATCAGAACAGACTACAGAAGCAATATACCAATGAGTTAATAAGACCATACGCATGGTGTTGAACCTGTGTTAAAAAAGTGATCTGCTGATTGGTTTACTAATCTTAGTCCTGCAAATTCAAAACTAAGCAAACACTAATATTTGGCATTTGTAATTTTTTGACCTACAAACTTGAAGACTGTTCCCAGAAGTGTATGAACAGTATCTTTGCTTCTGCCTGTTTTTTAAGTTTTTTTAAAACAGCCAAATACTCTAATTCTTTTCACAAATAATTTTAGAGCTAAGAAGACAAACTAGCTTGCTGCACTTTACCGAAACTGAATCTGGTTTGAGCTTTCTAACTTTGAACAGGTACTATCACAACATTACTGCAAATACTTTAGTTATTCTTGAAGCCATGGCAAAGCATGGTGTTAGAACTCTGATCTACTCTAGCACATGCGCCACATATGGAGAACCTGATAAAATGCCCATAACAGAAAAAACTCCTCAGGTTAGTACATAGTTGCTATGCTTAATCTAGACAAACAGTAAAATGAATAACATCAACCTTTTTCAGGTTTCCGTGCTAACAGCTTTAATTTTTCTGAATCATGTCTTTTATTCGTATTTTGATTGTTAATTTGAACTTGTTGAGTTGAAAGAAGAAAGGAAAATAGCACGTCATGCTAGGTAGGGATATTCTGTATTGAAAATGGCGTCACATACATTTGCTTCATCCTTCCTTAGATTGTGCTTTCTTCATTCTTGCATTAAACGAATGTTAACTCTAGTTTAGCCATATTTCCTTTTCTTCTTCTGGCATTGTTAGCCTTAGTTTGCCTTTTGGTAGCCTTCTTTTTATTCATTTCCTGTTTATTCAATGTATTTACTTTATTATTGCACTTTCTAACTATTTGCACACATTGAACTTACCGAAGGACTATTTTTGAATCATAGTAAACACTTATTGAATTTTAACTTTGAAGACACGATATTAATGATATTTAAAACATGTTATATGGTCTAAACAAGGTTTTGATCATGCATAGTTCAAAATCAATATCAAGCTTTTTCTATTTGTAGGTTGAAAGTGTTTAGTTGTTTTCTAGATGATGTTAAACTTCGACCATGGGTTACATATTAAGTTGTTAGGGACAATGTTGCCACATCCTAGACGATTGGTTTTTTCTGAATCGTACTATTCATGTATACTCATATTGAATCATTCTTTTGAAATATTTTTTATTTTAACCATGCAACTAAATCTTGATGAAGTTGTGCAACTTTCTACATCTCTGTGCAGAGGTATTTGAAATTAGCAAACACCAATCACTTGATCTTCCAGCAAAATTGATTTTTATTTATATTTTATTTATTTCTCTACTATTGCATTTTGCATGGTCGGGTACTATGTTTCTAGTTTTAAGTCCCACATCTTCTAAACTGATTTGAGTACCACATAATCTTTTGCCAATGAAGTTTCCAATTAACCCTTATGGGAAAGCAAAGAAGATGGCAGAAGACATGATCCTGGATTTCTCTAAGAACTCCGACTTTGCCATCATGATTCTAAGGTCCGCTTCTCCTTCACTGTAATGAAAAGTTCTTCAGCTGATGGAAATAATTCTTTGATGTTTTGCATCCACCAGGTATTTCAATGTCATCGGGTCAGACCCAGAAGGGAGACTTGGTGAAGCTCCCAGACCCGAGCTTCGCGAGCATGGACGGATATCGGGTGCTTGCTTTGATGCTGCAAGGAGAATCATACCTGGGCTGAAGGTATGTGGGCTTTGCCACGAACATTCCTTTGCAGGAAGAATTCATGTTTATTGAACAGTTTTCATTACTATTTGTTCACGCTTGCATTATATACTCCCTTTTTAAACATGTTTTTGGAAAGATCATGTTCAACTTAAACGATTGTTTGTCATCGAACAAAACCTTAATAATCGAATGAAACATGCAGGTTAAGGGAACAGACTACCCAACTCCGGACGGGACCTGCATACGAGACTACATTGACGTTACGGACCTCGTAGATGCTCATGTGAAAGCCCTTGCCAAGGCAAAGCCAAGGAAAGTTGGGATTTACAATGTTGGCACGGGGAAAGGTTAGGTAGCTTCTTCCAAGTTCTGCCAATGTCCATGAGGATTGATTTGATCACAAAACGCTTTAGACTTTGTGTAATTTGGTCATCAGGTAGATCAGTAAAGGAATTTGTGGAAGCTTGCAAGAAGGCAACTGGGATTGACATCAAAGTGGAGTACCTTGAGAGAAGACCTGGAGATTATGCTGAAGTCTATAGTGATCCTTCCAAGATAAAACAGGAGTTGAACTGGACTGCGAAGTATACTAACCTGGAGGATAGCCTCAAGGTTGCTTGGAGATGGCAGAAGAAGCATAGGAATGGATATGTCACGTCCTTGACCTCTTAAAAACATTATTCTTTTCCTAAGAGATGCAAACCTCTGAAGATGTTCGCTTCGCCGTGGAAACGGTTTAGGGGGATTTAGAATACAAAAGGATAGATCCTTCATTTGTTATGAGCTCTTCATTTGTTATTTCTTTAATGCAATAATCCAATTTGTAACGGTTAAAAGTTATGAGAGATCAAATATGTCTATATCTCTTGGGTTCTTCATGGTTAAAGATGAATGTTCCATTGGAATTCGACATTTATAGTCTCTAATTCATTTGATCTATGATTTTATCTAAATCTATAAGGTTTTTATTTTTTTGTGAAAATCATCTCGTATTTACTTAAATAATTAAAGTTTAGATATTACATTTAAAGAGAGTACAAAAATCAAGCTTGAGAAACATACCTTTAACCCATAAAGCATGTGAAGTATCTATTATTAGTGGGTTTTTGTTGTGAGAATGTTCTCATGAAGTGGGAAAGGTTATTGCACTCAAATCAAATGTTACTCCCCTGTGTTTAGGAGCTTTGAAATACTAATGAAGTAGGTGAAAATTATTTGTCTCATAACATAAATCAATTTCTTGAAGTAATTTCTCAAGTTCAATGAGACAATTTGATGTAAGTTATGCTTGATATAATGATAAATGAGCATGAGAAAGATTTATGATAAATATTTTTATATATTAAATAAAAATAATAATAATTACATGTCATATGGATAATTCATAATACTCATATTAATAATAGGTCTAATTGTGTAGTGAAAACATCAAGGAGTTCATATATAAAAAATAATGATAAAGCTATCTCGTCGAGTTTGAACATCTTTTTAAAGATTGTATTTAGAAATCGATATATTCAAAGGATAAGTTCAAGAGCTTCGCAATCATGTAGAGAAATTCCCTTATAAAAATCAATAAAAAATAAAAAAATTAATCATCTATACAAATAGTATAAAAAAAATTTGAATGAATCTTTTTGTTACACACTCAAATTATTAGTTAATTTGATTATTATATTTTTTTACAAACCTTTTTTAAGCATAGCATTCAAATTTTTTATATTTTTTTCTTATATTAATTTTTTAAAAACTATATTTTAAAAGCAAAATAAAAATTAAAAAAGTTTTTGATGCTAAAACAGAACTATGAGTAAAAATAATTACGATACCAGGTAAAAAACAATTATGTACATTAAAGGCATAATGAATGCTGCCTTCGATGGCACGCGTCTCTTCCATTTCTTGGAACCCTATGATGTTGCGACCCAGCGCTCTTTGCTGTCGATCGGCAACCATTCGTTGCTCTGCTACGCGGCGCGCCTCTGAAGCTATAGCTTAGTCGTTCCCGGTTATGGAATCGGTAGCAAAGAACTATATCTCTCTTTCTCAGGAATTCATGAATTTGAGTTTACTGCCTAGATCCTCGAGAATGGGGCTGAAGAATTCTGCTCTTTTATATCTTTATTTTGGAATTCAGTTAATCCTCTGCAAGATGCATGTTGGCGGAGTAGCTACGGACGCCATCGGGGTGCGGTTGCCAGAGGAGAACTAGCAACCTCCAAGGAATCAGATATCTTGAAATGGGATGGGATTGTGAAGTCTTTGAAGCTTGCAAAAGTTTTACTCATGTTGCTACAGGTATGAAATGATAATGAACGGCTTATTCAGCTGTATACAACTAGCAATTTTGTTCTTCGGATTCATTTGGTTGGTATCATGGTACTCAGTGCATGAATAAAGCCTTTTCCTTCTAAAATAATATTTCTAATTTTCCTCGAACGAAAACACAGAATGTCCTTGATGTCCTTCGCTTCCATTTCACATCAACCCATAGCTTTAAGATATTCCAGGAAGCAGAACACCATTCTTATGGTTCATAGTTGTCTGCAATTCGCACAAACTGTCATCACTCCTGAAATATAACCTAGCCTAAATGTAATATATCAAAAAGATAAGTACAAAAGTCAACCATCCCCCTCTAACATACCATCCCTCTCTAGCATTGGACATATCAGAGAGACATTCTCCTGTCTTAGAATACATCACTGTCAAATGCTTTATTTTTCACAAGATCAACCATTTTTTTGGCATTACTATAAGTTTCAGAGAGCATAGGACTACAAAAAAGTGACCGAATGTGCTATAGACAAAATAGTCCCATTTATCAATGAACTTTTATGGCCTCTGTAAATGACAATAAGCGTCAATGTAGAATCTCCCTCTAACTGAATGCCTAGGGCCTCCCTAGCCAACATGGTAGTAGTGTAAGTAACAACCTAAGATGCATGAATTTCCACTACTTGGACATTGTAGGAGTATATACATCACCTAACTTCTGTAAGTAGTATTCCATGTTGATCCCTGATCACAACTTGTGATGTAGCCTCTCTTAAACTCTCAATAAGTTATCAAAGTTTACGTCAATCTATCTTTTGGGGGGAACTTGATTAAGGAGACCTAAAGGACCCATTTTAACATCCGAGAAAATTATGGACAAATCTATATAATGTAGTCGAACAAAGTACATTGTATTTGAAATTCTATATTTAATAAAATATGAAAATTCTCTGAAAATTTGTATTTTTGTAGATAGGTCATAACAACTATAGTTTATATGCAACTTTTAAGGAATGTAGAAAATATAAAAATACCATAAAGAAAAATAACCTGTATCTAGTGATAATAATTTCACAAAAATTAGATGTGATTTAGAAATAAAAATAAGATGTCAAAATTAATTAAAAAAATTAGTTATTTAATTAAGTAATACATTATTTTCTTCAATCAATATATATGGGTAATTGATGCACCAGGTTAGACATTAGGGGAGAAAACATGGAAGTTATTATGACTTTAAGGCTACCAGTGATTTGCAAAGAGGAGTGATCTTGAGTGAAGAATGATTGAGGAGAGAACTTGATCCATAGGAAATAACACTAGGAAATGTTGATTTTTAATTCAAGGTAAGTTTCCCTTTATGATTTTATTTGGAGAATTCTTGAAGTTATGTCCTCTGCATGTATTAAAGTATATGGAGAAGTGAATAGAAAGGCTAGTGAAAGGTTTTATAAAGCAATTGGGGCTTTAGGTGAATTATTGATAAAGGAATTTACAACATGTAGGAAAAAACCAATAGCTCTAAGGCTATGCTAGACAATCCAGTGATCGAATGGTTCGATGAAGAACTGAGGAAGAACAATCCCTATCTAATGCTCATTGGAAAGTTTGCTAGTCATCTAATGGGTGATCAAATGGTCTAAAATAGCGTCAAAAGGCCCTTGCAAGGCAGACATACCATAAGTAATCCTTGGATTTTGGGTTTATAAACATTGGATGATCCAATGGGATGATTGGATGGTCTGATGGGAATGTGGAAAGCATCAAAATGTGGATCGGATTTTAAGCTTCAAGCATTTAATTTCTATCGAATACTATTCGATGGAAGAGGATAAACGGTCCAATAGATGATTGGGAACGCTTAGACGATGCAAAAGATGAACACTAGATGGTCTGATAAGAAGGATTAAATGGTTTGATGACGCCAATGGGTCTTCTGACCAGAGTGAATCCACTTAGGTTCAATGGGTCCCTTAAGGCTTAATTAATACAAAGAACATAATAAAGAGAGTTAATTATAAATAATTGAAAAAATATAATATGTTATCTATGTATAATTGCAAGAAAGAAGAAGATAAAAAGGAATTGAATAGTCAAAAGTCTGATAATCAAATAGGTGATTTAGCTCTAATGTAATGTTTTTTTAATGTTGTTTGTATATTTAATTATTTGAATATAGCCTCTATGTTAATTTAAAGATATATGATAGATAATGTTATGTGTAAGATGATATTGTCTTGAATGATAATATTGTAATAAGAAAGTGTGATATAATCTTGAGTGATGATAATATCATAAAAATGTTTGATATAACATTGAGTGTTGATAATTTCATGAGATGTAATATATCTTTTCTTAAGTGTTGATGTCATAAAATGGTTTTATATGACATTGAGTGGTTATAATGTGATGAGAATGTAGGATATGCCCTAAATTGATGATGATAATATAAGCTTGATTGGTAATAATGCCATTATATGTGATATGCCTTGAGTAGTGACAATATCACAATAAGGTGTAATATGACCTAAAATGCTGTTGATGTTACAATAAGATGTTTTATGACTTAGTTGATGATTATATCACGAAAAGCATGATATAACATGGTTGGGAATAAACCAAGAAATTAATATGATAAATGACTATGATAATTTTATATGATATGATTGTTTAATATTTTATATATATTTACTTAGCATATAAGATGTTTTATTTACTATAATGTTATGAAAATTTGATGATAAATAGAGCTCATTGAGCAGGTTCATTAAAATTAGCAAGTAACTTTTTAGAGGTTGTTTGTATAGGAAAATGTAAAAAATATCATGAACACTAAAATTTTTACTAAACTTTATTTCGATTTTTCTTAATTCTTAATTTCCTAACCCTAACCAGCGAAATCCGAACTGATGGTGATCCAAGCCATGGAAACTGCCAGAATCGGAGGCATTGCTGTAATTTTCAAGGAAAAGTAGGATCGGTAAGGAGGCATGTCCAGTGATGTTATTTAAGAGTTGGGAGAGAGGAAGGGACATGGGGAGGTAAGAAGTCGACCAAGGGGTTAAAAAATGATTCAAATGTAGTAGTTCTGGGAATTTTAGAAAAAAAATTGGAAAATATAGCTTTTATTTGGATTTTTATGTGATTTTGTTTGGATTTCTCTATTTACTCATTTAGTTGGATTTTTATAAGAAAAAAATGATTTCAAAATTTTAGTGACACTATGGGTTCCACAACGATGACATGGACCAAGCCTAAGATGGTATGAGGTGAGATTTCCTTTGGGTGATGCAGATCTTTGGCTTTCCAAATAGATGGTTATTTTCCCCAACTACTTGCCTTGCTATAATGGAGATCTTGGGCTCCTAATTTGTGACATTGGGTTAATATGTTAGCTGATGTGTTAAGCGTGGTAGTTAGATATCCATTACGAGACGAGCTGTGATTGTCATGCATGCACTCTCAAAAACCTGAGATGCATTCTCAAGGAGTTACACAAATAGACTCCTTGAGACTGCTATAGAGGTAAATCTTTCACACTTCACTCTTAACTGCACATTTGTTACTTGAATGATATAGGAAGATGAAGCAATAGCTGCAGAGTAATTCCAAGTATAGAAAAAATAAATAAATAATAAAAAACATTGCATAAAAGAATATTAGGCACAAACATATAGATAGAAAACTTAAACTTGGATAAATCCATGGCCACACAAGAAAACCATCATTAGAATGATCTAATTTTCTTCTTACTTCTCTTCTTGTAAACTGTATGGGGTTTCTTTTGTTCCTTTTGTTTTTTGTCATTTTATCTAGGTTTCTTTTCTCTAGACGATTTGTCTAAATCTTATCAAAGTTGATAGCAACTTGTGAGTGCAGAAAAATTTTGATATATTGGTCTAGTTAAGCCATGAAAAAGAATACTCTAACACCTTACGTTCTTGTGTAACTAATTGTGGTTCCTCATCAAATATTGATGGTTGAAGTGTTATAGATTTCTGACATTCATGATTGTATAAATATCCAAGGAAGCTGCTCAAGCTGCTAGGTTTTGTCACTAATTTCTTCAAATGTCAGATTTATTAGCTTTTGCATTGATTAAAAAGTTGAAGTACATCTATTTCATCTTAATTTATTTTTTAAAGAATTAATTTATTATTTAAATGCTCAGTGTAGATATGTTAGAAATTTTTGAAACATAAAAGGATACTAAACTTTGTCAAAAAAGAATAAATTTAAACTAATAATCATAGTAGTCCAAATTCCTGATATCTTTAAAAATACAACTTTATTGTTTTGTATTATCCTGATTTTAAGTTTTTATCAGGTATAAATTCAAACAATTATAAGAGAAGTCATGACATTCATTGCAGTGTAAGCAGTTAAGATGGTGAGGAGGTGATACTTCATGAATTGTTACTTAATAGCAGAAGTTTAAAAGAATTAAAAAAAGTTTGAGTTTGGATTATAACCAATAAGTGAATGGTTCAGATTTATTCTGGATAGGTCGGTTAGAAACCAATCCACTTTTTAATGTAGTATGCACATGTAGTAATAACGAATTTCTTCTTCAAACATAGCAAGGGTAATATTGAATAAGTTTACTCTCTTCCTTCTTTCTTTATTTTATTCTTGTTAATGTGAAAGTAAAGAAAAGAAAGTTTTAACTTCAAACTTTTTTTCAAATCTGTCCATCTTGCCATTTTTGTATTTTTCTTATGAATTCATCATTTTTTATTTATTTTTACATGAGTCATCTTGAATTCTTCAAGGAATTTTTTAACATTTTCTATACCACTCAATCCCTCCATGTTTGTGAAGGTGTTATTTCACATCGAATGAGTTGTAAAGAATAAAACCCAAACATGTCTCAACAAGTCCATAGATAGTTTGTTAGGATTCATGCTATTTAATCAATGAGATTTTATTTTAATTTTATCATGTTATTGATAGACTCCATCAGTTTGCACAATGGTGATAATGACACAAAACTTAGGATATATCAACAAGTATACAAACCCTTAAACCATTGAATCTAATAATTCAATATTCATCTGGAGGATTCTACTAAGATTTACATTTATTTTTTAGCATTTTCTGTCATCTAACGTATTTTCAATAATTTTTGTGGTTTCATTGTATTTGATTGTTGTATATATGCTTGAGTAATTGTGTCAGTGGCTTATGTTGTTGTATTTGGCTTGTTTTTGTACTACAAATGAACTTGATTCAGTACCACAGATATGTAGATGTGCACCACTTATTCTCATATCTTGGTGTTGTGTTTGGGGATGCTTTGGACTAGTGTTGACGATGGTCAATGCTTTCTATTTGGTCATCATAGAAGAATGTGGATCGTTTGGGATTATTAGATATTGTTAATTCCATTTGCCATAGCTTTTTAGAAAACAGTCATAAACTTGCCAATATCAACATGAATGATCCCATTGTATGAACACGAACCATTTGGGATGATTAGGTGTTGCTAAATCCATTCACCTTGGCTTTTTCAAAAATCAGTGGTAAAGTTGTGAAAAATCATGATGAATGATCCGTTCTATGGCAATTTGTAAGTATCATCTCAAACGATACCTTAATCATCCCAAGTTGTCTCGCATGTTTATCTTTTATGTTCCTTATCTCTAAGCAAACTTAAGTCTATATAAGGTTATTTGAAGTTAGGTGTCGTGCCTCATCTTGATGTGTTCGGTGTGTGTGTGTGTGTTTTTTTTTTTAGGTTTTAATGCAACATTTTGCAAATATTGTGGTTCAGGTGTGGTTCTCATGGGATTTTGGTCTTTAATTTGACTTTGATTAAATGTGTAACATTATGTTGCCTTTGTCCTCCATATTCCTGCATTCTCAATGAGGTCATTCTCTCCTCCATTACTACTCTACTATAAGATTGTGTTCCTCTCAAGAGTTTGGTATTGATCATCCTATGGTTTGTAAAATTCGTAATATATCACTCATTTTGTCAAATCAGGTGTTATTCTTATTGTTCTCATTGTAGATTTTAGGCATTGCTTTTCTCATTGTAAAGTTATTTAATGTTTTTTTAAAAATTACTCATTAGCTAAATATTAAAATTGTTAAATATTTCCTTTTGTAATGCACATGCTAGTTATAATGATAGTTTAGTTAAGTTCTAAGAATAAGATGTTATGGATAGTATTAAAATTTTAAATGTTTGATTATTACATAAACATATTTCATGAATGGAATATACTAAAATCTTAAATGGATATTCTTTTCTTTAAGATGAATGCTAATCAAAGGTAATATTTTAAAATTAAGATAATACGTTCACAATATTAAATTAGATATTGTATATATAAATAGAATTTCTGTTTGTAAATTATCCAAAGATATTTAGTAACTATCTTTTTTTGCTTTGAGAGTTATAAAGGATCAGTTGTTGTGATATTTTTTGGAATTTAATATGTTTAATATTATCCTTTGTCAAAGTTAATTATATGTCAAAGATCTAGCTTGCAAAATTGTGCTTATTACTTAAACCGACCAAGAGATTTTATTATATGCACCTCGTACATCACCTTTCAAGAAAGTAAAGGTAGCAAAATTGTGTCACAAGTGTTTCAATTCGCAGTAGTTACCGTCAAATATTACATATTAAATCCTGAAGACCTTGTCATTAATAAAGCCCTTCTATCAGTTTCCTAAAATTATTTTAGATGAGATCTCTTTCTATGTACTTATGAGCCACAACTTACTGCTTGGACCTAGGAGAAAATAAAAAGGGTCACAGGGCATGATTTTTTATTTATAATTTTCCCTATTTTGTTTCTTTATTTTAGGCTGTCTTTTGATCTGAATTTTGCTTGATTTTCTCAATGATTATCCAATAGTGGTATTTTTGGGATATAAAGGAATTGTATATGGTAGATATATGACAAATTGCAAATATTTATGTAATTTGATGAATAAACACTTTGGAATTTTCTTCTAAACTTTGGTGTGATGTGGTCAGCCATGTTCAAACACGGGCATTGAGGAGGCAGACTATTCTCTAGGAATGGACAGAGTGAAGAGCCTAAGGATAGAGATTTATTTAGCCACCTTATTCAATATTTACTGCTACTATCATCTATGTTCCTGAATGTGTTGCTATGAATTTTCACACAAACTAAGATCAACTCTTCCTATCTCATTAAATTCCTTTTGTGCTCCGCAATTTCATCATATGGGGCTAATCATAACTTCATTTGATTTCATCCATTATGAAAATCAATCATTGTGGAGCATGTTTTATAATTTGTCTTATGAAGCTTTTTAATACTCAAGTTGGACTATTAATGATCTTTTAATTGATCTTAACATCTATTCACCTTGTATTTTGTTTGTGCACCTGTTTAAATAAGTATTTTTCTATGCACTTGTCGTTACAGTGTACTTTTTATCAAGCAATATAAATCATAATTATTGAAATATTTTTGCTTATATTTGTGTTTGTTACTGTGTTCAACTATCATCAATTTGTACTGCCAAATAGATCGTTTCTTCAATTGTATTTTTGAAATGACAGTTTCTTGTTATTTCCTGTAATAACAGGTTGAAAATCGATGCTTGTATTTAGTTGATGTTTTGGGGATTTGAGACTGGCTGGCAAGGATGATGAACTTGGCTATAACAGTGTATTTTATTCTTTTTTGAGGTATTTATATTGATGTTAGCTTTTTCAACTTATTATAGCAGTGAAATCAGATATTATTTTTGTTTTTGCATATTTGTAGCTCATACACCTTTAGCTTAAACATCGGTCTCCTAAACACGTGTTCTATTGTGAGGCTTGTGTTCAAAATATTAGTCTTTCATGTCATCACATCTGCAACGAAACATGGTGCCATTAAAATTATGAAATTCAATACATGCAGTTTATTCCTACATATGATTTGTTTGCTTATTTAAAGAATTGACTTATATGATGCTCGATTAGTTTTTAGTATTTCTCATAGGTAGACTTAGAAGAATGAACATAATTATTAGTTAATATTGGGACCACGAGAAAGAGATGAAAATAGATGGAAATACATGGCATCAATAACAACATAAAAAAAAAATCTCTTTTGTTGATTCTTAAAATAATAAAATTCTTATAATATATTTTGTAATTTTATTGAATTTGGGATAAAGCGGTATTGACACAATAGAAGAACTTGTAGAAGTAACTTATACGAAGTTGATCAAAGACAAGCCTCGTAGTATTTTACTATAGTATTAGATATGAGTTGTGTAGGATGAAAAGTGATTTGTTATTGATTATTTAGGGATAGAGTTGACTCAATTTTATCTTATTTTATAGGTATAGATTAGATAGAGCTCATAAAAATTCTCTTATTGTCTTTCAATATACCTAGGTTTAGGGCTGCATTGTAATCATGAATCTTTTGTTCATAGTGCTATAATATAAATTCTTTTAATGAAATTCTTTTTGAGAGAAAGAGAACTTGATAGGAAAACCTTGAGAGGGTGCTAATTGCTCTTAGTTGATGAGCAACTTTTATAATTAATGTCTTATGAAGCATTTTTGTTCATGCACTTGTTTTTCGTCATAACGTACTTTTCACATAGCTTATTTCTTATATTGTGTTTGTTGGTTTCTTCAGCTATTGTCAATCGGTTATACTAATTAAATCTTTCTTTCAATTGCATTTAAAATGATAGCCTTCCTATGCAAGTCTTTGGTTGCTTGCGGGACGATGAACTTGGCTATAACGATGTATTGTGTTCTTGATTTGATGTTAGCTTATTAAACCTGATTTTAACAGGGAAATTATTTTTGCTTGTGCAACTTTGTAACCCATAGATCTTTAGCTCAAACATGAGTCTCCTAAGCATGTATTATGTTGTGATCCTTGCTTTGAAAACATTAGGTTTTGATGTAATCACAATTCTGTTTAAATATTTGAATGTCTTCAAATTTATTCCTACATATGATCTGTTTGCATACTTAAAGAGTTGATTTCTATAGTACTCTATTAGTTTTTGGTATTTTCTTTTTGTTTGAGTTCATCTAAATCTACCAGTAAAAACTTGTCGATCCCTTTTTAATCTTTCCAATGTTTTAAAACATCTAATTTGGAGTATAATATGAAAAGATATAGTTAATGATAAAGCCATGTAGTACTAAAAGATCATATTATTTTTGGTTGACGATTGTTTGTTCGCTTTCATATTTGATTTAAACTGTAGCATTCCAAAAGACACGAGAAAAAAATCAAACACTTCATTGTCTACGTTCTCTTTAGTTGGTAATGTATACTATCTGATAGCAAATTAGAGTTGTCGCAATTAACTTGCTCACTACAGTCAAAGCCTTGCGTCTAAAGTAAAAAAGCCAAGGAGATCCTCTAAGAGATTTGCTCCTTACGTTTTCAAAAGTAGATTTGCTAATTGTCAATTAACCAAACATCCAAGCATTGTTAACATCGTCGGTCACTAAAAGGTTCATTGAGACAGCTACGGCTTCTCACCTTCATATTCTGCATTCTCTACAATTATTCTTAGACCTAAAGTTTAGATCAAATCATGTGACTACTAAACTATTATTTAATTTTTATCATGTGTTCGACTATAGTTTCAATTTATTGTTTCTTGAAAAGAGTATTTTTGACATTTATTCAAATGTATAACTTTAGCAAAATACTCTTTGAATATAATGAGAAGAAAAATTAATTTTATCTCATTGAAATAACATTTAAAAAATTATTTTGTCGAATATCAATAATAGATCTATTGAACGCTTAGATAGTTAATGAAATTTATTAAATGCATTTTTAAATTTTATTCATTGTTATGTTAAATTCTGTTTGGGATTGTAAGTTATTGTATTATCCTCTCATTATATGATAATTACATCTTATGTTTGGCTCATAATCTGCTTTAATTTTTTTTTTTTTTTGACCTCGGGAAAAGGTGTGAAAGCTACATAATTTTTTAATAATGCTTTACTATAATTGTTTTCAATTTTAAGCATTTAAATACATTTTATTATTCTGTAAAACTCGTTACAAACAATATATATATTTATTGAAAAATAATAATATTATAAAAATTAGAAAAGAAAGTATGCACGATAATGTTCCAATAAATAAGACAACTAAAAATGGCCTGTATTGAATTTTCCAATAACAGTATGGTTTGTTTAATTTTAATCTTGAAAGTGTATAGCCGTTAATGGCTAGTTTTGGTTAAATCCCGTGCGCATGGTGCCGGTCGATCGGCGGAAGCGCGAACGTGCCACATCAGGAGTAAAGCTTCTCGTGAAGGAGCGAACCGAAATCATGAGATTCTTATGGTCAAAGTCAAGGCGCGCATCTCAAAACGTTTTTGAATACAAATGCTAGAAATGAATCATTACGTGACTGACATGTTTCTAAATTCTTATATTATCGGCAGCTTTTTGTAAAGACGTTTAAATATATTTATACAAAAAATATTTGTGTCAAAAAATTATAAATATTATAAGACAAAAATCTAATATTTTTTACATTAAAAAAATAAAAAAAAATTGTGATAAGCCTCAGCTAAAGCCCCTGAATGCGATTAGTTCAGCAAAAAAAACTCCATAAATTAAAAGTTTATGCTCACTAAGTTATATTTATATAGTTATTGTTAAATATTAAAGTTATTAATTAAAATTATTATTTAAAAATATTAATGAGAATTATATGTTGGTGAAATATTATTGTTAATGAATTTGTAATTAAATAGTTAAAATTGTAAAATAAGTAAAGTAATGTTTAAGTTCCAATAAAAGGATAGGACGACCTTTAACAAAAACTATTCTGCAAAACTTATTTTTTTTTATTTTTCTTGAACAAGCATTTTACATTTTTAATTAAAAATTGTTTTTCAAAATGAAGTAAGCTAAATAAAAGATTGTATTTTAAAAGTGAATTTTGAAAAATAAAATAAAATTTGAAAATAGTGCTAAAAACTAAAATTATAACATACAACTATTATTGGATTATTAAATAAGGTTTGAGTTGTTAAATTGTTGTTTATCCATGTTGGCCTAATAGTTTAACAATTCAATCATGAGATCATTGAATTAATGCATCAACATTTTTTAAAAAACGTTACAATTTATGATGATTGAATAGCCTAAGTTAGATATAAATAATTTGTGATGATCATTTATTTTAATATTTACAGAAACTCTAAATTGTATGAGAAATTATTAATAAAGGCTTATTAAAACAACTAAATGAAATATACCGGAAAAAGTTGCATTAAAAACATTTTCCTAGAGCACCTGAGAGTCCCACATCACGTAGATTGCCAGATGGTTGACCGTCCCGAAAGTTGAGCAAGATTAATGAACGTGATTTGTATCGTACGACATGACGAAACGATTGTGTGTGTACACAGCGAAGCAGTGCTCAACTCAAACCATCGTACTGCTCTCTTTGTCGATCATGATTAAAACTGATCTCAGCGCGAATCAAGACATCGACATCAGGTGATATTATAAATGTTTAAAAATTATCAATCACATCAAAAATTTCACGGATGGAATCATCAATCTTAAAGCCTAACACCAACCAGCATCCATCATTTGTGAAATTTTTTTTATAAAATTTTATTAAATAACAAATAAAAATGATTAAAAAATGAGAGAGTGACGAGGAAGGGAATGATGGCAACTGGCCACATAGGATATGAATGTCAACAAAGATGCGATGACGGGCGGTCGACCGCAACCTACTGCGGCGGTTAGGTAACGGAAGTTTGGTTTCGGTGGTGCCGGGAAATCTTGAGCAGATCTGTCGTGGGGTTCTCAGGACGGGCTGCGGCGGAGCCTGTCGGGTTCGTAGGGAGAGAACAGGCGGCGGAGTTTTCGGATCGATGGCTTGGGATGCATGAGAAGAGGGCTGTGGCGGTCGGTCAACGTGGCAGCAGTGGACGGGGAGCGCAAAGACGAAAACAACTAGCTGGAGAAGCGGCGACGCTGAGATCGCCGGTGAATATGTTAAGGAGACGACGGTGACTGGATTAGATGGCTTTCCCGTCCTGTTGAATTAAGATCAATTACTATTGACTATTGTGTTAAGTTTACCATCGTGATAAGAGACTTTGATGAAAAGGTTAATTTTTGAACATAACAATTGTTATATTAGTGGCTCGATCACAAAAAATTTTGTATCATAAAATTAATTTAAATATTATAAATTTTATTTCCTTTAAATATTTTTATATGAAACAATATCGTAATTATTTAAGAATTCACATATAAATGAAAGAGGTATGAGTGCTATCCAACGGTTAATAAAAAATTTGAAAAATATTAAAAATAATATATTGGATGTATTTTCCATTGAAGTGAAGTAGTAAAGCGAGAGTTACAGGTGGACGTAGGTAGAATTTGTATATTTACGTAATGAAGGCAAAAGGAAGGCGACAAAAGAAGGGTGGGAGGGAACAAAGCGTGAATACAGATTTCGGATTAAAAAAACGATGGAGAATATTTGAGCCTGGATTGGCGAAAAGAATCCCGAGTTCATCCAACCGCTCCCGACAAATCCCTCTGCCGAAGCAGAGCAAAAGAAAAGCAGCATAGCTCAGTCGGATCGGGGTTAGGGAAAGCAGCAGCCTTTTCTTTTTAATTTTTTCTCCCCCAACTTTCTCTCTCTATCTCTATCCCCTTCTCTCTCTATCTATCTCAACACTTGTTACTCGCCCCAGGGGTTTTCCAAGCTAAACCCTAGTACGACGCTGGTGTCCCTAGGCTCCATGTGCCCCAAGAATACTCGGCCAATTGAGAGTCTTTGCCTACCAAAGGCCTATAAATCTTCCACCATCAACTCGTGACCTAGTTGCCTTCTTTTGCATCTTTCTTCTCCTTTCTTCTCCTTCCATGGCTTCTGTTGGAGCTCCCTTGGGGTGCAAGGAACAAGTGCAGGTAAAAGGTTGTGCCTGGCTCCCTGTATGCCACACATATGACTCAATCTTTCCAAGCTTGGTTATTGTGGGTGGCGTTCATGGAGCCAAGCACGCCTCTCTCTTTCTCTCTCTTTATCTGTCCTTTATTGCAGAGTAGCTCCAGTGACAAACTGCTGATTGCTCTTTGAAGCTGTCGAGTGTTTACAGTGGTTTTCCTGAAGCCAAAGACTAGATTACGCTCATCTCATCTTCTTCTACGTATTCTTATCCCTCCGGTTACTTTGGGATCTGTTTGCTAACCATTGCCTTTCTTGTGTTGAAGTACTGTTCCTCAAGTGTATGTGTTTTTATGATCTGGGTAACATAAAATTGAAGTTTTTCTTACAAAACTATCATACTGATTTTGTAATCTATATTCAAAACTATTTTTTTTTTTTTTTTTTTTTGCAAAAATAGATTTAGAATCCAAAGAGTAGACATGGTTCAACTATATTCATGCTTATGGCTTTTCTTTACGATATTCTGCTGTGTGGCTGATATGAGTTTGGAATGCAATCACTTAGAAGGAATTCTCCTGGAATTTTGTGGCTTATGTTGTGGGAAGCCCATATAAAAAGTGATGGAAATAAATGAATTATAGATGAAGGTATTTTATATTAAAGGTTCTATTTTGGAGTTTGAAGCTATGGAAATTTGATCATACTACAGGTTTTTATTGGAATATTTTTTTGTTTATTTCAATATTTCATGTTGTATTCTATTTTTGGGGTTTTAGACATGAAGCAGTTATGAATTATTGGTTTTTTGGTTGTTCAGTGATTTTTTATATTACATGTAATATGCCTTCAATGCAGATGTAAAGGCATAGTTGTAGTGACTGTAGTGTGATGGGTTTATGTGATGTAGGAGGTGATAAATCTCATATGGGTTTAATTGTAAATTTAAAAATATGTTTATCTGAACATTATTTGATTTTTATAAATGTTATATCTTTTTTGTTAAAGAATAATGATAATTGTTATTTTGTGCTTCTTCAATACTCCCTAGCTTCATAATCATTGATTTCTTCTACTTAAATGCTTTTATGTTATTCTTCTACATTTTTAATATTACTATATGCTCATTTGGATATCAATGTGGTCATGTTGAAGGATAAAATTAGTCATGAAAATGTAAATTTGCTATAAACAATGGCAAAAGTATCTGAGCTACATTATACGTTAATTTGAAAAAAAAAACTAAAAATTTAAAATTATTATTCAATTTATAAAATATTTTCCATATCTTTACTTAATTGTATGTTATATAACATTAATATGATAATTTTAATGCAATTGTTGAAGCAGGTATAAATGCAAATTTAAAAACGCTATTTTTTATTTTAGCAAAACTCGGTGGCGACAAAGTTCATGACTTTTATTGGCAAAATTTACATCTATGTGATGCTAAGGATTTATCTAAAGAACAATGTAATTTTTCATGCTTTCATTGTGAATATTGAAAGAAAATATAATAAATTTATGTGCAAAAAACATTTAATTTATGTTTTATCAAACTGGTTATCATAAGAAGGCATCTGAACAAACTTTTATAAAATTTTTATTCAACAAGTTAAAATATCTATAAAATGTCCACAAAAAATTTCAAAATAAATTTTTATCACTGCATTTTTTCAAAATGACGAATTATTTATGCTTCAAAGATTTTCATTAAAAAAAATTAAAAAAAATTTGAGTAACTAGTTTGAAGTAAATGAATTCTAAGGTAAAATCTCTTAATCAAAATATAGACATAGTGAATCATTATCAATAGTAATAATCTAGTTGAATCACACTAACACAAAATATTTTTAGAACATAAATTTGCAAAATATATTGAATATTGTTCATATAAAACATAATAAGTTTAAGTTTGGTTATTTGGCTCACTTAGTAGTGATGATGTGCCAATCATACTTGAAGTACAAATTGTGAACGTATGATCTAAAAATGCCAATTTTATATTTTTTATGATATGGTGACTCTAAGGACAACATAGCTTATTTTTCAATAATGTTATATACTTATCACTATTTGTTTGTACTTGTGCACATGTGATCTCATGTGGCATATTCAGATTGGATTGTTTGATATATTTGGATTTTGTATGATCTGAAAAGAATCGATTTTTTTTAAGCAATTTGATCAACCCATTGAATGCAATTTGTGATAATAGAGCTAGTTAAAGCATACAAACTTTGGTTGTTAGGCACTTGCAAAATGTTATTTCTTCATTCGAAGAATTAGTAATTTGTATTTTTTTCAAACTCGTGTATTCTCTCTATCATTGGAAGTAAAAAGGTGCATGAGCATGGATTGACAATGAAATACTCGATGTTAGCATCGTTATAGGTCTATGAAATGTTATCAACTAGATCTACTTTATTTCATATGTTATTTTTATTGAAATTTTTATAAAACCTAAAAGATTGCAGTATAATCTTTTTAACAAGTTTAGTTTGGGAAAATGTCATTGAAATGACTTGAAGCTTTTTAATAGTATAGTTAAAATAGTTTGTGGAGGAACCATATTCAACATTTCTTTAAATGAAATGAAAACAAATCTTTGTTCTTATGAGATTAACACAACTTATTGAATTTCATATACAATAAAACTTAATTAGATGAAAATTAAATGATTTTTATTTAGGTTTTAAATTATTAGTGACTTTTTAAAATGAGTGCTATATATTTTTTGAATAATGGTATAGTGATATTTTGATTGTCTTAAAGAAATGGATTATTTCTCAAACTATTGATATCTGTTACATAGTTATATTCTAAACCAATAATTGAGATTAATTTGTGATTGAACTCTATTTATAATAAAACTCAATTAGATAAAAATTAAATGATTTTTATTTAGGTTTTAAATTATTAGAGATTTTTTAAAATGAGTGTTATATATTTTTTTTTAATGATGGTATATTGATCTTTTGATTGTCCTAAAGAAGTGGATTATTTCTCAAACTATTGATATCTGTTACATAGCTATATTCTAACCCAACAATTGAGATTAATTTGTGAATTCTTATGTTTTAACTGAAAAAATACTTCAACATATAAATACATGCAATGATACTTTTCCCTGTATATCAAACTTCTTAAGAAAAAATGATAAAAAACTAATGCTTATCAATACCTTATCTTACATTAATTCATAAAAATAAAACATAAACATAAATAAATTAAGATGTAAGAACATTGTAACATCCAAGAAAGAGATTTAATGTTGGGACAAATACAAAGGTCAATTTGATACTAGAATAATATTATACTAAATTAAAATTTTAATAAATAAAACACCTTAAAAAATGTTCACCATAAAATCCATGTCATAAAAAAAAACTATATTCATAAAAAAAAAAGGGTATAAAACAATATAATTCATATATCTTAAACATCAATATATAATAAACTTCAAGTACACAAAACCTATAAATATACTATTATCAAAACTTCAAGTGCCTAGCATCATGCTCATCTATGTCTTTATTATTTCTATCTTTGTGTTTGATAGATATATGATCTATTATATAAATACTATTAAAACTTTATATAGTTTAACGAATAAACTAATATAATAATATTATAAAAAATAAGTATTATATGATAAATTAATATAAATATAAAAACATATAATTAATGACCATGATAAAATTTAAACGTACTTTGGATGTGATTTCTAAATAATTATACTTGTTTTTATGTGTTTATTTATTTAGAGACTAAATTTTTTGTTTATTATCTTTTATATTCAATAATAATCATGATATAAAAATGGAATCTCTCTAAACACATAATGAATTGACGTTTTATTTTCATGATAATTAGTGACCATGATAAAATTAAAACGTACTTGGATGTGATTTTTAAATAATTATACTTGTTTTTATGTGTTTATTTATTTAGAGACAAATTTTTTATGTTTATTATCTTTTATATTCAATAATAATCATCATATAGAAATGGAATCTCTCTAAACACATAATGAATAATTATATAATAATGATAGTTAATATGTTATGCGAAAACATACATATAATTAAATTCTATGAATATGAGAAAGTCTATATATATGAAAATAAATTAAGAGAACAATAATAAAAAACCTATAACTATCATACATATAATTATCATACGTATGCTTGGTCATTCTACAAAAAAAAACTAATAACATGTATAATATACATGATCATTTTACATAAAGTATTAATCATATATCTATTTATATCATATTAAGATATTAATATCTAAAAAGATATGGCCTCCATACGTGTATTTAATAACTTTACATATAACGTTAATGACATATTCATGTATAACGAGGATAATATCGAAAAAAAATATAGATTTTAACAATTGTATAAAGTATATGTTATGTGAGTATTATGCAATATATTTTATTTTATCTTATAAACCAACTTATCGTGCGATAAGCTTGATTCCATAAATACGCCTTACTTATTGTAAAATGGGTAAAAAAAAACTTTATTAATTTACATATAAATCCATGTGCTAATGTGATAGAAATAATTTTGATTAAAATAATCGTGTCATGTATTAGAATGCATGATATGGAATAATATATGAAAATATTCTAATTTAAAAATACTATACATTAATTTAGTATCAAATTTATATTTTAGTTATATAATTTATCTTTCCAAATCTAAGATTAAACTATCTTTTTTTAACTCATTATTTTTTTTGTGCTCTTCAATATTATTTACTTAAATTATTAAATATTTATTTTATTATTTATATATATAATATGCATATTATCAATCACGAAGCTCACAAAAAAATTTTTTTTATTACTTTATTCTTGTCTCCCCAATGTAACATTTGTTAACAACTTCGTACAGTATGTTTTTACATAAAGCATGTATATTATAGTGCACATCGAGTTTATCATATCTGTAGTGATCCCACTTGTCTTTCTCAAGTTCAATATCACGTCACCTAAAATCTTTAAATTTGAAAATATACTTTCTAAAAAAATTAATCACAATCAATTTTTAAATCATTTAGCATGCATATAAGTTGAAAATAAATAAAATAATATATCCAACATTAGAAATAAGATTTAAACTACAAAAAACAAAGTATTGTTTTTTAGGCTTAACTGTGTTTGTTATACCCGGTAAAATTTTATGTATTTGATCTTTAATAAATTAATTGTGGCTTAGATGATTTCGAATCGACAGTAGGATGAGCCAGGAACTCAATTGTAGGCTATTGGAATTTCTGAAATCTTTTGGGAATTTTTCGGAGCACCGAGGAATTTTTAATTAATTTTCCCTATTTAATTGGATTTATTAGATTTTTTAGAAATTCGAAAATCTAATTAAATTAAACCGGAAATCGTTTTTTTTTATCGCGCGTGAACCGGACCGGAACGGTTCAGCGGAGGCGGAGGCGGTTCGCCGGGTGAGTTTGCGTGTGCGTTCTAATAAGCGGATCGGACGGTCGAGATCGGCGGGTGAGATCGAACCGGCTGATCGGGTGTTTACCGTGTCGATAGCGTGTCGACAGCGCGTATTGTGTGCTTACCGTGTGGATAGCGTGTCGACAGCGCGTATCGGGTGCTCACGTGTCGAAAACGTGTCGAACGCGTAACGGGTTCACCGTGTCGGCCCGGGGTATAAAAACCCTCGCGAAGCAGCGAATAGGGTTTTCGTTCGACGGCGATAGCGAGGAAATTCCCGGCGTACGGCGCGTGATTCCGGCGGCCTGGCAAGGGGCTTTTTGTGCCCGGAGATCCACGAGACCGAGGAGAGTCGTTTGAGACCAAATTCGTTCGGCGAGGAGCTGCGGCGAGCTGCGGACGAGCTTCACCGTCGCCGGCGTCTTCGAGGTAGGAATTTCAGATATTTAAATTAGATAATTAGCAAATTGAAGCATGTATTAGTTTGCAAATCTCTATCTAAGCATGCGAATGTGATTTTTGAAGCTAATTGTACAAATTATCGAAAATTGCATGTTAGGGTTTTCGGGACGTTAATTTGTTTCGCCGAAATTGGAAAATTACCAAGCATGAGGATTTAAATATGCCACTTTATTCATGTTAATATGATTGTATAATGCTAGAACTATAATTTCGTGAATTGTCAACATGAGGATTAGACGAAACTGCTCGGCGGAAAACTTGATTTAAACCTTAGGAAATTAGCGACATTATTGGAACATTAGGATAGTACGAACATGTTCTCCTTGTACGCAGTCGCCGGAAATCGACGGAATGATCGTATTGGTCGGCTATTGCGGCGGCTAGGGTTTCGCGGACGACGGGCGAAGGAAGGAGACGAATTAAGGATTAATTAGGGATTAGTTGAATTATTAAGAGAATAATAATAATATTAATCATTAATATTACATATAAGCGTCGGCTGAATTTCGGATTAATAACTGACCGGCGGGGTTTGGTTCAGCATGAAAGCCCGAACCGGTGGCAAGATGCGATTCAGGGGATTCGGCGCGGTATAGTGAATAGCAAAATTTTAAATTCGGGGAATTATTCCGAATTTTGGAAAAAAAATGGATAAAATGCAAAATTTGATATTTCAAATTTAGGAAAAACTCGATAATTGAGATTTAGGAATTAATTACATTTAGGAAATTCAAGAAAAATCAGAAAACTTGGAAATGAGAAATTTCGAAAATTCTAGAGATCAGTGGGTAAAGAACAAATTTCCTGAAGTGGGGAAAAATGTTATCACTGATGACAGTACAGCTGGAAACAGTCAGACAAAGGTATGGTACACGGATGCTACCAGAACAGTCAGTAATTGACAATTGTGTTGCTTTGATGGCAACGGCATGGATTGAGTCAGTTTATTCAGTATTGGCATATTTCATGGATTGGCATATTGGACCGGACTACTATAGACCCTATATGATGTTTTAGGGTAGTTGTGGTAGGTAACTGTGCGGTTCAGACTTAACTTTCACAGTATACATGTGGACTGGTATGCGCCTTGTTGTATCTGGACACATGTTGCCGAATCTTGGAGTTAAAGCTTGGCAATGACTGTAGGGGCGTGGCTTCTATGGAAATTGTTGGGAGAGGACTTCTTGGGACGGTGGCTGAGTCGACCTCTTCTGGTCCACGAGTGTAGGCCTGCGTGCCTGAGAGTGGCAGCGGCAGGGGTGACTCGCCGTGGCTAGCCAGGGTGTCTCACGTTGGCTAGAGATCTATGTGACGGGTTTGTCTATAGTCTCCAGAAGATTGATTGACGAGAGACACTGCGGTGTCGGGTGCTTAGGCGCCATGCGTGTTTCGAGATGGGCGTTCCCACTGGCACGTTGCCTGGTAGCCCAGAGGAGAGCTACTCTGGTGTGACTGGGGTGGCTGTGGTTGGTCGGAGTCTGGGACTGAGAGTGCCTATCCACCGTACATTGTTATGCTGTATTCCTGTATTTTTGCTATTATCCTTCTCTTGCATGTGAGTTTTACTAGCTGACTTTCCTACTGGGCGTAGCTCATTCCTGTATTATATATTTTCAGTGGATCGGCAGACTTGACGCTACCGGATTAGGTGGGATCGTGGTCAGCAGGCTTGTGAAGGATTTCTGATTGGTGATTGTCTGAGATATTCTGGTTAGATGATTGTTGCTGTTGGATGTATTTAATGAGATTGTTACTCTCATATGTCATGTAATATGTGAGGGTAATTCTGACTTATGTCTGGTTGGATAATATTACACTTGTTGGACTTGGATCTTATTCTTGTGATGTAGTTTCATTCACTGTTTTATTTTATTGTCTTGGAGTATGGTGTGTGGAGTGCCATATTTTATTGTGGATGTTATATATCTTTTTGTTTGATGGTGAGGTCATTACATGACTATGGAACTTAACCGTGGGGGTTCAGACTTCTATTAGATCGGTTCTTCTACCGGTATGGGTTAGGAGTATTGGGTCTAGTAGGAGTAACATTGCGCGAGTCCATCTGTTAATTCAGGAGTCATGAACCTGATTTGACGGTGTACCCGGGAGATGGGATCCACATTGTTAAGGAAAGTAGGTGTGTAATGATGTGTTATATCCTATGTTTTCGTAGGCTACTCAGGTTGGTATGGGACGATCTGAGCTGTCTATATAAAAAAAAAAAAAAAAAAATTTATGCCAAAAATCAGCCTAGGAAAAATGGGGTGTAACAGTGTTGCTCTTCTAAGGGTATTTTCTTATTAGGTCAGTGATCTCTAAATTTCTTTTACTCTAATATACTTAATCATAGAGTTATTATGAGATCTAAGCCTAAGTTGATACAAAAAATTAATTTACTCTTTTGAAACCTATGATTTTACTTTACTCAAGATCTTCTCATTTTTTTAGAAGATATAAATTTACACACTCCTAATCTTAATACTTCAAATATTTTTTTAGTCATTCCACCGTTCTTGAACCACTAGTCAAGCGTTACAACAATGTCATGCTCGACTATTGTTAATCTATTCTAGTGAAATATAAGTAGCATCAATTATTGCTAATATTACATTATGTTGATAATCATTGTTGTTAGTATAATTTGAAATCCATCGTGTCTCTTTTTATCATAATTACCTCAAATTTATGATTAATAATTAATTTTTCAAGTTGTCTTCAAACACTTTTGTGTGCAACATTTTTCTTCTCACTTTAATATTGGAAAGAAAGTTGACTTAAACATATTCTCTTACTTTGAAAAGTAAAGTTAAATAACAATAATAAATCTCTTAAGATCTTTCATTAATTTTCATTTATTTCATGGAACCATAACATTTAACCAGTTATAAAGCATAATGATGTGCAAAAGTTCTTTAGGAATGTTAATAAACTCCTTTTTACAATTGCTATTTTTTTTAAAATAAATTTCAATAATTTATTTATTGTTTTAATGATTAAAATTTAATAAAAATATTCAAAACCAAGATTAAAAAAACATGAAATTAATCATAATATAGCATAATAACTCGATAAACAATAAGCATAAATATGATTCATAGGATGTCATGGATTTCATCCTTATATTCATGAAAATTTTTGAATACATGATAACTCAATTGATAGTGATCATCAAATTTTTTCTCTTGAGATGTCTTATCTCTATTTTATAATGTAGTGGTTTTTAAAATTTAAAATAAAACTTAAAAGTAATTCTTAAAATGTAATTAATTCAAAATAGTTATAAACCTGAATTTAATTTTATTTGATCAACTCTAACATATTATTTTATAATTTTATAATTCAAGATCTTTAAAATATTATTTTATAAAATTAAATTTTATTTAAAAATTTAATATAATATATTATAATATCTTTAATTATCAGATCAAATATAAATTAAATTATCATGAAAAATATATCGAAATCTTAAAAATAAGGTATTTTGAATTGTAAATGAATAAAATTTGTTAAGTTGCTTTCAATGACATTTTTTTTCATTTTGTTAGAAGTTTATTTTAAATTTATAAAAATTATTAAAGTTAATAAATAAAATACATATACACACACAGACATATGTATATTAAGTGTTCTCATTTCTTTCTCCGCCGAACCTGTTTCCGACGCTGTCCTAGGGTGGCGATTTCGCACGAGTGGCCGAAGGTTTCGCTGTAGGTTCCATCGCCGGCGACGAGGACATCGTACACCGTCGCATTTCCGAAGGAATTAAGGAACAGGAGCGCGATTTCAGTCGGCGGGAACTCTCGGTAAGATCGGAAAATCGAAAGTAGAATTTTATGTTATTTTTCACGATTTAACATCAAATCTTTCTAATTTATTATAAGAATTAAAAATTCAGTCTTAATTAAGTGTTTATTTAGCCATTAAAATGATTCGGAAGGAAATTTGTTGAAGATTTGCAAGGTAAGTTTTGGGAACGTGGAAAATCGAGAGAGAAAAAAATTCATTAATTTGAAATGAGTTTCACAATAAATTGCAAATATTGGTGAGCTGAAATTTTTTAGATTTTTTTGCAATAGGTTGAAACATGTGTTGCTTAATCAGCTAAAATTAAGTAATAAGAAATTTAGCTTACAGTAATGAAAAACACGAAAAACAGGAAACTCTTGAAATATATATTCTAACATAAGTATTATATGAGTATGTTTGATATTCTATTGATTGTTGAAATTCACATATTGCATGTGAATTTTGTACTAACACATTATATTGATGTACTATTATAGTATTATTTTATGTAATTATAAATCAATTTGTACTTGTAATTATATGTATATTTTTTAATTTTAAAAAATTATTATGTGAAATTATTTGATATGAATAATTATATAATAATGATAGTTAATGTGTTATGCAAAAACATACATATAATTAAATTCTATGAATATGAGAAATTCTATATATATGAAAATAAATTAAGAGAATAATAATTAAAATTAATAATATAAAATTAGTGAATAATGAATTTTCTTAAATTAAAATATCTTGGTCTTTGCTACTTGTGGCCAGTGAGTTATTATATTACGATTTTGTCTCTATGAGTTGGCTAGTGGCCAGTGTGTCACAAGATTAGTATTTGTCATCATGAGATGATTAGGAGCTAGTATGTCACAAGGTTTAGGTTTATTATCGTGAGTTGGCTAGTATTTAGTGAGCCGTACTATTGAGATTTGTTGCAAATATATGATCATTGAAAATATAAAAAGTCTAAGTATAAAATATAATATAATAAATAGATAAATTAGGTTTTCTTTGTAATTATGTAAACTGAAAATATAATACTAACTGAATACCCAAAGAGACACGGAGCAACACTGGCTATCGTAACTTTTCTTAGTTAAGTAGAAACAGGTGTCGATAAACAAAACCACATTAAGAACATGATTGAAATTATAATAAGGAATTATATGTGCTTGTTATTTTTTTAGAGTTTTTTGCATATATTGAAAAGAAAAAATGGATTTTGGTTGACAAGATTCTTCGCATATTGTAGTTATGTCAGGCCACTACTATTATAACAAGAGAGTGTACATACTCTTTGGTTTATGGCTTTGATGCCATACTCTTAGTAGGGATCAGTCACTCCACTCTATGAGTCAAAATGCTTTGAGGATACTAATGCATAATTGATGCCTAACAAACGAATTTAAAAAATAGAAAACTTGAAATAGACCTATTTGAAGAAAAACGCCTTGAGACACATTTAAGTTAGCAAAACGAAAAATGAAGCATGAAAAAGTACTACAATAAACATATAAAAAAGTGTCTTCTCAAGGTTAGGGAGGGGTCATATTTAATAAATTGTAGAATTGAATGCTTTTTAGCTTGAGGTATTTGATGGTGTTGAGCTCTTACGATATTGGAATTGGGCTCACATGAAACCATTATACCTCTAAAAGGTGAGTATTATCAAAGGCATGACATCACTTATTAACTTAAATAAAGGTTCCTTTTTGAGTTCAAAATTTTATCAAAATTCTTGATGTCAAATGAAGGCCTCTAGAAACATGGTTTTACCTTCCATACTTTTTGAAAAATTTTTGCCACATAAAAACTTGAGAAGAATTGGTCTTGAGTCATGCTCTTCCCCTTCATTGTTGCTTCATCGTATGAGTTCACATTAAGCTAGAAGCGCTCCTCTCGATCTCTTTTAAAGGGCATCAAGAAGCTCCACCATTGCGTACTCTCCCTCGAAGATCTCTAGTACTTTGCTTTTCTTTGACATTGTTGGATCAATTAAATTTCTCAAAGTGAAAACTTCCCATCGTATTTTTTCATCATCGATCTTATGCTTCCACTTATGGATCGAGAATGGTCAGTTTCGTGGCTTTTGACTTATCTCTTTAGTCATCCCGCTCATGTTAGAACAAGTCTGTCAAGCAACTTATTTTTAACTCTTAAAGGTAAAGTATTTAATTTTATTCTTAAGATTGTAATAGAAATTTTTGTAGGACACAACTATCAATGATGGTTACTTTTGGGGAATATTAATGATACCACCCCCTTGGGAGGTTCTCCTTCCTTTAAGCATACTACATATCCTAAAGTCAGTTAAATTAATAAGTAATTCTTCATTATAACACAAATAATTGTATGAAGATTTTAAACATCAAATGAGGAGGAACAAGAAAAATATCATAAAAACGAATAACGATACCTACTGAGTGCACTACGCTTCATTCACGTCAGGAAATTTTGATTAAGTGGGGATAAAGCAAAGGGAAGGGGGAGTCTAGCAAGGATCTAATGCAATCAGTTAAGAGCTCTTATAAGATGACTCTCTGAGCTCAATTAAAGAGATGGGAGGCTCACCAATGTAGGTCTGCACACTCTCCCCAAGCTTTTCCAATCTTTCTCCACTGTGCTGTTGCTTCCTGAGTAAACCTTCTATGAGTTTCGACATCCCTTCTATCCTATGCTGTCTTGTTTGAAGTTCCTTGGTAAGCCATTAATCTCCCCCGTGCTATTGCTCCTCGAAAATGCCTTTCTTTTTACCTTAGCCCCATGCAAAACTCAGAATAGAATCCCTTGCCTAAGGCAGCTGCATTGTACACACCTGCTTGTGACACACCATTTTTGGAATAATCTAGTAACACGCCTAACCTTAGATGCTAGCACTGATTCTTGACACTATCAAGGCTGACCATGCCTGATCAATGCTAACCATGCCACTCCCTCACTGGACCACATTTGACCTCACCAGACCATTTTAGACTATGCATTGGATTGCACCAGACCATGCTTAACTGCACTAAACTATGCTGGGCCATGCCTTGAACCATCCTGAACAATGCCAGTGCATGCTTAACCACACCACAATTGTTACCCATAATACAAACTTTCTTGTTCTCCATTCAAGTAAATTTTTGTTTAAGTTTTCCAAAATCCTTTTTTGCATTGACACAAACCAAATCCATTCAATTTATATAAGATACATTAATTACTTAGGGAACTTCATTAGCAAAATGTTTTAATCAAATGATAATACAATTAATTTAAAAATTAGAACCTTGAGCATTCAACAATTTGAGCTTTGACATTAGCAAGCTTACATGACAAATGCTAGCATCCACAAAAGATTGAAAATTATAGTAAACTTATATGACATTCAATAATTTTAGTTCCATTTTTTCAAAAAAAGAAAAATGTTACACGATTGTTGTTATTTTTTAATAATCATAAATATTGCATCGCTCAAAAATATTTTTTTAAATATTTGTTCTATTTGAAAGTCAATTACTAAAAGGTCAATATAGATTGGAAAACATGGATCAATTAAATTTCAAATTTCAATAAATAAAGGGATATTATAAAATATTTATAAACTAATATTTAAAATTTTTAGAGATATTTAGAAAATGTTTTCTTATGTATTCTTAAACAAAATAATATGAGCATTTTATTCAAAATGGATTTTGAAAATCATTTAAAATTAATAATGAAAGCTAGATGCAAATACTTTTCACATGGATTAGGTGACATGCTATTAAATCAGTTTTTGTCTCTATGAGCTATAAGTTTTGTCAATTAGGACAAGACTTATAGCTCTCCATAGGCTCTTAACATAGAGTCACCTTTATACACAAACCTAAGTTTTATATTTAGGAACTTAAATTATCTTGGGTTCACATGTGATAATGTGTAGAGAAATGACAATTTTTTAGGAATTCACATATATTTAGTTCTTTACAAGCTTAGACTTTTGATAACAACAAAACAAATTAACCTAGTTTATGGCAATAGTTGCATACAACATTTGATGGTGCACAAGAATGTATTATATGTAAGGTCATATATACTACTGGCGACGTCTGAATATAACTCCTTTATTAAGAACTTTCATATGAGTATTTGATAAAGCATGAGCATGCACATGTCAGGATGGATTACAAAATTTTACCTTTAAAATGTTTAACTAAGATTTAACTCATTTTGAATTTAGACAATAATAATATATATGTTTTTTCAAATAAGAATTCTCCTTTTAACATGGCATTTTCATATTTTAAGGAAGCAATAATTGACATACACTCAAAAGAAACATTCTCATGTAATTTTTCTTGTGATTTACTTGTCAGAGAAATGTGTAATTTGGAATTTTGAGATTACGATACATTTTCTTTCCTACATTTATCGCATTGCTTTTCTAACTCAAGAATATGATGCTTATGTATGGAACATGTTTTTCTAAGAATAATAACTTATTTTTTAATCAATTTGCTATTTTCATCAATAACTCATCGAAGGAGTAGAGAAAACCACAATAAAAAAAGAATTGGATGATCCTACTTCATTGTTTGAATAATCATCATCTTTTATATCTTCATTTTTGTTAATTGATTCTGCTGTTCTTCTAAGATTCTTCCTTTACTCTTTTCACAACTTTCTCTTTTGCTATATTTTCCTCATTATGTTGAGGCTTATCTCTGTGTAATTTACCTAGTTCATGCAAGTGGTTAGCATAGAAATTTGTATTTATCTTTGGGTAGGCCATAATTTAAGATATTTAATCTTTTAGCATTTCATTGTGGAAGCCTTAGTTAACTTTCATCAAAGTTAAACATGTTGCAAGTACATCAAGCAATATTTCCAATAAAATAAACAAGGATTTGTACATTCTTCGAAAGTTATAAATTCATTTTTTCTTATAACAAAATCTCTGTTTACAAATTGTGGTGGAGTTTTCTTGATTTTATTATCAAACTTTTGCAATTCAAATATCCAAGCAATTTCTTATATTTTATCCAAATTAAATAAGAATGATGCTTTTCAGAATCAAGTTTTAGACATCAAATAAAAATACAAAGGAAGTAGATGTGTGCCATTAAATATCTACTAAAAAATGTTAAGCCATGTAAAGAGAATTTTCTCTGATACCAAATGTTGGGTCCACATGACACACAAAGAAGAGGGTCAATTGGTATTTTTAAGATTTTTGCAACAAGAGTTCAAATGTATTTTTCTCACTTTTTAATTCACACTCAAATAGTAGATTTATAGCATTCAATAAGTAAATATAAAGCATTGAAAGAGAAAGTACAAAGAATTTAAATTGACTTGGCTCTTATCCAATAAGCTTACATCTACTCTCATTGACATCCTATTATAGATGTTTTTCTACTACACGACAATCAACCCCTTTACACTTCTGAGGTACGGAGATGATACTTCTGTTCACGCTTCAAACGCTAAAAGTTGGATACTTTTCTTCACACTCTTAAGACTTAGTGTAGGCCTCTCATTTTGTTCACAAGTTGAGCGAAGAGGGTCTGTTATAAATAGCAAAGTACAAAAAGTTTACATTTACAAGTTTCAAATTCGATCTAGATAAATATACAATTATGAAGTACTAAGAGATTGATAATAGAGTTTTCAAAGATAATCAACAACTCTTGTGAGATGTGAAGATGTGTAGATGATATAGAAAGTGTAGAGAGACCTTGATGCATATGCTTTCACTTTCAAGAATGTTAAGACACTAAAAAGCACAAACAAATTTCTCGATGAGTTAGATGTAGAAAATAAGGCATGTGAAGCCACCCTCAAAAGTTTATGAATGATTTTTGAAAAGCATCTTATTCTCATTATTTGGAGCTCTATTTATAAACAACATCCCAAGAAATTCTCCTTGCATGTGTACTTATGTGTTTGCATTTGCTTCTTGTGTGAATGCATTCAATTAATGATTTATATTCTTTTTTTTTTGTGATAACATGCTTGCTAGCATTGTATAAATTTTTACCTTGGAAATCTTGAACTTTTGATGTTGATTGTGTTGATATTTATGATTTAGCCTTGAATTATGTGAGTATTTGTGTTATATATAGAACTTTGCTATTCATCACGATCATTTTGAGTAGTTAATAATAAATGATGTTTGAGAATTTATTTTATTCTTTTACTTCCATTATTCATGATTATTATGGTTATTGTGGTTTGTTACACATACTTTTGTCTATCTTTCTTTTGCAATTATTATTGTGATGTGTGAGCTCTTGATGGTGTTCATATTATAGTTGTGTTTGATGTGTTTTTGCATTTAATTGTGCATATTATGTGCCATTGCATTATTATTCATTTTTTCAATAAGATATTTTACTTATTGTTTTGTTTTGCAAACTTTGACATTAATTTATGTATATTTCATATTCATTCTACTTGATTAGTGGGTTTTCATTTCAATATATACTAAACTTTATAAATCAAATCTTAATAATAACACTAACAAGAATCATAATATAAGATTACTTATTATAAACTAATAATAACTATTGATAATTAGACATGTAATAATCTATAATAAATTTCAAAGAGCCCTTACGATCTATGGTTATGTGTATCCTTTTAATAGATAATTTATCTATCTCAATTTCCACAACTTAAGAGATAAGCTCCACCAAACTATACTTGACGGCTTAAATTTTAACAATGCAAATATAAGACCAAGATTAAATTTTTAATCAAACATATATACATTTATATAGGTATATGTACGTGTGTGTTTATGTGATAGTTGTTGTAGGTATTAGTTGATTATTATATAAATTCATTATCATCATTAGTCATCTACATATTAAAATTTTATTGTAATTAATTTTATACATTTCTAATTATGTAATAAATTATTGGTTCCACTTTTTTCATAATATCTAGTTAAAATAGAATAAAAAAGAAATAATAACATATAGATGTTATAAAATATCACAAATCACATATGATAATCACATATTTGACTCTAACTTGTTACATTAATATTTTATTATAATAATTAGTTCAAAGAATGGCATGTTCACTAACAGCATATTCTCTTTTAATAGTATTCTTTACGCATCTTGTGATGTGTGTCATCTATATTTGCACATGTTAACATGTGTTGAATTAATATAAATGGTTCAACGTGCTAAACAACAATATAACGCAGAAAAATTAAATAAACGAACATGTTATACAATAGATGTATACATATGAATAACAATAAATAGCTATATTTTATAGCTTTTCTTACATTGTTTGATAACCATTTTATGATGTGCCCTTTCTCTGATTTGTTCTTGACTAGATGGAGTCTCAGCTTTTGTGGCATCAGTATCACCCAAGGGTTATCATGTCTCATTGTGACATTAACATCACTCTAAATAATATATATCATTTTGTTTTATCATCATTACTCAAGGTTCATATCATAGCTCCTCAAGTTATCATCACTATCCAATGCTCATGTCATCTCTCGTCACATCTTTTTTACCAAAGGGTATATCTTACCTTCTTGTGGCATCATCATCACCCAAGGCTAGTTCTTATCTTCTTGCGACATCGTAACTAACCAAGGTTATTACCTCATTTCATCATAGAATCATCACAACTTAAAGTTATATTTCACTTCATTATGACATCATCATTACTTAGTGTCATATTTCATTATTATATAAAAAACATCACCCATCAATTTGACATGCAGATTATACTCAATGTTCAATATATAAATAGTACTAAAACACTTTTGATTTAATATTTTATAATATCATATGCACAACAAATTGTGCAAAATTCCTACTTGATTGTCAAAGGTTGGAGTATTATATTTTTTTTTATCTCCTTTTCTTTCTGTAATTTTAAGTAGATTTTAAATTATATTCACATCTATTTATAATTCTTGTACTATATTATATTTTATTGTGCTCATGCAACCCAATATTATCCATTGAATTTAAACAAGTTCGCATTGTCAAATTGTCTTTTGGTGCCATCGAACCATCATACTCTTCTTATTAGACGGTCCAATGTGCGTTTCACCCTTCGTCTGATTGCTTCCAGGTTTTCGTGGGACCATCCAACTATTCGTTGGATCATCTAATGCTCACAACTTTGATTTCAACCACTTTGTCGAATTGTTTGATCACTTATCAGATGGTTGTCAAATCATTAAATGAGCTTTTGACAAAATTGCTTTTCTTTTCCATTGCTCTATTGGACTGTCTGATTGCTCGATAGAATCATTGGACAAAAATGCGGACCCACAAATTTCGTTTTCATCTGTGTTTTTTTTTTGCATAGAATTCAATCATAAGCCTTAATTCCTTATATAAATCTTTTGTAAATCTTCTTATTCATACATCCATAATTCTCTCCCAATTTAAAGTTTTCTTTGTGTTTTCCTTCTTGGATCAGAATCTCCTATGCATCTTTCATCTCTCTTGAAATCTTCTCCTTAACATTGTTGGTACCATAGTATTGAAGCCTTTCTCGTTTCTCTCTTAATCCCTTCTTATTTGTTGTATAACTTGTCATTATTTGCTTAGGTTAATTATTATGGATTTAATTATGAAATTTAATGTATTAATGTATCCTTTATTTATATTTAAAATCCCTTTTTCCTTTTTATAAAACTTTATACTTTGATTACATTGCCAATTTATGTCTTGTTTTAGCCAAATCAATATCACCATACTTTGAGTTTTTTTTCTATATTATATTATGTATTTTTCTCTATCATATTGGGCTCTCATATATACCATGGTTATTATGATTTATTTATAAAAATATTTTTTTATTGTAATTTTTAATATTTATGAAATTTAGAAATTCAAGTATAATGCATTTATTAATATATGTCATGTAATTGCATATTTGTTTTTAGGGAATGGTGCAATCCTCCTCACAGTAATTTAGTCTTTGAAATTTAAAATAAGGACACTTTTTGAACACGTAATCCAACTCCTATATCGCTTTTCTTTTTATACGATTTGCTCATTGTATTTTCACCATATTAATTTTCTTATTGGTAGTTATTGTACTTCTTTGGCTTAAAGTTTCACTAGTTTTTCCTCTTAGATTAAGCTATGATGCACCTCCATATTACCTATGCTATATTCTATTATATGTGCTGGGTGAACAACAGGCCTTAAAGTTGAAACATATAATGTAATATGAACCTTTGTTAATAATAGAGGTAGAGTTACTCAGTAAGCAATTTCTTCAATTTTTTTCAAATATTTGAAAAGGTATAATATATGTGAGCTTTAATTTATCTCTTTCAAATTTATTGACATTCTTCCTAAGACTTATTTTTAAGAATACATGATCTCCTTTTCTGAAATTTTGCCTTTCTATGCTTAAAATCAAAGTAATATTTCCGACAGTTCTATGCTTTTTACACTCTATCTCTAATTAGTTGAATTTTCTTTGTAATTTTTTGAACCAATTTCAGACCACTGCAATTTATTATTTTGAAGCTAACATAAAGGTCATTGGCATTTTTTGTCATACAATGCTTCATAGAGTATAATATTTATGTTGAATTAAAAATTATTATTATAACCAAACTCTATAGAGGTAATATAAGTATCCTAATTACCTTCATGATCTAGGACAATCTTAAGATGCTTTTCAATATCTTTATAGTTTGCTCTTTTCGCTCATTTGCCTGAGGGTGAAACATAATATTGAATATTAGCTATATACCAAGAAGTTTTTTTTTATCATCTTTACTTCAGATTCTTCTCTTTCTAAGAAAATACTTACCACTTGATGATCAATGTAAATGTGGCTCTATAGTTCATAAAAATAATGTCTCCATATTTTTCTTTAGTTAATTCCAGGTCATGTACTAAATAGTTTGTTTCATGCTATCTTAGCTATCTGGAAGCGTAAACAATCGCTTTCTGTTTTTTCATGAGCATACAGTCCAGTCCCTATAGGGAACCATTGTTGTAAATTTTGAAATTCCATATAATTTTCAGCCAAAGGTAGGATTGGTGTAGAAATCTTTTTTTTTTTAGAATTTAAAAACTCTTTTCAAAAGTTACATCCTATTAAAATGAGATTGTCTTATTAGTAAACCTTTTCAAAGGCATCGTAATCTATAATTCTTTTACAAATTGCCCATAATAGTTTGCTAATCATATAAAATTTTTAATTTTGATAATATTTATTGGCCTTTTCTATTTAGTAATTGTAGTTACTTTTTGAGAATTTATAGAAATTCCTGTTGTATTTAACACATGTTTAAGAAAGAGTCTCTTGAATCAGAAGTTGTATTTTAAGAAGTTTGCATACAACCAATGATGTCTCAATCCCTACAACACTGAGCTCAAATAAAATTTGTGCTCTTTTTATTCTCTAAAATGGATCGAGATATCATCAATAAAAACTATTACAAATTGATCCAACCATTGTTTGATGATCTTATTCATTAGATTCATGAATGCTATTAGAAACTTTATTAGTTCAAATGATAGCACTAAGGACTCATAATGGTCATACCCTGTTTTGAATGCAATTAATGATAACTAGAATACAGGTCTATTTTTTGAAAACATCATTGCCCCTTAGAATTGATGAAACAATTCATTGATTCTTGACAGTGGATCATTGTTCTTGATGATAACTTTGTTTAGTTCTTTGAAATCATTGCATATTCACGTACGTTCATCTTTCTTAGCAAGCAACATTGTTGGTGCTCTTTTTCGAGGTACACTCAACTTGTTGAACCCCTTCATTAATTCTTATAATTGAGTCTTCATCCCTTACAGTTCCAAATTTGTCGTGTTGTATGATACCTTTTATATGGTTTAACACCAAAAGTCAAATCGATTTCAATTTCAATTTCTTTGCTAGTAGTAGTCCTGACAAATTATTAGATACACATCCACGTAGTTGCATATCTTGGAAACACTTATAGTGCCCTCTAGTTAGCAATAAGTATAGAAGCCATGAAACATGTGTAGCCTTTCTCCACCAACTTCTCTGCTTTCAAAGCAAATATTAGCAATATGTTTTGCCTTTATTAAGATAAGCAATGTCAGCATAATTAGTTAAAGGTATCTTTATCCTATTCTCCTAACAGTCAATTGTGACTTGTTGAGATGTCAACTACAGCATAACATCAAACTATAATTAAATGAGAATTGAAATTATTTCCATTGGTTTTCTCATCTATACCTATAGATTTATCTACCCTTATGTTTTCACCTTTAGATGAAGTAACTAACAATGTGTCTCTCAAGTCTAATGTTCAACTATAAATTTGTCAACTATATCTGTAGACACAAAAGAATGTGATGTACAACAATTAAATTATACAATAATAGGTAACTTCTATAATAGTAATGTACAACAATTAAACTATACAATAATAGGTAACTTTTATAATATTAATATACCTACTATAATAATGAGAGATGTAAGTGCTTCCTTCTGAGTGATAATATTGATATGTGGCTGCACTATCTACAATGGAAATGTGGCAATACGATCGCCTCCTCTATCATAAGTTGTTGGTGTGGCATTATTGGGCCTCGTTGCAAAATATTTTGCTTATTATCATACAATACCACTCACAACTCATTAGATTCTCTATCCTTGGTAGGGAAGAGTCTTGCAATGTGATTTCATGGCATTTGAATTATTTGATTGACCATTTTTTGTGAAATGCACCTTAATGTTTGTTCTCGTAGGTTTTGTTGTTTTAATCTCTCTTTGACAGCGCAAAAATGGAAGATTGAGTGACGATTGAAATGAAAGCTTTGTGCCATCATCCATAGATCCTTTATTCATACTCATTCAATTGGAAATCTTGATACAATCCAAAAATTATGCTTCTCGACTTCATAATCCAATTTGGTTTCTTATGAAATTGATTTGAGATAGAAATCTAGATAGAAATCGTGAGGATGTATATTTTTTCCTAATCTTCTATTGAGGGGTCGAGGATGAAATCTCTTTCAGATTTGACAATCCCTGGCTACAATCTCAGGGACATCATAAATAGTACCTGCGACTCCTACTTTGACCACTTCGCATATGGGCTTGATATTATCTACCCCGTCAACCATCAGTTTGATTACATCGCGTTCAGTTCAAGTTGGGCGATGAAAAGTTTGATAAACAATAGCACGAGCTCTCGTTCTTTTACCAACGATCATGCGAAAGTTGACCATCCCACTCCTAACTTAGTTGATAATGTAGGCTCCCAACATCCAATCCTTGATAGAGCCATGCGTAATTTCTTGAGCATTTGGCATCATTGATGCTATATGGCAACCAATCCAAGAGCATATTTAGCCAACATAGAAAATTTTTGTTCATACACTATCATAATAATGTCATGTTGCATTTAGATTGTTTAGATTAGCCCACTTTTTGTCCTTTATTAATGTTAGGATATATCAATCTTTGAAGATTTTTCAAAATTTCTAAATAGGATATGTAAGTTAAGCCTTCAAATTTTGTCTTCTTTTGTATAGACCACCAAGTCCCAACTCTTCTCAATACAATTATTGTGACATTTTTTTTGTAACATGGCATGCCCTCAATTGGCTTGTTCATTCCTTCAAGCTAGTCCTTGGCTTATATTTGGTCAACAACATTAGTAAAATGAAGAGGGTGAAGCCTATGGAATTGTTCTACTAACTTGTTTGATTGGTATTTCTTTGATTGTCTTCTAGGGTTGTGCAGGAAATTTTCCTTTTTTGAAAGAAGCACGTCACCTATTTCTTTTAGCATCACAACCCTCTCTGTCTTAGGTTGCTCTTCTTGGCTTGATTCTTATTGATATCGATAAATTCCTCACTTTGTCTTTGTTGAAGATTCATTTAATCATATTGTAGCTTTTTAAATAATGCTTCATTGCAGTAAAATTTCTATATAAGTAACAAAAAATTGTATACATCACATCATGGCATGTTAATGTAACAATGTCTGTCCTTCCCTCCGTTATGATTGTTTACCCAATTCACATCGACTCATACGCGTATCTAAACCTTGCACTGATATCGAAGTTATGATGGCTACCCTTGGTCTCCTCAGTTATCACCTAAATTCATTATCATATTTAGTTACATGCATACTAAAACTTCATTTTAATAATTTTATATATTTTTAATTATATTATAAATTAATGTTTCCACCCTTTTCAAAATATCTAGTTTAAAGCATAAATAAATAGAAATAGTAATATATAGAAGTTACAAAATGTCACATGCCACATATGGTCATCACTTGTCTTACTTTAACTTGTTACATTACTATTTTATTGTAATAAATAATTCAAATATTGATATACTCACAAATGGCATAATATTTTTCAATAGTATTTCTTGCATGTCCCATGGTGTGTGTCATCTCAATTTGCACATGTTAACATTTGCTAAACTAATATAAAAGGGTTAGCGTGGTAAGTAACAATATAAAATGAACCATAAAATAAATGAACATGACATCCAAATGATGTATAAATATGAATAATAATAATAAAAAGCTATGTTTTATAATTTTTCTTTCATGGTTTGATAACTATTTTATTATATGCTCTTTCTTCAGTTTATTCTTTGCTAGATGAAATCGTACCTTTTGTGGCATCAGTATCACCCAAATCCTTGTCATATCTCATTGTGGCGTCAACATCACTCTAAATCATATACACTCAATCGCGGTATCATCATTACTCAATGCTTATATCATTCCTCATGACATTATTATCGTCCAAGGTTCATGTCAACTCTCGTGACATCATCTCCAATTAAGGGTGCATCCTACCTTCTTATGGCGTCATCATCACTTAAGGCTTGATTTTGTCTACTTGTGACGTCATCACCATTCGAGGTTATTACCTCTTTTCATTATGGAATTATTATATCTTAAGGTTATGTCTCACATTTTCTTAACGTCATCACTACTCAAGATCATATTATCTTATATATAGAAGATTTTACCCATCATGGTCTTCTAAATCAATATAGAAATTTCATTAAGGTAATTTGACATGCAGATAATACTCAAAGAACAATATATGAGATATTATTAAAGCACCAATGATTTAGTATTTCATTATTTCATATGCAGAATAAATTGTGCAAAATGCCTACTTGATTGTCAAAGATTGAAGTATTCTATTTTTGTTTTTTATCTCCTTCGCTTTCGACAATTTAACATAGAGTTTTAAAATTATGTTCACATTTATTTACAATTCTCATGTTCTATTATGTTTATTGGCCCTACGAAGCCTGATAGGATCCATTAAACCTAAATAAGTTTTCACTATCAACTCTCCGTTGGCACCAACGGACCATCTAATGTCCATCCGACACTCATTCTGATCGCTTCTAGTTTCTTATTGGATTGTCTAACTATCCATCATATTATTTGATGCTTACCACCCAAATTTTAGTCGATTTGTTTAGTCTTTCTTTCATCCCATATTGGATAATTTGATCACCCATCAGGCTGTTGTTGAACTAGAAGATGAGAGTCTGATAGAACAGTTCTTCATTTTCATGGCTTGATTGGATTGTTCAACAAAGAACTAGAGCTGCATGTTTCCTTTTTTAGTTGTATTTTTCTTTGCATAGAGTTCATTTAAAACTTGAATACCTTACAAAAACTTTTTGCAAACCTTTCCCTTTACTCATGCACCTTCATACATGTATAATCCTCTAAAAAATTTATTAAAAGAATAATAATTATAAAACAAAGGGGAAAATTGACATTAGGGAGGAATTCCAGATTTCATCGCATGTCTGCCTCTTAGATCAAAATCTCCCATTCAATCCTTCACCTTACCATGGCATTTTCTCTTTAAGAACCGGTTCCATAGGATCACAAAACCCTTCTCGTTTCTCCCTTAACCCTTTTTTATCCGACACATAACCCCTCATCAAATGCTTAGGTTAATTAGTTAAGGATTAATTAAGGGATTTAATTAATCCTTTACTTATATGTAAATACCCTTTCTCTTTATATTAAACTTTGGCCTTTTATTAAATTATTGATTCATGTCTAATTTCAGCTGAATCAATTTTTCTCTTTCTTATGTTTAAAAACCATTTTTTCTTTTCAATTATAAACTTTGCTTTACAAATGTATACTTTTATAATAAAAATTCTTATGTTTTATAAAAATTAGAAATTTAAATATAATATATTTATTTGATTATATTATGTAGATATGTAAATGATTTTATATGATGTTTAAATTTATTAATATGAACTTTGAATAAAATTTTAAATCTTTTCATATATAAGTGTACAGCTGTATTTTATATTATCCCAATTTGCATAAGATTAACTTGCTTAATTAAAAGTAAGAAACAATTAATATTTGCTTAAGAATATAGTGTGATGTATTATTTGACCATGTTATGAGATAGAGGGAAGGGAATTGATTCTTAGCATATGAAGAGTTCATCAATAACTATGGTTACAAAGCATTGACTGTGCGGTTCATTGAGGAATAAGAAGATTCATTTGGCTTGATGCATCTTCTTAGCGGGCTTGATTTATCCTATTTGCTGGCAGGATTCTTCCTGAAGAATAACTAAGTTTAGCTTGACTTTTTATTTCGTTTTTAACGATTTTTGAGAATTGTCGTGAATGCATATCCTTATAAATTTCTTTTTCTCTACATCGTTGAGTTTAAGCTCTTGTTTTAGTATGAGGTTTCATATTTGTTGATAATAAAAAAATGTGATTCATTGAAACTATTGAAATTGATTGTGAATGTAGAAATTGACTTGGGAAGATCACTTGAATGTCAAGTCAATTTCCTCATGCTTGTGGTTATCATATTTAATTTTTCTTTTGATTTATTGGAGATGAAGCATATGCTGATTGATGCATGATAATTATTGATAAAAATGATGAGTATTTTTGGTTTATTGAAGAGTAAATTGATTGTTCTTTCTAACAAGATCTATATGTACTAAATGGGTGATTTTCTTTTGAAAAATTAACTGAATTTTATTAAGATATTAATTTTTGGTCTACGAAATGACATGTGGATATTAGTCAATTGCTTGATTTTAGATTTTAGTAATTGAAGGACTGAATAAAAGTTTTTTGGGTTGTGTAGTTTAGCATATCATTAATGGACAATGTTGTTTAATCATGGTGTATAAAAGATTCCCTTCACGATGAAGATTAATTTATTGGTTATGCAAAGATGTGGAGAGGCTTTGAGCTTGAGATGATAGAAGCTTATCTAGAGTATAGTATTCCTACTCAAAAAGTGTTATGAACTTTTACTATATTTTGATGGGAAATATAAGTCTTTATTTTACTGGTTCAAGATCAACATGAAGCAGCTATTGGGACCTGATATGAAAAAATGGCCTACTGAAAAGATTCCTTTCTTTTGATCCTGTCCCTAAGTAGTTCAAGGGCAATACGAGAGAGATTTAGTTCATGTTATTAAGAATGCCATCCTTAAGGCCTCTATTGTGAGAGCAATTATTAATTTTGACAAGGGCCGAATACATTGAGAATCAAGGAGTTCATCAGCTTTATCACCATGCATTTTTTTTTGTGAAGATACCATAGAAGAACCCTTTGTTGAAGAAGCAATATGGGAGCTTGAAAAGGAGGTGCTTTGGAGCCATCCAAGTTTCTTTGGGAGTTCAGGGCAGTCTTTTTGGGACTTAACATGTTCAAGGGGACTGTTGAGAAGATTCCATTCATATGATTATGACCTTAATTACTTTAGGAGCAACACAAGAAATATCAAGCTTGGGTTATTAAGAATGTTGTCCTTAAGGAGATGTCACTTACGAGTTATTAGTTGAGGCAAGGGCTGAAATACATTGAGGATTAACAAGTTCATGAGGTTTGTAAGCCTCACTTTCTTTTGTAAGGATACTTAGAAGGATCTTCTTGTTGTGGAAGCAACTTGGGAGTTAAAAGAGGAGGTGATTGGGGGCTTTCCAAGTTTGTTTGAGAGCTCAAATATGGTCAAATTCTTAATTGGATAGAATATGATACCTAAAAAAAGAGAGAGGCCGATCAATTCAATTGAACTATACCCACTTAGCTCTTATGGCCCTAAATCCCTTGTTATATCACTAATCTTTCCCTTCTCTTCTACATTCCAATCCTTTTTTATTGTTTTTCACATTCTACTAAGTTGATTATTGGATTATTGAGCACCAAGTCTAGATTACCTATATAAGGTGATTATTAGATATTCATGTTTTTTTTTTTTCAATAGTATTTTGTTGAAGTTGAACATTTGAATTATGTTTTTCTTAATTTTAGTATTGTTAGTTTGGATTGCAATATAGGGCGAGTATTAGGTATTCATGTTTTTTTTTTGGTAGTATTTTGTTGAAGTTGAACATTTGAATTATGTTTTTCTTAAGTTTAGTATTGTTTGTTTGGATTGCGATTTTGAATAAGAAAAATCTGTGTTAACATCTAATGTGCATTTTTTTATTGTTATTTTATTATAGCAAAATCCATAGATTTGTTAATCATGCCCTTATATGGTTGATTTATGGTTAAGATTTTTCATTACACTCCATATTGTCATGGCGAACTGCTTCCTAACAGGGTGTGATATTATACACTATGGCTGGATTTGCTAGTCCAACTGATAGGTAAACTTCGCAGGCTTTAGATAATCAGTTTCCAAAATTATGTGGGTTTACCATGAGAATAATGTAACCTAACTCATTATTATGATATGATTTTTTTTTATTTTATGGTGTAGAATCAATTTTTGGAACCTAATTTCATATGTTCTTATCAATAGCTTCATTTAGTTCTTTTTAAGATGCTTTATTTTGAATTGGAATGCACATATTAAAATGCAATATTATTCACAAAGTGTTGGTTCCTTGATAAGCATTTAGTGTTGGTTCCAGTGTATGAGCTTCACATCTTTTAATTGTTGTATTGACAGTTATTACTGGTGCATTGGTATTTGAAGCGAGCTACTATTGAGTTTTGATGGTTTCTCATGGGAGAGACAAGGGAATAGATCCAACATGGATGTGTAATGAACACGAGGGACTGCTGTGTTCTATGAATGAATAATTTTTTTTTTTATTTTGATGGATATCAAAATGGTGCTAATTGTTATTTGAAATGAGTTACAGTTTGCATTCCTAAACCAAATACTTTCTATACCATTTCGAATAATGCTTATGTTGAATTGAAGTAAACTAAATTGGCCGTAAAGGCAGATCAGTTGATGATGATTGTCAGTTATTTTTACATGGAACAAAATGAATCGGTATCGATTAGATATCAAATTCTAATTGTATTTAATTGAAATAGTACAACAGATGACATTCTGTTGATTTACGAGAAAAATATTGAAGGACATGAGATAAACAGCACTTGTTTTTCTTTATCAGAAAAGGAAATAAGTTTGAGATAAATGTTAAATTATGACCCCTATTCATTCGTGGTTTTAAATTGTAGATTTTGTAATAGAGTATTAAGTTAATAGATTTTTGAAATAATGGTGTTTCTTATGCAGGATTTGAGGGGAAGGAGTAGCTATAAGAAATTTGGAAAATGACTATTAAAGCTATCAGAAAAGGCATGCTGCTTTTCGTTAAATTGAGTTGGATATCTGCTCGTAGGCATCCATTGGTTATTGGCCTGATGCTCTTTATGCTGATTCTGTACCAATATTTTCCTTCCTTATTTGCTTTCATTGTCTACTCCTCTCCTGTGATTGGCTGTACTGGTCTTCTTCTTGGAGCTATTTTAATTTATGGAGAACCTGCTGCTTTAGAAGCTGAAGATGTCAAGAGTGGGGATGTCTCTGTGGGAGTTGGAAGTGTGTTTGGTGATGTTGTGAAGACAGGTGAGAGATTCATCTCTGAAATAAATATAAAAAACCGAGGCATGAGTGTAACAAATGAGGTCCCCTGCATAAGAATGCATGATGAGGTAGATGGAAAGGATAATTCTATATCAGCTGCAGCCTCCTCCAGCAGAAATGGTGATAAAAATTTTCAAGGCGAGAAGACAGTGACCTGTCAATTAGATGCTCATGATCTTGAGTTCGTTGAGAAAAAAGTATTCTCTGTTGAAAAGCAAACTGAATGTCCACTACAAATTGGAGAAGGCCTCAAGTTAGAAATCAAGAAGGCATCAGAGAGTCAATTTGAATCTTCTCTTGGTTCTCCTTGGCAACAAATTAACAGCCATGATATTTCTTCTGGCTCTGAATCTGATCAAGAATATAGCTTATCTCCGAGTGAAACAATGTCCGACATCACTCCTATTATTGATGAACTTCATCCATTACTAGAGTCTGACAATCCACAGACTTCTTATAGATCTGTTGATACGTCCGATGCAGTTTCAAGGGCTTCTTCTCCGGACAATGATTCCGATGGTGGTAGTTTGGAGGGGGAAACTGAAAACCAAGTAGATGAGGAAGATGAAGAACCGCATGAGGAAAAGGATAATAATGATGATGTTATGAAATGGACAGCAGATGATCAGAAGAACCTCATGGACCTTGGGAGTTCTGAGCTGGAAAGGAATCAAAGGTTGGAAAACTTGATTGCAAAACGAAGAGCCAGGAAGCTGCAGAGGTTTCAAACTGATAAGAATCTTATTGATCTTGACAATGAACCTTTGCCATTTATGGAGGAAATTTCTAGACCACATGTTCAACTTCCAGCGATTTCAGTACCACGACACAACCCTTTTGATGCGCCCTATGATTCTGAGAAGAGTATGGGTTTGCCACCAATTCCAGGTTCAGCTCCTTCAGTTTTGCTTCCCAGAATGAACCCTTTTGATATTCCTTATAATCTGGATGAAAATTCGAGTCTCAATGCTGAAAGTTCTAGGCCATATGATGTGACAGCTTCACAGAAGGATTTATTACTTGGGAGAAATGAAAGGTTGCAATCAGGAGCTGCATCATTAGAGGCCAGCCAAGAGGATCATGAAATCAAATTAAAGCCTTTTTTTGTTGCAGAGAACATGAGTGGGACAAGCTTTGTCTCTTTTGAAAGGCAGTTAAGCGAGAAGAGTGATTCAAAGGAAAGTTCAACTTCTGAATCAGATTCAAACTCATCGGTTGGAAATGCAGATCAAGATTTGCCCGAAAAAGTACACGAGTTGAAGTTATCTGTGAACCATGATGTGGAACTTGTGGAACAAGAAAGTGAATCGTCCGAGGAAGATGGCTCCTTTGATCTTGAGCAAGAACTGAATGCTGCAGATACTGGTACTTTATGTTCGTTATACTCTTTCTGTTTCTATTAAACATGACCTTACCCTTTTTGCAGCGGAAGTAGGATCTGAAGATGAAGTTGGATCTAGTTCAGCTCTATCAAGTGCTACTAACTTGGAAGCGATCGAGGAAAGTTATGATGGATCGGGTTCTTCCTACGGTTCCGAAGGAATCAAGAAACATCTTGAATCAGGCATTCATGTCGAAACAATTAATTCAACATATACTGAGGGTGATTACGTGACAAGATCTGCTCAACCAAGCCCTTCTGTTGTTGAACCTGGCATAACAACTAAAGTTGTTGAAGGAACTGAGGATAGCCATGTTGCTGATCCTGTTTACGATTCAAGCCCGAGTTCAAAATCCGTAGGTCACGTACCATCACTGGATGAAGCTTTTCTTTCTGAAAGTAAAGGTTGGTACTGACAAATCATATATCAGTCCACATTTTATTATTTAGCTTTTCACGTCTGCTTCTGCTAATCATCCTTTCTTCTTTAGGTAAAGAAGGCTTTAATACTCAGTCTACGTCTGAAATGCAAGCAGATTTACATAAAGCTGATACAACTTTACTTGAAGGGAGTTTCGTACAGGTCAGAGGGAACATTGACGATGTACAACAAGCGAGGTACATTGATGAAGAGGAGAGTGACAAGGAAAGCAATGATGAGAAATTAAAAGTTTCTGATGGGTTATCTGATGATGCCCATCCTGAGGTTAATGAAGTTTCAGATTCGATTCATACAAATTTGCCAGTTGAAGAATTAAAAACCATCGATGGGATTCAGAGTTCACAACAAAAATCAACCTTAGCAACTGTTGCTCACACCCAGTTAAACAGCACAACTAATCAGTATTTAGTTAAAAAACTAACTACAGAGTTTGATACAGATACGGTTTCTTCTTCTGTGCAATTTAGTGAAAAGTTGAAGATTGAAAATTCTGAATTATCCCAAATGCCTGAAACATCATCCCCACACAAAACAGATCCAATACAGCAAGCAAGTGTAGAATCTATAGAATCCTTCATGCTACAGTGATAAGCTTGGGCACAGGATCAACTGGGGCTTATTTGAAAGTTTTTTTGGTCGAGTACAGAACTGAACAAGCTGTGGCTGTGAGCTATGCAATAAGGAAAAGGCAGGCAAGGTTAAAGCTAGATGTTTCTGTTTATATCGTTTGCTTGTATATTGGATTTTTGCAATAGGGTTTTTGAGTTCATTCTTTTACCATGCAAGATTTGATTTTTGATGGCCGCTTGTGGAATGGCTAGGAATCAATCTGTCATGTTTAAAATGAAGTTTAGCGAACCTAAGTAATTTGTTTTATGAATTTTACTTATATTTATTATTTTCATGGCCTCGCATCATTACCTACAGTTGTGTTGAACATTTCTAAGTTATTTATCTTCTCGAATTCGACAGTATTTGAATGAATATAATTTTTGATATTATGTTAGCAATTTTTATAATTATAACTGATAAACTTTGTTTCTCTTATTGTATTTTTTGTAGAAGGTTTTGCAGGTGTTATTGGCTAAATAACTGTGACAAGAGGAGAGTATTGGGACATTAGAGCTGGTGAACTTAGGATTATTAATTTGTTTTTGGGTTTTTTTTTTTCTTTATAGTGAAAATATAGATATGATGATTTTTATGAGTGCCTTTAAATGCAAAATATTAGGGTTATATAATGCATATTTGAGGAAATGAGGATATTTTGTTTTGAATTTGGTATTTGATGGAATCATATTTGAAGCACATTGTTATTGTGATGCGTTTAATGCCGTTTCATAATTGCATGGGTCAAAATCCTATATTTGTTGGTGACATTAGGCATACAGGATCATAATTGTAAATTCGTCAATTGATATGATGAATCTTATTGAACATGAAGAGATTGATAAATGAGTTCTTTAAGAAAGGATTTTTGTAATAAATCGTGAGTTTGTGTTGTCTTTGTTGTGTTGTCACCCAAGAAAAATAAAAATTAGAGAATATATACTGGTAATAAGATTATTAATAAAATTATTAGAATTAGGTCTTATTTTATTAATATATCATTGTTTTCTCATGGGACTTTCAAGACCTCATATAGAGTTGGCCATTATTGTCCTAAAAAGTACCCCTTTATTTTCTCATTATGGATCATGTCATTTTTCCTATGCTTTGTTTATATACCTCATGTTTATGTATATATCATTTTAACACAATAAAATTTATATTCTCAAGGTCTTAGTCAATTATATGTTACAATTTACCTACTCAATAATTAGCATACATATCATGTTTATTATATAATAAAAGAAATAAAAAAAAACACATGAAACAATATGTTTGATAGTATTATATACAATCCAAATCAAGTGAGCATACAACTTCAAGTACATTAACATGTTTATTTTATATTTAACAATCATAATAATCGTAGATAATCTAGAAAATACTAACACAAAAAAAATACATTATAACATCAAGCACATAGACATTTAAATGCGTCAAGATACCTACATGAGTCTATGCATATCATACATCAATGTATGAAGCATGCACACATAAAAAGTGCCACCTGTTTACATAAAAGATAGATGAGTTTGAAATTCAATTCTATCATTTTCTTTTTTGTCCTACAATCATACATAAGACATACATCATAAGTTTATCATGAATTTTATACACTAAGCTTTTATATTTATTAGAGCATTTGTCAATTCCCATTGATCATAAATTTAAGATCTTCATTCTTATGAACTCTAAACAGAATAATATAAAAGAAGTTTAGCAAATATCTAATATTTACATTGATGGAACAATCTTATTTAGTCTCTTCTAATTTTTCTCTTCTTCTCTCATCTATTTTTCTACTTTCTCTCTCCTTTCATCCACTATGTTCTCTCTCAAGCACTCACTTCCTTCTCTCTCTTGACTACTATTCCTTCTTACAATCTGGATGATGAATAGTGGGGCACCTAGCTCTTGATCCGTATAAACCTTCATTGATATAAGCTTTCTATCACTCTTTACCTAAACCCATTATGGAATTGACAAGATAATTATTTTAAAATAACTAACAATCATAAATATCATTAATGGATGACATTGCTTAAGCAAAAAATGATAATAAAATAATTCCAAATTTACCAATTCTTACACCTTTAACCTTGATATCTAAATAACCACTAAAAACTAAAGCATCAATAAACTATTCATTAATTTCCATAATAAATATTTTAAAAATATAACAAACCACGATATGACAAAAAGTTTATTACCAAATGTCAACTGTAGATGCATTAAACTAACACCAATATAGATACATTATGTACATAATTAATTTACAAAACCAAAGAATTCTCTTAAACATTCTCCATCTACTGAGTATGACACCATCCACCTTATCCAAGTCCCACTCTCCATGTGATACAAAAACATGTTCATGATGTAAGTGTCACATAAAACTACAAAGATCTTAACAAATAAATTAATAAATATGTTATAATAATAATAGTACATAATAATGTTAATATAAATCAATATCCATGAATAGTTAACAAAAGAACACAATAAAATCAATGTATAAAACCATACTAAAAAGATAACCTAATATTTCTTGTTATTTAATTTTTTTGTTTCTATTTAAAGAGATATTTCTTAAAATAATTTATTTTTAAAGCTCTATCTCCCTTATGAATATTATACATCATTTGATATTAAGTTATTGCATAAAATCAATATGCATTGTCTTATATAAAGCATTAAAGATGAATCATCAATAATCTCAAATATCTATTATGAGTTGTAAGATAATGTTTCAAAAAAATCAATAATTTTAATAATATATCTCTTAAAATTTTTTAACCCAAGTATCATACCTAGATAACATAATATAAAATTAATTTTATTTATATATTCTCTTGTAGTGATTTTTTAAAATATTATTTTAATTTTCATTATCTCATATATACAAGTTCAATCACTCTTAAATACAATACACACAAATATACTAATAGAAAATAACATAATATTGAACACTAGTGTATAATAATCTAATCAAGTAAATATAAAACAAAATCAAATTGTTGTCATATTAAAATATAATCGATGTCATGAATCATATACCTACTTGATTTTGACAAGAATATTTATTTTATACTATATATTTTTTTCTTAGTGTGCACAACGAAACTATAAAAAACTATATTACCATATATCATTTTTCTTATCCATAGCATACTCTCATATTCTCATCTCCTTAAATTTGCAAAATCTACAAATTCCAAAATTTCTATGCTAAGACCTACCTCATGTCCAAATCAACATACTGGTCATTCACCCACTTTTTACAATATGTCAAAATCAGCACATTATACATAACATTTCTCTCAATTCAATCGGGTCACTATGGTTTTTCATTTGTGCACTATATACCAAGCTCTCCTCATATGATTTAACTTAGTTTGGCATGACCTGCATGTCATGTCTCACCCAACATCGATTAATGTAACCTGATATAATATATTTATAATAGTAGTTTATTCGGTCAATCAAAACTCACAATATAAATAAGAGAACAAATATTATTAAAATGAGTGAGGGTGACATAAACATTTACAATAATATTAAAATATTTCAATAAAATAACAACACATAAATAAAATAACTATCTTATAACATAAAATTTTAAAATAAGTACTAATACAAAAATATGAAATAGAATGCCAATGCATTCACAAGTATACAATATCATTCTCACTCACATGATACATAGTCTCTTAGGAAATAACTTTTATGTACCCTCAACTCGATAAATGTTAATATGCCTTATAATGTAAGTAAGAAATAAGTATGATATATTTAGTAGATAAATGCCTAGTAAAATGTAGTAAAGTAATATAAAAAACAAGTTAAGCAATCGAGTAATAAGATAAAATAATAAATAAAAATACATAATAATCTTTATAAAAATACTATAATAATGTATATTATGGCCATGCATATATTACACATCCAGTTAATCATAAGTATATTACTTCTTGTTTTATTTTTGTTTTTCATATATTTTATATTCATTCATTTCCTTCATTTTTTTCTAGTATTTTTCTTTTCATATGTTTATTCTTCTTTTGGGTCTAAACTTTTTCATAATTACTATCTAAGCATTTAAGGATCTAACACCACATCTTATCATTATAAATCTTAAAGCTTTGAAATATCATGGTCCCATCTTTAAATACCACCACACCAAGGATTGAAATATCTCATCATCATTAATTACCGCTCTTTAAGACCAACATCTCGTGTTAATGAGAAATGACTTGCTTGTAATGTCAGAGTCTTATCTCATAATCAATAAGTCTCACCACCTAATTCTAATATCTTGTGCGAATGGGATACGAGATACTCAGAATGTTAGAACCAAATCTTTTAGTGTCCACAATCTCATCATATAGTTGTCGTCTGTTATATCTAACAATCAGTGTTAATAAGGAAACAAGACCACTAATATGTTAGAGTCTCGTCACTGAGCACCTACGACATCCAAGAGTGAACTATCTCCTTATTGCTAAGTAGAGCCCTTTGCATACCATAACTACATATCTGGACACTGCAAATGGTGATGTATATTACATCGATTATGTTTTTGTTTGATAGGGTATATTTTTTCTCAGGGTATATTAGTTTTTTTTCTTCTTTTTTTCTTTTATTTTGTTTTCTTTTATCTTATCATATGTTTTGATTTATAATGATAAAATACTTACATAATTATGCATACGTGATTATATACATATACATATCTAACAATAATCATAAAGTGTTATAATAAAATGAGAACATATACAAAAAAATATCTTGCAATGTTCACATTAGACATTTCATAACAATGTAAAGACATTTAATGATCCACATATATCATAATTAATTAGTTTGTTATCTCACAACTCTAAAATGTCTTTTTTATTACTTGTTCTTTTCCTTTATCAATTCTTATTTTTTTTATAACAATTCACATTAATGCTTATTAATGACAATTCTATTTTTATTATGAAAGTACTTTCTAAAGGCTATGAATAGAAAACTTTCTTTTTTCATTGTTGTTATCATATCATACAGTAAGATCAATATTATCATATTATATGGTCAAGGTTCATAACATCAAATCATTGCATTTCTATGATCATACTAATTTATTGTCATTATTGTACTAGTATGAACTAGGATAGTTAATGAGATGTACTAAAGATCAAATGAATGATCCATAGTAAACTTGTTTATCTAATAATTATATTAATTTGATACCTAAGTTGTATTGTAGAATATATGCATTAGTTATAGTTCTTATTTCATATTTTATGGTATGATATATGATATCGTACAATACGATTTATTTCTGATGTTAGTCAAACATAAAGTCATGCAGTCGGCCTTTGTTAAACCATTAGGATTTGTATTGTATAAAACAAGTATTATAATAGTATGATTGATTATTTAATTCTATCTTGATCATACTAATATGATATAAATTTCATAATATATTTGCACTGTAACCAACTCTAATTGTAATCATTTGATAACATAGTCGTACCAATACGATACATGTATGAATAATCTCATGTCATATTTTCTTCCATTGCAATGTATAATATAGGTATTGTATTAGTATGATATATGAGTCATATATATATGATTATTAAATTTACCATAGTTACCTAGCAGAAAACCTCTCATTGATTCTTATTTTAGCCTTATACTATATTATATAAATATTCATTTTGTATGATCTCAATCCCCCAAAGCAACAAATCGAGTCTCAAAAAACCATTTCTTCCCTTATATAAATGATGTGTGCTTTAAGGAGAAAAGCGTCAATAATATCTTATATTGAAATGTCATTTCCATGAATATAGATTAAAGCTTGTTGTTTCCTGGGAACTTCTCATCTTTCTTCTTGATCTCACTAAAAAGATGCAAGCACTTGAGATCTGAAACCTGAAGTAACCCCTTTTACCCTTCAAGCTCCTCTATTTCTCTTGTGCTTTCTCACATGGATTGCCAAGACACTTCATGGGATTCTAATGCACGTGAGAGGACTTATCATCTTATATAAGTAAGTAGGCTAATTTATTTATTATTATTTTTTTATTTTAACTCTTTTTTTTAAAAAATTAATTAGAAATCTAAATGTCATATGAAAGATACAAAATACATACATAGAGATTTCTTGTAATGAAATATTCGTAATGATATGTTAAAATAGAAAATCTGGCTATTGTCATTTTAGCATATTTTTTTAACTACTTCAAACTTGATGTATTTTCAAGTTTTAGATTTTTTCTCTTACCTTTGCTATATGAAATATGTTTTAAGATGATGTAAGAGTTTAATTAAGTGAATTATCATACTAAACTTCCTAGTTTAGCAAAACTTATCCCTTTGATAAAATAAACATGCCCACATCTCTCTTTTTCTTCTCCCTCTTCCATCCACATGGTCATATTCTCTTTCATTTTCTTTCCTATAGTGAGATCATTCGTTTTGCGACTCTTGTTTTTCTCTCCTCTCCTCCTTCCTTTCATGAAATTGAATCTTTCTTTTTTCCATCTTATAGAACTGAGCTCCTTTATTGTTGCAAACTCTCCTCTCCTCTTTGTCATGAAGTTGAAACCATCCTTCTCTTCCTTTAGAAAATTGAACTCTTCTTGCATCTTGATCCCTCCTCTTCGCATAGCAATTTAAGGAAAAAACATATAACATGGCAAAAGCAATTGAAATAAAACAAATAAAATGATGCCTCCTTGGTGGCAACAAATCCAAGGCTTGATCATGTTTTTGACCAAAGCTCCATAGTAGATGTTATGGCAAGGAGACAACAAAAAGACTGAAGCTCACATAACCCCTATAACAGCAAGAGACTTCCCGCTCAACTTCTTAATCAAGCAAAAGTCAAATATAAGAGGGACAAAACTCACAAAATAACTCATGTAATAAATAATGCAATCATATGCTTATATGCTAAATTAAGATACTAACAGAATTGATTTAGAAAATTACACTATCACATATATAAATATTCATATATAAATAATTATTTATTTTTTGGAAATTGTTTTGATGGAATATGCCAATCGTAATCAAACATTACTTTCATATGTATGAATTTAGGGAACCCTTAATTTGTGAAAAGTTATAATTCTACCCTCCAAAATTCTAAAATTATATTTAAATCCTAATTCAAAATTCTAAACATTATATTTATATAATTTTTTAAAAAAAATTTAATATAAATTATTTAAACATCTAAAAACTTCAAACTCAATATTGTTAAACTCATCTTAAAAATCTTTTTCTATTGATATATTCAAATAAAGTTTAGGTTAAATTTAAAAATTATGATATGATTCTTAATATTCTATTATTATTTTAGTATTTTAATATATAATTTTTTATTTCAAAAAATTATCTTTATCATATAAAAAATTCATAAGTATAATTTTTTTTGACTTAATTACATAGTTAATCACATTTTAGACATTGTACAAATATAGATTTTGACAAAAAAAAATTAGATTTTCTTACACAAAGAGACCCAAAAGCTTTGTACACATTCTTTTAAAGATGTGATCTAAATTTGGGTTGTTGTCAGAAATAATAACTTTAGACTTCCCATGAAATCTTGAAACCTTTATTTAAGTAAACTTTATGCAAAATATGTTGTTCTAATCTCAAGAAAGTGTGCTTTTTTCACTACATAGATTTATCGTTCTTTCCTTAGAATGATAAGGTTTAACACATTGATCATGTTATTATTGTTGTTGGTGCAAACTTGCTCATATCTACATATGTTGAAGTCCTTCAATGTTTATATATGACTATTGTGTTGTGTGTTATTGAGATTTTTACCTTTTTCTTATTTTTATGTTCTTTGCAATAGTTTTTGATAGACATTATGTTATTAACTTCAACTAACGACAACATCTTAAGGTAATGAGGGAAATCTCTAACTCAATAATCTCAACCACAATTAGATTCCATCCCAATTTCTTTGAAAAAAAATAAAAAAAATTCACCTTCAAATGGACTACATTTTTGTTATTTATGCTAAAAAAAATTATCTAACATTACATGATGAAGGAAAAAATGATGTTAGCATGACATCAGTAGCTATTAGGAGGATCCCTTCTTCCATCTATATCTAAAACATTTAAATATCATTTAAAGCCCCGTCCATCTTCCAAATGTTTTCGCGCCAATTTGACAGTGCCCTAATTTCAGCCTACCGGCTTCCAAAGAATCATGTCAGGCCGTGGTCGGATTCGAGTGCTGAACGTGGCGGAGAAGCCGTCGGTAGCTAAGTCGGTGGCGGAGATCCTATCGCGCAGTGGAGGCGGCATGCGATCCCGCCAAGGACGTTCGCGTTTCAACCGCATATTCGAGTTCGAGTACTGCATCGGGGGGCAGCCCTGCCACATGCTAATGACCTCCGTGACAGGCCATCTCATGGAGCTTGAATTCGACGACCGCTTTCGCAAGTGGCACTCCTGCGACCCCGCAGACTTGTACCACGCGCCCGTCCGCAAACATGTCCCGCAGGTTTTTGTCTCATTTGCGACATTTCCTTGAACTGTTCCTCTGCCTGCCGTTCTTTAATGAGAACATTGTTTTTTCTTTTCCTTGTGGTCATGAAACTGCGGAGCACGAGTGACCGCTTGCCGCTTGGAAACTTAAGTTCAATTCACAGAATCCAGCGTTGATCATGGCAGGACAAGCTGGATATAAAAAGGACATTGGAAGAGGAAGCTAGAATGTGTCAGTGGCTAGTTTTGTGGCTTGATTGTGATAGAGAAGGCGAAAATATTGCGTTTGAAGTGGTTGAGGTTTGCTTGGCTGTAAATGGCCACCTCAACATATGGAGAGCACGTTTCTCAGCATTGATCGATAGGTAATGTGAATCGAGTTTGAGGTAATGGAATATAATTGTATGCCAATTTAAATATAGTTAATTGTTTGCAAAATATTTAAACTCTGGTATCACATACATACCAGCAAAAACTTTAAAGATTTCACTAATACCATATTCTATTCAACTTCCATCATCCGAAAGGGGCATTTTGTTTCTTTATTGAACTATTCCTTTAACTTGCGGTAGATTGAACTTCCTCTTTCATTTTAAGTTCTGATTATGAATACTTTCTTATATGCTATTGACACATATTTGGATCTCTTTCCATTTCAAACTCATAGTGGTTCTTATCACAAATATTAATAGATAATTTTTTATGTTGAGTTGATTTTAATGAGTTAAAAAAGTTCATAGTTTTGTTTCTTTTAATTTGGAACTGTTTACCTTTTTTTACTTTCTTTCCACAAAAAAATTGTTGGTTTTATACCTTTGTTTCATTCAATACAACTCGAACACGAATGCATATCATTTTGAATTTTTTTGAATCAATTGAATTAAATAATAATTTATTAATAAATGAGATGTGCTTTGGTTTTTACCTTAATATAAAAGATTGCTTGAATAGAAAAGAGGTGAAATGAGAATGCTTGAAGGGAAAAAAGACGAAAGCATTCAATTGGAGCTGGAATGAATGATGATCATTCCTCAAATTGATTTATTACTTACTATGAAGCTATAATTTTTTTTTTTAAGTGTCAACGTTTACTGTGGTAGTACTTCAGTGAGATTATTAGTTTTAGGTGATATTTATGAAATATTAAAATTTGAATCTTGTGTAGGCATTTAATTATATTGAAAATTATATGCAAGTAAAGAACTCTACTGTTAATGCAATCTTTACATTAAAGCTATTTTCCATACCTAAAGGCATTTTTTTTGTGGCAATGTTAGGGAGATACATGGATCAGTTCAGAATCTTGTTCGACCCAATAGATTGTTTGCGGATGCTGTGGATGCTAGGCAGGTGATTCTATGCACCTTTTTTTATTTGATCTTTGTTCAGGTTATTCAAGGGCAAGAGTGCTTTCTTCCCTTTGCTTCATAACTGGCTGAATGGCTCAACACCTTCTTTTGTTTTCCATTTGCTTTCTCTTATGTTCTTTTTTTTGTTTTGACACATGAAACCTCTCATTTTGGTTTTCAGTTTCTGACCAGTATACCTGTTATTGGGAATGCTAGCAGGAAATTGACTTGCGAATTGGCGCGTCATTTACCAGGTTTCAAACGATGCTTCTGAGGGATGCATTTGTGTTAGACTTTGTCAGGGATAATGAGAATGTTGTTCTGAGTTATGGACCTTGTCAGGTTTGTATAAATAAATATTTGTTGGCTTGCTATCTGCTGTGTTTAATCAGTTTTGTAACTGCTTTTGCAATTGGATTTTCCGTTTCCTTTTTGTATGTAGTTTCCCACTCTTGGGTTCATTGTTGAAAGATACTGGGAGATTCAGGCACACGAACCTGAAGAATTCTGGACCATTAATTGCTCTCATGCTTCAGAAGATGGCACTGCTTCTTTCTCTTGGATGTATGACAGTCTGCTGTAAATTTGTGTGTAATTGGTTAAATATGAGTGCCTCCCTCAAATCTTGTTTTTTTTCCTTTTCATTTGCAGGCGAGGCCATCTCTTTGATTACACCTGTGCTGTTATATTGTATGAGATGTGTGTTGAGGAGCCCATGGCAACTGTGGGTCATCTGCTGGTGCCTTTCCAAATTCTCGGTTGGTTTGGCTGATGAGCTTACCAGGACTTTTTTTAGGTGGTAGATGTTAAGAATAAAGAGAAGCTGAAGTATCCTCCTTACCCGTTGAGTACTCTGGAGCTTCAAAAACGTGCATCTAGATACTTCAGAATGAGTTCAGAGCATACCATGAAGGTTAAATTTTGATAGTAAACAAATTGCTGGTTTTATTTTTGTTGTTGTTTCATTTATGGTTGTATGCACAGTGTTTATAATCAGCCTCTTGGGGGCTTTGTAGTATGGTTTAACTTATGGTGAATCTATAAGCCTTCAAACTCCATAAAGGTGGTGCGGTGCTACAAAGCTCCCTCAAACTCCATACTTTGCCTATTTTGATAACTGAACTTTTTAAATATTGGTTAGAGTGATAACCCAAATAAGTAACCATCCAATGGATTAAGACAACCTTTTACCTCTCACCAATGGCTAAGACTATGTCTAAAGATCTTCTTTTGCTTGATTTCCCAACTAGGCTCACATGAAGAATGTGTTGGAGAGGTTTTTGTTGTCATCAGGTTCCCTGATTGTGGCTTGAGGTACACACGCTTAGATGATTTGGGGTAATAACGAGAGAAACATTGGATGAGGTGGACAGTCCAATTGGGGGTGGAGAGAGAGAAACAACTTTGCTGGATAGGTGAAGGTGCTAATCGAAAAGCTTCCTGTGGGATTTGAGGGAGAGAAAAAGTAGAGAATATAAAAATAAATTGTCAATTTACATCATTCTGACCTTGTTTCATTCGTTTGTCTGCTAAATAGTAATTAACCTACACTGGTTTTAACCTAGTTTTCAACAGCAATAATTTTAAACTTATCCTTTACTGATTTGGCTTGTTAGGTTTTTTCTTCTTATGGGGGTTAAATTAAATGGTTCTAAAATAACTTGCCTTCAAAACAATTAGGTTTCTATTTGCTGTCTATTCAGAAGACTGGACTGTTTGTAGGCATTCTGAGTTCATTGCTTTCGGCGACTCCAATTTAATTGGAATAGGAATAGGACTAAAAGGTTTGTTTTTAGTGATTAATCAATTGACTATATGTGGAGCTCATTATTGACTTTGAAAATGCCAGCACAGCAAAGAGCTTAGCAACTACTAACCATGGTACAAGTATGAACTTGGTAGTTTTACTAACTTTTACCAGGAACTTCTTGTATCACAAATTTATAAACTTACGTATCATTGAATAAATATTTATTTATTCATGCTTTCAGTTCATATTGATCAGTTGATTTCTATGAATTTTTTTTCAGCTAATTGCCTTATTTTATTTTATTTTATTTTAAATACTAGGTGGCTGAGGAGCTTTATCAGGCTGGATTCATCAGCTATCCACGCACAGAGACGGATGGTTTTTCGGTTAACACAGATTTACAAGTTTGTACCTTAATTTTCTATTAACTTTTCCGTGTAATATTATAATGCATCATCTTTTGCACTTGCCCTTTTTGTATGCTTAACAAAGGCTTACACAATTGCTGAGTTGTGAGATTCTGATACTGTATTTGTAGGATTTTCCAAGAATTTATTCATAGTTTATTTTCACATCATGAAGTTTTGTCCTACTTCTGTTAGCAAGTTTGGGTTGGAAGACATGAGGATCATAACATGTGGGCTATCTTTGCTCGCAAAGTTGCACTCAGGGTTGAGCTAGCTACTTTATATTTTGGCATCACATGATTTTGCATTTTTCCTTTGTACTAATTGCTTAGCTATCATTGTGGACGTGTATATGATTTTTTTGTCATTTGATTAAAAATTTACTACTTACCACTTTATGAATACATAATTATAAACACAACATTGACTTTTTTTAATTTTTTCGATCTAGCACCTAATCTGAAAATTTAATTAAATAACTACTCAAATTAATAGGATCCTCTTAAAAAGGAATTTTATCACTTCTTTGATATAATAAACCTCTTCCATTTTGAGCTTTTGTGATACATTTTCCCTCGTTTATCCTTCTTGCATATGTTGCTTGACATCTTTATCTTTCGGGCTTATACTAGAATGTGTCATTTTTTAATTTATGTTTTTTTAATAAATAAGTCTTTGCAATTTGATTATGTTTATTTTTCTAAAGTTGATTATTATATTATTCTAAAAATTTAATTAATTATTATTAATATTCCAAAAAAATTGGACAAAAAATGAATTTTATTCTATATAATTGTAAATCTATTTGATCATCAAAACAATAAATTAATATTAGGGATGAGTTGGAAGTCAAAATAGAGTGCTTGAGAGTGACAAAAGATGGAAAAATGCATGATTGAAGCTCAAAATGGAAGATGCTTATTCAACCGTTCTCAAGTTAGAAAAATGTTCTTTTTTAGGATGCATATAAACTTGGTGATATTTATTATTATTTTAAGTGCCTGAACTGTTTAGGTAGTATTATAAGTTTAGATTTTATGTAGTTACTTAGATATACTTGAATTAATATTCAATTAAATATTCCTTTGATACTGTTTTTATTTGAATTTTTTTTGTATTTATACATTCATTCAACGGTTGGCTATTGTCCAGGATTAATTTGTTTGATTCTTATAAATATTTAATATTTAATGGTAATACTTTGATCGCTAACTTGTCAGGGATTGAAAATCTAGTTTTTTTCCTTTTTAAAGTGAAATAGTTTTTGCTCACTAAGTCCGGTGTAATTGCATGGAGATTGAATGACTTTGCTTTTTCACAAAATATGCTTTGAGTTTGGTGATGAATGAATGCACTTACACGTCATCTCGAGAAACAATAATTGAGCAATATTGATTGATAGGCTATTGTTCGTGAGCACTTTACACACCCAGCTTGGGGTTCATATGCCCAACGGCTTTTGGATCCTGATGAAACACTATGGAGAAATCCCAGTAATGGTGGGCATGATGACAAAGCACATCCACCAATCCATCCAACGAAGTTATCCACTGGTGAAGCAGGGTGGACTGAGGACCATAAGGTTAGCAACTACATTAGTGATCTTTGTTTGGCAGCACTTTGTTATCTGTTTCTCTCTCTCTATATCTATCTATATATATATGTCTTCCGGACTAGGAAACCCCTACGCACAATTATGTTTTTCTAGTTTTCTCTATTGAAATTTCTCATCCACTTTTTTATTTGAGACAATAGATGCTGTATTTCTAGCTGTACTTTACCAAGTTTTTGACTCTCCTTTCTCCTTCCTGTTCAGAGGTTGTATGAGTTTGTAGTTCGTCATTTCCTTGCTTGTGTATCACAACCTGCTGTCGGCGCTGGAACTACTGTTGAGATTGACATTGCTGGTGAGAAGTTTTTTGCATCTGGACTTGTGATTATCGCTGTAAGTGTCCTATTTTACTGATTCTGTGATTCTGGTTCAAAAGTAACTTCTGGTTGCTAAGTCTGAAACATGTGCTTGGTCCTGAAGAAAATCTTCTTTGTTTTTGCACCTGCCGTTTACATATGAAACATTTTCATATGCTAAGGCTATTATTGGTAGCATATATTTTGAATGCAATTATGATTCTTTTTCCCCAGCTAAATTGCCTACCTGTTATTTTAAATCTTTTTCATGTTTCTGAGTTTCTGAACTTGTGCCCTCTTGTTTAAACCCATGGGAGGTGTTGATTATGAATGCCTTGTTGCATGTATGTTAAGTTAGATTGGCATAATTTTTTGGGTGCTTTTTGAAAAGTTACTTGTGAAACTAGAGAAAGTGTCTAGGTGAAGGTTTATTTCAGGTGATTGAATTTAAGAAAAAAAGAATTTGGCTTATCTAGAGAAAGAACTTAATAGATTAAGTACAAGTTTTGGTGAGGATGGTGTCATAAAGATGCTATTTAATGAACACGATTATATAAGAAGTGAAATTTTCAAGAAAATGGGAAATTTATGTATCATGTTCTTTTCCTACAGCAAGATAACAAAATAAATGGCATTGTTACCATGCAGATCCAAACATATTTTTTGAAGTGGTGGGCTGTATAAGTTCTGTATGATTCTTTGAAAGCATAAAATTGTCTTATAGGTTTGTAGGAGGGGCATTTTTTTTTTGTTACCAAATACTGGCCCCCAAATTGTAGCTGTGGACCTGGGATGGGTCTTGAAGGTACGAAATTTTGAATATGGTTAAGTGGCTATAAAATAAAAGGTTAGTACAAGAAGTGGAAGTATCCAAGAAAATGTTGGATCATATGTGGTTGAATAGATGGTTTAGTAAGAGTTTGTTAAAACGGTTGAAGCATTATGAGGATAGGAGTGAGCTCTGTTTAGAAGAGAGAAGGTCATGGTATTTTCAAAGCCCCCGATAGGCGTCAATAGGGTTATATTATTGGGATCTTATTAAAACATGCCGTTGACCTCTTCATAGAACATTTGGAATAGGGTGTGCAAGTAGATTGTCTCATTTTAGTGATAAGTTTTGTTGGTGTTATTCTTGTTATTATTAATGCATTTTCATTCTAGATTATTTGCTGAAGTTAATTTTTGATAAAATCATTGTTATCTGTTAAAGAATTACTTCGTTTTTTGTTGCATGGCCTTGACATCTTGTAGAAAAACTACTTGGACGTTTATCGATTTGAATCATGGGATGGTGCTGTCATTCCAACCTACGCTTTAGAGCAACAAGTATGCTATCTATGATTTATTTCTGTGATATGTTTTCACTCTTTATTTTGTGGTGCTACATATCCATTCTTAGCATTTTTAACACTTATGTAGCGTTTCTGAAATTCTGAGTTGTATAGCTGTTGATGATGAGCAGTTTCAAATTGTGAGCGAGTATTGCTATGGAGTCTAGCCAAATGATAAAAAATATTGGCCTGGGTTTCAAAAGAACTTTTTTTGCCACTCTTAAAAGTGAATAGGGATTTCATGCACTTTAAAGAAGAGGGACAAAAAGAACTTTTTGAAACCCAAAGAAAATTTTTTATTACAAATTATCCTTTTTCCCTTCTCTGCAATATTTGAATTCGGGATCCCCTTATGGCATTTTACTTTGCATGAGTGAGTTCTACACATCCTGAGAACTCATAGTGTGATGAATGACATTTGTTTTTTGTTTTGAATATTTTAGTTGGATAAAGATCAAAACAGCCGTCTGTTATGTAGTATTCAGCAAAAATGGGAGCAACTTAAAGCCAAAGTCAGTCACATGGCTGACCCGAAACATGGAACCTTTTTTGTTGACTTTCGGTTGATGGTTTTTTGGCATCTTTTAGGATACAATATATAATAAATATTCTTGCTTTATTCTTGTATTATAGTGCATATTTGATTTGCCACAGGATATTGCACGATTTTGGTTGATTTGGAATAATACAATCAACAATAATGTTGGAAGATTTAGTGTCTTTGTTGGTGGGCATGCACTTATAAAACATATGGGATATAAAGAAATATGTAAATTTTGGAAATTAAAGTGAATATTTGGGTTGGAGAGTAGATAATTTCCCCAAAGTTTTTTTTTCTGCAAGGCAACATCGGTATGCAAAATGATTTTTTTTTTATAAAATATTTGGGTTGGAGAGTAACTGTGACAGCCTTTTCTTTTGTCAAACTGTTAATTTTTATAAATTTGATATGAAGAATTTCCAATCTTAGCTTGCTTGTACTTAATTATTCTTTCTTTATGACTGCCAATGTCTCAACTGATTTTTTTTGCTAATGTTGCTTGGAAGTGCTCATATCATAGCGCTCATTAATTTTTATTGTTTTGTACATGTTGTACTGGAGCTTCATTATTTTTAATTTTGGTCTATTGCAGTTTCTTCCTACAACTTTGACTCTTGATTCTGGGGTCACAAGGCCTCCCCCTCTGTTAAGCGAGTCAGATTTGCTTAGTTGTATGGACAAGGTGGTTACCCGTCATCTCTTTTTCTTTTTGTAGTCGATTGATGTTTTAGGTTAATTCTAAGTAAGACTGTTAGAACTGATAATTTTGATCATCTGGGATACTTTGTAATTTTAAATTTTTGTTTGTGATGAGCTGTGTTGTTGTTCTCTCAGTACTACTCCTGACATTTCAAATTTTTATTTGTTTACAGGCGGGAATTGGTACAGATGCAACCATGCACGACCATATCAAGAAGTTGCTTGATCGTCATTATGCAACTAAAGATGCAAATACTCGTTTTTCTCCAACAAAACTTGTAAATGCCTTGTGTTTTATCGTTACTTGTTTTTGCAGAATATCTTTGACTTTTCACTCTGATTATCTTTTTTTGCTATTGTAGGATTTTGAAATTTAAATGTTTGGATTAACATCATTGAGTGAGGTTCAATCTACTTGGCATTAATCATTTTTAGGTCAAGGTGGTTATCTGATGTATAAATTGGTTTAGTTGAAGGATCCTTGGACAATTTCTAGTATCTCTTTTGAATTTAACTTCAATGCCCATGAGTGAATTACTAGAAAATGCTACTTGTGACATGTTGAAATAAGCAATCTATGATAAGACGGAAAAAGGTGACATAAATATATACCTTTTTCACAGAACTCAGAGCTTTCACATGATTTATCAACTTTTCTTAGAGCAATTTTTATGATATTCGTGGAATGTAAGAATTTTTTTATCCACCAGTCTGTTATATTCTCTGGGTTAATTAATTGTGAATGGAAAATCTGAGTGAATGTTTTTGCTTTGAAGCCCAAGAGGCGGAAAGATTTTCCTTCTTGCATGACTACTATAGAATATATTTTTCTTTATTAGCATTATTTTCCTACTTTTTGTTGCATGGTTTGTCCGCTAACCTTTAATGTTTCTCTTAATCATTGTGATTGTTTCTAGTAACTTAGGAGTATATGTGAGGGAGAAGAGCACAAAATTATAATACTAAAACGGGGATCACTGGTAGGGCCTTGTATCTGTAAGTAGACATTGTTGAAATTCTTTCAGTATGGCTTGGAGTGCATCAAAACTCAACATTCAAACTCAATGTTGATTTTCTTGTTTCTTTAAGCTTCCTTGAACCAACTCTAAGCGTTAAGCTGTTTGCTGGGCACAAAGCAATGTGCTGTTATGATATTAGGACAAAGGTTATAGATATAATATGCATTCACTGTGAATGTGAAATTGATTATCTCAATTAAAATTGTTGAAACAGCAAATGATGCCGAGATATTATTAGCCTTATATAGTTTCAAGTACCTTTGATCTACTATGGTAAAAATGAATATGGATGGAGATGAATGCTGTTTTAGAGTTTAAAGTTTGTTTTGATAATTTAAGAGTTCCTGTCGAAGGATTTGCGGTACGCATTTCAAAGCCCTTTGTACTTGGTCTTGGAATTGTGCCTTCGGAGATATGATTTTGGAAGGCTTAGCTGGTATCATTAAGTTGAATGGAAGAAAGAAAATTTAGTTTTAAAGTTTTGTAATTATTGTGAAAGAATTATATAGTAAATGGGTTTGCATAAAATTTGTGCAGAAGCTGTTTCATAAATTATGACTATTATCTTTTTTAACTTGAGAATTGGATAGATTGGTTATAGGTACATCATATTTGCATACTATTTCATGTCCTGTGGGTTCATAAATAGCTAATAAGACCAAGTTTCGTAAATGATGCAACTAGGCCAAGATCCATTTTTTTTTTCTCATAAACTATCATTCAATAAGAACTATATAAGCTGCTTAGTTTGTGTAATTGTAGGAGTTAGTCTTTGTAGTGAAGGGTGGTATATACACTTAGATGTCTATTTTAGAATTTAAGAAATTTTGTGGTCCTGTTTAGCTGGTTTTTAAACTAGAAGGTTGTAATTGCACATTTGGGCGAACACGTGCGACCACAAACGTTTGATGTGTAATATGGGCATTTTACACATTCAGCTATTAAACAAATAAACTAGTTCTCCTAGTTGGCTAATTTGGCATTTACCTTCCAACTTATCATACCTTTTGTTCTCATCTCAGCTCTTCTTCTGCTTATGGAAATTGATGCCGATTTCTATGACATTTGCTGCAGACATTAAAAGTCTTGCTCTCGCACCAGTCTTTATAATATAATGTTCATTCTTTGCTGTAATGCTTTGTTTTCTTTCATAGGAAGCCCAATCCATTTGTAGTTGGCAAAATTCACTTACAAAATCATTATACTTGATGCTATTCTTGCTGATGTCATGCTGCTTCATCTCATTGTTCATGGTTGCCTTTGCTTATTATAGAAGAGAGCTGTAACTTTATTTAACTATTTATTTTTAGTTTGTCAGTTTATTTAGATGTTGCAGAAGTTGCATGAACTATCTTTTGTACATAATGAGCACATTGTTTCCATGTGGTTTGGTTATACGCATTGCTTTTTTCTATTCTTATCACATGTTCCCTGCAAATTCAACATATGATGATAGCGTCTTTCATCTTTCAATTTCAGCAACTTATTTTATTGTTTCTTTGTGATGTGATAGGCTTCATTTCTGTTTACCAGGAAAACGTGAAATGTTAGATAGATTTTATAGTGCTAAGTCTAGTGTGACATATTAAAGCGGGTATATGACAGCTTCTCTTTGTGGAGTTGTATTTGAAGAATAACCGTCAAGAGGCACCAAATGTATGTTTTGTTAAACAAGTGGAGAATTTTACTGATCCAAGAACCAGTTGTTAAAGAATTTAGGTTGCCGTGTTATTTGCGGTCATTCTTCTTGGCTAATTTTATTTAAACTACATTTTAAATCCATATTTATTTTGCATTGGTGCAAATATTTATATGCTTACTCTTCCAATTCTTTCTATTGTAATTGCATGCTCATTTTTTTTGTGACTAATTTGCTTCTAATTGATTGGATTCTAAATTGTAGGGAGAGGCATTGGTTATGGGCTATGATGACATGGGGTGAGCTTACAATGCTTGAGCATTTAATAATACCGTATATTAGTTTTGCTTTCAAATATCATATATAACTTTAATGAAAACTTTTGGAATGGAAACTACTATGCTGCATGTATTTTTCATCCATGATTTCACCAACATATATATAGCTTCAATTTAGTAGCTCATCCATATTTTTAACAATGTCTTCTTAGAGCATAACAGCAAACATGCCCCCTGCAAATTGTCAACGTCAGAGGACATAGGTAGCTTTGTATGTGCATTGTGAGACTTACTTTTTGAAATGAGTGATAAAACACAAATATGTGAGCAGGGTTTGATAGCTTTATTGCACCATGCAAGAATTTATTCTTGGTACTAAGTTGACGTAAAACTCTAATAATATGTGCATAGAGTTTTAGCAAATGCAAGATATTGGTTACAATTACTAATGTTTATGCCAACTAAGTCAACCGGTTATCATTGAGTTGTAGCTCATGTGATATTGATACCTTTTTTTCAAAATAGAGGTCCAAGGTTTAAAAGTTTTGCGTAGTGTTTAACTTTTCTCTTAAAAAAATAAAAAATTATGCTTATATTGATGCATGCTTTTTGTTTAATAAAACTTTTATAGGTTTTTTTTTGTCTCGTTTTTATTTTAAAAAAAGACGAGGGTGGTGTTCAAGATATTGTTATATGAAAAAGTAAAAAATGGGTTGGGGATGTGGTAATGGGCAAAACTCAACCACATAAGAAGATGCTTGCTATATCAAATAAAAAATAACAAAAAGGGATAAAAGGGACTGCATATAAATAAACCCCTAAAGTGCAAGAAGAAACACTTCAACAGTTCAAAGTACACTTATGTGAGGAGTACGCAAATGCCATCCTTTCATGCAAAGAAACAAAAATGGTAGGTAAGATGCCACGAGATTCATATATGAGCAGCAGCTAAGAAACACAACAAAATTGCAAAAATATTGAATGGGACCTTACTGAAGAATTATAGTGACATTGATCCGTTTTTTAGCAAGTTAATCTACTATGGAGCATCCAAGTCTCAAAAGAAACTGTTATTTTGCCCTCCAATTGAGTAGACATTAAAGCCCAAGATAATCTTGTTTGGCTTGGAGGCAATATGCTCAATAGTAAGGTAATGACAAAAGAGAACACAAGGTGAGTATGTGGGATCAACCATTTGAAAGTCTCTTTGGTTCTAAATGAATAAGTATTTGCGAGACTTTGCACAAGAGTTTCTAAGGGGGAAAGAAAGGGTGTTCCATGGTCCAGAGCTATCACAGAAGAAAACTTTAGTTTTCCTGAAATAACCATTAACATATAGTTGCTAAATTGAGTTTTGCTCTTATTGAACCGAACAATGTTAATGAAGTCTGAAGGTATTTGGTTGTACAAAAGGGTGGGATATAAGGAACTACAAAGGGGCAAAGGTTCTTTCCCATTCTTTTAATAGTGTCCTTGTCAAGGGAATCACCAGATATGGCATGCAAATGAATGCAAGCTTTCAAAATTGATTTCTAATAAGTTGATCCATTGTTACATTAAAACTCTCCAACATTGTGGTGACTGTGATATGCCACGCACATTTAACTAGTGGGAAGCTATTAATTAAGAGAAGATTGATGGTAGCTTACATTATAGAGGTTTTTCCTATGCTCAGGCGTGTGTCCGGACAGATCTTTCGAAGCCGTTGAAACCGGGCATATGGCTCAATGGAGAATTCGGGAGAACCTATCAGGGTTTCGAGTACGAGGGGCTGCCGCGGATCTGCTTCACATGAGGCCATGTTGGACACCTAGCGAGCCACTACAATAAGCAAGAGGAGGCGGGGCTTGCCCGCTCTGGCTTTCCCTCGACTACGGATGCGGATCGGAAAAAATTGACGGTGGAGGGGGACACGTCCCTTGGTGATAACAAACCTACAGAGGCGGATGGCACCAGTGGCTCTCAGGAGTGGGAGAACTCACGTGTTACAGATGGAGAGGCGCATGGGTTGGGGCTATGGATGCTTGTTCAACCACGGCGCAGGAGACAGGACGCCGTTGACCACAAAGGCTTTGCTGTCATGGCAAGCCTGCCTCCCCGGAAGGATGCCAGCCGCAAAACTTGTGGCCGCGACACTGCCAGCACGTCTCATGGCATCAGAAGCCCATCCACGGAACGTGGCAGAAGTAGAGCAAAGTGGGCTCCGCAACCTGGGGGCATCAAGGACCGGATGCAGACAAGCTTGGATAGTCATCCCCTGATGGCTGTGGACACGGGCCATGCGCCCCATGCAGACGTGCGTAAGGGAAATTGCCCTTGGTGCTAGAGGAACGAGAGGGGGACATACTCATAAGCCCAGATGGGTATGGTACTAGATAGGAGACGATTCCTGGGCTGCGCTTCGTGGGGCGCAGCAACCATAAAGGAAGTTGATGGCGGTGGCTTTACGTGGAGGCAATGCACGATTGCATGGAAGCGTTGATAACACGGCTCACGTCAAAATGTGGCTCATAATCTGGAACATTAGAGGTGCTAAGAAGGGTAAGTAAAGGAGTTACTTGCAAAGACTGGTTCGCGAGGGGAAAGCTGCAGTCGTGACACTAATGGAAACGAAAGCACAGACCTTCTCTCGGCGGGATGCGGACTGGCTCCTTGGAAGGGACTGGGATTTTGCGGCCCACCCTTCCGTAGGCATGTCAGCTGGCATTGTTCTCTTGTGGAAGACCTGGGTTGATCTTATGATCACGGTGACCTCGGCACACGTGGTGACGTGCACGATTACCCATCGCGCTGACTGCAAGCTCAATTGTTTCTTTGTTTATGGGCCTAAAGATCACTATAAATGACAGGAGATTTGGGACGCCATCCGGCTCTCTTACTGTGGGAGCGACCCCCTTATCGTAGTCGGGGACCTTAACCTGGTTATGGCCCAAGAGGAGAAACGCGACAGGCGCAGATTCATCTACGGCAGGGGTCAGCAAGAACTTGCTGACTTCATGCAGGACCTCCAGCTTGCTGACTTGGGATTCTCCGACAACCACTTTACGTGGTGCAACGGGAAGCAGGTCGGCACGCGGATCCTGGAGAGGTTTGATCGGGTTCTTATGAATTCTGCAGTTTCTTATTATAATGTTAGTTTCTTTTTCTTTGACACTCTATTTTTGTGAACCACGGATTGCTCAAGTCAATATCTTTGATATATTTTTAGCCATTTAATCTCAAAAATTTGGCTAGAACCTATTTTGAAGGGTCTATGAAGAAATAGGTCCATTTGCTAGCATATTAAATTTTTTTTGGGAAAAACCCAACTAGACATAAGAGCCACTTCTTAGCAGAAACATTTAGCAAATAAGGATTCAAAGTTTATCCATCTGCAAATAAGATTACTGAGGATGATTTGAATGTTTTTATCTTTGATCGGAGGTCATTGTGGCTTATGGGAAATTTTAATGCCCATAATGGTCTAAGGTCAAAACTAGGCTATTGGATGAGATACATCTTTTGAGGCCTGGTTTTCTTAACATTTTTTAAATGATGGAAAATGAGTTATATGGCTCCTTATTTTTATGGTGCTATTTCTTTGAGCTGTCTGGCGCTTTAGCATCTCATGCTACCATGACAATGAAAATTAACGTAGATTGCAGCAATTGAGAGAGTTCATCGATATGTATTGGTGATGAAGCTGTAACTTTATGATGACAAGCCTCATAGGGATGTTCACTCTCGTTCATATTTTTCATGACCTCCAAGCAAAACACCTAGTTTTGGTGGCATGATATCCATTGCTCTACGCAACCAACTTGTGCAAGATCACATGAAAAATTAGATTAGAAAAGAAGAAATTGGATATCTAAAGGTAATGAAAATGTTTGAAGGGAAGTGGTGTGTGCATTAGACATTCTACTGTTTCTTCTGACGTCTTGCCTTATGTTGACATTAAAAGATTATTCTGTCAAAAAACTATGTTTTTTTAGGTCTGGTCAACACTGATCTAAAGCTGGCTAAAAAAATCTGTTTTTGGCTTGTTTCCCAGTTTGGGTGAAACTAGTTAAATTCTCTTAGTTTCAAACTGGCTATGTCGATGTTGGTATGGTCATTTTCAGTCAAGACAATCACCAACCTATGCACATTCTTCGAGCAATGAAACTGTAAACAATGTTTCGTATTATTAGGAGATGGATTGTTTCACTAAGAAAGTGTCATTAAAAATGACTATGTAGTTCAATCTTTTTATTCCTTTGACAGGTTAAACTTGTTTACATTTTCATGTGTTCCATTCTTTCAAGTTTATATTTTGATGGATACAAGTTTTAATAGAGACATTTTTTTATTTTTCATTTACTAGACATTATTTTAGGAGTTGTGAAAATAGTTTCTGGCCTCTTATTCATGTGACTTACTCATGGCAATAGGCACTGTAGAGTATATTGCACTTGTTTGAATTCTTAAGTACTTGTTAATTTTCTCTTTGCATTTGTGTTTAATAGAGATGTGAATTATTTCCTTTATTAGGTATGAGCTTTGGAAACCTTATCTTAGAGCTATGATGGAGTGTGACATGAAGGAAGTTAGCGTGGGTTCAAAGAGTAAATCTGAAGTGTTAGATAGTTGCTTGCAACAGATGAAAGCTTGTTTCATGGATGTAAGCTGAAATTTTTGTGAATTGCAAAATACCCTTTTGTTCAGTTTTGCAGATTAGGAGATGTTCTTGTCAAGTAATATTACATATGCTTTTTTGCGTAGTTATTTTTTTTTCTCTGGTGTTTGAGTCAAACAACTAAGTGGTTCACTCATTTTGCAAGCAGCTACTGTTGTTAATAAGAGCATCTTGTGCCTGTTTCATGGATTAATTTTGCGATTGTCAGGTGTTCCTAATTTGATAGCATGTATTTTGTTTTTTCCTCCTGCAGAGCTGGAATACTTAGGTTTTTTTGTTTTTTACTGACTTTATATTTTTAACCTTAATTAGATGTTTTTGTGTTCCTGTTTCTTGATTATTGGTGTAGGTTGCTGCTGTTTTTTTTTCAGTTTATTTCTTATTTTTTATTATACTAAAACTTAATTATGCATTAGTTATGATTGTATTTTCAATATCTCTGTAATTCTGTTTATTTTCCATATTGTAAAAATTTTATCAGGCAAGACAGAAGAAAGTGAAGCTCTTGGAAGCAATGGAATTGTTCTTTGAAAGGTACGGAAAGGTGGTTTTTGTGTTTTCTCTTGGTTTGAATATATTAACGTGTCAATTTTAAGCAGATCTGGCAGAACTGGAGATGCACAAAGCTTGGGAGCAACTGTGAGACCATGCAGTATTTGCAACGAATCAAATATGTTACTTAAACGTAGGCCGGTAATTTTTTATCTGCTTTGGATGCATAACTACATTTGGTGCATTCTTCTCCTTCTATGAGAGCAGTTGCCCATTAAATTTAGCTTTTGATTGCAGAATGGTGAATTCATGGTTGGTTGCCAACGTTTTCCTCTTGTGAGTTCAACTCTGTGTGTGTTCTTTAATGCATATTAATATTATAGTCGTATAATTTGGTTATGCTACTGAACATTTATTGCATGAATTCTCCCAATTGTTAGACTAATTTTGCAAGCAATATTTCATGTTATTGTTTGCTTTTTTTTCTAAGAATTTTCACTTATGTATGCCATTCTAAACAACAACAATCAGTTTTAGTCCTACTAAGTGAGCGTGATTATTTGAATCCTTGCTGACCATTTTGTATAATTCATTATTAACTATTTCTTAACTTTGTAAAGCTTTCATAAGAAATGGTTTACATTAAGATGTTTGGTTTTCTTTAATAGGTATATGGCATATATCCTTTGGAAAGGAGAGGCACTTTCTTTGCCACATGCAAACTTGATATCAAGAGATAAATTACATGATCTAAATCCTTGATAACAAATGTCTTCTAAATGAACTCTATATTGGCCGTTGTACTAATGACTTGTGTCTCCATCCAACACAAATATGGCTAAGTCATCCTCATATCACCTTGACTACACATTCATTCCAAGTGCTTTTTCTATATGTTCTAGCCAATCTTTTGTTGCCGTTGGGTTTGTGGGTTCATAGAAATGTTGTTGGATGCATTATCTAGAAAAGTTTCATTGTTTGTCCACTTGAGTCCCTTAACTTTGACCAATTGCTTTGGAAAGAATGACCCAAATATGTGCATGAGCTGCTCTTGATTGGTTACTTATTGTTCTCCTCTCCTTCCATTAATATGGAAATTAGTTCAAATACGGGAGTTTTGGCCACTAGATGCCATTGTTTGTAAGCTATTGTGAATTTATATATTCAATATTTCAACATTTAATGTTACCAATGCATGCATGTGTTTTCCCTTTATGATAGTTTACCCTATCTTACATTGTCACTAATGTTATTTATAGACCAAACTTGTTCTGATTTATTGTTATTGGTATCATCAGCCCTTAATCTTATTTCCAATTGTAGTATGAATTAAGGTCTAATATTTGATAATCTTTACTATATTTAATTCTCTTTTGTTGTTTTTATTATTTAAATAATTATTTCTCACATGTATGACAAATAAGTAATAAAACTGTAAGTTAAAACATTTGATGTTGTATAAGAGTCCTCAAATGCTTTTATATACAATTATTTAGTCTATTATAAATGTCAAGCATAAAAAACTCTTAAAATATTACAAAACTTATAGATCGTATGTCATAGTATATAATTCTTTGCACTCCTCTTCTACCTTGATGTGATGATTATGTAGCATTTGAAAAATAAACTAGGCATGAGCGTAGTATTAGTTCAATAGATAAGTGTATAACAATTTGATAATTAATTTGCAACTTTGATAAACAAGCTAAGTAGAATATGCATTATAGATAAAATAAAATTAGATGTAAATGAATCATTATTATATGTTATTTTAATTATTAGTTCTCTATCAAACCATTACCACACCTTCTAAGGGTCGTCACCCCCTAAGAAGCCTTCCAATTGCTATTGGTGGTTGTTGTCGCTCCAATCACAATAGGTTCTCTTGGGGCTGGATTTCTTAAGATTGAAGATCAAGATAAGTAAGATCTAAGCTCTTGGAAAGCTGTTTCACAGTCTTTGGTTCATTGAGCTTTGGATTTTTTCCAAAATTGTTTGAAAAACAGCTAGGCTTTATCTCTTAACTTGCAAGTGAATCTAATGAAGCTTACAATTTGCTTAGCAAGATGTTGAATATGTTGATGAGTCTTGGGAGGCCATATGTTCACCAAGAACTCTTTAACTTTGTTAGGATTTGCCAATATTTTTTCTTTAGAAATCATGAAGTTAAGGAACTTGCTTAATGATGTATCAGGATTACACTTCCAATGACTTAGTCTCTATAGGTTTTGAAGGTTTCTTTTAATTCATGAAGATGAGATTTGAAGGATTTTCTTTTAGGTAAGAGGTTATCTACATAACCCTCTAAAGTTTTACTTTGATTTTGAAAAATTGTATCGATTATCTTTTGGTAGGTAATACCTATATTCTTTAAGTTGAAGGGTATAACAATATTGTAGAATATTTCAAAGTTAGTGATGAAAGATTTTTTTCTCGTTCTCTCATGCTATTTTAATTTGATACTAACTGGGGAAAGCATATAAAAGTTAAAAAATTGAACTTGGCAATTGAAATCATGAGATCATCACTACAAGATGATAAGAGAAATGGAGATAAGAGAAATGGAGATATAAGAAGAGAGAGTATTGTTTCTTTGTTTTGAAGCTTGATGAGCGAGGTTGAGGTTTCAATTGGTAAATCTCATTGTATTCAAGTTGCATTGCCTTGACTACAATAGTTCTCCTTGAACTCAAATGATGCTCATTGGTGTGTTGAACTTTATGTGTAGGTGGGCCATCAAGACTGGCATCTTAAACTTTTTCATAGTTGGTTGATCTAAGATGTTGTTAAAGGAGAATGAAGTAGCTACAACTAGGAAATCTATCATATGCATCGCTGAACTGAAGATATTTCCAATTTTAAAAGAAATGTGAAAACTCCTTATGGTTTGATTGCATCTACTGAGAAGCAAATTACGGAACCAATGCAAGGAAGAGGACTTCGATTGATGTTTATTTTTGTCGAGGGCATTCCCAAATGTAAGATCCATAGAATTTGACGAACTTCAATTTTTGCAATTAAGGCAATTAAGCCAGAGATGACGATGGGATCATCATAAGGATTGTTGAGACAAGGTAAATCTCCTTGGACAAAGGTTATTAAGGCTTGATTAGATTAACGAGTGGTCTTATTGGTCATTGTTTTTTTTTTTTTTTTTTTTTTTTTTTGGTCATTGTAGACTTGTTAAGGAACTTTAAAGTTGATCTTCTTGAGTGAGAGCCTTGCTCATGTCTCAAAATATTAGAGGCCAGGCTTGGTCTTCAAAAGCACTTTGGGATGGAGTGACATTTAGTTTTTTTTGGACTGAGGGACTAGAGGTTAATTTAGGCATTTTGGCTTGATACATTTGGAAATGGCTTTCTTTTAATAATTTTTTAATTAGGGACTTGAGAGCTTTGCACTTAAAAGTAGTGTGATCTTAATCTTCCTTATACTTGTAAAACTCCGTATAGTCTAGATTATTTATTGAAAGAGGCTTTGGCTTTTAATAGGAGCTTTCCTTGATAATAGTTAACACCTCTTCATAAGAGGCATTAAAAGGAGTATTAGAGCAAGGAGCTCGAAGGAGGAGGATGGCATCCTCAATTTTTCTTTTTTGGGAAGTTTTAGATAAACTCAGTTTTGATGGAGATAGTGCCTTCTTGTTGAGCCACCAATGAAGGTGACAAAAAACTTTTCATTAATATAATAGATAAAACAATAAAAAATCTCTTAAAAGTGATCTTAGACAAAGTGGATTGGGGGCTTCTAGAAATCGTTAGGTCATAGTGACTTGACAAGAGATACTTTGGTTTGATAGGAATTCTTCAGCTTCTTTAAGAGTATCTTTGAAACATTGACAAAAGACACAAGACTCACTCTCAAGCTGACTTAAACTAAGCAGTGATTGAGAAACTTTCTTTGGTTTAATATAGCTTGTATAGGTAGATATAAGTAATTTTTTAAATTGGTCAAAAGATGAGATGGATTTAGAAGGTAATTTTCAAAACCAATTGAAAATAGAATATTTAAGAAGAATAGAAGATTTTGTTTAACATGTGCATTAACAACATATAGGCTTGCAACAATTTTAAATTCTCTAAGGACTACATAAGGATTAGAATTGCCATACAAGAAAGTGGAGGATTTCAAGTGCAATTTAAGTGGAAAAGTGGAGAGGGTCTCTTAAGAGAGGGGAGTGATTTCTTCTATGGGATGTTGATTGCATTAATAAGCTCACAAAAAGCATTGTTAGAATAATAGGTTAGTCATATTGGAGCTACATAAGGTTGAATGTAAGGTGGATAGCTATATGGATGAGGGGGTAGAATTAATGCAGTTTGAAATCTAGGTTGGTCAAAAAAATTAGTAAAGGTCGAATTGGAGCTAAAAGGTTTGGAGTTGTAGGGAGCTTGAGGTGTATACACTGGTAGAAGTTTTGAAGGCATTGGAGTTAGTTCTTTAGAGGAGGCAAGGTGGAGAGGCTTGGTTAATGTGGGCTTGTTACTTACGCCTTAGAAACAAGAATAGAAAGGGAAGAATCAGGTGACAAGCGATCCTTTTGAGTTTAAAGTGGAGAACTATATTTTATGCTATTCCACAATTAGAGAGGGAATGGTGGAAAATGTGTTTATGAAGAATTTCATTTACTATTGAAATAGTAAGAAAAGGTGATTGGAAAATGACGTTCAAGGTTCGGAGCTTGATGGGGACAAAGGTAGTGGTTTGTGACTTCTGTTGGCTCTTGATGATGGAAATCAAGAGGTTCTAAAAATTTATTTTATTAGAGTTTTAAGAGGGTTAAAAAGTGGAAGAAGCGAAAGAGAGCTTGGAATCCTTACTAACTAGATGACTAAGGAAGAAGAAAGAGGAAGAAAAAGAGAAGACATGAACTTTCTATAAGGGAAATGACAAACATGAGTGGACTAAGAATGACAAGCCTAAGTCAAACATAGTTGCTTAGAATTCACCCTTTTTTCAAGTAGTAATCTAATCCCTTGAACGAAACTTTTCAAGGAATTACCATTGTGATTCCACTATTCGGTTATAATGGTTAAAATTTTGGGATTGTTGTGTTTTTTTTCTTAACATAGTTTAGTTGGTTATAATCGCCAAGTAGAATTTCTATTATCGATGACATGACTTAATAAGTTATGATTGTTATATGTCATGGCTGAGTCAATTATAATTAACAAATTCATTATAATTTTTAATTATTGAATTTTAATTCCACTTAAACGTCTATCTGAAGATATAGGATCTATGTTGTTGAAGAATAGTCTCAGAAAACTAGCTTCAAAGGAACTGACTTGGGAAGTTGTCTTTAAAGAACTTGTTTCAATGGATAGTTTGAAAGATCTTGTGCTTGAGTGACTAGTCTCAAGGGTTTAGCATTAAGAGACTAGTGTTGTGGGTCTAGGCTTAAAAGACTATTCTTGATGATTTAGTGTTAAGAGTTAGGTCTATAGAAATTGGTCTTGAGGGTCTGGTCTCTAGGAGCTATCTTCAAGTTTCTGGCCTCAATGATTTGATCTCAGAGAACTTAAGAGATAATTGTCAACATTCATCATGTAATTTGTTTTGATTCAATAGTTAAGATTTAATAGGTGAATTTTTGTATGTTCAATCACTATGATGTAACTTTGTTGCTATATCTGATTGAAATCATCTGAAAAACTTCAATTTTTAATAGATAACCATTTTGGGTTGTGAGAACTCAAGTTGCTTTACCTTGTTTTATAGCCTTACGTGAATTAACTTATTACAAAGTTTTTTTTTATATTTTAATTTTGGTTCCTGTGGCAAACATGTGCATAAATCTAATTCTAATGTTTTAGCAATTAGTTTATCGAAGAATATTCTATTGGCGAAGGTTATGATCTTAAATATGCCTAATTTCTCACATAATGCTCACAGGTGAGAAAGGTTAACATGTGAGAGAGTCCTTACCATGATCATGAGTTCAAATATTTTCACATACAATTTGGGTTTTGTCTGTAAACTTTAATTTAAAAACAAAAAGAATGGAGATTTATATTCGATTTGAATGCATCCTAGTGCAGTTATATTTTTTCTTTTCAAAATAATCTGTAGTTATCTTATGATGATTTTTGGTTCCATCTCAAACTGTAATGTTCTCCTTTTCCATTTACCAAATGTAGTATGCCCTTAGAAGCCAAGCAACGGAATTGGGTTCTTGTGATATGGTTAATAATTTATTTCCTGCAGTGTAGGAATGTTGTTTGGCTTCCAGGAGCAATATCAGAGGCAAATGTAACTGGCAATGTCTGTCCGAGATGTACTCCAGGTCATCTAGAGCGTTTATTGATTTGTTTGCCTTTTCTGCATCAAGCGTTACTACAGCTGCTTCTTTTCTAATCCCTTGTTCCCATTCAGACTATCTTTTTAATTATCTAGATGAATGTAATTTTTCTCTTTGGCTGGCAGGTCCCGTTTTCCTTATTCAGTTCAAGTTTCGTCGATTGGAGATTCCACCGAATTATGATGTTGATTATTTGGGTAAGCAAAACAAGTTGCCATTTCTCTTGTATGATTACATGTTCCCATTGAAGGTCTTAATAATAAGTGATTTTCTTTTATGGAAATAACATGAGCATTTTTTAGGAGTTGTTTAGATAACAGAGATTTTGTGATTGTATCGATGCTGCCCAAATGCGGGAAAGATAAAAAGTAATGGATTTACTTGTGTATTAAATTTCATAAAGTTGGTGCTTTAATAAGTTAGTTTGTTTTTAAAGCCCTATATAACGGGTTGCTAAACCCATACTTAAAGCAGGTAGGAAGAAGGAAACTTAAAATCAAAACTTACTTCTGTTATCTTGTCTACAAACATTTTGTGTCTGTGCTTGTTTAGTGAGTGCTCATTAAGATGTAAATTTTTTAAGAAAAAGAGAGAATTAATATTTGTTTTAAGTAATTTCTTAAGAATAAAATCTCAGAAAAACAATGCCAATATGTTTGAGAATTGGCACATCTTTTTTGCACCACATTATTATGTGGTCATGCCACCATAATATTGCATCGTATTGCCATCTTGTTAACCATGTCATCTCTTAGCTATTAGTGCTATGCACACTATCTCCATGTTGGCTTGTCATTGTGGTGTGAGAGCCCTTTGAGAGGCTGTGAATCCATGAATCCATTGTGGTCAACTACTTGATCCCCTCATCAGAAGGGTTGCTTAACCCGTGCCTCTCCTTGATGCCGCCAGCTACCATAAAGACATAACCAGTGCAAACGTTGTTGTCGATCCTTGTCACCTCTTCTTTAAGGATTTCCTTATTGTTTAGCTTGGTTTTTCTTCGGCTATGGTTTTGGTGGAAAGCCCTTGATCCCCTTGTTGTTGGTGCTTCCTTGTTAGTGTATACTTTTCAGATTGATCTAGTTGTGTTAGCGATGTCCTTTCTCTTTGCTAGTTGTTCCATGGCATTAGGTACTCAAATCACTTACCCAAACCTACTACAAATCTAAGCTCCATGTTACTTTTTTTGGTGATTGGTATGTCAGCCGATCGATCTAATTCTTCTCTGTGAAAGCATTCAAAGCATGGTCAAGCTGTTTTCTACAAAGGATTGGCAATCTTTTTTCTTTAAGCAGGTAAGCTCTTGGGAACAACTAGAAATTGTTCCTCGTATGATGTAGTTTCCATTCTAGTTGACGTTGTCCTTGAGAATGAAGTCTAAAAGGGTTTGTTCTTTGATGGGATATTATATTTGCAAAAGAACCTTATACTCTCATTTGGATGATGCTATCAAACAAATGTGAAACTTTCATGGAGCTCTTGAGGACTTTGCATTATTTAATGGTTTTTTTAATTTTATTATGGTATTATTTAAACCTTGAATAAGTTTTACAAGGTGGGGTATGGTCTATTGGTGTTAGAACTATTGTGCTCAAAACATGGGTTTCTAAGATGCTATTGGAAAATAACTCGTTTGAGCACATTCTGGTTTGGGTTAAATTCCTAGCCTTGCAATGCAATTGCAAAATGTCAAGTGTTTATCTAAGATTACTAATTTTGTTGGAAACTTCTTATGATAGATCATCTAATTGTTATTAATAAGAGGCTTTTGCCTAAGTCTAAATTGATGTTGATGTTGATTGTTGATTTCGCATTAGCATTCCTATCTTTCTTTATGAGAACTCCATTAAGATTAAAACTAATTATGATTAGATGCTAAATTTGTGTAAGGTTTACAAAATAATTGTTCATGTTGCTTCAATATGCCTTTTAGCTCTTAAGGACTGAACTTGATGCTTAGAAAAAGACATTGCCTCCAAGATGGACTTTAAAGGCTTCATTACAATTAGGGATCATAAGAGGAGTAGATCAAGGCATTTGCAACCAACTTTTCATTTTAAGCCCATTGCATACCTTACACTTACTCAATGGCTTGAATCCCATCATCCCTATACTCGTGTTCCCCACATTCCCCCTCCTCTTTTGAGAAGATTAACCCTTTGGCTCTAAAATGTGTGTATCATTAAACTTTTGTTGTGTTGAACCATCCATTGGTGGAAAAAGTGTTAATTCTAATTCTCCTCTAGGTTAGCATATGCTATTGAAGTATTTTTAAGGAGGTTAGGCACCTTACGGGCACCAATCTTTTGTGGAGAAATTATGCTTCTCTTTTTTGCTAATTAATAAGTCACCTTCCATCCTCTCTTATAATTATTATATTGTTGATTTCTAGTCATGATATTTTGTTTGATGATAACTAATCTTAAGTATTTTTAATGAGTTTGTTTAAGTAAATTTTCAAATTTTAGGTAGTTGATGTTCGTATTCATGGGAGAATTAAAAGAAGAAGATGAGTAGATGTCAAATCCCAAAAAGATCATCTTGGTTGGGGTGACAAATTACAAAGGGATATATTTTTAACTGAATTTTAGGTATTTTAATTTTATTTTAATTAAAAAATATTAAGTTTGATTAAAATATTTATTACAAGACATACAAATTAAATTAAAAATTAATTATCTTAAAAAATATTAAAATTTTAATATTTTTTGTTAAACCTTCTTGATTATCTTGACCATTATTTTATTTTAATCATATATTTGAAAATCTTAATTAACCTATTGTAAAAATTCCATCTTATCTAACCCACTATCGGGCCTGCTATAGTAAACCGATTCAGTTTAAGGCACACAATCCTAAACCCGTTTGGTGCAACAAACGAGTCGATAATACACGGATCAGGTTATTTATCCTGTATCCATAAATTAAATTATTTATCCCGCACTCGCTTAGTTAAATCATAATGCATCGTTGCTAGTCGCATGGGTAAATGACTTTTCGAGCGATCCAGGGGACAACTAGCCCTAACAAGGTTGTCTTTGAGAATGATGCAAAGCATTAAAAACAATATATATTTGTTCTCATTAGCAATATGGAACTAAACCAAAGCTTTGTTTTCACGCGATGTCTTTTTGAATTGCGGGAGTAACCCAAACAGTCCGAACACGGAATTTTGCAATCAAACAATCTTGATCTCCTCCATCTTTTTATAAATTCTAATAATATTCTCTATTTGATCACACCATTTTGCGATCACATTGTCCATCTTTCATCCGAGTGTAACATAATGATCCAGCCGTTTGATTAAGATTCTGATCTAATAGCCCTGATAAAATCCTATCTCTAAATAACGCCACTTTAATCTCTTCCTTTCCATCGCGCGATTTTTACGATCGAACGATATTGTGCATTTTGATTGAACAGCTACTATGCAAGGGCTTTTAGCTATTATTATATTTTATTAATTTTCAAATAAATTACTTGAATGCTATAGAATTGTAATGGCTAATTTAGTGTTTGGTAAGTACTTTTAGTCGTTACAAATTGCCTATAAATAAGAGAATTTTTGTACAAATTTGATTTATGAATTTTGATGTGATTAAAACAAAAGTTTCAAGCCAAAATATTCAAGTCGTTAACAGCCCGTTCTCATCGTCGCTTCCATATGCTATTGCATCCTTTAATCATTAAATTCCTAAAATTTTGTTCTTTCTCAAATCAGTTAAGTAATCATTTTTTTTATTCCCAATTAATTTAATTAACATTTTTATGTCTCATTAATTATTTAAGCAAACATAGGATTTGTTTATGATAATTTCAATTTTATGTTGTCAAATGTTTTTCTTCTATTATTATTTCGTTATAAGGTTGTTGTAGTTTGTTCCATTTATTTCGTTGTAACGTTCTAATAACTTGTCTCATTTATTTCTTTGTATGAGGGGTTTAACCTACCAATCTTTTGACGAAAGTCTTATATCGAGTGTTTGTTTTTGCCTGGCTTTTGTCGAGGGTGGACGTGGGTTCGTTTTTAAGTCAAAGAGGATGTTGAATTACAAAGAATAAAAATTTTTATTTCTTAAAAAAAATATTTAAACATATAATTTAAAAGTATTTTTAAAGGCTTGAGTAAATCTCTAAAAATGATTTTGTACAAATGTTAGTTTCATGTATAGTATATAACAATGATTTTAGACATACATTTATATGAAGGTTTCCATTATTGAACCATCTTCTTAAAATTTAAAAATTTTCGTTTGTATTCATTAATTATGTCCATCACACTTAGAATGTATAACTTGAAAATTGTTTAAAAATGAATGTAACGTATGGTACATAACACCTTAAAATATGATACGTTAGTTTCATGTATAGTATATAAAAGCTTTCATACAATATGCATAGCGTCACATTATTTTAGATACCCAAGTTATAGACTTTCATATGATACATTAGTATTAATGTATGATATGTTTGGTTTAATGACTCAGTACATAGGTGAGTAAATGATATTTGAGCAAAAATTTGGAGTCAAAGTTTTGCATATGGTATGCTAATGTTAATGTTCAATAAGTTAAGTTCAATTGATTTAGTACACAGAAGAGTTGATGGTTCTTAAAAAATAAAATTTGGAATCTAAGAAATAAGTATGCTATATTAATATTAATGTATAATATATATAGTTCATTTTGGTTTAGGTATTATAATATAGATGTTGATTTCAAGGATAGCATAAGACATGTTAATTTTTTACTTATGGTATGTATAGTACATTTCAAGTTGTATTTTTTCTTTAATATATGATATATTTAATACATTTTATATAAATAAAAGTTAAATTGGCTAGAATTTGGAATTTTTCAATCTAACGATCAGAGAGTTATTGAGAATCATTTTAAAACGATATAAAGTTGGTTCAAATATAGAGTAATGGTTAATAAATAATTGGAAATCATTTTGGGATAGATTATCTTAAAGATCACCCCATTTGTTTAAGATTTGGGGTTAATAGTTAAGCTAAGTAATAAACAATATTTCATTTTCATTTTTTAGCTTTCTTTTAAAGAGTTGTGTTAAGTGAAATTTTATTCATAAGTTCTTCTATATTAATTTTGTGTCTTTTAATCTTATTGTTGGGTTATAAGATGTTGTAATTTCAACTTTATTCTATTTTCATTATCCCATTGTGAGACTTTATATTTGTTTCTTTATTTGGGCTTTTGGCCACTCTTTCAGAGTCTTCTGATCTTGTGATTTGTAGGTTTATTTTGGTTGGTGTTGTAAGGTTCTCTGACCCATTGTGTGGGCTCTTTTGGGTCAATGATTGTAAAATCCTCTAACTCAACATGTAGGTTGATATGGGTTGGTGATTTGTAAGGTCTTTTGGCTCGATATTATAGATTCTTCTAGACTAGCGTGTGATGTTTTGCTTTTATGAAAAGCATGTGTTTGTGCTTGCTTGGTTTTTTGACCCCAGGTAGAGTAGATCCATGTTTGGAAAAAACCAGCACAAAATTTGTGTATTTATTTTATAACATTCTTTGTTCAAAAGGTTTTTAAACTTAATAGGAACTTTAAAATAAGATTTAATTGTGATAAAAAATCTTATAAGATTTTTGTTGTTTTAATATTTGTTCTTGAATTTGTAATTTTTATTATTCATTCACCTTTTATGTAGACTTAAGTCCTAAATAACATGTTATATTTATTCTTTGCATGTATTGAGCTCTCAGTTTTCTTGCACACTATTAGTGGCTATTTTAGATGATGCAATAGTGTTGCCTACTCACATTTTGTGTCTTTTGTCTTTTGGAGTATTTCATCTGATTTTTGGGGGTTTATTTGGATGTTGTACCCTTTGTTCTCTTCTTTTTTTATTTTGCGATGATATTGTGAGCGTCTTCTTGGAAGGCTAAGTTTTATTAATTTACTTACCATTTTATTACCTTTTCTTATAGTGATATATTGAACATCTCCTTCAACTTCAAATAAGAAAATAAAGGTGTGCAAAGTGTATGTTTAAGATTGTATTTAAGTCATTAGCATTCACATATGTTGAAATGAATAACTGAAGTTTGACTATACGAGGAATTGCAAGTTGGCAGTATGCTATGAAAATTTCATAAATTGGTGTTGTAGACATTACACACCGATATATGGTAATTTGTTTTTGGAGGCCTCCCTTTTTAAGTCAAACTCAATGTTAATCTTCAACGAAGTGTATGTTTGATGCAACAAATGGATTGTATGAATTGGTTTGTTGAGATTTTTATCTTTCTTGGGAAATGAGATTCCAAGTTATAACTTTTATAAACAATAAAGGTTTCTAATAGATATGCATCCAAACAAGGCTTTAATTGCAATATTAGGCATCATTTAGGATGCAGATGGTCTCAAACAATTTTTTTTTTTAGTTTATGTGCATTTGTAGTGAGTGTTGTATTACCGACAATCTTATGGCTTTAATTTAATTTTATGGTTGGTTTTGGGAAAATATTATTTCTTATATTTTTTTATTGACAAAAGTCATTGTATGTGTAAAAATGTTTATTGTGAGTCTTGTATGAGTCCATTATTGGGTTTGGATGCCCATTGTCTAGTAATAATTGTTTTCAATTAGAGCTATTTGCTATATTAAGCACTTCTATTTGTACTCCAACACGTTGAATTGGGCTTCTAGATATCCAAGTTATGCTTTGGTGTTTGCAATTTCCTTCGGACATGATGAATCGTGTTTTCAAAAGCAGACAGTAACTTTCGGTTCTTTCGGGCATGTCAAGGTGGGCTTAACCTTGCTTGGTGTGATTGGACTTGGCCTTGCTCACTGGGCTAGTTTGCAGCCCAGGAGGGGACTTCGGGTCTGTGCAATTCAGGCGAGAGCTCGAATGCAACCTAGTCCAGGCTCAAGCACGGAAGTTCTAGTCTGCGAAAGTTATTGCCCACGCATGAAAAGTAGACATGACACCAATTACGTGTTGGAAGAGGAAATGGAAGAATAGTGTCTGTTTTCAGCTTTGTAAAGTGCTCTAAACCTATTTAAAGGTCATTTTCAAACTGAAATGAGATCTTTTGTTGTCATATTTGTTAAGATCTGTATTCTAGGGATGTAAGTTCAGAGTTTCTGATTTCGTATAGATGCATGAGAAGAGGGTTTTTCATGTATTATAATCTTAGCATATCTTTATGTACTGGTTCTTTAACGGTTCCTTAAGCTATTTAATTCTGTATTCCTTTCCATATACCTGTAATAACAACTCATCTTGTCGTTCTTTCTTTTTGTTCTTTTGTGAAATTTTGATTATTATAATAAAAATTCAAAAAAAAAAAAAAATGTATTGCTGCTAGTTTGCTAATTGATGTATTTTATTATTTACATCAATCTTGCAGATTTGATGTGGCTCACATGTGTAGATTCACTTCTTAATTGCTCCTTTTGGTTTAGTTTTAGATTGGTCGCAAGTATAGAATCATTTCTTATTCATTGGAACTATGAAAGTGGAAGCAATATAATGTTGTCTTTGAAGAAAGATAATTTGCTAGTGTGTTTTCATGAGAGTAGAGTATGATATTTTAACCAATTGTCTAGACATATCTCCCGCGATAGAATAAAATTGTGATTTTTGTGGGATCGTTCCTTGCATATAGTTTTTAGGGTTATGCTAACAAATTTATTGCATTTCAAGTGAATTGAAATCGCAGTAATTTCAAGTTAAAGCAGCTGATTTGGAAGGATCCTGTATGTCTAACATGAACCATTAAGTCCATTGGATCTGCACTGGATCAGTTTCGCAACTTACTGATCTAGTGTTCAGTCTTCCTCTTGTGAATTAATGTTGTACATTGACTTGTGGCTTCTTTTGCTGTAGATCTTTTTCTCTGTTCCTTTTGTGTTGGGACGGGGTGGATGGTTGCTTATTTGTTCATTTTGGCACCATAAATGTATAGACATATTTCCAGGTTGTTTATAATGCAGATTTTACAAGATGAATAGAACACTTTCTTCTAATACTTATCTTCTGGAATAAGATGCAGCAAGCTTGCAGTTTCACTGATCTGAGTTATCAGATAAATTTTTGAAGTATTGATATGTTTGAAATCATGATTTCTTGTGAAATGTGATTCACACCAGGGTTTTCCTCTTGAAAATGCTGTGTTATTAGTGATTGACGATATACTCCGTTTTGCAAGGATGCGTTGGTGGCTGTGATGATATCCTTAGAGAGCTGATTGAAATTTGCGGCACTGGTTCAAGAAATGCAACTCCTATGACAGGTTTTCCCTATATAACATGTTAAGAACTTTTGTTGCCAACTTTGTTTTCTGCACCAGAAATCAAAGATGCCTTGGAATAGTCTTATTGGTTTTTGGGTTTGGGGTCTGCTCATCTTTTTTATGACGAATCCGTTACATGAATTGCAATCATGTTTGATAGCCAGTGCTTGCATAAAAGAAGAAACCAACTTTTGCTAGGAACATATATGCTTTGATGCTTGTTGCACTTTGAAAACACTCGAGCATAAATGAGAACTGTTGACTAGCCAATGTGCTTATGGAGACTAGATCCATGTATTGTGCCATTATTTTTTCTTCTTCAGAGTTAGTGGGTAATTGTTAATTAATATGCTATGGACTGGTCGTTGTGAGGATTTAAATCAAAGGCAAGCTTTCAGGGAATTGGAGTTTTTGAACCATTCTTTACAATTCTTGGTAGACATAGGGAATCAAAACTTTAAAACCCTCTCTTCCCCATTTATTCACCCCGTTGGTACCCAATGGAATGAAATGGTGAATTATGTATCTCTGGGTTTTAGTTGTGACACAGTTTTAGGCTTCTCAATTCCTATATGTTTTGAATTTTCAAACACTTTGTCACCTCATATTCTATACATTCATTTTTTGGTGCTCCTATGTTGGCTATATTTCGATTGTTGTTGTAATTTTGGTCATTATTATTTCTCTCAGCAAGAGGAGAACCCTCGGTTCCTCTAAATAACCAAAGAAGGCATAATGGAACAAATCTATGTACCAGTTGCAGACAAACAGGACACTCATCTAATGATTGCTCTTCTCAGCCTTCCCGTTCAGGAAGATCGCAGTCTAGTGGAGCCGTTAGCTCAAGAAATGGTACCTTCAATAATTTGCCTTATTTTCTGCAGAATTATTCTATCTTCTTAAACTTCAGAAAAAAATATGAAAACTTTTTGCCCTCATCTGATGTTTAATTTTCCAAAGTTCACTAGGAAATAATGTTATGGTTTTTTATCTTTGTGGTCAGGAGATTTCAGTGAGTACTTGGAATATGTTACAAATCAGTTGACATGGCAAGGGATATATGTGCGGAACATAGTTTGTAATTTTGCTTTAATTATGATAGATTTTGTTGGCCTGATTATCTTTCTAGTCTCCATAACGGGTCAATTTTGGATCATTCAAGTCAGCATGACACGATGGCAACCATTTCTATCCAATATGAGCATGAGGGCATTTTGCTAATTGAAGTATTAGAGGTATGATTGTGTTGTGCCAGCGTCTTTTGAACCTCACTGGCAATTTCTTCATGGTCTTCCTTTTAGTCGATTAGAGCAGTTGCACACCAGCATTTTGCCAACCTTCTAGGAATGCAGGTGAAATTGCTCAGGCTTCTCAAGTAGTCTCAAAACTGGCCCTTGGTGTAGGATTAATCCATCTTGATGTCTATTTGCTGCAAGGGACAACGTCCAATGATGATAATCTAAAACTCTCAGCATTGTTGCTCAAACACAAGTAGGAGTCCCATGTTTCTCGGTTGGGACATCAAATGATCAGATAATCATACTATATCCCTTCTATCCTCACCTACCTCATTCATCTTGAAGAGCAACTCTCCCTTCGGGTAGCCTCAAGCATATCTCCAAACCTCAGTGAACAAACAACTCTCATACTTCTCTCTAGATACTTGTAACCTTTTCTTATGCCCTCTTTGAGACTTATTTTGCCTATAGAAGCCTTAGAGACACATCTTGTACTCAAAAGCAACTAGTGAAATCTCTGTCATCTTATGGTTTTTCTCCTATTCCTTGGTATTTGACATAAAAAAACTGTGTTCCCTCTTTCCTCATATTTTCTTCTTTCCTTGCATTTTCTTTTCTTTCAAGAGCTTTCTTGCTTCCAAGAATACGAAGTGAATCTCAACCCATTCTCTCGGGTCCCATGCATCACAAATGGTACAAATCCATGTATCAACCAATTTTAAACGGAAGACCGTCTCTTGGATTGAAAGAAACTTAAGTGGCAGTGCTGTTTATAATTTGTTATCCTTAAATATTCTGGTAACGGGACCTAACAAAATGTAACTGACTGAGAATAGTCTATCATATTTTAAATCGGCATATTATCCTGGCATCCTCTCCAGATCACTTGTTTACATAGTCCAATAAAGATTTTATCACAGCTTATATCCCATTAAAATCATTGGAAATTTTAGAAATAAAAGCTAGGGAGGTCGATTTTGCAGCTTTATTTGAAATGTGATTTTATTTCAAAGTTTTCTGCTTTTGCAGGCAATATATTGTGCGACTGTGGTGAACCCTGCACTTTGAAGACTGCAAATACAGAAAAAAACAGGGGACGGAATTTCTACTGTTGTCAGGCTCGAGTTTGCAATACCTTTATGTACGTTCCGCATGACCCTTGGTGATATTACTTTAGGAATACTATTCCATGTTAGTTATACAAGAACACTTGATTATTTTGCTACTAGAGCACAATCTTCTTGGTATAATGAACTATCTTTTTTTTCACGTGCTGCTTTCTTCTTTTTCTTCCAATGGTTCCTGATGTATAGCAGCTATATGAGTAGAAACATCTCAAGCACGGTTGAAGTGTGGTTTCCTGTGTCATGCATGTTTTACACGAATCGAGTTTCATTAAGTTGGTCGCTCCATGTTCTTGATTTGTTTCTCCAATGTTAGCTTATGTAAATCACACAAATCAGTATCGCAAGTAACATGACTATTGTATCTTTAGCTTGAAGTGTCCTGTTTACAGGTTATTGGGTCATTGTAATTTCAACTTTTACATTATCACATGTTATTGATTTGGTTTAGAAGATTCTGTAAAAGTTTTTACACTCGCTTTTGGTGTTACAATGCAGATGGGAAGATAACCAAGACAACGGAGCAGCACAAGGGCGAGGTATGGCTCATGGGAGTGGCGGCAGATCATCATCCACCACAGGAAGAAGGGGTGGCCGTGGCCGTGGCCGTGGTCGCGGGCAGAGGGGTGCACAAACCGATGGCCTTACATTCGTATCTGCAACTGGTGAGCAAGTACCAATAGCCTGTTATGTTTGTGGTGATATCTCTCACTTTGCAAATGCATGTCCAAATCGAGGCAGGTAAGCTACGTTCTTATACATTGTTACATTCCTCTTCCATTTTTTAAACATTGTAGCGAGGAAACCTTGCAATTGGATTGTGTAAAGTACTATGTTCTTCTAATGTGACTTGTCTAAAGGCATCGAGTTACTTGACTCTTTCTTTTAGAGCAGCCATTTCAATTTTTATGATTTATTTGATGGATAATATTATAGTTTGAATTTGGAATTTTGGAGGAGGATAAACTGCAGGGTGACTTCGGACAACCAATTGCTGGCTCGGAACCTGCCTATATCTTTCATCAGGAGTATAGCTCATCGATTTAAGACTGTCAGCAGGTAAGATGATTGCAATATATTTCTATCTGTAATATAGTAACTTAAATGATCTTTTAGTATATACTATATTTTTTTTTATTTAATCCTTAAAAATAGAAAAATAATTTTGTTTTCATACATTAATATTGTTTCAGAAACGTTCATTTTAATTACTGTTTGTCAAAAATGTAGATTCGTTGTAATGTGAGAATGATTGTGGTTAAAATATAAAATTTGAAATAAAATATGTAAAGATAAAATTACTTGATATGTGAAAGAAATGTAGATAAAAATGAAAATAATAATACGTATGATTGGCAGTAGTTTAGAACTCAAACGCAAACTAAGTGTAGGAGTCTTGTGGTTTCTTGGAGAGCAAGCTGGGTTTGGGTATCTTTGCTTGCAACTTGCCGTGTTCGTATGAAAGCAATTTTAAAATCTGTTGTGGAATCCTCTTATACAAAATTCACGGGTTTCCGACCGTTTATTCAACCAAACGACTTTCACGAAAGATGGCATACTGTAAGCGCGTGCGAAAACTTGAAGTCTCAGTTTTGGTCAACTTGTACAAGTTAGCAGACCATCCCTAACAAATCTGCATGGTTGACAAATTTTCTGAGACTTTTTTTTTTCAATATTGTATCTTTCGTCATCGATGACCAAAGTGTTTGACAAAACATTCCTCCAGTATTTCCCTTCTTATCCAGGAATAGACTCATCTTTTTACATCTTAATTTGCATGTGCAAATACTCATGTTCTATGAACGTTCTCAAGGATTTTGTTCGACCTGATAATCTTGTTTGTTGTATGATTTTGTTTATTATTTTTTATTTGATTTTTCTAAAGGTTTTCACAAATACAAAAATGTACATGTCTAACTCAAAAAATTGATTACTCTCTTATTTTTATAAGTTTTTAACTAAAAAAAATCAATTTTTTAGACATCTAGCTTACATAAATGTACATGTGTTAATCATTTTTGTTATTTATGTCAAGAATATTGTATATTTGCATTCATAATGTGTGAAAAGTTGATATGTGATGGTGCAGCCATTTCTGATACCTAGTATGTCACTTATAAATCTGATTTATGTTGGAAGCTAACCTCAAATGCTATTGTGTTGTTCCTTGTATTATATAAGCAAAATCAGATGAGAAAATTTCAATAATTTTTTATGCAAAAATTACTTTTTATAGAAGCCAATGGATGGTATAAATATGATGATCTCGTTGATTATAAGAACAAAAAGAAAAATTAGGTATTATCACTTGTTTAATGGAAGACAATATCAAATAGACTTGAACATTTCAAATTGTTAGATTACCTTTTAAGAAAATCTTTTTAGGAACTGACACCTGTTGAATCATGATACATAATGACCGTTAAAGCTCCAAACTTTCACATTATTGTTTGAACATTGTCATCCATCTAAGAGGCAAACTTTGTATTGGAAAGTTAAGGCATGTAACTTTTTGAGACATTTTTTTTTTCAAAAAGTTGCCTATTTACAAAATGAATAATATAAATATATATGTAATTATATATGCATATTATTAATTAATGTTCTTTTTTTTTTTTAAAGTATGCTACCATTTTATTATGTATATATTGTTATAACATGAGCATGTTAATATGCAAATTTAATATGTATATTATTAAATTTATGTGTGTGCGTATACATAATGGAAACATTATGATAACTTAGCATATTAGTTTGTACATAAGTATGTGCATGTGTAAAATCCATAATACATAGTTTATGTACACATGCTCTCGGGTTGAATGTATTGATTTCATAAGCATTTTTCATGCATTGTGTCATGAAAATTATAGAAGCAATAATGTTTTTTAAATATTTGCATTTTCATTTTTAAAATAAAGGTATTTATAATATGATGCTGACTAGTGACATTAATCATAATTAGTTTTTTTTTCTCGAATACCAAATTAGTGTTAAAAGTTTTATTTTCTAGTCCATTTTGCTGCATGATTTTGAATTCGTGATTTTAAAAAAGGAAAAATTTGTTTCAATTCCATTATTTAATTGGTTGGATTTATAAATTCAATTAAAAATTGTTTAAATACACAAAAAGCAATTTCAAATACATAACAAACAGTATGAGTGAAAATTTTATTTTCATCGTTTATAACTTTTTTTTGCAAATAATTTATCAACTTAAATTATATAAGAAATTTTTTTTTAAAAAAACCCTGGAAAAAAAAAGTAGCTAATTGTTTTGTGAGCATCGTCCATCAATTTTTAGGGATTGAATGATGAAGTATGTTATATTATAGAATGTATTAGGTAAGTCGATGTTTCCTTTACAACCATTTTTCCTCTTGGATAAAATAAGAGATTTCTTAGATGATAAATCTAATTAATATCAAGAACATATTCTATAATAGATAACTTTTTTCAAATAAAATTGTAACATTGATCAATTTATATATTTTTGTTCATGAATTAAGTTATTATGATTTTTCACACTTAATTATATTCAAACCAAGTGTATCATTATAAGGTCTTATATAATCCTCTTTTAATTATTCCATATTTTTTAAATAAGTTTTGTTCTCAAAATACATATTAATATTTAAAAATTAAGATTGATTATATATAATTCAAAATCATTTCTTTTTTAATCAGATATGAGATTGTTTCTTCTCATACTATTTCAATTAGAAATAAGTTAACAATTATTTACTATTTAATAATTTCATTTGCAAGACATTATTCAATAATTATATTTCTCTCTCTTTAATTCCTTGTGTTACATGTGCTCTTTCTTACACTCTTTTGAATTGCTTTAATTGACGAACCCAATGAAAACTATCAATCTTATAACCCTAGCATATGTTTGGTGGCAAATCTATTTCTTGATGAGATTGGCATGTTTTTACCGATCAATCTTTTAAATCGTTTTTTAAAGACTAAGTCATACAGAAGAAGAATGATAAAAAATACTATATAAACATTTTTATTCAATAATGTTTATTCAACCATGCATCTCTCAGTTGTTATGTACATCATCTATGAAAAATGTTTATTCAACAACTTGTCTGTCAATCATCTACATCCTAAGTGTGTATAATACAATGTGTAGTCCCTCAATTCATCGGGCAATCTCCACCATCGCCGCCCGGCCCGTGGTGGCAGCCCGAAGGGTCCGAGGAAGGACCGAACCCTTTCGGCTTCGACTCGAACACGAACCCTGCCCTCGTCGTGATCACCTGATACTCCTCCTTCAAAACCCTCGCCGCATTTGCTGCCATCAGAAGCTGGACCATCGACAACACCAACAGGAAAAGGACGACAAATCTCCTTGCTGAAGCCATGATCAAAAGCTATGTGACTTCGTTTTGAGCTGATGCAGAGCCTCTAATAAGGTATTTATAGCTGCCCATTGGGTCTTCTCTTTTAACGTTTTGGGTCTCAATTTTCCCTTGCTAATTTCCACGAAAACGCGGGTTGTGGGGTAAGACCAGGCCCACATTCGGGGTTTGAATTGAATGCGCCTATTTAAAAGATGTTAGTTTCACTCTATGCTTTCTTTCGATTCTTCAAAGAAGAAGTCTCAACTCATGTGAGACGAGCGGAACTGTAATGTCGATGAGCATTAAAACCGTGGTTGGCACAGTAAATGAAGGATTTTTATTGTTTGTTTTGTTTGGAAGACCAGAGGAATCAAGTAGAATTTCTATTTTGTTTTGGATGAATTGGTCAGGCTTTTCTGAGGAAAATGGCATGGCTTATGCCCGACGGCTATAGGTGGAAAGTGATCCACACGTTGAAGGTTCAAAGTTCTCAAGTCCTGAGCATGGGTTTTACCCAGTCACACAAGAATTCCAGTGGTTGACTGACGAGGTATACAACATACACCTTAAAATGAGAGCTTCAGTCTTTCCATTAGCGTGCTGTTGAAGTTAATTGTGGGCACCCCATGGCTCTCAACTAATACATCAATTGAGTTGAATCGTAGTAGGCTTCTAAGAACTTGACCAAGTCCACTCCATGACATTATTGGCTTGGTTAGATCCTTTAACCTTAGTTTGGGCTTGAGGCCTACGAATCTATTTGGTTTGTGGTAATGCTAATCCTCTGCCATTCCCTGCCCCCAAACGGGTTATCTAACACTAGTCTTCTGCATCATAGAGGAGGGGGACATGGTATCGGCAATCAACTAGAGAGGGCAGTTGGCTGACAAATCTATTCTTGTTGAGTTGAAGATAAAAAAAACAATGCAATCATCTAATTGTTAGGTATCAACAACGAATTATAGTATTAATACACATAATGATAATTCTAACTGGATGGTTTACACTTGTGTTAGATTCAGTTTGGAAACCCATCTATGATAATTCTCTCCTAACATTAATCATATTAGCTTCTTTCCATTTGCTAAAATGAACAAGCAAGACATATTTGTCCAAATCAGACATCGCCAATTCTTGACAACGTTTTTTCAAACGTCACCTTCCCTTTGAAAAACATTTTATTTAATTTCTTGCAAGATGATGAAAATATTTTTAATAAGTCATCCTTGTGTTATTGTTTGGCTAATGGAACATTTATTGCTGGAAAGTATATGTGAATGCTTGACATCCATTCATAATGTATTTAAGGACACTCGAGTGTACAGGATTAGCTACATAAGATTAGTAGATGTACTTACCTCATGCCAAGAGTGGCATCCACTTCCATGAATGAGACCTGGGAGGTATGAACCTACGCCCATGAAACCCAACAGTTGACCCACTATTATGAATGCTTTAATTGTAGATTTGACAGGTTTCAAAGAGCTACAACGGTCCTTTACTGAAGACTGTCTTATTTATTCTCATAGATGGAATGAATCCTTCATAAACTGTGACACAACATCTACATTTTATGCAATTTTGCTGTCCATCAGTTACAGCAAATACATAATAGTTATTTGACGACTTAACTGCTACTGCTAGTTTTTACTATAGAAGACCGGATTCATCATATAAATGCTATGTTTTTAGTAGAGAAGCAAGTGCACAAGATTTGTAAGACTTTTTGTCTTTCAGCTCCTCACTTGTACTTCAAAAAGAATATAGAAAAACTTTGGGGGCATGATATCAACATAGATTTATCCTTATTCAAAAAGATATTTATGATAAACCTCATGTCTCATCTTTGTCAAAACAATATTTCTCTCCTTGCGTTTATGTTTGGATCTTTCAGAGGACAATTACCTGAGTTTTATCTCATGTGTCAACAAGTTTTACCATCTAAAATCTAATTGCCAGTAGTTTGTATAAGAATTAAGACAACATACACGAAATGTGAATATGCTCATGTTTTCATTTTGAGGGATTTTAATTTGCATGTTTAATTTTCTACCCATTCAAGTGTGATTGACAGACTTACCAAACAAACGAGCTATGTCTCTTTCCAAACATGCAAATGTTCTCCATGCAGTAAGGCTTTGAGTCACTGAACTTGGCCGAATTGTATGTTAAATACATTGAAATCCACAATGTTAGGCATCATCTATTCATCTGCTACTTGAATTACAAAAAACGATATATTCTATTTCCTGAAAGACCTTAATTCGCCAAATAGAGTACATCGTCGTTTGCTTCAATAGTCTCTTTTTCAGCATCAGATAGGAGAGCTTTGTTAATTGCTGTTCTGTGGAGACATTGGAGAGGTTTAGCAGCAGCTTTCAAATAATCATTGACAAGCAAATTCCCAAGTTTGTCAAGTGCTTCTAAAAGAGTTCTCCCCTTTTCCTGCTCGACAGCAATAAAAATGTGGTTTTTCATTTGGTTATTAGACCATCAACTCCTAAGCTTGCAGGATTGTTATTGCTCACCTCAATAAGGTCGTTTGCCTTCTGTACCAGAATTGGATCAGGTCTGCTGCTTCTAATCATCTCCTCCACCAGATAAAGTAAACTTTCATTATTGTTCATCAATAGCTTTACGGTACTACTGCAAGAGGTACTCATTAAGAAAAGCAATTAAGCCTTTTTGAGGTACTCATTAAGAAAAGCAATTAAGCCTTTTTGCATATCTATGTAGAATATATTTATAAATCTGCAAGCACCATCTTGTATTGCTTAAAATTGTTTCCAAAGCAGCAAAGAACCCTAAAAAGTTGCAAATAGAGCAAAGTCCAACACCCATTCACACCATTATATATGGTGAAGATACAACAATAAAAAACTTGACTCCACAATAATATGACTTGTCTATCAAAGTTCAAATAGGCAACAGCTGAACAAATTACTTTTGCATCATAACCCCTTCCTGTTTCCCTAACTCTGCCTCTTGTCCAGTAAGAAGCAAGGTCTTTGATTCTCTAAGAAATGACAATGTTCTGCTCCCTTGTCATCTTTAAGTTAATTTCCTTGAGGTGTTTGCAAAAACTTCTTTCCTTGATCTCGCTTCGTTCAGGAGTTTCATCACCATCTCCTGCAACTTAGGGGTAAAGAAGTGTGGATAGGATGATTATAATCGTCAACTTCTGATTAATACATGTTAGATATTTCTCACTTCATTCATCTTGGCAATTGTCTTAGCCAGAAATTTGATCATCTCAAAATCGTCCACTATTGAAGGCTTCAAGGAAGTACTATCTTCCAAGGAGTATAAGTTAAAAACAGAGCAAGACTTAGTTCAAGATGGATTCAAACTATTATATAAACAGAAATTATATGGATCTCGGCATATCGTGTGATGCAATGAAAAATTGCAACTCTATCTTTCATATAAACATAGAACAATAATATAAGGAAGACAAAGAATGAACATTGAACTTCTCGTCACTGTGGGTTCAATGACAATCAGTCACTATGTATTGAACCTTGGAGACAAAGAATGAGTCATTTCTTTTACAGGGAATTGTATTTCTTAACTAATAGTTTCAATCAAGATTTTAATTTGAAGGTGGGTGAATGGGATGATAATGATCATTTGCTCACGAGAACGAGGAGTTAGAGACTTCTCATCTTTATTCATGTTGTTTATTGTTTCAATCATATTTTTAATTTGATGAGCCTTTTAAATGACATCTCAATTGATATAAATGACAACTAAGTTTTATACAAATAAAGTGACTTTTAAAAGTAAAAAATGTTGATATTATTAAATAATATAAAACCAAAATCAAACAAAAAAAAAATTAAGAACATTTATATAATAATAATAATACTTTTCTAAATAATACAAAAACATTCATGCATGATCATGACCGCTTCAACTGTATAAAAACATCTCTAAAATTAGACAAATAAATTCTAAAATAAGAGATCGGAAACCAACCGTCTCTTGGAGTATAAATCTTTCAATGGCTCCCCGCGTTAGGCGAACACCTCCGCTCCTTTATAAACACCGCCGTGCCCGCCGCTTCACCTCGGCGAATCGCAAATAAATCACGCGGTGCTGCCTTCTCCATCCTTCGCCGGTCAGCCACGACCGACAATCCCGCCATGGACGCCCGCCTTGCTTCTCCCGCGGCCGCGGCGTCGGCGACATTGGCGATTCTCCTCCTCCACGTACTCGCCTCCCCGGCACCGATGGCAGAGGCCGCGCTCGGCGTCAATTGGGGTACCATAACCTATCACCGCCTCCCGCCGAAGACGGTGGCCAGTCTCCTCGCCGACAATGGCATCAAAAAGGTGAAACTCTTCGACGTCGACTCCTACACCATGGAAACTCTCGCCGGCACCGGCATCGAGGTCATGATCGCCGTCAATAATCTCCTCCTCGAACCCATGAACGACTACCAGACCGCCAAGGCATGGGTCCGAGCCAATGTCACCCATTATCTCACATCCACTCCAAAAGTCAACATCAAGTAAGAAAAATATATAAATAATATATAAATATATATATATATATATATATATCCGTACGAATTTTTGCTAATTTTGCCTAATAAGGTACGTGGCGGTGGGGAACGAACCGTTTCTGAAAGACTACAAGGACCGGTTCACCAACACGACGTTTCCGGCCCTAAAGAACATCCAGCGAGCCCTGAACGAAGCCGGCCACGGTGCCACGGTGAAGGCCACCATACCCATCAACGGCGACATCTACTACTCGCCGTGGTACAACCCTGTTCCCTCCGCCGGGAGGTGGAGGGACGACGTGGCTTCACTGATGTCGGACATCGTCAAGTTCTACAACGAAACAGGAGCACCTTTCACGGTGAACATTTACCCCTTCTTCAGCCTCTACGACGACCCCAACTTCCCCATCGACTACGCCTTCTTCGAAGGCCGCGCGAAGCCGGTGGTCGACGGCAAGCTGTCCTACAACAACGTCCTCGACGCCAACTACGACACCCTCCTGGCGGCGCTCCGCTCTGACGGCTGCGGGGACGTGCCCATCATCGTGGGAGAGATCGGCTGGCCCACCGACGGCGATTGGCACGCCAATGCCTCGATCGCCGGGAGATTCTACTCTGGGCTGACCCAGAAGCTGGCCAACGGGAGCGGGACTCCGCAACGGCCAGGGTTGGACATCGAGGTGTACCTCTTCGGGCTCTTCGATGAGGAAGCCAAGAGCGTGTTGCCGGGGCCGTTTGAGAGGAGCTGGGGTATATTCAAATCCGACGGAAAGGCTAAGTTTCCGGTGGACCTCTCCGGAAAGGGGGTGGTGGGGAAGTGGCCAGCGGAGGCGGTGGGGGTGGAGTACCTGGAACAGAGGTGGTGCGTGGTGGACGCGGAGAAGCTTAAGGTGAAGACAAACAGGAGCGAGGCGTTGAAGGAGAACGTGGATTACGCGTGCACACACGGCGCAGAGTGCATGCCGCTCGCCGACGGCGGGTCGTGCAGGGGTTTGGATGAGGAGATCCACGCTTCGTATGCTTTCAACGCCTATTTCCAGGCGGTAGGGCAGGTGCCCGGCAGCTGCGGCTTCGATGGATTGGCTAAGATCACAACCAAGAATTACACGAAGGGGACCTGCAATTTTGACGTCGGGTTCAAGACGTATTCTCCGGATTTGGTTGCCGACGTACCGGCACCGTCGCCCGCCGAGGAGGCAGAAGGGTCGGCGGCTTCAAGACATCGGTCGTCAACGGGGGATAAAGAAACGACCCCCTCGGGTGCGACGTCGACAACGATTAAGGGAGGCGTTGGATCGGCGATGCTTGCGCTTCTCGGTGCTGTTTTGCTGCTTGCTTCGTACTGAGTGTGAATGATTACGGAGGCCACGCGCTCGTGTTTTTTTTTTTTTTTTTAATTATATTCATTAACTTCGTTTTATTTATTTTCTTTTTTTTTCTGATAAAATATAAAAATCGGTTTTAAGATTTGTGATTTTTGGAATAAGATGTGATGCTTTCGATGCGACATGTCGCCGAAATAAGGTGGAAAATATTTGTACTTTAGGTTTATTTTTTTTTTTATTTTCTTGTGGTTATATGTACATTTATTGCTTACGTTACCGATGGAATAACTATAGTAGCTCATTTCTCTTAGACAACATTACCAAGCTATTTTCTCATTAATGGTGATTTTTTATGATGTTCTAATCTGTCTAATATAGACCAACAATCAGTTTAGACAATTGTAGAAAAATAACTATTATCTAAAAAAAAATTATCAAATATAATATTTTCCTATGATGATTGACTATTTGCAAATCATCGATATTAGATAATCATTTTTGAAAATGCAATTGGATCATAAATTTACAATGTATATGAATAATTTTTTAATGCATTTTGAAAGATATCTAATATTTATCAATAGTCATATGAATAGTTTGAGTTGTCACTAGAAAGTTTTTCATACAATTTCAAGCAATCAAAAATTCAAAATTATTTTATAATCAAATTTATATAAATTAGAGAATATTTATATAAAATAAAGAGATCAATTTTAGCCCTTTTTTTCTCACCTTTTGATGATTTATCTAATTAAATTATTTACATAACTCAAATTTATAATTTCTTGAATATATCATTATTCAAAACTATAAAAGAACAATCTAATTCAAAGTTCAATATCTTAACAAGTTAGTGATCTTATATTACATCCATGTCGTATCAATTATTCGAATTCTTTAATTTCTTTATAATTTTATTAAAAAAAAATTTTGCATTATATTTTGTTTTTTATTTTAAAAAATTTTATCTCTAAATAATTTTTTTTATATCACAAGGAACAATTACTGTAAACTTCCAAATAGTATTTTCTCGGCTAAAACACAATGGAAGAGTAATTTATCACAGAGACTAAAAGAGTCACACATCAAGAGAGGGCCCAACCGGGTTCGAACCGGTGACCTATTGATCTGCAGTCAATTGCTCTACCACTGAGCTATGGACCCATAATGCACGGGGCTTTGTTATACATTTATTAAATAATTTAATTTCCATTAAAGCAACGCCACATTTTTTTTCCAATGCCTACGTGGATTGAATCAGTCACCGCATTAGCTTTCTTGTTTGTATCACAGAGACTAAAAAATGTTAATATTGTAAACTTACAAATATTTGTTTAACCATTACTTCAAAATATATTTTTCTAATCAAAAATAATATAAAAAACAAAAAAAAAAGCTTTTTCAAAGCAATATTAAAACATTTAATTTAATTTTTATCAAAAATAGATAAATGACTTTAATTACTGGTTTAAAAATACAAAACTATTTATCAAAAAAACAACATTTTAATATGACTTTCTAGCGAAAGATAATAAAAAACAAAATAAAATTTAAATTTCATTTTTGTATTAATCAACATAATATTGAAGTCAACAGTTCCTATTTCCCATCTTCCACATCGTCACGAACTCCCTCCGCTGTCCTGCGATGCCTGACTCCGCCGACGACATTCAGAGGCCACCACCGCCTCACCTTCTTGTTTTCCCATTCCCAGCTCAAGGCCACCTCATCCCCATCGTCAACCTCTCCGAAAACCTGGTGTCCCGATTCGGCTTCTCCATAACCGTCGTCGTCACCCCCAAAAATCTCCCCCTCATCCTCCCTCACGTTACTTGCTCCCCCCAAATCCACCCCCTAGTCCTCTCCCTCCCCTCCTCCTCCGTCCTCTCCAGTGAAGCCGAGCACGTGCGCGACCTCCCCCACGGCGTGCACTCTGTCGCCCTAATCCGTGCCCTCTCCTCCCTCCTTCCTCTCGTTCACGAGTGGGCCTGCTCTCAGCCACAACTCCCCTCTGCCATCCTCTCCGACTTCTTCCTCGGCTTCTGTCTCGACCTTGCCCTCGATCTCCGCATCCCTCACCTCGCCTTCTTCTCATCCGGGGCCCTTCTAGCCTCCCTCCTCCACCAGCTATTCCTTTGCCCTCCCACACAACCTCCCTCCCTATCCACCCCCATCTCCGTTTCTCCCTCCCTTCCATCCTTTCTCTTTTCCCACCTCCCTTCCATCTTCCGCCGCCACGTCCCTGGCCATTCCGATTGGGACTTTACTCGTCAATCCCTCCTCGCCAACGCCCGTAGCCACGCTGCCATCCTCAACACCTTCGATTTCCTGGAATCCCCCTACCTTGCCCACCTCCGTGCCACCGCCTACGCCTCGGGAAGGATCTGGGCCGTCGGCCCGATCTTTCCCTCCGTCGCCTCGACGGATGAGAACGAAAAAATCCTCCGGTGGCTTGACATCTGCCCTAAACGCTCCGTAGTGTATGTTTGCTTCGGGAGCCAGTTCACACTGGAGCCGGCAGTTACGACGGCGCTGGCGGCGGCTTTGGAAGGGAGCGGCGCAAGGTTCTTATGGGCGGTCGGCCAGGGTGGAGCTTACGTACCGGAGGGTTTCGAGGCGAGGGTTGGGGCGAGGGGGATGGTTCTGAGAGGGTGGGCACCGCAGGTGGCCGTGTTAAGGCACAAATCTGTCGGGGCTTTTCTGACGCACTGCGGGTGGAATTCAGTGTTGGAGGGTCTCACCGCCGGAGTGGTGTTACTCGCATGGCCGATGGAGGCTGACCAGTTCGTGAACGCACAGCTGCTTGTGGAGGAGGCGGGGGTGGCGGTGAGTGCATGGGCTGGGGGATCGGGCACAGTGCCAGAGGTGGGAGAACTCGCTAGGGTGATTGCTGAGTCGGTGGAAGAGGAAAACTGGCCGGAGTTGAGGGCGCGAGCAGCGGAGATGGGAAAGAGAGCGAAGCAGGCGGTGACGGAAGGAGGCAGCTCTTTCGTAGAATTGGAGCAAATGGTCAAACTGCTTACTCGGACAGCTGTCGGTGAATAAGACAACTGTACTGTGTGTTCCCTCCTTTTATTTAGAAATATAAAACCTTTCCATATAATATCTGACAAATTTTATTCTTATATTCTAATAAAATTACTAAAATATTAAATAATACTCTTTTCAACATGTGGGTTCTATTGTTCTGCAAATACATGCAGAAGATTCAATTGATTTTGTTCATTCAGATCTAAGAATTGAGTCACATATTGAAATAACACAAGGTACAATTATGGAAACTACAAGTTAAATGCAAGTTTAAGTAAGCCTTTTGCTAATTGCTATCACACGCTTGTCCATAAACAAGTCAATTCCCTTCACTCTTTTTACTGCTTCGATCTTTACATAGAAGAAACTGCATTTCCAATACTTTTATCTAAGAACTTTTGCAGAATAAACAACAGGTTCTTCGATTATTGCATGCTGGAGGACCCTACAATGAGGTCCTTTACATTAAATATCATTTGAAGAATGGGCAGGCAACTTAAAACCTTAGGAGGTTTTCCAGTATCTCAATCCTGAACTCAGCTTGATGTAAAGCAACAGAGTTTTCGCCATTTTCTAACCTTCGTGCCATTGTCGCTGAAATGCACACCGCTGCTCAAAAACCCATTCGTTGTCATGCTTTCATCATCACACACTTTGATGCCCCTGCCCACCATTGCAGGCTGCATCAATGAAACCGAAGATCTTGAGGGTAATTTCTCATAGAAATGACCAGTTGATTCCACGACATGCGAATTACCCAAATCCAAAATACCATCTTCTTGTCGTGAAAGAATTCTATCGTCATCTCCATCTTCCCCAACCAAGCAAGTAATCTTTTCTCTGTTAAGATTAAGATTAGTATCATGCTTATTAACAACTCAAATTCTAGCATAATTGATGCGGTTGGACTTACCTGTGGCTTTCTGTAGGTGGTGGATTACAATGAGAAATGTTTCTTAGATTAAGCTCGTTACCAATTTCTGTTGCATCATCATATGAAAGGCTAGACTTTGCAAGTCGTTCTGAAACAGGGAAGTTCTTAACAACTGGTGAGGTCCTGCTATCATTTTCTGCATGAATTCCTTTGCCATGGAAGATGGAAATAGCTTGGTCTAATATGCAAAGGGCGTGCTCAACTTCTGGGCTGATGGATGTTCCATCTTTGGAAGTGAAACAGTGATTGTCAATAACCTGGTTTTCTGATAAGCCATTCAAGTTAAGGTTCCCTTCAGTGTAAGACTTCGGCTTGGTGTCCTCTTCAGTGATCTCAAGGGCAGAAGTTTTTACGACATTGGTCTTTCCTGGAGCTTCAGATTTGCTTTGTTCCAAACCTTCTAATGTTGTTGGGGGTAGCTTGCTTGAATACAACTGTTGACGGATCAGAACATATAAAGGTCCTTCCAAGGCCTTACGGTATTCAACATCACTGGCTGCCACTGATCCCACTGCCTGCAATCAGAGCTCATCTGAGCACCACTTAACTGAAGCAATCTCCTAGTTCATAACTAATTAAAGGAGCATTTATCTGATTGCCATTTAAAAGACATTGATTGGTAAAGTAGATATCAAATAGACATCATTCAAATTTGAGTGGTATCTCTAAATGTCAGTCTTGATTGGTAAAATAATGATTTTAACAATATTGTTTAAAAATGACATCAAACTAAACATTAAGGATTCTTAAAAAGACAAGAGTACATGATATACCAAAGCCATTAAACCAAATGTCCCCAAAGTAACATGCAGAGTGAGAGCGTTCTTGGTACAAGTTATATATATGTTGAACCTTAAGAAGATGGACCGGTAAGCATTCATCGGGTATTCTAGCAAGAAACTAGTTGAAGATGAGAAAGGGTTAACAACCGTGCCGAAGAACCATCAAGAAACGTTAAGTTAAGTTCACAAAAACGTTAAGTAGAGTCTATAGAAATATGACCTTCTGATACAGCTTGTGTCCATTGCCGATAAGTTGCCTTGATATGAAATTTATCAGTGATGGAGGTATGATATCTAACTTGATATCAAAATCAAATATTGCCCTGGCAAATAACATTAAGATTTTCAAAGAAGGGTCAATTTGTTGAAGAAATGTTAGAATTAAATAAAAATGGAATCACATATTAGTACTAAAATGGCTGAATATTCAGATGAAGAAATGCCTGTCATTCAAGCTATTTTCATTTGTAGTTAAATATCTACCACTGATCATTAGAAAATGATGAAAATAAAGGAAGAAAAATCACATCAAAATTTACCCTGCAAAACACAATATTTGGGATTTCGGTTTTAATTTTAATCCCATTCCTTCACTATTAAGTTTCAATAGTTTTGACAATTATAGAATCTGATTTTGGTTTTAATTTCAATTTAGACTAATAATCTTTATAATATTTAAAAATTAGGAAAAATACATGATGAAATATTATAATTATACAGTAGTTTATTATTTCTACATAAAATAAAACATTATATAAAATAAAGAAAATTTAAAAAATAGTATTAATAATCTAAATAAAATTGTTATAAGAGAAACATATTATTGTCAAAATATGTAAATTTCATCTTTGTTTAATTCTTATCTTAATATTATTGTGAAATAAATTAATATATTAGCTCAAAATTTGAATTAGTTTTACTTAGAAATAAATAAATAAATAAATTATTTACATAAAACTTTAGGAAATAGTAACATTTGTACTTAAAAAAATATCTACTATATAATATTTGTATTAATTTTGTCAAAACTTTGGTTTAAATGTTTTAATTAGTTTAATTGGAAAAAAAAATAAAAAATAAAAAATTTATGTAAAAAATAAAAACATAAATACATGGAATTAAACTCAACACCTACAAAGATGAAAAAAATTTCACAAGTTACAATTTTGAATTGATTTTGCTAAAAAACTAATTTTTAAAAATTGATTTAAACAAAAAAAAAAAGAAGATTATGAGCTTGAACCTAACACCGCTCATTTCTAGAGTGGTTGAAGGAACTGCAGAAAATATCTTTTATAGTGCAACAAAAGAAAGAATTATTAAAAAAAAAATGCACCCAAAACCCAAGTTTTTGGAAAAAACTGTAAGCCATGTAAAATCTACTAAAACAAGGGGGATGCCTTCAAAGATTTATTAATTTAATAGTGTTGTTGTAGGTACAAGAGATCTATAAAGATTAATATTTTAATAAAATAAGATTCTCAAATCTCATAAATGTCATATGAGGGAATCATAAATCGGATCTCTTTATCTTCCATCTTCTAATTGCATTTTTTGCTAAAATATAAGACAATATTTATCAATACTAGATCATCCCAAATAGAATGTCTATATTTGGTAGTCATACAATGCCTATAGCCATAAGTTAACAATATAGCCATAAGGCCATCACAGCCTTATTGGAGTCTATAGTTCATAATATTCTAGATCCTATCTAGTACTTGAACTTCAAATTTGTTATATATATATATATATATGTATATATATCTGTGTGTGTGTGTACTATTTAGTATATGAAGCTCATACATCTTGATATGAAATATATGATATACAATATATATGGGTAAGAAAATGAGAAGGTATACCAGATAATTTACCAGACTAGTATAAGTCATGCAAAAGCTAATGATATACAGACACACACATACATACACACACACATAATCTTCAAAAATAGAGGATATAAAAAGAGGAAAGGCAAAGGGAAAAAAGATAAGATGTAATAAATATTGAAGCATGTTGAGTAAGCTTTGTTATACCTCGATGTCTTATATGACATGAGGTAATAGAGAAACAAAAAATAAAGTATGAAATGAAGAAAAAAGAGTTTCCCAAATACATTATCTTATATTTGATGATAAGAAAAAGTATGAACCTTACACGGAATACAAAGCATGATGAGATATTAGTTGTATATTAGACCATGAGTTATTATTAGAGACCTCTTTATTCTACATTATTAACACTTTGTGCAAAACCTTAATGTATGAAGGTGACGAGATTGTGATATTCAAATATTACTTAGTTCTATGCAAGATCTAAATATACTAAGATCTATCATTACTAGTACTTTGTGCAAAAACTTTAACATACAAATATAATATGCTATGATATGATTATTGATGAACTATGATATGCTTAGAAGAAAAGGTCTAAAAAAGATGATATGATGTCAAATAAAAAAAAATTGATAAAGAATAAAATCCCACAAAATAGAGATAATGGTATTTGAGATAATAAAAAGTCCAAATGAAAATCAATGAACATATATATATATATATATATATATAACAAAAATAATGATATCAAATTTAAATTGAAAATATCAAAATATTCTACATCCCCCTCATGTTATGCCATAAATATTGATTAAACTTAGTTTGGAACTCAACTCTTCAAAGTTCTTCCTTGGTATAGTTTTAGTGAAGATAACTACTGTTTGAAGACACGTTGACAATTTTAGTAACTAAACTATTCATTCTTCTATCTTCTCTCTTGTAAAATGACAATCAATTTTCACGTGTTTTGTCCTATCATGATGCATTGGATACTTTGCAATACTAATAGCTTAATGATTATCACAAAGCATCTTTATAAGTTCTACAACCACGATCCTTAACTCTTTCAGAAGTCTTCTTAACCACATACCTTCACATCTTAGATGTCACAACCATGAATTTTGGCTTCCACATTGTTGATTGACACAACAAACTATTTCTTATCATGTGAGAATTCCCTGGAGTATATACATATAATAGCCAAAAGATGATTTTCAATCTTTAAGTAATCCGACCTATTCAGCATCATCGTATATCTTAGTATTTTGAAACACAAGCCTCTTCCTAGTGTCATTTTTTTTAAGTATTGCAAGATCCTATAGAGTACTTGCATATGTTCTTAATTTAGATTATTCATTAACTGACTAACCATACTAACAAAGGAACCAATCTCTTGCACACAATCACCTATTAAAATAACATCATCAACATATTTTTTTATAAAAATGGCAATCCACCTTTTAGATAAGTATTTAACAAAAAAGTGATTTGTGTTACATTATAAAGATCCATATTGCTTGATAGCCTTTACATTTAAATTGAGCTCTAAGGCATTTTTTAAGATCATATAAAGATATTTTTAGCTTTTAACTTTATTGATTATGATTTGTGTCTCAAACATAAGAAAAATACACATGCACACTTTTTTAACCAAGTTTCAATAGAGAAAAACATTCTTGATATTTTTAGTTCAAATTTGCTACACAATAACTTGAACAGTATTCAAGTTAGCCATCGAAGCAAAGGTTTCTTCATAATTGATTTCATAGGATTGTGTAAATCCTTTAGTAGTGAGCCAAGCCTTGAATTGATCAACACCTTTATCTTATTAGTATTTAAACATGAAGATCCATTTGTAATTGACTAGATGCATTCCAAGTGATAATTCTATGATCTTTCACATATCTTCTTTAGTTCATGGGTTTCTTTTTCAACAACAGCCTTCCATTCTAGTATCACAAGAGCTTGTACAGATTTAAAAATTTGTATATAATCCAAACTTACCAAAAATGCCATATATTTGTTACATAAACCTTGATATGACATGAAGTTATTGATTTAACACTTTGTGTATTCTCTAACACCCTTTCTTACTATAATAAGTAGGTCATTGTCTTTAGAAGGTTTGTGATTAAAGTTACCTTATAGATCTCTTGAATCCAGATCAAATTCTTGGATTTGCTCCAAAGTTATCTGTTGCTCTCTCCCCTTTTGTTCTCATTTAGATTTTTACCATTAAAAAGAAAAAAAAATCTTGAGATATATAAAACTTGGATGCCATAATATATAATATTATAACATAATTATATTATCACTTTTAAAAAACTAGATTCTAAGACATTAAATAATCAAGATTGTGATCTTTTCATTTAGAAGAATCATTCACTTCCAACAGATTGGGCCCAAGCACTTTTTAGCACACTAATCATCTATCCCAAATCCAACACTTGAAATTCACAAGAACTTGGAGAAACTTTGGTAACAATTTTAATCCTGAATAAGCCTATTGATAGACAATAAAACACAATTTAGTTGAGGTACTAAAAATATAAAATTTAGTACTAAATCTAAAATTTTTAATGATCCAATACCAATCACTTTGGAAAGTAATTCGACTACTATATAGATTATTATAGGATTAAAATTTGTCAGGATCTCTTAATCTCTAGTCATGTCATTTGATACTTTTTGAATCTATAATCCATGAATTCAAATTATCTTTTCTAATATCTAGGACACTAATGAAATCACCTGTTGAGTTAATGATCCAATTCTAATAATAGAATCAGTTATTTGTTTGATGAATGGTTTCAAAATCTCTAGTTATCCTTGTTGAATGGATTTAACTAAGTACAAAATTTTCTTCCCTAACAGTGTTGCCTCAACTTCCTCTGATTTGATGTCATAATGGCTTTCAATCATTAGGTTTTCCATGAATCTTCCAATAGGTGTCATTGGTGTGACTAAGCTTTTAACAATGGATATGATATGATTATTTTCCTCCACTTGTTGTCATTATTGTAATTGTAAAATCCATTAATTGCTAAAACAAAATTTTTCAACTAAGATGTAGTACCTTGATTCCCTATCATGCCTTTTTTTTACATTCTTCTTCCAAATTCTAGAAAAAGCTTCTTGGAGGCTAAGTTGAAATCTCATCCCTAGAATTCTGCCTTGAACATTATCAAGGTTCTGTTGAGCCCAAACAAAGAATTTATACACTTTTTCCTTACTATAATTTGCTTGTACTTGATCCTGTCTTCAAGGGATTTCCATGAGTATTCCTCGCATAAGTCTATCTACTACCAATATCTTGTGTGTGTGTTCAAGTATCGAGTCAATATCAAATCTCTTTGCCACATGTTATGTAGAATACTTTCTATCTCAAATTATTCTTAAATATTCTCTTTGTTAAAACAAGTTTCATTTCTTCTTCCTATTTCTCGTCATTCTATAAAGAAAAGAAGTTTTCCCTTATCTCATTAATCATGGACTCAATTAGCCATAATATAACCATACTATTTTCTATCTTCAACTTTTGAATTTTGGGTCGTATCCCTTTGGTGTTTCCATTGTCACATATAAACATCATCACCAACTAGGGTTATTAGAAATTATTATCCCTATTGAGTTTGTCCTCAGGATTTGATTTCCCTTTAGTATTACACTAGAATTGGAGAATATGCTTTCACGATTAGAGGTGACTTCGGATGTGGAATAAGAATTGAATCCCTTTATTCTTATCTCATGTTTTGTAGAAAATATTTCGTCTTTTCTTTATATGAGCAAATGAAGGAACAATGTACTTGCCAAAGAGAATGCTTCTTGGATCATAGTGAAGATATCTCGAAGATTGTCAGAACAATGACAAACAAGGGCAAGAATGCGATAAGCAAGTGTGAAGTGTCCATTTAGTCCTCGGTGATGGATGATCGGAGAGATTGAAAAAGAGGGATGGACCAGTTCAATGCAGTCACGGAAGCCAATTCAATTCAATGTAGTTCAATGCAATCCAAGGAGACAAAGTTGACTTAGTTAGCGCTTCGTCACAAAAGCTATACCTTAGAAGAAGCCAAAGAAAGAGACAAATAAGCAATCTGGGAAGTGAGACGGATCAAGGAGCAACCATGGAAGCCATCGAGACAAAACGAGGGAGCAATCGTGACACGAAGATGTAGTTCTCAACTACTTTTTGAAGGAGCAGTCACGAAAGGATAGTCATGAAAGGAGAAGTCACAATGAAACGACAAAACAGAAAAGGAAGCAAAGTTAATGGAAGCCACTGTAAAAGCATGATTGTAACTTCATTATGTGTCGCTATAGTTCCATGGGACAGGGTATGCTATGGGACAACTTCACGGGATGATTTAACTTCATAGGATGACTTTACAAGATACACTCTGATAACATGAGAAAATTATGAATGAACCATTTTATCTCCTTGTTCTCAAATTGTAATATACAAACCCTTTTTATAAATAAGAATATATCAAGTAATTGGGAAAAAAATAACTTATCAAATTACTTTCATAAATAATGAATTATATACGAAGAATATAAAATCAAAAAGGTATAAAAATAAAATATTTGACATTATATCAAATATGTGCAGTAAAATATAAGAATATTCTACAAGAAGTTTTCTCATACTATCCTATTCACTCCAACTTCTTATTACTCAAGGCTTTGATAAACAAAAGATGCTTGTCAATTGACTTTGAAACAAAATAGCTAAACCTAACAATATAAGCAATTAGCTTCTAAATGTTCAAGTAATATAAGAACAACCCACATTTTATTTCGATTGGTTACAATCCCTTACACAACACCAACATATACCCCAAAACATTCCTGAAGATGGTCCAAAAATGCGCTTCAAAGAATTAGTAGCATTTGACATATATCTTAAACATCACCACAATGTTCTTCATTGCTATGCTTGTGCAGAATGTCTTGAAATGGAATCCACAATTGCATTTATGCAAAGCAACAAATAATCCTTTGGACACCCAAATGAAATTTATCTGTCAACACTACATTAATCAACCACCTTAGATAGCAAACCCTATGTCAATTTTAGCTTTGATTACTTCTAGCTTCTCTAAACAAAATTTGCACTTTCCCTATTGGATAAGACTGGCATCATAAGGTAATTGTAAGATGATTTAGGCTACCTGTTGATCGATTCCAAACATGCCAAATGGAGGTAAAAAGAAAAACATCAATATACTCTTGAATGATCATCTTGCTTTCCTTTGAATTTTAACAAAGCCATGGATGCCTACTACTCTCATTTGAGAAAGGAATATTAATTAGAGCCGACCTGTTTCTTTTCTTTCTACTTTATGGTGCTGAGAATTACTTGCCATATTAAGATGACACCTATGTGATAGTTCCAATTAAGAAAAATATTGATTCAAGTTCACAAAATTCCGAGATAACTCGGAATCAATTTTTTTGATTTGAGGTAGGATTGATATCGTTTGTTTTCATTTCAAGTCAACTTTATTCAAAGGGAATCAACTTCAAGCCAACAATCATGAAAGTTCAAACCAACAGTTGGTCATAAAAAATTTTTAACTTTTGAAAGTGTCTGAACCCACTGCCTAAAGAAGAGAAAGAAAAACAATGCCAACATCACAAGCTTTATATTATCCAAGACTTTTATATATTAAAGAATATCATGTACAATTTTATTCATACATTATTCAAAAACGTGAGTAAAATTTCTAGATGCATTTTTCTTTAATAATGTGTATATCATTTTTTGCAAGTGTATCTAAATAAAGGCATGCATGCATAAAATTTATGTGCATAAATGAAATAATGCACATACAATCTTACCTCTGGAAAAAACTGCTAAAGCAAAGATCTATCCCGCAATCTAAAGAATACAAATGGAGTACATACCACAGGACCAACAGCTTGTGTTATTATAATATTTTTATTTTTTATATACATCTTAGTTTCAAGTCAAATCAAATCACATACTGATTAAGACAAGTTTAATTGAAAATGGTTCCAAAATAGGTTTCAATCTTTTTAACTTGGTTCAAATCAATTCCAATTGGAACTAATCTCAAATGATTTTCAAGAGATCCTCGGTTTTCAAACGTATTATATCCACTAGCTCCAGGAAACCACTAAAAGTTATGAAGGCATGAAGCACAGCAAAATAACACCCTTTTTATATGTTGTACATACTACCAGGGGGGAAATCTTGCTAAACAAGTTACAGAAGATGAATTGGAAGACGTATTATGGTGTAACTAATTCAGTACGGGTAACAGATTTGGTCTTTTAGGTTACTTCTTAATAGCGTTACACCAATGAACTCTTGTAGGTGTTCATTACTAAGAAGACACAATAATGTTCCTCAAGGCACGTCATGCATCAATCAGGTTTCCATATTGTGGCAACGAGAAAATTTATTTTGATCCCCAGTAAACATAAGATTAGTTATCAATGAGTTCGCGAGCACAACCCTACTTTTTCTTCTACTTTTTATGCCCATTTCTTCTCTTTTTCTTCTAGTTTTAGTTGTTTCACAAATGTCAAACAAAAAACCTCATAGAGCAAATGCTTCAGTGAGAATTTATGATTAAAATTCATCTTCAATCTATATTATGACTCCAAGTTGCAGTATTCTTAGACACCCTCTAAATTTTACTTGTTGAGATGTGTTACCACATTATGCTTAGAGAAGTGAAAGCAATACACTAGGAAATTATAATAATAGGATAAATAGCAAATAGGACTGTCTAGTTTGCACCTACAAACAGATATGCAGCTTGCGTTTCCAAAATAGACAAATAGCTCCATATAATTCCATTAATATAGCAGCTAGAACCCAACATTTTTAGTTCCTAAATTATCTTTTCTTATAAGGACCATTTTACACAATCATGCAAACAGTAAGGTCTATTACGATAATTTAGGAACGCAGAAAAGGTAAGGGTAATTGCTATATTGATGAAACTACAAGAATCTATTTGAATATTCTAAAAACATAAATGAACTATCCATTCATAAACCAATTAAAGAAACCTATCGATTATTTATCTTAATAAATATTCAAAATATTAAATGACACTTGGAAGTGATTAAAAAGTGGCGTTACATCACATAGAAGTACAAGGTCAAAGCAATAACATATGAACTGGTACCATTATTGTTAATAAGGATTAAGCGATGAATTTAATCTGTGACTCTAATTATAAGATAAAAGCTAACTTTTCAATGAAAGAGATGTAAAACTTCCAGGTGATAATATAATATCAAAGTCAGCAATCTGTTGCCACCATGTGAATTGTAATGGATGAATTTGTTTGAGAGAAATTCTGGCTATGCTAAATGAATTGAAAGGTAAAAATAAGAGTTTATATGTGTAAGCACCACTTTAGTGGTTAGATGAATCCATTGACAATCCAAAAGATTGAATGTAGCAGCACACTCAGAAGATGAAGAACTATATTCTTCATTTTAAGATTTATTATTGTATACTGATATTAATGCATATACTGGTTTAAAACACAAGTCATGCAATAACTCACCTAAAATAGCATCTGGCAACATTAACTTTTTGCAAAACACAGCCACCCACCAAATCTATTCTTATTGCATCTTTGGCTTCAGGGATTACATCTCTACTAAAACCATTTGTGCCAACACCAATATGCTCCATATCTGAAATCTAAAATAAATATGAGAAATCGAGTTAGCATTTCAGAGGCAGGGGAAGTTCACAAGAAGAGAACCAATGAATCAACCAAATTTAATAAATCTACAATGTATGAATTCCACCGTTTTGATGAGCACGAGGATGAGGTCTTCTCTGAAATACTCGATTTCAAAGTAGTGCAGGACAGCTTCTCTATCCACCAGTGGCCAGGGAACCTTCACCCTTTCTTGGAAATAAGCAAAGGCAAACGTCAATACCAAAAACAAATGAGCAAAGACATTAGAGAATAAAGAAATAAAAATGATCACTACAAATTTGTAAATCATTAAAGAAAACCTGCCTTATGAATGAAATTTCTTCACCAATTCGAACCTTCTTCAAACATGATGATCCAACAATTTTGAATGTTGGAATGCTGTATTGTGGCCACCTATAAAGAGATCATTCCTCAATATACAGATTAAAGGAAAAAATTCAAATTAGTTGAGCTCAAAAGACAAATTATTATTGCACAATGAGATTGTGAGTGCTTTTAACAAAATTTCCCCTCAAATGATCTATCCATGTCATGGCTTATCAATTTGGATTGGGTGTCAGTGTTTTGGATTATTTCTTGATGGATCACCCAATGTAGAATGGTGACACTACTCAAATAGAGGCAATGGTACTAGAAAGTCATAGACAGGTTTTGGGTGAGAAGAATTCCGCTTGAGAAAGTAATGGTTGGTGATCCTAAAGTTACCACTACACATTCGTTGCACAAAAGAAGATGATTCTTTTTGGCTAAAAATACTTAAAGCAATAAAATGAATCTTTAGCAATCACCCAAGAGGTATTCATAAGAAGCCCCTCTAGTTTACATCGTATGAATATCATGTAGTTCCTATACATGGCACAACTAAGCAGATCCATAAGAATACCCTGATCATAACCGACTTCTAAAATAATGGTGAAGCCTAAGATATTGGCACAACTGACTATAATATTTGATTAGTGATAACAATCACATGTTAGTTGTTAAGTTTATTGTAATTGCACTCGACTAAGCTATCCTATTGATCAAGTTCTCTCAGTACATCCCGAGTCTGCTCTTCTACTACTCGCTGGTCATAGTGCGAGCATTTCAGCCTATATTGTAGCTTTTCTCTCAACGTATCTCAAAACTCCATCAAGACCTATCGAGGCCAAACATGGTGTTCTTCTCTCAATATGCTTTTCCCTCTCAATATTGCATGCAACTTGTTAGCATTGTAGTCTTAAAACTCCCTTAAGTGAATAAAAATCTTAAGTATTTCTCTTAATCAAAAGCCCCTTCTTTAAAGGACCTAATTCCTTCGAATTTAATCAACTAAAGTGGTCTCCCATTCCTACGACTAGATGCCCTAATCATGCCTCTAAAGCCTTTCCAATTCCTCCATGCTTCGAAGTCAAGATGAGGAAAAATACTTGCACCTAGTGTTTGATAAAGCAATTTGTTCTCGAAAGTTGCTGCTCCCTTCTTTCTCAAATTGAATGTGGCCTTCATACCTCTTTTAGTGGTTGTCATCTTCTTTACCAACATGTTATACTCTTAGATTGACTTTTCTTCCCCACCATAAGGTCATTGATCAAATGATAGTACCTTGTGTGGCTATTCCCCATTTAACACAGAGGGATTAAATGGTATCAAATTCACAACATTCATCACCAAGTAGATTTCAATGTTAGGTGACAGATCCAACTAGTAAGCATTATAATTGATATTCTTGAGACTCGAAATGGTCATACCTTATTGGTTTGAGATTTCTCAATTCAATTATCAAGCATTCCACGTTAATAAAGAGTCATGCGAGATCTCCCGGCTCAATGCAATGCCAACTCTTGTGTTGTTCTCTTGTACTTCTAAAATATCTTGAGTTGCTTCTCAACAACAGAAGTCATCATCTAAATATTGTCCACAAACTTCTAAACTTCCATAGTGTTGATCCCTTGACATTCTTGGAAGTTGACTTTGAGCTCAAAATTAAATGGCTTTACAATGTACTCAAACAAACTTCAAATGGGCTCTAAAAAGTAAAATCACATATCATTATATTGAAAGCAAACTAGATGTACAGGAAGTTGTCATCCCATCTCTTTACATGTCATGAGTTGTATCTCATAAGAGCTTCATAAATATCCTATTCATGACCATTGTTTATCCTTTTGATTATGAATGTAAGGTTGTACTCTTCTTTAGCATCATATCCATCATCGACCAAGTGAACCAAAATTCACTCAAAGCCTAGACTTCTCGTCATATACTATGGAATAAGACAATCTGAAATGAACTCGCACATGCTACACAACTAACTTCACTATTTCACTCCTAATATCCTATCAATATGGTGTGGCATTGCCATTTTCGAGAAAATGCTGATATATATTATGTTTCATGAAACAACATATTATTCCACCACTCCCCGTCAACTAAAATTCCTAATAATGTTCCTCTTTCACCTCTTGCTCTAATTCCCACCACTATTTTACTATAAGTTTAGGATTGACAATTTTGTCTCTCTGGTTCTAACATACCATCAAACATAACATTATCTATGTTGAATTTGCCAACCACATCAAATCTCCACCTATCAATTGCTCTTCGCAAAGTCATATGCCAAAGTTGTCGCCACTCCAAAAAAACCCTGATTTCACTTGATTGACTACCTGCCTTATTTTATGCCTTTGTCGTATCTCACTCCACTACTTCTACCCCAAGGAATGCCACGAAGCCATACTAGATCCTAAGTAGAAAATTGCAACGGATATTGAAATACAAGCTCTAATATATCATCACACATAGGAACATTTTATGACTATTCCTTACTGTTGGGTCTTCACAACAAAATTTCATCCAAATAGAACTATTGTTCACCACAAAGCTTGTTGGTAGCCAAAGAATGTACCTATGTTCATGGCATTGATTATTTAGAAACATTTTCTCTTATGGCTTGGCTAAATGTTGTCCATCTTATCCTCTTTTTAGCCATTAACCAAGGATGACAGCTTCTTCAAATAGAACAATTCCTTTCTCTATGGTGTCCTCTTTTAAGCAATTTATATCAAGCAACTCTAGGATATTTTGCTCAAGAGGAGACAAATGTTTACAAACTTCAAAAAGCTATATATGGATTAAAACAAAGCCCAAGTACCTAGTTTAATGAAAGTGTAAAACACTGACTAAAATTAACCTGCAAAGCAACACAACTAATCACTCCATTTTCAGCCATCACTTTTTCTCTAGAATAAAAATGATATATTTGGTATTGAGAAAATAATGCAATACTTTTAAAAGATTTTTGTTATCAAAAAATTCAAATGTCCAAAATATTATTTCGACAATAAATTTACACATGACAAAGGACTTTCAGTACCAACCGAATGTCTTAGACCTTAAGGAGATAGGCCTTCTTAAAAGTAAGTTGATAGACCCATCTATAGAGAATTCAAAATTCTACAGATGACAAAATATCCTAAAACACTATTCATAATTATTAGTTAGTTAATAGACAAATCTAGCAATTACTTGGCTTGATATTTCCTTTGTTATTATTGGAGTAAGCCAGCATATACAAAATCCCAAGAAACACTGAGATGCTATTTTAAGAATTTTGGGATATATCAAAAAAAAAACTAAGAAAATGACTTGTGCATCAAAAGCACAATTATTTACAAATTGCAAGTTACTCTGATGTTGATTGTGTTGAGTCTATTAAAAATTAGAAGTTTATCTCTTAAGTTATTTCCTTGTGAGAAGAATATGTCTTAGAGAAGTGAAAAATAAATAGTTGATATTAGAATGAGTATTAACACTAAACACAAAGCAATTGCTTACTCTACCTATGAAATTATATGGATAAAAAAATGTCATTAAAGAAATTAATTTTCCAATCACTTAGCCAATGATTATTGAATGTGATAATCAAACAGTCATCTATATTGTAAACAATCTCATCTTCTATGATAAAACCAAACACATTGAGATAGATTTTTATTTCATCAAGTAATATTATGTTATCTAAAAAAATTCATTACTTATATCTCTAATGTAAAAATCTTGGACCGCTTTAATTCTCCAATCCTTATAAAAAATTGGATTTTTCATAATAGTTATGCTACAACCTAAATGGAAATATTATCAAGAATATTAAAAATAATTCAAGAATATTAAAAATATTTTTTATGAAATATACTAAAAAAATATCTCTAGAACTTTTTGGTATTATTTTGCAATAGTTTTTTATTTCTTTCCGATTATACCAACTCTATGTTGTCTATTCATACGCTCTTCTTTGAAGAAATGAAATATCTTTCTTGAAACAAAATGAAATGTTAAAGGTAATAATGGGCTTTGGATGAGAGGCTTGATAGGTGCAAAGAGAACAAGAATTCTTTATAGGAAATACGTCTAGGATTTTCATCCTACAATTATATCAAGTGTATACGTGACAATTAAGAAGAAAACATATCCATGAACATAACAATGATCATAGAAAACTCGTAAGATATCAATAATGCCTAATATATAAACGTAACTATGTAATATCAAGTCGACAATAGCAATCTCATATCCATTACACTTGTAATGGTAACCCACAATTCGATTATTTTATCAATCATGTCTTCTCAAGTTTGCTCTACTGGTTGACTTAGAACGTGGTATCAACATGTCATCAAGTGTTGTGGCTTCTTAAAATGTACTCAATATCTCTTGAGAACAATTGCCATTTTGTTCTCTTCATCTCTCAACATGTTTTCATTTCTTAAGAGCAATTGAACTGTGTTGACACTGTGGTCTCAAAACTCTCCTTGCCTTTCAGCATGCTTGAATAGATCCCTTGATCATGACATTTAACAATATTTAAACTTGATAGACAAATTCTCTTCATAATCCCTAATCCCATAAAGATGAGAGAATTTGTTCAAGGAAACCTTAAAATAAGATAATGCAGAGAATTGCTGATTTTTATCATATGACTTTGATAAAACATTATGGTTTAGAAAGACAACGCATTCCATTTGCCTCAAGCACTACTCTCGATTGGTTCAAACCACTGTACAGGCAATTGGGCCTCAACCTTGTCACTGTTGTCATCCATAATAACTAGAATCTGACATCACATCATCATCAAGCTCAAGTGCTTTCAGCATTTACAAGAGTGGTCATGTCTGTTTGGCCATCAATAGATGTACTATGCACCCCTCTAGTATAAGCATGAGACATTAAGGAGCACTACAATGATGTTATCTTGTCAAAGATTGGAAGCACATTGCCTGGCTTGGAATTCATGTTTCCATAGGACGAGATCTCAATTCCATTTGACTTAAGATTGAGGAGCTCCCAGTGCAACAAATAGGGTGGTAAAATATGGAATTTTTTTTTGCAAGGGTTTATGTTTGTAAATGCAGAATTAAATTTGTGAAGGGGCAAAGCCTAAGCAATATGGACCTATCGTATCACATCGAGCTTGGGTTTTTTGGACATGGACACGAATGCATGCTCTCACACACAAAAGACCACCACACTCCACAATACCACACTTGGCCAAATAAAATGAACTAAATGTCAATTGTTTAATTCTTAGTATAACCTTGAAATGGATCAATTTACCTACTTGCAAAAACATATGGAGCTCAAAAAACAAAAGATTAAATCCCAGTATAAAGTCATCAACACAAAGGTTGTTCCACCTGACCACTAAATGGCGAAAGCGAGATGGGATTTTGGCCATTGGATAGTGTATTCTCTAGACCATAAATGGGGAAATCATACCATTTCAGAAATGCAAGGCCTTAACTATTACAAAATTAATATGAAGCATTAACAGGTATTATGCGCAATAACACACCCACCATTTCTTGTACAACATTGATTCCCATGATACACATAAACCTGCAATTATCAAGAATGCCAATTCAGATATGCGTCTGGAAGGAATGTAAAGGATTTTACTTCATGCACAAGATTCTCAAAAGAGCTTTCTCACTCACAAACATCCATGGGTCCATCAGCAAAACCTTCAGCGAGTAACGTATGAAATGGAGAGCCATGGGATCCTTCACGGTACATAACACGAAGTTGATCACTGTCTTGTTTTAACTAGGTAAAGACAAACAAACAATAAGAATATAATTAATAAATCATGCCAAGGGCAAGCAGATGCTATTATAACCTTGTCATTGAAATAGGGAGTACACAATTTTAGGAACTGAAAACAACACATGGAAATTGAGAAAAATCAGTCTTTACCCTAAAGAAATTACTCCAGAAATTTAGAAACACATTTGTAGAAATGTATGAGATTGATTAAAAGACTACCTTCCAATCCTTATGCAAGTTTGAATGAGAAATACTAGCTTTGTTTTCATATCCAGAAGCACTCCTTAGCATCTCAAGGAAATTAGTAACCTCAACAGTGCGGTTTTGAACATAATTACCTGCATAAGATATCAATCCAAAATAAATAATAAGAGAAGGAAGGCATAATAATAGATGTCACTATAATTGAAGTATCTTATATAAATAGAACATACAGTTACATGGATGAATGTGCTTATTCAAGCAATCTATTATAGCCAGCCTATTAGTATATATAGAAAGATTGAAGTGTTTCAGTGTTTTACCAACATGTGACTTGGATAATCTAAATATAGGTTACATCATAAAGGAATCTACTGATTTTAATATGTTTTGGGCAAAAGATGCAAGAAAAAAACAGAGGAATTATTGACTGATTATTTTTAGTCTAGGCCAGAACTCATGAAATAAACTGAGGTAGGGCTTAACGGTGACTAGTGATATTATTCATTCTTAGTTTGTCTAACTTTTATTATTCCACATTGATTTCTACATTCATATTTGGTGTTGAAACTATGTTGCCATCACATCATACACTAGGCCCCCTTCCCAAGTTTTAAATAAGCACAAGCACTCGTGCATATCATTATAACAAGGATCATATCATGATGCTTTGTCTAACATGCCTTTGCTACTGCTGATCAATTAATCATGCATTAACCTTATGAGTTCTTAACCTTCATTGCGTCATCTGGAATTGCATTTGTTGTTTGCCGATTATATAGTTCGATCCTTTTGACCAACTTTGGTCAAATATGTACAACTCTCTCTCCATTCTAACCCTTTTCAATGGATCACATTCACTGATTTTTGTTGCTAACTTCCTTTATGTGCTGTATTTGTTCTATCAGATTATACGGTCTACATACTTAAACCAAATACAACCTTTTCCAACTTTCCCTTATTTTCCACAAAAGCACTATACTTCCTGGATTAACCACTGTTTCATATTGGATTTTAACATTTTGTACTTTTGTTAGTTTTAATCATACTTATTGCTCAGCCCTCTAATTTTCAAAAATTGCAAATCCTGTCAACACTTCATTTGAGATTATCTTAGCAGGCATCTATAGTTTCTAAAAAGACAAACCTCTGCATTTCAATAATATGGCTCTATGACTACTGCTTTTTTCCTCTTCTACACTCCAAACCTTTTCTATTACCAAAATAAACACAGTATGTTCACCCTCGCCATACTGAATTAGCCTAATATTTTTTTCATTACGAAAATCTTCATTTAAATTTTCAATCAACCTCAATCAAGAGCTAGCCACAAATTAATAATATTATTTAACATGATCGATTAAACAATCAACCAGGGAGTTACTACTGATATAAATGCTAAAAGGCAGACTTCCAAGTCAGTTATGCAAAACAACAATGTTTATCACATGAGTTACAGAACTTTTTTGGTTCGGTAAACAGGAGTTCAGTAAGCCAGACATGCTAAACTTCCAAGTACCTAATATAAATGTAGCCTTGCACTTATTTTGATTAATCAGTAAATGATACAACATTTCTGCCAAGACTTAAAACATAATCTATACCTTCACAGCTGCAAACAAAAAAATTCTTAGCCCAAAACCATAAATAGTGTGCATAAATAAATATTCAAACCATACCTAAGATCTTAGAAATATTAAACAAACATTAATGGAAAAGGATAAAAGGCTAACCATCTTTGCTGCTTGAACCTGATGACGCAACTAGCTTCTCTTTGATCAGGGATGCAATAGAGTCAGCATTTACAAGATCAGGCTTAGATAGTGTGCTATCCAACCTTTGGCGACATTCCAAAATTTCTTGCTTCATCTCCATATTTTGAAAAACCAGAGCCACTCAGAGCAACAGTTCACGCAATATAATCATGTTGCAACAATTTGACATAGCTTTTTTGTCAAGGAGAATACATGTCAATCATAAGAAGAATATATAATCCAAAGTAACAAAGATTACCATCGGTTGATACATGTTCAAATAAAAAATATTTTTTTATCAAGTTCAAATAAAAATCTTAGTATTTAACCATATTTTGTCAAAACACATGATTCAATGGTATAAATTTTTGCCTATAAAATCTTTTAATTGTTAAGGTATAGACAAATATAGGTAAGCATGTTCATACAGATATAGATAAATACATTGTTCAACGTTACTATCACTTTTTAAGCATGATCTTATGGACGCAATGCACATAAAACAGACATGGCATGCATATCATCACATTAAGGGCGTGCTTTACAGGCATAAAGGGTACAAACATTTTTTCTATACAAGAATAACAGGCAACAGCTCAGATGTGACTCCTACAAAAATGATCTAACAAGAGGTTATTGCATAGGAGTGCATTTGGTATAGCATGGTGGGCAACTAGTCATCAAATCATACTCTAATGTGAATACATGACAACTACTTTTGAGGGCTATAAAAGAAGATTATCAATAAAATGGGTAATGAAGAAGAGTGAACTACATGAAACCCTATAATTCCTCCTTCCTCTCACAAGGCTATTACAAATGAATGTTTCCTGCAACAATTGTAAAATAAAATCCATAAGAGTAGCTTTGTAATCTTTTTTCTAAGCTCAAGTGAAATTTTTTTGAATTGTAGCTATGGTTTTCCAAAGCTTAGATTTCCATGTAAATATTTGTACTTTGTATTTTATCTTATGTTCTATTTTATTTTTTCTATGTTTCCACTATTTCAAAATATTAGACTATTATTGGCAAAATATTAGACTACTATTGGTGAGGCTTGCAGCCTTTAATGTTGCCTAGGGGAGAACAATGAAGATCCTCATGGAAACATTGTGTAATACTTATCAGTAGTTGTTAACATCAAAAAAAGCCCATTACATCGAATAAAGTTCATTTGATGTGGAGGTTATTTAACCTAGTAGTGGCAAAGAAAACTTAGCTCACAAATCAAATTAACGAGTTTAATGCAATAGCTACACATCTAAGCTCAATAGAAATTTACTTCAAGAATAAGGAGAAAGCTTTGGTCTTTCTGTTTTTCCTACTAGACAATTGAAATGCATCCATTACTGTAGGTAATAGTGCTATTAATAGCACAAAAATGAAGCTACAAGAGAATTAAGATCTAATTATAAGCAAAGACATCAGACATATGGAATCAAAGAATAGTGTGGGCCTGCCTTGAGCACTAAAGGTAGAGGTTATAGCATACAAGATAATCACAAAAGTACAAATAAAAATCCAAAGGTTTTAATGCCTCGCAACCAAAGTAGAAACTATCTTACCAAAACCATCACAAGAAGAGTCACACAAAATGTGATTGTAAATCTCCAAGGAAGAAAAATGGTCAAACAAAGCAAGAGAGTTCATTCATATATGTAATGGTTAAGAGCATAGAAGATGCTCTAGTACTTAGTATTGATAATGTATTGAACCATGGATCTTAGACTTAAGTGCTTCCCTTCATTTCACATCATGAAGTCAGTTGCTTTAGGAATTTATGAAAGGACATCACAGCATAATATATCTAATTGATGATGAGCCTCTAGACATCATGGGGAAGAGAAACATGCATATTCCAATGTCAAATTGCACAAATTTTATGCCTTATTATATATGGTACATCCCATGTTTTAGAATAAACCTAATCTCAATTGATCAAGTATGCAAAGCTAGTTATAATACCATGTTTAGAGACAACACATGAAAAATTATGATTGGTGCACAAGTGATATTTTGTCCCATGAAAACATAACTTTGTATGTGATTTACTAAGAGACAATATTAGCAACCTCTATTTCATAAAGTTCCATCGCAGATTATCAATTATGGCATGACAAATTTGGTCACATAAGTAAGAAAAACATAAAAAAGTATGGTAAGAAAAGCTTAATGCAACGCTCTAGTTTTAATCGCTTTGTAACAATCGTTATGTTTGCTACTTATTTTTACAACGATTCATTAGTAGAACATTAATGATACCAATCTTGATTAGTAATTGAATTTTAAATGCCTTTATACTTTTCTTATTTTCTACCTTTTTGTAAAAATGAGAAGGGTATTGAAACTTAATTGAATTTCCTAAAAGACTAAAGTGAACACTTCCATGTACATGAAGAATACCACTAAGGAAAATATCAAAAATAAAATCATTTTTTAACTTAGCTAGCAAGGAAAACATTTAGAAGATAATACGTCATAAATTATTTTACCTAGCAATATTAAAAACAGAGTTTCAAATTTTCTTTAAAAATCTCTGCTTTTTAAATTTCATTTTTACTAAACAATTTTCATCGAAGTTCTATTTCATCTCACATAAAATATTTGTTTTAAAAATTTTCATTTTAAACTCCAAATTGAAACTCAACCCTAGAAAATCTAGCATATTAATTTTCATGTTTAAGGAAGATGAAATCTAGTTTCTTCATGATAGAAATGACACTCAATAGTAAGAAAAAAAAAAATGATGTTTGGTTTCTTATAAATTCAACTGAACAGAAAGCTCTATTCTTCAAAGAAAATGCTGGAGTCAATACAAGTTGCAACAAAATTAACCTCAACACCACGTAGGAGAAACCCTATTCATCATAAGTTTACCAACTCACATGAGAAACTTTGATCCCAAAGAACAAAACTCGCATAAGTAACACCAAAATATCACATGATTTACCAATTCAGTAATAAAACTAAAATGAACACTACATGTCCCCGAAGATTGCATACAACAAAAATTCAGCACAACCTTGAATCTCTTGGGATTACTTTACTTAGGAGACAGAAAAACACTACTTTAATTTAGCCCAACAATGCAACCATCAACTATCAATGCATAACAATTACGATCTCTGCGGGAAATAACTATTCTTAACCTTCGCCGAACAGAATCAAAAGCTCCCATTAACTAACCCTGGCTCTGCACCTCTACACATGAACGACACCGGACCCACATCCTCAGTTTATAGAAATAGGCCCATCAAGAGCTTTGCTAGTTGAACAAAAACACCTACCCCTACCAACTAAACATCGAGGATCAACAAAGCCGACATCTACATCAACAGGCAGCCAAGTAAAAGCCAAAAAAATTCGATTCTGGGCGGGCGGCATCAATAGAAGGATATTCACCTTGGGGTGTATAGAAGACTTGATGAGCAGGACGATCAAATGAATTATCTCTTCGAGAGCGAACCAGTCGCAAGCTGAACACGGGAGAGCTCTCGAGAAGACTTCAGGAGACCAACTACTTGAGCTGTCGACAAACGGATTTGCTGCCCGGTTTTTTTTAGCTCTGCTTGGAAATCATTTAAAAAAATATCAAAATTAAAAAAAAAAAAAATTCCAAATTTCTCTCCTGTCCTAGCAAATTTTTTTGCATAAAAAACGAAAAATACATGATGTTTTTATTTAAAAAATAATATTGAACTAATTAATTTTTCGTACAAATTAATTTTTTCAATATTAAATGTACATCATCAAATATTATGCGCCTATGATCTTATATGTTGGTGGTAATTTTGTGTATTAAATGACCTAATGCATGTATAATGATTTTTTATTTTATACATAGTTATTTAAATACAATTTGTGAATCATGTTTATATTCAAAAACAAAGATATTTACTATATGAATAAAAGATAATAAAACGGTCATTTTTAACAATTTACCTATTTATACCATTTTTATAAACTCATGTTTTATAAATTTAGAATAATAATTTAAGGCATTAACTTAGTTTTAATTGACGTAACAATGATATAATTGAAACTAGAGTTATTTGTTTTCATACAATAACTCAATAGATACAATATATAAGTATGTACAAAATTCATATATATTAGTAGTTGAGAAAATACATCTTCTTCTCCTCTTCTTTGTCTTTCTCGTAGTTATCTTTGTTCCTTTACATTTGAAACAAAAAGAAAATACATATATAATCAAGTGCTCACCAATTATTTGAAACAATTAGTATGTTGCATCGATCTATTTTCATCAAACATGACAAACCATCAAGTTGTTATTATCTTCTTAGCTCATTTATTATCATATAAAGGTCGGTGAATTTTTTTCTCATAAAGTGTGATGCATGTAATCATAAGTGTGGTGCACACTTGAGAACCTATCCTCATGGTTGGATTGAGGATCTAAATGACTCAATTTAAAATTTGTTATTATAACTGATATGAGTGCTTTTAGTCTTTCCTAGAAGCATAAGCCCCATCAACATGTTAAAAACTCTTTTATTTTCTTCAAAGTTGCCAACCTATGGTATCAATTATTTTTATACGAGTAGTTGATAATTATTGACTGATCATTATAAACAAGAAAAATTTTGAAATAAATACATTACAATGTCCTAAATGTTTTATAATTTAACAACATAAGAATATATTTCTTTTATGCATGAAGAATACTAGTACTTATTTAGAAAATTCTAATTAAAGCTAGTTATTAAAAATGATTTTGTCTAACATAAAACTCAATTGAAATTATTATAAAATAATAAACACATACTTGATAATAATAATAAGGATAATGATGAAAATAATGATAATAATAAGTATATTTCAATTATTAAATAAAAATATTGTCAAGCTTTTTTACAAATATGTTGGAATTGGTTGAAACACAGAAAAATAAAAAATACTAAAAAAATTTAATATATGTATGCCTTTAATAAGAAGTCATGGGTCTTTTTGAACTACTATCTATGATGGGTATCTTATCATTGTGAATTAATTTACTTCACCTTGGCTTTGCATTCAATTTTTCTTTCTCTTCTCTCTTAAATCTTTTGAATCAAGACTAAATGAAACAAGGAAAGTTAAGATGAGCTCTAGTGACACCCACATTAATGTTTTTAATCATGTAACTATCACAAGGACATCATTAATGAATGATCATGACCAACTATTTGATATGTTTGTGTTGAAGTTGAACTTTTTAATTTCTTATTATACAATAATAGAGGGGTTAAAATGTGTCAAAAAGAGATTATTTTTTAGACTTAATTTTGAAGAGTTTTTTTTAGGCTTCATATAAAAGAAATCATGTGTCTTCTATTAGGAGTGCATCATCAAAATAATTTTTTTTTCATATGTAATGAGATTTCACAACTAATTTTGTATCTCTAATTATAAGTTATTCATATAATAACAATTTAAATATTAAAATATATCAAATAACTATAGAAAAATATTCATTTTTTATGAACTACTATGCAAGACATTTTGAAGTAAATAAACCTATAAAAAATGTTAAATGTAAAAATCAAAAGATTAGATATGGAACGAATTGGTTGTCATTCCCTTGAAACTTGAGTAATAGTCTCCATATATTGGATCTTATTTGTATTTTTTTATGTGTGTTAATATTAGCTTAAGAATAACAATGTGCATGCCTTCACATGTTGGTTTATTCATAGATGGTAGCAAAAGATTGCCATCAAGGCCCATGTATTGAAGTCATGATATCTTATGACATTACAAAGATTGATCTTTTATATATGAGATAAAGGACGAGAAATACTTATTTATACATGCGATATATGACAAGAATTACACATTCATGTATGAGATATAAGTGAAAGATTTTCAATTTATATGTGATATAAGATAAGGATTATTCATATATATAGTACATGAAGAGGATTTTCCTCTCATGAATAAATATAAGATTATTATGTCTATGGGATATGTTCATACGATATTGCTTATTATATCTATGGCATTCTCCAGTAATAAAACTTTCATTCTAACTTAATCACATTACAGTAGATTCTGTACTTAAGATGCTTCTGCTTGACAACAATACAAATGTGGCTTTCATTTGGTTCCGAAAGCATCAATGCTGATTGCTAAACTTATGCAGAGAACTCACTTGATGCACAATTTTATCATTCGAGCGAATCTCTATCACTTTGGATTGGTCTTTCGTGTTCCCGTTTGCTAAACGCGAATCAAACTCGTTGGGTTTTTCAACTTTAACAACCAGTGAAGCCGACTTCAACCTTTTATGAGGAGAAGACCTCTGAGATGGTTGCTGCTTCATTTCCGAGGGCTGACGAGCATCAGCTCCCTTGCGTTTGTTTCTGGTTCCATAACACAGTTATATACATGAGAAAAGATTATAGATTGCCGGAGAAAACGAAATGAAAGCAGCGAACAGGAATGCTACCTACCTCGATAACTCGATACCGTTTTCTGAGCAAACATTGGAAAGAATCTCTCTGTGGTGAGTGTCGGAGATCTGCAGCTGTAATCTTAGTTCAGTCATCATTTCTACCTTTTCCTGTAAGAAGCAAAATCGATGAATTTCAATCACAATGATTATGTGAATCAGAAAACTTTAGATCAGGGAAAGGTCATACCCATGATAGAAATTTAGATTGCGCAGCGAAGGCTCGAAGAACCGCGGCATATGCCTCCTCCTCCAGACGATGAATGCGAGAATCCATGTCGATGTGAATCACTTTGCACAGCTATGGAAGCAGAACAAACCGTATCTCTTTGATTTGCTCAACTCTCCAAGCTTCACCAAATTGCTTTCGCAACAGAGACGGCGGACAACTTTATATCAATTTTTCGTAAATGATTTTCTTATAATTCTATTTTTTTTTTATTTTGGATATACCAATATATTTTTCTCGTATTTAAATGTTTTTAATTCCGGAATTTTTCGTGATTTTATGCGTTTTTGTTAAGCATATTCGCACTGTTTTTGCAATATCTGAAATTTAAAATTCATCGTTATATCTCTAATACATTTTAAGTATTTGATACGTATCTCTGATATCTAAACTGAAATAAACAATTATTAAATACAATAAAAATTTATCCAATAATGGAAAATCAAAAATCGAAATATCGATTAACAGTTGTTTTCTTACACATTTTTTATAGCTATCTTATATCAATTTCGACAAAAAAAATATTAATAAAAATAACGCAAAACAAATATCAAAACAAAAACAAAATGTTTAAACATTTTTAAAAAAGAATTGAAATAGTAGTAATCATGAGTTATTTTAAATAAATTTATTAAATTCTTTTATAAATAATGAATAAGACACATTATTCGTATATTTATAAACAAAAGATCAATACAAAACTCAAATAAAAGAGCAGTTGCTGTTTCCAACATGCAAATAAGATAATTTTTTGCCATCCTAAATAAATATAATAATTTCAAAGTATAATTACGTATATAAATGAAAAAATAGGTAATTTATGAAGATTTATATAATTTATTTAATAAACAATATTAAGATGGTAGATTGTATTTTAGTTTCTCCATTTGTGAAGATGTTTTCCCACGAAGCTTAAGAAATTGACATGAATTTTGAGAAAGAGGATCTAGGGACATATTCATCACAAGCAAGTGAAAAAAAATAAATAATAATGAAAAATATAACTATCAATGAGAATAAAAATATATATATATATATATTATAATATTATCTCTTGTTTTAAAGAACACATATTTAGTTAATCTCTAATCTCAAAAATAATATTTTTCAAACCTATTAATTAAATATTTATGATCAATTATTTTTAATGAAACAAATTCAATCAATTTTATAACATTCAAAACTTCTAGAACTTGAAGTTTCTCAATGGTTTTACTTGAGAAGTGACCTCAACAATGAACTCAGAAGACATGGTGGGAAAATGCCTAGCTTTGCCATGTTAATAGTTGGCATGTATTTATTATTATTTAAAGTATAAATTCTCAAGCATAAGATGAGAATGAAAGCAATGGTTGAAAAATTATGTCTTCATAATCATGATTTTTTTAAATAAAAAAAAATATTGAAATATAAATTATGATAACTATGATGTACATATTTGACACTTTAGAAATAAATATTCTATTTGACATTATGAAATTTTGATATGTTATATATTTCTTATAAATATATAGATATTTAAGTTATGTAGATTTGAACATCTAAAATCTTTTTTTTAGGATAAATAAAACTTTTAAATTGGCATTTCTCACCTTTGATTTGTCTAAACTTTATTATCATTTATGTCAAGTTGTGAAGTAAGTTATGGTTTAACAATAACTAGCAATCAATGGTGGATAATGACGATATTATATGATAGTGTTCAATGATAGATGTAGTGGATAAAATTTGATAGTGATGATAAGAATTAGTAACAAGTAACGATAGGTAAAGATGAGCCATGAGAACAATCATGATAAAAAATGATGATAACAATTGATGGTGGACATTGATGACATAGTAATTAATAAAGATAGTGGACAATGGTGATTAACAATTATAAAGAATAACGAGGGGTCAATGGTGATGATGCGAATAGTCCTATCGATTAGTATTGATCGACAACATTTATTGAAAATGATAATATTAGTCAGAGGTGATAGTTTATAACAATAAATATTAGTTTTCATCCATTATAATAATGGATGATGCCTTATTATAAAATTAAAAGGTAAAAATATGAATTAAATTTAATATTTGTTTTAAGAAATGACATTTCATTTTTATTAATTGAACAAATTAATCATCTTTTGAAGATATTTTTTAGAGGATTTTAAACATCAATTAATCAAATATATAATTTTGAGAAAATTTTAAAAGACATGAAATGCCTTTCAACCAAACAGCCCATCAAAATCGTGAATGATCGGACGGTCCATGTTCTTCTCTCTACTACGAAGAAACACCAAAATATTAATACACATTTGCTGCCAAGAGACATGGCAATTGGGCGGGCCACATTGATGTTGGTCATCCCGTGGATGTCGAAGCAGGAATCCTACGCCTATCTTCTTCAAGAAGCTTCTTTGCCTAATCTTGCATTTGAGGTCGCTGCCGACGTTTCTCCCGAAAAAGTGGGTTTTTTTTTTGGCGCTCGACAATCTCTTTTGAAAACCCAAAACACTTCTCTTTCTTTCCCGCCTTCTCCCAGTCCCCTCGTCGGCGATGGCCGCGCAGCAGCAGAAGCAGCAGAAGATAGACGGTAAGCAGGAGGAGTTGGAGGAGTTTCAGCATGGCCCATTTCCCATCGAGCAGCTTCAGGTAAACATCTCACATGGCCGATCTTTCTCGTTCCACCTGACATTCTCATGGCCTATCCTTTCTCTCCTGTTTTTATGAATTGCCAATGGACATGCGTTTTCGGAATTTCCTATGAAGCAGCGGTCATGCGATTGGCAAGTGGTTGAACTTCTACTTTTTAGCGCGAGGGTTTTCATTTCCCGTTTGAATGCAGTCATCTTCGTGTCCAATGATGGCTATTTTCTTATAGTTTAGCCTGCTGGTATGAATTCCCATGTAACCAAGTTCCTGGATTCGCCCAATATGCGTTTTATTTTACTTTCTGAAGAGATGGTTTCTTGGACGTAATACTTTCAGTATTAAGTTGGTTTTCTGAGCATGTTGTAACTTAACTTCGGACTGCTTTGGTCGGTTTTCTGATCTTTTCATGGTTCTTGCAAATGTCATGATGGCATTAACTTGCTTGCGTTTCACCATTATGATGATGTCTATTTGTATCCTCCAATTTGAAGACAAATATCAACTTATGTTCCTCAAGGAAATGTTCTTTATTATGCCCTGTTAGAATTTGGTAACATCGTTAATTAAGGTAATTTGAATGCATTGTTGCTTTTTAGTTTCTTGAGAGGTATTTCAGAAATTGTTGCAAGTTGGGCTATAATAGCTCAAACTTTATTTTTCTATTTATTTATTTTTGGTTATTATGCATTGTTGATTGACTTTAGTATTAAAGATATGTGGCATTAGCAACCTAGTTCCTGCATCTATTTTGAGCTGTGTTTTGGTTTCCCCAGGTCATTTATAGAATCATACCATGCACCACCACCCCAATTAGACCTTTCCTACAATTTCATTGGAACATAGTGTATGGGTATTCTTTGATGTTACAATGATGTGATGACATGACATGCTATCATTCTATGACCAAAAACAAAAATGTGGTCCTAAAACTCAATTGGAACCTCTAATTTGTTCTTTTTAGTGGGTCCTTATAAGAGATAAGTAGATCAAGGCTTTGTTCTTATCTTGTCCTAGCATAAAGGTAGAAGTTTATCAAATCCTCCATTTGAAAGTTATACATACCAACAACTTCAAAACATTAGTACTAATGTTTTTTTACTTATATTTGTTATAAATCAATAAAAACTGCCTACATAGTCAAGATAAATCAATCAAAACAAAGTCAAATTCATTTCACCTAGATAATGATAAACATTTATTATCTTATCCATATGTTGTGACTTGGTATCTAAATGACTTCAATCGTACATATTTATTATATTATGTAAACATATTGGGTGCTAAGACATAGTAAAATTGAGTCTTAAAAGTAAGCAAAAGCCCCTTAAAGTAGAATAGACTAAAGGCCTTAATTCAATAGGTTTTGTCTAACCTAATTTAAGTTAATTAACATATCATTAATTCACTAACTCAAGAGTGCTAGTGAGCTCATTTGTTCTAGATTACAACTTGTCAATCTTAGCCTAAACTTTTGACATGTCGATAAAGTGTGACATAACTAGACATTTTAACTTTTATACAACTTTTAATTTCTTTTTTGTGTAATGCATGACTTCTTATGAGAGGTAATCTAATTGTTACAGATTCCCTCACATTCTTATGTTCTTGTAAAGGCATGAACCAAAAGACTATTGTATGAAGGTTTATTAAACATCATGAATAGTTGTTTTTATGACTCTAAATATACAACTTCCAAGACATATGTCAACAATTTATTGCTTTTGACAAGGCTCCTCTCATATGTTATTTTCAATTTTTTAAAAAGGATATTGTCATACTTATTTAACTTTCATTCTTACAAATTATCATTTCATCTTTTAGGATTTATAGCACACAATGACTTAGTATTTTGATTTTGTACCTTATTATTCTTTTATTTCTTGAATGTTGGAATAAAAGCAAAAAACAATATTCTTTTCTCAAGTTTTTTCTCTTTTATGTAAGTTTTAAGCTTTCACCTCTTTCATTTAAATTTAACAATTCAAACTTTACGAAACTTTTTAATTTTTCATTATGAGTGTGCCATGTTGGTTATTGTAAATAAAGCATTGTATCTTAGTGTTATTAGTTAATATTACTTTCTTTTTTTTAGTTTAATGAAGCATTTCCTTTGAATATTGACATATTATGTTATCCTTATGTATAAATCAAAGTGTGAAGGTTTATTATTTTTTTGGATAATGTGTCAACCATTGCTTTGTAATTATACATTTTGATCCAATAGAGAGATAAAGAGAGTTTATGTTACATAACTTAGTAACATATATTGTATATGTGCCACTTGTTTGGCTAAAAGGTGGTTCATCTTGTCTACATGTAGTTGAGAGAGTATCTTGACCTTAATGATACAATAGGAAGGTTAAAAATCACATGTCTTGTATTATACTAAAATTGGTAATATAATCACAAAGAAAAATTTGAAAAAAGTTTGTTTTATTCTAACGAAAATTTTAACCCAATGATGCTAATTCTGAAGAACATAATTATTCAAATATTCAATTTTAAAAAAATGCTATTTAAATAAAAACATGATTGTTTAATATCCATTCAAAAGTGATATTGTTAATGTCACTCTTGTGTTGAAGACCCTTTTGTTAGCTTGGTTGGATCTAAAGAATAGGAAATCACATGAGATGACTTTGCCAACAAACAAGTAGATGTAATAATCTATCAAAGCATAAGAGCAAGAATTATGGCCCATAATAAAAGGATGCAATCATATGGAACAAATGGAGTAACAATTGCAAAAAATTATCTATGTTATGACAATATGATTTTCAATCATAAAAATGCTCTTGTCAATAATCATGAGGGAAATAACCAGTGAATCATTACATGCTTTCATATGAATTGAGGTGTATATTATTTCAATACCAATGTTCTTTTATCAATATGAATACATATATTCATGTCTTCAATATCATCAAAGTATCTATCATGTAATAATATAATTATCATGTCATGTAATAATCGTTCTCTTATAAGAAGTCCATATTAACCTTAATCAATAAAGTTGTCATTTTACAAGTCATTCGGCTAATGTAGTTGATTATATTACATTTTTTACACTTTATCTCATAACCAATACTATAATATTCATCCGAAAGGGCATCTTTGATAATATCATACCTTAAGAAAACATATAAGCATATTATGTAATGATAATAATCATCAACAAAATAACATGTATATAGTATAATATAAAAGATATAGTATAATGTGCATTAAATAGCTATCAATTATTTTAATCATGAAACAAAATGGCTCATGCTAAAGAAAAATAAACAAAAGAATCATAAGATATGCAGAATCCTAGGCCACCACAACAAGCTTAAAGGTAAAATCTAAGGAACAAGATGTAAAGCAAAATTATAATAAGATGTACACATGAATATTTATAAAAAATGAATTGACTTACAACAAATACCAAAGCAAAGCACAGGGTAACAAAGACTTAATTCATGGTTTATGGTTGAGGATAACAACATAACTCATCGTCTATGGTTGATGAGAATACCATAATGCAACATTTAGGGTCACAATGATGTTTGGGATATTAGTTCAATTATTAAATATTAACTATAGGGTTGACCTTATACAAATCATCTCAGACCTAAACCTAAATTATAAAGAAAATTTAGTTTTAAGATATCATTTAATCTAATTTAGGCACAATTTATTTCCAAAACAACATATCATAATTAAATAAATTAGCTATAATTAATTGGCTTAGTCAAAATGATGCTTAATTAAATTTTAGGAAAATTTTTTAAAGGAATTTATGTTCATAGTGGTGATCTTAAAGATGATAACTTCCTTTGATGACGATACAAAAAATGAAGATGATCTCATCTAGGAAGATGGAGAAAAGGGGTGGCACCAATTTGGAAGAGATGTGTGGTATTGGTTGCATTGCAATAGTGAGTGCAAGAAAGATAGTGAGAGAATGGGGAGAGGGAGATCGTGATGGTGAGAGAGATGAGATTCAAGATGGGGGTTGCATGAGGGAGGATTTAGGTGATTAAAGTTATGGTATTATTAGTTTTATGTGAATATCGTCTTGTTCAATTAGACAAGATTGGTTTAGTATTTTATTTTATTTAATATTGTTATAGTCTATCCAGCTTAAAAAATTTATACCTTAAATTTATATTCGAATTCTCAAACAAATGCGAATATTTTATGGTAAACTCTTCGTTGAGCTCCCAAACACTCTCCTTATCAGAATGTTTTTGTTATATTATCTTCACGAAAGGAATAGAATGATCATAAATTGACATCTAATGATCATTAATATGTTCTGACTCCATATAACTCAAATCATCTTGAATCATCAATGAATTTATGTTGAATTATATGAGAGTTGTTATGAACATATTATTGCAAAGAAGAGATAAGAAAGACATCATCCTTAGGGAAAGTTGTGTGGTAAGTCTAAGTGATAAACAACATTGTTTACATTGTGATCACCCTCAAATGGCCTAATGAAACAGGGCTTATACTTGTCAATTTTATCAATTATTATGACTTCTCCCATAGTTGATGCCTTGTGAAAGACATGTTATCCAACTTGGAACTGAACAACTTGATGCTTGGGATTAGAATGTCACTTTTGCCATTTAACATTAATCGAAGACACTCATGAATAATGAAAATCTTCTTAGTAGTCTTGTTCAACTTGTCTTATTAGTCTCTTGCCAATATTTAACCAACAAATTAGAGATTTGCATCTGGTCATATAATGCTTCACATGGTGCCATGCCATTGTTGCTTTGGAAACTATTATTGTAAAAAATTAAGAGAAATATAACTTTCTCAGCTTCCACCAAAGTTAGGTACACATGCCTACAATAGATTCTTCAAATTTTGCACAATACATTATAACCAATCTCTTATTTGTGGGTTAAACACTATAATGAAGTAACCTCACGTACCTTACTTTATAAGTCGAAAATAAATCTCAAAACTGTCAAACACAAGAATCGTAGGGAATTTGCATTCAAATTATGTGGTTCGTGTAGATCTAAGCCAATTTATCTATAAAGAAGTGCTTAATCAAGAGTAAATGACTTTTTTTAGTGAGCATGTCTACCACTACTCAAAGAACAGCATTGCACTCTTTGTATCTATGTACAACAATAGTGAAATCTATGGCCATCTCATCCTACTTTTATTTTGTAATTGGAAGAGGTTGCAACAAATCATTAGGTTTTTGATGCTTAGCTTGGTCCACATGATAGGTCAAACACTTACCCATCAATTCAATCATATCTTTCTTTATAATAGGTGTCTAGAAAAGCTAAGGTCTTGATACAACTTTTTGCTCCCTTAATAGCTAGAATAAGTAAAATGAGCCTCTTGTAACAATTTCTGTCAAAGTCTTGCATGATTTGGGTTGAATAATTGGTCTTCAAATCTCAAAGTATCATCCCCATCTATATTGAACTTTGGCTTTGGACCCAATTAAACATATTCTTTGATGTATCTCATTTCTAAATTCTTTAGCTAGGTTGCATGAACTTGGTCATGGATCTTAAGCTGGAGGGTCATTAAAGAAAAAATAGATCCACAACTCGGTGATATGACCCTAGCTAAAGTTGTTCCATCTCAAGCACCAATTGTTGTGATTGCATGATCATCTAAGTTGCACCACTTGAAAACTTCTTACTCAAAGCATCTACAATTACATTTGTTCTGGTTAGATGATATTGAGGTTTCAAATCATTGTACTTTATTTGCTTAAGTTATTATCTTTTTTTTCAAATTCAATTTTTTTATGTGAAACTATACTTCGTGCTATTGTGATCTTTAAAGACTTTGTTTCAAACTCCATCAAGATAGTGCCTCATTATCTTTGAAGAACAAATAATACTAGCAAGATCAAGGTCATGAGTGGGATAATTCTTCCCTGCATATTGAGTTGCTTGGATGTATAAGCCACCACCTTATTATGTTGCACAAGAATATAGCCCAAGCTTTGATGCAAAGCATCATCAAATATTTGGAAACCATTGATACCTAAGAGAAGTGTGAATTGGAGTTGATACTAGGCAACGCTAAAGTCTCTAAAAACTTTGCTCGCAAGCATAAGGCCATTCAAATTTGATTGGCTTTTGATTAAGGCTTGACAAGGGTCCAATAATATGAGAAAATCTCTCCACAAAGCATTTATGATATTCTATTAAACCAAGATAGTTAATGAATTTCTATAAAATTACTTGGACTCAACCACTCCATATTGTCTTGACTTGAATAAGATCCATAGAAATATCAATACCATTAATGATGTAATTAAGAAATCTATCTCTCTTAGCAAATATTTATAATTTGATTAGTATAAGGCTTGTTTTCATTAATTTGAAGTACAATCCTTATATGTTGAGTATGGTGTAGTTTGCTCTTAAAGTAAATCGATATATTATTGACAAAAACTATAATGATTCAAATATGTTTGAAGGTTTGATCCTTCAAATTCATATAAACAAGTAAAGTATTAATCAATTAAAGGGCATCATCAGAAACTTATTGGGATCAACTAATCCTAAATGTTGTCTTAAGCACCTTTATTCTCTTGATATTCAATTGGTAATAATATGATGATTAATCTTTGAAAACATAAAAGTTCTTTGAAGTTGGTCAAGCAAATCATCGATTTTGGGATGGGAATGTTTTTCATAGTCACCCTGTTAAGTTTTATATATTTGATTCAAAATCTCAGGCATCAATCTTTTTTCTAATCTCCAATGATGACACATTTGGCATGAAGAAACCTTCATCAAGAAATTCTTACAATTGCTTCACTGGTTCTTACAACTCTAAAATTGCCATCTTATATGGGTTTTAAATATTGGTGTAATACTAGGAAGCAAATCTATAAAAAGTCAATCTCTTTTATCTTGTGGCAACCCAAAAATATCGTTAAAACATCATCAAATATTTGTATGACAAATAAACTATCCGAGCTCAGACTAGGTTTTATAGCTTTCAAAACACGATTCAAACAAACAATACATTCATGTGTAAGCATCTTTTGGACTTGAATCACAAAAATAACTTAAGCTCCTACTCCTTTGGAGCTAACAAACATGAAAGCCTATCTACTAGGCATTTCAAAATTAATTATCTTTTGATGACAATCAATGGAAGTATGATATGAAGATAATCAATCTATGTTTAATATTATTTCAAAATGAGATATAGGAAAGAATATGATATGAATAGGCATATTCACATATCTCAAAATCACAATTCTAAATATATTGACTTCTCTTAAATACTGATTAAATTGATAATAATAGTCATGAGACATTTGAATTATGTAAAATAATCATATATCTTAAATGCAAATCTGTCTAAAATAAAAGAATGAGATGTCTTATAATCAAATAAAATATTTGCTGATGCTTTGCAACCAAAATAATACTTATCATGACATTAGGAGCCTCTCATGCCTCCTGTCGATTCATAATAAATGGCCATGATGGAATGAGTGATTTTACAGTTGATTTTGTCGTTATCTTGCCAATGATGATACTCTTCGATGTGGAACAAGAGGATTCTATTGATATGTTTTGGGAGCAAAGAATTGTTGCAATTGGGGAGAGCGTTGTCCTTTTTCCCTTTATCTTCAAATCTTTGATGTCGTCCCATTCAATCCTTTGTTACTATGGTCCATTGCCCTATTTGGTCAACGACCCCTATTGTTATCTTTGAGCCATTGGAGGACAATTCATAGTTTTGTGGTTATGTTGATGATAGTCATAACTTTTGCCTAATGTCAAATAGTAAGTCCTAATATGCTAGTTACTTAAAGAAAACAATGATGTTTGTGTTTTCTTTTCTGTCATTGGGATTGGAAGTGATGTTTCTTGGGATTTTGGCTACACTTTTTTTTGTAGTCATAGCTTTCTTTTCTTAGTTGTTTGAATTTCATGTCTACTGATCTACATAAACTATTTGATCAAACACTCCCCTTTAGGATTTGCTATTAAAAGGAGATAAAGATCTTTTGATGTCCTCTCTAAGATCCTCCAAAAAGTAATGAACTTTGTAAACCTTGCTCTGGTCTATGTGTAATATGAACTTAACTATTTGTGAGAATTGGAGCGCATATGGGCAAATGGCCATTGGTCTTGCTTCAATTTAGTTAAATCATGGAGAAGTGTTATCTTCTCTAGCATAGGCAAATGGTGGTTCAAGAAATTTATTTTCAAAAATCCTCCTAGGAGACGATAGTGCTAACTCTTAGGAATTTTGGTGATGTCGTTCCCATCAGTCATCTGCACTTGCTCAAAGATGAAAAGTTGTCAAATCCATTATACATTCTTCTCAGCACTTTGTCACCCTCAAATCATCCTCTATTTCTTTGAGCCATGCAGAATACTCCAAGAATTCCACTATGCCATCAAAACTAGAAGGATGATTTTCATAATTTTTTCTGAGAATCAAACATTCTCCTCCAAAACATTCTTGAGTATCGTCAACATCTTCTAGAACAATGACTCCATTAACTTAAATTTTTGTGGCTATTGAAATTGCAGATTTTGATGTCCTCTCTAAGATGCTCCAAAAAGTAATGAACCCTGTAAACCTCACTGTAGTTTGTGTAGTATGAACTTAACTATTTGTTAAAGTTGGAGCTCATATGGGAAAACAATCACGTGTCTTGCTCCAATTTGGTCAAATCATGGAGAAGTGATGCGGACATCAAAGCTTGGCGTTGCACGAACAACGGGGGAACAATTTTTATTTAAATTTTCAAAATATTTTTTGAAATATTATGAGGTAAAAAATGATGCAGTGACGTACGCGCCGAAACATGGATTCCGGAACATCTTTCGGAATCGAATTCTGAGTTCAAACGGACTCCCAGGAGCCAAAACAGCACGAAAAACACTTTTCCTGCCGCCGGCTCCTTTCGCCGCCTACGGCTGCCTCCTGCCGCGCCGTCCGCCGCCGGAGCCGCCGCCGAACCAGACCCGGGTTCGACCGACGAACCAGACCCGCGCCCGAGTCCCGCCCAGGCTCGTCGACCCGCACCAACCTGTGACCCGCGCCGACCCACGCCAGCCCTCATCGACCCGCACCAACCTGTGACCCGCGCCGACCCACACCAGCCCGCACCGACCCGCGACCTGTGACACGCGCCGACCCACGCCAGCCAGCACCGACCCGCCGCAGCCGCCGCCGCGCCTCCAGCCATCCGAAATTAGGGTTAAATAAACTTAATTTTCATTATTTTTCTCAGAATTTTAAGAGTCGGTTTGTAATTTTTAGGTGACTTTTAATTTACCCATGTGTCCTTTAGTATTCCCATGTTATGAGTTAAATGTCTTTTGTACCCTTATGGATTCCTATATAAGGGGAAGTCCTCTTCTGTTGTAATAGATGGAATAGTTAATGCAAGCTTTTGAGTTTGTTTGTTTCCATTCTGAGCGTGAGTGCTCTGAGTGTCTTTGGCGTGCCGACTCGTCAAAGCTCTGATACTGGGAGGAGGGACGTGAGGTCCAAGTGGTGAGACGCCACTCCAGTTTTGGCGTGCTGATTCGCTGAAGCTCTGGTACTGGGAGGAGGGGTGCGAGGCCCAAGTGGTGAGATGCCACACCAGTAAGTTATCCCCGACACTGGTTCTACTATCCATCTTCCTACCCCTCCACCAAAATCTCAAAATCTAAAGCTTTTTACCATTTCCCTTTCCTTTTCTATCTACACACACAATCCCGTATCTTTTCGTGTCGCCCATACCCCTTTTTGTCCTACATCAAGAAGTGTCATCTTCTCTGGCACAGGCAAATGGTGGTTCAATAAATTTATTTTCAAAATCCTTTTTAGAGATAAACTCATATGAATTTTGGTGATGTCGTTCCCATCAATCATCTGCACTTGCTCAAAGGTGAAAAGTTGCCAAATCCATTATGCATCCTTCTCAACACTTTGTAACCCTCAAATCATTCTCTATTTCTTTGAGCTATGCACAACACACCAAGAATTCCACTGTGCCATCAAACCTAGAAGGATGGGTTTTCAAATTTTTCCATAGAATCAACCATTATCCTCCAAGACACTCACGAGTGTCCTTAACATCATCTAGAACAACAGCTCCGTTAGCTTAAATTTCTGGAGCTATTGAAATTGCAGGTTTTGCTTCCACTTGTTGTGTGTGGACAGCCTATTGTACTACTGCTTGTTGTGCTATTTATCTGCAACTTGTGCTGGCTCCCGAATTGTTGTGTGTTGCTGGTGGGCTGCTAAACGTGCTTCTTGTTCCTGCTTGTATTATTTTGTCTGTTACTGCCTGTACTATTTTTTTCCCATTATGATTAGATTTGCTATGCTTATATCGTCAGTTTCTTAAGTAATAAAGGAGAGCACTTGGTTTGTTGACTCTCATCTCAGGTAAGTTTGAGTTTTAGCCCATTGATGTTGTCTTTGTCCTTAACAAGTTTGGGAATGCCTCTAACACCACTTAATAAGGGTTAAAATGGGAGTATGGACCCAATTGTGACTTAAGGTTGTTGGAACACAAGTAGTTAAAACTGTATTCAGCATAAAAACTTAAACGTATACATGCCTTGAATTTTACCATTAAATGCCTTTTTTTTTAACATGCTCAAGCAAACTATATAAAGTGATACTTCTTTCAGGAGACATTTTTACATCTTGAGATCTACTGTGCCATATCTCTACTACATTGAAGTAATGATGATGATTAAAGAATACTCGAATTATCATTTATTTACCAAGTGTTTCCATTTCAAAATTTTAGTTCTGGTACACTGGTCATTTGCCCTTTACTTGCTTCATTTATATCCTTTTTCTTTGATGAGCTTCTTGTCATTTATATTCTATGTTGTCATTTTGATATGTTTTCATTTCCTTTACAGACTAAGCATGAGAATTCAATCATTCTTATGTCTCCTGTCAATGACTAGTTGAATGCTTGTGTTTCCAGAGGAATTTCTGTTGATGATTATATGATAAAAGCTTTTTTCTTGTCAAGGAATCCGGGGTAGCTGCAGTTGATGTTAAAAAACTTAGAGATGCTGGTCTGTGCACGGTTGAAGCTGTTGCATATTCTCCAAGGAAGGATCTCTTACAAATTAAAGGAATCAGTGAGGCAAAAGTTGACAAAATTATTGAAGCAGGTACTTTTTCTTTTGTTTCATTCTATTATCTTGTAAGCTCCAATGAGAAGATATGTCTTGCATTTTCTCTCTTAAGTTTTTTGAAGTACTGGTATGATTTATAATAATTTGCTCATGACATTTGACATAACTCTTTTTGCCAGCTTCAAAGCTTGTTCCTTTGGGATTTACAAGTGCTAGCCAGCTTCATGCACAGAGACTTGAAATAATTCAAATCACATCTGGGTCAAGGGAACTTGATAAGATCTTGGAAGGTAATTTGAACGTAAACAATTGTGCATCTTCTAAATAGAGTCAGAAATGCTGCTTTTTTAGTTGAATGTTTGATTTTAGTCATCTTTTTACTTACCAGGCTACTCTTTGTGCAGGAGGGATTGAAACTGGCTCCATCACTGAGTTATATGGCGAATTCCGCTCTGGGAAAACTCAATTATGTCATACTCTTTGCGTTACTTGTCAGGTTCTTATCTAAATATTCCATTTCTAAATGCTTAAATTTTCCTTATTTGATTATTTCCATCATATTATTGTTTAACATGGGTAATACTGCAACCAACTGGATGTTTTGGTTCTAATTTTTTTTAATTAAGCTCAACCTTAATTTTCTTACAAAATCTTGGCAGAAATTAATTGTTGTCTGATAATGTTTTCAGTAGTTCCATTTACTTTTTTTAAGTTACCAAGTGAGGTGTGTGAAAATTAAGTCATTTTCATTCATGGGATGGCATTTAAAGCTTTCCCAGCCATTTGTTGATTTTATGCTCTTTTCTTGTTAGGCAATGTCCATTAAAATTTTAGTTGTACAGCTGCCATTGGATCAAGGAGGTGGCGAGGGGAAGGCTTTGTATATCGATGCAGAGGGCACTTTCAGGCCTCAAAGACTCATACAGATTGCAGAAAGGTGGTGTTTAATTCAGGTATAAATTTTTCCATTGTCTTTCTATGGCTGATAAATTTTGGGAAGTTCCAAAACACTGCAGGTTTGGATTGAATAGTGCCGATGTTTTGGAGAACGTTGCTTATGCTAGAGCATATAATACAGATCATCAGTCAAGGCTTCTCCTTGAAGCTGCTTCAATGATGGTTGAGACGAGGCATGGCTGTTTGATCTTCCTCAGGCTTATGATTTCCTTTCTTTGAGTTGATGATCATGCAAGTGCATATTTAACCTTTGCTTTAACACAACATGTGATTTTTCTTTTACTTTTGTAGGTTTGCCATCATGATAGTGGACAGCGCAACGGCTCTTTATAGGACCGATTTCTCAGGAAGGGGAGAACTATCGGCAAGGCAGATGCACTTAGCCAAGTTCTTAAGGAGCCTTCAGAAGATTGCAGATGAGGTAATCTTTGCCACAGGTTTTTTCTTTTTCAAAATACAAATGTGATCAATCAAAAGAAAACCATGTTAACTGAAAGTTCAACAAAAAGTATAGGAATTTTTAAACTTTTTTGCTTTGATGTGTAAAATGATTGGGAAGACTTCTCACATTTAATAAATCTTAATCATCACTTGGTGCAGTTTGGAGTTGCTGTAGTCATCACTAATCAAGTTGTTGCTCAAGTGGATGGTTCAGCTATCTTTGCAGGGCCACAGATCAAACCTATTGGTGGAAATATAATGGCACATGCCTCCACAACAAGGTTGAAAACATGCTGCAGACTCTTCTTTCCTAGAAAAGTTGCTTCACTTTCTTCAAAGTTTGGTTATCTTCAACTTGGGTTTTATGATGTTAGGCTTGCTCTTCGAAAGGGGAGAGGAGAGGAACGCATCTGTAAAGTTATTAGTTCACCTTGCTTAGCCGAAGCAGAAGCAAGATTCCAGGTCTGTTCTGAAGGTGTTACTGATGTGAAGGACTAACTAAGCCAACGGTTAAAACATTGTATTCTGCACAAGCAAACCTTTGTATGCTGGAGAGGAGGAAAATCAAGTTGTAGCTTCTTGTATCCATCCTTGGAAGCATTATCAACATTTTTTTGCAACTTTCTAGTAATGTAATGATAGATTTGTCTGAACTGGTTGATATGTGCAAATTGTTTTTTTTTGTTTATGAATATTGTTGTATTGGGTATAAAAATTACATTTTGGATCATATTTGTATGATATACTTAGTAGGTATTTGAATATTTGTATGTTATTGGCATTTTGGATCATATTTGTATGTTAATTTATGACATTAATTATCTGTTATCTTATTTGCATATTTATTCATGATGTTAGTTATCTAACATTTTATTCATATATTTGTTTATAGTATGATATACTTAGTAGGTATTTGAATATTTGATAAGATTAAGATATCTTATATATATAAGATCATCAACATATTATCTATTGTAGTTAGGATTATGATATAGTTTATGTATAGAATCACCAACATATTATATATAATATAATTGAAAGTATGATATTTTTGATTAAAAAAGTCACCAACATCTTATCTATAATATGGTTAGGATTATGATATATTATTTTTATAAGTTATTAGAATTTTATGTATAATGTGACTAAGGTCATGTTTCTTATATAAATGTATATAATTATTAGTATTTTATGTACTATGATTAGGGCTATGAACCTTTTATATATAAAGTACTAATATAGTATGCATATTGTGATTGGAGCAATGATATGTTATTATTTGGTATGATATTGGTTAAAGTTTTATTGTTATTTGTTCTAAAAGATAATGGTTCAAAAGAAAATTTGGCTCTATGAAACTTTATAAATAGAAAGTTTGAAATAAAAAAACATACATAGATGTTGTGTTCATTTTTTTTGGAAATATTAAATTATAAAAAAATTGAGCCACTATTACAAACTTAATGATAAAAAATACTTAGTTATCATTTATTCATACTATATATTAGATTAAAATCACATAATATACCTTATAAAATAACATATAAAGAGCATATAAATAAAATAATATATATTTTTTTAAATTACTAAAGCTTCTATGTAAAGAAACCAATTAAATTTTTTTATATTCTTTTTTTATCTTTTCACATTTTATCTTTTTCTTTTAGTTGGTCTTAGAATAATATTTTTTTTCAAATCCTTTTGGATTCTATTTTTAGAATATGTTATTTTTGAATATGATATGCCCTAATAATGACTCAATTGATTGTCCAATAGAAAAATATTTTATTAGACTAAAGTCATACTTATATTATTTCGAAAGAATATGTCACTTTAGACAACAAACATATATTTCTTTTAAAATTATACTTTTTTTTCAACCAACTTTTGTTCTTTTTTCTATTTTTTTATTTTCCAATTTAACATAATAAATAATTATTTGTTAATAACAATTTCTTTTTAGCTTTATTAGTTATTAACTTAATATTGTCATATGTTCACATATAATAAAATTTAAGAAAATCAATTGGTAATGCAATATGATGCTAAAATTTAGAAATAAACATTAGATGGTAATACAAGCATCACAATTATTATCAAAATTTTTAACTTAAGTTCTAATCCTTAATGAGGTCATTATGCATCAAATAGTAATATATCAAAGAAATGTATATATGTTAAAAACCCTATATAACGCTTTTTTTTATTATAGTGATAACATCTTTCAATTAGTCTCGTTCGCAAAATAACCTTTTTTCTTGAACTCTAATTCCTTTCTTTTGGATTTGCATACAGAAATTTGTCTAATTTATTAATTAAATCACTTCTTCTCTCTACTTTTCTCTTCTTTCTCTCTCCTTGGACCAACTATAAGATTTTCCCATTTCTCAAAACTCTTATAACATTTAACCTTCATCCCTTTTAAAAGTTTACACACATTATTTATACTTCTCTGACTCTTCTTATTTCCTCAAATGATTGTCTATTTAAAGAACTCATTGTATGTTACCATTCGAGGATGAATCAAACAGAAGTTGGCAAACTTGTGACACTTGAGATTGAAGAACATAAAGAGTAAATATTAGGTAATATATTGAGAGAAGAATCATTCGATAATGAATAACTAATAATGTATTTTTAAGTTGAGGGGCTTAAAGATGAATTATCCTATATTAAATATCAAGAGAATGATTATGGTATTTATATGAGATGATATGATCTTAATATGTTTAGATGACTTTTAAACATAAAATTAACCTAGGTCAAAATAGAAATCTAAGAAGATAGTATTTCAACATAGTGAGATTAAAACATAACATTAGCTTAGTTCATCTCTTATGTTGTTTTATTAGAGTCCAACAGAGTTGTGTTCCTCATAAGGATGCTTTTAAAATTTTTTTCTTTGATATATAAATTCTTTTATTATCTCTTTATTTTGATTTCTTAAAATAAGTGTCATCATATAACATGATTTTATCTTTAATTTTATTGTGATCTCTTTTTATTTTGTTTTTCTTCTAAGATATGTTGCTAAAAATTATGTAAAGTACAATTATAATTTCTAGTGTCATTAATATTTTTTTTTTCTTATTTTATGTTTTTCATAAATTATAGTATTTAAGTAGATCTTGAGATGAATAAAATTTTTAGGAAAGAATATTTTTTAAGAAAAAAATATTACATAATAAGTTTGTTTGTGTTTGGCAAAGGTAGGTAATTTATTTGCCCTTAAGAGTGCTTGATAGTCTCTTTTAACCTCTCCTTATTTGTTTATCTTTCCTCATCATATTACTCTTTACTTTTTCTCTATATTAACCTATTTTGTTATATATATTTATATATGAACTATATTTATATCATAAATTTATAATTATCTATTTCACATAACAATTTGTTTTGAGAAAAATTGAAATGATGCAAGCCAATTGTTGGTTCAACAAAAATATCTAAAACAATATAATAGAATACGTAAAGCATTTGATATAAGGAAATAGATAAGCAAATTTATCTGCTAATAAATAAATACTACAAACCATGTTATCGTCATTTAAAGTACCAAAACATGAAATACCAATAAAAAATTATTAATATTGAATACTATAAATTATGCTATAAAATGAATTATGTTAATCAAGTCAAAAAAAATATTTTTTTAATGATTTTGTTTATTGTCTTGTTTTCATATACACAATTATTAGGTGATTGAGTTTCTTACTCCAACTATCAAATTTACAATTGAATTAGTATCTAATGTTTTCAATCAATTCATTGCTAATTTGTTTTTCATCACATGTCATCACAATGCATGAGTTGAAGGGTATAATTATGGAAGGAAAGTTATTTCATTTTCTCTTTAGAGGCTATGATCTCTCACTTTCAAGCATAACATGTCTTCTATTTTATACATCAATCACTTTGCATTAATTTTATATGCTACTTGTATATACTATAGTTAAAGAACAGAATATCATAAAATATGCTTTCTTAACAAAGAACATAGCCAATGTCCTTACGACACTATTAATGATAGCAACATGTGCATCAAAACATATTTTCAAAATACAAAATTATAAGTTCCATGTCAATTTCTTTAAGTTTTTGTGGGAAAGCATCTTCACAGATGGAGAAACTAAAATACATGTTACCATCTTCATATTGTTTATTAAATAAATTATATAAATCTTCATAAATTAACTATTTTTTCATTTGTATACGTAATTATACTTTGAAGCTCTTTTATTTGAGTTTTGTATTGATCTTTTTTTTTTATAAATATACGAATAATGTGTCTTATTCATTATTTATAAAAGAATTTAATAAATTTATTTAAAATAACTCATGATTACTACTATTTCAATTCTTTTTTAAAAATGTTTAAACATTATTCCTTCGCTTCTTTTTGTTTTTGTTTTAATATTTGTTTTGCGTTATTTTTATTAATATTTTTTTGTCGAAATTGATATAAGATAGCTATAAAAAATGTGTAAGAAAACAACTGTTAATCGATATTTTGATTTTTGATTTTCCATTATTGGATAAATTTTTATTGTATTTAATAATTGTTTATTTCAGTTTAGATATCAGAGATACGTATCAAATACTTAAAATGTATTAGAGATATAACGATGAATTTTAAATTTCAGATATTGCAAAAACAGTGCGAATATGCTTAACAAAAACGCATAAAATCACGAAAAATTCGGGAATTAAAAACATTTAAATACGAGAAAAATATATTGGAATATCCAAAATTAAAAAAAAAATAGAATTATAAGAAAATCATTTACGAAAAATTGATATAAAGTTGTCCGCCGTCTCTGTTGCGAAAGCAATTTGGTGAAGCTTGGAGAGTTGAGCAAATCAAAGAGATACGGTTGGCTCTGCTTCCATAGCTGCGCAAAGTGATTCACATCGACATGGATTCTCGCATTCATCGTCTGGAGGAGGAGGCATATGCCGCGGTTCTTCGAGCCTTCGCTGCGCAATCTAAATTTCTATCATGGGTATGACCTTTCCCTGATCTAAAGTTTTCTGATTCACATAATCATTGTGATTGAAATTCATCGATTTTGTTTCTTACAGGAAAAGGTAGAAATGATGACTGAACTAAGATTACAGCTGCAGATCTCCGACACTCACCACAGAGAGATTCTTTCCAATGTTTGCTCAGAAAACGGTATCGAGTTATCGAGGTAGGTAGCATTCCTGTTCGCTGCTTTCATTTCGTTTTCTCCGGCAATCTATAATCTTTTCTCATGTATATAACTGTGTTATGGAACCAGAAACAAACGCAAGGGAGCTGATGCTCGTCAGCCCTCGGAAATGAAGCAGCAACCATCTCAGAGGTCTTCTCCTCATAAAAGGTTGAAGTCGGCTTCACTGGTTGTTAAAGTTGAAAAACCCAACGAGTTTGATTCGCGTTTAGCAAACGGGAACACGAAAGACCAATCCAAAGTGATAGAGATTCGCTCGAATGATAAAATTGTGCATCAAGTGAGTTCTCTGCATAAGTTTAGCAATCAGCATTGATGCTTTCAGAACCAAATGAAAGCCACATTTGTATTGTTGTCAAGCAGAAGCATCTTAAGTACAGAATCTACTGTAATGTGATTAAGTTAGAATGAAAGTTTCATTGCTGGAGAATGCCATGCTGCTTAACCCAATTGTGAAGACGAAGTTTGCAAGAAACAAGTTTAATTTGTTAGAAAAGGAAACCTCACAATGGAAGTGGAAAATTTTATCATTAAAGTCGTATTTATTTTCCCATGGCAGCGCACTATTGCAAGACTCGTAGGCCACAATTTCCTAACCTTTGAAGTATATTATGAAGTGAGTACTGCACAAAAATAATATTATTTATGATTTTTTTAATTTGATAACTTAATAATTTTGAAAAATAAGAAGATTTTGTCTATAACTTAATAATTTTATCATTGACCAAAGATATGCTTCTAATGAGTTTATAAGTAGAGTTTTACATAAATAGATGGTTTCAAATCAATTTAAATAAAAAATATTTAATTTTATAAGTAAAATCATAGGTCTCATATTAAAACCCTACTTACGAACAACAAATAAGCACAATCATTTAAATACAAAATTATTAAACAAATGAAGACACTAAAACCTAAAAAGACTTCCTTATATCACGTCCATGTCAGAGAATTTTATTCTTTTCAATAATATATTCAAATAAAATTTTCAATGAATTCATATTACATTTTTTAAAATCATATTAATTTATTAATATTTTAATCTATAAATATTAAATCTCAAATAAATAATTTTATTATATATATATATATATAATTATAATTTATTAACTTAATTTTATAATTTACAACATCTCAAGGAAAATTGTAGGTACACTTTCATTTGCTTGACATATGTGTTGTGGAAATAATTTGGTGATTATAAAGCAGTGCAATTAAAGTCGTTTTCTTATAGTAAAGATATCTTGAACTTTCTTTGTGAAAAAAATAATAATCAACTAAATAGCTAAAATTAAAAAAGTCTCCAAGCCATCAAATAAAGCCCTTAGCCAGAGCCTTCAATAATTAACCCGTTAGGTCGCCGTCATTATTTGATGCCTCTTCTTTCTTTCTAAATGTGAACTAATGAAATAATAAGTAATAAGCTCGAACGTAATCAAGCATTCAGCCAATAATTTATGGTGCCTTCCACCAGCCAAACACCCCAACAAAAGGATGACTTGAAAGAAATACAGCACTAAACTGATTTAATACTTCATACTTAGGGATAACGTCTCTCTCTCTCTCTCTCTCTCTCTCTCTCTCTATCTATCTCTCTTTCTCTCTCTCACACTCTCTCTCAACTGAAACGTTCAATTCATGGCAATCAGATGTTCATTCCCAGATACAGCCATTCTTGCAAAGGCCAAGAGCTCAATGATCACAAGCAGGGATCCAAAACCTGAGAATCGGCTAGTTCAGCTTAAGAATACAACAAGTTCTCTGAAGAAGTTTACCCAAGTCAACAAGGTGAGCTTCCTCTATTTAAGCAAAAACAAGAATTTTATTACCAAATCATGGTGTGAGATGAGCTGAAACTTCAATAAAACAGGTATACGAGGACAAAGAGAATGGTGTACTCTGCTACAGAGATGAGAAAGGGGAATTAATCTGTGAGGGTTATGATGAAGGTCCAAGATTTACTTGGCAACCACCACAAGGCATCAAGAGGTAGGAGGAAGTGAGCTTATACCATGAACTATGGAGTTGGTTCATTCTACCACATCTTCGCTGCATCTCACTCACTCCATGGTGTGCTCTGCTTTCGTTTTTCCCTTTTTATGATTACTTCTTGCTTTTGCAGCCAAGCTGAAAAGTCAAGCATGGATGCGAGGCCCATGCTTCGAATCAGTGAACTCAACAACTGAAGATTAAAGCTCGTTGCAGTAACGATACCTATACTGGAGGAATGAAGCAAAGCAGGTCTTCTGCTTGTGTATTCCCTCCCTTTTGATGTAATGTTCTCATGTTTAGTGAAGATAAGGAGGATCTTTAAAACATGCTTCTAAGCTTCACACGAAAGCCACTTTTCATTTTAAGTGAATCAGCAGGCGACATCCATGTTGAAATAATAGAAAATCTAAAGAATTTTACATGGTAAAAGTAAAAATTATACTGATCAATGAAAAAAAATGAATACAATATGACAAATAACTATAAAGAATTATTAAATTATGGCATTATTTCTATCACATGACCTTTGTACATCACACTTCCACTAAATGCTGGTTCCAGAGATCATCCCGCGTTGCACACTCCCCGTTTCGGGATAGCTTAGGGTTAAGAACACCCTTTTCAATGGAAAGGGATTCACGAATCAAAACTATGAGAAGGATTACGTTACTTGTTTTAAATGAAAACTATAAGCGAAATATGTTGGATTAGACAAATTGAGAGGAAGAAGAATCTGGGTTTAAAGACGGAGAGCTGTACCTGGATTATATCATTGGAATGCCCCTCTACAAGAGTAGGCAAATATTGGCACTGGCGAAGGATTCGAGTTGCTTCGAAGTCGTTTTGATGTCAAATGTGTGAGCTGATTTATAGAGAAGACAGGTCTGGGCAGGAAAAAGAACCATTGGAGACAAGCGGTGTGGGAAGCGTTGAAAGATGCTCAAGTTGTTCGCATCTTATTATGCGCCAATGGTGAGTTCAAACTGCCATCCTTCATGCAGCAGACTTTCCAAATTTCATGCAGCCGATTCTCTGCCAAGACGAGCACAAATTCATTAACTGATGAAAAATAGTGAATGAAAGAAATTTAGCTGTATAAGTGGAAATCTTACTGAAGTTTAGGAAATTATATGGCTTGCAGCAGTCTTATTGTAGCAGTCTTGAAGGTCAGGCATGAACTTGGTAGGTTCCACAGCGGAAGGAAACCACTGATCTGGAACAACAAGAAAATAAGCAGACATTGCTTTTCTGAAACGCTTCTTGTATTGCTTCGGTGAAACCACCGTTGGAGAAGCGTTCTTAGGCCCACCTAAAATACCCGAGGCTTTGACCCATGTTTCCAGGTGCTTATCCCATGTATATTGCCTCATAAAATCAATAATTCCAATAACTAGTTCATGCTTCTTTTCATCCACCCCAACAAGTAACGAATAGTCCATCACATCAATCGACTGTAACAAGTTGAACACGTTTAAATATAGGATATAAAGAACAAAATATATTTGTGTATTCAACTTCTTAGTTAGGAGCTACATTATAATGATAATGCCATAAAGTCCACGCATTGAAGGGAAAATATCCACTCAAGTTGAGAGTAAAGATAATTGTGTGATGAAGAAATGAAGATAATTGTACAGAATTGTTAGCTAACTACTATATCTATAAGTGACGCTAATAGAAGTAAAGGTATATATTCCTCAGCAATCAAGACAGTACATGTAAAGGTACTCCAAATGTAAATAATTCAAGAATTTTGAACGTGGTGTTTTGAGAAGACGTGGAAAGTAAAAAAGAGATTATTATATTGTTATTCTATGTAATTTATCATGACTTCAAGATCAATATACCTTTTGATCTTGTTAAATTTTTATTTTTTTTATCAACACATCTATGCTGTTTATGAAGAGCTACTTTCAAAACTACGCCATTTATGAAAGCATAATTTTGTGTAAGAATGTGTCAATTAGATGATCAAGAAACATTAATTTAATAAAGGAATTAATATGACCTACCAAAAACTTACAAGCATCCTCTAGATGTTACATAAAGGAATTATATAACAAAGTTAATAAACTAATCTAATTATACAAAGGAATTAGAAGTTAAACTTATAATTGATACCATCATAAATATTATTTGAAAATATATGAAAAAACAAGAAAACTAGAAGTAATACCATCATTCCTTATTTGAGATAAAAATTGAATGTTCTAATATTTTTCACATAATTACTTCAATTATTATAGAATTAGTAATTAAAAAAGATAGGGAGTGACAAAACAAAGTCTTGAAACATTAAAACAAAATCTTGAAACATTACATTTGAGTGTTGCATCCTTATCCTCTAGATGTGGACCCTTGAAATTTCGTTGAACAAGAATGTCTTCAATCATTTTCCCTTGTACATAAAATTCTTTAAACTTTTCTTGTATTTCAAATATCAAATCACTCTCTCTAAAATTACTAGTTTTGTGAGTAAAGTAATTATGATGAACAAACAAAATGTCATTTTAGAAAGAGGTTAACATTAGCTATGCCATTTTGACTTCTAACTCCATGACCATTAATGACTTACATTTATAAATGGAGGTGATCTATTATAGGATCACTTTCCTCACTCTTGTCATACCATTGTGCCATAGAACATGTTGTGAACTATAATTTAGAACTTTAAAAAAAACCAAGTTTCCCGCTGAAAATTGTTTTCAAATCTAAGCCTTCCGAGTAAAGGCAAATTGTTGCTTGTATTCAACATGTTATGCTCCTTAGTTCATTGCATAGCAATGAGTTATTTATGTGCCAAAATATCTATCATTTTTATTTCTATTATAAAAAAAAAAAACTAGCATTTGATGTTTCATGTATAAAGCACTTGCAACTTATATTAGATCAGGAAGAGTATTATCAACAAAAGTCGAAACAGATTCAGGAAATCTCAGCATGTAGAGTGCACACTATATATGAGAGAAAAAGAACTAATGTAATGGGATTGGAAGTACAAGCGATAGGCCAAACATCATAATATAGCTAGAGACTATTCAACATATATGATGAAGAAGGATGATTAACAAAACAGTCACCATATATTTGGTGTCAAGTTGCTGATGATCAATGAATGTAGCCATGAATTTTCAATGCAATACACAGCAGATTAATAACTTTAAAAATTAATTAAATGGGAGGTCAAAGCATCTAAATATTAAATGCATGTGTCAAATAAACAAAAGCAAGAAACCTTCAGTTCATTAAGCTAACAAAAACACTAAGATTAAATGAAAACTCATATGCATCTCACAATCATAAAAATACTTAACACAAGTTGGATGCACTAACAGCCAAGGTTATATTGGGCTTATCGCCAAGGTTTAAATTTTCCTCCAGTTGAGCACAAATTTAGTGGTAATCTTTACTAATTAGCTAATTAATCCATTGAAAAGGATCCTTTCCTGACATGACACATATAACAACTTACTGCATCGGTAAGCACTTGTATTGTAAATACTAGTAAATATGTGCATGCATGGATGTGTTGATGTCATGAGTACCACTGAACACATACAATTTGCTACAAATGTTCACATTCATGATCGTGCAAAACTTTCAAATATCTCCCTTGCAAAGATATACATGCAATCATGACATTAAGAATAGTTGATGAAAGTTTTAATCAATATTATTACAAGAGATTTTTATGTAGATATGAATTACAAATTCTCATGACATCTGTCCTAAAAAGCATGCTATTGAATATTTAATTCTAATTCTAGCATGCCTTGGAAAAGGGACACCAAGATTTTAACTGACATAGGATAACATGAAGGCAATAATAAATAAGTTCATACAGTTTACACCATTTTTATAAAACGTCAACCCAATGTATCAAAATTGCTTACGGTATCTATCAATTAGCAAGAAAATTTTAATTTGTCATGATTATAGAGATGATTGGAACATGGAACCAAAATAATTAATCAAAATAGAATAATGTAAGATTTATGACCCAACAACTTCTACAAAATTAATAAAATAAAATATTAAATATAGTTTTAGCATATTCATGGAAACAAAAAAAATGACAAGAAAGCAATGTAATCAATATTAAAAAGAATTTCTTTGACTCTTCCAAGGGCATGTTAGTCTTTTATGTTTAGAGATTGAAAAGTGAAAGTTTAAGAAACATGAACAACAAGCACAAGGAGAAAAAGAATCATATATCATTTAATGTGAATAAAGTGGATACAATTCAAAAATAAAAGAAAAATATAACTTATCAAATTAAAAGCAAATTGGATAGCATGTAAGAGAATTGAGGTTCTTTTTCTTTTAATACTAAAATTTCATATACTTAAAACTATTAGAAGAGCTGAGTGCATACACAAGTTATCACTCCATTATACTTGTTCTTCAATGCATGCAATTACTAGTTCTTTATTGAAGATCTTCTAAAAATTAAGATTCTCTATCTTGACATAAACTTCTTCATTAAAACTCCTAATAGATGCATTAAATCAATGATCATTATTCTAATATTAAACAAAATTAATTCTGCAAAAAATTGATATCCCATCATAATATATGCTCAACACTACCTCTTATTATATTCAAAATATGAATCATCAATTTAATTCTTACACAATTAGCACAACATTAAGTATCCCCATTTTTCCTATAAATAGATATAAAAAAAATATCCATCTAATCATCCAACATCTTTTATCTTCATAGTATAAAATTAACAATCCAAGAGATGCACTCTTCTCCTTAACATTTCCAAACATTCATAAAAAAAGACATGATCTTAAAGATTATTCACACATCATTTTCTTCAAATCTTGCTTCACTTTCCTTTTATGAAAAATTCTATACAAAGAAAAATTGACATATTCTTAAGAACTACTAAACTCATCTAAATCAGCTTTCTTGTCACAATCTTCACTAAAAAGTTTATAAAAGTAACTCATCCATCTAGACTTAATATCTCTATCATTGACTAATACTTTTTTATCATTATCCTTGACATATTTTACTTAATCTAGATCTTTGGTGTCCTCCTCTCCTACTTTTGCAAGTTTATATGTGTAATTCTCTTTTATTAGCATATAATTTCTTATACTAAATATTCAAAAATCACTTAACATTTATGATTGCTTTTTTAACTTCTCATCAAGCTAGATTATATTTGGCCTGTTTCTCAACACTTCAACAACTGAATCATCTATAAAAACCTCTTTTTATTTTGTACTTCGCAATCAACATGCTTCTTTGAAATTGTGGCATGCCCTTATATTCTCTAAACATGTCCTTAAACCTCAATTATAACCCAAGAACATAACTATAAATTTATTTTCTCAAAACTCAAACTTTCATCATTAAGATTTCACCATCTAACCCTAAGCTATTGCTTTAACTTTCTCTTTCTCATATAGTTTTTAAGGTTGGTAGTAATGAATATTAATTGATGTTAAGAGGTCAAATATTCTCTAAAAATGACTAGGAAATACTTACAATCTAGACAATTATTTTGACTCAAAAAATAATTAATCTACATTCTAAAAGTCCAGTAATAAATAGTCAAATGCTTGTCTTGTTTATTAAATAAAGTATTATTGATAATTAAACTATTCTTTGAAATAAACTCTAAAATATTTTTATCTAATTCATTAATCTCCCAATATTTGTAATCACCATGATAACCTTTAAATTCTTTTGCTTCCTTTCTGATGTGCTTATTTATGTTTCCTACGATGAGAATCTTTTCATATGAAAGGATCCCTTATATTAACTTCTCCAAATTATTTTTCCTTTGGCATGGGCATCTTGACAAAAATGATTTCAAATAAATGCAGCCCTAATCCAAGTTCCCAAGACCAAATCATATCACACAGTTTGCAAACATATCAAAAACTCCATTGTATCATATGATACTCTATGACGTACTATGCTGTTAGTTCATATGAGTTAACATATCATGTGGATACGAAACTAGATATTATGATTCATGTAGTTTACATGCACCAATGTTGACAGCTTTGTTCTTTAATTCCTTGCCATTCTCAGGCTATGCATTATATGAAGCATGTGCTCCAAAGATCATTGATGGCTTTTTAGATAAACGAAATGCCTCTTCCCTTTGTTTGAGAGAGAGTTTTTTGGCCATCCTTCCTCCTATAAGCATGATATAAGATCTTAATAATTCTTGCTGGCATACAAAGCTCTGCTTTTGTGTGATCCGAGGATGCTAATGTCAAGTTCTATGGGATGCTCCTTGGGAATTAAATTTTGTGATTTCTAGTGCTATTTCTTACTATTTGCTTCACTAGTTTATTCTTCACTATTCAAATAATGCAACTTTTAGAACTCTAGTATATTTTTGTCCATTGTGTCATTACTCAGTTGGAATTAACCAAAATATAAATGCCCTGTCACTAAAAACATTACTTCACGGTTTGAAAGTGTTTTAATAAGGTTTCTAAATTGAGTTTTAAGCACGTCAAATCTGAAAGTAATGAAATTCATGAACTATGAAATTTTGGCCAAAAATTAGTATTTTGGTACATACTTCAAACTTGTCTAAAAACTCATCTAGGCACAGCATTCATTCCGAATTTGGCTTAACTATTCCCAACTAAAAAAACTCAGCCAGAAAAATACATTTCCCTTTAAAATAGCCAATATCAGAAAAAAAAAACTATTAGCTTGAATGGGAAGAGAATCATGTTACAATACCAAATCTACAATCCCTCTTTCATCATCCCCTTCCCATTACCTTGAATCTCAAAACTCTATACATCAACTCAAAATATGTAATGCCAAATATCAAAAATTTATAATATCTTATTTTATCCCTAATTTCTAATCTTTATTTCACAAGAATTTCTCCTAGTCCTTAATGTAAAAATCCTAAGTGAACTCAAAACTCATGATCCAAAAACAATAAAAACCTCAAGCTCTATACTAACTAATAATCTCTAATTCCTATTTCAAGAACCCCTTTTATTATTTCCTATTCTCAAAACCTTAGACATGAACTAAACCCATAAAAACTGTAATCTATATTCTAATCCCGAATTTCTAATCATTATTTAGTAAACAATTTCTCTAATCCCTAATCGTAAAACTGAATTCAAAACTTGTAACATCATATTAATAAAAATCTTGGCTCTTATCTTAATGTTCAATATTTAATCTTAGTTGCACTAAGATGGCCCTTCTTAAAGAAGAGAGAAGGCTAAGAGAGGGACGGAGCAGAGAAGAAAAAGAGATGGGAGTGTCAAAGGTAAAAATGCCTCTTTCTCTTCATTAAGGCTTGAACAAACTTAAGTCTAACCCATTCAAGCTCATCTCATATTACAGAAAACACTAAATACAACAACTTGCAAACATATTGGACCACCCTTGGTCAGTTGTCACAACCCTAATTCAGTTCTCATATGATAATTTTCCAACTTTGTTGCTTCTGGAGCCTTGATTTCAACCATCCAAGCTTTGATTAAGTAATTATCAACTTGTGGTTTTGTTTTGGATTCCTTTCCTTCCAAAGGGCTGCCATTGATTAGATATTCCAAAACGACTTGGCATGAACTTGCAAATTGATATAAAAATCATGGACATAGGTTTCCATACGCTTTAACCTTAATAGCCTGTCAAGCATATAGCAACAGTAACCTTTTTACAATTCAAGATTACAATCTGAATAATATTAAGCAATTTTTAATATCCTCCAACAAAATGATACAAAAATAACAATCATTTTTTCATAGATCAATTTTCAAGCTTGTTTGGATTAATCATGTGCTTGTACACGTATTTGCGCAATTTGTTTTGGGAATCAGTTTGCCTTACAGACAAAATAACTGTAGATTGATTCCTTCCAAAATTTTTCTTAATAGAATGTTTATCAGTGTAATGATTATGAAGAACAATGACTAACCAAAGAATTCAGACCTGCTTATAAAATCGGCAAAAAGTCGATGACAAAATAGAACCAAAATTCCATAGAATCCATAAAACCAACTTTTAGAATATAAAAGGAAATAACTCATCTTCAAAGTTTTCAGATCCATATTGGTACCACGAGAACTTTCAGTTATGACTTACAATGCCATAAGAAAGCAATAAAAACTAAGACATGGGCATACCAGAGAACCAAGACAATTAAACAAACTATAACACCATAAAGAAACAAGCCTTAGTCTCACCAAATATACAACAAACCTAAAGTAACCTAATTTCTAAGCATCAACAAATCCAAAATTTAACTAAGTGCCGAGTGTGCATTAAGTTCACCTTCCAGTAAACATAGCAGAAATTTAAAAAGCAATAACCCTACTTACTGCAAGAAAAGATGTATCATTCCAAACAGCTCTCTCCAATAACCGTTTTGCCTTGTTGCCCACAAATATTGGAGATGTTGGCATAGCCTCAATCAAATTTTGATCAAGAAGTACTTTGTTGTTACCAGTACAATCAGGATTATATCTTGATCTTGAAGATCCCTTGAGATCATATAGCCTTTTTATATCCTGTCCAAATAAAAGATTTTCCATAACAAGCACATCCATTTTCATCTCTTTGCCACCCTTCAAATGCTTGGATGCCACCTTCAAACAAAAGAAGAAAATCATCATTTTTTTTGGACACAAAGGCCCAATGAATTGATTATGTGAAGACATGTTAAAAAAAGTTCAGGCAAAAAATGAATATTTTAAAGATATTTGTTAACAATTAATTGACCATATATGAAATTACTTATAACCATGTAAAAGGATAAGATAAAATCTTTCTTCAAAAACAGGAAAGTACAAATGTTGGGCTATCCTTTTGTTTAACAGCCACAAAAAGACGAGTCTTCAATAATATGTATATGTTGCATATCTGACTTTCGCAAAGGCATTTTTACCACAATCCTATTAATAAGTGATGTAAGGAATTGGAGCTTGTGTTCTCTAAGGTACTAGATTGGTCAAGCCAACATAGCCAGCATCTACCAATGTCTAATATGGTTTTCACGCTGGCCTTGCCTCGTCACGTTCATGCCTACCTTGCCCACATCGTCAACCAAATTCGCATTTTAACAGATCAGCCATGAGGTAGCATTCCTCAAGTTCATCCACAAGAATGCTATCTTTTGAACCTGCATTCGAGCCTTTAGCTTCATGCTCCTGCCACCATGCCTGTGCGACGTAATCCTCCTTCGTCCCCTTAGATTTGTTGTTACTCAAAAAGTCTTTGTTAGTTCCCCTCCCTCTCCACCCTCTTCCTAGTTCAACTTTATCCCATCTCAAGGTTCATGTTCATACTCTTCTTCAGTTGGTATCCTAGTTGCTTCCTTTTCATCGAAGACCCACGTTCCTCCATTTACAAACCTCTAATTCTACCCTCCCCTTTTGTTAGTCACTATGGCCTCCATTGTTTCAATGCAGACCACCTCCACCTCAAGCCCCTCTTACTTTGCTTTGAACTTGCCTACCTTCACCTTGCATTGCCGCATCTTTCTCGTCCCATTGGCATGGTAATTCCATGGATAGGTCAACAAGAACTTACCAATGCTTGTGATTATTGGGTTATCTCGCTTATTGGCTATTTTATTGAGAGACGTTCTCCCTTCTCCATGGTGCTTATAGTCACCAAACAGAAATGAAACACTAAGTGCTTGTTTGAGGTGTACACCTTCCATTGAGATTTCTTTTCATTCAAATTCTTCGACCTTAACAATGTTCTATAAGTTGGCATTTGAACCCTGGGTGGTTGCACTCTCATTCTCAAGAGATAGGCTCCAAATATTTCATTCACTAAAATGGTTTTCAATGCAACCAGTTATAAGTTCCAAAGCATTGCTCTATCATATTAAGTTCCTTTGTGCCACTCTAAGATTGCAAGTTTAATGGGCAGACCTATCATGATAACTATGCTCACCATCCACAACTTTAGACTCACTTTTACTCACGCTAGCATCAAAGTTGAATCGAGCTGCTTTTTCCTTCCATCCCCATGGCCATGCTCAAGTGGAAGTAGTCTACGATTGGACTCCCAATTCCAGTCATGTTTATGACACCAAAGGGCACTTTTATTCTTATGCAAAGCTGACATGTCCATCCTCCCTGTGAGGCTGTGTATCCATCACAACAACACTCAAGGCCCAGCCAACCCCTAGGACCCTTAGGTTAGCTTCCTCATTATCATTGGCATGTTTGTCCCCATGTTCTAGCCTCCATTTTTGGTAGACACTCTCTACCCATCTCACCCTATATGGGCCCTTCAAATTAAACTTTCTCGTTTGTTGGCTCCACATAGGTTTTGAAATCTACACATCTCTTTAGGCCAAACTAATACGGCCTCCACATTATCTTCTTTAAGTCTGTCACCATTCACCTTAGCCTCTACTTGCCTTTCAAATATTTCTTCTAGACAAAAACAAAGAGTTTTTCTCTTGGTTAGTAGTCTTCTCATAAGCCCATTTAAAGACTTGTCTTGTTAGAGTGATCTCATTAGCATGATCAATATTTCTTACTTTTGATTTATTGGCTTTCAATTTGCTTTTCCAATTTTTCTATTTTTAGTTTTTTGCTTAATGTTTTGTTATGTTCTTTTTTGGTTCATCATGAAAACCATTGGATTCCCCCTACCCATTAAGAGATGCCTAGAGCAAAGCTTGTCTATTTGTAATCAACTTTTATGATAATAAATGTAAGCTATGCTCTCAATGTCAAGTCATAAAGAGTGACGAGCAAAAAGTTATTTTCCAGCCAAAAACATTGTTCTCATTTCCATTTTAAATTCTTATTAAAAGCCCTAAGTTAAACTTCATTAGGAATCAACACAAATCATCACAAGAAAAAAAAAAATCTCCAATTCTACAGGCTCATAAACCAAAAATCATTTAAGAACACCTTAAGATCAGCAAAGATTTGTTGCAAAATGTAATTTAAACAATCACATAAAAGTTGTTCAATGAAATTGCATGACAATACCACATACACATTACTCAAACTTCAAGATTTTCAAAACGAAATAAACATATAGATAGCTAGCTTTCACGAGAACTTTAATGGGTCAACACCACCTGTAAAGCAACAAAATGGATAACGAAAACACAAGAGGTTATTATAGAAGTTGAATTCTTAGACAAACAGAATGGACTAATGAAACTGAGCAGAAGTACTACACTATGGAAAGATAGGATACCTGATAAATACCAAGGATCTTTGCTAGGCATGTGGGACTTCTTGTGGCTATAGATTCTGAAAGATACTTAAAGTACTCTGGAGCAAACTTCATAAAGGATTCAATTTCTGTTTTAGTGACCTGTTTTATAATAAACCTTTCATCCAGTGATTTTGCAAAGAATACATTGCTTTTGCCACCCTGGGCACCCCATTTCTTGCAACGACTAAGGGATCTTATGTAGTCAAGCTCAGATGGGCAGCACGTTCTCCTCAAAGCATTAAAACATTTAGCATAATAGCAAGTCACAGTATATTTGACTTTCCCTGATGGACCATCATCTTCAAAAGAAACTCTGGCATGCAAAGTTTTAGTATATGAAAGGGGATCAAAAGAGTTCCTGCTCGCAGGCAATGATAATATGCTCTCTTCAGCTGAACCAAAGCTTTTATAGGTTTCAGAGGAAAGCTCATCTGTTGATGCAAGCTGAAGATTGACTGGATCGCCTAATGCTGATTGAGATGAAGAGTCAACATCTCTTGTTCTCTCTGGATCATTTGATGTTTGAATATTATAATCATTTGAAGCAAGAACATAAGAAATGACACTAGTTGGTTCATCCTCATAAACTGGGATCACTATACCAATTTCTCCAAGTGGAAGAAGGAAACTTGCCCAATTCTGAGACTCTAACTCACTGAATAAGGAAATATAAACAGGATTGTACTCATTTAGGAGTTCCAATCTCGAAACATTACCTAAACTCCTGTTGAATGAGCAATAAAGGTTGAGAAAAGGGAGACCAATCCAGCTTGAAAACTCTTCTGCAGAGTCCAAGTTGCTATGCAATACAGTGGTCATAGACTCGGTCACATTAACTACAGCTTTCTCTTCTTTATCCTCCAAAGCCAACAATGCTGTCGCCGTGTTGACTGGAACAGATGAGTCGGTAATGCTTAAATTTGCAAGCACAGACCCATTTTCACCAGTCCACTTTGCATCAAATGTATCAGAAAGATTTGCCAACATTGGGTACTGACCATCAGAAAGTGTTCTGTGCCCAATAAGTTCAGATGCCAAAGGATCTAATTGAGCTCCCACACTAGCACTAGTAAAAAGACTAGCCTTATCTTCTTTCCCTTCAAAATTTTCCACACCAGCATCCATCATTTGCTGATATGTGTTCAAAAAATTACGCTGATTACGTGGTTCCTCTACATCGCTAACTATAGAATTACTACTGCTGATGGCTTCATCTTGTCTTGAATCCGTGTTAATGGTGCTGGTACTGCTAACACTACTCATTTTTGAGGCTACATTTGAATCTGCAGGCATCTCAGCTGCGACAAACTTCTCGTCACATATCAGGAATTCTCTAAGAAACTCATGAGGACGATATTCAGCTCCAGCAGCGCAAATCAATCGTTGATCCCAAAGATATGACTGGAAGACTAACTGTCTTCTTAACTTATTGATTTCAAGAATATCAACGGCTGGTTCTCCCTTCTTCATCACCTTTCTAAGCATCATGTTTAGAGACTCCTGAAATTGCCAAAAATTCCTTAGAAGTTGCTAATATGAATGGAGGATAAAAACTGGCATCTACCTCGAACTCTTCCTTCTCGTTCCGCAGCATTTCCTCAAGTTCATGAACGTTTCTCTCAAGTTCTGGGACTTTCTTTTTGCAGTCAATAAACTCATAGAATGTGTGTTTATCTGCAATACTTCGTAGAGAGTTTGATACTTCAGAAAACAACTGATCTTTCCTCTCCTTAACCTGGTATGTTGGAATAGCATATTAGGCACAATGAATGTAAAGCACAATGAAAACCAATTCATCACAATCAGAAACTTCCCTTTTTTACGTTCGTTCTATTGTAAGCTAACCTGATTTGCTTCTTTCCGTATCCACTCCTGAGGTTCATGGTTGAACTCAAGCATATGAGGTGGGAGGTAAACGGAGTGAACGTTAATTGACGCATATCGAAAGCAGGCAACCATTTTTCCATACCTGATTAATGGTGGCACTACTAGTCAAAATCAAAAGCCGAGGCAGAAAATAAACATAGGACACAAGCAAAGGCCAAGGATAAAGTAAATACCCATAAAACCGCAGGCAATCCCTATGAAGAGAATGACCACAGCTAGCAACCCTACTAGCAGCAGCATGATTTGAAAAGCTAAGCTCCAAAAATTTGCCAAAAGACAAACCCCAAGCAGCATCTGACATCATAATTCTTCTGGTTGCAGGAGGGAAACCACGAACCCGAGGACAACGTAAGCACCTATGCCACATCCATATCTTTCCATCACGTTCACCAGGCAAACAAAATTCGGGTAGCTTTCTAACAGATATTGTTAGACTACCTTGTTGATGGTTGTAGCAGTGGACATGAGCTTCTGAGGGCATGTCACATGAAGGACAGCAATAACTCTGGCATAAACAGAAGTTACAACATGTTTGAACAGTAACAATCCAATCAAATGCATATTACCCAAAGATAATGGTCAAACCTGGTCAAATAGATGGTCTCTTAGATATCTTCCTAAAGGTTTGTCAAAGCTACCATAGTATTTTATTCGAAAAAGATGAGAACGTTCACAAACGGTGCCTTTCCACACACAACGGCTTGATAGGGAAACTAAAATGCTTTGATGATCAGACGAAGAAGCTGAAAATTCGTCCTTTAGTAATGTAACTTCTTGCAATTGACTATTATCACTAATCAAATTCAATACATCTTCAGATGAGCCAACTTGGCTCTCTCCATCAGTGGAATTATAAGAAGATTTGCAGCTTTTCTGTGAAAAATTTAAACCATCTTCAGAGACAATTGGATTGATATTGACATGTTTCTGAACATCATGTATAAATGTTGCAGCAACGCAAGGTTCGCTTAAGCATTCTATATCCTTCTTCCTTAAAAGCTGACATGGAGCATTATATGAAAATAGAGATCCATGGGAGAAATATTTCCTGTTGTGTAGTCCATCAAACAAAGTGTCATGGCCACAACTCCCATCGTGCCACCTTTCACTATCACCTGGTTGAGTAGCAAAACCAGAGAGGAAGTTCACCGATTGAGAACTAAAACAACCAGAATGAAGTGGCGATAGTTGCAATTCTGATTGTTCAGTCTTAGTTGTTTTTGAGGAGGCATCTTGCGAACTTTGCACATCGACAATGCTATCAGGAAGAGTTGTATGAGAAGCACTGTTTGCAAAGCCAGGAATGGTGGATATTGATCTATTGGTACCATGTGGTTTATCTGGCAATGCAACTGTTATTGGTGACTTCAAGGGGAGCTCTGGTAAAGAGGCCCCTTCATCAACAAGAAAAGAGGTTTCCAAAGCCAGATGATAGGCTGCAAAAACACCATACTGAACCACATGCTTCACTTTCTTTAGCTCATCACCGTGTGCACCCTTGAGAATAATCTGTAAAGGATAAGATGCCCGCATGAGATTTTCCTGCATTTTCATTATAATACATATTTCCTGCTCAAATATTAAGACAGTCACATTACATAAGTCCTAATAAATGTGGTCATAGAGGACCAAAACGTGAGACAGAACAAGCTAATAAAACTGCAATTCAAGTTAGAATAACATATTTGATGACACAAAAAACTATTAGGGGTTCAAGTTGGGCCAATAAATAAGTACATTGATACTCATCAATCCAAGCACCTAAACTAGTATATTATAATCATAAATTGTATATCAAAATGACAACTTTCTGAAAATCTAATGTAGGGCAACTCTTTTTGTATATCCGAACAATCTCTCTCTCATATGAGAATCTATTCATGTTAGATCCTTTCCCCCTTTAACAGGTCAATTTAACCTATCAAGTGCATGCACACTAAGAGCCCATTCAACATCTGGCATCCTAAGAGCCGCTTGTTCCTGAACTTCCACTCCACCATGTTGGAGGTCATCCATGGGAGCACAACATGCATGAAACACTCGATCCCAATTGAGCTGTTTACTTTGACACCACTTCATAGAAAAGAAATACCTAGGAGGCCTAAAATTAATCCTAATACCATTAATCCAAAATCTAAATTAACAGCTAGAGGTGACGATTTTTCAACATCTTATTGAATATGTAATATGAGATAATTCTTTATATGTATGCCAACATAAATTTTAAGAAAATTTTCCTTTGTTTAATAGCTTATCATATACTAACACAATAATGTTATAAATCATAGAAGTAATGATAGTTTGAAAGTGAAAAATAAAAGTTTGAAGAACCTTTGAAACTAATAAAAATATATGAAAAATGTTTTGTGATAGAACCTAATCAACTGGTACTAACCAATTATCGTAATTGGCAAAATAGACCCATTTGAAAATTTTTCTCTATCATTAAAAAATGAAAAATACAAAACAACAAGAAACCCTGAAGGATTTTGGATAGCTCTAGTTCATCCATTCATGAGACTTTAACTAGAGATAATTCAAAGGAAATGTTAAGTCATCATCCAAGAAAGTAGAAACCTAATCCATTACTTCAACTTCACATCTAATATAGAATTGGATATGTTGAGACTCTTTTGTCATGTTATGCATCTTTAGTAATGTTATGTACCAAAAATAATTACTCTAAGTGGTGTTAATTACATAAATTTGGTGTCCATTAGCTTTGTGAAATACAAACTCATTGTTAAACTCTAGGTATTACTGAGGTCATTTCCTAAATCTCTTGTTACATATTTCAATCTACCGCTACCATTTTACATGAGCTATTTCTAGAAGTTCTACGCTATAATCTAAAAGCCTATATTAGTGCATGCTTTAAATTTCAAAAAAGCAAAGCCAATTATCTATAACACTATTCTAAATGGGAAAAATTCAAGCAAGTCCAATGTGATTCATTTATTAGCACCAAGCTCCTTTGAGAGAATCAACCCCATATTGCTAATGGTCAAAAAGGGCTCAAGGAACGAAGGAATACTCTTGCAACAAATGATCAACAAGGTCACAAACTTACAAAACGTACACCAATTCTCAATGACATTATCCTAAAATGGAGAAAACTAACAAGTTCAATATGATTCATATCCCACTACCAAGCCCTTTGAGAGAAATAACCATACACTAACAATGGTCTAGAAGAACTAAAGGAAGAGATGAAGGAATACTTTTGTAGTAAATGATAAACAATGATAACTCAACCGAACCTTATAAAATTTAATCTTACATCTTTCTTCTCCATGCTCTCTTCTCCAAAAAAATTGAGAATAAGTAACATAACATGCATTTAGAGAAAGAACACCAAAAAAATACAAGTAAAACTTCAATTTTTTATTAAAAAAACTAACAAACATGCAAGAGATAGATCTCATCGAAAAGAGTCTTTGAAAAAGACATCCCCTAGTGAGAAACACTAATAACCCCCTCAAAGACCTCAAGTATAATCTCACCCTAGAACTTTAATCTCTACCAAGGCTTCCCAAGGACTCCCTAAGAAAGAAACCGCACAATAGAAGAACAAAGGCTTACAAAAAACAAGGAGAAAAAGAGAATGAGAGAGATTGTCGCCTTTGAGCCTAGAGAAAGGGAGGGGTCAATCATGTATACTTTCCCCAAAGTATTATGCACTTATGCAAGAATCATAAATTTCTATTCCAAAAATTTACTTTCATTTATTGTAAAAGATCTTTTTTATAAACAATAATTATAACAAATTTCAAATTCAAAGTTCAATAACTTCATCCAAATATTAGAAAATAATTTTAACCTAAATAATCTTAACATTCAAATCAAAATAATTTGATTATTTAAAACTAAATTTAAATGATTAAAATAATAAATTTAAATAAAGATCTATAACAAAATTATCCAAAAGAATTTAAATTCAAATGAATTTAAATTTTAAAATCATTAATATTTTAAAAAATAATATATACAAAATAATAACACTTTAGACTCTCCCACTTATCTTATAATTTTGTTGCTATGTAAAAAGATTTAGACACCGTTCTTTAAATTTCTTTTTATACTTTTATTTTTTTAGTTTATTTAGCCAACTTTTAGATTTCTTTTCAATTATTTCTTCTTTTCTTCCCAAGATATCTAATCTCTTGTGATCCTATTTTCAATAATTCATCAGTTGATTACTAAGTTGATAGAATTTACAATAGCATTGAGAGTCAAGAGAAGTGATATAACACACGAACATGATGGAGTGATTATAGAATGATGTTTTAGAGAGAAGAATCACCAAACAAAGTGTGACTCTTATTCAAAACTTTTAAGGGTACAAGAATGAATTATCCTATATTAGTTACGGAGGGAAGGTTTTGAATTTTATATTCAACATTATATTCTTAAAATGTTGAGATACCTTTCAAAGACAAAACTTAGGTCAAATAACGCAATACCATGGAATAACATCTCGATATAATGAGACCGGGTCAATAAAATATTGTATCAAAGTAGTACTTTCTCAAGTCAAATGAAGTTCGAGGAAAAACAAAACAAAAGCTAATAAGTCTTTAACACCCAAAAGAGGTGGGATGTGATACATAGCTGATGTACTAAGATAGAAATCACTAATTAAGGCATGGCTCATATACAAAACTTTTAAGATTGTCAAGATAAATTGCTCCACATCGGCTATAAAGGAAATGTTCTAGATTGTACATGTGATACCATAATGGTCTTAAGATATTAATACATTTTTTGATAACTAAAGTTGCTTGGGTCAAGGTGATACAAGCAAGGAGAAAATATCTCAATATTATAAGACTATGTGATTACAAGTTAACATTTTTAGGCGCAATGGAGCACTATTGATCCCAATTGGAGGTGATGATTGTGCTATTATATGTTAGAGAACAAAGGAAGTGACTATTGTTAGTTATAGGAGGATGCATAAATGAAATTAGTAACAAAGATTGTCAATGGAGAGGCAAGCTTTGTCAACAACATAACCGGGCGATGAGTACTATAGTGCAACCCAAGTTATAAGCAATCAATGATGGAAGCAATAATGGCAATAGGAGTAAGCTTGTGAGCGATGAAGCAAAGACAAAAAAATCGTGAAATTGTCATCATGGACAGAATATGATGAAATTAGCTTTGACACAACTAAAAATGATGTGCATAGGGGAAGAAAGACTTGTAGAAATAAGGAGAGAAACAAAGATACAAACAAAAAGTGAAATATTCAAAAAAATATTTTGCCATTATTTATTATAAATATTAGACTTCAAATAATATGAATATAAGTACAAATATTTGAGAAAACAAAGTTTGCCTTTTTAAAATTTTTAACATGATTAATTAAAATATTAATATTTTATCATATCTTGAAAATATATCAAATTTAAAAAATATGTCAAATTTTCAAATTATATATTTATAAAAAGAGCTCCTTAAAAGAAATCTAATACTGTCTAGTTTGTAATTTTTAAAAATCTAATTGTTTTATTTTGAATTTTTGAAAAAAAAAACAATGGTTATTTTGCTAATCAAGAAGGGTAATTTGATAATTTTTCCTAATTGACACTTAAAATTTATGTCGGATGTATAAAAGGGATTCTTCTTCTTTCGTATGGCACGCTTGATTGAGAAGGAAAGTGGGATGTGGTTGGAGAGAAGGAATAAAAAGCAAAGTGCCATCAGATAGTTAGCTAAATCTGATAATGGTGATGTGAGTGTATTTTTATTAGTTTCTCTTTGGTATGTATTTTACTCTATATTGCTCTATACAATATGATATCATTCAATTTTGCTTTAAATTTATATGGCTTGGATTCCCTCGCATTATCCTGTTATTACTCATTTTTACTACTAGATGCATTATATCCAATAGTTCTTGGTATGTCGTATATGTATCAATGAGGAGACAAAAATAACAATGATACATAATAAATAAAAAACTAAATAAATAAATAATTTTTTCATTAAACAACATAATTTTATGGTTTAATACATGGTTTGGGGAAATGAGAAATAATATTATGTAAAATGGGTTTCCCTAGGACATTATCCCAAAGCTCAAGATGGATATTTGAGATTATATTCACGAGTAATTTGTGTAGGGCGACAAATTCTTTTATTCCATGTCTTGATAAAAGATGGCTCATATATGATATGATCTTCTTTGATTTGCCTCTAGTACTCTTTGCAGAGTGACGAGTATTGGTCTCAAACCACAACCGTATTGGTTATTGACTTTGCCACTAGTACACTGTGTTGTGCTCTTGAGTTTGATGATAATTATAAAACCAAACTTAAGTTGATTAATGGTTTGTTAAGAGTTGTGAGCATACAAAATCAGATAATGAATATAATAATTGAAAGAAATGACCAAGATTCAAAGACATTGGAATGAAATGAAATGAGGACATTTGCTTTATTATGTTTGGCTCAACTTTCAGATGTAGGGGCTAACTAGATTTACTTCTTAGGGTGTAAATAACAACTTGGAGGTGTTTATTTAAAACATTACTATCATTAACAATGTCAAACTTTTCCTTTGTGCTTAAGTGACACATTAGGATTGCATTTTACCTTGCTCATCTAATGCATTGTTGTTAAATCCTTTTTTATGAGTATTAACTCATCTAGAGTTATATTAGGATCTGTGCAAACTATCATAAATCTTCCTAGATGAAATCCAAATGTTTAAGTTGGTAAAATTATGTTTAAAATAAGCCTTAATTTTTATTGCCTAATTATTGTACGAAATGACGTCTTCTATTGTCCTTGTATGATCTAAACTTTGGCTTAAAGTATTAGTTAAGTTTAAAGCTATCGAGGGATTATATATGTATGTTTTCAACGTATAAATGTGATGGCAATTTGGTTTGAGGATATGAAGCGTAAAATCAGCTGTACAAAGTATCAATCTTATATAATTGAAGTTTGCATTCTGAGAATTGAGTGATTATATATATTGTACTTAGATAACCTCTAGTTCATATGAGTACAACAAATCTTTTCTTTCTAAGCTAAACTAAAGAATAAGTGTTAATATGATTAGATATGTGTGATATATCCATCATATTAGTACTATTGTATGGTTATCTTAGAATAAGCAGCTATAACTTGATCATTCTATCCTTCATCTATATGTTATGATCAAGTTTGCTCTGTGTGGTTTATCAGTGTTAAATTGTACAATACGAAGTGGCTTATTGTACCTGTATGATTCATCTCGTTGCACAAGTTAGCTTAAATGGCTTAGGATAGAAATAATGTAATTTTGTCACACAAATATGATATCACGTATAGCATGAGTACGAACATTTAACATTATGATTCAAAACTAATTACTCCTAATAAACTATACTATACGTGTACAATTTTGAATTGTATAGAAAATTTCCAAGAGCTGAGCTTTAGGCAAAACTATCGTATGATCCATTTAAACTTAAGAAATGATTAAAAAAAATATACCTGTACGATCTTAATGATTAAGCACAATGAACTAAGAACTTAAGAGAAACACAACTTCTACCATAAAGTATGATATAAAATATTGTATTTATATGAGATCCTTATAGAACTTAAAATACGCCAATAGGATAGAAGCATCGTCAGGGTAATCAGCTTTATCTATATATTGCTTAGGTATGATCTAGTAAAGGCACTTGTACAATACATCACTAAAAACTATAATGGCTAGTTTAATCTATTCAAAAAAGTCAATCTAGTCATTGCACTTGTCTTAACTTATTCTAAATCCTTAGAGCATATAAATAAGAGTAACTTCAAAATAAAAAACAACTAGGAGGATATATTTTGCAACACCTTTAACCAATTCAGTTTGGTTGACAAGCTCTTCATCTCTATAAGTGGAGCATTGTATTCTATTGCAATATCATTGAAGCTTGGGTTCATATTGCCCTTCATTCACTGATAAATGGTAACATCTCTTCTAATACATCAACTAATTGTACCACTTTGTCTTGAGGATTAACATATAATTATTTATATAGATTGCTTTGGAGTGTTGTACATCTTGTTCTTAGCTGTTTTATTTTAATCAAGAATTTGGCTTGTGTGTGGTTATAAGTGACCTATGATTGTGAACTTAGTGAAACTTTTGTTGATTAGATTGATCTAAGTGTTATAAGGGTTATAGCCCACTCACCAATTGGACAAAAGCCATTGGTTAATGGAAACTTGGTACCGTCAATAAGGGGTGGATGTAGACCAAATGTTGATGATCAAACAACTTTATGCTTTGTTACTTGTCCTTACATATTTCTATTTCTTTATAATTAACAATAAAATGCTTTAAAAACTAAGAAAGGATTTCAAGAATCAAAACTATTTAGTTGAATTGTTTTAATCCTTATATAAACAAGTTTGCTTAAACTTCTAAATCTTAGAGTTTAACTCAAATCTAGTATTGCTAACTTAACTTTGAGTTTAAAAAAATAAGCATTGTTTTTATAAGAAAATTTGAAAGTCATAATTCACCCTCTTCTTGTCAACTGTCAAGTTCATTTCATTGCTATCATAGCCAAAATCATGGGTTCAAGTCATTGGAAGGTTACTAGAGCGGATTGTTAGCATTAAAAAAGCATCCACATCAATTTACTAGGGTGGGGGTAAAAAAGAAAGTGTCCACAATGGATTTGCATCCAACTCCCGTCAGCCCTTGAAGCCTGTGGGTGCCTGGATTTTGGTGTGTCTGATGGATTTTAAGACATGGGTATGCGCCTTTCCGATCAACAATTGTTTTTAGAAAAATTAATAGCACCTAAGATCCTACACTGTACAAGGTGGAGGGTATTAGTCTTAGACCATACCTATATCAATTGTTGATTTTGCCTATAATAATCCATGCATAGAGGCAGGTGTGGTTACCAAAGCCATACATGTATGTCATTTGAATGTCGACTATGTTGATGTCTATCGACGAAGGTTTATAGATGTGATATGTGATATACTAGAGAACAGATATAATTGTCATATGAGAAAAAAGACTCTAGAAGATTATATATCCTATGAAAATTATTTAAATGAGAAATTGGAAGTTGAATAACAAAAGACATATTGAGTTTTTTTTTTGATATGTTGTTTATCAAATATCAATTTATTTTGACATTACTATGGTAATCTCATTAATTTATCTATTAAATTTTTGTGAGTTTCATTTGTTGCTTACATCAAAAGGCATGTATTTTCATCACACAAAGAGAAAAATCATGATGAAATATATAGTAACAACACTCAGTAGCTGACACAAATTTAAGAGGTGCTTTTAGATATGAGCTATATACATGTTGTATCTTACACTAGTGGTATGTTGTATACCTGTAATGTGTAAGAATTTACATTATATGAAGTATCATAATTTGTTATAGTTTTAGTATTTATCTAATAATTATGAATGTAATGTTATATATGTTATGAATGTATAAGGATAAAGTTGGAATTTATAAGAGAAATTCTATACATTTGGATTTTGAATTTTGATCCCTAATTAATTCTTAAAATTAGATGAATTAGTTGATAGATTGTAGAGTGTTATCATCATCATTCCTTGTCTAATTAAATTTTAAATTTTTTTAAAAAAAATATACATGTATATATATAAAATAATGATATTTTTATCCATCATCACTCTCTTTTTATATTTTTCTCTTTCTCTTTGAAATACTCACTTCCTATCCTAGAGATGAATTCTATAACATGAAGATCCTCTTTGGAATCTTTACACCTAATAGTATTATCAATCAATTCCATTTTAGTTGCAAGGGCCATTGTTCCAAATTTTAAATGATAATAAAAGACCTTTCATTTAATCCACCTCCACAATCTTAATAGATTAGATCCAACTTTATAATCAAAAAGACTTCTAGGTTTCTAACTTGAATTTACAACAAATTTTGAGTTAACATCCAAATGTAAAATCTTAAAAATTAAACACAATTTGTTTCTATGGCCTGATTAATTAAACAATCTGATCATTTTAATGTAATTCAAATTTGATAACTAATTAAACAATCTAATTGCATTATCAAATGGTTCGATCAGTTCATTCAAATTGTTTGATTGTACTAACCAATGAATATGATCAATTCTTAATAGTTGATAAGATAGTCTGATTAGATGATTAGATAGTTCATTCGATTCAATTTGAATAGAATCACCATTTTTATTGCCCCATTCAATTGATAATAACTTGTCCTATTTATTCCATCCAAAGCTCTTAATTTTGGGGTCTCCTTGAGGTGCTTTTTTACACTTTTCAATCCATGACTAGATATATTCCCTTTATTATATTGTGATTTGTCACACTTACAATCCACAAAATCAGAGTATCCACACATTTGCAGAATCTTTTGATGTCCATCCCCCTCCAATATGCTGCAAAATCCCCTTTAAAAGAGGCTCCTCTAATATGATGAATACAAATGGATCATAATCCCTCCCAAGGTGGTGTATCCACGTGGTCATTTTTTATTTTCTTCTATTGCATGGCATGCTTTATCACTATCTTCTATGATAAAATGGAGTTCTTTATCCTACAAAACATAAAAGCATACCTTTATTATACCTTGGTAGTTATGTGCCTCAATCTCTATTGAGAAGCTAAGTCCATTTGTCATTGTAATGCTTTAGCCTTTGCTCTCAAAAAATAGGTTGCATATTGCACCCACAATTAGTAGTTACCAAAAGACACTTAACAAGTATCAAGTGGCACATAAAAATGTGATATCAAACTAGGTTCATGCCTACTTCTCTACTTTGAACTCTATTAGGTCAAATATCTATCCTAGCACATAAAAATGTGGACGTCATATAGTATCCAAGTCAAGCCTGTCCTTACAACAACCAAACTATTCTGACATGCAAAACTAAAGATAGCATCCACTTAATCAACCTTGATCCAACATGCAATTAACTCCTCTTCACAAGATCTATAATAATCCTCTCTACTTTACTTTCCACCTCTTCAGTCAACCTAAAAACTAAGATAACTTATCTTTAACCTCTCTAAGGTAATGTCCACCTTTATAGCAATTCCAACTTTCTTTCTTTTATTTTTATTTTTCTTGCTCTTAGACTCCAAATACAAAATAGCACTCCATGAAATTCCTTAGTTCTTCCTACAATGATAAAAAATAGAACTTAACTCGGAAGAAGAATTAGAAGAATCTTTTCTAGAAAAAGCTTTCCTTCTCTTGTTCTTTTTGAAGTGTTTGGCTTCACATCATGCTCCTTGTACTTCTTTTCAATGGCAATTGCACAGGCACTCACTTGACCTTAACTAGTGAAAGAGAAAGGGCTCGAGCTTCACGATGATTTACAAATAAATGTGAGAAGTAATTCAACAAAGCACCATTCTACCCTAAATAAAAAACAAGCAAGACCACTAGTCTCATGATTGGACTGTTCAGATAGCTTAAATATCAAAGAACACTTTAAAATCAAATTGATTTTGCTACGCATCAAAATTTTAATGAGTCAATTATTCATCCAACTAGACTAAAATTGAAAATTATAAACCAATTATGAACAAATCTTAGATTGAATCAAACTAGTATAGAATCAAAATAAATATATAATCAATAAATAAATTTATAGATTTATCAATTTTAACATATTTAGAAGTAAAAAACAATTTTATAAAATTATAGCTACACATATTGATACATTTAACATAACTGAATATGTAAACCTATAAATTGAGAACTTGACTTAAAAATAAAAAACATAATGGAAAATAAAATCAAGCTTGAACCAGTAAACAAGTTAGGGTTTGCTCAAATCAAGATCAAACCAATTTCTTTCAATTCAAAGCTTGGACTAAACTGAGCTTGAATAAAACAAATTTCAATACAATCCAAAACTAAGGCCATGTCAGCCAAAGATTGAATTATTACCACATCAACTTCTCCTTTTGATGTCAACATTCAAGAAAATATCATCTATCATCTTAACAGCTCAAGGGATAAAACTCTTCCCATAAGAATTTCTTAATATTACCAAAACTGAAATCTTATACAACATCAGACTGAAAAAGACCATTCAAGAAGAAAAACGTTTGATGGGTCCTGCATTTATTGAAGAAGTAACTAAAAAGATCAAAACTATTCAAGGAAGAATGAAAGCAACCCAAGACAGACAAAAGAAATACTATGATGTCAAATATCGAATAATAGAATTTCAAGAGGGGAGCATGTAGTTATTAAAGTCCAACAAAAGATATCATAAGGTTTGGAAGAACAGGAAAATTAAAGCCTAAATTCATTGGTCCTTTTCAAATACTAGAAAGGGTTAGACAAGTGGCATATCGACTAGCTTTACCACCTCAATTGGCAGGAGTACATAATGTTTTTCATGTCTCAGTGTTAAGGAGATACATTCCAGATCTCTCCTTTGTAATGAGCTATATGGATCAAGATGTAAAAATTAAGAAAGATTTGACTTATCCAGAAACACGAGTGAGGATCCTTGATCGACAAGAGAAAAGGCTAAGAAACAAAGTTATTCCCATGGTTAAAGTAGTATGGCATGGTCAAACAGAAAGGGAAGCTACATGAGAAATAGAGGCAAATATGGTCACTCAGAATCCAGAGCTGTTCTAAATTTTGGAATGAAATTTTTGAAAAGAGAGAAGATTGTAATAGCCTTAGTTTTCCCTTTTTTATTGAGAAAACGCTCTTTGAGACGAGTCCAAAGGTATTTAGTTTGTAATTTTCGGAGTTTTAAGGAATGAATTATGAATTTTTAAAGATCTGGGATAAATTTGTAATGTTGAGAATAGATTTGTAAAATTTTAAATGTCGACATAGCTCAAATTTGTTTTGGAGGAAGGTATATTTGAAATTTTTAAAAAAATGTTGGCTATGCTAGGTAGATGTGTAATTTTAGGAATTTCGGCACAGATCTATCTCTCCGGGCAGAGGATATATGCGCAAATAATAAATTCGGAGGGGGTGTTATGCAAATAGTCGGTTCGCGAGGCAGTCGGTTCAAGAAGGTTAGAGAAAAATTGCAACGGTGGTTATAAAAGCGAACCAAGGTGAGTTTGAAAAGCACTTCTGCGAAAACTGTGACTGCGAGGAGATTTGTCGGAGTGTGAGGTTCCGTGAAAATGTGACTGCGGCGAGAATTCCGTAAGTACGAGATTCCGACAGCCACTGCCGTGCTCTTCGAGGAATTTCGACATACAACAGTGATGGCCGGCGAGGATTCCGTACGGTAAGAAACGTGAATTTCTTCGTCCAAGGAGGTCTCGAATTTCATCGACGAAATATTTCGGTTCCGCCGGACGTACAGCAGAGAGAGAGAGAGAGACAGGGAATAGGTCCAGGCTCTGGACCGGGTCACTTTGCTGAACGGGTGCGCTGGGCGCTGCCAATCCACGCCAACAAAAACCAAGCGAGAAAATAGCCGAAATTAAGGAATTTTGGGATTTTTTGAGAACCGTTTGGGAGCAACTTTTGAAAGCAATTTTGGCTAATAAGCATATTTTAAATAGATTTTTTTTGCATTTATGGGCTTGTAGGACATCAAGAAGAATAAGAAGTGGGCAAGACAATTTGTACATCAAAATCAGGTAGATAAATTCCTAACCCTGTGATGTAGTATATTATTATTTGTTTTTACATTGTTTTCTTACTGTCATGTGGTGTTTTAATTGTTGCATATGTTACACATTAATATTGTTGCATATGGTAAAGAAAGAAACAATATGATACAATATGCTAAAATAAAAAAGGAAGAAGCAATATGGAACGAAAGGTCTTTTGATATGGTATAACTATCTGGATTGATGTTTAGAAAATGACAAATAAAAATGAGATTCCCAGAGAACATTATCCTCACCACTAGGCCCAGTGTGTGTCGTAGGGTATCGATATTCGAATCAGATATCTGCCTAGTGTTATGTGCTATGACTCCATGATGATTTACATCAGGCCAAGCGTTTGTCGCAGGGTATGGTACTATACTTGCCTGGTGGCACTAGGCCCAGTGTGTGTCGCAAGGTATCGATCTTCATATCAGATATCTGCCTAATGTTATGTGCTTGGTTGGATACCAGCCGGAGGTTAGTTCTTGAGGATGATTGGATCCAGAGGATAATATGTCAAAGGTAATTGGGCTCAGTAATAACACATCTATATAAGGAACTGACATTTCTTTTGGTTTTTTATCTGGCATTATATATGACATTTGAAATGGTTTTAGCTTTATGCATATGATTCATCTTCACTATTCATGATATTTTGATATCTCTTTTTCATACTTTGTTAGTTATTGTGATTTATCTAATGAGATCTATAAAATCTCATTTACTGCTTACATCACAGGTCATGCAATCACTGTACTGAGAGATAAGAATGATGCTGCTACAGGAGAGCCCTTTTCACGAGATTGTGAGAAATAGGAGGGCTTGGTGTGATTAAACTTTTAAAAACATGTCATTGTTTATTTATTTTGGATTTTCGAGTTGGGGTTTGTCTCATCGTAGGGTCCCCACCTTGGGTTTGTTCCCTGTCCTCACTCAATGTTGGAGTAGATTAAAAATCTGATGTTAATTTTGTTATCTAGTGGTACTGGTGTGAGGTGGGAGCTTGATAAGTTGGTGATCTTACAAATAAAACTTTGTTGAAACTTGTATGCTAATCTACATAGAAATATATCACCAACCGATATGGCCAAGCATCGATCTTCTCTATATTAGCCTCTCCTCTCTATAATAGCTTCTCCTCTGTAAGTTGAGATCTTGATCTTAGCTCCTACCATAAAAGGCTTAAATTTATTATTGCCTCACAAATTAACAATATAATTGCAATTCTCCTTAACAATAGCCAATGGTCCCTTCTCCTTGTCTTTTTGCTGTTGTCATGCCTCCTCAAGGTTGAATCACCTCAATCAGTTGGCAATCACCTAAACAAGTCACAATTGTCTCTTATTTCCCTTCTTGAGCAAACTCCACTTTCTTATATTACCTCTCTTGATAATTATCTCATTTCTTAATCATGAAGGTTACAACTCCTTTTAACGAATTCCCTACATATGAATGATTCATTGAACCACAAACCCATCTAAGATTTATGCTATAATAATGAATTTGCAATGTGTCTTGGCTCGGGCCCTTTCAAATATTCAACCTCGTGAACTAGGTTCAACATTAAAGACAATTAATAGAAAAGAAAGAAAGAGAAAGTGAAACTTATGTAGCAAATCTTAAACAAGGATACCTCAATCACCACTTAACAAAATTTAATCTAACTTCTTTCTCACTGCATTCTACTGATAAACAAGATGAAATAAATATCGAAAACTTAGCACAAACTTAGAAAAAACATGCATGAAAATCATGGGGAAAACTTAAATTTTTAAAAAGTAACATCTCACGTCAAGGACTTTAAATAACCTTCTCCATAGTTTGGAAACACTCATTCCCCCTCAAAGCCCTCAAGTATAATCCCAAGCAAGAATTTTCACCTCTCCCAAGTTATCCTCTCTCTCTCTCTTTTTCTCTTTTTCACTAAGGTACTTTCTTTCTCTATTGGAGATGAACCCTACTGCATAAGGATCCTCTCTGAAAACTCTTTGCTCTATGAGAATATCTAAACATCCCCTCGAATATACCTTTCGTAGTCACAAAAACACTTGCTATAATTTTGGGAATAATACCCAAAAATTTTAGATTTAAACTACCTCCATATATCCTTCCTTATCATAGTGGATTAAATCCAAGTTGATCTCATAAACAAATCTCTAGATTTCTTATTTCAATCTCCAACAAATTTTAAGTCAAGAGCTTCAATAACTAAAATCTAGAAAGATAAAGATGAATTGGTTCATCAATGCCATCGCCTGATTGGATTATCCAAAATACTTAATTTTCTTTCAATCATTGCACTGTTATCTCTTTGATTAATGATCAAATAATTCGACAACTGATCGAATGATCCAACTGCATTATCGCACAGTCTGACTAGTTCATTAATATGGACTGAGCACCTTGTCTAAGTGAAGCTCAATCAATCTTTCATGATTGATTTTATAATTGATCAAACAAACTAATCAATTTAATCTAAACTAGATTGCCTCTTTGTTAGCTCCAACTAATTAGCAATTGGAAGGTAAGATTGTTCCATCCAAAGATCTCTATTCTATGTTCTCCTTGAGATGTTCTTTGCAATTTTTCAATCTATAGCCAAGTCCAATAGCTTAGTCAAACCAATATACTCATTTCCATTCATATCCTTTCATGCATATCATCCATCATAACATCTTCAAATAAACAACATTAATTTTTCTATTATGCTCAAACCAGTGTTTAATACAACGTAACAACACAAACCTCACTAGTGCCTTATAAACTTTTAGTGGATTTTTTTTTTAAGGTATCAAGATAGAAAACTGTTATGCATTTCTCAGTTACATTACCAGCAAGCCTTAATCACTTTTTTTGCAAACCTTAATCATTTCTTCTTAAAGAACCCCTCTAAAATGTGTTTGTTACAAAACTGTTGTGTAACTGCTTACATTCTAACTATTTTACCCAGTTGTTGCCCTGGGGTCTTCCACAGTGGACTCCCAAGTCATTGCATTAATGCAATACCTAATCCATGATTCCAATGGAGATGATTCTCTCTATGAAACACTACGAAGATATGGTATTATGCATTTCTTCATTGCTTTGATAACTTGATAATTATCACCAACTTGACAAGCTAAACGTGTAAAAGTAAATTGATGGAATTATAACCAATATATCAGTTGAAATAAACTGGACTTACAGTACAACCCAGAGGCTTTGGACAACCTTCAAAAAACATCAACGTCTTCGGATTCTTCTTCCCACGTGGCCTAGAAGTGCCATGTTCCTCAAAGAAATTCTCTACATGAAAAAGATCACAATGTCCCAGCTTTGGCGATGATAGATCATCAATAGAAGGGATTATTGCAGCACCAGAGCACCGAGATAAGCGCTCCAGAAATGATCTTTTAACATTCAAAACAAGTGAGATATTTCTTGCCAGTAGGTAATCTTGAGCAAAACGAGAAACTGACTTCTCCACCAAAAGAACATGGGGGTCGTGAGAACCAATTCTTGCTACTGCCATCTTTAAATGGTCCATTTCCTATATGAAAACAATTCTTTAGAAAATATAAAACGTGATTGTAATTCTATATGGAAAATATCAGAAATCATCAACACACCTGCTGTAGCAAAGTGTCAAAGCTTGATAATGAATTCATTACACGGTGGTATTCCAGAGCTCCTCCAAGAATAAGTAAACGGGGTTTCTCAATTTTTGACATCATACGGCGGTGCACTACATTCTTCTTACAAACAACTCCTCTTACCACCATGCTGGGTGTAAAAAAGACGTAAACTGGATCAGACACTTGTGTTGTTTAACAAGAAATAAAAGTCATGGAAAAATATGCTCTGAAAAGAAAATTTGGTACATCTTATTTCATCAACAACTAATTTTGTTTCTCAGTTATACCTTCTTCTATTGTAGGAAAGGGAAGAAAAAGGAAATCCACTGCTGCTATAGATTCTCTTCCTCCCAAGATAGTTTTGTTTCTCAACTCCCCTATTTGGGCACATCACTTTAGCACAAAAAACAATGACCAATGACAAGGTATGGTGTGTTGAACAGGCTAATAGGCAAGGCTTTCATTTGCCTCAGCTTGAATGTAAAGGTTGTGTTCCAATAAACCTATGCATTATCTGATACCCTTGTAGCCACAAATGTTTGACGGTGGTAAGGGAGAAAAAAACATGCAGAGGTCAAGCAACTACATTACTTGCTATATGACATTGTGTGCTTCCCAACAGCAAGGACCACAAATAAGTGGGTATTTTAACGAAACATGTTGTTTGCTATTTCAAATAATGACATCATTGATGGGATAGGAATCAATGAGTGGGGAACATCATAGTCCAGTAGTGTATAGATTCAACAGGCACTATTTCTGGAGCCTGCTTAACTTGCATTTCCATGGCTTTAGTTTTCTTGACAGGTGTTTCAAGCTCCAAACAAAATTCATGTTTAGATTGAGGGTACTCCACCCACTCAAACTACCAAGTGAATATAAATTACCTATGTGGATCCTTTCTGGATTGAATGTGAAACAAAAGTAACTCAAGAATGAGAACTGAAAATATTCTTGCTGGTGCTTTGAGCCATAGATTCGACCACAATGCAAGTGAAAGTTACGAATGATGAAAGAGTTTTAGTTTTGACATGCAATGATGCAGAAATAGAATACTTGAGAACAAGATCCAGAGCAAGGATCCTAATAGTTTGGAAGACATACAACAAAAAGTCTGAGCAATTATACCCAATAGATGTACTTCAGTCTATATTTGTTAAAAAAAATGGTGTCAAATTGTCAACTTCTCAAGGAAAAGGAGACAATATCTCTTGTTTCTTTTGAATATGAAGAATAAAGGACGAATCATGGATTTTATGAATAATAGAATACATACAGATTTATTCATATGAAACATAGTGCACATTGCCCCAAGAAGAGGTATATTTTATGATGTTTAGTTGAGGATGATCTACTTTCTTTTTTTATCTATTCTAAACATGTTCCATGAAACCCATTTATATGTAGTTTTTTTTTTTTTTGGGAAAAGTAGTGATATAATAAGAGAATAGGCTCTCACTCCTAGCAGGTCCTAAGAAAGAACCTTTTAGTTCATTCATAATTATTAAATGATCCTTCAAACCATTTAACTCGTGAGACTCCACAAACAGTCCTTCAAACCACGTAACTCGTTTCACATATGTTTGTTAAGCGTTCTTAATTAGAACATTAAACTCATACACTATAGGCTCCTTAAAGGTCCTTCAGACGGTTTTAACTCGTTTTTGGACACTATAAACAATCAATCATATTCTTTAAATTGTATTTTTTTACTCTATAAATTATACCAACAAAGAATTTGCACAATGCTTGACTCTCCCCCAACCCTAGCCCCTAATATTCTACAGTTCACCAACAAAGTTCAGTAGATGGTCCTTTACGACTTCGAAAATAGAGAGCCACTAAAACATAAATATTTGCTCCAAGATGTTTCCAAATTCTCTTAAAAGGCTTATGAGAATGTTCAACTTCCAAAACTGAATTTGGCTCTCTTTCATTCCTCCCAAAGGGTGCCCATCAAATGAGAATGTTGAACTTCGAATACTGAATTTAGTTCTCTCATTCCTCCCCAAGAGGGCCCAAGACCATAAAAGGTAGTTTATATATTCTCAAAAAGTTTGTGCATTTAAAATACAAATTGAAGCATGCCCAAAAAAATGTTAATTCCAAGTCGATTGACCCATGTTACATTGAAAAAAGAAGAAAAGAAATCCAAAAGGATCAAAAGGTTGGTCCAAGACCATTGTTGCTCTTGATGCCCTCAATAAACCCTATTCATTCTCATCCCTTCTCCACTCAACTTCATCAAATAGAGATCTCCAAGCCTTCTATAAGTGCAAAAACTCCAAATCTCTACAACAGTGGGTGTTCACCCATGCTCTGGGCCCTTTCAATGGTGTCGTTGTTGCCAACCCTCCTACGAACCTCACCCCCTTGGTCAATTCCTATTATTGATCACAACCTTAGAGGTACGAGTGTTGTTGACTATGGGGGAGGGAAGATGAGGCCATCTCCTAAGCCAAAGATCACTTTACATTTCCAATTCAATTCAAGCAAATCATTTTTGTGGAAATTAGCTACAACAAGATTCCATCATAGGTTATCGTAACTACGCATGTGGGTTATAACTATTATGCAACATGCACTCTCTTGGCTTTATTAGCTAATGATCTTTGTGGCTACACCATGAAATCACTAGAGGAGACATGAATTACATTCTTTCTCAATTCAAGCATCGTAAGGGAAAGCATTTTGTTTTTGAGTCTATTGAGAACGACTTTGCTAATTTTATGTCCAATTCCAATGCCCATGATCTCTTCTCTGAGATCCTAGTTTCATTTGTTACAATAATAAAAAAGGCAATACTATGTTATGGTCTCGTGGACTATACCTTTACGAATTCAAATTGCATTTGAAGTTTCCTAGGTTTAGATTGTCCCACCTACCTTGTATTGGGTTTGAAACAATGCTTACATTTCATTCATCTAGTTAGCCTCTCATTTAAACAAGCCATCAATTGAGGTTCAAAGATATTTGGCTTTCATTCAAAGATGAAAGCAAGAAGTTCATTGAAGTATGGATCAGGCAGACCATGGGCTCCCTTACCTATACCCTTAATTGAAAGTGAGCCAAAACCTTGAGAAGTCTTCAATCATAAAGCAAGTCTGTGGTAAGAAAACCTTTTACACATTGTAAGAATTTAGAAACCACATAAGCCACAAACTAACAAAGTGGTTGAGCATGCCCTCTTTTGTGGATGAGCATTCTCATCTCCTATCCCTCATAGCTAACTAAAACACACTAGCATGCCTTAAAACCTAGCTGTTACAAAGGGCCACGGTATGGTGGTTGTTGCTTAAAGATCAAAAATTCATCTTTTTCCATAAAATGGCTACCACTAGGAAATGTTAAAATAAGATTCCCTTCCAAAAATCCCATTTGGCAATCACGATAACAAACACCAAGCACTATTGGTTATCCTCATCAATTTCTTTCACCAAAAGTGGGGCTCTCCTCCATCCACAAACCCCAACTTCTTTGCCTGGCAGCTTTTATTACTGATCAAGTTATTTTCTTGAATTAGTGAGAGGGGCATCATAGTAGTAGCTTGGCCACTAGAGACCAATTGGTCCCTTGGGATTGATGGCATTTCGATATCGTGTGTTAAGGGATGCTGGGACACTATTGGAAGAGAATTTACCAAGAGCATCCACACTGATGTTTGTTAAAAGATTCCCAAAATAAAGATAAGATTGTCCCACTTCTTTGTCCTCTCGATTACATCAAAAAGCTTACTTAATGGTTCATTTGGAACAATGATCCTTTTTGTCAATCAAACCATTTTGTGTCCTAAGAAAAAAGTTTTCTAACCCAAGTATGAGGACAGCCTTAAGATTCACCACTTCCATAATTAGAGACAAATCTTCATTTATTAAGTTCGTTGCATAATTCTTGGTGAGTCTACCTATGTGTTGGGTGCTTCCATGCAAGTGTGGCAACTAGGAAAAACACTTTTAGAGTAAAAAGTAGGAATCATAAGAATGGAGGTTTATCTCTATAAGAGATCATATAGCCATTTACAACCCTGGAGGATTTTTGTTGACTCTTGTTGCTCATTTGTAGACAATTTTGGTGCAACCAAATACACAAAAGTTGTTGGTCCATATTTATTAATACAAGTGTTGATTGATTAGAACTTGTGGCACCCCTTATCGATGATGCAGGTTTACAAGACAAGAACTCTCCCCAAACCCTGTTCCACAATATCCTTATAACGATGATCTTGTTACTAGATCAAAACTCTTTTCATAATTGTGATTTTCGTATATGACATCTATTACCCTCATTATGCCCTCACTCTCATGCTTTATTACTCCTTGACCTTCCATTCCAAATAGTGTAGGCTAGCTATGGGAGCTCAACGCATAGTCTAATATTTGAGCTTTTCTTGGGCTGATTTGTAATGAGACTATACTTACATTCTCATGACTCTTCTACCATATGATTGTATAAAGTACATTATGTCCTTGAGACAATCAAGTTGAAGAAAACTTCGATCATGTACTTTGCTCTTGCTGTAAAGCCACAAAAGTCATTATGTCCCTCTATGATCATTATTCATCTAGTTTTCTACCCATCCCTCTTTTATAAATATTTTCTAAAACATAGAACAATTTTCCCATATTGATCTACTTTAGAGCTTGTCATAATTTCGACTACTTTTTGTTATATATGGATAAAAAACGATGTGGACATCCATCATAAACCTATCTATTCATTGAAGGCCATTATTGTGATAATCCTTTGACAAACTCAAACTATTCCTTCTAACTTAGAGGCCTAGGCTCCCCTTTACCTATTGGGCTCACTCACCTCCCATTTGTCTTGGTGGGATCCTCTCGCTCGAGTCAGCTCAAGGTGAACTTTGATGGGTTAATTGCTAAAGGCAACATCATTGGTGCTATTAGAGTCAATGAGATGACAAGGGTTGACTTATTTTTGTTGTTGGTAAGATGCTTGTCACCTTTGCTCTTTCCATTGCTAAGACTAAGGGCACCCTCCTTGCTACTAGACTTGTTGTCCATCCATCTTGTTTGAAAATTATGGCTAGCAGGTAATGCTTCACTAATGATTGCAACATTGGTGCAATGATCATTCCACCTAATGACACTACTCTCATCAAAGTTGTATCTATCATGCACTTATTCTTGACTACACAAGCTTCCAATATATTTAGATCTACAAATAGTGCAACAGATTTTTATAATTGGAATGGTTTCTTTTGGTATAACGTGATAAACAAGTATGTCCCTACACACTATTTTTGTTCAAATCCAAGAAAAGGATTGTGAATTTCGTAGTTGATTGCTATCTATATAAGCTTTGATAACCATTTTAGGAGAAAAGCTTAATTAAGTAATCATTAAAAACAAATAGTTTAATTTGATTTAATTTAGAAATTTTGCATGCAACAATTAAATTGATTTGGATTTTGTTCCTTCAAAAATTAGTTATCCCAAATGTGATCCACCATTTGCATCTAACAAATATTTCAATTCAAATTCAACTTCTCATTCACAATTAATATTTTTGAACTAATAAAACATGTGGATCAAAGAAAATATAGTTTAAACAAATGAAACTGAAAAACATTATTACAAACTTTTTGTCCATCTAAACCTAATAGATTAAAATGCTTTGGTTTCATTTTTAAATGGTTTGGTTAAGGATGAGATTTTAGAATTGATCTGTCTTGGTTTCTAACAATACTTGAAACCAAACCATGCATAAATCTGGATATACATGCATACAAAATCACTAACTTTGACAAACACTAGTCCATATGTATATACTTATGTATTATATAGCATATAAATAACCAATAAAGGAACTGCAACAAGGATTACCTCTGACTGTTATGCCCACAAGCAACGCACTTAACCTTGACATAGCCACCAGGATCCATCCCTCCCCCTTTGCTCATGTCTGGTTTTAGAAGTGTTGCTGCTTCCCATGACAATGATGTAATGATCTCCAACCAGCTCTCTTTGTCATTCTCTTCACCAATTGGAAGATTTTCGACCTGTAGTAATTGAGCAATCAATGCTCTAAAATGCCCACCAACAACATTATTCATTGCTTTTCTATGTTCATCACTTGATCGATCTCTATTCCGCGATTCACTAGTGCCAAAGTTCTTTGAAGAACGTAGGTACAACAATTCCCTAGCAGCAATATCATCATTTTGATCAACTAGGATAGCTTCCCTCTCATCTTCTTCATCTTCAGGTTCAGGAGGGAGCCAAAGCAGTCCATTGTTTTCAAAATCTTCTGGTTCATCATCAACTTCTAGCCCATAGATGGATGAAGAAGCACCACACTCATCACTATGTTCAACCACTGTATCAACAAATTTATCAGAGAACGCAGAACCCTGTAAATTTGCGCAACCAAATACTGGAGAGAAACCTTCTAAGGAAGTAATATCTTCTTCAGCAAGGTGAACATTATTGATGTCATAATCCTGGTCAATTTCCTCAAACTCAACTGTGTCATAATAATCATCAGAATTTTGGAAATTTTGTACTTCTGAATCAAAATGTCTTAAGCTATATCCATCATCATCATTTCTGTAATGAAATAAGAGACCAAATCAATTAAACTTTTAGTATCTTCATTTCCCTGATGATAAAGCTCAACGAATATATATGTTGCAAGCTAACAACGAGGTCTCTAATTTTCATGGAATACATATAAAAAATTTTTCTATAGCAAAGATCATTAGGCAACAAAAAATATGATTAAAACACACAATTTTGCCATTTCTGTTGTATGCATAACTACTAGATTATTGTTTCAACGGGTTTTATTGGAATTGTTTAAGGAATTTTGAGAGACCAAGATTAGCATCATTTTGTGCTGGAAAAACATGAATACTTATCTAGAAATCTCAAAATATACCATTTGAAATTAAGTTATAGTAAGAAGTAATAGGAAACAATCATATGGAACATTAGGAAAAAAACAAATGAACCATTTTACAAATGATGAGCTCCACAGCAAGTTAAGACAACTTAAGAATGGGCAGTAGAATCAACCTTGATTTGATAAGAACACGCAATATTGATAGGCGGATGAAAGGTGGGATGAGGAAAACAAGACAAACGACATTGGAACAGTGACGATTGAACCAAGGGATGAAGAACAACAAAGCCGAGGAAGACTATATGGACTAGAGTTAGGCATGAAAACTGTTAAACATGATAAAAATAGGAAGCCAAGGTAACGAAAGAAAAGATGCATTGATCTACTATTGATTTAAACGACAATAAACAGCTATACATGTATTATATGCTACGATGCAAGTACAAGCTTAAGAAATTGCATCGATAAGCTCAACTGAAATATTTGATAGGCATGATTACCTCAAATGACATATGCTTTTTGCACATAGCAATAAATTAACACACCTGTTCATATAGTAATTGAAATGAGTATTGCAAGTTTCCTCTGTATCTTCAACGGAATCAGCGCTCCTTCCCAACATCAGCATGCTTTGCTTATCAACACCAGACTCGGTGATGATAGGGCTAGGAACAGAACCGTAGTGGACTCTTTGGTACGTTCCATTTGGGTAAGACATGGAACCAGCAGTCATTGTACTACTCTTAAGCGTCTCGCTGGACCTACTACTTGCAAGGCTTGCTGTTGAAGAGGAACAATTAGTGGTTACATTTTCATCAGCTGCATCCACCACTTCCTGCTTCCACTTATCGAAGCAATAGTTGCACACACGAACCCGATCACCCTGTGACTTTCCATCTTTTGGATCAGCTGAAGGCAACGGCATGGAATTAGCAGTGCACTTCCAGCAGAAAACACGACCACATACACGACAATGGTGCTTACGAACAAATATAGTGAACGGGGTGTCACACTCATAACAGACCCTGCAACTGTTATCGGGCATCCAAAAATCCCTGGTCATATAAGCAGGCTCAGAGCGCCGAGGGAACCATGACTTAACCAACTCCAACAGTTCAGAAAACATTTTCTCTACCCTCTTCTAGATCAGTATCTCTAATCTATCTTAAATTACTCCACTTCCCTATTCCTCTATCTTTAAATACCAGCTAGTCTTTCCGAAATCCAAAATCAGAATGTAATGCACCTGTCTTTCCTAGATTTGTGTTTAAAACGCCAGCGCGACACAACGATACTTACAGGATCCCTTTCCTGCACAAAATCAATCAATGCCGAAACGGAGATGGACAGCATGCCATTCGGTATCCCGATAAACCTCGGAACGCAGAGGAGGATCATCGGAGTCCAATTCTTGGGCGAAGGTCCAAAAAAATCCAGTCCATTTTTCCACAAGGAAACCGAAATTGGGCCCGATCATTCGATCGAGGGAACAGATGCGCATGCCACACGATTCACGCGGCGGGACGCCAAACTGCGTTCAACCCTTGAATACGGTGACCATCGGCAGGAAACATGTTCACGGAATCCGAAACCCGAATACAAAGGGAAATGGCTAGAAGAGCTCTAAAACATGAATCGCCGGCAACGATTCCCCGCATTGACGAAAATGTCCCACCAAACGGCCTCCGTCGAATACATGGAAACCAGAAACGGAAATTTAGACAAAGTTTGGATGGATCAGAAGGTGAGATACCAGCCGTCGTCTTCCCTCCCTCACTCGCGCAGCGACAAAAAATTTAAATTGAAAAAAACAAATAAAATATTTCCTGCGAAAAGGGAAAGCGACCCTAAAAAGGAACGAATTGGAAACACCTACGAGCAGTGTCCGCCATCAATCACACTCGTCTGGGTTTGATGTTTGTGCGGGTCCCGCAATAAATGAGTTAAACAACGCGTTGGCTCCGTCGACTTTAAAAAAATGAGAAAATATGCGATTTATCGGACATGTTATATCAAAATCTTAGAATTATACTGAGATTTTTATAAACTTAGATGATCCTTTAGTTGAATGAAATACAACCAAGTGACTGTTTTTGCTTTCCTAAAGTTGATGTTTGGAGCTATCAATCAATGGAGTTTAGAGTGTCAAGTGAGCTTTTAAATTTTTTTTTTTTTTGATATTCAAAAGGGGTATAAGCCCTACAGTTACATGTTGATGCGATCCTCACGGAGGATCATACATGAAATCTAGTAACATCAACTTAATAAGCGGCTTGGGGTATGAAGTCCTCGTATCCCACACAAAGTCATTACAACAAGCAACCCGTGCCACCCAATCGGCAGGCTCATTTCCTTCCCGGTATATATGCGTTATAGTGAGGGCGTCCAGTTCTCTAGCACATCGAATGATCTCAGCAAGAGGTCCAGTCTCAGGAGCACTGGTAATAAGCTTCAGGACTATTAACATAGCCGTCATGCAATCCGTTTGCATCTCAACAGCCCGGTACTAAGGCAAGGATCTCCGTAGTAGGTGAAAGGCCTCCAGAATCGCCTGAACCTCCATGGCCTTGCTAGCCTGTGAGACAAACCTCCTACCCATAGCCAGGAGAGGCTTCCCCATATGGTCTCTCACAACCACTCCAATGCCCGTAGAGTGTAAGCCACAAGCAGCGTCGCAGTTCACCTTAATCCATCCAGTGGGAGGGGGAACCCAACAATGGGTAATAGACAGTTCAGGCGAACTGTACAGGTTCCCGCGGGACATGGATGCATGAATGTTGCTCTGGTCAGCTACAGCAGCGATCTCGATCTTAATATTGCGCAGTAATGTGCCGACGTTGCCAGTAGGGACACTGTGTCTCTTCGCATTCCTCCTTCCCCATAGATAGTATAAGGACGTAGCCACAGTTGCGGCATGCACTGCCCCGCCACCGTTCCTTGCCACCGGCGAACCAATGAAGGCCATAAATTGGCGGATGAAATTGATGTAAATCGTGTGAGAACAACGCACAAGAGGGGAGGGGTGAATTGTGCTTTTCACTAAAATTTAGATTTAGAAAATTCTTTCAATTAAAAAAACGTTTGTAAATAAATTGTGAAATAAAAACGAAAAATGCAATAATAAGGCAAGCAAAAAGGAAGACAAAGAACGAACGGCGCTGATTAAACAGCCGTTCGAAATTACTCTCGCCCGTTGGATCTGGGTGGGCTTGATCTGCGCCTTTGGATCCTGCCGAAGTTATAAGGTGGGATTTTTTAGTCCCACACTGCAGAATGAAATTTGGCACACCGCTTTATAATAACTTTGCGCCGTTTAACCTGCGAGCCACTTTGGGGCTGGCTCCCCCCTTCCTTGACCGGGATTTCATCACCCGGTTCAGGTTGACTTAGCCATGCACTGTTCTTTGACCGTAGACCGTGCTGAAGTTAGACTTAGCCGAGCTCCTCTCGGCAGGCTTGGCTTAGCCAGGCACTGTTCCGTTGACCAGCGCTAGCCGAGTTGCTCTCGGCGGTCTTTGGGCGGGCTTTGCTCGCCCCTTTCGGGTCAACCAAATTTTTATTTTTCCTTCTTTTTTTTTATTTCTAAAAGACCTGGACGGGCTGTTTTGCCGCCGGGTCGACCCGCCCATGCTACAGTGCTTTTTCCCGAGACTTTTGCTGGTTTAGGGTATTTTTGACGAATTTTTTAGCCACAAATTTGAATATAAGTGTATAAAAATAATTTTATATTCTTATAGTATTATAAGTTAATTAAGTGGCTATGAAAAGAAATTCGTAAAAAACGATTCCAAAATAATATTAAAAAATCAAATACCCATGTCTATACATTTTGTCAAATATGCTTGGCCCAAAAATGAAAATTCATCATTAAATAATTTTATAATATTTTTAAATGTTAATACTACTAGTGTGCCTCATAATCTCAAGGTTTTGGCATATCAAATTCAAGAGAAATAAAAAGAAATTTAATTATAAAAAATCTTGCGCATGTCTCAAAAATTCCTTGAAGTATGTCATGACCTCAAGGCCCTTAGAGACCATTATTTTAGACATCTAAAATACATGGTTTGATTTAATTAATTATTAACAATTTTACTTAAAAAACAAGCCTTCAATAATAAATAGCTTGGTTTTGTAATTATCACATCAAAGGGTACAACAGAAATCACTGCCGGCGCCGTCCACCTCCACATCAGCGGGATTCATCTTAACAGCAACGACGGCGTCACAAACAATGATGTTTCGCCAAAGATCCTGGGCTTGCGGGCAGCTCCAGAAGACATGATGCGCGGTCTCCTCTGCCTCACAGCCCCACACGCAGCGGTGGTTCTCAGCCATGCCCCTCCGCGCAAGCCACGTCGCCGTGGGGAGGTAGTCACCCGCCAGAGAAACAGCCGCACCCGCGGCAGAGTTTTAAGCTTCCACAGCCCCCGCATCTGATTAGAGCTCCACCAGCTCGCCGTGGGAGCGTCGACGCCCTGTCTGCATTTCAGGTCACAGTAAATTTTGCCATTATCAATCTTCTCCGTTTCCGTGTGTACCTGGACCAGCATATCACGAGCAGAGGACCGCGCCCTGGGAAGATGGAGAATTCTGTCAATGAGCATATCACTAGCCCAAATTCGAATGCTGCTGACATCCCACTCGCCCTCTTCATTGATACAGTCCGCCACCCTCGCCGGCCACCCAGTCTTCATGTTAATTAACGTCGACCAAATGCAAATGGGGAGGAAGCCAAGCCAATTATCTTCCTCAAATCTCGCCTCCTTATCGTCTCCAATTCTCCACACGAACTCCACCACCGCAGTCGGCATTGCCTCGAGCACAAACTTGCCAGAGTGAGATAAATTCCATAGGATCTTTGAGGTCAGCAGGTTGCCCACGTACTTCCTCCTGAAGATATCAACCCAGGGGCATATGAAAAAGGATATAAAATAATAATAAAAAATATAAACTCTTAAGAAAGATAGGAGACATAATCAATATTGTGAGAGTCGGATAATAATCACTTTGATTGAAAAGAAGCATGTTCATCATCGTCAAGGAGCACAATCAACCCTAAAGATGAAAAAGGAAATTGTTCTTGATGGTTTAGAGAGGACAATGAGTTATGAAAAACATGCTACTTGCCTGAGAGAGAGAGAGAGAGTAACATGACAAATTAATTAATATTTGACCAATATTTAAAATTTATAAAAAAAATAATAATAATAGTTAATTATTATATTATTATTTTTTTTTTCATAATCTAATTAGAACATATCATCCCAATCTCTCGTAACTAACAATTCTTTAATACTTTCAAAATATCTTATTCAAATAATTTAAATATTTATTAATTCACATCACTAATGCATTCTCTAGTCCAATCTCATATATAGCCAAAGTGTGAAACATATCTGGACCTTTTTTAGGGGCTAACTAATTGGTTAGATAAAACATTATCTTCTTTATCATAGATTGTATTGGAGTAGAACGAAGTCCTCTTTAAGATGAAATTGTTTTATATCAATCTACCATATTATAAAAAATTATCTCATATAATTATATTTTCATTTGTATCTTAATGATAATATGACATTTTAATCTTTTTAGAGAAGTATTGTGATATCTTTATCTCGATCGTTTTTAGATTCCGTGTTATGATATGTAATTCTTTTACTTTTTTCGTTTTCATTTCTAAAACCATATAAATATTTTTTTTCTTTTATCAAAAACATATAACAAAAATAATTTTTAAAAATATAAAAAATATATATATTTTTATAAAAAAATCTTTTAAAGATTTGTAAAAATGAAATAAAAACTTTGTTTATAAATAATTACTTTTTAAAATCATTTGACATTGAATCACATTTACGAATAAATGTTTAACCTTTAAACAATTGAAACATTTAAAACATAATTTTCTTATAAACTTCAACAAACTAAATTCTAAATCAACATCATGATTAAATTTTTAATACATATTTTTTTTCCAAATAAAAATTATTAGTAACACATTCTATGACACATAAGTATCTTTTATGTGTGCAATCATATGTTAACTCTTATTATTCCTTTGTAATTTCATGATATCATATTTTGACTTAATAATATTTTGTCAAAAATAGACTAATTTAATCATTATTGATTCAATAGCAAACATATATAGATATCCTTGTTTGAACTAGTGTATACAAAAGTTCATTATAAGTAATATAATATAAAATATATGAATGAGCAATATATTATAAAACATAATTTTATGTAAAAACTCTTATTCTTTATCATTTTATCATTTTTATAAAGTTACTTATTTCATTTTTTTTTCAAAAGAACATGTGAATGAGCAATAGAATATACAACAAATTTTTATGTATGAGGTTTTTGGATTTTTATCTTTTTATCATCTTTATAAATTTGCTTAATTTGTTTTTCTTTTTAAGAAGTGAATTAAGGCAAGGTCAATCCACAAATAATTAGACATTTATGAACACATAATTCTATATAAATAGCTCAAATGAATGTTATTTTTTATGTACTATTCTTTTTTAGATTTATCATATTGTTATACTTTATTATCATATTGATTTATCTATTGAATTTTATATAATCTTATTAGTATTTATATCATAAATCATACTTTCACTATACATCAAAATAAAAATTATAATAAAATGAATGGTAATTATACTTACTAGATTCGTCAATAAGTAAAATGATATAAGTATGATTTTAGTTTATGACATTATACTGTATTCTAATAATTGTTTTATATTAACTATGATGCTTGGTATCTTATGATTATATAAATTCTTTATTGTATAAACTATTATATATAATTGATTCATCTATATATTATGATAATATTTTTATTCATATGTATTTTTGTGTATTAAGATTTGATATATTTTAACTTTTTATCTCACCATCAAATTGTCTAGAAAAAATAATTATATCTTCATACATTGTTAATTATTTAAAATTATTTGTTATTACTATATTACAAAAATATATTAGATGAGACCCTAACATAAAGCCAAAAGAGAGAAAAAAAATTGACAATAATAATCAAGGAGTGAAGAGAGAATTGATTTGAAAACTATTTATGCTACTATAAGAACACAAATGAAGTAATATAGCTTGCAAAAAGAAAAAGAAACAAAAAAAAAAATTAGATTTTTGAGAGAATTTATGAAGTTGCACTAATTAAAAATCAATCTCCACTGGTGCTACTATTAAAAAAATATGATAAGATATATTTTAATGAAAATGATTGTGATTTGATTTTTGTAATATAATCACCTTTATTATAGGAAATATAATTCTTAAAAATTAAATAAAAATTGATAAATATTAATTTGTACATATAATATTTGCTATATATACACATACACACATATATATATACATACGTACATACATAAATATATATATATATATATATGATAGTTATTATTCTTTACATATTTGTCAAGCATTAAGTTAAAAATTAACATGATTACTAAAATCATATGATTGCTTTTGGATGTGATTCATATGTATTTCATAGTACTCAATGAGATTAGTTTTTATACAAATGTTTTATATGCAAATTTTCAAATATTGCACATAGATACATCAAACATTGGGCATAAATATGAGAATAATTTGGAAAATAAAAAGAAGAATGCACCCATGCAAAATTTGTTATGAACAAAATAAAACCAAAATTTAAACAAGCCTGAACAAGGAGGTTTTGAGTTTTAGTTTTTTTAAAAAAAAGGTAAATGTCTAGTAAACTCATATAATATAATCCTTTATTTATCAATCTTGATACATCTTTCTAATTTCCAAGAAAAAATGTAAATCCTATGAGACTTCATTATATTTCAGTTAAATGATAAGTTTATCCCATAAGCCCTCTTGACTATATTGAAATTGGATGATAACAATAACATTTGATGTTTATTATTTTGATAATAACAGGTGAAGAAGCCAAGGCAAAAATAGATGATCCCAAATAAGAGACCAGACATAAGACCTGCTAAATGAAACAAGATAAAGAAGATAGGCCAATGCTTGTGGAACTTAAGTGCATATTATTCTCAGATTAGATTATTACAACATCTAAGGATTCCTTGTCAATTTATTTTATTCTATCAGCTTTGCTTCACATTAAAGAATAAAAAAGCAAGCCACAATATCTCAATTAGCTATATAACAGAATATTGAAAACACAAACACATGCAGAGTAATTATACTAAACAATGAGTTAGAACCAATTTATAACATCAGTATATCTCGCCTGCTAACTCACAGCTTTTATGAATTGAAACCAAATTTGGTCCTTGATTATTATTTTCCCACAATTTCTATCAAGTATTCCTTTGCTAACAACACGATGACAAAGAGAAAAATAGATAGACAGCAACAGTAAATCAGCAAATAGAAATATAGCATTGCAAATTCTCAACTTCAAAACTTTGAATTTCTTTCAACTAAATGATATCTTCAGAAAAGTTGTTTCATACCAAAAATACAAAATAGAATCGAACTTGCAGTAGAATTCCTCATGCTACAGGCAGTAGAAAGATACAAAAGAAATGAACAGAAACTGGGTGAATTCACATCTTTTGTCTGAAGAATCCAAAATTTTCTGGAGGCCATACCTTCACACCATATAAGCACCCAAAAAAAAAAAGAGAAACTGAGAAACAAGCCCAAGAAGATACCAGCAAATAAGTTAATATGGGTACAAGAAACCAAACATTTCAGGTCTCAAAAGGAACTGATTATTATACAACCAGTGCAATTAAATGCATGCAGTATTATATGGGTTGAGTTGCAAGTACCATAAACCTCTGGCAGCATCAACCGCTCAAACCTTTATACCATTTACAAAAAAAGATAACGAGGAAATGAAAACTTTGCATCCGTTATAACCCATCTAGTGCTAGTAAAGTGCCATCAGATCATAATATTAATTTGAACTTCCATTTGCCACATTCAATTTTATTGATATTTGACATAACAACCAATTCAGGTGCCCATGATCTACATCCAACCTTCCTAAAGATAATGTTGTGGACAGGATTAACATGTTGTAATCATTGAAGAGTTATAAATGCCACATTTTCCATAAAACACTTAAATCACAGAGCAGAACAAGAAGATAAGCAAAGAACTTTTACGGGCAACCTTTTTATTACTTTGCACGAAATTGATAATAGAGCAAAACCAAGGCCTTTGAGCAAACCTTCTTAACTTTAATCAGACACTGCTAGAGGATAATAACTGTCAGACTACAACAGATTTGTTTTCAGTCTTGAAATAAGATCTTGGGGGATTTAATTTCTAGTAGTCATTAAAAGATGGAATTTGAAGCCTAATTAAACAACGAATTTATAAGAAAATTGGCTCCCTCTGTAATGAGACAAAAAGAAAGAAGAAGGAAAAACTTCATCTTTGAACCTACAAGTTACTTCCTTGGACTATGAATGTAATAACCAAACATTCAATAAACAAAGGAAAGGTTCAAGTAGCTAATATGAATTTACAGATGTCTGATAGTATGGAAATCTGGATAGCATTGGATACATTATTCCTGATGACCACATATCATTAATATTTTTTGTTTCAATCTTTCACGTTAGGTTGCTGCCAAGTTTAAATCAAGGTACTACATAATAACTTCGATTTAACATCGACTTATCCAATTGTAGGTTTACAAAAAATTCATTTTGTTAATATAAATGCATAACATGTTTGCTAGTAATCCACATAAATGACAATAACGGATCCTAATGTAACACAATGTTAACATCTAAAATTTTGTGCAACTCACTAAGCAAGAAATTTTCTTAATATTAATGACAAAATCAAGCCAATCAAATGTAACATACAAGCAAAGAATATTAATAAACTAGATCATGTTAATTGATAAACATAGCAAATATAAAACAAACTTACTAAACAAGATCGTGTTAATTAATCAAAAAATAACACTTCATTCGAACCATTCAAGTTTTACCTAACATTTAGAGAATATTAATAATTCACTTATTTCAAGAAATTCTAAAGAAATATTGGATCATTTGTGCTAAATCTTATTAGGAACCTACAACAAATGCCTAGGCCATAAAGAAACTCAAAAAATAAGTCATATCTATCCAGAATAGAATGTCTGGGAATCCTTTCAAAGGTTTTAATTATGCATAAAAGAAGTCATACATATGATTGTATCTTTAACATATGGTTTTATGATATAGTGTAATCACATTGAGTTAATCAAACATATCGAAAATGAAATGATAAGAGTACCATAGACAATGGATAGTAATGAGGCTAAAGTCTTAGAATGTACCATCATGGTGATACAATATATATATTATGATTGATAGAATTTTGTGTCATTTTATCTTTCAAGTTATTATTTCCTTAAAAGATCTAAGATAAGAAAATATAGTGTAACAATCATTCTAACCATCATGAATAATCACAACTACTTATCAAACAAATCAAAAAGATAAAAGTATGAACTTAGATAATGACACATAACAATGTGAATGCAAAAAACAACTAGTATCTTGTTAATTAGACTTCGTGCATTAGGCCATGATGTTTGTATCCTATGTGTTTATGATATAAGGTTTTTTTTATTTAAAGTCAACACCTCTGGAGGAAGCAAGGCCAAAAATCAATCAATAATCATAGTCTCAAAACCATCTCTCCATTGTCATTAGTACTAGCAGCAAGATTCTCAATGAGGAACACTACCTATTCAACATGCAACAAGCGACCTCTTTATTGGTTATGAATATCATCCACACCTCAACATAAGCCTACCATGTAGCCAAACTCCACTATTTTGAGTATATAAGCTTCTATCAAACTCTATGACCATCCCTATTGACATATCCAACTTCAACCTTTGTTGATCTAAATTTTTGGAATTCTCCATTTATTGCTTTAAATCTCAACAATCCATTTCAAATCAACCTCCCATCCTAGCTTATCAAACATCGCCTCAACAATTATGCAATTCCTTGAAGATCAAGATGACCGTTGGGCTCCTTCTATAAAAACTCTCCATTAGACAGCCTTCTCAATGAATCTTCTAAGTCTTTTTTTGGCTTGAATCTTTTAACCTTTCCTCCAAATATTAAATTCTTGTGCATTTTGAGTTTTTTTAGCTTGAGGAGAAGCCCACTTCTATGCTAGTCCAAGGTAGTGGAAACTCTACTCTACCCAAAAAAATGCATTTTTCCCCAAATGGAACTTTATTGCATCAATAAATAATTATACTATTATTTTATTATTAGTTTCTTTATTTTTCTCTACTTTATCCTCCCCCTTCCTTCAACTAGGCCACTCTTGTTGATTAGATCCTCTCGCCTCCCTATTTTTCTTTTTTTTTTTTTTCATGACCTCACAAATCCTGATTGTTCGTTGCTTGCGCATGGAACCCACAGTTGCCCATGAGCTTGGCACCATCTATGGCATCAGTAAATACCATAATGAAATCAAGAAGCTCACATTGTATCCTTGTATTAAGGATTGGAATAGTCAAGTATCATAATAAAAAAAACATGTAACCAAAAAAGGCAACAATTGAAAAAAGAAAGATAATCCAACAACAAGGGTGTTAAGTATCTTAGTTCTTACTTTACAAAACGCCCTCCCTTGGATCAATCCATAAGGAACCGGTCCAAATTGCCTTGAATCTCTTGATTCATAAATGTTATCCCCCTGCACCCAAAGATGGCCCTTTGGCACCTAAAAGCAACCAAAAAAAGTGAAAAGAATGTAAAGTTGAATCACATATTAACATTCATCGAACCGAAAACCTCCTCACTCACCAAAACTGTATGGACTACATCCCCTTTTGCCGGATCAACAACAAAGGTAACGGCTTCCCCTTCCAGGGCGAGCACCCTCTTTGTGACTGTCTTCAAAGGATTTTCTGGTGATCGGAGAAGGACAATGTCACCAGCAGTGATCAAACTCCAACGGGGGCTAATCCGTTCCACTGCCACTATATCCCCCGTGATGTTGATAGTTGGGAGCATGCTCGGACCTCGAACCTGTATAAATTTAGTAGTAGGAACATGAACTACATGGAAAGGGGAGGAGGAAGAGAAAGAGCTAGATAGATAGATAGATATAGAGAGAGAACCAAGGCAATGCTGCAGACATAGGTATTGAACACATGGACGAAGCATACGGTCTTGGCGACAAGAAGAACACGGTCCAGGGATTCTCCGGCTATGCTCCTCCACGGGACGACGGTGACACGGTGGAGGAAACGATAGAAGCGGCCCGTCGTCATCGAGTCGTAATACTGAGCGACAAGCCGGAGGCTATTTGATCATTTCTTCCTATCTTCCGTTTAGGTCTGTCAATTCCTCCTATGTATTTTTATATAATTATATTAAACACTTTCGACAATATTATCATATTATGAAAAAGCAATAATATACTCGTAAATTAAAAAAAATACATAAATAATATAAAAATTATGCATCTATGACTAGAAAAAGTTTGAATGCATATTAAGGGTGTTTAATCCATGTTTAAAAAATAAAACATATGATATCATGTGGTGTAAACTAAAGATGTTAAGTATTTATTCAAATGATATTTTAAAATAATATTTCTAAAATTATGATAGTCATTTAAAAATAACAGAAATATCTTTCAATTTTGAGTGAAATAGATTCTAAATAAAATTTTGTGATAAGTGTGACGACCCCCTTTCTCACATTATGAATTTAGAATCTAATTTTTCAATTCTAATCATTTAAAATTTATTTTTTTTCTAAATTTTAATTTTCAAATAAACAAAATATCTTTTATATTATATATATATATATATATATATATATATATATATATATATATATATATATATATATATATATATAATAATTCAAATATATTTTTAACCTGTAACATTTTATGTACATATTTACTATCTATTCATTAGACATCTATATAATTTTGATTTATAAAATTTACTAAACAAATTTTGAGTTTAAGCTTTCACAAATAACTATAAAATTAAGCATTTTAGTTTATGCATTTATGCTTCCTTTCATTAAGATTCGAATGTATCTAAAATCTATAGCCCACCTAATTAAACTTTCATATCTTTTTAAAAAATATTTTATATATTAAATATAAATGTTTAAATTCTAAAATATAAAAATATTTTAAATTGTAAGTGTTTTAAAAAGTATATTGGAATACTAGTAATAAGATTTTACATTTAAACACATCGTTACAAAAGTCTCGTTGTGAAGAATCCACTAATATATAACTTATAATTTTTAAAGATAAATTAATTTTTTTTATAAATTTATAGAGAATATATTAATAAAAAATTATTTTAATTTTTTTATTTAATAAGATAACCTTCTTCTTTGCTTGAGACTACATAGATGCATTTGGAAAACGTTTGAAGAGAGGAAAAACAAGAAAGAGAAATAAAAGAGGTGGAGAGAAAGAATAAAAGAAAAAAATGAGATTATCCTTTGAGAAAAATAAGATATCAAAAAAAGAGGAATGAAGCATACGAGAAAGAAAAAGATTTTTTGTTTTGTTTTTTAGATATTGCATGGAATGGTAAGAATTTTACCCAAGCTTTCTTCTTAAAGAGTGTATTAATTATTGTGAACAATAAGTAGGTTGTTAATGAGTTCCAAAGAAAAGTTTAAACGATTGGAGGATGTTACAGTTTTTTATTATAATGATTATACAAAAGTTTTTAAGATCTATCTCGTATGACCATGGCAATAAGAGTTGAAAAGCTTTTTCAGCCTAAGTGTGAAAAAGATGTGCGTTAAAAATCATAATGAAGTGATGAGTTTATCATATTAGTACAATGGTATAACCTATCCAATTTAATAACTTGGTGGTATTATATTAGTACAACAAGCTAATCATATTGGTATTGTGCATGAGTGGATGTTGGTGATCATACTAATATGAAATGAAAATTGAACATTATAATATACTTTGTATTAGTTAATTAAGAGACCGTCTTGTTGGATTTCTTATCTGAACGTATTTGAATATATGAGTGTGGCCGTTCTAATGCGATGTAGACATAGGACTTATATGCTATTGTATAGTACATTGAACATGAATCGTACTTATACGATGCTTTTATGAGACTATTATGATAGGTTTTATGGTATTATTCATATTTATTGCAAATCATACATGTAAGAATGGTGATTTGGACTAGTATGATTAGTTGATAAAAATATCAAGTTATTATACTAGCATAAAAAAATGAACTGGACTTATACGATAACTTCCCAAATTGCTAAAAAAAATTGGTTGTATGATTTGTTATTTGAGCAACATCGGGCATAAGGCATACAATATAGTATTAGATGTCGTATCTTACAATATAAAGTAAAAAAATATTAATAAGGCCTGGATCGTACATATAGGAAATGAGAATTAGATTGGTACATTAATTTAATAAACAGACTTATTATAAATCGTCTATTTGTATCTCTTTTTCACATCTTTTATCCTTTCATTCTTCATTTGTGTCTCTTTTCACATTTGACATTATAATATGTTAAAAAATAACATATAAATATTAACAAAATTATCACAATATGGTATCATGTTCAACAAGTAATGTGTTACATCTAACATGGTAACATATCGTTACAACCAAAGATAAAAAAATATTCTATTTTAGATCATCTTTTAAGAGTTTTACTCCTCTTAATAAGTATCAAACATAAATGCAATATTGCTCACTCTATTCTTCAAATATTGTTCTTATTCCATAGCTTTATCAATTTTATTTCAAATTATATTTAGTAAGCAATCTACAAATAACATAGGCAACATATCAAGCAAACATATAACATTTCATCCTTAAGTTATAATGATCAAATTTGTTTTCTTTAAGGGGATGGGGGTCACTATTTTCAAGTCCCAGTACACCAAACATTTCATTACATCCTTAAGTTTGTCATTCATATCTTCTCTTTAGAAGATTCTAGCATTTAAAAAATAATACATTAATCATATACATATAAATATAAGTTTGCCAATACACGCATCCTTAATTTTTTTCCTTTCATATTTTCAGTTATATGTTCTCTAGTCTACAAACAATAATACATCAATCATATATAAATAAATATAATTTTTTGCACAAGCATCCTCAAATCTGTCATTTCATATTTTCACTTAAAGTGTATCTAATCTTCAAACAATAATACATCAATCATATATCTATAAATATAAGTTTGCTTACCTCATTTTCAAGTAGTGGTCACACTGTAGATTTCGTAATTGCTCAAATTTCTTGTTCTCTCCTGGTTGCTATAGTACTCACAGTTAAACCACTTTAAGTTAGCATTGACCTCCTATCAATTCCTTACAAATTCCTTTCTAAGCTCTTAGAGATACTTTCTTTCTTTTTTTATCTTCTTTTTAAGGCCATCAACCAAACCTTAACCTAATAAATTTTTTCCTAAAAATTTTTGAAGTCTGATCCTCATTTATTTTATACTCATTAGATGTTCAATTATATTCTTATAATTCTCCATCTTCCTCCAATGTTCATGTTTATCAAAGGATGACTCTTCAACTTTTTGCCCTCTTAATTTTTATAATTTGCTATTATTGGACTCCATTTTAGTTTCTAATATATAACATCATATTATATGATTTTTCATTTCATATTATATGAAAAGAGATTTTTCTCTTCATTTGTTTTCAATTATATTAATCATATTTATATGATTCTTTAATTGTACTTGTATGGTCCTTTTTAGTTTATATTATTGTTAAGTTGTAACTTATGATGTTCGTATATAATACTTTTAGTTCAACCCTCTAATTTGACCATACTTATCATGCCATACTCAGCATAAATCAATACATAACTTGATAAAATATATTTACTATACAAATTTATCAGATAAATTAGAATTAAAATTGAATACACAAATTAATAAAAACGAGTGATGGATATAAAAACCATGATAATTTCAAAGCATAACAACAAAATATAATACATAATTAAATAACTATCATTTTACAAGAAAATTTGAAAACTAATGCTGATACAAAACTTTGATAATAAGATTAAATGTCATCACATGCATATAATATCACAAGCACTCACAAATTATATTGATCTCTCAATCCTTGAGTCATGAATTGTCTTTTAAGGACCCTTAGCTCAGTAAGTGTCAATACCTTATCCTATAATGTAAATAAGAAATGATTATAATATATTTAAAAAAAACTTTAGTTACATATAAAAAAAGTAGTATAAAGAGTAAGTAAAGTAACTAAGCAATACAAATCTTATCATACTATCTAGTCTTCATTTTGTATTAATACAATCCCCAACATCCACTCATAGATCGAACATAAAGTTCTTGCTAAAGCCTTTCGTACAAAGAATAGTATTGATCCAACCATAGAATAATACTAGTTTGATTTTATACTGAATACCCAAAGATACTTTAGCTGAAAGCTCCTTACTAGCTCCTGCTACAGGTTCCTCCTATACCATCTAAGAAGTTGTCTGTTACAATTGATAAAACTAGAACTTAGAACCGCATTCGACCATGTTGACCAATATCTAAAGTTTGCTAAGTCCATCTCCAAAGCAATTCAAAGAGGCTATGCATGGTTAATGATGGAAACTAAGGTGAAATTTGACATACAATAAGGTTTTTGAAACTAAAATCAAACATTGCTCTTTTTCTTGAGCTTTTTTTATTTTTAAATCTCACCAATGTGATATAAAAATAACAAGTAAAATAATACAAAACAACAATAATTTCAACTTTCCTTCTCTCTTTGAGCTACTCTTCTCCCCCTTCCTTACTTTCTTCTATGAATTGTTTTTATATTAATCATATAAGTTTCTTATTTCATTGTATTGCATAAAATATTTAATATCATATTATATGATAAGTTTATGAACTTAAAAATGCTCTTTAAAATTTTAGAAAAAATTATAAATTTTTTAAAAATATAACTCAATCTATTACTTTATTATTTTTATAATTTATAAATTCTCTATCTTTAGAATCATTTACTAATCTTAATATCAGTAAATTCCTTTATTTTTAATAACTGATAAATTCAAATTCTTTAAAAGAATTTACCTCTATTTTTAGGATTTTATAATAGGTATATGACCATAACTTATATGATTTGACATTATTATTGATATGAACTTATTGGAATTTGACATTAGCATTTTATATAGAATCATATTAGTTCATGATTAGTATTCAATACTAACATTCTATGTTTAATGGTGATATATTAATCTAGAATCTTATAACTTTATATATGATTGGATATTAGATCTATTTATGCTTGCATATAATGTTAATCGAATATGATATTAGATATTATTACATAGCAAAGATAATAATAAAAAAGATAAATATGGCTCTAAAGATTAACAATTGGTGAAATATATTATTTAATAGTTACATGAACTAATTAGAATAATTTTAAAAAATAAAGAACATTATTGCATTATCATAGATATTTTAGTATATATTATTTCTTTGGTTTTATTATGATACATCATATTATTATTTTTTTATCTTATAGATTTATCTATTAAGCTTTATTAAATATCATTAACATTTATATCATAAGTTATACTCTTATATCACATATAGATGAATATTATGAGGAGATATATTATCATAATTTTGATAAGATTGATTTATATTATTATAGTTTTATGATATTGTTTGTATATTTATGATAGTTTCATACTAATTGTTGATATTTTGACATAATTTACTTATAATGTAGCTTTTTTATTTATAAAGTTTTTTATGTTCTAAATAATTGAAAAATCTTTTCAATTACTTGATTTGTTATAATCGATGTACTATTTCATTAGGTTTAGACGGGGGCCTAACACTCATACAATTGTCGCCGATAGCCCCTAAATCTATACTACTTAAGACATGGCCGTTGCATCATTATCAATTTAACCTCTCTTAGCTTATCTTCCCATTTATTTGCTTTTATCTTCTATTTTATTGTAATTTGTATTCCTCAAGATTAAAATCCTAATTATAATGTTTATTTGTATAAAATTTGTGTTTTAATATATATTAATTGAATGTGTAAGATTATGCTCACTATACTAACAAACGTATATTATGTTCAATATTAAATTTTAGGTTGATTTTATTAATACATTAATACTTAAAAGCCAAAATGTGTACACAATTATGTAAATTTTTCTCTATCAAAATTTTAATAATCTAATACACAAACTATTTATAAATAGTTCTTAAATTGTTCCCTCATACCAAAACTAAACAAATCTCTTTTTGATGAAAAAGTGATATATCTTAAAAGTATGAAATTGATATAAGGAATAATGATTATAAAGGTGGATTAAGTGTGATTCTTGTAAAATTATTTTCAAAAGTGGTAATACTCATAAGATAAAGATGCATTTTGCTAAAAAAAAAAGATAACAAAAAAAAAAAGAATAACAAATTATGAAGAAAATTTTGGACATTATGATCATGTAAGTTAACCATTATAACAAAAATGTTGAATCATCGAGACATAAAAGCCTTAGTTAACTAGTGAAGGAAAAGAAAATCAACATCAACTAGATGTGGTAGTTAAACAAATACAACAACTACAACTTAACCAACAATTAAAATTGCATTACAACACAAAGACAGGGGTCATGTGTCATCACAATGATTTAAGCATTGCAAAATATTTAATGTAATTGTCCTCTCATCTCACAAAAATTTCATTATTTTTTCTTTCTATTCATGCTTTGAACAATATTTTGGTTTACATATTTTTTTTTTTTTTGTCAATATCAAAGATGCAACTAGTTAGAAATTGAATAATGACAATCGTCCATAACTAGTTCACCATTAGTGAGAAAATAGGGAAGGAGGATGGAAGCAGTGATGACGAGAAAAGGGGAAAAAGAGATCATTATAACTACAAAATTAATACAGATTTTGATTTAATACACCATTCGAGTGTTAAAACATGCAGAATTCCATGGAAAATTTGCACTAACAACAGTTTAATAATGAACTATCATTGGTAGAAATTAAAAAAAAATATATTTATATATACCTGAATTCAAGAAAGAAACAACTACAGTAAACATAAATACATCATGAGAACGTTCAGTCTCATATTATGACTACTAGCAACTGAAAGAATTGCACCTATAGCAGACTAAAAAAATGTACAAATTGAAGGGAAAAATGGGAAGAGAAGAGGATCCTTTTGCACTTCTTTAACTCCATATAAAGCCTATCTCTTAATCCATAAAGCCAATGAATTGCCATTAGGAAAACAGTAAAAAAAATCAATAGCAAAGGCCTCCTCCATGGTTAACCCAATGCACAAATCTATCTGAAAATTCACCAATGCCTAAATTCTGCACTGCATCACCCAGCTCATCTACTTCTCTACCGGCTGCTGCCTATTGATGCAAACAATAATAGAACAGCTAGAATAAAGATTTCAAAAAAGTTTTAACTTGAGTACATATGAAGGAAACAAGTGAATTGAAAACTAATCTAACAATAATTTGTCTTTCTCCAAAGGAATAGTTCCAGAAGTTGTATGATTATTTACCACACATCTGAAATATATCTTATAGCTGCTTAACTTCCATTTCACACATAATTTAGACAAAACATAAATGGTGTTTGAGATGGGGGAATAATGGGCACAGTCTTTGAAGATGTTTCGACATTAAATCATACTAAAAACTGAAGGATAAAAAAAAAATACATAAATAAAACACAATAAAAGGAAATGGAAATGGAAATTATCTGTGCACCAAGTATTCACCAATCTGTAGGAAATTATCTGTGTACCATTCTGACAAGGTTGAAAAATTGGAGAAATTTACACAAATATGGAACAGAAGACGGGTATAAATGAAGGGATTAATGACATCTTAAGGATACAGAACAAAAGGAATATAGTCAATATGTCTAAATAAAAGGGTGTTATCTTATTTAAACGATAAACAACTACACTAATAAAAAAACATGACTGAAAAGAAGATGAATGCACAGAACTTTCAAAACTGAAGGAAAAAGAAGGGTAGAAAGCAAACCATGTCGTTGGATCTTTCCTGGCTCAAGTCTGACGTAGTTTCAGTAGTAAGATCAGTAACATTTTCACTGGAGAGTTTCTCATAGGGAGAAATAACAAGTGATGACCTGTAGACACAAAATGAGAAGAAGGAACATCAAATACCACGATATCTAAATTTTCATTTGAGGTATCCATTTTGAACGAGCAACATTTTTATTCAGCTAATCAGGTCAGAATGAATAAATGAAACTCAAATGTAAGATCTTAACCTTCGCAATATCCCCCAACATGAAACTCCAGAAGACTAAATCCCAACAATAATTTTGCATAACAACAAAAAATATAGGGAAATTCCAGAAATTGCATATAGATAAACGGTTGCCAATGTTTGATTTTATTGAATATGCTTGCTAATTAATCACACACCAACATACAACTAGGTTACCATTCCCATCCCAACAAGAAACTGCATATAGTTGTCCTATCTATTTGTCTATCCATCCAATAGCTTACAGATATGTGGCACAAAATGATTCAAATTGACATGATTTTGCCGTGTTACAAATTAATTATGAATTAGTCATTTAGAACAATAAAAATTTAGCAAGCAGAATCTAATAGGCTTTTACCTATCATAAGCTTCTTCCTCGCAAGAATTTCCCGAAGATGAAATGCGATCAAGGTCCAGAAAATTTGAAGAGCTTGACTCGAGAAATCTGAGTTGATGGAAATATCCAGGTTCACCTTCTGCAAGTAGATGCCTGCGAGGCATTAGAGGCATGTACCTAGCAATTTAATAGGGAATGAGGATTAGCAAAAATATAGAATGAAATGCAAGGGTTAATAACAAAAAAAAGTACGGTCACACCAGCTAAATTGAATGACCCATTTAGTTGCATAATTTTTAAATCACCGATTTGTAATACAATGGAATTAACATAGTTGTATAATTTAGCTGATTCAATTTACAAATCAAATAAAAATTCAAAATCTAAAAGAATATTAAAAATCATGGATTTCATTTTTCTTGAAAACAAACAAAGGAAAACAAAATTTAGCTTTTGCCAAAGAATACCACAACCACAATCTAGTCACCAAAGCTGTAAGCCACAAAATTCCGACATCAAACAGCCGACTGCTAGGTACCCTCCTCCAAAAAATTGACTTTGAAGAAATAAATTTTAAATATGATCAACTAAATAAAAGGTTTTGTTTTATTACCATAAATATATTAAAACAAACAAAATATTATAATATTATAAATTCATTTTTTAATAATTTGATGAATTTGCAATCTATATAAAGTTTCAATTAGACCTAACCAAATCAAGAGAAATTCACAATAGAAGGATAGAAGTAAAAACCTGATTAATTTCCTCAAATTTTGACAAAGCCAATCAAACTTAGTTCATTCTTTTATGTATACAACCAAACTTGTAATCACCAGCCAGCTATTTTAAAATTGAATCAAATCTCTATTGATTGCAAGGTAACACAATGAAAGAATTGGATCACGTCCATTAGCAAATGTATCTCTTGAAGCACACCGTGATCTTATGTATTGAATAAATTTCTTGTTTATATTAAAAAAAAAAACAAACCTGTACTAAGCACCTATAAACAGATATGATTTATTGGAATTTGATCATTCAATGCACAAGTTATAACCAAATATAACAAATTTGAAGCACAATACAGACAAAAAAAACTCTCTACAATTTGGAGCTTTGACCATGCTAAGGGAATTAAATGAAACTGACCTAGAATATGACAAGTCTCTTTCACAAGTTGGAATCTCTGGCGTTGACTCAGAAAGACCCTTCGCATTCACTGAAGTATGCACTTTTTGAGAATTTTCCTCTCCCAAATTAGAGGTTGAACTGGATGCTTCATTCTCACCAGAAGTATCATCCTCACCAAGAATATTTCCCTCGGAGAGTGATCTTTTAAAAGATCTGTTAAATAAAGAATATCATATCAATCTAGTTTGAAAAAAAATATTTCGAACATTAAGTAAAGCTATCTAAACTCTAATATCCAACAATTTGGTGATAATGAAATGCAACAGAGCATAAATATATAGACAATAATACAGACAGATCACTTTTCAGTATGCTTAATATATTAGATGACATAAAATGTAAGTGAGACTGATTGAAGATAACAAATGCATTCCATGCCAAAAGGAAATTTGCAAGGAGGAATTCAGCTCAAGCCAAGACAGGAGTGCTTAGGTATTGTCCATGCAACAACAAAATTTTGTTTCCTCATTACAGCTTGACTGCTTGCATTTCATAGTAGAATCCCTTGAAAAGTTAGCACAATAAATTAAAAAAAAAAGCAATAGCATAATCATAAGTAAATAAGGAAAATACAATTTCAGTTCTCATTACCTGGCTTTTTCATTAGCTATGGAAGGGCCACGTCTCCCAATGTTGTAATGCTGATCAGAGTTGAGCTCCCACAGGGCTGGTTTACCTTCTTGTGGCTGGAAGTACCCTAAGAACCTGCATTTTTTACAAAACCAAAGTAAAACATCAAGTTTATGGCACATATATAGACTAGCCGTTGCAAATGTTCCCAATTGTAAAAATGTAGAGAAAAAAAGGGAAAAATGAAGTGAGGAATCATGGACACACTAGAGGAGACACCATTATGACCTCCACATGTAGATGATCACATTATCTTCAACATATTTATTATAATTTTTTAACATGGACTTATTTAGTGCTGTTTGTGTTAGGATGCCCATCACCATGTCCAATACTTCACTATCTTTATGTTTGATATTTATTTGGGCCCATTTATTTTTGTAATGCAATTTTGTTGATAATCGATAAGCATAATTAAACACGATCAAGTAACATAAGTTTTTTCTATTTCTTAATAGCTCTTATAATTTACAAACTCTTGTTATTCTTTTAAAATATTTATGTGTGAAATGCAAAAAAATACATAATAATTTTTAGATAGTTACATTTAACATTGGATCTATGTTCACCTTTAGTCAAAAGATTAGGCTTACATAAAAAATGCATTCTGCAAAGGTTGATAGACAAAACATTACAGCACGCCAAAAGACCTTACAAACACTAGGCTAGAAGACTTTATAAAGCATCGGGCCAAAAAAGACCTACAAAACTAAGCCAGAAGATTCAACAATTCACTAGGTTAGAAGACCTTATAATAATAGCCAAAATATCAATACAAGATCAAATATAAAGTCTCAACAATGGAACAAAAAATCAATATTAAAACCTTAAATTACAAAGTCCTATAACCCGATACAATTCAAAAAATAATGCAAGAATAACTTTCATTTCAGCTCAAGTGTAGAATGAAGACTTAATTAAGATAAGATATAAGTTTGAATCTCACAACCTTGCACTACTCTTATATTTGTAATGTTAATTTTTCAATGTGAAAATAAGCATTAACCTCTAATATATGCATTACCAAACTTTCTAATGGTTCCAAGCAATCTACAACGACTATAATAAAATTTTCCAAAATTCTGTCAAACTGATTGTATTGTATAATATTAGCAAATGAGTTAATCACTAGACCCTTCAAACATGTCTAACTTTGTCAAATTACTACTGTCATATGATCGTATTTATATGATGAAACGATTGCACATGAACAAAGCACATAAATGTTCTTTATCCTCATATTCAATTTACATCTCTCTTATTTCACAAAAATTGTATCTATATGAAATGTTTTAGTAATTAATACCCTTTTTGTTATCATAGAATCATATAAAAACGATTAGTATAGTTTTACCTTTCATAGTTCATATTCTTTTAAATTTCTATTTGATTAAACTTTGATAAATGATGTATCTTATTAATTTGATTCTATTATAAGATTATTTATAAGTTAAAAGACTTAGATGAAATACATACTTTAAGAAATCTTACTAGAATTAAATAGTTTTTAAAATTTTTATTACTCATACTCAAATCTTATTAAATCATAGTGCCTTAAATAAATTAATATAGGTCTTTCAATCTAATACGAATAAAGATTATTCTAAAATGATCTTCTTGTTTGCTAAAGTATTGCATTTATCTTAGTACCAACTACGGTTAAAAACAAAATATTATTGACAAGGCCTTAAGTTAAAACTAAACTCTCCAATTCACTAATAGAGCTTGAAATTGCCTTGAATTGGCAATTCTAGGCTAGTTTAAGGAATTTAGCAAAACAATTGAAAAATCTCCAATTAGCCAATCATCTAAGAATTTTAAGATAAATATTGGGGTTTATTTCTAATGCATTAGAGTATTGCAAAAACTTTTAAAACTGTTTAGCCATCATAGCCTAAAACAGAAGTATTTTTGAAAATTTCAGAGTTCTATCTATGGTATTATACCTAAATTACAAAACAAGATGCATGATTCTCCTAAAATAAAAACATAAATGCTCACAAATTCACATTGGTTTGTGTTGAAAACAGCATTAACATGAAAAAAGTACACTTTATATACTCAAATTAAATTACATGACATAAACACACAATTATTTATAGATATACATTTAATGGTAAATCAATTAAACACTAACATAAAATAAACTAAAAAACTTGTAACTATGAAAAAAAAAATACAACTCTATAGACATGCACAGTGAAGAACAAAGCAAGAGCATGTGATTCCATTTAACTAAATATGAAGGTATAAAGCCCAATTATTTAGACATGATGAAGATGAAAAGCTTTAAAACAAAGTGAAGCATCAAATTAAAATCAATCTAAATACGTCATACATATCAAACATCAAGACCAAAATTTCATAACATTTTAACAGAACTTCCACAAAAAGAGTAAATAAAGTAAGCTTTAAAGTACTATCTTTCACATGAACATCGAAAAATAACAAGAAACATACACATTTATAGCATCTTGTTTCATTGGATCCATATAAGTATTGCTGTAGTATCTTTGCACAGTCCTAAAAAATTCTTGAGACTGGGTTGCTGCCTTCCACTGGCCCCTTCTTTCACAAAATATCTAGAGTTGCACCAAACACACCAAACTATGTGATGAAAAGGGTACAAAGCAGACTTGCATCGTTTGAACATCTTTACTAATGAAAGAGACATATTCTAAGCACAATACTATGCTAACAATATTGTTATATCTAACATCATAAAGAAAATTGCTATATATTTCCTAAAAATTCAAAGCTAAGAACCCAAAAAAAAAAAAAAAAAAATACAAGAACTGACCTTGTTATGAGCAGCAGAACCCCCATACTGAAAAGCAAGTGTGTCGCCCATTTTCTCATATATGTCCATAACATCATCAGACAAAGGAGAATCAAAGTCAATAGCTGGAGCATCAATTAAGCCCAAAAGATGCAATTGTTGGCTTAGGGCAGCTAAGCCGTAGACATATTGAGCTACATTAGTTCGATCTAGGCAATCAATACAGTTTGTGCGAAGAACGCCTTTTTGAAGAATAGGGGGCTTAGCAGCAAAACAATTTTGATCCACATTGCCAACTGACATATCCATTGGCAAAAACTCAGATTTACTATTTCCTTTATGGGATCCATCTCCAGAAACAACACAATCATTATTATTTTTGGGATCATTTATCAATGGGTTGATCTTATTGTCACTCCTGCAAGACATAATGCTCAAAGAATGGGAATTTATAAATCTTAAATTTCATAGTGAAAATTCTTTAAAATAGGATTTTTATTCATTCATGTTATATGAAATTGAAATCACAAAAAATTAGTAAATTTAGTTCATCATATATTTGAAAAGTTCAAGGTCATTAAACCTGTTTCATGTAAGAATTCATTTATGGGTTATAAAGTAAAAAGTAAAATGCAACCCACAAATGCCCCAATTGCTACTCTCCAATATACAGGTACACAAAAGAAAAAAAATATACAATTAAAAGACTTACAAAAGGCTAGCCAAGCTCAAAGCACCTGACAATTTTACAGAAGAGGGAACTTGACAATAGAAGAAACCCGTCAAATTCAAAGCATCAGAAACAAGTAACAACAATAACTCGAGCACATTTTTGGCTCTGCAACATAAGGAAGCAGTCATTCCAAAGGCACATTAGAAGTTATTGTAACATTTCAATTCAAAAGTAATTTTACAAAATACTTTATAAAAACCTTTGAGAATTGTCAAATACCTCTGAGAATGCCCACTCAAATCCCAATGGAGAAACCTCAAATAGTTCTCTGCTGGGAGGTCCTTATTTATGAAATCAATGGCTCTTGCAAATTCTGCACGTAGAATAGATTCTCGAGGACGCCTTTCATATGTCTATATAAAAATAACAATAAGAACCTAATTAATTTCCAGCAATAAAAGATTGATAACTTAGATTGGGCAACCATCAAGACTACAATAAATATTCAAAATGATATTCAATGCACTGTGCAAACTTATATTGTACTTCCAATTCATTGTAATATACCTTAATAAGGTTGAAAATAACGATGGGTTTTCCATATCTTTTGACAAGATTGTCAAAATGAAGCCTTGTTGCTTCATATTTTTGGTTTTTGTGCACTGAAAATAGATCAAATATGATAAAGAAAAATTACGAAATTAAACAAGTTATATCAACATCCAAAGACATTGCAAACTTACAAATAATACTAGGTTTCATATTTAGCCATGAGCTATCTTGAGACCAAAACAGTGGTATGGAGCCCCTAATTTGCACAACAGAACTTATCTCGATCGTGCCTGGTTTAGCATTTGCATCAAAAACAATTTGTTCAGTTTCAACTTCATTGGCCACTCTACCTTTCTCATTGACACCACGCTTTAAGTATCTAATACAATGATAACAAAAAAGACATTAAAAATATGGTTTAATGTTTTTGGGTATCTCAATTAATCATAATAAAACCTGGTGCCGGCATAATGACGTGAGCGCCTAGCAATCAATGTGAACATAAATTCCTTCTCCGATATAGATAGCTTAACCTAGACACAAAAGTGGTAAAGCATTATAAAGGATAAAACAATAACTACATTAACATATTGACAATAGGCTGATTATTTATACCAATAAAGCAAAAAATAAAAAAATTACAATTGTCAAACTTCAAAATTGAAAAGTAGCACTTATCATATATTCTAAGTGTGCAACTTGTCTTAAATCAACATTTGCCAAAAAAAAAAAAAAAAAAAAATACCTGCTTGAAAAATCCATACACTAATGCAACTGTCCACATCATGCTTTTTAGTCGATTACGGATTCCACGTGTGAGGAACTCATTCCACACGAACATTGTCTCATAAAGAATATGCTCAGACTCATTATCACACAAGTTCTTCTGAAGACTACACATTATGTTGTATGAATAGCTAAAAAAGAAGTCCTTTGTAAGATCCACCATGCAAAGTAGCTTCTTGTATCTATAAAATCAACAAAAAAATAAGAAAAGACGAATTCATATAAGAGAACATCGAGAAAAGAAAAAAAAGGCAAATATAATAAAGGAGCTCTATATGATTTCCTGCAAAATAGAAGGATAAGCATTGGTTTTATTCATCAACATTAACAATTCAAAATGGCAACTACTATACCAAAATGCAAAAAGTCAACTAGCATTCCAAAAAAAAGTATATTATAAAATGTTAACAGAGATTGTTGTTACTTACCAACATTGCCATTTGAGGGAATGTTAAAATTAACAAACACGAGTGGTGGTTTCTAGATAGATTAAACATTATTAAAATAGTCAATGATTGAAGGCGTTGAACCAAAAGAAAGAGTAGTAAAGGTAGCTACATTATGCAGAATGAAAAAAAAAATACTAAAATAATAAATAACAACAAATTGATACTTCAATTACAATCCACGACCCATAACAAGATTAAGAAATAACAAATAAGTGATTGTAAAACAACATAACACACACTTCTCATCTCTTCAAGGCAAAATAGCATTCTGAATAAAATACATCCTCTGAAATATTTCCCATTCCTAGTTACAGGAAAATTAACAAAAAACCTGTTTTCATTCTTAGAAAGCATAGAACAATTCGTAATTGCAATCATTTTGCTCTCTGCAATGCCATAAACTGTGTGGCCACAAATGGTGCCAATTTTTCGCCTTTTAGTAATCAGCAACATGTAGTAAGGTCCCAAGAACTTCACAAAACCTACAACAGCAACATTATGTAAGTGTTGAACAGCATAAATTTAAATTCCTGTTAATAATACATGTCAATTGAAAATGATTTGAAGGAGAAACTAACCAACAATTCCATAACACTCTGTAACAATCTTCAGCCCACCACTTGACCTGTTCCCTTCATCTATTCTAGTCAAAAGCTCTTTACACTCATTGCTCGAATAGATTGTAGGATCCTCTCGAATATTAAGTTCGCAAGTTTCCTGTCTATCAATTGATAATACCCTCCAAATAATTTTGCTCTTGTCCCATCCAATCATATAAAATTTCTGTTCCAATTCAAAATGGGAAGATTTAAAACAGAAATTTTAACATAAAAGGGGAATAAAAGAGATATAACAAAAAGAAACAAAATAGATATGATAACTTTGCAAAGAGAATGATGCCCAAAACTGTTCCACTAGTAAACAAAATTGAATCTGAACAATGTTCATTCCGGAAAGCTCATAATTTGCAGTTTATTTGTCAGACTTAAATTTTAAGATTAAAAAGTTACGCATTAAAAGATGGAAGTGGGTCTATAGAAAGGATGCTTGAAGAAACCCAAATCGAATAAAAGAAAACGATACAAAAAAAAGATTGGTAATACAACCGCTTGAACATAGCTTTGAAAGGCTAAACATGGTATATCGTGGCATAAGAAAAATACTTGCAACTCATAAAGTGTTTGGATGGAGATAGAAATCAAGTACCCAAGGTATCGTTTAAGTATTTTTGACATAGTCAAATGTTCTCAATAGTGCTTCTAGTACATTCAGGACACACTCTTTATAAACGAGTACGGCATATCAGGCATTAAAAGTACAATTACTGGCAAATAATCCCAAAAAATACAAGGGCATGCAGCGATATCTTAAATGTTGGAAACCAATAACAATTCTACATAACAGAAGAAACAGTGAAGGACAAAAAGAAGATGTTCAGCAATACCTAGGAATCAGAATAATTCAGATAACCCAGAAAGAAACAAACAACAATTATTGAGCAACGATCACGGAAAGGAGACAACCAAGTAGTGGAAAATAACAAACAAAAGCAGAACAAAATAAAATCTCAAAGATTAGAAGTCCACCCACCGATCGGGTTTGAAAGAGCTTAAACTTCTGCAAATAAAAGCTCCCGGCGCCGGCCTGATCTGTCTTATCAGCCCCCGCCGCCATGGTAGATCTCAATCCCGAGCATCCAGCGGCCACAAAGCACTTCTACAGCAATCCGAAACCTAGATCCCCGTTCGGCTGCTTCAGATACAACATTACGCATGCCAGGTCGCCGGCAGCTTCAGCAAAAAGGACGAGGAGGATCTGGAGATCTTCTCGCCCGAATTCGTTTTGCAAAAATTGCCTTCGGCCTTAAAGAGGGGAGGGGGTTCGTAGAAGAAAACCTGGTGACGTTATCGCCGCCCGAAGGATCACCACAAAACTCTCGCACGCCTCAATCCACAAAATCGGCAGATGGTGATGAGAACTGGGATTACGAACCAAAAAAAATATTCCTTCTTATTTATTTTTACTTATAAAGCTTATTTATAATCGAGGGTTCTAATTCAAATCTGCCCCATTCGAAGTTCCAACTTAATTCATTCGAAACGAGATATATTTGAAATATTTACAAAAAAAAAATAATTATTTATAAAAGAAGAAACCGCAGAAGCCGGCAAGTCAAGAGCGCACGGTTTTTTTAGCTAAATTTCAATTATTTTCAGGACAATTAATTGAGGTTGGGCAGTAAATATAATTCTTACGGCTATGCCGCCGCGGTCAAAGCGATTACCAAACGCGGCAAATTTGACCGTTATGAAACCGCCCAGGCCGCACGATTTGTGAGGCCGTTGAAAATTTTATTTTCTTTTTTATATATTTATCAAATCATATGGTTTTTATTTAATTCTATTTGGTAAAAGTTACGGGTTGATGGTTGTCCACGTTGGCTTCTCATCCACCGTGAAATTCTGCATCTCTATGCTTAAAGATGCTCTCTTTTTGTTCTCAAGTGAATCATGGTACTTTTCTGGCCTCTTTTTTTTTTTTTTGTCTTGTGTTGATCAATCATCCCTTCTTGTTTTATCTCCCTGATGATGTTCTGCTCACGTAATAATATAATATATTTGGTACATCATTTTAATATTTTTGCCATCACTCTTGTTTTGTTTGCCATTTACATGAAAAATATTTTTATTAATCAAAATTCTAAATTATTGTATAGAGAAATATCAATCAATAAATTAGTAAACTATCATTTTATATATGTAAGTTGAATAATGATTTTATCTTTATATAAATAATTGATTTAAAATATTACACTACTCAATCTTAAGTTTTGACATTCACAACTTTTATTAATTTAATTTTGTTTTCACCAAAAACATGAAAAGAAGTGAGACATTTCTCATTCCATAACTAAGTTTTATTTTTCAATTTTTTGTTTTGAAAAATTAGATAAATATGTATATCTAATTAGAAAACATGTTGGCAACAAAGTAACAAAAATATATAATAAATAGAAAAATGATTGAATGCTAGAAAAGATGAAAATCTAAAATATGCCTAAAAAATCTAAAAGAATTTCCCAAAAAAAAAAGTCTTCATTCTTTGATGTGATTAATTATATACAAGTTTAGAAGAAAAAGATAGATACAATAGTTTTAATAACTAAAATTTCTAAAGTCTCCTCATAATATCTAGAGAGTCTTATCAAGAAATCAAGCTTTAAAAGCCTCTTAAAAACTATTGGGTAATATAAAACTTTAAATTTAATTGAAATTGAACAAATATGAGGTAGAGCATATCAACATTCCAAAAGAGAATAGAATTGTTTTTGTATGATTTTATCATATTTTAATATTTCTATTTATTAGATTATGTTGTGTTATTTATCCCATTGTTGAGATTTTTTATTTGATCTAATATTAGGTTTTTTTGTCATTATTATAACACTTTTGGGCTTAGTGATTTGTTAGACCATTTTCTTTGATTTCTAAATTTTTTTTGATCTGAAGCATTGTAAACTCTTTTGATCTAATATTTATAAGATTATTTGGTCCAATATAAGATTTTGTTTACATGCTTTTACAAAAGACATTTTAATGCAAAACTAGTCTTTTAGCCAAAAGTGATTGTAAATCTAATATTAGATCAAGCCATCTAAAAATCATTGTTTGCTTTCTTAATTCAATTTTTCACACAAATAATTCTTAAAATAAGCAAAAATTTCCAAAATAAGTTTTAATAAAATTTAATAAGAAATATATAAGACAATCGTTGCTTCATTTTGACTTACAATTTATATAACTCACCCCATCATTTTTGAAACCCTACAAGTTTTCTTCTAATCATCAACAAAAAAAAAGAAAACAGCTTCACGAGAAACATCATAAGAAACTATTGTCTCTCAAAAAATTTCAAATTTTGTCTATAACATCACTATCAAAAATATCTGACAAATTCAAAATTTGATTAAATTTTAATTAAAAATAGACCTCAAAGTTTAGTAAAACTTTATATTAAAAATAAACTATAATTTATTCTCAATCCTATAAAGGTCTTTCTAAAATTCAAGGAGTCCTACTCAAGTGTGATATGAATACAAGAGGTCACGCTTTCAACAAATTTGGTGTTACAAGTAATTAAAAACCTTAGCTTCTATTGTTTTCTCTCCTTCATCTACTGAATGACAACGACTTTTCATGTTCTTCCCCTCACATTACAATCTATTCTCTTCCTCACTATTCCATTTTTCTACTCTTCTTGAGATATTAAGCCCTTCGAATACTTTGTTATAAAAATCATTCAAACATAATGACAAATGAAGTCATTCAAATTCATTGAGCATTAAACTCTCCATCTTTTCAAGAAAAAATAAACAATTAGCCATAAAAAATGATTATGTATAAAAAAAAAAAAAGAACAGCGTAAGCTGCATATTGAAGACAAACCAAAAAAACAATAAAAAAAAAAAACATTAAGTGCTTGCGTATTCGTGCACGCAAGCCGCCTCACAGTCCACATCAACAATCATATGAAACGGAAGGAAGGAGTAAACGATTATAATAACATCCATCCAACCACCCCAAGCTTGTTTAAAGAAAAAATAATAAAACATTTCCCTCCTTCTCTCCACCCTGCCTACTCTAAAGAATACGTTTTATTTCTCTTCATTAAAAAACACAACTATTTAAAAAAAATAGTAAAGATTAAATCGCTCTAATTGTTTAAATTCCCTTTAAAAGAAATACTTTCTATTGAAATTGACGTCCATTTCTACATATTAAAGATAAAAGGTCAAAATTGAAATGAACAATCAAAACTTGCTATTCTTAGTAGCTTGTATACAATGCTAAAGTCTATTAAACCATCAACAAAGGACCCAACAAATTATTGAAGCAAATCAATCATCTAATCAAGCTAAAAGTAAACCAGAGGTTGAGAAGGATTGGACCCAATTTACAAAGCATTTTTTTTTTTATTTATATGCCCAAATTTAAATTTGTTCTTCCTGTTCGTAAGAAAGGATATCATATACATAGAAAAATACAACAATCATAATTAACAAGAAGGAACGCTCAACGGACGTTAGTCAAATGTATTTAACTGCAACATATCCCACAACAGTTGTAATCGACACGCAAATGTATTTTACATTATTTAGTTACACAAGACATCAAACTAAATCCAGCACAGAATCCCACTAAGGTTTTAGATAAAGGAGAGAATTAGATGGCTGTCATGAAAAATGTTTAGAAATGGCGGGTCGTTGGGTGGGTTCGTGGTGATAACTTGGAAGGAAAAGGCACTACTAAAAAAACTTCCAGGTAATTGGATACAAGAAACCAATCATTAAGGTCTTTAGTACAACTGCATGCATCTATTGAGAAAGGCTGGAAGGATATAATACAAAGAAAGCAGCATTAACAAGTTAGCTGACATTCTTCTAAAAGAGGACTAAAGATTTAATCTTTTTTTAAAAAAATGTTTTTAAAAAAGATATTTTGTCTGAATAAAATTTTTATATTTGTTAAGTTTAAAAAAATTTGAAAAACAATAATAAAAAATAAACCTAAGAGTAAACAATATGCTAATGAATCAGATGACTGAAATCACTGGTGGAACTCAAGAAACTATTGATAAGAACAAAAGCACAAAGCAAATACAGTATTGTATTGATAACATCACCATTGAATGAGAAACGTTTAACACCGAGTCCTAAATAAGTTACTGCAGAATACTACCGGACTGTATTTGATTGAACAAAACAAAATGAAATTGCTAGGAATGATGCAATCCTTGAACTGCAATGTGATGTAAAACAAAACAAGTTAACACTTTTTAAGATTATGTTGATGATGTGAAGAGCATTTTATCAGACTAAATCGCAAGAGAAACACGTATCAAGAAAAGTCGAAAAAGATGATTGCATCGTAACAAATGAGCTTCGGAAAGGATTATCTTTTTTCTCAAGAAGCAATCCAAAACTGAACGATTAACAACATTGCAGGTAAATGATTTCCATCAAATGACCACCTCTTTAAGGACCAATTAATGAACCCAAGAGAATTAGCATGATGGTCTGAGAAATAACGAAAGATGAAGCCGCTACCAATTACAAGAAAGGAAAAGATATATATGGAGAGTGTTCTCAGGATGGAGTTTGCTCTAGCTAGAAGCCAAGAAATACATACGGCGCTCAATCCATTAAGAAAAAGTATAAGGCCAGGTTAGCTTCAGGTTCGGGGTGAATGAGGTAAGCTGAGGTACGGCGTAACGTTGAACTCCATTGTAGTGAAGTTTGTAAAGAAAAAAACTTGAGGATGAATGGACTAAAATGAATTGGGTAAGGGTTCATCATGTACAAAAAGCAATTGATGGGATAAACCAAGCCAAGGAAAGACTAACCCAAAACAACTAGACGCTAAGAGAAAAAGAATCACCAACATATTGATCATGTAATATGAAAATTAAGACAGTAAATTAATCTATGTAAAGATGAAAATTTGGAAGCAAAACAATAGTATCTCAAGTTCTCTTATACGCTGCCAGAAAAGGGTCCATAAAGATGGACAATTTGGGTTGGATAAAGGAATTTGAAGCATTTAAAAAGGGCAAAAGAATAGGACTCCTAGTATCCAAACTTTACCAAGGATATCCTATGCAGCATTCAAGTTGTTAAAAAGACAGTCCCCAATAATCCAACTAATAAGCACAAATTGCGCATTGAGAAAAGGCACAGTAATGTGGCATTTGAGACAGCAGACAAGAATACAATAGAAAAATACAGGAATTGCAAAAAACAAGCAGAAAAATTAAAAACAAAATAAAATCGTTGAAGAATGAGATTATTCTAGGAGCAATGGCCAAGCCAGACAAGAGACACGGTTGAAAGAAAGATTTTGAAAGTGATAAGGAATCTTGATTGGAGAAAAAATAAACATGATATTATATGAAATACGTTTTCACAATAATGATTATTTTCTACAAAGAGAGGATTGCATTGACAGAAGAAATTTACCAGCAGATCGGCTACAGATTTGTATGCCATATGTCACTGCATCTGATCAGATATCAGCAATGTAAATCAGCAATAAAACTTTTGATACATAAGGCCGAGTAAATGTATACTGTTCTGAAAGAAAATAAAAGCACAGCAACAATCCAGGCGAAAGGATGCTCAAGATTCCACGTTAATGGAGAAGATGGGCACGAAGATAACTTACAACCAGATAAAAATCTATTAAAGAGACTAATCATACCGAGAAGAGTGACACCAGCTCTAACACATACCATCATAACATCAGAGAGAAATAGGAAAGAACCTAGAAGTTCTACGATGTTCAGAAAAAGACATCAGCATAGAGAATGCCCTAAGTTTCTTGGAAGGTTCCATAACCTTTTTGATTCGAAAAGAGGATTCTAAAGGAATAACGACACATTAATCCTATTCTCTCTCCTGAATATGACAAAGCAACAAGTAGTTGGTACTTCAAGGCCATGTTACAGAACAGAAATATCACCTTCTGCCTCCAAAAGTGAATCTAGGAGATTTACGTTGCCATGATAAATGCCTGAATCAAGTTTTCTGCAGCACGTTTCTGTTCAGGGGTCCCCGATATCTGAGCAACACGCTCAAATCGAGAAGATTTAGAGTCAACAATTTCTATATCGGCTCCAGAGATCTGCAAGAAAGACAAAAGTGTCAAGGGAATAAAGTGTTTATCTAAAATTTACACAATTTAAGTGTTCAGATTTATCCAACGCACAATTATGCACACACAAATCTGAACAGATATACATATTTCACGTATAATGTAAACCTTGGCAGAACAGTAGAACTGTCATGTGAATCACTGGTCACTCTGGTCAATTAGGTAAATAGCCTTTGTCATCAAACAAAAAAATCTCCTTTTCAAGGCTATACAAATTATGCAGAACATGCTATTTGAAATCATTTTAAGAGAGGCAAGTAGAACCACAGAAACGAGGAGACAATGTGGCTCCAAAAAAAAAAATAAACAGCAAGCACAATATCAGAAAATATTGCAGTTAATAATAACTGATTTCTGCTTGCAATTAAACTTCTTCAATGATAATCTTTCCTCAAGCTTATATGGCAGAAAACCATTATCACTCACAGGCCAAACCAGGAAATAAACAATGGTCCTTGAAAGAAAGATAGATTTGTCCACCTTTCAAGAAAATAACAATGATTTCTGAACCATAATCTTTTTCTGATAAATCAGGACCAACAAGATACTTGTAAAAAAAAAAAATGGAAAGATCAACATAATTGTGCACATAGAGGCACTTGATAAACAACACTTAGCCTCAAATCAATAAAGAATAATCCACAGATATACTTGGTGGCAACAAATGCACTTAACGATGGTTAAATTAGAAGAAACAACATATTAAAGAATAATGCATGACTACATTAAAATGGAGGAATATCTGAGATTTTAACAGTAAAAGGGTATCATAAAGCAAATATTCCAGCAAAAGGTATAAGTTCTGCTGCAATGGTAGCTTTCTAGCTAAATGAGAAATTAAAATAAAAGACTCTAACTCCCCAAGGAACATTTCCATAATAACTTCAAAAAAGTAGCAGAGTAAGAAGGTTCAAAGAGAGGCTACCAACCCAAGGAGCGTGAAGAAATTAAGCTAAATGAAAAATTTAGCTCATAATACAATAGGCTTAATTTAATAAAATTCATAAGCAACTCCGAGTAATAAATGGTCAAACAAATCTTTTCCCTAAACTATGCAGTGTAACTTATTAAGTGTTGTAAATAAAAATGCTAAAAGGTGGATATAGAGGCTCAAATAAGCTCACACAGTTGGCAAATACTCAATCAATTATAAAAAATTAACCTGATGGTGAACATTTAATTGCCACAGCTACCACCATAAGGAAAATGAGATGATCCCAATAAGTAGTGACCTCAAGGATCACAAAATGCAATTATTCTGTCCACACAACAAACTCTTTCACACCATGTTATTTCTAATAGTCAATTGCCAAGTCTTTTTTTTGCCCTAACTAACGCCCAATTCACAAGTGTCCAACCAAAACAAAGAAATAGGATATATATTTATCAATTCCAAACCATCTCAAAGCTAATTATCTAACTTATCAACAATCGATTCCACACCGACCTTACTTCCAAAAAAAATATTTTTAATCATGTCATTTCAAACATATTTACTCATCTATCCTAATAGCTTCCATCTCTGCAACACTTAATCTATTTATATGATTAGAATTCAGAAGCCAACATTCAATAAAACACAGTATTATCAATCTTACTGCATTTTCATAGATTCTTTTGGTAATATAATATACAAAACAAACTTTAACTTAATCCATTCTGTTTAAATCCCATTATTGGCATTCTCACATTTTTTTAACACATTGCTCTTAGTTAACAAAACCTCCCATTCTTCAAAATATACATTGGAACAAAAGTACTAAATGATAACTAGAAGCAATACTGTTCTATTAAGCATTCAAGTGCCAACAAATAACATGACCAAGGTTAGGAGGCATAAAAAAAGGTAAATTTACTGTTATTGTTAACGTCATGCCTTTATGTTGTGGTTTGATAATAATAAAACCATACAATCTTGATTGCTAATGATTTTTTTTAAGTATGATTGTAAAGATTAACAGGGATGAAAGAAGGAAGTTTGTCATGTATTAACAGGAATGAAAGAAGAAGGATGTTTGTCATCTGTTGGCAAAGCTTTCACATGGAGTAACCATGGTGATTCCTACTCTTGATGGAATGGCAACCAGCTGGAGCAAATCTTCTTTGACTTTATTGTGCTAGAATGTCAAAACCAACACTTGTCTTGTAACACATACGTTCATGGATCATTTTAATCTTTAAAAAAAAACTAATGCATGCTAAGTTGGTATTTTCATGCTAAGTTGTTCTTTCCTTTAAAACATGAGTTTATGTTAAATTAACAACTCAATCTAACTTTCACATTAAGTTGCATGGCATTACAAATATCGTCATTTATGCATTAATCAAATAGGAATTAGAAAGAGGATGAGTTGAGATTGAGATGACAAAAACTATACTAATCATATAGCACAAAATTATTATCACATAACATGACTAGGTCATTAAACGTACAAGATATTGAATTAGAGTACGCAATCAATGCTTTGGTTAGTATTATTAAACTAATCATATGGTATGATACCTATTTTTGTACAATACGACTTATCAATGGGTAATTATAATAAGTGAAAATACAAACAAAGAAATTTATAAAACATGATAAAAAAAGTACCATAAAAGAATAATCTGTATGAGTTAAGTAAACAAAAGAACCTGAGAGTTTCATACAATACAATTTATGATTATAATATAATATAACCTATTCAAAGCAAAATAACTTAAGTAAAATGGAAACCTGAGATATTTGTATAATAAAATATATGGATATCACATAGGACAATTATTCTGCAAACTAACCAACTCAAGTAAAATAGAAACATAAGAGTTTCATACCATATAATGTGTTCCATAATATATGTATATATATATATATATATATATATATATATATATACATATATACATATACACATATATACATATACACATATATACATATATAGATATATATATACTGTACGACACAATCAATTGTATAAATTAAGAGCACAAAGGGAGAGAATCATCGAACAATTTGATGGACTAGATGATCGAGTCTTTAAGTAGCAACGTAGAATACAATCTGTCTAATTATACAACTAAGGTTTTCTTAAAAAGCTTGTTAAGTTTTTGTATAGCATAAAGACATCATAAGTATACTTTTAAAAAAGCTATTATACATTGATTTAAGAGGTGCTTGAGCTATAGCAATTCGCCTTCTATTCACCTTTGCATTCCAACACATTCTTGTGATAAAGCTCTCTCCAAACCTGATTTTAAATGCTTCATCTTCTTCCATTTGATTCATTTGGTAACATTATATTATACTTATTTACATATTGATTGTGTTACTTGATATATTGATAAATGTTTTAGGTTGATTCGTAAATCTATTATTGCATAACTATTGCACTTATTTCTCTTGTTATTATTATATTGACTCATTTGAATCCTAATTATTTTTTTTCACTTTTAGGCCTTCCATTGGTCCCTTGTAGATCAACTTTATAAGGGTATTTACTTATCAATTATTTGACAAAAGTAGTTTAACAAAGTAAGCTTGATCTTTAGACTTAAGGTAGATATAGATCCAAGTTTAAAATTGAACTATCTAAAAAAATTCTGTCTCGTCTACTTTATTTGCATATCTTGCCGTGATGTTTGTCACAATATAATCAAATAAAAAGTCAATGGAAGAATTTACATATTGTAATGGAAGTTACCAGATACAACTCAAATGGTAATTTTATATAAAACATGATAATTTTGCTGACAAGTACAAGCCAAAAAAGTTCTATTCATTTTTTACCGCATAAATTGTTGAATCAATACAACAAAGTCTTAGAATAATGTTAACCTATTGCATGCCCCCACAACTAATCTTTGATGTGACTTCATATTGACTTCTAATTTTAAAAAAATAAAGACGAACACTTCAATTCCCAAACACCAGCAGAAAAGGGTATCAATAAGAATAAAGATAAATGCCATAAGCTTTGCAGCAGCATTCCCATTCCGTAAGCAACTTCTACAGAGAATAAAGATTTCTGCCTGAAACATACCTTTCGGATATTGGATAAATTTGATCCACCTTTTCCCAATACTTTGCTAATAGCATGTGATGGTATAGTCATCTCCACATACGAAGGCAATCTGTGAAATTAAAAAAAGGAGCATGGAAAACCTTAATGTGTATGAATACATACAAATAGAAGCTATTAAGATTTCAATGTATATGCCTACGAATTAGAGCAAATCACTAACTCCACAGAAATCATATACAAAAGGATACTAATAAAGAAATATAACTACAACAAAGCTGCTGGCAAGGAGTTAAGGTTGGAATATTCAAAGATGTGCATTCAATAAAACTAATACTTACCCTCCATAAGCCTTTGGTGTATACGATGAAAGGGATCCATATGCACCATCTCCCCCCTAAAAAAATTAAGACAAAAAAAATGAAAAGTAAAGAAATGGTAAAGATATCCAATAAAATGACATAACAAACAACAGTTCTAATGTATATTATAGATTACCTGTAAAGAGCTATAACCATAAAGACTGCTGCCAGAAAGAAGCCCCAATCCACTTCCCGGTTCAGCTCTCTGATCAAAGCCTAAAGTACTTACACTAGGAAGTATAGGAGGCACAGGCAAACTGCTAGAATAAAGGGATTCATTGGCAGGTGCACTGTTGTTGTTCTCTCTATCTTTCAAAATATCCTCCCTGAGCCTGAGTATAATCTGAAGTAGTGCATCACGCACCTTAATAACCTCACCAGATACCTGATGGAAGTCCATATTGGAAATATAATTTGTCAATTGATATGAAATATAATTCATCAACAAAACCAAAAAAGATTGCATGAAAGATTAACATACCTCCAAATGCTCCTCATCCGAAGAAGCACACTTTGGTTTGTCACCCTTTGAGATGCGAATGTCAGCTTTCGTTTTCTTGCGCATATCATTAATAATTGAGCCACCCTTACCAATAAGGCAGCCAACCAATTTTGAAGGAACTAAAAGGCGAATGTTCACTGTTTCAGCATCTTCATCATTTATCTTTTCTTGAAGTAATAAAATAGCCTCAACAGCAGCTGACTTTACATCATCACTGGACTGCAACTCAAAACAATAGATTAAAACTAGATCAAGAGCATTAGAATATAAGCATAACAAATGCACCAAAAAACAAGTGCAGAAACCTCTGTGGCTGACACAGTGATGATACAATCATCTGATTTTTTCTTAGTATCGTCAACCTCAATTCGTGCACCACTGGACTGCCTCAAACTTTTGATGGTAATCCCACCCTTACCTATAACACGGCCAATCTTGTCTGATGGACACAAAACTCGCACGACTAGTTCCTCCGAGTGTGATTGACTACTGTATCCTGAAAGAACAGGAATGTTTGACGAATATACTGGCCAGGTGCTGGTGGTGTCAGTATATCCTCGGAGCTCAGCTGTAGGTGCTGTCGCACCAATAACTGAAGAAACAGATCTTGGTGGCGGAACAATTGCATCTGCACCATGGTAGAAGCTACCAGCTGGGAAAATAGGAACATCTGAGGGTATAATTATACTCGGTGGCGTTTCTGCAATAGTGGTTTCAAGTGAAATTTCTTCTTTTGGAGAAAACTTGTACATAATTGCAGAAACTGCAAGAAGTGCCTTCTTCACGGCATCAGCATCCCCAGTTATCTGCACCAAAGCAGAAGTGTATAAAATGGTACAAAAAACCAAATAACAAAGATGCAAACACACAATGCTAAATAATAAAATATTTAAGTCACGCAACAAAAGAGCAAAACAAACATTTAGGCAGAAACCAAATTTGCATGCTACATCAAAAAAAAAAAAAAAAAAACAGTAAAATAAAAGAATTAAGGAACATGTAATCAAGTTCCTTGATTACTAAAAGCTGATTCTAACATAACCAAATAAGGAATAAAAAGAAAGTATTCGGTGGTTTGGAATTATGGCAAATAGGTGCAATAATACCACTAGAAGACAGTAAGGTAACATATATCTGCAAACTTTAGTTTAAACTTATTATGATTCATACAAGCAAAAGCTCAATAAACAATCAAACAAGTGCTGGACAGGAAAAGGAAATTTTATTTATTACAATAAGAACTCAAGAATTCAAGCCTATACAAAAGGCAATTTTGTCCCCAAGGTTTCTATTTTCTTTCGGATAAATGTCAGTATGCAATTCCCAGTATCCACGTATTTGGCTTGGGAAACTTGCAAAATATGCACAACCTTGAGAAGCCAATGGCTTCCCTTTTTCAAATCAATGACCTCAAGTATCTTGGTAAGCTTGTGCACAGAAGAAAATCTTTCTAGCAAATCGTTTAATTCTTTTATTTTGGGCCAGGAATAGTTTGGAAAGCCCAATAACTATGTATTCTGCCAGGGAAAACTTGTCAAACATCCATGACCTCTTGAGTGGCCAATTGTACACAACAAGTAATAGTGAGGGCATAAAACATACACATGTGGAGCAAACACCTGATTCCGCATCTAGTGGCCAGTTTACCAAAACTATAGCACAAAGTACCAATAATAATGTAAGCACATATAAATGAATTAAACATAACAACAGTACAAAAAAAACGGAAATAGGTATCTCCTCATTTCTTTCTATTACTGCTGACTTCTAGTCTCTACATCACACCCTCTTTCCTCCACCCTACTAATGATCTTCATCTAATCTCCTCTCACTATCCACAGTCTTTGATCTCACATCTTGATCTAGTTGTGGATTTCCCATGGAACAGCCACTAACTGCACTCTAAATGAGTTTCAATGGTAGTTTAAAATCGGTAACTAGAAGTACAATTACAAAATTCAGTCATACTTTACATGTTTTGAAAGCATAATAATATAGCATGCAAAGTAGAGATCCTGTTAGCAAGAATATAGGTGAAATTATAAATTTTCTATAGTATAAACCAAGCAGGAAGCATAAAGGTGAAATTTTCACTTATTATATATTAAAAAAAACAAATGCACAGATGGATGATTGTTATATTATGGCATAAACCATGTGCAACAAGCACATTTCACTTCTTATAATTTTTTGCTTCTCATTGTTGATGCCATTGTCTAACTAAACAAAGCCATGAAATTGTTTTTACAGTTCGCCATAAAAAGAACTGCAAAATTTGTTGAGGACAAAACAAAATTAACGGTTGTTTGATTTTGTATGGCAAGCAGGTGGTAAAGCAATTCGTTATTACAGCCTAGTAAATCAAACTGAATAAATCAACTAATAAACTCAATCCTTCCCCGAACATATGCCCTCCACCATCTTCCTCACATTTGCTTTCCAAAGACCATCCCCCACCATGCCAGTGCCAAATCTGATTTATTGGAACAATTTACATTCCCCAAGTACTCAAATTGAACAAAAATAACCACATATACTAAATGCCATACTAGAGTTCGCTAGACTGTTTCAAACCCATAGAAAATAGGTGCGATAACGAGACAATGTACTAGACAACCAGTAATATAACAATCATTATAAAACTGCTAAACTCGGACATGGTATTTGAATGTGAGCCAAAATCGATAAGCTTGTTAACAAAGGTTAAGAACAGCAAACAATCTCTAAAAGGATGTGATACCTGAAGGAAGTTGTCAAAGCTCATTGCACAAGAATGAGCAGCGTTGTTAGGATCCTTTGGATTAACTTTAATATTTGCCCTGGTTTTGGCCCTCAATTTCTTGATAATTGATCCAGATTTCCCAATGATACCAGAGGACTGACTGGCAGGAACAAGCAGCTCTACTTCTTCCTTAGATTTCTGACCAGATTCTTCAGTATTAACTACAGCATCCATAATAGCACCATGCACTTTGATCAAAGCATCTTGAGCAGGGCAAAGAGGTACAGTAATGTCATCATCAACATCAAGATGTTCCTTATTCTTCACATAGCAATATATAGTTACAACCCTTTTCTCAGCACCAGGAAAAGGATCAACAACTTTAATCTTTGCATGTGTCTCTTGTCTTATAGAATTTATCACTTTACCACCTTTGCCTATAACACTTCCAATGATAGCATTTGGGCAAAGTATACGGTAGACAATCAATTCTCCATCACTTGAATTCTCCTTGTTGCCAGTTCTCCTTTTCTGATTCTTTCCATCAATGTCATTATCTCCTTTACGATATCGCTTTCCTATTTCAGCCATCGTCTGTGTCCTGAATAAGCTACACTAAAAAAAACAAAAATAAAAGGCTTAAAAATGCAATGAAGAAAATCAAAGAGTCAAACATGTGTAAAAAAAAAGTAAACTGCATAGTTCAATAACAAATTCGCCTAAAAAGAATAGATTGCCTGACAAGGATGAGCAGCACAATAGTTGTAACCACTAAACATCATAAATCATTCAATTAACTACTTTAACTCATAGAAAAAACTCAGTCTAAACATAAATGCAACACCAGATGGAATTGGATCAATGGTCATCTTGAAAGGACAAGCTAACTATTTCAAAATCTTCCCAACGGAGTCATCAATCTGACTCGATCCATTAATCTGACCTGATTAGTAACATGTTCATATCATGGCAGGTCAAATCTGAGTCAGAAAAACTAAGAATTTGTGATCAACCTAACATTTATACTTACATTAATTGCCACTCAAATTATTTAGCTTAAAGTTTTATCTTACATGTATATTCTTATGAGAAACAAAGCAAATAATTTATCTTCTAACTAGAATAAATATCAAAAATCAAATCCAAGTTGAGGATCAAACCAACACATTTGATTACCATAGCTAATAGTCTTCCATGAATTTTTTGAACTTCTATGGAAATGAAAAAAATTCCATAAAATGTGCGCTACCACCAAAAAAACTTCCAATCAAAGTTTGACATAAAGAAATCACCTTAGTCTAATATTACTTTTCGCATCACATATTAGGCCTTCTGCAAAATGGTGATAATATTCATGCATCATACAATTTAGCCTCAATGAGTACATTCAATAGCCCCTGAACTCAATCAACTTGGATGCAAAGCTCTTAGAAGGACCAGGTAAGTTAAGAGGCCAACAAGAACCATTCCTCCAATGAGTTTCCTTCCCCATACTCTAATCTGCAAGCATCAAATGGCCAAATATTTGATTCTATGTCACTTTGAATTGGAAACCTAGCCATCTTTTAGTAAGCTTTTAAGAAAATTCTCCTCAATTTTTTGTGCAAAACCTTTCCCCAGCAATCCAGTAATTCACTTCACACATAAAACCCAAAGGCAACGTCTAAATTCACAGCCTAACTGGAATGACTACGCAACAAAAGGTTTCAGGATGGGTAGACTACCACTTATAAATTCGCAGGCACAGTGACTACTCATAAGTGATAATCTCAGGTGATATGCATCAATAATCATCCTCCAAGACCTCCCTCCTCAAGGTCAACATGAAGCAAAACTTTGGTTGGTTGATTCAATCGATTCTGCACCTCCAGTAAATGCATTTATTATGATTCAATTCTTTTGAATAGGCATTTATCCATCTTATTAATCTCGTCAATAAAACCCAATTTATTAGTATACATGTTCAATGCAATTGCAGATTCAATAGCATACAACATTGTCAAGTAAAATTCTTCTATAACTAAATGCATTAGCACAGTCCTTAATTCATGTCTGATGCTTGGCTCTGTTGTTACCTTTTAACCATCATTTGTACAGTACCTCAAGAATTACCTAAACTAATCACTCTAACCTTGTTCAGTTTGCCTATCAAAAATATTAGTAATGCAATATTTACTAAACTTGCACTTCATAAATGGAAGTTTAGATCTACAAGGAAAAATACTCTCCAACTTCAAATTAGCATCATTATTTTATAGACAAGTATAATCTCATCAAAAAAAGCCATACACTGCTATACAAAATCTAATCAATGGACAATCCAAGGCCAACAAAGACCTAATATTGTTGTTCTCAGACCTGGTCTCAGAAAATGCCCGACACACAGACCAAGTCCAATTTATAAATCCAATATTGAACACACCTACCCTCTCCAAAAATTGTACTTTCATTCCTTAATTCTTGGATACTGACAACAAAATGATGACATAGATTAAGTGGCAAAAAATATAGGTTCAATACCAGTTGATAAGATAAAGAATAGCTTGATAATATAAATGAAATAAATGAGAAATACAGACTAATAGATCCTCAAAAAGAGACTTAACTTCATAGGAACACTGTTACATCTATGTCCAACAACAAAACACACAAGTATGACTCCGACAAAGTATTAGCCAAACTACGTAACTCAAGAAATAACAGGTTTTGCCATTTAAAAAACCTGTAGAGTTCAAATTTAATATTTAACATCATAAGAACAACTTGGCAACTTCAAATTTGTAATTATTCAAATTTTTTAAATTAAAAAATGATAGTTAATTCATCCAAATTCCAGAAACACAAACAGTCAAAACAAAGTTTTAAAAAAAAAAAACTTTGTGGTTGGCAAACAGAATGAATAGTTTAGGCAAGCTTGGATGGCAGGGCTGGATGAATGCAACAGGTGTCCAATAGAATTGGGTTTATGTGGAATGAGAGCAATGCCAAATAAAAAATTGCATCACAAATGATGATGATAGAAACTGCCGGTAAAAGGATAAATATTGCGATAACAAGACCGAAAAAAGGCAGCAATACAACAGGGTTAGCAATGGATAAAACAGATTAAGGCAAATCGAGCTTCAAAAGTAAAAAATTAGAGAGAAGAGATAGACTAGGATATATGAGGTAATTAAAAAAATAAAATTTAGCCAAAGTTGGGCCAAGGCATAGATCTGATCCTAAGAGAAATATGGCTGTAATTAACAATCCTCCAGCAAGTTAATCCAATTTATGCCAATGGGACTTTTTTGTCCAATCCTATCAAAAAAGGTAGTGAGCACAATATGCTACTCATCAAATGATCAAGTTTAAACATCATGTCAGTCTAAATAAGTAAGATAATAGCTTAATTAATGTAATCAAACCCAAATACAAACAACCAAATGACATCCAATTGCTATTGGAAAATGCTTATTCAATCCATTTTGTAATCATAAGAACAAACACTCCTTTTTAAATGTCATTAACACCTTTCTTTTCAAGAAATCTTTAACTTATTCTAAGTATTATAACAAGCACCATCTCAAAGTCAATGAAAAAACAACAAGTCCCATTTCTCGAAATAAAAAGTTTCCAAACCTCTCAAAAAATTTATAACCTCTATGTTGAACTACCAGGACATAAAAATGAACAAAATCAATAACACAGTAATAGAAGTAGACGTAGATGTTCGTTGCCATGAGCTACACTCATTAACTTACCTCCATAGTGCCCAAAAAAACTGCAGATTTTATCCAGTAAAAGTAGAACGATTTAGTAATGTGGCAACTTATCTCAAACTATTTGATATTATTATTTTTCAAGACCACAATGCCAAACTTTTGTTTTTCGTAAGAAAATTTTAAAGCATTACCTTAATCAAATGAAAAAAAAAAAGCGGCCATAAAAAAAAAACGTGGATCAACTCTCACCTACAAGGCCATGAAGGCATACAACGCCCATATAACATTATAACAAAAAAATTAATGCAAGAGCATAAGATGAAGCATGTTATCGCATTACAGCGCCAATAGGGTAGAAAAGATAAACTTTACGATCGTAAATGACCGAAACAAAACAACGTAACATGGAACAACAAGAACGTCAAATATTCAATTAAAGAATAAACTATTCAATTAACTATCTTTTCCAGCTACGCTAATCAGAACTTGTTATATTAATAACCAACAAAATAGATTTTGGGCCGAGATCCTGATCTGTAGGATTACAACAACTAGAAAGAAAAACCCTAACCTCAACACGTTCGCGGTGAACTCCTGGAAGAATATGTCGGCGAAAAACAAGACGAATATCAACAGATGTTATAAGGTTTTAGAGAGAGCCTTACGATGTCGGCACGGGAGCCCAGTTGCGACCAAAATATAGACGAAACGAAGTCCTGCTCAAAACCCTAGATTAGGAGTTGGACCGCTCATTCAAGCGCGAGGGAACTTTAGCTATCGTATGACCAATTCCATTTTTTAATAAAATATCACACGTTTCATACTTAACAAATCAAGATATATTTGGGTTCGCATGGGACATTGATTAAACAAGTGTTTAAAAAGTTTTGAAAATGGTTTTAAAAAATGGATTATGTTAAAAAAATGGTTTTTGAAAAAAGAGTCTTAAGAATAAGATTTTTTTTTTTAAATAATTTGAAATTTAATATGCAAATAAAGTTATGGGCCTAATTTGATTGTTAAGACTATTAATGATCATACATTTTAAGAGTTCTCAAAAACAAAGGATGAATGCATAGCAAAAAAAAGATAAGCATTAGGAAAAATAAAAAAATAATACTTTGGTTGAAAAAAAATATGATTACTATGAGTAAGAACTTCTTTCTATAAAAATTACGAGTGATGGAAATACCAAAAGTAATATCTTATTGATATATTTGTATTAATATTTATGAGCAAAATTTAAGAAAAAAAAATAATCATGGACAATTACAAATAACTACAATTGCTAAAATTTTTGAAATTTTTGATAGTTTTCAAAGGGATTGATTGAGAAAAATGACAAACTAATTGAAGGGAATTATTGATAGTTGTTACTTCATTTCGATTTATTTCAAAGGAAATAATTGGTCAAAGAATAGCTTGCTAATAAAAGAATATGCTAATTTTTGTTTAGGAAAGTCAACTAGCACTTGAGACAGTCAAACGATAGTTATGTAGGTCTAACTCAAATTGATGCGTATTAATAGCTTGATAGTAGATAAATTGATAGCTAAGATCAACATGATTTCAAAACATATCTTATTGGTTCCCTAGCTCTTTTTTCACTCATGCATGTCGAAGAAGAAGCATTGCTACAATCATATGTTTCCACGTGAAATAAAAATTTGGAAGTTCCTTCCCCTTACTTCCAATAACATTAGTTTATTTTGTAGCATTAGCCTCATAAACTTTTCTCATGGAATAGCAATAAAGGTCTGGAAAAACATCATTGAGGCTCAAGCTAGGTAGTCAGATTAAAGAACTTATTACTAGTAGCTTTGTCTAAATAGTAACTCACTATTGCTCCTTTAATTATGCCAATGACATCAACTATTTTTGTCTTCCCTCTTTAGTTTTCTCATATGTTATCGCACTTGAGTTCACGCATGACTTTCATTAATGTCGAGTTCTCAAGACCAATGAGGTTGTTAAATGTTGCTATCTTTGAAGCTCTAATTCATAAAACAAGCTTAATCAATTTCTTCCAATGACAAAATCTTAATAAAGAAATGAAGGATTCTTTAACACCCTTTAAAGGATAATAATGAATATGTTAGTAAAAATAAGTCATGATACTTACCCAATAGGTGGATGCTATTATAGAGCTTTAGAACAATATAAAATTCTAGCTTTTTAATAAGATATTGTTTGACTTAATTATATTTTATTCTTATATAGGAGATCCCTTATCACTTGGTCACTAATCCTAAAATTATTTTAACTTTAGAATATTAAATCATAGAATTCTTATGAGATCTAAACTCAAGTTATCCTTAAGATATAATTCATAATTTCAAAGCTTATGATTATGCTTATAAAGCTTATAATTTACCATTTTGTAGTCGATATAAAACTTATCCATCTTTATCCTCACCTTCACTGGTATAATTTTGTTATCAAATCATATCAGACAAAAGAGGGCACTACTATAACATTATATTATAATAGTTTAACATTAATGAGATATTGTCATAATATAATTAAGATTTATTCTTATTTAGGTCCTTTCTCACTTAGCCACTCATCTTATAACTAGTCCAACTCTAAAATGTTTAATTATGGAGTTTAGTTCTGATGGCATCCAAGCTCGAGTTATCCTAAAAAGATGCATCATTATTTTAAGATTAATAACTTATAAAGTTTAGGAGTTGTCTCCTTATAGCATATATGGGACTTATTACCCCTAAAGGTCTTACCCAAGAGTCCTACTTTCATAAGTGCATTTCGTTGCACCTTCACCTATATATGTTCGCTCCTCACCCTTGTCGAGTATTATAATTAGTTAATAATCTCACATAGAAGAAGACTTTGAACACCAAATGGATGCTCTTATGATTAGAGCATAAAGAAAAAGCAAGCCTACCAACTTGCATTCATTATACATCAAACATATCATAACATTCTAGACTTTATACAAACCAAAGTGTTCTACTCAGTAATCAAGTGGGATAATTCATCTTTACACTCCTAAATATCTTATTATCAATGTCCCATCTTATTAAACATATTTTATAATAATAAAAAATATAATCACAAATAATTAAAATATGAGGACACATAATTTTTTAAGTATGTGCCTAACAAAGATTCTCAATTATATCCAATAAAACATACACAATTTGTAAAATAGAATAAAATTTCTAATTATTAAAACATTACACTAAAAAAGAATGAAATAATATATCAATACTACAAAATATTATATCAAACTTTAAGGATCAAAATACATCAATTATATCCTAAAAACCTATCATATCTCATACTATATCAAATGCTAAAAACTATAGAGGTAACTCCCAAAGGATGTATATCCAAGCAATATAATATAAGCTACAATTAAACCCTAGATTGCATTCTGCCCTTAAGCTATCTAATGAGAAAGAATCTCATATAATCCTCATCTCTTTGTGTAATGAAAGTATAATATATAATATAAATATTAATACAACTCTAAAGAGTTTAACAGATAAATTATTGTGATAAAAAATAAAATAAGTTATAAATAAATAAATCAATGTATAAGAAATAAAATAAAATAAAATATAATAACTAAGAGTAAATCAAACTAGGTATATAAATATTTTTAATATTTCTATAATATTCTCGTTTCTTACCAAGATTTATATTCATTAAGACCCAATTTTCTTTTTGACCAATATCTTCTAAATCCAATAAACAATATCCATAGCTATATAATCATTACACAAGCATCAATAAGTTGGTATCAATCTATAAAAGGGTATCCTCACCGTAGACACCTTACACAAAATATTAGAGTATTATATATATATATATATATATATATATATATATATATATATATATATATATATATATATATATAAGAATATCTTCATTCTAACCATCATTTACAAAGTATTGATAATATTACATTATATAATGAAGATAACGTATTCGAAAGATTGAATTATTATTTTTATTTCTTAATTTGTAAACAAATTTATTATAAACCATTTCATAAATCAATGTGACATTATTTCTTTAGCCATTACACATACATGACTATCTATTATATATGAAAAATTATTTGTGTAATTATTCTCATATAAATCAGATAAGTAATAATAATACTACAATACAATTATATGTAAATAAAATATTAACAAATCCCAAATAATCACTCCACATAGATGTATCAAAGTAATTTTATAACAAAAGCATGTAAAATTATTTTAAATTATACATGAATTTATTATTATATTTATATCATAATTATTAAATTTATCTATTTGAATCTAAATAAAAAGACCTTATTCAATCCCTTGATCTTTTTTATTTCCTAATTCTTCTTAAGATGCTTAGAAATATATTTTTTATTTATTAAAATAGCACCTCATCTTTGATTTTTCTCTCCTTAAACTTTACTTTTAAAAAACCTATAGTATCGTATAATCAGCACTATACAAATCCTCATTACTTTTCTACCTGTCATATTATATAATCCTTATATACTCACCCTTAACCACTTGATCATACTATCCTTTTCTTAGGTAGTACTAATTACCCATCTATTGTACCATACAATTAACCAATTATACAACACTATCCACTTCTCCACCTTGTATTCATCAACTTACAATATATCATATAATACATTGACATCATCATACAATATAATTAACTCATGAAGCTTGTACAATATCTCAATGGATGATCTATTCTTCTTATTCCTAAATTGATTTATAATTACCTGCAATATATAAGTAAACTTATAATAGCCAAATTAATCTCAAATATTATTTCAAAGTATGTTTTATGTATTAAATATATACATTGTAGGTCCAATGTTTGAAATTATTTTGATTAGTGTCTTAAAAAAATGCTAGAATGATAATTGCTAGATTTCATATTTGAGCATACCATTGCAAAAAACTTAAAATGATGAATCTATTGTATGAAATTACATTTTATAGATGTTGTTTGAATATATTATGAATTATTAAATATAAAAGAACTAATTCAATAATAAGGTAACCCTCTTATTTAAAAGAAATGGCAAGCCCTTTCTTTTGTCACGAAATCCATTTGTAGTATTTATAATTTGAATAAGAAAATAGGAAGTGAGGGAGATGAGAGATGGAGTGAAAGAAGAAAGTAAATCCAAGAACCTAACATGGTCTTTTGAGGAGATTCAAAGAGATTAAGAGTCAAAAGAAGGGCTTAAGGAAAAGAAGAGGGTTCTCAACTTTGTCTTATGAAAATTGCTTAAAGTAAGATCTTACCCAAGCTTTCCTTCATAAAGAATGTGTTGATTGCATTATATTTTTATAAAGTGATTTAGTGAGTTTATTTGGTTTGTAGTGGTCAGAAGCTAGTGTTGTTTTTTTAGTTACAATGATCATATGTGACGATCATCTAATACAAACCTCGTAGTTGGAGCTAACGAAAAGCCTTAAGCAAAACTATGAATAAGGGATCAACTTTGCATCGTACTAGTATAATATTCTAATTAAACAACATAAGTTATGAAAGACTTAAAATAAGGGATCGTATATCTAATCCCAAGTCTTATTAAGTATTTCTTATGAATCATATTAATATTAGTTAATGATTTAACAATACAATGACTTCATCTTATGCTTGATAATGATCATTTGACTGATCACTTGTTCAATCAAATAAATGTTAGAGATTGCACCTACACAAAAAACTGAATCAGACAACAACTTAATGTTATGTTTGGAAGATATTATCTATGTGATCACTTGTTCAATAAAGTTTTACTATTAATCACCCTAATACAAAATCGATAGCAAACATGTCTTATTAGTTCTTGGAATGTTTAACAAAGGTTGGAAACATGATCCTCTTCTTAATCTATGGAAATATAGACCTTATAGTTGAAGAGATCACATTATATAATTCAGGGGCAGAAATGCTAAATGGGAAAGATGTTAAGGGATGATTTTGTATACTTTTTTAAAAGACTTTTATTATGAGTTACAAATAAAAATTAACTTATTATTGAAAAAAAGTTAATGTAAATATTCTAAAAAACGATATGGACAAATGTAAAATTTAAGACAAAAAAAAGAGTGATTGTTAAGTGATGTTCCAAAGAGGCGAATCATAACAAGGAGTGAATAGCTCTTGGAAAGCTTCTAGGTCAAGGGGAAAAGGGATTAATGATTTATACATTGATTATAGGATGATAGATCTTGACCTTTATAAGTATATTTGTAACCTTAAATTAATGAGGTTTCTTTTGGGGTAAAATAAGCTTAAATCTCATAAAAACTCAATAGTTAGGTATAGTGAAGTTAAAAAAAATTTTAAGATAGGTGATCAATTAAGAAAAGGTTTCTTGGTTATAGAAAAAATTCGATTGGTTCAAGGCAACATATTACCAATGAAATGTAAGATGTTATAATATGGTATCAAGTTTGACTTCCTCTAATCTAATATGGTTTAAAGATGAATCATGTGAAAGATAGTCATCTTATAATATATGGGACTAAAGAAAAGAAGTGATTAAAAGTGATATCTTAGATAAGGGAATCATTAGATAAAGGAGCAAATGACTCTTAAGAAGCTTCTAAGTGGAAAAGTACATGAATGAATAAATACCACGTTTGCTACAATAAGATAAATATTGAGGTTTATAAGTAAATTCATAGCCTTGAATTATTTAGACATTTTTTAGGGACAAATTAGGCTTGGATCTTATAGAAACTTTATAGCTAAACATGTAAGAGTTTGAGAAGTCTGGGATGAATGATCAAGTAATAAGACCCTCCTAAATAAAGATAAAACTTGATTGGTTTAGGATAATATATCACTAATAAAGACTTAAATATTACAACAAAAAAGGAAAAAATGTTGTAAATGTAACTTATCAAAATCATTAGGTAAGTAAATTAAATAATTATGATGTAATTGAGTTACTAAGCATCTTTCTCTTGTTATGGAATGAATGGTAATATTAGAATTTATATGACATAATATCATTACATATGTTCTGATTTTATTATAATATTATTTTGTTATTAATATATATATATATATATATATACACACACACACATACATACGTATTCATATTTATGCCTTATATGTGTAAACAAAAGAATCTATAAATCAAAATATATGATAAAACGAAAAGAAAAAAATGAAAAAAAGATTGATATAGTTATTGGTATGTTAAATCACAAGAAACAAAGTTAAAAAATGATATTATTATGCTAGTTATATTACATGATATGATGTTGATACTCATAAATCTATGGATTATTAGATGATAGTTCAAAATCTTAAGATGAAAGTATATAATATTGGTGAGTGGAAGGGCGACAGATTTTGTATATGTAATAATTTTTGTATATTTTTATAGATATTATACTAGTATTTGGTCTTAGCTTTTATATTATGATAGTTAGAGGTGTGCATTATTATTTCTTTTGATCATATTTACTTGTTTTAAATTAAGACATTATCTTCATCACCCTTGCTTATTGTTTTAGTTAATATCCTCAGTTTATTTTACTAACTCTTGTTTGAGTTGTAAGTTTGAATTATAGATGTTTTTTTAATAGGTTTTAGTAGATTTTTTAATTGGTGCATGATAGTGGCATCAAAGCCTAATGTTGCAAATTAGAATAGACCTTTAAGTGAGAATATTAGTGTAATATGAACACAAGTATAAGTAATTATAAATTATGTTGCCTTACTTTTGAAATGATGAATTATGAATATAGAAAGAGATTAAAGCCCTTACATTTCAAGGGAGGAGAACCATAAGGGAATCTAAGAGAGTTGAATCATGAACTGTGTTAGGAAAGGAAAGAGAAATAGTAAGAGATTTGAGGAATATGGCTCTATTAGCCAGAATGTAACTAGCATCTCTTAGTTCCCAAGAGAGCCATATATGAGTCTCCCAAATTAACAGGTTGATAAACCAATTTTATTGAATGCAATTATCCTATTTTATTAAAGGGTATATCCTCCAAGAGAAAAAAAACTAGATTAGCTAAATTAAGATGATATTTGATGGGATTGATTGCTTGGAACACAAAAGAGTGCCTTTTATAGTGAAGGTGTTAAATAAGGCTACTCTTTCATAATTAGAGTCTTGTTATAGAGTTTAGTTTAGAGGCTAGCCAATAAAGAAAGTTTCATGGTAAGAATTTGTTGAGAAATTTTGAAAAATGATTTTTTTGCTTATCTATTAAAGAAAAAACATTGGCAGAGGTGGTATTCCTAAATAAGAAGAAATGTCAATTACATACTACAAGAGGAGATTTTTAGTTTGTTCATTATTCCTCTAAAGTGGTGAGTATCGAGGACAAATGATGTTCTGTGTTTTGTCAATTAAAAGAATTTATTAAACCCGCAATGAATAATAATTAGATTATGAACTTTTTTGAGCTTTTGGAACAAGCTAAGTTTATGAAATAAGAATTGAAAATCTTTAAAGCTTATTAAGTAGAAAAAATAAAAAGAAAGAAATAATTGCGTCAACAAAAAATCTTTCAAAAGATTAGAGGAGAAAAATAACTGTAAATTATTGTATCTTGAGAGGAGAATCACTGGATAAAAAGTGGCTTCTAACAAGCTTATAAGTGAAGATGTATAGAGATGAATTATCTCATATTAATTACTATGAGATTGATCCTAATATTTATATGAGATATTATGATCTTAAGATATTTAGGAGTCTTTAGAAAGAAAAATCTACTTAGGTCAATATGAGATGACCTAAAAAATAATATCTTAATATAATAAGATTAAAATATAATATTTAGTATGAAAGTATTATCCTTTATTAGTTTAATATGGTTAAAAAATGAATTAAGTAAAAGTTGGTAGGCTTGTAATTCCAAAGATTAAAAGAGAGGAGTGGTCACTAGGTGATGTCTCAAGACACTAAATAAGGACCAGCTCTTGAGAAACTTCTAGGTGAAGAGATATATAGATGAATTATCTTATATTGGCCATTGCTAGATAGATATTAGTATTTATATGAGATGTCATGAGTTTAAGATATTTAGAAACCTTTGAAAATAAAATCCACTTGGGTTGATATAAGACAATCTTACATAGTGAGATTGAGATATCACATTTAGTATCAAAATAATATATTTTATTAGTCTAATGTAGTCTAAGGATGAAATAAGAGAAAACTTGTAGGCCTATAATACTCGAGACAAAAAAGGGAAGGGAGTGATTATCAAGTAATGTTTTAAGAGAAAAATCATATAATACAGATTTGTTCATAACAGACTTTTAGGTAGATAAGTGTGAGAAAGAATTATCTCATATTAATTACTAAAGAATTAATCCTTGTATTTATATGATATATCATGATTTTTAAGATATTGAAACATCCTTTTAGAACAAAACCTATTAGATTGATATAAGACAACTTATGATGATAATATCTTAATATAATGGGACCTAGATATCGCAATGATTCCATCGATTTATGCCATGTCGATAAGACTTTGTTAATAGAGTAGGATTAACATAAGACCTAATGGGAGAATATTTATAAGCCTATAGCATGGTTGGTTATATCATGGACTTTGTTGGGAGAGAAAGGATGGCTAAGTCACATGCTTTAGTTATGAAGAGTTTGGGCATATGACTAGAGATTTCTCATAGAAAGCATCAAAGATGTTGTCTTCCTTATTAAGTTTTGGCTATATTGTTAATAGAGGAGGCACTAAAAAAAGTAAGGGGAGTATATCAACCGCCATCTTAAAGAGTATGGATCAGACTAGATGGGAGTAAGTTCATTATGAATACTTATATTATAGGAGAAATAAGACTAATCAAGAAAGAATTTTGTACTTGGTTATTTATTCTAATATTAATTGAGTTTGATATTATTCTAAACATTGATTAGTTATCTAAGTATTGTTTTTATTGATTATGTAAAAGAAAATTAATTTGATGACCCCAGATGTAGATAACATAATCTTCTTAGGTAGAAAGAGAGGAATTCCCATCATATTTGCACTTACAAATAAAAAAATGTTAAGGATTGTGAAGGATTTCTATATTTATTGTGTTATTAATTAAGGGTTTGCTAAGACATAAGTTGTAGTGGTGGTTTGTGAGCACCAAGATGTTTTTCTTGAAGGATTAACTAGTTTTCCTCTTAATAAAGAATTTGAGTTTAAAATTTATTTAGTACTTAAGGTCAAGATAGTGTCCAAACATCCATATTAGTTGGCACTGATAGATTTGATAGAGATAAAAGTGGATATTTAAGAATTTTTTTATAGAAGTTTTATTTTCTTTAATTTATTCCTTTTTGGAGCACCAATCTTATTATTAAAAAGAAGTATGTCTACAGATGTGTATAAACTACTTAACATTACATAAATAATCACTAATAAATATCCATTATCAAGGATTGATGATTCATCTAACCAATTATAAGGTTATGTGGTGTTTTCTAAGATTGGATTGAAATTAAGATATCATTAACTAAATTTAAACAAACAGATATATATAAAATACTATTAAGATCTTGCTATGAATATTATGAATTTTTGGTATTATCTTTTGACTTTACCAATGAACCTTTCATATTTATAGATTCAATGAATATTTTAAATGATTTTTGGATCAATTTATGAATATTTGTATTGTTGATATCTTACTATATTCTAAATTTATTACAGAGCATGTGATACATTTACATGTGGTGCTGTAGACATTGAGAGAACCAACTATATGTCATCTTTTTTAAATGTGATTTTTGGTTGTCCTAAATTATGTTCTTGGAACATGTGGTTAGTGTAACAAGAATTACTTTTGATCTCTAGAAAATTTTAGTCCTTGTGAGAGATCTAGAATTTTCTTAATTTAATTGAAATTATCAAAAAAGTATGTAGAGATTTCCCAAATTACATCTCTACTTACAAGATTGACTTAAAAGATAATAACATTTAAATGTGATGCAGAATGTGAGAGTAGCTTTTGTAACATTGAAAGAAAAAATTAATGACAACTCCAATTTTTTGTGTTATCAGAAGGACCCAATGGATATCATGTTTTTGGCATTACTTCACTCCACATGTTGGCATGTGTTTTGATACAAAGTTATAGATTAGTTATTAGTCATTTATGCTTCAAGGAATTATCCCATGCATAATTTAAAATTCTCTGTTATAATCTTTACTTTAAAAACTTAAAAGCATTATCTTTATAGGATGAAATATGAGATGTTTATTGATTACCTAAGTTTGAATTTTTTTACTAAAAAGACATGAATTTAAATAAAAAAGGTGGCTTAAATTTATAAAAAATTATGTAAAAAAGTCAATGTGATTGTCAATGCATTATATAAAAAAGTCATCTGGCATTCTTTGATTAAGGCAACAAATCAGAAACAAGTTTCTTTTGGAATTGACAAGTTGAAACTAGGAATAATTATGCAACAAAATGTTAGATTGTTGTATCAACTTTCAACAAGGCATAACTAGCTTTTTTTATTAAAGAAGATCAACTACAAGTTGATGAGTACCAATAATTGATGTAGAAAATCAAAGATGAATGGAAATCTGATTACACTTTTAATCAATATAAAGTGTTGTGTTTATAAGAGAGATCGTGTATTTATACCCATTGAGAGTTGAAATAATTATTATTATTTGAGTATAATAATTCTAAATATAGTGTTTATCTAAGAAGTAATAAATTATATCAAGAATTGAAACATAATTATTGGTAGCCTGGAATGAAATGAGATATGGCAAATGGATAAAATGACATCTCATTTGCTAACAAGTCAATGGTAAATAACAAAATCCTAATAGTTTATTACACACTTTTCAATTCTTAAATAGAAATGGGAGTATGTCATTCTAGATTTCATAACTGGTTTCCTAGGACCTCTATAAGACATGATTTTGTATAAGTGATAATGGATAGATTAACTAAATATACACATTTTCTAACAATCAAAACCATCTATTCCATAGAAAAGTTAGCCAATTATATGTTTAACAAATTATGAGACTATATAAGATCCTAATGAAAACCTTACCAATATAGATAGCAAATTCACAACTTAATTTTAAAGGAAAGTTTATCAAGGCTTTGGGACTTAGTTTAGGTTTAACATTGCTTTCTACCTCAAATTGCTAAAAAGATTAAAAAAATTATCAAAACTATTGAGTATTTAATGTGGCTATGTGTGTTAGATTTTGGGATTGATTAGCAATATCACTCACCTTCAATAAATCTACATATAATAATAGTTATGATGTTAGTATTAGTATGGATTCTTATGAAACCCTATATAGAAGAAAGTGATTTTTCTTATTGTGTTGGTATAAGGGTAGGGAAAGACAATTAATTAGAGTTAACTTTGTTGATGTGACTATAGAGAAAAACATGATAATAAAAGATAGAAAATAGACTAATTAAGATTGATGAAAGAAATACTTAATAGAAACATAAAAATATTAAATTTTAAGAAATAGAGTATTTGTTTCTTAGTGTGAATCCTTTAAAAAGGTCTTTTAGATTTAGTATAATAGGTAAATTGAAACCCAAATACTTTGGCTCCTTTTAAGTATTGAAAAGAGTTGGATCTATTTCCTATATAGTAGCCTTCACCATTTAAGATGTTAGGTGTACATAATATTTTCCATGTGTCATCATTAAAAAGATATGTTCTTAATTCATCTCACAAAATTTAGTATGATTGAGAAGAGATTAAAATTTACCTTGACATACCTTATTAAGAGCAGTCTCTTAGAGTCTTGACACAGAAAGAAAATAAATTAAAGAATAAAGCCATTTTTATGATAGATTTATTTTAGGAGAATCACATAGAAAAAAAGAAGTAACATAATAATTGAAAGAGGTGGAGATTATAATAATTCACTTACTACAAATATTCTTTCAAACCATGTTTCATGTATTAGATATATGTATTACAAATCTGAAACTCAAGATTATTTTGGTTATTTAATGCCTCTAAAGACATGTTAGAATGATAATGACTAAATCTCAAATTTGAGCATATAATTACGAAGATCTTGATACGAGGGATTTGTGAGCATGTGGTTGTATTTTTTGAAGATTATTTAAAATTTTTATAAATTTTTAAAGATAAAAATACTTTATTAAATAATTAATTAATTATTTTATTTAATAAGAGGGAAAACCCTATCTAGTGTCCCAAGATTCTTTTTTAGAATTTAGGTTTTGAGTGAGAAAGCAAGAAAAGGGGAGCAAATGCTAGTAAGAAAGAAGAAAGGAAATATAAGCATCTAACTTGGTATTTTGAGGAGAATCAAAGAGATCAAAAGTTAAAGGAAGGGCTCAAGGAAAAAGAAAATGATTTTTGACTTTATCATAAAAGAATTGCACAGTAATGCAAGATCTCACCCAAGTTTTCCTTTTCAAAGCTTGTATTGACTACTTGAGATGTTTAGAAAGTTATTCAATGAATTTTTGTTTGATTTGTGGTTGTCATAGGTTGTTATTTTCTAACTGTAATGATTGTATAAGATAATCATCTAGATCAATTGATATGACTCTAGTAGTGGGAGCTGGTAAAGAACCTTAGGCATAAGCATGAATGGGATATTAACTTTGTATCATATTAGTATGATATTTTGATCATACATTACAAGTTATGCGAATAAGTTATAAATTAGAATATATAGTAAGAACAAAGATAAAAAATAATAAAAAAGAAAACAAACTAATATAACTAGTCATATATTAGATCACAAGAAAGAAAAAAGTTGAAAAAGAGATTTATCTTTTATTAACTTGTTTTATAATGACTTAATGATAAGATATATTTTACCTCGTAATATCCTGGTACTCAAATGTGGGGCCATAATATGTTAAAAGTTGATAGTTATATGATGATCAGATATACTTCACCCCTAATGCTGTGGTATTCAAAGGTTGGGCCACAACATTTTAGAGGCCTATAATTATGTGATAATAATATATACTTCACCTTTTAGTATTGAGGGAACTCAAAGGTGAGGACCTAACATGTCAAAGGTCTTTATCTCAATCAGTATATGGTGTTCATAATAAGGAGTGATGACTAAGTGATGATAAAATATACTTCACCCCATGGAGTTGTGATACTCAAATGTGAGACTATGATATGTTAGAGGTTGATGGCTACGTGATAATGAGTTATGGGATCCTTTAAGAGCAATGATAGAGGTTATACATGAAATATGGATCTAGAGTAAGAGTGAATATAAAAATAATAAATAATATATATATATATATATATATATATATATATTATTAAATAAAATTATATATGAAATGAAAAGATAGTATGATATTTGATGTATATTATTTGATATGGTACTATATAATGATTTGAATGCATATAAGTATAGATACTTTAATATTATGATTTGTTATAAAATGTTTATGCATCATTTTATTTATTACTCTTTTATTATTTAATATATATTATTACCCTTTTTATATTACTTTATTATATAAAACTAGTAGTTTATTTACTAAGTATATTATACTTACTCCTTGCCTACATTATAGATTAAGATGTTAACACTCTTAGAACGTGAGATTTTTAGATAATAATTTAGGGTCTAGGGATGAGAGTATGTTTGGTGAGTGAGAGTCTGATGAACTTTACATATGTGAGAATAGTTATATATTTTTTATTAACGTTTATCACTATTTGATCTTAGCTTTTCATATTATGGTAGCTGAATGGGCATGTTGTCATCATCATCCTAACTCATTTTTTTTAGTTAGTGTCTTTTATTTTTTGCTAGTACTTTAGTTTGACTTGTGGTTTGTATTATGAATATTTTTATCAAGTTTTATCAATTTTTGTTGAGCTGGGCATGACAAGAATTATCTTATGGTATAATTCCTTCCATATAGAATAAGGTAATCCTGTTATAAGCTATTATAACTCCTTTCATTAGTCATGCCTTCTTAACTAGTATAAATACGAGTGAGTTAGAAAGAAAATAACCTAGTTAAGACTTTGGAATGCAATAACAACAATAATATGAATAAGACTTGGAATGAAATAACAACAATAATATGAACCCCTTATTGGCTATGTCAAACAAAAGAGTGGTTGTTATTTACCCCACCTAACTAAGACAAAATGAAAGTAGTTTTAGTTAAAACTTAGAGATGACCAAAAGTGGATGTAAGCGAAAGTTTTATCGAACCACCTAAAAATATCATATGCCCTTTTACCTTTATTTATTTGTTGTTTTTGATATTTATTATGCATCCACACATAGGGATTTATGATATCTAAACAATCTTTCTCAAACCTGCATACAAAAGTCATAACTTTTAAGAGAAATTAAGAGAATCAAGACAAATTCATTTTATAATTGTTTAAATAAGTTGAATTGTGTCTGTCAAAACAAATATCTTACTTGCCATGTTTGAAAGAAAAGAGTTTGTATTACAATATTATTTGATTTTAGTGAATTCATTTGAGAAAGAAAACAATATTTATTATTATTGTATCTCATGAATCAAATTGAAACTACTTGATCCATTACTTTTATTAATATCTATCTTTTGACTGTCAAGAGAAAATATAATAATGAAATAATTTTTATAATTAAAGCCTTTAAATAGAGTGACAAATTATAAAATTATTTGAATTATCAATTTAAAGAAAGCAATACACTTCTATTACTATATTGTGATTTTAAGAGTAATCAAAGTATTGAAAAAAATTTTACTAAAATATTATTTGTGATCACTTAAATTATTGTAATTTGGATTGAGTTAAGCAATTGATTACTTTCTTTGATCATATTTTAAATAAAGTTTTGAATATTTTTTAAAAGTTCTTTAAGTATTTTAATTTTGATTCGTAATTCAAATTTTCACAATTTTCTTTCTCTTGTGGACATTACGTTCACACATTTTAAACACAACTAAGCTAAAGCTCCATCATCACCCAACGTGATCATAAGTACTTCAAAAATTTTAAATAAACATGTGGCATTCCATTTGACTATGATGCATATTATTCATTTGTATCTACAATCATGTTCTAAGCAATAATGATCGAACAATGAAAACTAGAAAATTCTTTAATAATTTACTTTCTAGCAAAATTATGGTAGTAATTAAGTATATTTTTGAGGATGTGTAAATTGAATATTATTCAATTCTACATTAATTTTAATTAAAATCTAAAAATTTGTTACAATATTGGTGATGGATTAGCTTATCATATGTGGAGTTATGATTGGTTGCTAGAAGAAAAAAGTGATTATTAGATGAAAGATGGCTCAAAATTAGTTTATTTTAAGAGGGGTAAACATGTACTACTCCTATCAGTAATAAAAATTGAGAAGTTATTACAAAAAGAATGTGAGTGTAACTTGGTATCTATATAATTTACATCACAATTAGAACCACAATTATAAGAAGTGCAAATGATATTTGAATTTGCTATTAAATTAATGCCTAATATCAAATCAATCTTCAAGGAATCACATCAGATGCACCAATAGAAACTAAGAAATAAAAAACCAATTGTAGAAACTATCAAATGAAGGGTTTATTAGATCAAGTTTTTTCACCATGGGGAGTACTAGTACTTTTTGTCAAGAAGAATGATTGGAGTCTTTGTATGTGCATCAACAATTGGGAATTAAATAGTCTCCAAGAATAAACATGCATTGCTTTGGATGGATGAATTATTTGAATAGCTTCAAGGAGTTGAGGTATTTTAAAAGATCGATTTAAAGTTGGGATATAATCAATTATATATTTTAGAAGAAGGCATATTGAAGACCATCTTTAAAACTCGATATGATAATTTTAAGTTTTTAGTACTTCCATTTGGGTTAACAAATGCAATAGGTGCTTCATGGACCTCATGAAAATAGTGTTCACATGATATTTCAAAATGATATTATAATGGTTGAAGGAATAAAAACTATTTGTAAAAGTTTTAAAATATAGCTTCTAGTCAAAGATAATCTCTTTTTAAAGTCAAGTTATAAGTGCCAAAAGGTTAGTAGTGGATAATTAAAAACTGATAATGTAACAGATTCGCTTAGGCCTACAAATGTAACAAAAATTTGAAGTGTCTTAAGACTAGCTAAAAGTTATTAAAAGTTACCAAAAGGGTTTTCTCAAATTGTTTCATATTTGACAAAATGCACTCAAAAGGAAACTCTCTTCATTTGGGATCAAAAGTGCAAGGATAGCTTCTAAAAGTTGGAAAAGAAATTGATTACTATAACAATATTAACTTAACCAATTTTGGATAAAAACGTTTCAAGAGAATGGTAAGTTTGAATTATTGCAATTCTATATTTAAAGAGGTAAAATTATGCATTGAGATGATTAGGGTGCATCTTAATGCAATATTAACAACTAAAAGAGAAGTTTTGGTGAAGTTGAAATAATGGTAGAACAACTTAAATATCTAAAAGAATTTCAAGACTATAATTAAGAGGTTTACAAAATCAAAACAAAAATTTTAGAAAGATAAGAAACAAAACTTTACCTTAATCAAAAGAATAACCTTATTTATTATAAGAATAAATTATACAAAAAAAAAAAAAAAGTATATCAACCAAAAGGAAACACAACAAGTATTAGTACAAGAAACATATGGGTGCAAGTATTCAATACATATTAGAATGACCAAGATATATCAAGGCAAAAAAGTTAAATTTTAGTGACCAATAATGAAAAATAATAAACAAAAATATGTGAAAAAATGATTAATTGGTCAACAAAGTAAAGGAAAACATAGAAAATTTAGTTGAGCTTTACAACCTTTTCTTATACTAGTGTAAAAATGGGAAGAAATTTTCATGAATTTGGTAGTTGTTATACCAAAGACTAATCAAGAAAAGGATGTCATATGGGTTATATTTGACTAATTGTCAAAATTGACACATTTCTTATCAATCAAGACAGATTGTAAATAAAAAGATTGGTGCAATTATACATTGATCAAATAGTAAGACTCACTGAGTGCTAATGACAATATTATTTGACATAGATTCAAAATTTACATGACAATTTAAGAAGAAAGCGTATGAATCATTTGATACTTAACTAAAATTGAGTATAATTTTCCATCCACAAACTAGTGAGCAAACTTAAAAAGGATTAAAGCATTAGAAAACATGTTGAGATTATGTGTATTGCATTTTAGAGAAAGTTGGGATTCATACTTACTATTAATTGAGTTTCATTATAATAATAGTTATTAATTAAATACGAGATTGCGCCATTTGAAATATTGTATAAAAAGAATTCCAATCACTAATATGTGGATATGAAGAGAATGAAAAGGTGCTTGTTAGGTTAGATATTATTATCAAAACTATATAATAATACTATAGAAGAAGTGAAGAAGATAAAAAAAAAACATTAAAGTTCCATGATCAATAGAAAAAAATATCATAATCTTAAATATAAGAAGACTGAATTTCAAAAAAGTGATCATGTATTTATCGAAGCCCAATGAAAGGACTTACTAGATTTAAATAGGGAAGAAAACTTAACCCAAGATATATTAAATCGTTCCAAAACATTGGAAAGGCATGTAAATTGGCTCATAAAGTGGCACTATTGAGAAACTTAATAGGGATTCACATGTTCTATATCTCTTCATTAGAGAAGTATGTCGAGGATTCATTAAATTTACTAAACTTGGACTCAAACATGTTTGAACTATAATCCAAATTAAGATACAAAGAAAGAATCATAAAATTTTTTGCAAAAGAAGTGAAAAGACAAAGGAACAAGACAATTCCAATGATTAATGTGTTATGGACTAACTAAACAAAGAAAGAGATCACATGAGAATTAGAAGATAAAATAATATAAAAATAACATCCATGTTCTAAATTTTGAGGACAAAATTTTTGCGAGGAAAGAATTACATCTTAAAATTTGTAAAAATAAATTTTTTGAGTTATTTTTAATTTTGAAATTTTTTTAATTTTTTTAGAATATTTTAATTTCAATTTAAAAGTGTCATATAATATAATCGGAGTGGATTGTACAATTCGATCGAGAGAAGGAAAAATAAAGCTTTAACTAAGGGCAATGCACAATATGATAATGACATTTGTATAGCATTATAGAATATAAATATTTGAATTGAAGAAGCTAAAATGAATCATACAACATGATTAGAAAATTGTACATGTAAAATCAAGTATTAAACAATCTAACACTATAATGAGTCTAATAAATCTAATGAAATTTATACAATATGATAATAGATATTGTATAGTACGATGAGAATACATGAGATGATTGAACTAGAAAAGTATTGTACAATACAGCTTATAATATTGAATAAGTACAATTAATTTAGAGAGTTGAATTAAAAACATCATACATAAGCATCATATTGTGTGACATAAATAGAATACTTGAGTTGAAAGAATTAAAAGAGATCATAAAAGTATGATGAAGGAGAGTCCAATTGTTGGTAATCAAGAAAGTGAAGAGTTATCTTTTAACAAACATACTAATAAATCTAATAAGATTTATACAATATGATAATAGATATTGTATAATACGATGAGAATACATGAGATGATTGAACTAAAAAAGTGTTGTACAATACAGCTTATAATATTGAATAAGTACAATTAGGTTAGAGAGTTGAATTAAAAGCATCATACATAAGCATCATATTGTGTGACATAAATAGAATACTTGAGTTGAAAGAATTAAAAGAGATCACAAAAGTATGATGGAGGAGAGTCCAATTGTTGGTAATACGTGAAATTTGAGAAGACTAGAAAGTGAAGAATGATTTTTTGACAAACATGGCCATTGGGGAAAGATGGAGAGCTGCAAGAAAATGAGTGTCGAAAGTGTATGAAAGAGAGGGTGGTTGACACTTTGAAATTTTTTATAAAACTTTGAACTATTTTGTGTTGGGTGAGAATATTAGAGTGAAAAGAAGAAAGAAAAATAATACTTCCAAGAGTTTGGAGGAAATCTATAAAGATTTGAGTAATAAACAAAAACAAATTGAGAGAAGTTCAACCATAAGTATTGTAGCAATATTGTAGCAACCAAGAGTAAAAGTAAGCATTTAAGTAATTGCAAAAATCTAATCCACAATGTGACTACTACTCAAGAAACATAAGATAGACAATGTTGTATGTGTGTATATGTTTGATTTATAATGTTTCCAAGTATGATAGTTATAATAATAATCTTCCATGTGTTTTGCATGTATCTGACGAGGTGGGGATCTATGTTTTCACATTGAAGATTCTTTGTAGATGAAGAGATGCTAAAGGGGCTTATTATTTCCCAAACAAATCCTTTTGCTTGAGGTGCTAATTTACTTGTTAACATATCCTCTTTTTCTAACAAAGATCCGAATATCATAATTCCATCCTTGCCTAAATAATCCTATAAGTGTAGAGTCTTAAGAGATGATTTTTTTAATTGCAATGACTTGTTGATATTCTTAAGATAATGTATTTATATGTTTTATTTATTTTCATACTATTGTGATAAATTCATAAAAAGAAAGATAAATAAAAAAAATATGTAACATGTCATTTGAATAAACACCAAAAGAAGGGTTAAAAGGTTAAGATGTGAAAAAAAAAGAAAAAAGAGATAAAGAAAAAGAGAAAAAAATTTTGTGATAAAAGAGACAAAGTTCAAAAGATAAATAACTATCCAAAATGATAATTATCATTTTAAAATGACAATTTCAAAGATAAGTCAAACGACTCATTCATGCAAGTCGTTTATATTAGAATAATGAGTTCTTAAATATTCTTAATTTATTATGAGATAACCTATCTTAAGTAACTCTGTAAAGAAATGAAGAGCTCAAAACAATAAAGTTAGATAAAAGAATTGAAAACATATACATAAATTTTCTTTTATATTATTTTTTCACATACTCTTTATATTATATTATCTTTACTTACTCTCATAATATAATAAGACCAAAATTATATAATTTACATGTATGTATATACATTGTTACTAAATTAGTGATAATTGACAATTTATATTTATCTCGACATTTTCAAATAAAATAAGCCATATCATGAAACAACTATAAAATAATAAAAGATATATGTGTCATGATATAAAAAATGTTTTATTTATCTCACCAATTGTATGACTACTATGATAATAATTTACTTTTATTTGAAAAAATGAATAAGTAATAAAAGTTTATTCAACAATATTAGTTTAGTTCGTTCTTGTTTTATGAACCATAATATTTTAAGAGCTTAGTAATTTTAAATGCAAAAAAAGTTTATAAATTGTGAAAGCGATTTTCAAATACAATATTATTTAAAAATGATTTATTATGTAGATTTTCATATTAACTTTCACTATATTTTAAAATAATTTTATTATAAATATTTTGAATTTACTTCCATGATTAATTTCAATATTTTAAAAAATGACCTAATTTCAAAAATAAAAATAATAAATGCTTTTCTAAAAAACTTAAAATGTATGACACTTATCTAAACAAGGTCAAACTAAGAGATGTCACAACTATCTTCTCCTTGTCTTCTTTCTCCTCCTCTTAATTCTTTTTTTTTTTCATTTCTCTTCTTCAATTAAACAATTGCTCCCCTTCTCCTCTTACTCTCATTTATTTACTTAATGTCTCATTCAATTTAAATTCTTCTCTTTATCATATTAAAGACATTAAAAATATAATTATTAAATTATCTATTTTCCCTCATCAATTCCAAAAATAACATTTATATTTTTTTCTTCAAAAAAATTCATAACTAATTATATGAATTTCTAAAAATTACAAACTCATTAATATTACATACATTACAAAAAATTATTTTTAATAATATACTCAATAAAAATTTTAACTTCATAATAAATTTATTATAATAATAATTTAATAAATAAACATCATATTTTAAAAAACTAATTTTATTGAAATAACCATAATTACAACCTTATTTAATCTCATGGCCTATGATATACAAAACACAACAAAATCTTATGATGTTTCAAGTATGATTAGAAAAAAAAATTAAAATATCAAAAGCCATGTGCTATTAGGTAACAATAAAATGATTTGTTTTGATATAGAATTGACATAATAGGGGTTGGTACAATTCATACATACTCAATGAGTGAATATCAAAAGATTTAGTTTTTTTTCTAATTGTTTTTTTGGGTTTAGGGTCTACAAATTTACTAATGCAAAGAATAACCAAAAAGCTAAATTACAAAGGAAAAAAAAATCCAAAATTGAACACCAAGCATATAACCTAATGCTAAAATTGAGCAAACCTAACTTGATCACCCTAAACCACCTGGAAAATGTTTAGCAAAGACTACATTGCTGTGCATTTCAAAGAATGTAGTAAACTTGTAGTAAATCCAAACCTGTGATCTATAGAAAACTTGTGGAGAACTACATAAATTTTAAGAATAGCACACAACAGGAAGCATGAACAGTTTATCCTATATGTTTAAGGACAATTTTTTCTTTCACCTAAATCAAGGAAAACTTTGAACTAACAAAATATTGTCAACTTATGAATAACAGACCTATAGAGTTTCATGATCTCACTTAGTTTATTTACTAAGCCAACTTCACATTCAAAATAGAAAACTAAAAATGGTACAATGAACTCAAAAGATAACTTGTAAGATCTATGAACATGATGATTCAAGCTTTTGACTACAATATGTATCACTTAAAAGATCTCAAAGAAGGATTTCTTAAGAAAAGAATCACATAGATCTTCAAGGCATCATGATAGGGAAAATCCAAGCTCCATGGTTGTGAAAAAAACTTCTACAAAGGCACATTAGTTTTTCAACGACTAGATACAACACTAATATAAAGGAGAAGAGAATTTAGACTGAGCTTCAATCGATATCACTTTGGGTGGTTATCCTATCACCAACATTCTAGTATGGACAAAAAGATTGGCAATTGATATACTGATCAACCAGTGCAAATCTCTGATCACCCATCAATTGATCCACAAATAGTAACATTGTATTCCAAAATGCACAAACACAACTCAAAATGTATTTGCATGTCTTGGGTATTGTACATATACAACTCACAAGTAATATGAAACATGAAAATACAAAAAAAAAAGAATGATTAGAAGTTGATATGCTGATCATCCAGTGTGAATCTCTAATCACCTAAGCAGTTTCAATTGATTAAAAAAAAATTGTTAGGTGTTCTGAAATGCACAAGCACAATTCACAATCTATTTAAACATGCCTTGAGTATTGTACAGACACAACACACACATGTAATATAATTTTCAATTTATAACAAATTATTGCTATGCTGTTGACGACTTTGGTAGGATGCATCATGTTGAATCATTGGAACATCAATGACGATGGTTAGAACAGGAATTGTCAGATAAATAGTTGAAGGATTGAACCTATCTTTACAGGAAATTAATGGACTCTATTAGAGCATTCTCTATCGTTGATATGATATTCATGCAGGAAGCCATAGCAAGGTTGAGAGAGCAAAAATATGAACAAGTGCACTTGAAAACAAAATGGACCTTAAAGATTGTCTTCGATGCATGCACACATGCTGAACCTACACGATGGGGGTGTTAGAAGACTGTCGATCAATGTATATGATAGAGCATAGGAATTTGTTCCAATCATAATGCAAAATCGATTAATAAAGCAAAAAATCTCAAAAAAGGATAAAGACTATGATATTTCATGACAAAGATTACTCCATTATTAGTTTTACAAATATACCTATGTGACCTTGCCATAACAAGGACTCTTAGCAGAATAGAATTTTATAACAACAAAAGAAATTTTAGGGTTTTGGAGAGCAGGAAAAGAATGTAAAGGGAAGTTAAAAACCACGAAAGGCAAAAATATAGAGTGAAGGGCGTTAAGAGACAAAAAAAAAAAAAAAAGCCTATACGAGCAAAACTTTTGAAGTAATGCCCTTCACTTGAAGTTTAGATGAGGCATTTATAATAGGAGGCAAAAAATCAATCAAGCTTTTGAGGTAACTATTGCCATGCGATCACTTTGCCAAGGTAAGCGACCAAGTCCAGCAATCGACAAAGGAATCAAGGCATTAAATGGAAACATGGAAATCTTTACAATAAGATAAGATAGCAGTAAACTTATAAAGAACGAGATGAGGATAGAACATCAAATGCTTGATCGCTCTTATTAGGCAATGCAAATAGTTCTTAGGATAAGAAATTGTCTAGATTGACTGCTGATGATAGAATCAAGGTGTCTTCACTGAGTACCGCATTGCACGTGCACTATATGGTGCATACTAGCTTTGGCCAATCAATCTAGCACAAAAAACATCTCGTCAAAGGTAACAAAAGAAATTTGACTAGGTGAATAAGAAATAATGAAGCATAACTAAACGAGGAATGATCTAAAGATAAATTGAAGAAAGGGGCTCACCTAAGTGCTATGCTAGCAATGATCAAGATAGAATTAGTTATGTAAGTACTATTTTCCAGACGAGAATAGAGTTAAAAAAAATACGAGCTAACAACAATAAAATTGTTATCAAGGAATCTTAAAAATTCGAAATTAATTAATTGAATGGATAAAAAGGGCCTTTCTCATGTAGTTGGATGGTTTGAAGACTTGTGGAACAAGAAAAAAAGGTACTTATACTTCTAGTTTTGTTTGGTTTTTACCAGGTCTGCAGAGGCCTCTTGTTTGTTTCTTTGCCTGCAATTGCTGGAAACACAGGTGCACATCAAAAACAAATTCAAGGTGTTCCATTAATTGTTATTTCAGAAGTACTAGCATCTAAAAGTTATTACAATACGCATGATTATGTTATCTAAAACTTATAAACATTATCATTATTTGATTTAATATTATTTATATAATTTTTATTTTTTTTAACATTAAGATAATCAAACATCTAAGTATCTAAAAATTAAATAATTTTTAAATATCATTTTTTTTAATAACAAATCATAAAATCTTAAAATAATTCTACGTTACACTAAATATTGCCAAATCAATCACCCTAAATCAGATCCTTTCACGCTATAGTCCAACATCATGTGAATGGTTTGGATGTTTACATTAGATGACACCAAAAATGGTAGAAACGCTGCCACATAAAAGTTCCAACTATAAAATTTCATCCCTTTACTTCTAATTTGTAAAATTTTCATACAGATTATTTAGCAACTGAAACTAAATTCATGACATTTCCCTTTTCAAAAATTAGTTCGACCAACCAGTGTCTTAAAAAATGAGGTCATCACTAAAATATTTTTGACTATATTCAACAACGGTTAAGAAAGCTATGGATAGAATAGAATGTGTAGTTGCCTATCTAAATCTCTTTCACTTCATCAATTATGAGCATCACCACCAAAGAACTACTACTGAAATACAGTAAATATTAGAAGAAAAGGGTCTCAAAATTCGAAATTAAACAAAAAGGAAGAAAAAACAAAAGGTGGCAAAGTTTTCTTGATTTATACAAATCGAATAGAAGACTAGTATTCGTTGGAAAATGTTGTACAATATATATAGTCGACAACAATAACCAACGACATTCTTAAACCTCAAATGAGACGCAAAATTGATACAGGCACACAACTTACATTTAAATGCCCAAATAGCTGAAGTCGTCCCTGATAGATACCGGAAAATTCATACAAATGTGGCGGTGGCAGTCAGCGGAGCTTGGACTCGGCTGCCTTACTCCGAAATGATGAAAGAGAGAAGAATGAACGAGGTGCTGCAGGATATCACATCTAAATCAAATTCACAGCAAAAGAATTCTAGTAAAGGAAAAAGTTTGATTCTGTTTTTTCTTTCAACAATCCCTGTCTTACAATAGAGAAAGTTTGAATGAATTATTTTTTTCTCTTGAACCTACAAATAAGTATAAAATTAATACAAAATTATAAAATTAAATTTGTTAAAGTAAAATTTGATCAATTAAACAACATAGATAGATCAAATTTCACTCTGTTTGATTCTTTTTTGCTTTCATTTTCCATTTTCTTGTCATCTGTTGTTTTCACTCAAACCCAAAATAGCCAATATCTCATCTTCAACATAGATAGTACATTGCAGATGGTAAGGTAAATGTAATAGCCACAGAAAAAAAAAGGGTCACCTTTTAGAGAGCCTAATGATGGATCATCCCTCAGCCTCAAGTTTGCAGGAAGATTTGGGATTGAGTTGTGCAGGGATTGAGCTGCATTGAAGATCAATATAAGCAACAAACATGAATAACATAACCTACAGTTTGTAACTTAATTGTTAAGATGTGCTCAAGGACCAAACGCCAAAAATATCAAAAATCAAACATACAGATTGTACTAACCAGTATCTTGTACTGCTAAATTAGTAAACAGGTCCGTTGAGTTAGTTCACAGATCATTTAGATCAATTTTTGCCTGGGATCGAAGCGTTATGATTGAATATGAGGTCAACCAGCTCAAATCAAAATATCAAAAGCAGATTTAACTGTCTAAAATAGAATAAAAGTAACTATGTTTTTCTCATATAAACAAATGAACTCCTGCAAATAAATATGCATGAGATTGCTTATCTAACACAACTGAATATATACATATATTAAATAAATGAACTCATACAAGCATATAAACATATATTTGTATATCTAACACAATTGAATACATACAAAAAACATTTCTGTCTAAGCCTTTCACTAAAAGATGGAAGTTAACTTAAACACACATCAACTTTGGCTCAGAACGCAGTAGAATAAACATACAACCCAGCATTAGTTATAATCAAGATCAATTTGAATTCTAGTCCTAAGCTTCGATCAATTAAAGATCCAATATAAGAACTTCAGCCCAGCAAGGGTTGAATTTATCACATCTTTTAACAGCCCTAGCATAAAAAGCGCAATAAAATTGAAGATATCTTGCCACAGTGTGCAATTTATCCACCAATTGGAAGATGCACCCCATCAAGAGAACACGATTTTTTGATCTAATTTGTCCTTCATAAATAGAGTTCTGCATCTGACTAGGATAACTAATTTTTTTTATTGCAACCAAACTAGAGTTCAGAGCAACAATTCTAAGGGCTGCCTCTGATAAGTGCCAAACATACCAAAGGTCTCCGTTTTCCTTTTTGTATCTCAAAGGCTGAAGCTGTAGTTCAAATGCCAACAAGATTAAACTTACCAAGTTTTTTGCGAGTTCAACGTAAAATTAAATTGGGCTGGCTCTTCATTAAACAAATCCAATTGGCAGGCCAATTTAAAGATCATAACTTGGCAATTAAATTAGCCAACAGAACCATCTCTGTTAAATTAAAATAAATGCCACCGAAATTGCTTAATATATCTAGTTAATCGCATGGTCAAACTCAACTGCTGTGTCAAAGATAAGGACATATTCATAAAAGGGATGAAACAAAAAAGCAGCTTAATTCAGAACAGCAAAACATAGAACGATGTCAGCTAAAAAGATCAGGCAGCTCAGTGAATGAAATCTCACAAATTCCCAAGGGACTACAATAACTGGATGAACTTGTTCCATGATGACATCATGAACGCCTTTTACAGTGATCTCAGACACCCAGTTACCAAACAAGAGTTACAAGGGGCTTTAGTTACGAAGCAATATTGATTAGCTTAGGTGCTCGTAGAAATTCAATGAGTGATTTTTGTTTCTGTTTTCACACAAATTGCAAAACCTAGCGCTGTTAAGAGGTGCAGAGAAGTATCAGTGTCACAATAAAGGAAATAATCTATGAAGCACCCTTCGTGAAGATTGTAAAATGTCAAAATAACTCCGGACAAACACAGACATTGGCGAAAAAGAACATAAAACAAGTTCAGTAGATTCACTAAAACGTCTACAAAAACACATACAAAACAAGCAAGGAAAGAAGTGCAAAAATTATTGGCCTCTACACCCTCTTTCTCAAACATGGTTGCCGAATGCGGTTCATTTCTAGCAAATTCATCAAATATGATTAAAAAACTAGTTTTAATAACAAAGCCAATAAGTGTTAGGAACATCCCATAAACAGTTATTGTACTAAAAGTGCATACTGCTGATATGAAAATCCTCGCACGTGCAAATTGTGACAATAGGTAACCCAAAATCTCCAAGTTGCAAGGCCATAACTTTTACCATTGTATCAAAACTCCCTTGAATATCACATTAAGATATCCCATTAATTAGATAAGGCTTTTAATTAACACTCAGGAAAACATAGCAATTAAAAATTAATAAATCATGAAAAAATAACAACGACAACGCATATATAATACGAAGTGGTAGTGCTCAGATGATCTTAGAGCTAACAAAAAATCAGGTAAAACAATAGGAATGCCGTGGGTAAAAGAAGGACAAATAGCAACACAAATGCTGAACTCACCTTGCTCGGAAAATGCGTCACCATCATTTAATCCATTATATGTAGCAATAGCAGAGCTCATTCTCGACTTCCTAATATCATCCAAGGGTCGTGCAACTAAATCCCGTCCATCTTCTTGATCGTCATCACCCTCGGAGGCTGTTGAAACAGATACCCAATCACTTGTTAAATACTCTGCACCCCTGCTTTTTCTGCCAAATTTTAATAATCGCTTGAATCCTTTGGTAACATCCCTTCGGGATGAGGAACTTGCAGCAATAACAGGAACCTGAGCATTTCCCCATTTCTTCCTCATCCTGGCTGATTCAGAATCCATCATTTGGTTTAGTGAATGAGAATTCCATGAAGCAGGACTATCTGTAGGAGAATCCATAGAAGCATCAAAATCTGATGCCTCTTGTGTATAAGCTAATAAGTGCTGCATGCGAGAATTCCATGATCCAGAACTTTCATCAGGTGAGTCCTGAGCATTTCCAGCAGAGTTAAATTTTGGAAAAATCACTCTAGGTTCATGTTGCTGAGAAAGTAGTCTCATGACATCACCATTTTCTGATTCAAGATCACCAGATTCTAGACCACGTCTGGGGTTTTCAATGTCCGAGTCAATTGGAGGGTCCACACCCAGATTATTTTCTTGAATAGATTCTTTTTCAAAACCTTCATCATTTACCATATCATGCGAGATTTCCTGCAGGTTCACCACATCCTTGGACTTTTCATTGTTTAAAAGCTCCACTTGAGTTTTCAACGGCACCAATTTCTCAACAACAGATACAGAACCACGGGGTATGCCATTTTCCTTTTTTAGACACTGATCCAACTCATTGCTAATCTGGTCCTTGTTAAGGGTCTCATCAGAATTGAGAGAAGGAAGGCTATTCAACTCAATAGGACTAGCTGAGCTTTTTCTTGTGGAGGGAAATCTGCTGGACTTCTCTTCTTTCATGGTATCTGCATCTTCATTGGAACTCTTGCTTCTGACAAAACTTTTAGGTTGCCCGCGCATGTTACTCTTATTTACTACCATTGATGGCTTTACATTCTCATTTTTAAATTCAGAGAAGTTTGGAACTGATTGTGCAACAGCATTTTCTGGTTGCGTCCTACGCTTCAAGGATCCAGAATTGGCAGACTTCAATGAATGCTTTGGAGTAGGGCTTACTGATGTTCGTGATGATACAGTTTTATTCGAAATAAACTTCTTGGATTGATTTCCAGTAGAAGATTCAGACAATTCATGCTCATCATCAAACCCATCACTTGTCAAGGTCTTGGTCATCTGCATATAGGACAAAACTAAACAAATGGAAGGACTAAAATGAATGAAGAGAAAATTCATAAGGAGACAAACTTGCCTTAAACAAATGAATAAGCTGCAATTGATATGAATTTTTGACATATTAACACTATCCAGAACAAAAAAACCGACTAGAAAATGTGGAAAGGATGATTCGAGAATTACATCAAATGCTATATTATGAAGCTTCTTTGCTTTAAAGAATAATTCCCAAGCTATCTAGAAGAACCATAATCCAAATCACGTTTAGATGGAACCTATATGGTTATCATACTTTAGTGATCTGACAATTTCAGTTTTCACAAAGCAAATTAATATATACAGATTAACAATCATTTCTTTTAAGGCTTTAAACAATCAACACAGTTTGAAAAAGTGCTAGTGATTCATTCCCTAGAAGTAGAAAAAAATAAAGTAAAAAAATTTTAGTCAAAAGAACATGCCTAATTCTTTTGGAAACAGCACAACGTTTATAGGCCTAATGGTTGAAATAACCATGGTTTTACTACTGACACTAATTTATCTTCAACGCAAGTTAATTATAGGCCGCATTAGATACTGTTGAATGAAAAAGGCTATTTAATATAAGGTCTGACGCACCATGCTAATCACAGTCTACACAAGTACAAGTGCACCTGCTTAGCATCACTGTAAAACTATTCTAGACATCTAATTTCAAGAAAACTTGTAAAAGAGCCAGAAAGGATACTTATAGTCATAAATAATGGAGTCAGTACCTGATCAACATTCTTAAGGGCTAATCTATCATTGAAAGACCTTATCTTCTCTGCCCGTACACGATGATTAGTAAAATTTCGCCCACTACCGGATCCAGAAGACTTGGCCTTCATCTCTGCCTGACTGAGCTCCAGACTGTCATGCATGGCCTTCATCTTTGCTTCATTCTGGGCTCTCTTTGGTCCATATTCTTCTCTAAGTTTAGCTTCCCTTTTCTGCATATATTTTCCATAGAGTCTTCCTCTTGAATCATCTGATGGGGTGCGGTCCCCAGACATATGCATACTGGCATAACTGACATCAAAATTCTCAACTACTCCAGACAATGAATTGAAATCAAATTCATCTTCTTTGCTCGAATTGTATTTTGTTAAGCTTTGTTCAGGTGTTTGCCTAGTAGGAGACTGTTGATTTGTTTTCTCCATTGACTTTGCTGTATGACCATCCAAAATTTTGCTTCTTCGGGTGGTAGCTATCTGATCACCATCAATCCTCAGCCTATGTTCAGCAAAAAGTTTTTCTAACTCATCAGCCTTCATTTGAAGTACACCATTGACCTCATGATTGCTTTTATTTGACCAGGAAGCATGAGATTCATTGTCAACTGATGAAGCTACTTCCAAACTTGGCTTAAAATTCCTGCTTCGATGGATAGATGCCTTACTAGTTTCAGTAGTCACCCTTTCATCTCTAAACTTCTTTGTTTGATCATTACCACAAACTTTTACAGGAAATTTCAGCTCTTGGAATGCAGAACCTTGTCCACTTACAGCAGAAGAAATTTTTGATGGCATAAGAGAGGCAGCATGAGTTTCTCTTGCTGATTCTTTCTGATTCCCATAAAAAGCTCTATCATTAGTTTGGGAGCACACAGTGGCAACCTTAGCCGACATGTCATCCACCTTAGCCACAGAAGCTTTAGCTTGAATTTCAGTATTTGAGGTATAGTTGGATTTTGCTCCAGTAAATGTCTTTTTGTTGGTAAATGGCTTCAATTTGGTGAAAGATGTAACTTGAGTTTGTGCTGCAATGTCATTTGAATCTATTAACTCTGCAGGTTGGCCAAGGATTCTTGGTTGATCTAGCTCGTTCAATGCTGAAACATCTGGAGCAACACTTGAAGAAGTCTGGGAAACCACTTGATTTTTTACAAGCTTGTCTGGAATAAGTCTGAAATTTGTTTGAGAGACCTTAGGTTCAATTAAACCAGTAGCCTCCCCACTGTTGCAAAAGTCTTTCATTTGGTCCTGAGATAACACTTGGTTGACCAAGCTACCATGTGATGAGCAGTCAAGGGAACCACTCATATGAGTCGAAGTGCATGTTTGCTCTTCCATGGTCAATCCAAGCAGTCCCACAGAGGTTGAAGTATTTGCTTCACCATCCACTGCATCTTTATTTCTAGCATTGCCATTTGGGAATGTTCTATCTTTATCTGTAGATGAATAAGATGATGAAATGGCAGGCAAGCTGCTTTTAGAACTCATCAGAGAACTAGATGAAGACTCTGTTGATCCAATGTCTTTCTTCTGTGTATTTCTACTACTAGATGTTAGTGGATCAACAGAGGAAGTGGGAGTTCCCGCAGTATTACAACTATCTTTATGGTCATTGCTGCTGTTGCTGCTGAGGTCGAGACTCATATCACTAGTACCACTCCACCTTTTCAAAACAGACCTTTCGACAGACATATCAGAAGCATTCCTACGGTGCTCTCCTCTAGCACCAACCATCCTCGAAACAACGGTTCCATTGGAGCTGCCAAAGCTGTTATTAGCACTGATAGTTTGTTCCTTCCGCTTGCTTTCAAAAAGATTTATCCGATCCTGTACACTCAATCGCCTGGATCCTCCTCCGGGCTGCAGAGCAGGTTCAACTGAAGATGCAGCACTTGGATCTGAATCCTCCAATTTGTCCACGTCCTTTTTGAGTAAGCTCTGAGAATCATGCTTCCACTGTTGAATGCTACCAGCAAGTGCCTCACTTTCAGCTTTATATGGCAGTTGTTGTGAGCTGCGGCTGTGCAATTGTGCATTATCCAATTCAGAATTTGCTGATTTAGCAGGGCCTCTCTGATCAAACTCGGGACCATCTATTGACATGTCAGAGCTAGATGATGAACGAACATTAGCATCATTGGAGCTCTTCCATTGTTGATCTTGTGATGTCAGTGAATTGTGATGGCTAATCAAATCGGGTCTCTGTTGACACACACAGACAAACTTCTTGCATGCTTCACTGTAACCAAAGTTCACCACAGAAAAAGAACTCAAGGCTATGTATTCCACGTCTAAGATGATGTTTAAAGAAAAACAAAGGTAAACAACCCTATCTCCTGATAAATTAAGCAATCAGCCAAAAAACAAAACACAAGAAACAGAACATTTACTGTAGGCGATGAAGAAGCATACACAAAGACAGGTCAACTAGACAGCTAAGCATGTCAATTTTAGATGTGTTTTAGTTGCAATCTGAATATGTCCCTCAGCTTTGGAAAATATTCTTTGTTTGCGCAATTTTAAAGCTAGAATTTGACTTATAGGGGGGATGCACCTAAGGAAAGTTCTTCAGTGATCTACTTAAAAATGCAAATCAGTTGCTTGAATTTGCTGGACGAGAGATGATCTTAGGAGTTCATTCAAAACGACTTCTGTAATCTGGAGATGGCCACCAATGCTCAATTTTTATGGTAAAGGTGCTGACGGAGTGAGTTGAGAATCACAAAACATCTAATGATCACATGGCCATCATTTAAGACACTTCAAACACAACAATATAGAATAACCATCAATCTGGACCTAATAAAATACTATGGAAAAGAAATCAACAACAAACATGCACCTCTACTGAAGGCGAACATTAACCTATACAGAATAGAACAAGCTTGGCAGAAAATTAGCCTACATTGAACAACTAACTACAGTTTCAGCACCAAAAGAAAACTAAGCGCAAGCATACATATAGCGCTGGTTTTTACCTCAAGCGAAATGCACCAAATTGATCCGCAAATAACAGAAGTTCAGAAACAGATGCTAGATCAAAGCCAGCAGCTGCTGCTCTAGCACAAGCAGTAGCAAGGTCTTGCTTTACAGCAACAAGCCGTACATCAATGGCTCTGACAAGCTCTTTCCTGCAAAGAAGAAGAGAAAATTATTTAGACAAATAGAATATTGAAAAGATGCTCAAAGTTCAAATGCCAAGTTTATCATGCTTAACAGCTAATGATCTACCAAGACCTTAAGAATGCAAATGTTCCACATTGCAACCTCACCTTTTACTAGATAACCAGATTGCAATGATAATTATCTCATTGCTTGCAATTCCAAAGGAACAATAACTGTATTTTTGAACTATGAAAAAATGGCACTGCAAGTATTGAATGCCTAGAGACTAAGGTGGCTGCGGAAATGATGCATAAAATGATTGTTTTGTGATCAACCCACAATTTGGGCATGATCCTTTTCAAAGCTAGCCCTGATTGTTAGAATGGTTTCCCCGATCTTACAGAGAGAACTTTAACAACTAATTTTAGTCATCTTTACCCAACTATTTTCTCCAAATCAAACAATTTATCTGGCTTAAGAAATACCCTTCCATTTTCCAAAAGCACATAGACATGCCAACACAATCTCTTTCCCATGCTCTCTAAAATGGATTTCTTTTATTCTTCACATTTTATGAAATAAACTCCAAGGATCTGAAAAGCAAAGAATGCAATAACGAGGTGAGCTAAGAAAAAGGATAGTACCACCATTTGATATGAATTTAATCCATGAAAACAACCAACGGTAATTGGTTAGAGCTTACCAAAAACCCAAAAAGCAATTTCAGTTATCTTTGACTATCCCTTTTCTTCAAATAAAAACAATTACTTCAGCTTTAAAAAATTCCTTCCATTCTCCAATCATACTTGGGGAGAATGACATAATCTCTTAACCATGGTAACTCTAAAATAAATTTCTCTTACACCAACCTTTATTAGATAACAAACTACATGGTATGGCCCCCCAAATTCAGAAGATACCAGGAATTGACCAACAAAGTTAGTTAGCAGTAATGTAAGTCAACTGACCAATAATTGAACCAAGAACTGAATACCCCACATAAATTATAATATGTGTATAACATAAATTACAATTGAATGTTAGAATTGGTTCTAGTTCAGTTCCACTAGTCAAGTGGAGCATGGTTGTTGCACATGCAGAACCTGCATATCTGGTCATTCAGTATTGAAGGCCTTGCAAAGAAATGACCAAACTTTAAAACAAAACCTTTGAATCATTTAATAAGACAAAATCTAAGATAAAGAAACAAGGAGACTAGTATTCAATTTTTTAGTCCATTTTTTATCACTTCTATTTAAGTCTGATAGGTCGTGACTTCCATTTTCAACCACATCTTCAAGATAAACGTAGTCTCCTTTGGATCCAGAAAAGTTATTAAAAGCAGAGTGAAAAAATGTATAATGGTTCAGATTTAAATAGATGATATATCCTACACATTTCCCTACTTGCTTGGGAGCAAACAAAACAGGGAACAATAAATTAATAAATATTTGCTAAGGAAATAACTTCCTCCAACTTCTAATTTTGCCATTATTCTCACATACTTTGCAGACAGATAGATACAATAATGCAAAATTCTATAAAACCTATGGAAGGAGTCACAGCTGAACAGCTCATTTGAAGCTTGTTCTTCATCTTCAATTGGCCAATGGTTTTTGGAGATTTATCCAGAGAGTAAATAACCCAAATGTTCCCATTATTTCAGCTAGTCCATATGCACTTCAGCACCATACAAAGGTTGGATATTGTCTGAATGCATCGATAGTTAACCACATAACAAGATGGACAGAAAATCTAAGAAGGTGCTTAAAAGGTCTTAGAAGTTCCAAAGTGCATCGAATCTCAAGTCTGTATGCTTGTCAAATCCCTTTGCACGAAGGCAGATCCAGAGGTTGCATGCTATTTTTTTAGCTTTGACAAGACAATGTACCAAATTCAAAGTTAAAGCACATTACACAAATAATTCTGCCTTTTATCTAACGTACCTTATTTAATTTGAGTAAAATTTATTTTTAGAATGAAGTATTGAGCTTATTATCTGCACAAAGTTCCATTCAATACTAACGAGAACTGACCAACCAACAAATTATCCATCTTCCTGCTTGAAAACCATTTGAAGCATCAAAGTAAAGCTACCAGAACAGTAATACAGTTGTTCATGTTGCAGGTTCATTCAAGTAGATAACTCAGTTAAAGCAAACAAATGTAATGTCCTGAGCAGCATAAGACTTCCTGCAATATGATACAAAAAGGCAAATGAGATACTCACTTTGTTATATCAGCAGCTGCTGCAGCTTTTGATTCATTCCCACCTAGAGAATGCAAGTTCAAAATTGATGAATCTGGACAATACATTGTATTCCAATATTTTGCTAGTAAAAGCAAATGCTTAAGAAAAGAAATAACAGTCATAGTGCTTCAAAGGATTGCATGACATCCATCTCTTTCACATAGCAAGAATAATTAAAAAGAGGGAGTGGTTATTAATAATATACAAAGAAGTTAATGAAAGCAGAAACAATGAAATAGAACCATGCTGCAACACACAAATAGACACAAATCATTGTATATCAATCCCAAGTACCAACTTTAAGAAGAAACGATGTTGCATAGCAATTATTACTTTCACCTAAAATTTTGAAGGGTGAAGTCATTTCGCAAGCATGAACATGAAGGTAGACATACAAATGATGATATTGGCATAGACTGGCTATGTGTCTTATGCCAAGAAAGGAGGGTGGGTGGCACATAATTAATATAATACATCTTACTCTAGTCATTTTGAACATTCAAAAACGAAGCCAATATGATAAGTTTAACAAAAAAGAGTGAGACCCATCAATTAACTATAATATTTTATAGAGATAAAATGATTTAAGAAACATGCTATTTGTAAGATACATATGGACCATTTCATGTATATTTTACTGTAGAAAATTTAGAGGAAATGATCAAATAAAATAACTATTTTATGAAACCAATTAGATAAAACTATAACCTATGATATAACACAATATTACTTTATTTATTTTTTAAAATATTTTTTATTATGATGAAAAATGCTTTCTACATTATGATTTAACATGATCTCAACAGTTTTTTACATTACTTAACACGTAGATTTACTAATTATATAGTTCACTTATTTTATCACATCCTTTGTTACATGACATTGTAAAAGAAAAGTAAATGAAAGAGATGTAACATAAAGAATATTTAAAATAAAAAATAATATACATTAGTTTTAAGAATAACATATAGACTGATATATATATATATATAGTTCATTCATCTAAACTAACATATCATATGACATTACATGGCTAAAAAATGAAAATGAGAATTGAATTTTTAGAAATATTATTCTCAATGCTAGGCTCAACAAATGTTATCAAAATGTATCAATCTTTGGATTAAATATCTGTCTAATGTATGTGCTATGATATAGATGCTACTAAGTCCAATAGATATGATCACAAGATATTGATCTTCAAATCAGATATTTATCTAACGTAAGTGATATGCCCTTATTATACATATATGGATGACAAGAGACCCAACAAATATTATCGCAGAGCATATGTACCAAACTTGCATGATTGCACAAAGCCTTACAGATGTTATCACCGGGCATCGATATTCAGATCAAAGATCTTATTGTTATTTGGAAGACACAAGGACTTAAACAAGACTTATGGCCAATCTTTTTAATACCAAGGAATAAACAACATTTAGACAACTATTTTCCAATCAAGTGATAGCCAACATAAGAAATTTTCTAGAAGGGAAACAATTATATTACTATATAAAGAATATAAAATAAAAAATTAAACATGACGATGGTTACATCAGGATTTGATTTGCTATCTTTGAAAGTTATAAATTTTTGAAAGATAAAGTTTAGTCTTTGGTTGGGAGACATTGGAGACTTTCAAGGGCTAAAATTTGATGCTTGGCTTGAGGCATTGGATTTTTGGTGACCAAGCAAAGTAGCCAAACTTGGACATATAAAAGTTAGCCAACTTTAAAAAGTTTGTCCCTTTGCTGGCAGATTCTGCTCACCACTCCATCTTACTTCCCTTCATCTCCACTACTCTCATTTTTCCCCAAGCCAATCTCACAGTTAAGGTCACCATGGGAATGGCCGTTCTCATCATCATTAAGGGAGGAACACATAAAAAGACAGAAAAAGAGAGAGTGAGAGGAGGGGAGAGAGAGAGAGAGAGAGAGAGAGAAACAAGCAAAAAGAGTAGGTGGAATAAAAGCTCAAAAAACTTTGGCATGAGAAGAATGAAGGAGAGTCTTTTTTTTCTTTTTTTTACTTTTTACCAATGTATTACTTTTTAAATGTGATAATTATTGATTGCAAAAATTTAAATTTAGATGATTTACAATTTTGATTTACTTTTTGTATTGTGGTAATCTTACCATCAATGTAATATATGCATCAATGTTACCAAATGTCACCAATCCATAAAAAAAATGACACATTATGTAAAGATAATATCTTTACAAAATCAGCACATCAAATAATAGACTTTATGGGAAAGATATAATTAAAATAGAGAATAAATTAGAGATTCCAATGTGATTTAAAAGATATCTAACCAACAAAATGTTACTCCAAAATACCAAGAAACCAAGTTGTAATCTGCAAAACCAGAACTGTAAAATCCCAAGAAAAATACAGCAAATGTCAAGAATTTAATTATTGATTGGAAAAAGGGAAAACTGTCCAGTTAAAATTTATCTCAATTCTCAAACAATAAATTATTAAACTTGACCATTAGAAAAGGCCGCACTCCATAATTCAAAATTATCTCAAGGAGAGTCATATCATTCATTTAGTAAATTTTGAATGCAAGTCTTTAGCTAACCATTCTTGTTTGAGCAAGTATTAAAAGAAAAGTCAATTTATAAAGAAAATGTCTCAATAATGTCAAAGAAGAAAATTAGAATAGAGTTATTGAAAAAAGATAACAATTTAGAATTGAGTTTCAATGCAAACCATAAGAAATATATGGAAGTTTCATTTTTTGGTAAGAAAGGTTTCAAGAACCTCAACTCATTATCTAGGGAAAGTAAGCAAAACAAAAAAAAAAGTTGATGTGGATTATCAATTTCATCAACATCTTTATTCTTTTTATAATTATCAATCAACATTTACACAAATAACCTTAACAGATTTAACCACAAAAGTATCCTTCATCATTTTTGAGGCAAATGAATAAGAAAACAAATTTGCTACACAAGTACAAAAAGATAGTGAAGAATACATAAAGCAACATGACACAACAAAATTATAGTGCCATATCCAGACAAATAATACCATTAAGAGATGGCCAAAGTAACAAAACTTACCAAGAATTCAACTAATAGCTTATCACCTAATTTTGGTACTCGTCAAAGCTCTTGCAATTTAACAGATTGAAAAAATTCATTCCATCATTCCACCATTCAAAGTGGTGCTCTCAGATGGGAAAGTGACATGGCAAAATGGTTCAATTTAAATTCAAATATGGTGATTTAAAAAAATAAATTCTAAATCAAATCTCAACAGTCAGATACACAGTGAGCAGTGCACCAAGTACCAGTTGAAAATTGCACCGCTCCAATTGATAACAAAACATGCTTACAATGTAAATCTGCCAATCAAAGAATTTTGGAACTTATAATCCTCCTAACTGCACATTCATGTGAACGTGAATATCTGTGATAAAAAACATACCAGAAAGAGAATCTCCTGCTCCCTGAAAAGTACATTTCCAAAAGAGTTCAACAAATAATATTCAAATAATGAAATAATAACTGAAAAATGTTCAAACAAATAGATAGTATCTTACCCGGGAATATATCTTTTTGGCTCCTTCCAACTGTAACATTTCTGCATCTAACGTATTTACTATCTCCAATACCTCTGGTGTACTGACAAATCGAACAAACCTGCCAACATCAAAATGCAGATGCTTCGCCCTTAATCTACTATAACCACCAAAGACAAGAGGGAAGTTTTAGACTGATATAAAACCTTTCGACAGTTCCTTTGTTGAACCATGTGGCTGCATTTTTACTTCTTCCAACTTCTAGCTTGATTGAGGGAACTGCACGAGAAACCTGCTCCTCAGCAATCCTCAGGTGGGTCACAAACGGTTTCACGAAACCTGATGCAAGCTTCTCAGTCTTCCCACAAGCTGAAACAAACAATTCACACCTGAGACAAATGACAAGGAAAAAACTGGATTACGACAAGAGGGTGGAGACAGACAGACAAACAAATAAAATTCCATCTATAACAGCAAAATAATTTCAAATTTCGAAATTTTCAGATCTTTAAACACCTTGTCCGTCTTGGGGAGAGCTGGAAAAGCGCATGATCCAGAGGAAAGTTTGAATTCATCTTCCTCAGCTGACACTGATGATAGGATACCTGTCCAAAACCTTCGTAGAATCTAGAATCAGCCAATCCCGTCAAACTTTCATAAGCACGCACCCACAAATCCTACAACATAAGTAATAGCGTTCTTCAACAAAAGCAAAAGGCGAAGTTAAATATTGCAAAATTAACCAGTGAAAGAGTATGGACCAGAAATCAATCGCATCAATAGTATAGATGCTAGATCTAGTGAAAAGTCTATTCCTGGATCTAACTCACAGTTCAAGTGAAAAATTGAGCAGAGACACAGAAAATAAATAGATAGCTTACAAACGCTTAAAAGCAGCCGATTGTTAGAAATCCAGGCAATGCCCTGGGAAAGGAAGCTACAACGGCTCCGTTACCATGGTAGGATATGCACATCAATGGCCCCGCTTTCCACGTCGGCGGACGAAAACCCTAGTAAGATTGAGAAGGAGATGATCGGCTTTCGACCGAGGGATTATCTCAACTGCGTCGCCGCTATAGCAGGCTCGGACCTCTCAGTCCTATCCATTTACAATGGCATTCCTTTCCGACTCAGAAGACCATTTTTAAGTGGAGATGAGATACAACTAAGGGAGCTTGACGTCTGGTAGAAGGTTTCTCGGTCTGTGGTGGTTGCTTGGCCCTCCTCTCTCTCTCTCTCTCTCTCTCTCTCTCTCTCTCTCTATCCGTAGGCTTTCTCTTAGGTGTATTGGGAGCCTTGCAACTTCGTAGAGAAGAAGCTTTGTGACAAATCTCCCTTTTTTCTTAATTCAAGCAGGGTTTTTAAGTATTTTTGTTTTCCCACTTCTTTTTTCTCAGCTACGCAATCATTCCTTCCGTTTCATCTTTTAAGCTGGCAGAGACATGTGTGCAAAATTACGGAAATACCCATCCATGTTGTTCTAAGTCGTTCTGTGTTTAGTTAAAATCAGGTGTTTCGAGCCGTTCATGATGGAAACAAATCTGAAATTTGAATCGAGAATCAGTTCCGGACGCGTTTTGATCAGTTTTAGCCTATTATAACTAATTTTAATCAATTTCAATTTTCAATAAAAAAATATATCGTTTTATTATTTTTAAATACTTTTATTACATTTTAAAATTTTATTTACTTTTTTAAAACACCGCAAAACAAAAGATCAATAATTTTTTAAGTGAAATTAAAAAAATATATATTTCATAAAAATGTTATTAATCAATTTCTAATAAACTATCATTAAACTGTTACATTAAATTTCGGCCTTTTTAGTGGAAACAAAAACAAAGATTTAATTGTATTTTGAAAATCATTTTTATAAAAAATTGAGTTTAAAAATGAAAAGTTATAATTTTTTATTAATGAACTTATAATATTAAGTTGATAAATTAGAAATAAATTTTAAAATATCATTTTTAAACATTTTTAAAAATATAATGAACTAATTTTTACTTTTAATTAAAAAAGAAATTAATATTAAATATTATTTTAAAAAATAAAAAAACTTTTATATATTATTTATTAATTTATTTATTAAATTAAAGAAATATATTTTGACTAGCTTAAATCTTTATTATACTTTAGTCTACGGACCTTTCTAGATGTTTCGATCACCGTCTTCTTTAAATACTGTTGAACTACATGTCGTTCTTTCAGACTAGGAATAATTTCTATAAATAGGGTTAAAATATCCAAAATTGAAGGCTAACCGACAAATCCTCTTTGCCTATTTTTTTTAAACAAAAAATAAAAGAGATTTTATTTGTTGTGAATACGAGGAAAAAGGTTATTATTTTGCTATTTTAATACAATATTCATTTATTCTATTTTTGAACGTAAACAATTATGTACTTGAATTAAAAAACAATAAAAAAAATAAAAAATGCTTCAAAAAAAGTAAATATAACTAAAATAATAAAAAAATATTTCAACCGTTGATTGGATTGGAAATATTTATCAATTATAGATCCAAATAAAGTAAAAAAAGATGGAATAATTTATCATAGTAAAGCAATCATTAGGTGGTGCCTACGGTTGTAGGGCATATTTTATGTATAGAAAAATCGAAATAAAAAAAAATAAACGAGAAAGAGATGGCCCAACATAAATCAAAAGGGAGTGTAAAAAAAGTTGATGGCAATTATTGCCACGTTCCCCACCCCGCAATCACGTGATTGAACCACGATCAAAGGGGGTTTAGGTGCGAAGACGGGACCCGATGTTGACACCCTCTACGTTGGGCTCGGAATGCATAAATTAGAAAAATTACAAAATAGGCATCAAGCCTTACATTGCCAAATTAACTTCCTAAGTTAAAAATAGAATGGGCAACACTTATATATTTCATTATTATAAGCATATAAACTTTTGAAGCATGCAAATTTTTTTATACACTATAAAGATATAATTATTTTTATCTAATATTTATATATATAAATTAATATATAATATAATTGTTATGATATGATAAATTGTTCTGTATTTTGAAAAATATATAAATCAATAAAAGTATATTCATATTTTAAATTAAAAATATTTTAGAGGAGTAATTTGAGAGAAATTAAATTTAATTAGTTTATAATTTTTGAAAATACAATCATTTTGTTTTAAAATTTTAAACTATTAGAAGGAAGAGTGCAATAAGTAAGGGTTGGAATTAAGAGATTAGGGATATATTAATTAGTAAATTTTTAATCTTTTTTTGCATTTAATAAAGTTCTTAACTCATTAATTTATAGAATTATGAAAAGCTTTAAATTATATTAAGAGTATTTTATTTTTTAGAAAATAAAGAAAAAATGTTGTTCTAGTGTCCTTATATTATACTTATAATATGTCATAATTAATTTATAGATTATTGAGTTGTGTATATTGTATACTAACCATTATGTATGGTATTGAGCTAAGAGGCAAAACATAATATGATAATGTATGATATGTCATAATTAATATACATTACATCAAGTTGAATGTATTGTATGCTAAATTGAAGGACAATACACTTTAAATGGATGAATTGTATGTGAGTTTTGACATAAAGTGTATTTGTTTGGAAGATAGTTTATGAAATTTATGAAATTTTATAAATTTAAGAAAGTGAAAACATATTAATATTAATGATTATATAAAATAAAACCATCTAATTGCTTGATTGGATCATCTAATAGAAGTCTAGAGTAATAGGTTTTTGTTATACAATATAATTTTCTTTTGCATAAAATTAAACTAAAATTAAATTAACATTACAACTCTTTTTCTATATGATCTCTTCTCACTCCTAATATAACATTTCATGTATTATCTCTTTATCTTAGAATTTCTAAGAAAATTAAATTAAAACAAGAGAAAAACTATGAAATGAGAATTGGATTCTTTTGTGTTCTCCTTTCTTGGAATGACTTATTCTCATTAATCTCTTCATGCCAAATTCTCTCTTTAAAGTCGTTGCACCCATGTTTACAAATAGTTGTTACGATTCACTCGTCAATTTATAGTTGTGGCAAAGGATTTTCAGAGTTGTGGTGAATTAGAAATTAAGAAAAGAACTCGAATATCTTTTTGACCAAAATAGCTACATAAGATAAGCATGTACTCAATATTTTCCTTTCTTAGTATGTCATAGGATTATTTGTTGAGCTATTTGCACATTGGTTTTTGTTTTGACAATAACTGAGTTGAACCACCCAACTCAGTATTTTATTACTATGTATTCATATTGTACGATTAAGTCAATATTATTGTATGATTAGTATAATTAGATTGTACGACAAAGGCAATGGATAGAGCAATAAGTAAAAGAATTTGAATTGAGTTTTTCCTAAGAAAATTATATAATACAATAATATTTATCGAATTGTATTATCAATTTAAGTAGCATTAGACCTTGAATTCCAAGGGAATTATAGATACGATAATATTCATAAGATCACACTGCCAGGTCATGTTAAGCGAATAAAACTATTTGAAATAGAATTGTTTAGATGAAGCATATGAATCGTATAGTCTAAAAAACTATCAAATAGTACGCTTAACTTCAAGAAATAAGCCAAAGCTAAGAATGGCTCATTTGACCCATTGTTTGAATAACTACTTTCAACGATTATACAATAACATAGGAGGATTGAGCTATAAATTACAAAGCTTTGAATAAAGAATCTTTGCAAAATTTTTTAATAACTGTGGAAGCTATCTGTGATAGTGTTTACAAATATTTTTTATATAGAAATTAAGAAGTTTTAATAAAAATATGAAAAAATGGAAAGTGTTTAACAAAATGTGATTACTTTTAAATCTTAAGGATAAAATTTGATCAAATGTTGTAAAATGCAATGAAAATTATATAAAACATGAAAGAAAGTAATAAAAGTGAAAACAATGCAATTAAAGAAATCTCCAAAAATTATTAAATAAGTAAACTAAATAACTCTAATATAAATATGTTAAATTATTAATTAATAAAAATATTATTATAAAATGTAATATGGTGTAATATGGTGTGTATTATATGACATATAATCATTTAATATATTTTAATTTTCATGATTACACATTATTATTATGTATGTGTGTCAGTGTGTTCTTTAAGAAATAAATCAATGGAATAAAAGAAAACAATAAAAAAATATATTTTAAATCATTTAAAATATCATGAGCAAGAACAAATACGAATATAAAATTATTTTCTTTATAACTCCATTTTGTAACTAACTAATATAAGAAAGAAAATTAACACCTTAGTATCACTAGAACTAAAATTAAGGGCTAACCAATCTACGAGGCATCACACTCCAAGCCCATAGTAAAAACCTTTGTTTAGTCATGCAATAGTGAAATTAAAATGTGAAAAATGACAAAGTAACAAAATAAGAAAGTAGGAGAAAATGTTTTTGTCAAATGCTTATATTCATTCATCATTCTTATAAATTTTAGAGATTTAAATATGATATTTTATCACAAAGTACATTTTATTTTATTTCTTATATGATAAATTTGGACCAAGAAAATTTATCATCTAAAAAGTTCGCATGCATTGGCACATACATGGATGCTAATGCAAGCATAAGGATAACCACGCTTGTGATAACCTATATTTTATTATTATAACATTATTTCTAAAATAGATATTTATTGGAGAATTTTTTAAAAATATGATATAAAAATATAATTTTATATATGTCTTAAAATCTTTTTTCAAAATACAAAAAATAAATGATTCTAAAATATAAAATAAATATATAATATAATAAAACTCATCAAGGCGAGTTTAACAATATTTATTTTGTCTCAATTAAAGTTTATTTAATATTTTTATCACTTTTAAAGTTAATTAAGTATATATATATATATATATATATATATATATATATATATATATATATATATATATATATATATATATATATATATATATATATATATATATATATTATATTGATTATTTTCGATAAAAATAGAAAATAGTATTTTCCTTTTCTCCTATTCTTGTGCTTAACAAAAACCTTATGTGGCAATTTTTGTGTGGCTTGTCGAGGGATTCATAAAAAATTGCTTCGTCATCACTAAGAGCTACAGGAATCATTGAAGTATTAACATAATTAAAGAAGAGAATGTGAGCTTTACAAATGAGAAGTCCCAATAAGTCCAAAAATTTCAAAATAGAAATCCTTTACTTATTTTTTATTTAACTTTAAACTGATAACAAGAATCAATGCATTTAGTTTTAAAAAATTAAAAGAAAGTGCTTGAAGAGAGAAAAAATTAATTAATTTGAAGTGAGTTTTATAATGAATTTTAAAATTTGATAAATTAAAATTTTGGCATTTTTGTGCATTATGCTGAATAGGTGTTGTTTAGTAGGTTAAAATTATGAAACATAAAATTTGACTTATAATAAAGGCAAGTACAACAAATAATAAAACTCTTGAGATATGATTTGATATTCAAAAAATAAGAGATTTTGTTAAATCATTGTGAATCATATGTGTACTTTTAGGAAAGAGATCTATAATAGTTGACTGTGAAACATAATAAGAAGAAAAAGGGGAAATTAATGTCATCCCAAAAATTTAGGTAGATAAACTTAATAAATTATGATACAAGTAATGAATTTTTTATACAATTATTATATTGAGATTTTGTGATATGAGTCATCATTTATTTTATACCTTGTATAATATATAATTTGATATGAGTAACATAATATAGTATATGTAAGTATTTATATTCATGTATAATTAATGTTATATAATAGACATTATATTATTACATACCTGTAATTAAAAAAAAATAAAAAAAAAGCATATTAAAGATATCATGTGGGATAAATTAAATGGTATCCACATATATAAATATCCAAGATTGAGAATAATCAAGTTATAGATGAAAATTCTTATATGATATATTAAAAATTAAAAAAAGTGAATAAAAAATTATTTTAAGTATAATATCCTATAAAGACTAAGTAATATTAAAAAATATATTTCTCTTATAGCTTTATCCCATAATTCCACTTGTTGAGTGATTTGGAGACGATCACTTGTGTGATTTAGTAATATGGTACCACATTATTAGATTTTGATGATTAAGCTATCTACTATGTGATTAAGAGCTATTGCTTATTATGTAATCAAATAGTCATTGCTTGTTATGTGATCTGATAGTTGAGATGTATAGTGATTATATATATATGTCATTTACTGTGTGATCTCATAATATGATACCATAGTATCAGATCTCAATGATTGAGTTACCTACTATATAATCAAAAGTTATCGCTTGCTTTATGATTGATTTATATAATATATATATATATATATATATATATCTGTGTGTGTGTTTTTTTATTTGTTGTGTAATTTGGTGACTATTACCTACTGTGTGATATGGTAATAATAATACTATAACATTAGACCTAAATGATTGAGCTACTTGATGTGTGATCAGGAGCTTTCAATTAAAATAAAGGCTAAAATAGTTGTTACATAGGAGCCATTCGATCAGAATACTCTTGGACCATTTGATAGTGAAAATTATACAATCAAAACAGACGATATTGACTTGGCACTATTTAGAAATTATATTTAATCAAAACCATTAAATCAAAATTATAATCGAACGACTAAATTTAGATCTTACATGTAGAATAGATGTGGTTTGTATGATTGTAAAAATGCACGATAGAATAGAGGATATTATCAAACTTTATAAAAAAGCAAAGAGATTAAGATCATTGGATTATGAAATTGTGTGATTGGACAGCTCTAGTTACTTTCCAATTTGGGAAAATGTTGTGTAAAAATAAAGCTTTGGTTTAGCCCCACATTGTAAAAGAGAATAAATATATGTTACTTTTAAAGTTTTGCATCATTCCTAAATGTAGTCATTTTGGGCTTGGCTTCTCTTTGGTTTGCTCAAAAAGTCATTCACTCGTGCAGGCAATGAAGCATTATGATTTAATTATGGATACGAGATAAATAACTTAATTTCTAAAAGTAAGATAAATAACTTAATTTCTGAAAGTAAGATAAATAACTTGATTCGTGTTCCGGATTTTCGTTCTCGACATGTTCGCTTTATCGTTCAAGATTTGGTGCCTTGATCAGAAGTGGTTTTATTATAGCGAACCTGCTAATGGGTTAGGTAAGGTGTAATTTTTTTTTACTAATTATTAATACATAAATTTTGTAATAGGTTAATTAAGATTTTCAAATATATAATTAAAGTAAAATGATGATAAAGATAATCAAGAAAGATTGGTAAAAAAATATTAAAAACCTAAATATTTTTTAAGATAATTAATTTTAATTTAATTTATATATCTTATAATAAATATTTTAATAAAGTATAATATTCTAATTAAAGAAAAATTAAAATATATCTCTTGATGGTTTACCACTCTAACTAAAATGATCTTCATAAGATTTGACATTTGCTCATCTTTTTTTTATAGTTTTCTCAAGAATATGAGTATTAGTTATTTAAAATCTAAAAATTTACTTAAAAAATAATTCATTAGAAAATTTTAAGATTTGTTATTATCAAACAAAACACTATAGCTAAAAGTCAACAACATAATAAGTACCATTAACAATAGACTTTAATAATTGAGTTTCTTATTATGTAATTAAAAGTTGTCATTTACTATATGATTTAGTGGCCATCACTTACTATGTGATTTAATAGTTAAGACCTATGATGATGGTGTATATATATGTCGTTTACTATGTAATATATCAGCCACTACTTATTATGTGATCTAATGATATATATGATGAGATGTGATAAGATATAAGATTAAGATATCGAGGATAAGGGCCGTTATGAGGGAAACCAAGGTGTTTATTAATTGAAAAGAAATATTGAATGAAAAAAAAACTAAGATTGAATTAGATTTGATAAATAAGTTTGTATATATGTATTTATACAAATTATTTATAAGAAAAGAAAATGAGATATAAAAATTATTGTGCTCTAAAAATAAAGACTATGTTTATATTATATTTTAAAATTTTTTATTATATACTTAAAGTTATAGAGACATGATTTCTTTCTCTTTTTATGTCATGTACATTATTCACTCATGAGGATATTGTTCATACACTTGGGCAACACTTAGGTGTGTGTGCACACTATGAGCAACAGTAGGTACTATAACGTGTGTGCACTTGACTCAAGTGTAGTAGTTCTGCACTGCATTATGTATATACATCCTACATGCTCCATCTTCATTTGTTGCTTCACTACTTTTGAGCGTAGTTGTATAAGTGGGTTGCATTGCCTTATGCAACTTTACAAATTTTATCATTTTGTCTTGTCCTTTAATTTTTTTTAATTATAGATTTATTAATAATTTAATAAATTTATAATTCATCTTCTTATTAAAGGTAATGGCATAATAAATGTCTTAACATCATGATCATAAGATGCTAGGCAATGTGGGTCATGCTTCAATGATATATAAGAAAGAAAATCACCATCCTATTATCATTGAAATCCAAATTAGGAGTCACAACATGATAAAAATACCAAAATTATAAGCATAAAATATTAAATGATATGTGCAGTAGCTTAGTAATAGACTATATGAGATCCCAAAGAGTAAGAATAATATTTATATGAGAAAATCTAAGCTTTAAATAAAAAATAACAAAATAAACAAAGAAAGATGAAACATATTTAAATATAAAAGAGAGAAAATAAAAAAATATGATTTGATATGAGTATTATATGATATTAACATTATATGATGATTATATACATGCATAATCACGATGCATAGACGTTTTTCATATGGTGATGCAACACTTTCATATCTTTATAAATTGTTATAAACTATTTTATATATTGTTTCATCTTCATATATCGACTAAATATTTATATTTTTATACAATTTTATATGTATGTAGTAAGTAGTTTGTGTATTAAGTATATCATGCTCATAACTTAAATTATAAGATAAGATGTAAATATTCATAGAATTAAGAGTTTTTAGATTAACATAGGATACTGAGTATAAGGGATTATGTTATATTTTGCGAGCTCTATGAGAGATTTTGTATGAGAATTTTATTATACTATGTTGATAGATGTTATATTTATTTATTTTAATAATTATATTTTTTAGACAATTATAATGTTAAGACTTCACCTCATTATTTACTTGATAAGTTAAAAAATCAAAAGTTATGCATAGATAAAATAACAAGTGAGAATAAAAAAACACTTAGGTGGGAACATGATGATGTGACAAAATCCTTAATACTAACCCAATTTTAATTAGAAAAAGAAAACAATTACTAGTATAATATAATCTAGATATAATATTATATAAAAATATGTATAAAACTTAAATTGATATTTCATTATGCTTTCAACCACTCAACCTACACTAAGCACTGCCCATTCTCAAATCTTGATAGTATGGTCATCTTGTCTGGCATTAAAACCTTGGTGTAGTTATTGCACAACCTATGATTTATGAAATAATAAGATTTATATATCTTAATAAATAAATCTAAAAGGTAACTAAATATAAAAAAAATGTCAAAATAAATATATAATTATGATAAATAAAACAAAAGTCATATCGTAAGTAGATGATAAACCATATTTATGAATCCAAAATCATATAAGATGTTATGTGTACCAAAAATATGTTCAATGAAACATGAATGTTAATTTTATATTTTTTTAATATTTTATGAAATTACCAATTATCAATTTATTTTGATCAAATCAAGTAAAAAGAGTATCATAGTCTCGTGAATTTTGAAATGTAGATGTCTTTTACATAAAATGTTTCTTAACTCTAGCCATATTAAAATATTGATGACTTATACAAATAGCATTATTGATCTAGTTATATAGAGAGTGTTATAGCATCAATCATATTAAATTATTATTAATTTTCACATAAAAAATATATTGTCTTGGTCACATTGAGATATTACATGTATGTGCATGATATTATGTCCCTATTATATCAAGTATTATTCTTCAATTTTTTTTTATTACCAAATAACAATGTTAGATTCTTAGATATCATTTTTGTAAATATTTCATTCCATTATTATGTTTCCTTTGGTTTTTAGTTAATTATACTTGTCAAAAAAATTGTACTATACATATCAACAACTTATAATCTCAACATAAGCCTCTTAGTTTCAATGCAAAACACCTCTAACTTACCTCATATCACATCCAAACAAATCTAAATACATTTCTTATTTAAATTTAAATACAATAATGCTATTATCTTCTTAAAATCAAAATAAATTTTACAAGTAATTGCATAATTGTTTATCTTTACTGCTCCAACACTCATAAAAAATTGCAATATAATAATCTCCTTGGATCGCTTCCTTTATGCAGCTTTTGGTCAATTCCTATGAAGCTTGAGTTTCCATCATAAAAAACAGCCAATAAAATCTTTTACCAAGTCATATGCATGCATCGAATTAGGCATGTGCAAAAAAATAATTTATTGTATTCAATTATTTACACCACATTTATTTTGAACAAATAATTATCATTAAAACACACTTTTATAGCCATGTCAAATAGCGTGAAAAAGTCATTGAAAATCTTAATAAATCAAATTTATATCTTGTCTCACTAACAACTCAATATTTTTAAATATATCCTTTACAAAATCAAATAAATCCATAACTTAAGTCAAAATTTTTGAAATTACAAATATATAATAAATGATATTTTTAAAAATTATAATTATATTTGAATCCTTAAAAATTCATAAAAAATTTTCTAGATCTTAAAAGTTATAAACTTAATATAATTGAGTGTATCTCAAATAATTTTTTAATTGATATGTTCACGTAATATTGTTTTATTAAGTATAAGTTTATGACACATTCTATAATGGTATATTATTATTTTAATATATTAATATATAAATAATATATTTAAAAAATTAATATAATCAAATTCAATTATGCATGATTATAATATTTTTTATTTTTATTTTAAGGTTTAATTTTTTTATTTAGGTTGAAAATTGAAAGATGTTTGATATAAAACTATGTTCATTTTTTTTTTGCTTATTTTCTATGCAAATATAAGATATAGAATGTGATGCTTTATGTCCATCATTAGTCAATTTTGGTTTGTATTTTTTGGTTTTATATCTTCCTCTATTTTAAACCCTTAATTTGGTATTATATTAAGTTTTATTTAGATTAAACCAAGTTTAATATTTAAATTTTGTTAATTTAAGTATTCAATAATTCTAAATTCTAAAAATAACTATTTAAAAAAAATTTGCTACTTTTGGGAAGTGACAACTCTTTCATCAAAGAATCTATTATGCATTGAATCACTTACACAATAGCTCAACACTATATGTTACAAGCTCATATTGAACCAACGATGAAAGTGAAACTAATTAGTTGTATGCAAACTGAGTTGATGGAATGGTTGTTGGTTATTGTCTGATTCCTTTGATATGGTGCTACAATGTGAAGGGTGATTGGATAAAAAAGTTTCTTAATATTTTTTTTGTTTGTGATCCATATTTTTACTTTCTAGTGAAATATTTACTTGAAGCTTTCTATCATTTTATTTAAATACTTTTACAAAAAAAATAAAAAAATATTGTTTTCTATAATTCTATATTTTACATCACTTAAGGATTATAAGTGTGACAAAAACTTGGCAACATGATGGATTTAAAATTTTTTCACCCCTTTCATATTCATCGCTACTTTTTATTCATGCTCTCTTGTACACAAATACTAAACTTAGCAGATTCTCTCAAAGACTTATGAATTATTAATAAAAAACAATGATTAATGATTTTGAAATATTAAATTTATTTCAATCTCCATAACCGTATGACTATTTTTCTCTTTTGTTGTCCATATTTAATAGTTCACCAAAAAACTTTATATTAATTATATTCTCTTTTTTGTCTTGTTTTATATGATAACACATTATTGATATAGCACCTCCAATCTCTCTTGCATTATATAAATAATGTTTCTAAAAAATCAAGATAAAAAAGATGGCTATCATTAATAGAAACAACACTTAAAAAGATAATTATAATTGTTCAACAAATACATAACAATAAAAAACATATAATCAACTTTATTACTATGTTGAGATATAATGTCATGCGTACAAAATACCTTAATTTTAGCAACTTAATATACGATAAGTTTAAATTAAACTATAGTAATCCAAAAGATACAATATTTCATTCTCTCATTATTTTTAAAATTGACAAATCCTAAATTTTAGACATAATGTTGTATTTGAGTAGCTATTGGATTTACATATTGAGCCAACCAAATAATAAATTATATCAATTCTATCATTTTTTAAAATAAAAAATAAAAAATGCATACAAAAATTGATGAGATAAGCTTTTGCCCAAAATTTGTCTTAGTACAATTAAGAGTTATTAATGAAAATTTTCAGATAACTTAAATTTATCATTACTTTATTAAAACCTTGAACTTAAATATTACTATGATGAGAGTCAACTTTTTTTTTTAATTTAAGCCTAATTAAATCATAACATAATGACATCGATACTTTAAGTGGGCCTTTAAAGGCCCAATTGGGAATTGCTTAAACAATTAACGGGCCAACTTTGGTTAGTTATTTAAGGATTTTCTCATTCACTTGTTAATGGGCTAAAATTTGGCACGACAAAGTAATATGTTTCTTCATTTTTAGCTACGAAAGAACAAACAAATGAATTAAATACTTTTTATAATTACATTTTCTTACATAAAATACTTTTTTTAAACATAAATTGTTTTCACATTCTTGCAAAAGCTCACTATTAGTAAGTTAAGCAGAATCCGATGTTAATATACAAGTAAGATAGCTTCTAATATCATGGACTCAAGTCAATCTAATTTCATCTAAAAAGAAAATTTTTGAAAAAAGTTTATGAACTAGTAAAATAATTTGAAACTTAAAATTAAAAAATATTTAAAAATTTTGATCATTATAATTATTGTAACTATTTATAATTTTTTATTAAAAATTTGTCATAAATATTTTATATGGGGAATCAAATGAATAATATTTTTATTAAGATTTATTTTTTCTCATATTTTATTATTTTTATTTAGAAAAAAGAGTTATCACTTTTATGACTTTTTTTTTCTTTTCATCCTATATATTATTGATCTAGTTTTTCAAATAAATCTAGAATGATTTTATATAACTCATGAAACATGGTAAAGATTTGGATAAGACTGAAGAAAGAAGAGTAATGATGACAAAATGGAGAGCGACAACTCAGCTCAAAAGGAAGAAATTTGTCAAGATCATGACCAAAAGAGAAAAGAAAAATCACTAAATTCTCGCATCCTAAATAATTAGGAGGAGAGAAGGCAAGTCACAAGGTAAGAGAAAAGCAAAGTCAATAAGAATTAAGAAAAGAAAATTAAAAATTAAAAAAAAAAAAACAAAGGAGTTTCTACAATCACAGATATAACATCTATAAAAATACAAAATAATTAAGAGAAAAAATGTATTATTATAAATGATTGAATAATAAAAAGATTGAATAGAATAATTATTCAAACAATATGAATGATGAAAATTGATTGTGAAAATTTTGAAGTTAATAATATAATTATGTAAATATAAGTTTCAAATAATATAATGAGAAAAAATTAATAATAAAAAGAAATGAAAGTTGTTAAAAAATTACATAAAACAAGTTGCATGAATAAATCCTCATGCAAAAATTTACACTTCACTGCTTCAAAATATTTATCATTTCATTTCAAGCACACTAAATTATATTTAGAAGTAAATTTATTTAAAAAAAACAAAGACATACAAAAATACTTGAAAAATAGAGAACCAACACAAAGTCTAATCATAACATGCGAAATCATTAAGTTGGTCGATTCTTGTTTCTAGCAATCGAATACCTAACATTAAGTCCCATTGAGAAGATGAAACAAGGATGGATGCCAAAACTACATATCATATCACATAAGAGTTTACAAATGACTGCTACTAAGTTGATTAAAAACAACAGCAGAAAAAGCACAATTAATTAACATAAATATTCCAAGTTAATTACTGCTGTAATCCGAGCCCAGACTTGGCTTCCAGATTGGTGGACCTAACTCCCGCCAGCCACAGTTGAAGTCTTAAAGCTCATCTCCTCCAGCTTGACGCTCGCTGGATAAGGTGCCTTTGCGCTAATCCTAATTAAGGTTTTTTTCCAGCATAAATTAATTAAGTTAACAATGGTTAACGAAACAGACAAAAGAAGCAGCTTTGCAAATCGCAATGCTCACCGGTCCTTCCTCTTCTCCAAGAAACGGTGAAGTGATGCCTTCCTTGCAATGGGGAGATCTGTTCTTTGCTCACAGATTAGAAAACTGGGTTGTGGAGAGTAAGTAGTCGGCTTGCAGAGAAGAAGAAAGCTCACCGGAAAAGTTGGGCTGAGGTTGAGGTGCCAAGCTGGGTAGACGGCAGCTCACGTGGTCGGTGGAAACAGTGGTTGGCGCTGCAAAGGAGAGCTTTTGGGGACTGCCGCTTGCTAGCTGCATCAGTTCCATGGCCTTCTCGGGGGGGAAGTCGTCTAATACCACCACGTTCCCGCCGTAGAAGATGGTGAGCTGGCCGTTCTGCGAATCTCTACAAACAGGTCAAACTTGGTAAAAGTCAGATTTTGTTCTAAAAAAAAAAAAAAAAAAAAAAAAAAAACCCGGGGGGCATCGCTGTAAATTCTTGACGTACTTTGAGTTTGCCGGAGGAGCCGAGAGATCGGAATCTACATGGTTTGGGGCCTCGTCTGCGTCGTCTTCGTCGGAGACCACGACGCCGGGGAGCAAGCTCATTGTCGTCCGAGGACGGTGTCCCTCACACTTACCTAAAAATTGGAATAAAAAAAAAAAAAAAAAAAATTGGCCTCGAACTCTTCCACGAGACACAGAGTTCGATATTAGGGCAAAACCGACTCCCGGCGAAGACACTCCCCCGCCTGCTGCTCAGAGAAAGAAAAAAACAAATACCTATCGGAGCGATATCGAGATATGGAGACAGCATCCCGAGGCCGAGTTCAGAAGGGCATCGCTTGTCCTTGATGAACTGGCTCAAGAGGCGACACGCGAGCGAGAAGCTCGACTTCTCCGGTGACCTCCCCATCTCCGAACCGATCGTCATCTCCTTCAATCGTCCTACCACTCACTCTTCACCTCCGCGAAATGGAATCAACGAGCGTCCCTTTTCTCTCTAAATCTCTTCGTACTCCGTCGTCCCTCTCTCTTTTTCCACTCGCGACATGCCTTCCTTCATTTCCACGCAGCTGCTCATTCATAGAAGGGCGCGCGGATTAAAAGCACGTGTTTGTTCAAATATTATTTAAATATTAAATAAATTTGGAAATTCAAAAAAAAAGCTGAGGATAATTCTAAATATAATAAAAGAATATTTGCTTTAAAAATATTTCGATGAAGATCGAAGATAAAGAAATAGATGACGTGGCCCCCGCAAATCCTAGGCACGTGGCACATTCGAGACTTTCGTGGCGATGTCGTACAGCCGACGTAACGGCCGGAAGCGTCCGTAACGGTGGCTTATAATGGGTTGTTTGTAATACTAAATTTTTTCAGGGCTAGCACGTAAAGCAAAAACAGTTGAAATTCAGGTAATCGTGTTGACCCGAAAGAATTCAGATCTTCCCGAACCGCTGCACCTAAACGGGGCACCGGTGAACGACAAGAGTAATTGAAGATAACCAAAAATATTTTTATTTAAATGATGTAACCTAGGTGTAAAATGTTGACTTTACAGCATCTTTAAGAAGGAAAATGGGTGTATTGCTACTGAGTTTGGCGCAGCGTTTGAAAGCCAACTTCTAAACAAAACATGGATTTCAAATATAATAATTGTTTGGTTAGTTAGGGTTCAAAAATACATTTTTTTTTTTCAAACTTAGTTGGTGACCATGCACACAATTACTAATTGGGGGTTAGAGTGTAAAGAGTCAAGGGTACTTTGAAAATTAATTTTGATTATTGAAGGATTTTTCAATGATTTGGTAGGGATTAACATGTTGGCTTTCAAAGTAAAAGGGAAGGACATGGTGGTGGGCAAGTATGTGGGAGTTGTTTTTGTATTAGGTGTTTGTATGAAGGCATGGATGACACCTTTAATGCTCCCCATGTATTAGTTTTTGATGGATTATCTAAGGAGTGATGAGCTTGGAAGGTCAAGATTGAAAAAGGGATCAAGAGGTAGAAGGTATAGTTGAAGGGTTTGTGAGAGTTTGGGTGGTGCAAAAATGGCTATGAAGATGATAAGATTTCATTTGATTGGGTGTGACGATAATATTTGTAGCCCCGATTTATTGTAAGAGGGTGAAGAAAGTAATTCCAGTGAACATCCTTTATGTGTTCAAAGGTTTGGCACTATAAGTTATGTTGATTTGTTTGCAAAGATGAGGGCAAAACTTTTTCTTGAATATGAAGCATGAGATTGCCTTTATTAGTTCAAGGAGATGGATATAGATTTCAACTATATTATTCTATTTTTTTAATTAGCGGATGATAGAGAATCATTATAGTGTGATGCAATAATGCTAACCTTGTTAGTTTAATATAGACTTGTTTACTCAACCTTTCCTTGTCGAAGAGATTTTTAGAATCTTGTAAAATTATAGGTAAGCAAAGAGTCCTAATCTTTGTGGATGCAATCACATAGCAATAGTCAAAAAAAAGAAAAAAAACTTGTTAAAAGATATTGACAAAGTTTATAAGACTAAGTCACAGATTTTAAGGAGGATAAGTAATTAATGTTGAGACTCTTAATTATTTTATCGTGACATAGAATAAGGAGTTTTTGCTTCTACATATAAATAATTTTAGTTATTATTTATGTTTTAAGCTCTTTGTTTAATGATTATTTTTTTAGTTATATTGACATTATTATATATGAGTGATCAGAGAATTAACTTAAGATGTAAATGGGCTCAATTATTATTATATATATGTGATTCGAAGAAATTTTCTATGAAGTAGATGACAATTGAATCATAATGATTGGTCATCTATCTTCTTGGTTGGATGATTAATTCGTCCATCAATTAAGAGTGGAAAAAGCATGATCTTCCATTTGTTGATAAGAAATTGGTAAAAGAATACATGTTTGCATTTTTTTTATCTTGTTTAAATGCTTGATCCATTTAATAGAATAACTAATCAATTGTGAACTTAACACTTGGGTTGCTTAGCGATTGAATAATAGATATAAAAAACTATTTTTACAATTATGATATATATGATGAGCATTAGTCTAATTAATTAAAATAAAATTAAGTAAAATGTAAAAGGTGCAAGGTAAAATATCTTTGTTTGAAGAAATTGAAAGAAATGAATATGATTTTAAAGGACCAATAAATACTTATTATTATCATAGATTTTAAGGAAGATACATAAATTTATGTTGAGACAAAGAATTAAGTTAAGATGTAAACGGGATCGATTATTATTATATATAAGTAGTTTTAAGAAATTTTTTATGAGTAGATGACAATTGAACCTTAACGATTAGACATCTATCTAGTTGGTTGGACAAACAATTTATATATCAATTAAGAGTGGAAAAGCATGTTCTTCTTTATGTTGATTAAACTTCTAATGTCTTTGGATTGTTTTGGAGTGCCCTAAGACTTGTTTGGACAATTTTAGCGTAAGTAGACATCTAATCGTCATGTAAGAACTTGGTAAAAGAGCACATGTTTGCATTTTCTTATTATAATTAAATGCTTGATCCATTTAATCAGATGACTAATCAATCATGAGCTTAACATTTGGGTTACATAATATGATCTGATAAGAGACATGAAAAATCATTTTACAATTATGATATCTATGATGAGAATTGACTCTAGTTAATTAAAAAAGAATAAATAAAAAGCGAGAGTTTTTGAGGCAAGAGCATAGTGTAGAAGAAGCAAAGCAGAATATCTTTTGTAACATGTTGAATGAGATGGGTATTTTTTTTTTGAAAGACCATTACATACTTATTTGTTATAATGATTTTGTCTCATGTGAATTAAGACAATTATAACAATGATCTAGAACTATATCTAATTATATAAGTGGACATTTAGATTTACTTGTCAGTTATGAGTTATTAAAAAAATTGGTAACATTATGTTGTTTAGGTTGAAATGTGTACTTAGGTTGACAATCTAGAAAGAATTAACGGATTAAGACTATTCTGAGTTGAGTGATACTTTGATTGTCCTAAAAATATGTTCACATTAGAAAAAAATATCCCCGAATGAGAAAAGTCAACATATAGACCAACCAATGTCTTCGATCATATCATCATATGCCTGTCCATCTTCCACCATGGTGTGTTGTTTAAGCCGCATTTAGATGTAGCTTAAGATTCCCATCTTGCTCACACATCCATTAGCATCATCAAAGACTATGAGAGGTTTGACTTTAGAACTCAAGAAGATGCTCAAGAATAGATGAGTAGGTGGTTTCCCATAAAATTGATTTGATAAATCATATTTTTTGGAATTAAATTTGTAGATATTATTTTTTTTTATAGAAATAAATGATTTATGATAAATATTTGAAAAAAGTTATTAGAAAAATTTTAACAATATATTAAAACAATTATTCAGGATACCCATTCACACTAATTAGCACTTCCTAAATTACCGTTTGTCCATATTTTGAAAAATAAAGAAAAAATAAAAATTTGAAACGTTCCTCAATCCCAAACTTGGATCCAAACGCACGTTAGAAAAGCTGAATATAAAAAAAAATGCGAGCAATAATACAAAAATAAGCGATTATTAGCACTTAATTTTGTTTAACTCAAATGTAAGAAATCGTTTAATTAATAAAATATTTTGAGGATAATAATCTAAAATCCAAATGCTTAACTCATTTTTCCTTTACATGCACGTGCAACCCATTCACTATAACAAGAAACATTTGGAAACATCTATATTTATGCTTTTAAATGGCATGATCTAACAGAAAGATAGACATCACAAAAAACTGAGAATTAGTTGTAAAACTGACGATTTTATACTCATTCTTTGAATTAGCAAAGCAAGCTTAAACCTTTCAGATGAGATCACTTAATCACCAACTCGATGCAACACTTCTTGAACAATCTCTACTAAGTGTCTAAAGTGATCCTTTGCAACGAGTTAAATGCAGAAGCAAGCATATGGTAGTGTAATATAGTAGGTAGTGTAATATAGTAGGAATAAGGACGTGAGAGCAAATACAAGTAGTTTAGATAATTTTGCTTTTGTAATTGGATTTAAAACAAGTGAGACAAGTTTATTCCATGGGATTAGATGTGTTTCATATAGTTTTCTTGGAAGGCTTAGCATAAGTTTGTAGGTTAGGATATTATTAGGGAAGGACATGGAGGTGGACAAGTATGTGATATGTGTTTTTGCATTAGGTGTTTTTGTGAAGGCATGGATTGTCACACCTTTTAATGCTTCTTACGCATTAGTTTTTGATGAAGTATTTAAAGATGTAATGTGTGGTGCAAGGAGCGTTTGTGAAACTTGTGTGGTGTGAGGGTGATGAGCTTGGAAGGTAAGAATGTGAAAGAGAGTAAGGTGTAGGAGTTATAATTGATTGGTATGTTCATGGTTTGTGAGAATTTGGGTATGGCTATGAAAATGTAATGCTTTATTTCATTGGGTGTGATGATGTTATTTGTAGCCCTGATTTGTTGTAAGAGTGTGGAGAAAATAGTATAGTGATCACCCTTGAGGTGTTTGATGGTTTGTCACTATAAGTTATATTGATTTGTTTGTAAAGACAAGGGCAAAGCATTTTCTTAGATAAGAAAGACAGTGTGGTACCATTAGCAATTATGAGATTGCTTTTATCAGTTCAAGAAGATGCATATTTTTTATTATATTATTATGCTTTTTAATCAATAGATAATAGAGATTTATTATTGTGTGATGTCATAATGCAAACCTTGGTAGTTTTTCATAGATTTTCTAGTATGTATGCTCTAAATCAGATTATGATAAAAATTTAATTTTATCTTGTATTACTATTATATACTTATTTATTATAATGATTTTGTCTTATATGAATTGAAACCATTATAACAATGGTCTAGAGCTATAAATGATTATATAAGTGAATTTTTGGATTTATTTGTTAGGTGTAAGTTAAAAAAAAATTGATAAAATTATGTTGTTTAGGTTAAAATGTGTACTTAGGTTGACAATCTAGAAAGAATTAATGAGTTAAGACTATTATGAGTTGAATGACACTTTGAATATCTTTGAAATATGATCACATTAGAAGAAAATATCCTCGAATAAGAATAGTCAACATATGGATGAACAATTATCTTCAATCATATCATCATATGTCAACCCATCTTCCATCAATGTGTGCTATTCAAGTCACTTTTATATATAGCTTAGGATTCCCATCTCGCTCACATCTCCATCATCATTTTCAAAGGCTAGGATGATTGACTTTAAAACTCAATAATATTCTCAAGAGCAGATGAGTAGGTGGTTTCCCTTAAAATTGATTTGATTTGTAGATATTCTTTTATTTTATATAAATAAATGATTTATGATAAATATTTCAAGAAGTTATTAAAAAGGGAAAGTGAGATAGCTTGATTTTAAAGATCACAAGTGAGCTAACCCACCTCTTTATAATCCAACTAAACCCTTTAATCAAGATTAATTATAACCATCCTCTTCTACCCATTATATTAATTTTATCTTCTAAAATATAGACATAATATTCAAATTAAATTCTCCTTATTAAATCTTCTTAATAACGGTCATATTTTCAACATTTAACAATATATTCAAACAATTATTATTCAGGATACCCATTCACGGTAATTACAACTCACTAAACTGTTATTTATCCGTATTTTAAAAAATTAAAAAAAAAAAAAATTGAAACGTACCTCAGGCCCAAACATCGATCCAAACACACCTTAGAAAAAGCCCGAATATAAAAGAACTGCGAGCTATGAAACTGCTGTCACTAACCACTAATCCTAAAATAATACAAGATTAAGCGCATAATTAGCACCTAATTTTGTTTACGTCTAATGCAAGAAATCCTTTAATTAATAAAATATTTAGTGGTTAATTATCTCAGATGCTCCATAGAATTTGTGGTCAAACAACGATTACCTAAACCATTAAGAAGCCGAAAGATCCACATGTTTTGTAGCTTAATCAGAACGTCTTTTTTTAATATAATTTTTTTTTTTTTGGAGAAAAAGATGGCAAACAACCATTTTTAAAAAGTACTTGGCAAAGGCAGTCAAAAGCTGATCACAAACGGCAAGTCAGCATCCAATTTGCCTTTTCCAAGCAACAGCTTGTTTGGCATTAGCTTTTGCTTTTCTATGAGCGTTCAGCCAAAAATGCTTTATAATTTAATTTTTTTTTCTTAGAATAATATATTTTTTAAAAATAATACACAATGTGATAAATACAAAATAGAACACAAAATGCAGTTTAAGGGTCTTTTTCAATACCTGACATGCAAACTTACAGGAATTTAGCTGAGAAACGCAATCAATCAATTGATTAGAATCCTGAAAAGATTTTCTTGCCCCCTCTTTAAAATAATAATAATAAAAAAAATCATGCACGTTGAAAAATAAAAGATAAAAGAGACTTTTTCAAAATCTAAATAACTCGAGAAAGTATTTAAAAAAAAAAACTTGAATAACAAGCTGAGGTGAAGATAAAACCCTAAACAATTTGGAGAGAAGAGCCTTGTGATCTGATTGCAAGTCATGAAGAAAAAGGACAGTTACATGTCAATCTATATTACATTGAGATGACTTAAACCTGATCTGTACTTGTTTCTAAAATAAAATTACTTAGTTTGACAATAAAGTTTACAACAGTATTTATTTATAAACGATTTTGTATGAAAGAGAATGATAATGTCATGAAAACAAATAAAATTGAAGATGGAAATACCTATTGAGATAAAAATTCTCCTTCCAACACTGAATTCATCAACAATAGACCTGTCAAATATGAACAATTGAGGAACTGGGACAAAACTGAAGTAGAACACATATTCTGTTCTATCTAATCTTGAAGAGTTGAAGCATTACAAATACAAAAAATGACATTTTTAAAGTTTGAACTATAATTAATGTTCTAAGATTAAAATAAAAAAAACCCACATGAGGAATCTAATAAACAAAAAACTATTACTACTAAACTATATCACCATCATCTGAAAGCAGCATAGTTGAATATTTTTTCCAACTTGTCATGGATAGTTTGCAAATTACTCTTTTCTTCGAGAGTCAGATTAGAAACAGCTGAATCCTGCATTGATCAAACAGAACAGTTCATGAGTGCTCATCATACAAACGAATTGTGAAGAACATTTGCAAGTTGCTTTGAATGCTTTTGAAAAAACTAGTAGTGAATCTTAGAACACTGCAATACACAATCATGCAAATGAAAGAGCATTAAACTCCCAATGCAAACACTGAAAGATAGACCTCATACAGAAAAAGCAGGGAAGGCAAAGATTGTCCTTAAATGAATAGAAAGACCAAAACAAACAATGGAGACTATGTGAAAAGATCCAATAGAAGGGTTGAGGTGGGATGTAGAGAGAAGGATTTGTTTCAGAAAGAAACATAATGTGAAAATGCAACCACCCTCAAAGAAATCCATTACTTGCATCTCCTTTTGAAATAGATATTTCAAATATGTATAGAATACCCATACACAGATTTCCAATGAAGAAAATGCTACTTTACATATGAAACATAAGAAGATTTACTTGAAATTATCCATTCAATTGACTTAATTATATTATTAATACATACACACATGCACACATATATAATATACAAGCATATATACAAAGAAGGATACATACAAAATACACTATCCCACTCTAAAAAATTAAAATGGTATAAACAAAATTGATTTGTCAATCTTGTACAAATTTGACATACCTGCAAATTCCCTATGTTCTGCACAATCTCCATGATAACATCTTTACTTGGAGAAAGAGTGTTACGGATTGCTTCTTCATTATGAATTAAGATTAGGATGGATGAAACTGCACGAACTTTAACTGAAATATCCAGTGAATAATTAACATCTGTGCGAGAATGTACTGAAAAATTATCTTCTTTTAGTGCAGAGGCAAATAACTCCAGCACGTGAAATAAAAGGTTGTTATTTCTGAAAAATAATAGCATGCAAGGCTGGACATAGTATTTGAATATTCTGGACTGATCACAATGAGCATCCACATCAATTACTGCTGTTAAATACTGCTTCAAATTAAAAAGGCTAAAGGTTAGCATTAACATTATTCTAATTAAACAAAAAAAAAATACTGAAAGATAGTAGCAATAGTGCCAAAAATTACAAAAAAGAAAAACAAAACACAAAACCAATGATCAGATATAAACATACTTTGCAATTTTGTAATTATCAGGTCATTCTAAAAGGTTGCACATAGATGTTAATTTTCGGAGTAAAAAAGCAACCAAAAGGATAAAGAAATTCTTGATTCACTGCATATCTTGAGGTTTCATAATGAAATCCTCAAACCGCTTTAATAACATTTATTTGGAATTTATATAAAATTTATGGAAGTAAAAATCAATGATATGATGCATGGATCAAAAACTTTGTTATTCATCAATCAAACAGTGAAGGCAATACATATTTTAGCCAGAAAAACGTTCTAACATGCTCACTTCCAACAAAACAAACTTCAGAAAAATCTCCAAAGCAGAAATGCCATTTCTTAGAATCCTGCTGAGATTGTTAATATCAGATAAATGATAATTTCAAAATGCACACAAACAGCATGTCTTAACTACCACAAACACCATTTCTTGGAATACTGATGAGATTATCTATCTCATATAACTGATCATTTCACAATGAAAAACACAAACAAGCCATCTTAAGTTTACACAACAATAAGATAATCTAGCAAACTTCAAGAATTTAACAAAATTCGTAATAACCTAAGCCTATGCCTTCTAGATTCAATATCATCAACTCCTATTTATCATTTCTACTATCCTAGCTGAGATCTTGACACCAAACATAATGGTATGATACAAAAAAGCACAAAAGGTTTAATATCATGTTGAAGGATGATCACAATCTTATTTTGCCGTCAGTTTGCCTAGAATCACGATTAGCATTCAAATCATTATTTAAGTTGGTAGAGTGACGAGTTCACTAAAGTACAAGATATTCTACTTGACAAACTTGATGCATTTAAAAAACCAAAACTAGCAAGAGATGTCAGCAACCTATCAAATACTACAGATAACATATGGAAATAGAATAATGCACAAAACCTTCTTTTAATGTGCAACAGATGAAACAAACAAAAGACATTCATATCTTATATTCTTTGGAATGCATGTTATGCCATTATTAACATAATATATGTCATAAACAACCAACCTTACTTTTCATCCATATTCATCAAGCAGATTTTTTGACATCAAAGGTTTTGTTGAATAAAAATTTAGCTGTCTCCTTTGTGAGGAGCACAATTTTGAAGCTTAAGTCGGACGTGCTTAAACAACCAAAGCCTTGGGAAATTGATAGGTTTTTCTTTACATTTTCTAGAGTTTCTTAACCATCTTTACCTCTAACCTTCTAATTCCTACCTCACTATTCTACACAAAATTCCAACTTTCCATCCTATATCCTTTCTATATCAGAGATCCTCAAATCTAACTGCTTAACTTTCCTGAGTTTAAGAGAATGCTCCTAAGCTTGTTTTCTGCAGCTGAAAACTCACCTTGACATGCACGCATTTCGAACCCAACATCTGTGCAACTCATTCACCATAGCAAGATACACTTTGAAACATCTACATTTATGCTTGTAAATGGCATGATCTAGCATAAAATAGACATCACAAAACATGAAGAATTAATTGTAAAACCTATGACTTTATACTCATTCCTTAAGTTAACAAAGCAAGCTAAAACAGTTCAGATGAGATCAATTAATCACCAACTTGATGCAACACGTCTTTTGAACAACCTCTACTGGGTGTTTAAGGAGATCGCTCGTGACAAGTTAATGCAGAAGCAAGCATTTGGTAGTGTACATATGGTCGGGATAAGAATGTGGGAGCAAATACCAGTAGATCAGGATAAGGAAAACAAGGTTTAGATAATTTGGCTCTTGTTGATATCGTTGGATTTAAAACAAGTGAGGCAGGTTTATTCCATGGGATGAGATGTGTTCCGTATAGCTTTTTTTTTGGAAGGCTTAACATAAGTTTGTAGGCTAGGATATTTTTAGGATTGAATTTAGCTAAAATAGGGAATTTCTAAAACGTACTGCATGGTTTATGTAATACTAAAAAATCTGGTACCAACACAAAGAACGGATGTCCGAACAGGTTAATTCAAGGTACAAATACATTGGAAGGATAAAGGGTTTTTGAAGGCCAAATGCCAGAATTTTGTGACAAAATTCAAGGGATAGGCAAAAGGGTGGGCTTCAAATATATATATATTGCAGTAAAAATAAAAACATATCAGGCCACAAAGTTTCAAGTTAACCAGAAAGTTGCTGCTTTAAGTTTAATGGTATGAAATTTCTATAGTAATCCATGGAGAATAGATTGGTTAAGGTTTCAATAGGAAGATGATTTCAGAAGGTGTGAAAACAATGTAAAATAATGAGGTGTGAAAATATAATTAAAGAAAGTGATGCAAACAATGACACAATTTGTAAGATTAGAAGTGAATTAGGGATAATGGATACCTTTGCTTAACTCAAAATCATGAGTTTTTCAAAAGTTCAAAAATTTATCAGTTGCTGGGGTAATCTAATAGCCAAGATTGAACTGCAGTAACAAATATGGTTTTTGCTAATTGAATGACTTCTGAATTGATTAGTAACTCAGAACCTCTTTATCAAACAATTTAATAAGCATCAAATGCTCCTTGATAAAAGTATTAGCAACAAAAATCATTTTATTTTGTGGTAAAATTGATTGAACAATCCAATAGCACAAAATGACACAAAATAGCCGACAACCAGCATGCCAAATCATAGTCCAATTTAATGGATCTCAAAAAGGCAATCTCAAAAGGTCCAAGAAGGCTTTTCCAGTTGATTTGGAGAGGGTATCTTCGATCTATCTTTAACTTCCTCATACTTCCTCTTGATCCTAATTATTCAATTCTTACATCTTCATTCTGCAATTTTTCTCTCATACCACCTGACCACAAAAGCCCTGTTAGTTGCCATCCTAAATCATGATTCCATAGTTTTATGCCTAAGAGCAACAAGCAAATCCCCTATGTTGACATCTTTGTTCCCAACACTTTCCATTTTTCATACTCAAGCAAATCCCCTATGTTGACATCTTTGTTCCCAACACTTTCCATTTTTCATACTCAAACTAATCATCTATGCTCTGAAAAAGAAAATTGCCTCAACCCAAAATATCTTTTTCTCATGTAGTAGATGGGAACCAAGCGCATCCCTTGACTGGGGTATGATAGAGGTTGGCTGCCTTGCAGATATTGCAAATGCATCAAGCATCATTGTGGATCAAACACATGTGAAGCTACTAGCAAACCTCCATCTATAGCAACACAAAGTGCAGACTCTACAATCAATGATTGCTACAGTGATTGTGGTTGAGCGGTATATCACTATGAGGGTTTCAAGTTTAGACAAGAATCTATTAAACTTCACCAATAAATACCATACTAATTTTAACAAAATATATATAGTGCATCAACAATTACTCTAATGATAATGAGTAACTAAAGTAGGGCCTGGGTTAATTGTCATCTGCCTTCAGTGTGTGGCCAGGTGCATTAAACCCCTTCTAAGACTTCATTTACAACCAAAAAAGTGTATCTCCAAAGCATATTGGATCCATTAACTCAACGTACTTTGAAAACCTAAGCTTTCCCCCCTCAAGATGCATCACAGTGGCAGTGTCTTAACAATTAGACTAATTAAAAGGTAGAACCTAAAAAAGAAATATCAAAGTTTTATAATGAAATTTTAATGTAACTATAAAAGTGTTGTGGGATTCAAAAATACATTAAACTCTTGATGTTTTAAAGCACTAAAAGAAAAAAAATAGATTTGATTGTATGCTTTCAAGTTAAAGGAAAGGTTATGACTTTAAAATTAAATGGTATGAATATGTAAATAAATGAAGAGACGGAAGATAAATCAAGAGAAAATGAAAAAAAGTTAGAACTCCTCTCTTCATTCCCTCCTCCCACAAAGGCATAACATTTTAGCAATAAGAAGTTCCAATCTTCTTGCAAGAAAATGAGAGTTTTGTAAAAACCCTAACATAAGTTCAAGGCATGGATTATCACACACCATAAATTACAAACTAAAGACTCTTTATGCAGAATTCCTTGGCAATTTGAGGCTCCTCTATTGAATGGATAAGCAAAATTTAAACTAAATCATTCTAATCACATAACAATATAAAAATCATCTCCTAAAAACTTGGATTTTTCCCTCTCTTAGCAATCCCAAATGTGTGACTAGTAAATCACAATGTCACAAATCATATTATAAAGTGTGCATTGTGCAACCATATTGTGGCATTTATTCCTTCAATAGATATGGTATGATTTTGAAATATATAACACATGATTTTGATGTAGAAAACCTAATTTGGCCCTTTTATAGAACTAGTACGACATGCACGACAATCATTTAAGATAAAAACTAAGACAAATAATAGAGAATGAAAGTAATTCCTAAAAACAATCCTATTCTAGGGGTTAGTATCAAGCTGGTTTCAAACTAGACACTTTTATATAAAAAAAAAACCTAGCAATCGGTTCCATTAATTGAGTTTAGATAATTGCAAATTTGATTACCATTACATGATCAAATTAAACATGATTAATGATAAGCACAACAATTCTCTAGTTTTTTATTTTAACTTTTTATTAAATAAAGTTGAGGTGTGTTTAGATTTGAACCTTGAGCTTCCATTTTGGAAGATACAAATACCATTACCTACAATTCAACTATTCGTTATTTGTACAAATTCTTATATAACAAAAAAAAAAAAAAACTATATTTATCTAATTCACTTAACCAACCAAAGAATAATTCATGTTTATCTAGCTTACATCTTCAGACAAATATGCATTTTATTTAGTGGTTCTCACACATGAAACAAGTTATTTTTTAAATTATAAGAAACAATTTAGTAGATTGTACTATATGGTTGCCATGTAAGGAAACTTGTTTCGACTTATTTTGTAAGACTAGTGCAACAATAATGATCAACATACAAATTGTGATAACTTAATACTAATAATGAGAAAAAACCTAAATCTTTTTCATTGAAAATCATAGGTACGTCTATCACTCCAGTTGTAAATGGCTGCCTTGAATCAAAATTTCTAGTAATCAAATTCAATTCTTATACACAATTGATTTTCTGATAATAAGATATGAACAGAAAATTTAAAAAATTAATCTTGCAAAAAATATCAGCATCTGAACATACAAAACAAAGCTATTTCTTTTCAATAAAAAAGATGATGGAAAAGAACCAAATTATTTCCCTTTCCTATATATGCATTTATCTCTTTTGCATGATATTGCATCACAATGAACCTTTCTTTCAACCAAATTCAAACTACAGTTTACCAGTTCCGATTCGGCTTGAACCATAGGCTTGGCTTGAAATCAGATTTTTAAAAATGAATAGAGATATTTCATGTGAGCTTTGAACCAGACATTCATCCAAATAATCAAAAGCACCAGCAAAGTGCAGATTTATTCCTAATAGAAGTATGAAACATTAATAATTACAAAGATTTTGAACACACCAAGTGGTATTAACATTTCTTGTATCACTTTGTTTAAGCTCCATAGAACACAAAAAAAAAAAAAAAAGAATCTGAGCAAGATTTGTTAAGCTCCATTTCAAAATATTTTTTACTTCACCAAGTGACTTGAGAAAAAAGATGACTTCAAAAGAGCAATTAAGTAATTTCGAGCTTTAAACATTATTTCCACCATTAATTGAAGAATGTCATGGAAACCATGACTCAAAATAGTATTTACGGTGTTCCTGTGACTAAATCTTGTTATCATATATAAAATCAAGTGTATCAACAAATTTATAGAAACCAGTGGGAAAATTTAAAGAAAAAGTCCTTCCAAATAACAATTATTATGTCAGGTATCATGTGCAAATTTATAAAATGTAACACTCAACGGCCATCCACTTGATTACTTATTCATTTTTCAGCACTGGACTCCTACAATGAATAGTGTACATTTATACAAGAACAGAAAACAGCTACATGCGAAGCTCACAGAGCTTAAACCATAGTTATGTTAAAGAACAGAAAATCATATAAAAAAAGGACATGGTAACATGCATTAAATAAAAGTATCATTCTTTAGAAGTTGATTATCTGATTCAAAAGTTAAAACATAATTCAAAAGAAAGCTACAAATATGCAGCAGAATAACACTTACAGAAGCAGCATCAATCAAGTAATCAACTAGCCATTCGCTTAGAGTAACGATGTTCTCTTCTGGAAGTTGGGAGGGGCTTTTATCAAGCATAACGATCATTTCCAGCAAGCCATGTGCATTCTCTAGAGATGAGTTCTGTAACTATAAGGAGAAGATTAAAAACATAAAAAAAAAATTATTAACCCGCCAAGCAGAAAGTCAACAATAGCATTGGTCTACAGCAATTGAAGCATTTGGATAAATAAAAATCATTATTGTAAAGAAAAGAATGGAAAGAAATTGACATGCTCTGTTTGAAATAAGTGAAAAAACAAATGAAATCAAGAGCGAGATTTGATTTCCTACTTCGTTGATAATTCCCTTCCAGAGCAACTTCAGCACCAAAACATTGTCCCCCATTCGTGAAAGGCACAAACAAACATAAGTAGCAAGGAGCTTAAAGTTTCCTCTGCTTGAGAAATCTCCATCTTTCGATTCTGCATCAAACCACTCTGAGAAACAAAAGGAAAGATAAAGACAGGGAATATTTAGAATAAAGAAACACTAAGTGCACAATTTTCTTTTTCAGAGAAATAAAATATGCAGTGGAGGCATACTTGCAACTCAAAGACTTCAAAAAATTTGTACAGCAACAAAAACTCAAATGATATTCAGCGTCATTTCACTATCATCCTACTCTATGACACACAGTAACCACACTTTTATCTCCCAAAGTGGAATTCAGTCAATATTGAAATAAAAGAAAACAAAAAAAAAAAATACTTAGAACTATTAACACTAGTTCAAATAATCATTTCACTTAATCATAAAAAGACATTAGATTGAAATTGCATGCTATTGAAATATTGGGACAAAAGGAGGTGTGCCATAACTAATCTGAAATAAAAAATCAAACATTAAAAAGAGTTTATATCAGTGGCTTGGTCTGGCAACCAAAACCACTAAAAAATATAAGGAATAAACTTGACATATGTGGAATTCCACACTCTTAGCTAGGCAAAATGGCTTGAGTGGCAAGCTATATGGATTTTAAATAAGTCAAAAGCTCCACATAAATTTGAAAAATCAAGGCTTCTTTTTGGGAAAATAGTTGCATTATCTTTCAAAATCTGCAAGGAGAAAGTCTTACTGTTCATTAATGTCAAAGACAGGATAGATAGAGAGGCCAAAACATGTGAACATGTCAAATCAAGAATTAAAAATCATGGATTTACCAACTTCTAAACACCAGATATTATTTGCTTGTTTCGCATACATAGAATTATCTTAGTCATGCATTTATCTATGTTTGACTTTTAATTGTGGAGAAAAAGCAAAAGAAAAAGATTAACTAAGAACGTCAACCAAAATACAGGTAAAAGAATAGAGAATTACTTGTATGAACTTTGAACCGAGCTAATAGTGTGAACAAGAACCCAAACAAATCAGAGATATAGACATGGCCAACTTTGTATGCTGAAAAAAGCACCTCTACCACACGAATTACAATAAATACATCCATGGATGGATCTGCATTACACAAAAAAATCCATCAGAAAACTTCAACAAACTTAAATGTGCATTATAGTAAATTAATTTTACCAAAAGTTGACATTTGAAGGCACTTCTAAAATAATGAGCAAGTTCAAAGAATTGGAGTTCCCACAATCAAGAAAGATAGAAATTATAGAGTATCAAACCATTTCTCTAACTGATAGAACCATAAGTGAGTGATATACACATAACAAAGAAATTAATATCACATTAGTAGACATTAATATCACATTTGGAATGTCATATTATGAATAGAAGAAATTAATATATTATAAAAAAATTTATATAATTTCAGTTTATAAGAAGTAAAGAAAGAAGGCAAAAAAACATTTTTTTATCAAAATCAAATAGATAAATATGATAACTATGATATAGATGCTTTATAAATACATTATCTTTGACATACTTGACATTTTTATAACTCATCATGATCTAAATAATTCATGTATTGTTTTATTATTATTTTTTTTAACATTATTATAATGTGCATTATATGTGAAGTATATTCAATAGAATTATCTTAACTTAAAGATTAATATATTAAGTTATAAATCCATAAAAAGTGATTGTGGTATACATTTACTCTATTAATCTAATCATAACTTTGAGTAAACCTATCATTAGCCATTGTGTAGCATTGAGAAAATGTTTCACTTTAATTTCGTTAACTCATCTAAAAGATTATTAGTTTTGGTACTTAAGTTAAATTTTTAAAGAGAATTATTTAATAATTGTGATAATATTTTTTTGTATTATTTTTAGTCTTTTACTTATTAAAAAAAAATTATAAATATATTATTCATTCTTCTTTTCTTTTAAGAATTATTTAATTAATTCAATTATATTTGTGTTACTTTATTTATACTATTATTGTAATTAAATAATATTTAAAAAAGCTTTATTTTAATCATATCTTCAATTTATCATACTTTTTAAACATAATAAAATGGAAACTTTAAAATACAGTAAAGATAAAATTAATGTATTTAATATCACTACAAATAAAAAATTAGATAAGTTAGAAATTAAATGACTGCGTAAACCTTGTATATAAAATATTGTCATGCACATCATCGATTCCTAGATACCATAATAAAAGATTATATAGATAATTATATACATTAAAGCAAGATGATTTTAGTATAACGATATATTTAAATATATTTAAAGATTTAATAGCTAAGACTAATTGCCTTGATAATAATTGATAATTAATCAAAAGATTTATTTTGGGACTTAGGAAATATATTAAAAACTTATGGAAGGATATTAATAACTTAACTCAATAGAAGATAAATTTAAAACTTTAATACTTATGAATTTTAATTATAAATCATCAAACTTATCTATAAAAGAATCTAAGGAAATTACAAAGAATGATTTTTCTTTTTCATTTAAAACTCAAACACTTAAATAATATTATTAAAAATAATCTACAAAATAAGACTTAAATTTGTGATTAATGCAAGAAGATTAGACAAATGAATTATCAGTACAAATATATATTGTATTTTGAAGAAGAATAACAAGAAGAATTAAAGTAATATGTTATTTATTTAATTAATAAGGAAAAAAAAGATAACAAGATTGATTTAAAAGAAATTGAACCTATTACTGATAAGAATAAAGAGGTAGAGAAAAATAAAATTGGCTTCAAAAAACAAAATTAACTCATAACATAAATTTAAAAAATTCTAAAAATATTTTAGACACATCTATATATATTGTTGCTTTTTCTCTATATATATCTCAAAATAAGTTTTATAGTACACTTAATTTAATTAAGCAATAAGTTGAGTCTAATAATTTTAAGTGTATTAAATTAGCCAAATAATTTGGATGACTAAAAAAATTTGATGAGAGCAATCGATTCTTAATATATATTTACTTAAAGATTTATATCCTTTCACAATTTAAAAATTTAGATGTAAGACATTCAAATTGTGTAGGAAGATAAGTGTTGTTATATAGATCTTAAAATTGTCATTATATACTTTATAAAAATGTCTTTAATGTTGAGTTTTTTTTATTTTATGAAAAGTTATTACAAGAAAAAAATTATATGTAGACTCTACTAGTAACAAATCTGATGAATAATTCTTGAATTTTTTTTATCTAGGTAACTTGATTATCATCTTTTATCTGATATTGTTCTTACAAATTGTTTTATTCTGCCCAATTTTTAGATATATTGGAAGGATCATCCTCCACTTGATGTTTTGTATTTTAAAAATAACATATACAAGTTGCTATTGAGCTTGATGAATATTCACTTGAAGTGCAACTTTACAAGACAAATTCTCTTGTGGGGTGGACTAATGTAAGACAAGCTGAATCAGGATGATGATTGAGGTGATCCAATAGATTTTATTTATGTTTATTTAGTTCACCGTATTTTTATTTCATTATGAGTTGTAATGAATCATATATATAAGACCCTCATATTGTATTCATCTTTTTCTATATATTTAATTATTTTGCATATTTTGTGAGGAATGATACTTTTGTTATTTTAATTTCAAGTTTAAGTTTAGCATTATAATTTATTTAAAACCTTGTTACAGAATAAAGATTGAAGAACTTTTTGACTTAATATCTTATTTCTAGAAACTGCAATTTGCTTTATCATGCATGCATGCACATCTCTAAGTTACAACATAGGTTTCTTCGGATTGTGATCCAAAGATAACTGAGTTGCGATTCAAATTTATCTCCACCATTGTCGCTATCCTTGTCATCGGCACATTCCACCTCAAATCCTGCTGCAGGAGTTCTTGTTGTCCATTCTACACCAATTATAGTTTATAGTATCACAAAAAATGATAGCAATGTAATATAAAACAAGAGAAGTGAAAAGTATATTCAAGGAATAAGCTCCAAGGTAGGACAAAAGTATATTTTTTCTCAGGTTGTCAAGCAGAATATGAACCACCGACTAATTGTTTCATTCCAGCTTTGGTTGAAATACAGCATGGTGTCAAACAAATTCATGATCAAAACATGACCTACTTTGGACAATACCAAAATTACATTAAATCAACAAAAAGAAGTATTGATACAGCATCAATTAAAGTAGAGTTATACAGCTTACTTGCAGCTGAAAATGCTTCCTGTTAAGCAATTAGGAACAAACATAATAAAGCATATGACAAATCTAAATCAAAGACTCGAATAGAATTCCTTAATCAGACGCAGAGCTAGTGCAGTTCACCAAGTGCTGTGGTCACTAACATGAGAAAGTGGCAACCCGCTGGTTAATATAACACCTCTCTCACCCAGATAAAACAGTGCAAATTATGTGCAATTGGAATCAGAGAAACTGAGGACCCACTAGTTAAATCCCTCTTCAGTTCAAAATACATTAGAAAAAGGAGATTGGTCATACAAAGCCCCAGAATGCAAGGGGTCTGGAGAAAAGTAGGAGCTAGAGCTCTAATCTACGTAGAGTCTTATCCTACATTTTCTAAAAAGCTACTTTCATAATTCAAACACTTTACCATCAAGTGCAACAATGATTTTCCCATATCTTCATGGAGCCGCCCACATAAAAAATCCATTAACTACAATTACCTACATAGGCACAACAAAGGAGATCATAAAATAAAAGGTTGGAATTAGGATATATGGTAACAAATTTATAAGATGCTTTTTTTCTTATGTATCAACCAAATACAAAAAATACGATCTTGATCAAGTGGTCCAAAAAAAGAACAAAAAACTGGTGGTATGGCAAAAATTTGGATTGGAAGGATTAGATTTGATGAAGGAGAGTATACATATATCTAAGAGAAAGGATGGTGAGAATATTTGGCAAATGATAATAAAAAAAATTGATCAATTTGGAGCATACTTTAAACAAATTCGATCAAGTAACATGTTAGCAATGCTAGCTCCATACTTATTATGAGATGATTTTCAATTCTCTTGAGTAATTTGAAATTTTATTTGAGGTAGTTCAAAGTCAAAGATATGTATTACCTATGGACAAATAATAACAAAATGCATGTTGACACATTGGATGGCATGTTTAAAAATAACTATTATTAGGATATGTAATAACTAGTTCACAAGGTTCCTTTTTCTTTTCCATTAAATTTCAAACAACACCACCAATATGATCTTGATCTATTGGTCCAAAAAAATAAGACACTAAAAATTGGTGCTATGGCAAAAGCCAACACTAGATGATTAAATTTGACCAAGATGTGCTACATGCTAGAATAGAATAGGTTGTTGTCTAATAATATACCCAGCAGACATGTCCAAGCTTAAGGAAGGTAATGATATCTAATAAATGAAAATCAAGCAGAATTTTGCTCAAATTGAAGTTCATTAGAACTAAATTGAGTTGAGACATAGGCCAACTATGTTGGCTCCAATCTCATTTTAAGAAGAATTTCAATTTGGATTGAGGCCCTTAAAATTCTGTTTGAGGTGGCCCAAAATCAAATATATGTACTATACATGCACACAAAATTTTAAAACTTATGCCAACACAATGGATAGTTTGTTTAAAACACTTCTAAGGGTGCCATATTTCAAATCCTTCCCCACCTTGTTCCTTTGCACATATTTATATTTCTCTAATTAAGAAGCAAGAACACGACATAACAATATGATAAGATATGAAATGGGCATAAAACTTTCAAAATAAAGGAAATTGACAAGGTAGGATATGCTGGATAAATAATTTGTAACTAAAATAAACATAAAAAATGAAGATATGCCTTGACAAAGTAGCCTCAATAAAGCAATAGTGAAACAATGTACATAAAATGAACTCAATAAAGGAGTTTCAAAATCTTGACATTGTTCAGTGGAGATAATATTCGTGTGGAAAGCCTATTGGGAAAGCTAATAACAATAGAATAAGGGTTTAGAGCCACCTATGCTTTTAGAATTGAAGTTTGAGGGTTCAAGGTGAGATGCAAGCTTTTCAAGGTTGGAGGAGAGATTCAAAATGCAATATGTGATGAATAGCAAGTTACAATGATTTGGGCCAAATAAAAAAGGAAGAGAGTGCATCATCCTACAAAAAGACAAAAAACAAAGGATTAAGGATCCTTGAACTATTTCCCTAACTGCAATGTTGTGTCTTTAACTTGTCATATGAGTGTCATTGAAAAATCCTCCACCATTTTAATTATTTTTAATTGAAACATGTACCAACAGTGGAATTAAGGATTAAGGGATGAGATATTAGAGATTGGAGACTAGAAATTAAAAATTAAGAGGCCAAGTTTTGAAAATTTTGATTTCAAATCAAATTAGTCACTCAAAATTGAATCATTATCATATTTATCAAAGGGTATTTTAGGAGAGGACAGCCAACACTCTACATATGAAGTGAGCATATACTTGAACAAGCTTGTCCTTTTCCTCCCTACCACAACCATTTATTTAATAATACCCCAATGAACAAAAATCTAAAAAAAAACAAAACTCATTGCATGAACGTCTAAAATCATCCTCTAAGAGAATGTAATTATATTATTGAACTCAAATACAATACTGCCTATAGACATAATTCGACCAAAAAAGTAAATTCCTCACAAAAAAATTTTGCTTGAAGGCTCCAACCATTTTTAACCTCAAACATGAGAGTATAATATCCAAAAATAGCACAAACACGTTCACTTCATTTTGAAGATAGATATGCAATGCAATGATTTAGTGCTCATTAATGTACCCTACATTCTATTTAATTTTGAAACTCTAGTTATTGCAGTTGCTCCACCATATACATTCTTTACAACTTCACAATGCCCATGCATGTACCTTACACAGGCAGGTGAAGTATCAAAAACTTAATCTGTATGAGATATGGAGCATTCAAATGACCTAAATATTCCTAGAGGATTTGCAGAATATAAATAAGTACAAAAGGTATACAAAATAATCACAAGAAAATCAACTATTAGATATTCCATGTTTTGTCATAAAAATTCCATATGAGAAAAGCACTGAAGATAGATTTGGTTTTTATGTCATGATAGCAACGATGATGCAAAAAAGAACAACATTGTTTTAAACTTTAATAAACCAAAGCTTGCAAATACATATATAAAATACTAAATAAAGAGGGCAATAAAATATAAAATACGGTAATAAACAACAAGAGATCTATAGGGGAAGAGATAAGACTGTATAAAAGCAACATATCTTCCATCAAACACTGTATGTAAAGAAATCCTAGAGTAAAAAATGCAACAAGGTAGGGGACAATAACAAAATTTCATTCAGTAGCAACCATTTTTGGTTCTAGTAATCATTGGCTTATAAAAAAGTAAAGCAGGTTACACTTAAAGCACCAAAACATAAATGGAAATTTGTTATAAAATGATATAAGGTTTTGATATGCAATATCTGCCCTTATGTTTAATTCATAACATCCATCCTACACTAAAAAACCTGAACCTACGTTACACGATGAAAGTTATGTTGCTCTCTGTGTTCCAAACCATAAGCTCTATATTAGCATAAGACAATACCAAAAGGCTGTAGATGATGTATGGTAGATTATACGAGGGCATAATAACCATAAATAATTAACTCAGAATCTTCATAAAAAAACATGGGATCACTTTTCACTCCAGTAAATGATAAAATAAAGGAAAACACATGATAAGGTCCTGAATAGGATTAGCGACACAAAGTCTCCTGATGCCAACCTCCTCAGGTTCAAAAATGCAGGGTGACTGTTTGGTCTTCCAATTTTACTTGTACGCATTCTGTAACATAGATAAATATCATATGACGGCAATGCTCAGTTTTTTGGGGAAAATATTTTCAGAATTGGTCTCAACCTATCTTGACCAATCCAAACAAGTCCCTTCAAAAGTAGGGAACTCCATGCCTCTCTGAGTAAGAAACTCTACTTGAATGGGGAAGAGCTGAGACATAAATCCCCTTCCCACTTTAGTTTCCACTCCTCTCCCATCTCCAAACAAAGGCCACCCATTTTTCTGTTCTTCTTTCCTTCCATAATACCTCTCCATTGAAAGTCAAAAAACCTAAATGACACCAACAACTTCTTCCCTTATCACCATAGCTTGTTGTAAGCATCTTCTACCATCTTCCTCTCTTCTTTCCAACCTTTAGTTTGTTGTACTAAATTTTCATGATTATTACTTTAATCTGTTTTTTAATGCTGTATAAATGTTGTGGATTTAATTGGGTTAGCTTATTCCATGTTTGAATGATTAAATTTAGGAGAATTCTTGTCACTTCTATGCAGCAATTTTATATCCATTGTTTGGTGACCTAATGTTATTTTTAGATTAATAGAGTACATTTACTATGAGCTGCTTTTCAGATTTTGGGGAGCTCAAATCAAACTAGTCCATCTCGAGGAAGGTGGCCCTTGCTTGTTAAGAGAATGGCATGCCTTTCTTAACATTCTGGTAAATTCATGTTTTATATGATATTCATTCTTATTAAAAATGTTTGTCTTATTTCACTATAAACATTTATATTGAGTATTTTGCATAGAATAGATGTAGATTTATAAGTTGTATATTATTAAGATTTTTGTACAACTTAATAAGATATTAAGATGAGTTATTGTGGTATATTGAATGTTTGCATTTTACTAAACTCGTATTAAACTGAACATATTAATAGTGATTGACAAGCTAATTATTCATTACGGTAATAGCAATTTATGTAAGACCCATGATGCATAATAATACTAAATTTATAGCTAAGTGGTCAATGACACCTTGTTGAGATATATGATTGACTAATCAAGTTGACAATTTAGGGTGACTATATATACTGACAAGAAAATCAAATCAATCATGAGCTATGATTGATGCTAAAAAGATGCTACAAAATATAAGTTTATTTAAACATATGAAATGCATAAATATATTAGAGTGATAATATATTCACATTTTGTTAGTAATTTCTTGAGTACAGATATTGTATATTTACCATTCAACAATCTTGACCTTTAACTATTGAGTGATAATGATATTTATGGCTTCGTCACAAGACATGTTAGCATTTATGCCATATAGACTTATGATAACTGGCATGTCCGATGAGTTAATTAATAAAAAGTGTCATTTGAGAATTTGATGAACATTTCACCTTCATAATTCATGAATATAATGAATATAATAATATGTCACTTGTGGAGCATGACTTACGAATGTATAGATATTGTTGCAATGTATCCCACGAATTTGTGTCATTTCATTGCACATATTCAAGCTCTAGAATCTTGTTCATGCTTCAATGTGAGGTTTAATCTATTATGTTCCTTTGCAAACTTAAATGTAGTTTAAATATTTTTTAATCCAACTAATTGGTGAATTGTTGTCCTAGTAGTGCCATGGTATACTATCTTTAGGGGCAGGATATTTCATATGATTACCTTGTTACTTTTAAAGCTTTTTAATAATTAGTATTATGTTGCTCTTTATGTAGGGCTATGTCATTTCAGATTTCAATAACATGAGATTAACCTTTTTAATAAACAAAAAATAATTTTGCTCTTGTTGTCGAATAAATCCAATAATATATATCAATATATCAATCTTTATCTATCTATCTATCTATGTATATGAATATATGTGTGTATGTATTGTTTTCCTTTCATAACAAACAACCAAGTTATTTAGCATTAATTCTTGAGTCATCTCTTGTGGGTTAAGATTATAAGTTATTTCATAATAGTTAGATTGTTGGGATTACCAACTTTCAAACCTGAGATGTGACAATAGCCATAGCATATAACAATAGCACTCAATACCTAAAATATGTTCATCATATACATGGTCAACCAAAGACTTCAAGAAAAATTATTACAGTAATAATTACAGAGAACAAAATGAGTATTAAATTCAATAATGCCTGAAAAAGCGTAGAAATATGGCCAACAGTAACTTGTTAAGCCACAAGAAATGCTTACTTAAACAGCAAGAACACAATGACTCGAGCAAGTCAATGCTTAAGCTTGAGAAATAATAGAGGCAACAAATGGCAAGTTCTTGGCAGTCTAAAGGAAGCTTTAAAAATGGCCCGTAGGTTATTGCATCTTCAACTCCTAAAAAGATGCAGGAAGATCATACAAAAGAATGATAACCAATTAAAAAATACAAAAATTCAAAGATAAAATTGAGAAAGAGTAAATAAAAAAATATTAGCATGCATGCATGGTATAGTATCATCATTAAGACATACTTCTAATGACGTAAAACTCCTTCAACAGCAACTGAATGTGATCAAACTCCAAAGCAAGAAGTGAATTCAACATGGAAGATTGTCCAATACTTAAAATCAACTTCAAAACAGCCTGCAAATAACAAAGAAAACAGACTTCAATAAAAGAAAAGTAAATAAACCAACCATTTGATCTTATTATGCATCCCTTGCTTCATTTGTGAATTATAGCAGGCATAGGAGACTTGAAGAAACTATAAATACAAAAATTGATATTCAAATAAAATCAACTGAAAAAGGTAATCATCAACATGAAGAACTTTATATCAACTAATTAACATAAACATTCCACAAACTTAACCATAAAGGAAAACCATATCACTTCTACAAATACGAATGGTAATTCATATATATTTCAATAAGGTTAAAGGGATGGAAAACAGTTAGCTGTGTAGACACATGATAAGCCAAATATGATGGGGAAATAATTTTGAGTAACGGGTGATTGCATGGTGAAAGCATCAGTTGTCAAAAAAGACGATAGTGGTGACCATAGGGGACAACGGCCACGAGCTCCCCACCTCTTGGGCCTCATGGTAGTCTTTCCAGGGACATTTTGGTAAAGAAGAATTTAGGTAAGTCCCCTAGTCCCTTAAGCCTTACATTATCACTTCCAACAAGAATCTAACAAAGAATCCACTATAAATAAAGTTATTTGGGAAAACCTAAATTTCAAATATTATCAAACATTCTTCATACATGCTTTTTTGGACCTATACATAAAGCTAAATATGTCCCGAATAAACGCATGATAAGTCAAATATGATGAGGAACAAACTCTAAACACAATGTGATTAGCTAGTGGAAACAGCGATGGTAAAGAAAGACAATAATAATGGTTGTTAGTGATAATGGAAAGGGCTTCTGGTCCTCTTGGGCCTCATGCCTGTCATCCCAAGGACCTTCTTGTAAAGAAGGATTTAGATAGGAAATCAAATCCCTTGAGCTTCACACTACCTCTTCCAATGGAGTCTAACCAAGGAAACACTCAAAAAGAAGTCATTTTCTTAACATCAAGAGGAACTCATTTGGAAAAAACCCAAATTCATAAATCATCAAGCATTCTTCATATGTACCTAGTCTGGCTAACGAAGAAGCAACTATGTTAAACTACAAAATATAAGACTTCACGTTCAACTAGGAAAAGCATAAAACCATATTTAGATAGAATGTCATCTTGAATAAAAAGGCCAACAAATCTTCCTTGTGCTGTGTGAGTGCAAGTTGCTAACAAAAAGCAACTAGTGTGGTGGCAGAACCGGTCAACAACTTTTGGCAATTGCTATTTGATGCTGTTGTCAAGCACTGTCGAGCATGTACTCAAGTTCCAAGCCAAGCGACAATCGTAGTGCTTATCAAGGCAGTCACGAGCAGGTGTAATAGATAATGGCAATAGAGGGTCTCAGTACCACAGTGATTGATGGTGAAGGATGGTTTCATGGGCAACGAGGAAGTCAGACATAATACAATGGCATATTAGATGATAAAGAGGCTTCATGGTGATGCAAGGTGATTGTGGAGGATGCTGGAGGCAAAATAGAATATCAAGGGCATCTAGAGGGCTGTCATAGGAAATTGATGGTGCAATGTTGAATGGTAAAAGAAGTTGGAAGATCCTTAGGCTGTTTGTCCAAGTCAGAACATGTTGAGTGAAGAAATGCTATTGAAGATTTCCTTGGGGAAAGACATGTTGCTAAAGAGGCTGGAAGATGGTTACAGCATATGCAATGAGCAAAAAGTCATTGATTCAGTTATTTGTCCCCATCAAGATATTAGTAGTAGCTATAAGTTAGATAATTGAACCATCAATGATTCAACTATGATATAGAATTAACATAATTCAAAAGAATTAAACTATATAAACGTTCAACCTCACATTATGTATGCCAACATGCCATCAATGGGTGTAATGCAGGACAAGAGAAAGAATAAAAATGCTGAAGAAATTTGGAAAGATGAAGGGCTGCCACTTAATGTCATACAAAAGCACCAGCTGGCTCTATAACATGTTAAGCCTCTTTGTATCTATAATCCCCCAAGTTCCGCATTTTATTTTGACTTAATTCCTTTTAGAAGAAGAAGCATGGAGATCAAATTCTATGTGTGTGTGGGCCAGGTGTCATTTGATGTTTTTCGGCCTAAAACTGTGTGGTACATTACAATTAATGCAATGCATGCTGGACAAAACATTTGATCGTTAGCCTCACAAACCATAGGCCTAGATGCACTGGAATACCAAAGTACATAAGTATATGAGTTTTACTTGAATGTATCTCAAATTTGAAATAGAATCTAAGAAAAGCTAACCAAACCTTTATAATATACATGTTACTCTAAAATCATGTTTATTAACCTTTCAAGAACTCCTAAGCTCTTTTAGGATGAAATGCCAAAAAGATCTCACACATCTTCTGATGAATGAAATTTGATGATTAAGTAGAAGTCATTGAGTGTCTAACTTCAACTGGGATGACAAGTAACAAGTGCAATACCTGGGGTTACATATCCCCATTTGTTTCAAAATTTGTGGCACCTTTTTTTATAATAACAACAGATTCTCAATCTTGATATGATTCATGGATCATATTTAGTCTATGAATGATGAACATATATGATCTTCTCACAAATTTTATCACTCCTGAACAACTAGCCTAAAACTCAATAGTCTTAGTTGTAGTTAACTTCCTGAACCCTAGAAGGGTTTTAAGAAAAGATCTGATCCAACAGTAGTCTACCAATTCTTGACAAGCAGAAGAAAATGATGTTACAAAACAAAAAGATTGCAGCTGAAACGGAGATGATAATGATATCAAAATTTAACTTTTGTTGATTGCCTTGTCTATGATTCTTTCTTAGATAAAAACGGAGGGTGGGGGGGCAGCTGGGTTGCCTTTTTTCCGCCAATGCATGGACGCAGCAGTGCAACATCTGATTTGGAATAGAGAAGATTCCAAAAAGATAAACTTAGGAATTCAAAAAGATAAAAAGTAGATATGTTACAAAAAATAAACATTCGTAACTCAGCAACATAATAGAAAACATTAGTGCTATGCATAAAATTAAAATTAAAATTTAAAAAAATACTTTTAAAGAACACATACTTCAGAGATATTTGTATGCCTATCACCAACACTCTGGAGGATTTTTGGTAGCTTGTGAATCCAATCAACAAGAAAGCATAAAACCTCAGGATCGCTGCACAACAGCATACTGCAACTTGATGTCTTGCATACAAAGAAACAATGCAGAAGGATTTAGGCTATATATGAGCTATTCTATGAACTAACCCATTAAATTCTAAGTCTAAATCAGATATTGAATTTCACAGAAAAAATAAAGTAACAACAGAAACAGGAAGAAAGAAGACATCACTCCAGGGCTCGCAAATATAGATGAAAAAACTTCCAAATAGAACAGGGAGCCACCACAGAACCCTAATCGGAAGTAGCTACTGATTAGTTGAAACTTACAGGAAGTATCATTTCTTCTATTGCATTTAAATACAGAAGACAAGCCGGAGAATCCACTTTGCAATCCATAAATGCAAGAGTGAAGGCCTGCATTCACATTTGAAATATTTAGGTTTATTGTCCATTTTAAGAAGCAAGAACAATAAAAAAGGAACATTTACATAAAACAGCAGTTTAAGAGAATATGGGCAAAAAAGGATAAAAACGCTTCAAGGTAGACATGCTGCAGGCACATAGGTAAATAATAAGCACACACATCAAAGAGTGGGCTCCAAATGGCTTTTCAAAGGAAATTACACATGCAATTTCCAATATAACATTTCATTGCATTTCAGACACCAAGTACATTAAAGCTAATATTGGGGATTTAAACTTTGGGCACCCATTTCAGAGGATAAGGCCAATATTGTATGAGCTACAACTCATAAACAAAGATATATTTTTTATATTGAAGTTCATGATGACAAAAAACATGGTATGCACAATTTTTGTTGCAACGCATAAAGCACTAAATGACACATTATATTCACTTCGACAAACAGCATGGTTAAGGATAAGAATCAGAAAACATATTTTTCTTCATCAAAAGAAAAGGTGAACCTTTAAAAGAGGAACCCTCCAACTGCGTATAGACTGTGAAATGAACCTCGGAAAAAATGGTAAAACTGTTGACAAATTCTTTTCCAATAGCGACTTATTCAAAGCTCCACAGTCAACCTGATAAAGAAATATAATTAAATCAGCTTCCTATGACAAACAACAAAGACATTATAAGCAAATTCAACTTTTCAGTATGACCACAGCACATACTCTACACCCATAGATTTTAGTAGGAGGGCAGCATTGCATATATACTCTTTTAAAGTTCAAATGAATTTTTTAAGGAAGTTAAATAATGGAAAAAAAAAATCTGTGTCTAGATAATTACTGTTTTAAGAAGACAATAATCCTTACTGCTTTCAAAACTAAGGATCACAGAAAGATGAAACATGACATCGGCTAAAAGTCAAATTACTGGTAGAGGTACAGAGCCAAATTGTTCTTTTCGTTATAATTAATTGATATAATGTTCTAAGAGACTAACATCCTCATTTCTACAGCATCAAAGAATAAGAAGATCAATTCAAGAGGAAGAAACAAAACAAAGCAACTCATATGGAATGTATTACCTGCAATTGAACAAATGAAAAGGTAAATACATATGACATGTAGACATAAATATTTTAGGAACACGATCATAATGCAATTGTTTCTTTTATTGTTGAATCTAAAATTTCAAATTTAAGTTCATATGCAACTTCATATTTTTGAAAGCTTTAAGAAAATTGGATCAACCTAGCTCCTTGAAAAACAAGGACAACAATTAGAAATGATGGAAACAATAGGAAAAAAAATTCAAATCAAAGGTCAATGGTTAAGCACATCAATGATTGAAACCTTTACCTAACAAAGAAGCATTGCATCATCTCAGTAGTAGTGTAAGCAATAAGAAGCACATCCACTTTTTAAGTGATGCACATGCTTTACCAAGTAATGCACATGCCAATAGAAGCATTGCATAATCTCAATAGTAATGTAAGCAATAAAAGCATTTGAAATATTGGAGGGAAACGAAGACAATGGCAAAGCATATTATGTATTTATATGTTCAAGTTTCATAACATGCCCATGCTTAAGTTGACTAGTCAGAAAAAAAAAAACACTTCAAATCTACACAATTTCTACTCCAATCAAATCTAGACTTGTTCCAATCATTAAAAACATTTTTTGACAACATATAATAGCTAAACTCATGGCTATTCTAACATAAAATCAATTAAATTAATGAAAAGGACCAAATTCTACTTACATCTTTAACCAACTCACTTCACTCTTGATTTTTCTATGTAGTTGCTTCTCCACCATGACTTCCAACAGCAGCTACACTTGCATATCCTCTTGAATTCACTATCCTTGAACTTACTCTTGCTCCATGAAAATTTTCCTTCTTTGCTCTTCTTCTTTTCCTCTCTTCCCCCCCCCCCCCCCATATCTCTCTCCCTCTCTCACCCCCATGACTCTTATTTGTTCTTCTTTTTTTCCCCTCCCCCCTCTATCTCTCTCCCTCTCTCACCCCCATGACTCTTATTTGTTCTTCTTTTTTTCCCCTCCCCCCTCTATCTCTCTCCCTCTCTCACCCCCATGACTCTTATTTGTTCTTCTTTTTTTCCCCTCCCCCTCTATCTCTCTCCCTCTCTCACCCCCATGACTCTTATTTATAGAGGCTCCCCGAATTACCTCTCCCCTTAAATGATCACACTTGAAGTATTAACCATAGTGAGATTTACTAAAATGCCTATATTTATGTTTTCGTTTTACAAAAATTTTATGATCAGTTATTTAACCATTAAAAAATTACAAACTCCCAATTATTAGATTCCTTTCAATGAACATTTTTAATTGTATGCTCAAAAACAAATTTACATTCATTTAAAATTATGCCCTTATTAATTGTTAAAATTATATTTGTATTATTTTTATTCAAGAATTTATAACTAATTATTTAGACAATAAAAAATAATAAATTTAATATCAAAAAATTATTTCTTTATGAGCTCTTTTAAATAATATACCCAAATAAAATTTTTAATATCATTTGTAACAATGACACTTTCTAAAATAATAATAATATAATAATATTTTAATCAAATATATAATATTTTTCAAAAAATCACTTTATTCTATTAAAATACTTATGTTTACATTTATATTTGTTCGATCTTAAGATTTATAATATCTTATGTATAGAAAAAATCCAAAATGTTACAATCTACTCACATTACAAAAATTTTATATTAAAATTTAGAAAAATTTTGGATATTTATTCATCATATTTACTTCATCTCTTCAAGTAGCTCTTTTTTTAATTTGATTTTTTTCATAAGACTTTAACCTTGGAATAACTTTATTTTTTAATATTTTCATTTTTTTTTATCTACACCAATATCTTTGGATAAGTTAAATTTGATTGAATTTCAATGTCTTGAGCATCAAAATTGACAAAATTTGGACAATTTGAAATATATTTCATCAAATGATATTTCTTAGTCTTTCAAATCTCATCACCTCTTTTGTTTACATTTATATTTGTTCGATCTTAAGATTTATAATATCTTATGTAAAGAAAAACTCCAAAATGTTACAATCTACTCACATTACAAAAATTTTATATTAAAATTTAGAAAAATTTTGGATATTTATTCATCATATTTACTTCATCTCTTCAAGTAGCTCTTCTTTTAATTTGATTTTTTTCATAAGACTTTAACCTTGGAATAACTTTATTTTTTAATATTTTCACTTTTTTTTATCTACACCAATATCTTTGGATAAGTTAAATTTGATTGAATTTCAATGTCTTGAGCATCAAAATTGACAAAATTTGGACAATTTGAAATATATTTCATCAAATGATATTTCTTAGTCTTTCAAATCTCATCACCTCTTTTGTTGAACTTATTTAGATAAAAATAAAATCTTTATCTTGAAATTTCATTGGTAGATACTTTGCATCTAAATTCTTTCTATATCTTAGGCAATTCTCAACCTGTCTCAAATAATTCTTATCTTTTTTAAAATATATTTAATAAACTTAGAACCTATTATAGCTCTTTCTTTATCTTTATCCTAATATAAAGGAGATTGACCCTTATTTCAACATAAATTTTCATATGAAATCATTTCAATACTGAATTGATACTATTGTTTAAAAACAAATTAAATTAATGATTAATGACTTCCTCAATCACAACCAAAGCTTAATATACAAAGACAGCAAATCATTTTGGGTTTTGATTTTTTTTTCCCATCTCTCCATCCACTTGAAAATGAAAAAGTAGAACTAAATTTTAAATTTGTCCTAAATATTTAATAAATAATTTTCCAAAAATATGAAATAAACTTCAAAACCCAAATAGTATAATTATCTTCAACACATCATGCAGTTTAAATAATATGATGCATATAAATTATAATTAATCTTTTTATTAAATAAATTGTTTTTATTACTAGAAATAAGTTGACTTTTTCAGTCTACTCATTATTACTCATATAAAATCATGGCCCACTAATGATTCAAGTAATCCTATCACAAAATCTATGACAATTTCTTTCAATTTTCACTTAAGAATAAATAAAGACTACAACAACCCTCTAGCCTTTACTGCCATATTTATTAACAAATTAAACATTTTTTTGACCTAATTGGATACATCTTTTTTTAATCTTAGCTATTAATATATTTGTTTTAATTACTAATATACCTTATTTTCTCTAAGATGAATAAAATATTTTAAATTGTATGCTTTTTTAAAAGCGATTCTCTCAGCTGGTCATGCCTAGGTATCATAATCTATCTTGGAGTGTGAACACTTTATTTGGATCCAATTTAAAATCAGATTTCCTTCTTCAATCTTCTAAATTAATTTTAATAATTCCAGATCATTAACTTGATCTTCTTTTATAAATTTTAACAAATCTGGTTTAATTGATAAATGGAACAATAATACTATATTTCTTTGAATAGTTGACTCTAGTTGTAATTTATTCATCTTAAAGGCCAATTGCTTTCTACTATTATAGATAATATACTACTTACACTTGGTTTTCTACTTAAAGCATCTATTATCACGTTAGTTTTTTGTAAATGATAAATAATCTCTAAATTATAATCTTAAATAAATTGTGATTATCTTCGTTGCCTTAAATTTAATTTTTTTTATTAAAGATAAATGACATTTAAACTCATATAAATAATGACTCTAAATTTTCAAAACAAAGGTTATAACTATAAATTCTAAATCATGTACAAGATAATTCATTTCATATAACTTCAATTATCTAGATGTAAATGCAATAATTTTTTTATTTTGCATCCCCAAACCTTATAGAGATACCTCACAATAAGCTTGATACCTTTCTACACCCTCAAATACTGTTAGAATTGGAGTTAAAATTAATTTATCTTTTAAGATCTAGAAACTATTCTCACAATCTGAATCTCAATCAAATCTAACTACTTTTTGTGTCAATTTATTTAATGAGATGCCATTTGTGAGAATCCTTTTACAATTTTTTTTATACTAACCTAAAATTCCAAAAGAAAACTTTTTATTTTTGATACAAATGTAGATCTTGGCAAAAACTAGTATTAAAAAAGTCTTCTATGGATCTACTAATATAACCTTAGCACAAATCACATCACCTAAGAATACTTTTAGATAGCCAAAATTCTCATTTAGAAAACTTAGCATAAGATTGACTTTCTTTAAGGATATAAAAATATTGTAATCTATTCAAAATAGTATCTACAAATACATATAAATATTGTAATCTATTCAAAAATAGTATCTACAAATACAATAAAAAATTAATTCAAATATTTTTGAAAACTCTATTTATTAAATTTATAGATATTACAAATGCATTTGTTAAGTCAAATGATATCATTAAAAACACGGAGTATCCATACCCTAAAAATAGTTTTAGAAATATCCTCTTTATTTTCAAATTAATGATATCTAAATCTTGAATTAATTTTAAAAAATATAATAATTAATTGAAAATGAACAAATAAGTTATCAATTCTTGTTAAAGGATATTTATTCTTGATTAGTAATCTTGTTGATTTCTCGATATAATCTGTACACATTCTAAAACTACTATCTTTTTTCTACAAACAATATGAATGGCCCCCAAGGTGACATACTTAGCCTAATAAATCATTTGTCTAACAATTTATGTATCTATACTTTAACTTTTTGTAATTTTGCTACTATTATTTTATATAGAGCTTTAGACTAAAATCAATTAAATCTTAAACTTCATTTTTCTTTCTTGAGACACTCTTGGTAAATCCTCTAGAAATAGATCCGAGTGTTCATAAACTATCGACATCACTAAAAGCATAGAGAATTTATTATCCATATCTATGAGAGATTCCAAACAACCCTCACACTATTAACAATTTCTATGCCTTTAACATTAGAATGATATAAATTTTCCTTTTTAACCCAAAATAAAATAAATTCTTCCCTCCTAGTTTCTTGATCTCTATTCTCTTTTATTGACAATCTATTTTAACTTGTTGATCAATTAATTAATCTATTCCCAATAAAGAGATCAAATTCTACCACTGATAATATATTCAATCACATATAAAATTTTCTTTACTTAATTTCTACTTCTTAATATATTTTTCTACTCTAATACAATTTCCATTAGACATTCTAATTGATAATGTCTTTTAATATTTGTAGTTCAATATTCAACTAGTTTATCATGCATTATCATAACTTAATTTTTATATGCACATAATACCAATTGCTAACCACAATTAATTAGATAACACAAGATAACATTATCATTTTAATATCATAAAATAGCATAATTAAAAAAATACTAAAACACAATATATCTATTACAACCTCAATACCTCTAGTGCCTTCTAACTATTCATGTTCAATTTTGAAAATGCTTGAATCTATAAACAAAACCACACATCTACCTCTTCCACTCACTTTATTTCTATTATCATGCAATACAGTTGCTAAATCCAATTGTGCGTCCTACCCATTGCCATACTATCGTTGTATGCCCAAGTTTTTTGCAAATAAAACGTCTTAGCTTAATACCTTGACCAAACCATTCGATTCCCCGACTCTATCTGTTATAAACCTTATATTTTGACAAACTCTTCCTTATTATATGACTACAGGGTCTTGTTATTCTTTTTCCACTTCCTACTTTATCTATATCACTTGGCTTAACAATATCTATTGTTTTTATCGAATTAAGTCCTAGCAATTTCCAAGAATTTGTATACATAAGAATCCATAACTCAACTTTAACATAAGTACATATTGTATTCACTTTGTATAAAAAATAAATTCTAAATTTATCATGTTTATATCCTACAACATTATTGCAAAAATATATAACATTAATGATATTGGATAAAGATTAATATCCACTAGTTTCACTAAAACCATAAAAATATATTACTAGCCAAGATATAATTCTGCCAAAAGGAAATGGAAAACTAGAAAAATTAATTAAATATAAGTTTCTCCCGTTTGCTGTAAGTAGGCCCCTTGAGTTTTACTAGACCAATAGAACCTTACTGTTTCTATATGGATCTACCAAAACAACTAGATAAATTATAGTGACAAATATGGCCCATATGAGGGGTTTAGCATCAAAAAACATAATTGCGGACCAATTTATCCTATTTACAATATTGTAAGGATCCATTTAGTTATTATTAAAACTTGAGGAGCCTAAACAAATATGAAAGTGACAACTATATTTAAACAACTTGGCTAATATAGAGACCATAATTGTTCCCATTGAGCTAACAAACAAGAAGAACCTAGATATTAAAACATACTAAAAACTGTAGCCAAACTTTTAGTAAAAATAAATGTTGTGCATTTCATCAAACTTGAAAATCAAATTTTTAAAAACAATGCCCACGCACTTGTAAAAGCTGTAAAATTATTCATAGACATAAAGAACAATAAGCTTTTTCTAAAAAATAAATTTCACATTTTATTCTCTTGATAGCACCAAGAGATAAAACATGCATATAAGCAAGGAAAAGTAAAAAAATAATTGAACAATTTAATAAAATTTGGACAGTAGAAAAATAAAAATGTGGAGAAAAGGATCAAAGAACCTGATATGCACAATAAAAGCACAAAGGTTAGTTAAACTGACGTGATTGGAAAACAGCCATTTTACTTTTGATAAAATATAAATAAACTCTCATATCATATTGAATAGAAAATGCCATTTTTCAATCAAATGGAAAACAATTTGCTATTTTTCAACCCACATTTTTTCAGTATTTTCAAATCTTCAAATAACCAAAATGACCACTAATCTACACTATTCAAATTAAACAGGAACTTGATTAAACCCATACCAATTTAGTAGTTTAATAAATGATTCAAACTTGCTAATAAGGTGCTCAGATACCATTAATTTGCATTATTTATTTTGTATGAGATTTTGAATTAATTTTATTATCTGGACATATTTTACATATACTTGCATTTTGTAAGAACGTACAAAAACCAAGATATTTAATGCAATCACTTGTCTACTCGAGTAGCTCACTATAATAGTTAATTTTTATCTAAATAACTTAGAACCACAAAAAAGTTATTTTATATATACTTCTAAATATTCAAATATGTTACAAAGACAAGTTTCATAAAGTTTTTAAATGTAGTTATTTATCAAGCACACAAAGACTAGAGATTTTGAAAGAGCAAGATGGAAAGAAGAAAATTATTATCTTGTGCAGTACAAGGCTTTACTGAAACAAAATTTTATGTACAAGTATGAATAATATTTATGATGCTTTGGAAGATGGGCTTCACAAAATATATACGGAAAATACTAAGTTCTGTAAATCAATGTTAAATCAATGGACAAACATACAAAGTACCACAAATACTATTTATACTAGTACAATGTTTGATCAATGAATAAACATACAAAGTATGGCAAAATTAGATCACTAACACATAACATGTATATACAGCAGTTAGCACATGATCAAAGGAATTCATTCTCTTCCATAGCTGCATTAAATACCAACAATTAACAAGATACAAGCACCAACAAGAAGCTGGTTTCAGAAACAAAGAGCATACAATAAAGACGAACAGATCCAAGGGTGGTTTCGAGGGATAATGGGGATTGATTGGCAAGAATCTTAACAGCTAGGGAGAAAGGCTCAAACTTTGGGTTAACCTCTAATATTTTGGAATTACCAGACATACAATTATGACAGATAATCTAACAAGAAACAAAAAAGTGTGTAGATATAAACCTTCCCAAGAAGAAAACACTCAATGAACCTCAAAAACTTCTCAATTGGAAACGTGTTGTCATCGATCCATTGAAATAGGTGCAAGAATGTCTCAGTAATCTTAACATTTAAGATAAAGTATCTTTCATCCTCCTGCAAAAGTTAAGATAAGTATCAGTAGCAACACATGAACCAGCTTCAAGGGAAAGAAGCAGTGACCACAAGAAAATGCAAGGTGTTTAGGGAACACATGTAAAGAATACTACCAATGAATGACATAATCTTAAAAAAATAAAAGGAATTTTCTAAACAAAATAAAGAAGTATCAAACCTTTCAGAATAACATTCTCTTAAAATCTGAAATATTAGATGAAGATGCTTACCATGGACATGTTAAAATTTGTCTACATAACACATTTGTTAATAGACATAAGTTATTAAAATTTTCTCCCCTAAAAAAGACAAGAGCTAGGCATAAAACAAAAGTAACAAATGATTATAAAGAAGGACTTGATACTCTTATTTATGAAGACTTGTTAATAAATAGAAATCAATGAAGCCAAAGAATTCACATTACCAACCCCCATGGTGAAATTAAGGCTTGTAATTGTTATTACTTTTGTTGTTATATCATTTCAAACAATGCAGAAATTTAACATAAAAATGCTCAAAATACTATCAAATTTTTTAAACATGCCATTCCTAGGTTCAGTCAAGCACATTATTCAAGAATTGTTCACCAAAAGACACAAAAATTACTCAAAATGTTGTTGAAAATTGTAACCAGGCCAATTCTAGATTTACCTTTCATTTTCTTCATAAGTACTAAGAATTTAGGATTTTCAATCACTTGATATGTCAAATATGCTGCAACTTTTTCGTGCCCTCTAATGAGCTCTAGTTCCAGCATAGTAACTTGCTTAATTGGGCTGGGATGGATAATAATTTAGTGAAGTGATAGTTACATTTTCTTGATTGTAACTTTAGGTGTATATATATATAAATATATAACTCAGAATTTATGGAATGAAGATTTTATTAATAAGAATGTATGGATCTTACAGAATGTGAAACAAGTAACATTGTCTTATCAATGTCTATTAAAGAATTTAATAAGCCAAACTATAAAGGCATGGCTCATCCCAAAAACCATTATTCTCACGGATAGCAATCTAGAGGATATGTAAAATGAAGTCTGCTATGTCAAAGGAGAAAAGTTGGGAAGCTGCCCCCCACCCATAATATGCAGTTTGTCTTCCATAGAAGATCTGAAAATAATCCTAGCATTTCTCTTCCACTTCTTTTAACTAAATCTACTTTCTTTTATCGAACGTCTCTTCTGCATTTTATCATTTGGTTATCTTCCTTCCATCTTATGGATAGAAAGTACACTACTTTCATATAAACTTCATTTTCTTCAATAAATGTAATATGGCCACATTGGTGTTGCTTAGTTCAATTATTAGAATACTCAAAACATTTTCTTAAGCCTCCTTACAAATTTCTCAAACTTTACAGTTTATTTCAAAATGAATTTTTTTGTTTTCTTCACATGATCAACATAGGCAGAGTTTTTAGTCAATGCCTATATAGACATAATGCACTGATTAAGTCCAACAAAACTTCTTTGCATAAAAAATATTAGACAGAAAAAAGAGCAAAGTGAAAGCATAAAGGAAATAAAAGATTAACTTAAAATGTTTACTAGACTCGATTTTTTTCATAACAAGATGTCACATTAAAATATTCCTATTGAAAATATCTAATTTCAAAGGTGGCCGACCAATAACTTAGCAAAGTCTACAGTTTTGCAAGTTAAAGTAGTAAACCTTGAAGTAACAATCTTTCATTCGCTTTTTAAATGATGTTTTATTTACATCTTTAAGATAATTTTTGTTGTAGTCAACAACTTCGAACACATACACGTCGCTAATTGCTATATTGTATTCATTATTTTATGGTCCAGAGGAAAGAATACTAGAAGTAAAATAACCCCCACGTGAAACAGAAATGCCCTGCAAAAAAATTTCTTAACTGCTTAAACAAATTATATCATGAATAGGAAATGCTTAGAAAGAATTATATTGAAGGTAAAATAAGATCAAACAGAAAGTACATGCATTCAGGAACCTGTACGAAAAATACTAGAAAAACAATAAACCTTTTCGCCAACATTGTGTGGTTGACTGATTGGAAATGATTCCCATAATTTCTTCAGAAGTCCAAGCATGTCAATCTTCACAACATCAGGTTCTCCATCTGTTTGTGATACATGTCCATGACATCCAAGAAACTTATTCGTCGTAGCAACAAAAAGTTCGACCGAATGATTTATGCAACCAACTGTGCATAAAAGGCAATCAAAGGATAGTGCATCATTTTTAGACATTCCTCGAAACAACAAAATGGATTCTTGGAAACAATTCACCAGTGCTGGCACAAGGTCTTCAAATTTGTTGACAGCCAAGAAAATATCTACAAAAAAGCAAGTATGAACATAACAAAAAAAATTATCACATATTTTTAACAAATTCATTGATGTAAAAGTAATTGAATAAGAGGTAAGGTGAATTAACTAAACAGAGCAAAATGAAATATAATTAAGCACATATTTTTTCAAATAATTAAAATGATCTATCTAAAGAGACGCAAGTTGAATCTTTGTCTAAGGTTAGACACCTATTATAAATCTAGAAAGTTGATGCAAATTCAATTCGAAGAGTTTTGGGAATTAAGGTTATAGTTTAAGGCAATTGCAATGGCAAAAGATGAGTATAGTCAAGGCCCCTTGCAACCGGTGATGACCAACTGCAATTTTGTAGCAGCAATTCTGGTGGTGTTGATGGCACCCCACTATCACTCTGCTTCCCTCTTCCAATTGCAAGAAGGAATTACATGGGGATAGCGATCCAGAAAAGATGACACGAAGGGCAATACGGAGGCAGAATTGCAATACCGCTTGCAACTGTGGATCTCTCTTCTAAAAGTGACAAGGAGGCACCATCAAATGGCGTTGCAATTGATGGATCGCCTAAAGAAATGAGGGAAGAGTTCTGTGACTTCGATGAAGATTGTAAGAAAGGGAGAAGATTCCATTTCATTTGAAGTGAAGAACACCTCCATGGAAAGTGCAAACAGGGACACTCCCACACTAAAGGGATCAGATTCCATAGTTTCGAGTACCACTCTAGTCATGCTTGGTAATATGATTTCATCCTTCTCACTCCCTATGATCAAAATCACTTATGGTGAGAATTCTAATGCATGTTTGACTTGTCGGAGTATGAAGAATTATATGGTTGCTTTTTTGTACCCCTCAAAGATGTTGAAGTTCACTAAAGGAACCAAAAAAGCTATCTCCTAACCTTTAGTCAGAAGATTGACGAAAACGCAATTTGGCATCGTGGGCCTTAAACCATGGTGGGCCAGGAGCATGGTCTCAACATTTGAACACCATCATTTACTCCTTTGATGTGGTGATGTCAAAGGAAGGCATCTTAGTCATGTATGGATGTAGTGACCACTAAGATGTTGCCACTTTTGCATCATTTTTGTTGAGGTCAACTCAAGTCATATGCTAGTGCCTGAGATGTTAGTGAGTGGGTCACATGGTAGGTTCTATTGGTGTTTTAAATAGTAGTGTTGCAAATGATATGCTTTTCTTGCAAGAGGATCAATGGGCCTCATGAATGTGTCAAACAATGGTGCATAGAGGCCAAGGGTAAGGAGCCAATTCCCTCCAAATTTGTATGTGACAAAAGAAGTGCCTCTCTAAGGAAAAATAAGAGTGTGGAACAGTTGTCCTTGAAGTTCTAGGATTGGTCACTCAAATCATGTAGCAAGGGAATGCGACAATAAAACTATAGGTTGGCCTTCCCATTCACCACTTCTCTCATGATTGGTGTTCTTTTTTGTAACTGCTTACAAAGGCTAGTTTGAAAGAAAGCCACAAGGAATTACTTGCAAAGGCTGGTTATGGAGCATGCTTGGTCGCAATGACTTTCCTTTAGACAATTGTCAAAGCCATATCCAGGAGGGAAACAACTAAGGTGTTGAGGCAATAGTGCAATTTCAATGTGATGTGTATTAGAAAATTGGAGGAATATTCTTTTGTGGGTAGCCCATCTAACTTGAATTTAAGTTGTCAACTTGCAACAATTCATGGTAGCAAATGTTTCTTTTTTTGATAAACTTAGTTGGCTACTATGTGCATTCTACGCAGAGAAGGATTATCATAGTGAAAGTTTCATTTACGATAATATACTTAAAACATTTTTTGGTGATTCCCCAACAAAAGTTGGAGGCAACTTCAACGACATACTCAAACAGGATGAGAAGAAAAGAGACAAGATCTTCAGGCCTAGCCTTACAATCCAGGACACGTTGGTTCTTTAGCACTTAAGTAGACTTTCAAGGCCTCTCTTTTGTTAGAATCCTATACAGATAGTGCAACTACAAGAAGATTTGTGCGAGGCCTTGGGAGAGCTAAACAATGTCTTTAAGAACTTTGTTGCATGAAAACATTCTTAAGTTCTCAGTTATCACATCTTGCATTGATTCATATCAATGTTGGCTTTAACAAGTGGGTTCGTTAGATTTTTGTATTCCAGAAGCTTCCCCAAGCTTAAGGATAACTGATTTTCATTCAAGGTACAAAGTGTAATCACCTGGGCATGGAGAAAACATGACAATAGAAGCCCAACTTCTATGCAAAGCTAAAAGTGTCCCATGTCTCTTTAGGCCTTTTGAAAGCAAAGTAAGCAGACTATTAAGGACTTCTCGTTTACTATGATGAGAAACTTGGAAAATATCATCTTTTTCTACCAACACAGGGAAATATGAGGAGACGGGCTGAAGGTGGAGCAATCCTATGTTGACCAACTTGTGGCCAACTACAATGTTTGCCTTGCCCAAGAAATGACTTGGTAATGGAAATGGGCCAAGGTCAACATATTGTTACAGGAAGACATGAAATCATTTTTTCCAACAAGTCGCCATTAGTAAGAAGAGAGCAAACTACATATTCTATATGTTGGATTCATACTTTAGCAAGATCGACGATAGTATCATAGTGTGCTCTATGTTGGTGGACCACTACTCCAAGAGATAATGCTCGCCAATTGCCCTTGAGCTTTTAATGAATTTTCTAGCCTAGAGGACCATCCTTCTCCCAATAAAGGCAATGGACTTGATTACGTTGGTTCTAGCTAAGGAGGTTACTATAGTTGAGTTCACCTAGAAAAATTAAGTGCCCGTAATAAACGAAATCACTAAACCCTCCCTCCAATGGAACATGGACATCACAAGGGAGGACCTTTAGAAGGCAATGTTGCATGTCATTTATTAAGGTTACATGTTGCATAGGTAAGACACATTGGTTGTAATGATTCTAAAGATCCAAAGGGTTAATCTTTCCAACTAATTCAGCCTGATTAGCTTTATACGATAGTCTACACGGTGGTGGCCACAGTTCTGATTAGTAAAATGAAAAGGGTATTTGCTTTGGTCAGTACATTGCCAAAAATTTTATGCTAGCATAAGAGACCATGCAAAGGTTGTCAACCTCAAAATTTTCCATTGGTTTGATGACAATCAAAGTCAGAATGTAATAGGTCTACGATCCCATGCCCTGTGATTTCTTAAGAGTTATGCTACGACTCTTTGCGCTTTTCAAAGAGGAGGTATGCCTAGCACCTTGCTCACGATTTCAGATCATGATTTACCTTGTTGGTCAATGGAGCATAGTCAATCTAGATCAAGATATCTAGTAGATTCTAATAGGGGTGTCCCATCCAGCAGTACACGTTCATCCTCTACTTGAAAACTTTGCCCTCCTAATCCAACAAAGAATCGAGGTTGACACTCTACATGGCATTGTCCCATCTAGCAGTACATGTTCATCCTCTACTCAAAAAATTTTGCCCTCCTAATCCAACAAAGAATCGAGGTTGACACTCCACATGGCATCTAAGCCTACAGATCAGCTCCACTTGTCTTCCATATTCTCATTATTGATGAAACATAGCTCTTTGCTCTTGCCACTTGTTGACTAGAGTCAAAGTGCAAGCCAAGGGAAGCCATTGATCCTCTTTAGCAAGTGCACGCACAAAGAGAGGAAGACCTTGATCACAACCAGGTTTGGGTATAGGAAGGTTAAAAGGTGCAGGTATCTAATGGTCTTGCTTATTGATAAGGGGCGCACGACTGCGATCTTCACTCAAGTAATTAACTCCACGAGTAAAGGAATGCAGCCTACAGAGCTAAGGCTTTGTCTCTTGACAAATGCAACATGCTTATCAATAGCATGCTTAACTCCATATTTGTCTACCCCAAATCAAAGTGATATGTTCTAACGTCAGTGTTGGAGTAAGTAAAGAGCTTGTTTAGTGACTTCCTATCGAAAAGGGTGATAAGAAGGTAAAGTTCTCATTGTGTGGTTTGCAATATGATATGTAAGTACAAGTCCCAAGGAGACCAAGGCTGGCACAATTTGCAAGCATGGTAGTCAAGTTGGTTGCAAGTTTCTAAAGCAGCAAAACACTTTTTAAAAAGACAAGTTCAAAGCAAGGTACAAGGGGAGAGATTGTTGCTTCATGACAAGATATTACTCTTGAGCTTAGAAACTCATCTCTGTGAGGGAAGGACTATTTCTAGACAACAATTTTTGGAGAATTGGCTCTAAATGGACTGCTAGATCATGCAGAACAACTGGATAAACTTCCTTCTCATGTGTTGGTGGCCAACGACCATAAGCATAGATCAGCCCCTCCATATAATCTCTAAGTTGCTCGATGGGGATAAACAATGAAATGAGCTGCATATCTAGAAGACCTTGGGGCAAAATTTTGGTAGATAAGATAATTGCCCTCTTACAAAAAAGAGTTCCACAATCAAAATGCATTAAGGTTGAGGCAAGCAAAGGATTATTGGGTTTTCAAAGATATTTAATGAGGTTTAGAGAACATCAACGGTAAATACGATGGTGCTTGATGCTTCACACCGAACCATGCTTTGTTTCCATTTTGTGGATGGTCTACCATAAAGCAACATCAATACAATGACAGTTTGCCAATTATGATTTCTCTATTATAAATCTACAAAAATGAGGTTATTTCAAGTGTGGTTCAGTAAAAGAAGAATGAATTATTAGAAATAAAAATTATGATTTTTTATAAAAATAATTCAAGAAAATATTTAAAATAACTTTTAATAAAGTTTAACAAATCTATAAAAGTGATTTTGTGAAAATTTTACTTTTAATTAAAAACAATTTAATTTTCTTTTACTAATAATTTTTTATAAAAATTGTGAAATAGAAAAATCAACAATAATTAAAGATGTACATCAAATATTTTTTTGGTGGTTCAACTTCAAAAAGGGCCTATGTTCATTCTGAGCAAAAATTAAGCAAAAATAAATACTCAATATGAGCCTTTCGTCAAAAGAAAGGTAGGTTAGACCTTCATAATAACGAAACAAAAGAAATATGCTACTATAGTCATAAAACGAAATAAAATAGTAATAGAAGAATATTCAGCAAAATATAATAGAAATCAATACAACCAAAATTCTATGCTTGATGAAATGATTAAAGATTACACAAGTATCTTAATTAGATCAATCAAGAATAGAAAAAATTAATAACTTAAACTGCTTTGAGAAAAAAACTGCATTTAACAGTTTGATGACTAAAGGACAGTGTATGGAAGTGACAATGAGAACAAGTTGCTAATGGCTCGAATGTTTTAGCTCAAAACTTTTCATTAGATTGCATAAAAATTCATCCTTAATTTTGCATAAAAATTCTCCTATTTATAGACATTTTACAACGGCTCGAAATAACAAAACGACTAAAAGAGCCGTTGCGCAGGAGCCGCTATTTCAGAACGATCCGCGACCGTTCGATCATGAAAACTGTGCGATCAGACGGATGAGATTCAACTGAGGCTATTAAGAGACAAGATTTGATTATGACCGTTAGATCTGACTCCTAATCGGACGACTGGAGCTTAATCTTACAATTGGATAAAAGATGAATCGTGTAATCGAGAAATAAGGCGATCAAACAGAGGATATAATCAAGCATTATAAAAAGGAAGAGGAAATTAGGATCATTCAATTGCAAAATTGTGTGATCGAGCAGCTCTGGTTACTCTCGAAATTGGGAAATTAGTCGTGCGGTAAATGCTTTACATTTTAGTGTCACATTGCAAAGAACAAATATATTACGTTTTTAAACATTTGCTTCATCCCTCATGGTAGCCTATTAGGGTTGACTACCCCTTAGCTCGTTCGCGAAGTCATAACCCATGCGTGTCAGCTATGCGTTATACTTAATATACGGACGCAAGAGTGATAACCCGATCCAAAACACTTGATTCGTGTGAGACTTGAGTATGCGACCCGTTTACAGCACCAAATGGGTTCAGGATGATCAATTTCCCCGACTCGAAGCTGCTTGTACCAAATGGGTTAGGTAAGTTTTTAAATTTTTACTAATTAATTAATACAATTATAACATATTTTTTGTAACAAATTAATTAAGAAATTCAAAAATATGATTAAAGTAAAATGATGATCAAGATAATCAAAGAGGATAAATAAAAAAAATTAAGAACTTAAATATTTTTCTATGATTAATTTTAATTTAACTTATATGCCTTATAATAAAAATTTCAATCAAACTTAATATTTTAATCAAAGTAAAATTATAGTACCTCAAATTAAATTCGAAAGCATCTTTTAGTGGTTTGTCAATCCAAACAAGATGATCTTCATGCGATTTGATATTTGCTCATTTTCTTCTTTAAGTTCTCCCACAAACACGAGCATTGACTACCTAAAATCTGAAAATTCACTTATACAAATTTATTAGAAATACTTAAGGTTTGTTATCATCAAACAAAACATAATAGCTAGAGGTCAATAATACAATATTGTTTGCCAAAAGGACTATAAGCCATGCTCTCATCTCTTACTTAGGAACTTGAAAAGTCCTTTCCCCTATACTCACCCATCTAAAGGTTCCCTCTATGCCACTAGATCTAATTTCCCTATTACACATTGTTCCAACCACAATTGTTAATAATAAAAGGGGCAAAGTTTTGTGGTGGATGAAAGTGTCTCATAACATACATGAAGAGTTAGCAATTGTCAACTCCATGGGAAGCAGAAACCTTCTTCTATGTACATGGTGCGTTCTCACACTATTCATTCATCTATTGACCCTCACATGACCCTAGAGACCCCGAACCTAATCAACCCTACCAATTCATGTTACCTGACTCTTGGATTCCTCTTTCACTAGTGTAAATTAAGGTATGCTCAATCAACAAGACAAGCACAACTAAAATGTGCATGATCATTCATGATTATCACTATATGGATCTTTTGGATGTCAAAAAGTAGATTAACTCCTACAAAGTCTTGGTGGTCGAGACTAGGGCAGCTTGACCAATAGCCTAAATTTTTATCAAATGGACAAGGGAGGTAGTGGGCAACAAGCATGATGTCAATTCCTTTTTAATGGTTGCTACAATCACTGAGGGTTATGGAAGGTACATGAGATGATGAAGTTGACTTATCTATAACACACATTTTAACTCTTTTTTGTAATGTTAGAGCCTCATATGTGTAAATGAATACTAACAGGATAGCTAACCTTATGATCGACGAGTTATTTGATAATGACAAACTCTAAGAAGAGGAATTCTTCCATCCATAAAATTTTTGTTCAATCTTGACCGAGGATTGCAAATTTGTACCTATTTTATAACATATCATCTATAGACAAAACAAGCAGATTTATAACCAAACTTTACTAATATTACTCCTCTTTAGATCATTACTAATTAAAGTATCATTGCTTCAGTTCTTACTTCTAGTGAAAATATCTCTAATAATCACATAACAACCCCCAATGTCTTAATTGATCCTACTATTCTCAAATCCACCAACCCATACGTTATTTCCACTATATTGGATTTTCCTCAGAAAATTGATTTCCTTTATAGTGATGATATATTCATTAGGTAGAGTCACATTTGACTTCCTAATCACATTGAACTCTTAATCGATACTTCACCATTAAGTGAGCTTATAGAAGCACTTCATTTGAACCTCAACAAAAGATTTTCATCGTATTTACAAGAAATGCATAACTATTAATTGTGATAAAGAGATCAACGAATTCAAAAACTTCCATAAAGAACTCCCCTTAGATTTCTTGCAAAATTGTTCGCTTTGTTGAACCCTTGTTATGTGGCAATTATCTCCGATGAAACTTTGGCATCGTCAAATTTTTCTAATAAATACCTTGCTCCAATTAGAGTGGTTAAATATCTCTCAATTGTTCAATACAAATGCAAAGAAAAAAAGAAAAGTCATGCAAGACAAAGCATTAATCTTTACTATCCCTTATTAATTATTTGAAATATTGCTTATTTCAATCGTTATAGCATTAACTTATCTATATATCATATATTGAATCTCATGTATTCTATAGGATATGAAATGAAATAAAACTTTTAGTTTTAAAAAAAAATATCACTTATAGACCACAATAGATATTCAAAAAAGAAAAACAACCACTTCAAAAGATTGCATAGCAAGTGCTCTGTCAAATGCAAAAACAAGTGGAAGCATGCAATTTTCGTTTGGATTTAATTTAATTGACCCCACAATTGGCTTATATTGTTCATTTTGCTAGAAATTAAGTGTATTTTCAGATATCCACCCTTAAAAAAAAATTAATATTTGGTGTTGTCAAGAACACAAAATGTACGAACCAAAACAATCCTTTTGTGTTCATCATTGGTTCACAACACGGTTGACATTTACTTGACTCAATTCTTGTTGTTGAGCAACAATCAACCAAGATGGGAACAACAAGGCACATTGGCATATAATGCATTGGCATCTTCAAAAACAAGTTACTCCAACTAATGTAGTGCAATAGGTTTCATCTCTTGTATCAAAAAATCAAGCCTCCACTCACCTCTCTCTTCCCCTCCTAATAATGAGTGTCATGTCTTGAACTATAAGGAGCAAAACAAAAAGAGCTCATAGTTACCTACAATGCTAACAGCTACACAAAAAGCATTGTTCAATACCTACTCTAGCTGCTATTTTCTATGAGTGAGGAGGATTTCTTCTATCAATCAATGTAACATGTATAGATTATTGGAGCATCAATGGAGTTATCACATGAAGCCAACGGTTGGGAAATCAAGGATGGTTTATTATTATTTTGCTAAGTCAGTTCATTCTTAAATCTGTCACTCTTTCAGATCAGCAATATAACAGAGCTCATGTCAATTTGACAAAGTGCAGAAGTGGAAAGTTTGCAGGTTGTATGTGGCTATGAACTACCATGTAAGGAGGAACTACCATGTAAGGAGGGCATTAAAGGAGATGATTGTTGACCATGTGGATGGGTATCAGCTAGCTATGAATGGGTCTGACTTCAACTGTATCCTCAACCAAGAGTAGAATAGTGAGGGAAACTATTTATTTCTGGATTCCCCAAGAAGACTTTGCTGATTTTCTTTTCCAGGATGACATTCATGATCCTCAGTTTAAGGGGTTGTGGTTTACCTAGTGCGACGATAGGGCAAGCACTTGTTGCCTATTAGAGAGATTGGATAGGGTGCTTCTGGCAAAGAACACTAAAGAAGACATTCATGTAGCAATATTCTCCATATGTGGGAATAAGGCTATTAATGGGTCTAGAATTAATGGGCATTTCTTTATTGGCTATTTGTTGAATGTCTGGAGCAACATCATTCATGATCAAGAATTCATTGAAGGTGGTCTCATCCTTAACACCAAAAGCTGCCTTAGTTTTTTATTTTGAAACTTGGTAAAACTATTGCAATGAGAACCCAAAAGAGCTTGTCTACAATTTAATAATAAAAAAAGCAGATGCTCAAGGAAGTTATATCCTGTTCTAGCTGAATACTTTACTCAAAGGTTTGAGTTTAGCAATTTTTTAATTTATGAAGCTATACAACGATAATGCATCTATTATCAATATAGTACATACCCACATTTAGTAAGAGTATTAACACTTGATAAAAATTTCCTCTGATTTGAAATTGAGAATGATACAATTAACTTATCATATACGTCAATTAAGGAAAAAGAAACCAATAAAACAAGTTTTAATTCTTTAATTGGAGTTTCTTACTCATTCTCTAACATGTAACTCATAGGGTTCACTGTTTTCTCTCTACATGACTCAAAGTCATTAATATAAATTTTCTCTTTATAATTTCTTCTTTTTTTTTTTCATGTTTCTTCCTTTTCTCATTTTCTTGGCTTTTTGGTATATTATTTTTTCTTCTAGTTTCTTTTTTTCTAGTCTTGCCCTCATTCCCAAACTAAGACTCTCCCCTCAAGAGTACTTCCTTTAAAGATGTGTTTCTTGTCGAATCCCACGAGTTACCACCCAATAAAGATGGTGAGTGCTGCTCAAGGGTGCCAAAAACATTCCTAGTGCAAGTGTTACTTAGGAAATGCCGTGAACATTCCTCATGCAAGTGAGTGGTGCTCAAGGAGTGCTAAAAATGTCTTACATGCAATTGAGTGGTTCTTGGGGGTTGCCATGAACATTCTCCCATTTTTATGTCCTCCACTGAGGAATCCTATATATCCAACATGAATCTTATGATGTCATGGCATTATCTCTATTAGTAATGCTTTCCAAATATTAAAGAATGCAAATCCTTTCTAATATTCTCTAGTTATATAATGAATAACACCCCTTCTATTCGCATGAATAAAGTTCTATAATTGTAAAAAAGGTATTAAGAAACCTACATTTAGCCTGTTAAAAAATTCTTTAAAAAAGAAATCAAAACCTTCAATAAAACACTGGTAAAATCCAAATTTATTGTCTAAGCATATGAGATAAGAATGACTAATATTGATTTAGTAGATTGAAAGAAAAAATTGGAAATTAGGAATAAAAACTTATCTATATTTCAAGATTCAAAAATTTAGTAATCAAGACTTCAGAATTCATTAACATTCAAATCTCAATAATCAATAAATTACAAGGAACTAGACAAGCATAAATCGCCAATGAATTATATCTCATGTGATATTCAAGCAATGTGTAAGATATAGTTCCAAATATAGCCCTCAACGTTCTTAAAAAAAAAGAGAAGCATAAAATAAATACTTATATTATTACAATTAGTTTCTTATTTTTTTATTGATTCTTATTCTTTATTTGAAAATCTTGGAATCATGATCCCATTATCAACATAATATAGGCAATGATTATTTTTATCTTTTTCTCATTGAACAAAGTAAATATTTTTCTATTTTTTTTATTGATTCTTGCTTTCTTTATTTGCAAATCTTAGAATCATGATCCCATTATCAACAGAATATGAGTAATGATTATTTTTATCTTTTTCTCGTAGATCAAAGTAAAATTTTAAGAAAATTTATGAAATCAATAAAGAAATTCCTCCTAATAAATTACACATGACATACTAGACAATATATAGAAATTATAAATATAAGCTGATAATTATGCATTTTTATGGATAGAATAATCATGTCACTCTTATTTAAAATCTCTCTTACAAAATGTTTTCTAACACTCACCATATCAATAGTTGCATAACTTCCAAGAGAATAAGCTTTTGTGCAATTATATGAGTGAAGCACAAAAAGATTATGCAATTATCATAATCCGTGTTATTACATGCCTAAATACTAATACTAAATCATTTTATTTTTTTTAGATACACTTAAAACAAATTAAAATATTGTTTATTAAGTTCAATTACATAAACTCAAAAGTGTAATTTAAACATTAGATTTTTCAAGAATATCCTAATTTTCTAACTAATCCAACCACTTTGTTCTACATTATTTCCTAACTTATCAACAATTTTGCCCTACAATGCTATTAAGTTCAATGTTAGCTACATGGGTTTAATGAGGTCAAAAGTTCAACAAACAACTTTGTGATTAACAAGTTATTCTTGTTCTACCTTATTTCCTAACTTATCAACAATTTTGCCCTACAATGCTATTAAGTTCAATGTTAGCTACATGGGTTTAATGAGGTCAAAAGTTCAACAAACAACTTTGTGATTAACAAGTTATTGTTGTTTTTATAAAATGAATGATACAAATCATTATCACTGCATTTTAAACAACTCTTATCAACAAAGAAATTCACATAATTTTTCATTTCCATCTTTGTTACCAATTATATAGAATACATAAATATTGAAAAAGAAAAATGAAATCTTTAAGAATGTGCATATATCTTTCAAGGTTTCTATGAAGGAGAAGGATTCCTAAATTATGTGCATGCAATGTATTTTGATGTTTTAGGTAGACATGGACAACTTAACTCTCTTTTCTCTTTAGGAAAATATAACCAACCCTTCTCCCTTTGTGTATGTGTGTATGATGTTTTTGGAAGACATAAGCAACCCTTCTCTCTTTATGCGTACATGCATTATGCATGGAAGCTTTGATGACTAAAATGATGGAAAAACTATAATACCAATGCAATAGAAAATGGATGCTACAAGGGAGTAAAAAGAGGAGACAAAAAGGGACCACTTATGCCTTCTAGAGAGAGACAACTTGGTTACGCATGCCTTTTCCTGAATACTATACATGCCTGTGTCCAAAGCAGAAATCAAATAATTCAAAAGCAATTGTCTTCGATTCATTTCATAAAAGATTTAAATAGTTATTATAATTCCAAAATGAAAAGACATACAAAAAATATATTAAAAAATAAGCATAAATATCTTCAAAGTTAATCAAAACCCAAACTAATATTCTAAATTAAATTTGAAAATAAAAGATAAAAAAATAAAAGCTATAAATAAATCATCATGCTCCTAAATTTGAGGAATCCTAAAAATCATGAACTTGAATTCTTAATTTATTAAATTTAAAATCCTACTTTCTTAAATTCAGATTAGCCTCAACCCTAAAAACATTATTTCTAAAATTTCAAATCTTAAATTCAGATTAGCCTCAACCCTAAAAAAATTATTTCTCAAATTTCAAATCTTAGATTCAAAACAATCAATTTAAATTTAAATTCAATTAGATAATTTTTTTCATTTGAATTTTTATTTAATTTATTATTTAAATTATATAAATTTAATTTAAAATTTATCATAGATTATTTTTTTTTTAATTTTACAATTATATAGATTAAAAAATTTAAAGTTTAAATAAAATTTGAATTCATTTGAGTGATTTTTTTCATTCGAATTTTTATTTAAATCATTTAATTAAATTTCAAATTTAACATATTTAACCATTTATTTGATTTGAATTATAAGATTACTGTATTTAAAATTAATTTATTTGGGTTAATATGAAGTGGTTTTTCATCATTTTTTCTTTCCCGCACCGTTTTTCTATCTTCACAAATATCTTGAAAAAGCAAAACAGGCGCCTCAAACTAAATCAGAATCTAATGTGTGAACTCTGGGGAAACTTACACTTTTCTCCAAACAATTAAGATGTAATAATATCAATAGATTTCAAATAATTAATGCTCATAGCTGTTTACATCTACACAATGTAAGAAAGATACTTGTTCAGTTCTGACATAATAATACAATCTATGATACCTGCAAAATCATTTTGTGCTTCACTTGTATAACTGTGTAAACATCTCCTTTCATCAAAATCCTGCAAGAGTTAGTTTATTAGGAATTCTCATTTGAACATGGTTTATAAGGAGTTCGCAAACATGTTACAAGAGATGTATTACATGAAGAATTATATGAACAAATAATACATAAAAGTTAAAATACTCTGTGTGAAACCAAAAGATGATAAGCAACCACCAATATCAATGATCCAATAAAGATTACTTGCATGAGCACACATAAGTATCATACATCACAAGAAAGGAATAAAAGTAAACCATTATAAGCTTATTTTACTTTATCTAAAAATAAAGGTAATATATTAAAATAAAAGTAATAAAAAACATTACCTCCATCTATCACAACCATTGATTCTAGCATATTTGTAGCAAAAAATAGCATGATAACAAAAAAAACTCTAAATATTTAATATTAGCTCCCTACATATTAAAATAACATAGCAGCAATTCTTAATCCATCTAGATAGTGGCAAAATACTGTGTGGAGCTAAAAAAATTACTAACATTTATGTGCCAAAATTTGAAAATTATGTAAAGATGTTTTGTTTTGAGTCTATATAGTATATTGTACATCTCTTCAGTTAACGAGTGTTACATTTGATCTTCACTTATTGTATGCAAGAATCTCTTGTTTTGATTTTCAACTTCATTTTAGAAAGAGCATGTCAACAACAGATTGTTTCTTCTATTAGAAACTTACCAGTGTAAAATATACTACAACCGTTAGACCAAATAAGCCAATCCTTGATACATACAAGTTAAGACTACTTCAAATCCATTTATCCAGCTATCCAAGAAAAGCCCAAAAAATATATTTTGGTGATAATTTTAACTTGGAAATTCATCACTAATTCTACTAACTGGATGCAAATATCCAATCTAACCCTTGGATCAAATTAAAAAACCCAAAAACTTCTATTAGCCAAACACACTTTAAACAACTAAGGCTCACCACCAAAACCTGATGCCCTTCGTTCACACCACTCACCACCTCTAGCCTCCCATCACCCCAAGCTCCCATACATGTCCTCAGCCCAAGGTGGCACTTTGACCAACCATTGCCACAACCCAACTTGAGCACCACCACCATTTCCTACACAATTTGTCTACCACTTCATCCCCAAAAATCACCTTTTGAGAGCCATAAGCTGTCACCAACAAGCCCCCACTCCTTCCACCTTTATGCTCAACATCCATCCACCTCCAAACTTCAACCATCATGCTCCACCTTTTTCCATCATTGCCCTCTCTTAGTAGTAAGAAACTACACATCCTTCTTTTCCTTTATTGTTTGGGAGCATTATTGGGTCACCCAACCCTCATCTCCCTGTTTGCATCTTCAACCTTCAAAGTTAGTTTCCCCTCACTTAGCTTGTTTATTAGGTTCACAAGGAGAGCTTTCATGATTGCAGTTGCCGCTTGGCACACCATGGCTTCATTGTTGCACATTATGGCCAAGAGAGAGAAGTTTTCTAAAGGGAAACCTTTTGTCTCCTAATCCCACTCATTTGGGGACCATTAATTGATTCAAATATCATCCATCTCCATCCTCCATGGTTTGGCACCAAGGACTCCTATGCTCTTACGATCCATTCTCCTTACAAGAAACTCCTTTCAACTACTTTTGCAATATTGCTATTGCTTATGGCTACCAATTGCACCGCTTAGGCTATTCTTGTCCATGGCCATGATCTTCTTCAAAGCCGAACAAGTAGCACCAACAGTTTTCATCAAAGATGCATTGTACAATCAGGCATGTCGTAGACAATCCGACTATGGTTGATTCCAATTTAAACAATCATATAGTCAAATGATGCTTCTGCAAAGGATCATGCGATGAAAATGACCACACAATCAAGTTTGCTACCTCCAAAGATCAATTAAAAAACTAAATGACCTAGACCCCATTTATCCCATGGATAAAAATGCCCATTTGTAGCTAAACCGAGTAGCCTTCATCGAACAACCTTGCTTTGCAAGGGAACTTCTCTTTAAGCAACTCTAACCCTAAACTTAATTGCACATTGTTGAATGTTGTTTACCATGAATTCAAACACCTCTCAACACCTTTACTACTACTTATGCCCCAACTTCATGATCACCATCTCCAACAAGGAGAATCAAGAGAAGGAACACCAATGGAATTACTCCCTTGGGTATGACATTGACAAAAGGCACTGGCATGCTTACATTATCGTAGCAAAAAACAAGCTTTGAAAGTCAATGACCTGCCTAAAACTTTCATCCAGCATTGGGAATTTTTTCTCTTCAAATTTTCATATAAAAAAGACCTCAGGAATGTCCTTCAAGTGGGTGTTTAGACTACAAGCGAAAAACCATCATACTACAAAAATAGGCAATAGATCTAAACTTGGAAAGGAACTAGCTTGATCGCATTCTAGTCTTGATCAAACTCCAAGGATTACGTCTCCAATTCAACAATATTAAATGTCTATCAAAACTCATAAGTTTCTTGAGAAAGTCAATCAAAATGTAAAACTTGACTATCACAAATGTTTGACTAAAATTTGCCATATTATGTTGAGTGTGACACCTTTTGAAACTTTTCTAGTAAAATTTTGATTCAATACAAAGATTATCTCATTTGCATCCCAACAAAATATGATTATATACCAAATCCAAAGTCAAAATAATCATCTTAATAAGTGAAGATGATCAACACCTAAAGGGACACATTGGACAAAAAAAAATATCTTAGTGATTCAACAGTTGACAACAAAGCTTTCTTCATGGTCAAAAGGGCATGTAATGTTTCAAGATTTTTTATTTTCTATAATATATGTAAATGGGTTTATAATCATGTCAATTTGACATCATAAAATTAGTATTTTAAAAATTAAATAAGTGAAAAAAAAATAATAATAATTGATAATATGTCAAAAGGCATGCTTTTTAACAAGTAGCTCAAAGTGTGAAATTAAGCATATGATTGGAAAGAGTTCAAAGCAAGGAAACCAAACAAACTTGTCTTGTAATTTATTGAACTCTACATAAATTATTATAGATTTTCAAAATAAGAAACATAAAAGAAATTATTTTTTTTATAATAATTAGGTTGATATCATATTTAAGTTAGGTAGAAATAGGTAATTTTAACAAGTTTAATCTCCTTAGCTATCAAATAAGCACGGGATAGGTAAGGAAGCCATGAAGAAGAAGAGAAGACTAAAGTTGGAAGAAAATCGAGAGAACAGAGAGAAGAGAAGAAAAGATAGAGAAAAATTAAGCGATAACAAAAAACAAGAAAGTGGTAGAAGTTGCAACAAAACTCAAAAGGGAAACAAAGGGGTTGTAGTAGGAATTGTGGGGGTTGCTAGTTGCAACTAGAGTAAGAGGAGCAACAACAAAAGAAAGAAACAGAGAACTACGAACAAAACAAAGGATTCAAAAAACAAAAAAACAATTTAGAATTTGCTTCAAAATACAAGCCAACATGAAAAGGTTTAGCAAGGTTAGTTTTATGATAAATAATTGATGTAAGGTCATAAGTTATGTTTTCAATGTAGTATGAATCAAATTAGACAAGAGATAGAGAAAATCACAATTGGTTTTTGTTTGTCCCATGAAATACGTATGATACGTAGATTTATGATGATATGTCAAACATTAGCCACCAACTAGTAGGTCGAGTTTGAGAACATGGTAAGCAAGAATCTAAGCGAAAAGTTCATTAACAGATAGTCCTTTGTGCTCGACGCATGATACACTCGAGCAAGCATACAGCATGTTAGACCCGAATTGTAGAAATCAAAAATTTAAGATTTGAGAAACTGAGAAATTTTATAAATCAAATGTGAATAAGGAAAAATGATATTAAAATGACAAAATTTTCCTTTTTATAAGAAATTAAAAAGAAAAAGAAGGATACAATAACAATAATCTTTGAGAACCCAAGTAATTGACTTTAAATAAACTATAACGTAAGCATTAATTAATTGAATATTCTAATAGAACATTCTTTACTTATATATGTGTTTTGAAATTAATTATAAAATATAATAACTATGACATGATATATACTATAAGTACAAAAAACTATATATAAAGAGAGAGAGGTAGAGATACGATGTATTTCAAGAGATAAAAATCAGAACATCAAAAAATGAGAAAAATGATAGAGAATAAAATAGATGAAGAATTAAATGTTATAGCAAGCTATATGCATCTCATTTGCACCACATCTATAATAGTGCTATGATATGATATTAATATGACATTGTTAAATATTAATGTGAAATAGAATAAGAATGAAATATATTGTTCCTTAAGGCATTATCTCATGATTTTCGATTATACATGATAAACCATTAGCAAATGTATAACTTGATAAGCACTGGCTACAGATCGCGTTATGATATGACATAAAAAATCATTTTCATTACTATTAGTAAGTTGTGCAAAGCATGATGTACGAGAATAATATGATTGAAATGTCCGCATATACCACTAATACTTTGTGCTAGACATGATGTACGGAGATGATGTGAATGAGATGTCCTTAAATACTGCTAATATTTTGGCCAATGTCTGATATACTAAAGGCATGATATATACAAATAATATGATTAAAATGTCCATAATTATCACTATTACTCTATGCAAGGCCTAACATACTATAAACATGCTATGTATACATGATACGATTAATATGATCGACCAACTATGATATGCCTACAAGTTAAAATCTAAATATATTGTGATGAGATATCAATTACAGATATGATAAAATAAGATTATAAATATAGGATGATAATTATGTAGAAAATTTGAGTTTATTTATAGTTAAAATAAGAAAAATAATAATATAAAGATGAAAAAATAAATAAAATATGATTATTAAAGTTCATATGATATTGGTAAGTACTATGAAATACCTATCTATATATATTTATAATGTCAAGCATATTATTTAGTATTTATTATGACATATTTTTTATCAATACTACAAAGATGTCATGTTTGTTTTTTATTTTGGCTTTTTGTCATAGTTTTATATTAAGATATTATTACAATATATAATTTAGATGCTAAGCTTTATATAATTTATTTTTTTATATTATAAGTATGTCATAGATACACAGATAAACAATAATCAAAAATGCATTTGAGTTTAGTAGCTATTGTTGGAAAATAGTTATGAACATTGCATCTTGTATATCATGACATGACATTTAGAATATTAATATTTAGCTTTGTTGTAGAAGATATGTATGTGATATTTAACTATAGTTCTTTTATGAGAAATGGTTTTGAAAATGATTTTTGTTTCTATTTTATCATCACCCTCCTTTATGTTAGATTTGTGTCCTCTATAACAAGTAGAAATGCCAATTTAACCCAGTTGTTATTATATGTAATATTAGGCAAAAAGGGCAGGCAAAGCATGGTAGGCCAACTGCTGATCAGACCCATCTACCAAGTTAGTCAACACCCACTCCCTTTGCTGCCTCGTGCAAATCCACCTAGCTATATAGCGGCTCCCATTACTATTATGTTCAGATCTAAGCCATTAATGAACTGCTATTGTTGTTGTTCCCTCCACAACAAATTCACCCAAAAAATCGCCCCATACATTTGTCTGACAAACAAATGTCATTAAGAACTTTAGTACCATCCAACCTTGAAAAAAAATTACTTATGCTTCTCTCTTATCACTTCTTATAACCATTGACAATATACCTGAAACCGCTCCTCTTAATCGATTGGTCATGCCCTCTAATGCCAATGGCTTGTTAGAAGTGTCTATAATATTTGTCTCTTTGATTTTGCTAAGGATCATCTATTCTTCTGGAATTGTAGACTTTTTCTCTTAGTTATTTTACAACATACTTATATAATTAGTCAAAAGGCAATACCCTCAATATCATCAAAAAATAGCAACAAGCCACATCAATCCAACAAAAGTTGAGTTAATCTATTCTTTAGTCAATGAAATCCATATACATTTTGCCTAATTTAAGTAGACTAGTTGGAATAAATTACTTGAACTTGAGGTCTTCAAAATGCCAACACCAAATCAATCAAGCCACTATTATTTGAATAAAAATAACGATTTTTAAACAGTTGATCCTATAAGTTCTTTTTTGCTACCATGTTATTTGAGGTGAAATTAAGTCAAATAGCTTCCTTGGCATATCACTAGCTCACTAGAGCTTGGATCGACTATTTCACTATTGTACAGAAAAAGATTGATGGTTGTCTTTGAAAATAAATATGTATTGAAACTTTTAAAAATGATTAACAAATGCCATGTCTTATGGCCTCCTTCCTTTCATCTTTCCATGATAAAAGTCAACAATTCAATTGAAGCTCTCTTTGCCAAAAAGACGTCATGGTCTCCAATTAAGCCAATTAACATAAAAATAAAGCTGTATCTACCCATCAATATGATAGAAGATGATAAATTACAAATAAATTTTACATGTTTCTTCTATTTCTCAAGTATGCATATCAGTGTTGAAAATATGTGGATGCCCAAAATTTTTGTAAATTCTGCAGCTAGATCTCTACTAGAATGCTTCTTGTGCAAGTTAAACATTTAAAAGTAATGAACTGTTTTCATTGCTTTGCCATACATAGCTAATTCACTCAAATAGATCATCCCACACATTCGTCCAACAGACAGATGCCACTGGAACCGCAGCAGTGGCACCGCAGCACTATCCAACCTTCAAATAGATTTACAAGCATTCCCACTGAAGATTCCAAAGATGACACCTACACTTATCTCTTCTCTTCTCATAGCCAAGGGCAATTTATCCAAGGAAACAGTGCAGTGTCTCTTCCTGTTTTGTTGTCATGCCCTCTAGTGCCAATGACTTGACAAAACTGTCTAGTGTTTTGTTTCTTTAGTTGTTTTTATTTTGCTGAGGACTATCCATTATTTTGGAATTGTAACTTCTCCCAGTTGACAACTTTACAAGTACCTCTATAATTAATCAAAAGATAGCACCTCAATATCTTCAAAAAATAACAAATAAACAAATAAGCACAACAAAAGTTTAGTTGATCTAGTGTTTTAATAAAAAAGAAAGTCATATATATTTTGTCTAATCAAAGTAGACAAATTGGAATAAATTATTTAATGGTTTTAAAATGCCTAAACCCCCCATCAATCAGGCCACTACTATTTTAATGTAAATAACAATTTTTGGACACGTGATCATATAAGATCTTTTTTGCTAATAAGTAATTTGGGTTGAAGTCAAGTCAAATAGCTTTCTTGGTATTTCACTAGCTCACTATTCAACTTATTTAGCTAAAAGCAAAGCTCATGCAGATCTTGGCTTGACTTCTTCATTATTGCACAGAAAAATGATTATGTCTGTTTAAATAACTAAGCATTAAGATTTGTAAAAATGATTAACAGGTCCCATGTCTTATGGCCTCCATCTCGTCTCTAACAATATAAGTCAACTATTCAATTAAAGTTATCTTTCCCAAAAAGAGGACACTTCCTCCCGTTAAGCTGGTTATCATAAAAAACAAGGCAATATATACCCACCAATCTAATATAAGATAAATTACAAATAAGTTCTTTATATTTGGTCTAATTCTTATGTCTATCAAACTTAAAATATTTAGATGGGTTCAAAAGTTTTATAAATTTGGCAACCAGATCTCCACTAGAGCACTTCAAGCTCTGGCTAAGCATTTCAAAACCATCTAAGCCAAGGCCAATTGAGTTTCTCTTCGCTTGAAGCTATCAATTTTCAAATCATATTCATTTGCAAATAGTTACCCAACAAAACGCCATTCCAATAACATCAAGTCGCATGCATACTATACACTACTTTGCTGGTCAATTTCACGTACAATGGAGATCTTCTCACCACAAACATTACACACCGGCATATCAACAAGAATTACTTGACACAAATATAGACCACGATACTTTGTGCATCAAAAAAAATTAAAAACTTATTATAAACTTTTTCAACAATACCTGTATAATACACACCTTTAATGTAGTTTGCAATTGAATAAGTTCCTTGGTGGTGAAATAAATAATGTCTTTTATAAAGAAAATGATATCCAAAATGATGTGTCCGTTCATGTTTCATACCAAATCTTAAGCAAAATATTGTTATACAAGGCTTTTTAGAAGGTAAGACATTCCAAAATCGCGCCAACTCAAGAATGCTCAAATATGGCATTTTACAATAATTGAAGCCTGCACTAAAACAAAATCAAATCGATAGTAGACATTATGACAAAAAAGAGGTTCAAATTCATTTTAATCTAAAACTTGATAGTTTGAAGTTTTCTTAGCATGATTATTAAGGTACATTGGATTATAAATACAAAGTTCAAAAAATTGTTTGTTACTAATCATTTTTTATAACTAGTTCATATACTTTTATTTCTACTTAAGCTAATTATGGCAATAAATATGTCATACAATTCAAAATTGACAATAGCTGTTTTCCTACTCTTTACATCCTAAGGATGCAGACTATATTCCACTATAACCAGATCAAATTTACATTTTGCCACTGATCTAACATAAGCATATTTTTCCACTTTGAACTTCAATAAGGTTATTAGTATAACATCAGATTAAACCCAACATTTTGCCTCTGATCTAACATACCCGTTTAATTTCACTTTGACCTTCTACCAGGTTTTCAGCATAAAATTAGGTCAAACATTGATCAACTTCTTGATCTTTTGGTTTTAAGAAAAATCCAATTTTGTATAAAAAACACAAAAATCCACTTTATTACAATCACAAAATACAGCATACTAATAAATATGATTACAAAACCAATAAATTATTAATGAAGACATAAAAAGAAAATAAAATCACCATACAAATATAAAAAACAAAAAAGAAAGATGATACGTCATCAACAACAAGAAATTGCTAAATAAAAATAAGTTACCAGTACACTTCGACGATCACATTCTCTAGCCTTGCCGACCAAAAAGGAAAGGCAGCGTTCTAATCCAGCAAGAGCATTCTTAAGGTTACTTCTATCTTGTAGATAGATTTGATAATTTCGCAAAATATCAATGTAGTTATCAAAAACCTGCCCATAGACAAGAGGCATGAGAATTAATAGACTCAAAGCACTAAAGCTGGCAAAAATCAGTAAGAACCGTTTCTTTTTAAGGCAGCTTAAAAAAAATGCCAAAAAAAGCTTTAAAAAAAAATTTTATATACTACCAAATCATCTAATCCCCAAAATACTCAACAAAACGTCCTCATAAACCATTCAAGCCTATCCAATGCAAAAGATTAGGGGTTGAGCTATAATAAGCCCAAATCTTTAGATGAACTGTATTTGTTGTGTATTGGAGACACAAATCTATGAATTACTAATATTACACAAAACAACTAGAAGTTCTTAATGTATTAACAAAGATTTAAGCAAGGTCAGAATGATTCTTAAAAGCCAAAAATTGGAATTTAAAGATTGTCTAAACATAGGATTGATTACATGCAAACTCCAAGTAACCATATAGATATCCAAAATAAATGTTCTAAATAGTGTTCAATCCGTTTGGCTAGGATCATTTTCAGGATACCTTGGGGGAATAATACCTCTCCATCTGCTTAACCCAAAAAAGAAAATTAAACTTTTCTTCCTCTCTCATCAGACAACCTTGCCCTCCCTTCTCAATTCCAAGGAAGGGTAGCCCTCAAAAATCACCAAGTAGACAATGCTCTTCTTTTCATCATCTTATCCTTAGATGTTACCAACGTCTCCTTCCTCTTCTCCAATGAAGTATTAAACATCTTTGACAACTTTAATTTCCACATCTGTGGTCATTGTAGAACAACCAATGTTCCTCAATGTTAATTACAGCTAACACTACTATCCATAATCTCTTCAAATGTAATTAGACCAACATTTTTCAGGTAGCATTGTCCTAATGTTAATTTTGGCAAGTTTAACCTGACATTACTTGGTATAGACCTTGTTTTATTGTAACTCAGTTTATATGATACACATGCTAATATAAAATAACTTTTTGAGCTTTTCGTCATCCATTACTTAGAGATATATGCAAGTACGTGTCAGTGTATCATTCAAAATGATACAAATGACTAGCCTACCCAACGAACCAACAATGTAAGAATGATTTAAGTTTATACATGATGATGCTCTTCTTTAACAGGGTAATTCTAATGCACAGACATAAGTAATATTTTGAGATATTAAAATGTTTTCAACAATTAGGAAACTTTGAATAATATTTTTTTGGGACAATATTACTACAAAGCATAGAAATTTCATGTATTTTTTGCAACACAGAACTTGTCAAGGCTTGTTATCTCGAGAACTATGACTTCTCAACTTCGACAACACAGTTATTTGTGTTTGAAATAAATAAACTTAGATTATGGGTAACTATCTCAGACATCCTAGATGTCACAAGAACTTAACGTTTCACATTGCACATTCAGAATGTATAGTGGGTTTTATGATATGACTAATTGAAGTGTCATTAGAGACTTATTATAATCATGTAAATGTTGATTTATTCAAGCATATCACAGGTACTCTACTAGATGGATAACAATTGGTGTAAACCTGTTGAGTATGTAAGGTGAAGGATGAGGGATAGTTGAGAACAATTAGTTCAAAGAACTTAAAAGCCATCAGGCGGATATCAGCTGCCATATGTGTCATTGCATTGAAGACATAAGCCAGTAATAAAGACATGATAGGTCTTGTTAATTCCTGAAAATGAGAAAGACAAGAAACCAATCAGAATGATAGAGACAATTAGTAAGACCATAATTTTAATCTACCCAAATTCAAAATATTTTGAACTACTTGTATTCCATCTAAAGGTTACAGAAGAGGCAGCAAACTTAAAAGAAATGGAAATATACAAAAAGAAAGACTCACATATCACCCATACAGTATCCAACAAATTAAGAAATGATGGCTACACAGATGTGGCCACCTTCAACTCGTAAAAGATAAAATAAGTAATTAAAAATGTAAGAAGGAAACAAACTTTGTAAACACAATCCACTGTAAATTTTATGAAAATAGCAACTTTTTTTTACTACGGCCTAACTATGAAACATTGGAGTAATTGCTGCCAGAAATAACTTCGACGAGGAATAATCTATGGACCAGAAACAACTGAACAAATACAATCCCTATGGACGAGGAATAACCTAAAAATGCCTACTCAATATAGAATTTTTTAAAGAATATTCAAATATTAAAAAGTGTTATTTTTAGCAATTCAAAGGGATAAAAAAAAAAGAAAAACACATACAAAAGTATTCATAGAGAAATAGGAACACTATGTGCTTGATTTTTTTACAAATCAATAAAAAATTAAACAAAAATCTTATGGGGGTCACACAACAAATCAAAGCTAACGGGAACACTATGTTAAGTTACACAAAGGAATTTAACACAAACTAGAATGTTGTGGCTTCAAGAGACATTATAACAACAAGCCAAAAGCATCCACATATTGATAAGACAACATCAATAGAGATCCATAAAATAATTGCACTAGAGTTACCTTACTATATAACAAACCTTATGCTAACTGAGACCTGCCAAAAAAAAGATAACAAAAAAACAAATCTAACTTTTTCATTATCAACATTTCCTAAAAACAATAAACACCTAACATAACTGTGGAAAAGAACCATGGAACTCAGAATTTAGTATCATCACATCCATATCTAAAGTGCCATTATTAAGTATGGTTGCCATTTTACCCAAGAACCCTTTTTATGCACTTTTCACTTTCATGATGTATAGAATGAGAAATAAGATAAACCTTGTTATTTTATGAGTTGATCTTTACATGCATGGAGAGTCCTGAAAATGCATTTGACAGAATAATGTTCACTTGAACCTAGCAAAGTAGATATATTGATTTGACATAACTCACATCATCAAAGGTGGGGCTGTCCTTAGTAGTGGTATATTCAATAACAAATCATGCTTTGTCTAGGTGCATATCAATGATTAGATAATCTTTAGATCTGCAATGCATTCACGCTTGGGTACCCAATTTTGGTTAGAACTTATTATCTCATATCACATTCAATGTTAAAGGAAGATATCAACCACTTGCTTAGAGTAAGTACTTAAGGGGTTTGCAAAGCTTTTCCTTAAGTCTCTCCTGTAGCTCATAAAACATCCCATCAAAAACTTTATGTAAAAATAAATTTTGAAAAAATTAACAAACTACAATCATTCCTATTACACTCATGAAGTTGACTACAAATGAGCCACTATATCAAAGGACACATGACTAATGATCAAAAGGTTAGATAATCACAAAAGCAACTTAATACATTGTAGTGGTGCCCTGATCAGTGCCAATCCAAAGAGTAATATCAAAAGAGCTTGGCTATAAATCTGCTTTTTTTGCCTGTGATTGCTTAAGTTGAAATTTCTATTTTCAGATTTTCTAACTTTTAATCTTATTATTCACATTGGGTTATTGATCCCAATAGCCATTGCTTAGGTTCAAATGTTCATTCCTTGTGGTTAAGCATGACGCAGAAAGGGCAAAAATCAAATAAATTTTTGTATTCCACAATCTATCAAAAACCAACTTGACAATTACCTATCCATATTTTATTTGACAGCTCATTCTGGAAATTGATTTTTATATATATCTTTGCAATACTGGAACATATAAGGAAAACAATTGCTACATCAATCTTAAGGGATTCCCCAATAAAACAGCTTATAAAGAATGGCCCCTTGCTAAAGAAATGCAACGGCAAATGAGAAAGTGAGATTCAAATGTGCACAATTGGGGACTCAGACAGTGGAGAAAAAAGAGGACCAATGTTTTCATTTGGAAGTCATAGAAAGTCCAAGTTCCACACAACTAGCACTAGAAGAAATCCTCTTCACTTTTAAACTGACTTAAAGTATGTTGAGCTAATTGAGAAGAAACCCCCAAACTCAATTGCTGATCATCGAAGAAAATAACTATCGACTTACTTTTGTAAGTGGTGGCATTCCTCACAAAAGCCAGTTAATCTAAAATGAAGGTCCAACTAATATCAACACAACCTACAATGGTAGAAGACTTAGAGTGCAACTAAAAGATATCCATGACTGTTTTTAGTGCACTGTGGACACCCCGATGTGGTTGTGAAAGGCTACAACAGGAGAAAAAGTGGAGGCTGAGGCTCCCTCGACCTTCTAAGCAAAGGAGACTACTATAGATAATGCAAGAAAAGCTGAAACTAACAAAAGAACGGGAGCCACAAAAAATGGAACAAACCGAAGGGAATGGAATAGAGACCAAAGAGGGAGATCAGCCATCATGATCAGTATTGCTGTGGCAAAAAGAACTTCAACGGCAGCAAGACACTAGTGACAAGGGACCAAACTAGAGAGAAATCCGCAAGCCAACACAATTAGCCGAAGGTGTGTCGAAACAATCGATCATTGATGATCCCAAAGTCGATAATGATCTAGTAAGAGATAGAGAGTGAATAGCATAAAAATTTACTTATAATTTCTTATAAGGAATATAATGTTTCTATGGCAGTGCGCCCACAAAAAGCATCTAGTTAAGCTAACAACCCTATGGCTTGAATCATTAAAAACTTCAAACCATAACAGGGAAAAATAATCCATGAGCCTTAAAAAAATCTCAAAATATATAGACAAAAAATAACTTTAGAAAAGTATGTTTCATCATAAAAACACCATGAAAGGATAAAATTTTAAATACCTCCATCAAACAAGGGAATACAACACACTTCAAGATTTGATACAATGTTTCACGAACTACTTTGTCATTGTCACATATACGTTCACGGAGCTTCTCTATTATGGCAAATTTGTGAAGCTTCAACTCTAAAGGGTGTTTTAACATCAAATCCTTAATACCTAATAATGCAGCTGCAATGGAACAATGGGAAAAAAAGAAAACATATCAAAAAATGGAAAATAACAAGAAAAAGAAGATTGATTGAACATGCATAGTACTGTTATGAAACTTTAGTGAGTAACGATGTAATTAGAATCACATATTCATTAATAATTAAAGATATAATAAAAGATGGCAATCCAAACTTAGTAAAAATTAAAAACCTAAAGCAACATGTGCATAACATGCTAAAGGAAAAATATAACGACAAGTTGACAATAGGCCACTCATCTAAAGCAAATTCTAAAATAGACCTCTTGAGCTTTAAAACAAATTAAACAAGTTTAACAATTTAATAAATATAAGAACTAGTCCTTAAACCAAGTTTTCATAAATTACAATTCAAAAGTAGCCAAACAGGTTTTAATTTGTAGAATTGTGCAAAGTCCCCATAACAATGGAATCTTAAATAAAAAAAAGGTTAAGAACCTGGTTGCAATATTTATAGAATTAATGTAACTATCCAAAAACCCTAAAAAGTCTAATTACAAATTAAGAAAATTATGAAAAACCATACCTAAAATTAACCAAAAATACTAATTTGGCAAACCTAAGCAGAACAGTCAATGCAATTTCCATACATCTAAAAATAGCACGATAAGAGAAAACATTTGGCATAAACAAATATAACTCACATAGGCCTTTAAACATATAAGAAAAGAAAAGAATTTAAAAAATAATTCGAAATTGAACAAATACATAATTGATTGAGAAACCACCCATCCTACCAAAAAACATATCAACAAACTAGATACGCAATATACCAATTATGCCAATGAACCAGCAATGTGAGCTATAAATTAATTGTGTTTTCATATGGTTTAAACAAAAAAAGCAAACAGAATCTTAAAACCAGCCTAGCATCAACAAAAAGTGCAAACAGGCTAACGCAGTATCTTTCAACATCAAACTAAATGAGGTCAACATGCACAAAAGTAACAACTCAACTACAAACTAAAATCATCATTTTGTTAGTAATTGTCTACAACTAATTTCTGTTACATACATGCATAAGACAAAATGCTCTTACATAGAAAAAAAAAACCCATTAAGAACATTATCCATTTGGAAAGCAACATTCAAAACAACAATGCAAAAGACAATGTCTTCCAACACAATAGACTGATAACATGTTCATAGTTACTATAAAAGTCAAAACTCCATGCATACTAAAGTAGTTGCATCTGATGATGTTCACAAGAAATGGTTTTCTTCTTAAGGGAGTCCTGTTAAACAAATAAACCCATATAGTTTCATTAAGTTTAATGATGTTGACAAATATATATCTTACAATTTACAGTAAGTAGTCATCAAATAACGCATACTAATTTGTTTATTTGCACAATTTGTTTACAAAGTTTGATTTCATTATATTCAATGGCATGCTAACATTTTTTATCCATAAATGGTACTAAGATATACTTTGAAACTCATCACAATGGTTGAGTGAAGGTTTTCCTCTCTCTTCTGGCATGCTTGAGCATCAATATAAATGAGCTTGATTTCCCTTATCAAGTGTATTTATTTTGTGCACAATACAACAAATTCATAAGTTTATCGATGCACAAAACTATACATCCTTAAAGCGTCAATATCATACCCTTCCATAGTTGCAATATCCAAGTGATTGTATTATTGCATTTACATATTCCCATACCTTGAACATGCTTCATGAAAGCAGTAAGTCCTCATAAGTTAAGAAACACTGCTGCAATTGCATGATATATGCTAGATAGAAGTAAAAGAACTAAAAAACATCTTATATCCCCTGATAGACTCTTCCACTCTAGTGCTAAGCTTGTAAAGTACTTGTCAGATCAATCTAAAGCACGACTGATAAAGGTACTGCAAAAAAAAAAAAATATTGCCCTTTTCCAAACATTAAACAGGGCTTGCATCACCAAGACGATTTGAAAAAAAATTGCAGCATTGGGTAAACAGCACTACCCTTTCGTGTCCTAGCATTGTGGTGTGATGTCTGCTGGAAGAGCTCTCTCAATGTCAAACCCTTTCTGTCAACTGCCAAACCTACTTTTTCGGTTGCTATGCTCTGCTCTGGAAGAATGATTGCTGTACAGATAAAGGACATGATTTCAAGACATTTATAATGGCAAATTGTGTAATTCCTTAACATACAATAAAAAATAATAAAATCTTAATGATACTGTGTACCTTTGGATTTGATACTGGTATCTGTGAAATTTTTTGGAGTAGGTAATTTCCGCCCTACTTTTCGTTTTATTTTCTGAAAACAAACAAAACAATTAAAAAGTCAGAGAAGAGCATGAAAGATGAGAAACAAGAGAGAATAGGAGTAACTAACTTTGAAGTCCACACCACGCTTAGATTTCTTGGCCCTTGGTTTTGACTTTCCCATATCCAACTAAAAAACACAATGCAAATAAATTTTAACAATAAACAAAACTTAAGAGCATACATTGAGAAGGAAGTTAGCAAGTGGACTTAACCTCAAATCACACTACAAAAGTCACAAATCTAGGCCAACTTGGAATTGCATTATAAAATAAAATAACATAAAGAAAGAGCAAAAAATTGATAACATAACCCAAAAATTATTTAATTATCCAAAAAGAAAGAACCATATCACTCCATTGAAATCTGAAATAACATAACATTAATCACAAAAAAAGTTTTAAGGATAATAAGATAATCAGTTAAAACAACATAATAAAAAATCTGAATATTAGTCCCAAAAGATGTCTACTTTTGATACTCAAGTGATAACGAAAGAGTAAAAATTGACAACATAAGCAAACTATTATTTATTTATTCAAGAAGAAAGATCCCTATAACCACAATGAAATTTGAAATAACAAAATATTATTCACAAACCAAGAATTAAGGATATCAAGATAATCGACTAAAACAACACAATCAAAAACCTAAATATTCATCCCAAAAGACGGTCTACTATTGATGCTCCATGACAACTATCCACCAATAATGCAAGCTGAATTTCAAAAAAAAAAATCAAAAAATGTCAAAATTGGTAAAGCATAAATGATAATGTACTGAGACATGAAAACACACAAGAAAATGACATAAAATGCAAAATAACAATTCTTACATAATTGTAGGCTCATACTTAACTATATGTAATCCAATAAAATAGAACATGAGTAAAAAGCATATTGTTGTGCATAATATCCATTGAATACATCAATTGTTTAAATGTTATCTATAATTAATAAATCAATCATGCCCAAAAGAATATCCATTTGATTGCATAATGTCGATACAAATCATGCACATCAACAAAGTTAACAATCAAATACTGAACTTGCCAAACCAATAATATGATCCATAACCATACTCATTATACCATAAATAAAATGAGTAAGCATCAACATTCAAAAATATACACATAATACATATATGTATGTGTGTGTGTGTGTGTGTGTGAATGTGCGTATATATGTGCGTGTGTATATGTGTGTGTGTGTGTGTGTGTGTGTGTGTGTGTGTGTGTGTGTGTGTATATATATATATATATACATAACATAGGCATACATATATATACAAATTTGTATGTAAATACATGTACACATATATACATACATACATGCACACACACACACACACACATATATATATATAATGTATACAATAAATATATATACATTTATATGTATAAAAGTTATACACTTCATCCGCTCATAAAAGCCATCACATGTGATAAAAACACCCAACTAGAATATCATGTCATAATTTTTATATGATATAATCACCCTATCAATATATCATACTCACTCTGAAAATAGAATGAATGTTGTTGTCATTCTCAAAAAGAAAGTCATCAATGGCGACTCATCGACTCAATTATGTAATCATATAACAAATATTACCATTCACCATTATATCAAAAATATAATCATTCATATATAAATAATCATAGAGCTATTGATAATAATAAAACAATATTATGCATTATAGGCTCACATGGAGTACCAATGCCAATAATATATAATTATCTTATCCAACACTATAAATGTCAAATCACTCTCACATAAATAAAAGATGTAAACAATTCGTACATCATAATATGTCATTTGTTGTCTTATCAAATTCATGCAACAATCAAGAAAATTAACCTTATTATAAGTATATCAACATCAAATCTACTATAAAAGGTTCAAGATAAGTGATTATTAAATTGAAGACCTCTAACAATAAATAGTATACTCATGCCTAACAAATAAATCACTTAAAAAACATGAGTCAACTAAGATTCTCTTCAAAAATTCATAAAACCTATTGAAATACCCAAATATTATATTCATGTCAACAACTATTTTTTCACATATAAGAATAATGCCATTATTAATTTATTTCAAAATGCTAAGTACTTGTTGTACCTAAACAATTAATTTAACAAATTAACTAAAATTTATGTTTTAAAAAAGACGAAACTTAGAAAATACATTATACCCAAAATTCTCACCCTTCCACTAACTTAAAAGCTTAACACTAATTAAAAACTTTACCAACAACAAAAGAAATCGAAACTTTTAAATAAAAAAGGAGGAGAAAGAAGGAAAAGGATAAAAAATGAAAGAGATAAGGAATTGGGAAGGCCCACGACGAGATGTGGGGCCTAAATGACAACCAACGATGCTGACAAAAAAACAATAATGGCTACTACGGCCTCGATGAGTTTGGTGTGACTGTAATTACCCATTAAGTCGGCAACAAAAAGAAAGAGAAGCATAGCATGGCTATAAAAGAAGGATAAGTAGGGATGGCAACAAGGACAAAAGGAAAAATATGGTGAGAGAACAAATGAGAAAATTTAGGAGCGCTTCAATTTATTTTAATTTAAATTCAAATTCTCATCCTTATTTAACGTTCTAGAACTTTTGTAACTTCGGATCATTAGCTTGGCCTTATTTGACAAATTTCGATCAATCTGACATTATTGATAAATACAATGATGCAGTATTTTTAAATATCTGTCTCTAATTGCAACTCATTTATCTCATAAACTAATTTCTTTTTCTCAATTATTGATACTATATTATTGGCACTCGTTTTTTTGCTTAAGACATTTGCCACCATATTAGCCTTTTTAGAACGATAATTGATTTCAAGATCATAGTTTTTAATAAGTTTTAATTACCTTTTGTCTCAAATTCAATTCTTTCTAGTTGAAAATACATATTAAACTTTGATGATTTGTAAAAACAACACATTTGACTCCACATAACAATATCTCCAAGTGTTCAATGCAAACATTATAATTGTCAATTCTAAATCAAGCACAATATAATTCTTTTCATAATGCTTTAGTTGTCTAACAATTATTTTTTGATTTTATATCAACACACATCCAAACACCTAAAATGATACATCATTATATATATAATATACAACCATATCTTCTAATAATACTAAAATTAGAACTGAAATCAATTTATCTTTCAAACAATCCTACAACACAAAATATACAACTTGTACAACATTATCTAACAACAATATACTCATTTAAATTAAAAAAAATGCCCAAAACATACACCACAACAAGGAGAACATAAAATCCATAACCATGTAAATCCACAAAATCCATAACATTTATGACTCTTAATACAATATGCAAGTGATACATCCACCAACAATATGATACAATACAACTGACACCATATACTCAACCTACTCACAACGTATTCTTAAATTCATCCATTCAATAATCAATGCATGCTTCATTTCTCAACCTATTATGATCCTCATCCCAATGCTGTGAAACTACTGGACATATAATATAAATATTGGTAAAATTTGAAAAGACTTAAGAGATAAATCATATAAGATAACAAGATAGAAAAATGTTACAACACGATACCTTCAAATAAAATAATGTCATGATAACAAAATAACAGATAACCACAAGAGAATAAACCATAATACAAGTGATCAAATAAACCATAAATAAATTGCATAAAATGTGAACATGTATTTTTCTTATTTATCATTTTACTTTTAATTTCAGATGAATTTTGTTTTATAAAGCCCAAATTCCCTTCAAACATTACCCTCTACATCCAATAACTAATAATCATATGATCTCAATCAACATCTAAGTAAATAAAAGATATCCTAAACCTAATCACACTATATAAAATGTTAGTAACTTAATATATACATATATATAAGGGTATCCTCACCCTATTAAACAAGGTCATGTGACCTGTAAAATTTTTTGACCCTACAAAATAATGAAAAAAATGTCTCTAAAAAATACTAATTATTATATTTCACTTATTTTATTAATGAATGGATATGCTAAATATTTATATACTAAATTATTTATTTAACTATTATTTTAATATATAATTATCTCATTATGTAAATATTTTCATGTAAATATCATCCTTTTCATATAAATCAACTAAATACATAATATCATAAATAAATAATATATGAATAAGATGACAAATAACTATGTTCTATAAATATTTCAAACCCAATTTGACAATCACAAGTAAAAACATTTAAAAACAAAAATAAATTTATTCCTATATTTACACCACAATTATAAGATTTATCTATTTAATTTACTAGATATTGTATTGTCCCTTATTAGAATCTTTCTCTCCAATCTATTCAATTTCGTTGAGATGCACCATAGACATCTTGATATTTCCGAAGTTACGATGCAATAATGACAAACAAGTAGTCTTCAGAAACCATAATATACATGATTTCCCTAAAAAAGTAAACAATTACTTGTTTTGCATAATCTCCTTGTTCTTCCTAAGACAAACTACATTTTAAATCTACAACTTTAATGGCCAGTGTTCCTTTGACTCCTATGATAAACAATAACATACTTCAATTTCCACGTCATACTAAATAAAAATTTCTTTAAAGCCATTAATAAATTCTAAAGTTTTAATCTAGCAATGAATTACCAAATAGAATTAAGAATTTATGCCCTTAATAGGCTAAATTAGCCCTCCAAAAATTAGAGATAATTTTCGACAACACCAAGAAAATCAACAGTCTATAATTACATAACTCTATACAAAGTTCCTTGATTGCTTCCTAATAAAAATCATAATCTAATAGCTTCCCTTCTCTAAGAAAACATGAGTGGAGTTCAATCACTTTGCCATCCTATGCTTGGTCCTCCTTGTCCACGATTTGCTCACCACAAACCTTGAATGCAAGGGTCCACCCATTCATTGATACAATCTTTTTCAAAATCAGCCTTAAAGTAATCCAAATATTATTATACTTCTTAACTTTAACTAAATATTTTGTAGCAAATAACTTATTGTTTGCCACTGCAACAAATGGAGTTCACTGCTTCCAATAATTCAAAGTTAAGGAAATTAAAAAAAATAACCCTCCAAATCACAAATCACTCCAAGGCCACCCATAACATGCCAAGAAATAGGATTCCAATAGCTCAAGCTCGACACAACCGAGTGGCAAGTAGCAAAAATCACCGACAAGTAACACCACAAAGATTCTGGGAAAACGCAAGAGAGAAAAGCTATACCAAAGAAAAAACTAAAGCACTTCCTTTAGTCCGACAACCCACTAGAATAACGGCGATCCAATCTCATTGGCGCAATCTTGACATCACGAAGGAGTAAGAAATAGGGTTTCAAAACCCTTGGAGCGATCGATCAAGCAATTAGAAAAAAAAAAGAATTACCTAAGGATATTAGTACCACTTGGAAAACAAATTATTCAAGGATGTTAGTACCACCTAGAAAACCTAGAGATTAAGTTAAACATATATAACACCAAATTTTATTAAATAATTTACATATTTATTTAATAACAAACTTCAACAATTTCTAAATATTCCAAACAAACTCTGATTGAAAAAAAAATAACTATTTTAAAAATCTAAAACACATAATGCTTGACACATATTACACAACAAGCTACAAAATTTTTCATTATGTTTTCAATAAACATCTAAATAAAAAACATTAAGTTATTCAAATAGATAGAAATTTCAAGATAATACAATTCTTCTAACCTTACAAAAATTTCGTCCAAAAATTTAAAAATTCTTCATGTCTTCTCATCAACCCCAATTCTACATTTCAAATAAGGTTTTTTTCTAATTGATTTTGACATTTGAGTTCCAAATATTAGAATCACTTATTCATTCATATGTTTTTTTATTTGTATAAATTAATATATATATATATATATATATATATATATATATATATATATATATATATATTCTTTCTATATCATAACTAATAATTTGTACATCTGACATGCATTTCAATCATCCTTCTATTATTAACAATATCTTATAATATTTATTATCTAAACTGCATTCTTTACATAATATTCTCTCAATCTTTCCTTCATTCATTTGTCACTTAATCATTTACTAATTAAATATCATTTTTCAATAATATTATTAGACCATATCTCTAATTTTTCAATTATACTCAAATTTTCAAATTTGTTCTCTTTTGAATTCATTTATATGTGTGTGTGTGTGTGTATTTATCACATATTTTACAATCATTTAATTACATTTAATATAATTATTTCTACATTCTTTTATTCATCTACTAAACTCTCAAATCTTCTTTATTCTTAGATTTTTTATCAATATCTCAACAATAACATCCTCTACCCTTAAAATTTATATCTTTTTTATCATCATTATCATAAAAATTCATCATCAATACTCATTCATTCTATCTTTCTTATACTTCATCTATAATGTATTCTCTACTTGTTAATCATTCCATCCCAATTAATATTAATGTATTTAATTATGATTATCAATTTTTCAAACCACTATCATGCCCTCAACATCAATACCAAAACTTAACTAATTCAAACATCTTGACATTTGTATTTAATCTTCTATATAAATCATCAATCTTTTAAATTTTACCATCATTTCTTAAAATAAAATATCATCTCAATTCTATCAATACTCACCATTCACATTCTAGGATTACTTCCTAATATATTTATTTCATTGAAAAATCAATACCCATGTAATGTTACATGCAAGCTTTGATCACAATTGTCTTGCTTACTAATGCTTATAAATGTAAAATTGATTCTTAATATTTCGTTATCATCAAAGAAAAACTAGATTTCTATCCTTAACTTCTAAGCTAAGAAAGACTTTAATTTATTTCCATACTTCTTTCCAAACATCCACTTATTCCTAGTACTTAGATTATAAATCATCAATATCCTTAGTACTTGGATTCAAAATCCTTATAAAATATCCTTCACATCACTTCTATAATTCCAAAGCATCAATTTTTTTCTTTAATTTCATTCGCTGATCCTTTTCCATAATTGAAATTTTTGTCACATGAGTATATTTTTAATCCTTATTTTTATTTACTCTCTTTTATCATCACCTATTCCTTATATTCTTTCATCCCTTATCTTTTTTATTAGACCTACACAATTTTATTATCAATTAATTATGTACACAATGCAATAACATTATAAAACTAAGTTCCCAATTGATAGTGATATGTAATCATCATGAATAATTAATTGCAGTAACTTTTTTCAAAACTCCTGCTTAAATCCAATTATAGATCAAATTTTTGTATCATAACTAACGATGTTATGATTAGTTAAAATCAACACTTTTAACTTCCTTTTTTACATTAGAATCCATAATTTTTCTAAATTTTGGAACAAATAGTTTGTAAACAAATAGAACTGTAATATCCCAAAATTCTATTTTATATAACAAAAAATATATATAAATAAAATGAAATAAATTGCTATGCTGATAAATAAAGTTGTAATTCTAAATTTGAAGGAGTCTATAAAATATTAATTATCTACCTTGCATCTTGTAAAGTATATTGTGACGTAAAGTAGTTGGGATTTTTTAAAATGAATCTATATTTGAAAAGAGGTTGTTGAGACAAGTTTAATGGCACTTAGTTCATTTTAATTAAAGTAATTTTGATTTATTATAAAATTTTAAAATAATATTCAAATAATAAATTGATATATTAATTAATTCATTAACATATTAATTAATTATGTCATAAATATTTAAACTAGTTTCAACTAACTAATTAGAAAAGTTATATATTTGAAGAGATTAATTATATATATAAATATTAATTATATATTTTGCTAATTCCTAAATCGTATGCCTATAACACCTGAAGAGGGCAATGAATGAATACGCACAGGTGAAAGTGTGATGAATTGCACTACTGAAATTGCAATACTATGCAAGGCTTATAGAAACATAGGGATGAATAAATCCCACGTTAGCTATAGGAAGACAGATCTTAAACTTTATAAGTCATAAGTATTAAATTGATGTCTTTTGTGGACAATCTAACCTTCGATCCCTTGAAAACACCATAGTTAAGCATGCTGAAGTTGGAGTAGAATTGGAATGATTAACCAAGCAAAAAGTAATCTCCTAAATAAGGACAAAATCCAATTAATTTAGAACAATATCTCGCTATGAAGACTAGAATATTGCATAAATCATCACATGACCCATCTAATGAATAAAATACCACCAAATCATAAAAAAATAAGCAAATCAAATGCTCTAATTAATAATGATAGAATAGGCATAAAATCACCATTATACAATACAACATTCTTTCAAGCATATGGCAACTCGTACTAATATGCTCAAGAATAGGTGAAGTAGAGTATAAGGATTCTTATAAGGAATAATAGAGTTAAGTTCTTTGGGTGGAAGAGATGGAGCCACTTTAGTTTTGAGAATATTAAACTTAAATAAAACATGTTGGCTAATAGCCCTAAATGAATAGTTATTGGCCATGTTGTAGGTGCATCACAAAGGGATTCATAAGAGCCCACGATGCAAAAGGCCAAATTTGTCATTAACAAAAACATAACTCAAATAAGGACTCAAAAGGGACAAAAAATAGTGTTCTTATGTTTAAATTATTAGGTTGTAATGATTCATTCATGAAAACCAAGAAAATTTGTTATTATATATCAAATGTCTTCATATATGATTTCTTTTTTTATTATTTTATTAGTTTTTTGGTTGAATATTTTTCTCTTTAAAATTCCAACTAAGGTGTCTTGTGTAAATTATTTTTAATCTTGTTATGTGAATAAAACATGATCGTTGTCATTAAATTGAGAATTGTGAAGGATTCTAGTGCATGATACAAAAAAGAAATCCTTTAGGAAGGCATTGGCTAGTCTTCCCTCTACCTAGATTACAATCTAATATCATTGCAATCACCACGATCTCGTATTACGCTGCCTCATCTAATTGTGTCAGCTCCAAACTATGCACCCTCGTTGCAAATCCCATTGCATTGTTGTCATGCAAATCTCGCCTATCACGAATCCAAGATTGCCTATGCTCCACAACCACTTGCCAATCACAATGCTTCTCATCAATCGCTACCTTTGGCACAACTTTGCATGCCTACTTGATGCCACAATCATCCACCACAATTAAATGCTAACCTTTGCCACTGCCTTTCATGACCCATCAACACTTGATCTCCTTATAGGTCACCCATCCGTGCTTCCCAACTGAATTCTGGCCATAATTAAAATTAACGTCTTTTAAACCCCACCAAGACATAGCCTTGGCCATCCACATTTGCTCAACATTTGTTGCAATGACATCACGATGAATAATTCAAACATACACACCTGATGTAATAGACACTAGACATCCTTATTTAATTTGGTACAATGCAAAAACGATTCCTAAACATTTATAAGCGATATCATAAAGCTCAATGGAATAAATCCACATGGATTAAAGTAGATGTCGATATGATATACACATCTGATTTTAAATCAATGCCCAATTTTCTTGTCTTTGCATTTAAACTAAATATGAAAACAAAGAAGAATCTATGACTTACTAGAATTCAATACTAAGCCTTAAACCTATGATTTACATGTTATTCTAAAGGTGTATGAAACAAATACAGGAACAAAAATAATATGACTTGAATCATGTTTTACTTGGGAACAACACATTTAAGCTATGATACCAAATGATGTTGACCAACAAGCACCATTAGTAACTTTGATGCTACAATGATGTAAATAAACAACCATCAATACACATTATGATACCACTTGACTTAGAAGATAATGTCCCTAGATCAACAAATAAGAAGGTATGGAAGCTTTTGCTATGATATTCTTAAAAGAATCAAGGGGATTACTATTGGGACTTAAAAGAATGCTATGAAAGTGTTTTAAAATAACAAAGGGGTGAACATGGAAATGCTATGCATTTAAATAGCAGATTCTTACAAAATTTCATGCAATTCATAGCATGTTTGATGATACAATCAAGCATAACAATGAGCAATCTTAGGATTCAATTCCAGCCTTGCTAACATGAGCTCAAGCCAAAAAAAAACCTTATTTTCCAGCTATTTTAAATAGACAGAGCATATCATATCAAACTTCATAACAATTGAAAACATCTATAAAAACAGAGACATTTTAATTTTTGTTTCATAATTTTAACATTATGTTTGAGGGCTTTAAACTTCATTAAAATGATGAAATCATTCAAAGCACCAATTATGATGTTAAAATTTGTCATTCAAAACATCTCTAAGCATTAACTCAATAGATTTGACTCTTTCACTTGTATGGTTTGAGCGCAAACAACAAGTACAACACATAGATCACAATAAAAAAGGAAAAATAACCTAAAACAAACATCTATAACACTAACACACAGCATTTTGCCATGGGACCCCTACCATTATGCAGGATTTTGGGCCTTGATCTCCTTTTTGTGCTACTACATAGGACTCTACAAAAGACAGATTTAAAAATAAACATCACTCCAAATGCCTTGTCTAGCACTAACAAAGCGTTCTTAACAACAATGATGTTGGAAAATAGCATGTCATCATCTTTTAAAATAGAAGAATCCAAACTACTAAAAATCTACAACTCGAAACTGACTACAATTGAACTACCCTAAGCAATCTGCTGAATTGCAAAGGATTGTATTAACTACCTTAAGTGGAACCAATGATTTCACCAGGTGGTTCAAGCACATTCTCACAAATATTCTGTCAACAAGGCCACCTTGTCTACCATTGTATTAGGAAATTGTATACTACTTATGCATCCTAATGGTTTAAACAACTTGTGATCCTAATTAGACAAAACTTAGATATCACAAGCATGTGAAATATTATAATAGACAAACACAATGCATTACAAATATAATGGTAGCATCTTATATCTCCCATCACCAACCTTGGATCAAATTTCACGATCCTAATAATTTTAAATTCAATTTTCTCTATATTTCATATTTCAAACAACTAGAGTTTTCGTTATATATTGTTTATTTTTACATACAAATAATATCCAAAATCACACATATTTAATTTTTCACACCCGCACCATTAATATAACATAACCATCAAACCATTGTTATTATTTACAACTTTTCAAATCCTTCGCACATATGTTACACTACAAACCATGAAAGTATCTATACTATCAACAAATGTAGTCTCAAATTTACAAAAAAAACAACAAAATATTTGGATTACAACCATTTACATCTAATATAACATCAATATGCAAACACATATCCAAAACAGGGTACATGATCTATTAATTTCTACGTGTATCCTTAATCTATTATATTATGTTCCCAATGCATCTAAAATATTAATGTTAATAAATAAATTGAGCCAAGCATCACTGGCTCAACAACATAAAAACATATTAAACATTAAAAATAATTGATTATACTGCATGTAAAGCATTAAAATACCAATCAACTACAATATAATACTACACTACATATGTAAGCTAAACAAGAACATTTCACATTTTTATTTCTCTTTCTTATTTAAGAACTATTAGCTTTCAATTTTATTTTCTTTCTTATTAACAGGCTACATATTTACATAATCCAAGAAGATGCTCACAGTGTCATACCCTTAGAATGTTTATTAAATTTTACTAAGTCGTTCACAAAATCCTAAGAGGCACTCACATTGCCATTCCCTTAGGACATTCATTAAACTCCAATTACCAATAATGCAATCCTAGTAGGCACTGACAACATTGTTCCCTTAGGATATTCACTAAGCTCCACTTGCCCATAATACAATCCTAAAAGGCACTCACTGCATCATTCCCTTAAGAATATTCACTGAGCTCCACTTGCCAGTAATACAATCCTAAGAAGCACTCACAACACTACTCCCTTCGCATATCTAATGAGATCTACTCAACAATAATGTAATCCTAGGAGGTACTCATAACATCATTCCCTTAAAGTATTCATCAAGCTCCACTCGTCAATAATACAATCTTAGAAGGCACTCACAATGGCATTCCCTTAAGATATTTACTAGTCACATATCTTTTGTTGACACCTAATAAGATGTGTCATTTATTGAACATTTTATTGCTAATCACATGCCACTTTACACTAGGTCAAATAGCACTCATACATAATCAAACTTATCACGTAATGTAAGGAATACAAATTATAACATGTGAATCAAAATATTTGATAGTATCATATGCAATCCACATCATGCTAATAAACAACAATATATCATAAGCACTAAACACATGCACCTCCATAACATGCCAGTATACTTATACATGGCTATGCTATCAAACATCAATATAGCAAGCAATATGCACAAATAACATTTCAAATGCCCACCTCAAGTTTATCATGTCGGTTTTTTTCTTTCCTTATTTTTCGTGCCTGATTTCATTGTAGACTTCCTACTCTTTGAATTTAAACTATTAAAATATGACAACCTTTATTTTATTAAGGAAATATTATTTCTCATAATTAAATAAGTAGCATATTATGATTATCAAATTTAGTATTTTCAAGAAACTCATTGAACCAAATTTGTCATGAAAAACTCAATCTATTCCACTTCACTTGCTAGTCAAAACCTAATTTCTTTTTTCTTCACTTACTCTCTTCTTTTCCCCTTCCTCTCTCCATCTTTTCTTTCCCTCTCCTTGGGTTCTTATTTTCTCAAGAAATAATCTTGAGATCTACCAACATTTTTCCTTCCAATCAACAAAATACTAAAATAAAACTTGATTAAGCTTAATGCTAACAATATTTACTGAAGATAAGAAAATCGAGAGCTAAATCGCAAAATCTCATTTCTCGAGTTTGTAAACTCACGAGATTCATTTGGCTATGTCGTCACCAACCTCATCGTGGTTGCTCTATCCTTGCAACGATCTTGCCGAAAATCGTTAACAGGCTGACCCTTACACCAACAAGCGGGAAGAGTTAGGCCTTGGTCGATTTTTGTGATATGAGAAATTAACGAAAGCTCAAAATCCCATAATTAAGGATTTGAATATTGATAAATAGTAATTTATTACTTATTTATATAAAAAATTTCCAAATTTAAACAATTCACAATATTTTCAAATAGATTCCGATAGAGAAATCACAACCATGGGACACACTGACCATTAACTACCTTGCAACAACCATACTAATCTAGTAGCATATTGACTACTAGATACAAATAAGAAAATATTTTAATTTAGAGAATTCATTGATCACTAATGTCAATCAATTAATTTTAATTATCATTCTCTTAAATTGAATTCACATGTATAATCCTTCTCAATTTCAAATCATTTAACTAAATGTATGTTTTTGCATCCATACATTAATTTCATATTTACACAATCATTACATGTCATCTAGTTTCACACAACAATTCATAAAAATTAAAAAAAATACAACTAATTGCAAGTACAAATTCTCGCACAATTACATAAAATAATGTCACATCAATACAAAAATAATACAACTTGATGTAAGGTTCACGTACAAAATCTTAATTTTAACAATTAACAATATATCAATCATATGAAAATAATATTTATTTTTAGATATCTATATTAAAAGTCTTCTCGTTTTTTTGTATTTATCTTTATTATCAGCTAAATTCTTTGTTTCCTAATTTCAACCTAACTACACAACACACTTCAAATTATCAAATTTTTTCTTTGTCTCTCTTCAAGCACTCTCTCCTCAGTTTGCCCCTTTCTCGAAACCCTAGTTTACAAATATCTGGCAAATTTCCTTCCCAATAGTTCTAATAGCCAGATAAAAAATTAATTAAGGCTACATGCTTTGATTCTTAACATATATTAGAAAGATTCGAAGTTAACCCCGAGGAATAAAAGAAATTTTCTATTTTCTCGTTTTTTTTTTTTTCGGATTACCGAAATTCTCGCTGGCAGAAATGGCGTCTCCTCCTCAATTCCATTGAGCTCTCGTCAGCCTTCACTACCTCTCGCCGCCGGCGAGAATCCCCGCCGAATTCTGCTGTTCGCACAAGGGAAAGCTTAGGGCACGGGGCGTCGGCACGAGAGCGAGGAGCAGAAATAATCCGGCTCGTAAAAACTGAAATTAGTGTTATTATTATTATTATTATTATTATTTTATATATATATTTATTTATTTATACTTACCTAATAATATATTATTATTTATAGTAATATAATTCTCTAATTGCAATAGTTTCAAATAAATTTTGATGAAGTTGAAAAAACATCAATATACTACTCTTGACTAATTATTTTTAATTCTATATTCATTTTTATTTTTTAAATTTTAACATGTTTTACGAGATATTTTGATTCGTACATAATCTAATAATTAAATATGCTAACAACTACAATAGATAATTTATAATAAATTTTAAGCATTATCTTTTTGTCATCTTGTAGTGCACTTTATTCACTAAAACTTACATATAATACTTGTATCTCATCATTTGAAAATTAATAAATATTTTAGAATCTTTTTATAAGTTTTGTACTCGTTTTCTAAGTTACTTAAGTAATGGGGTGAAGCTTTGCTCCTAAAAAAACATCATGGAGAACTTCAATATGTTGAAGTTCAATGTGTGCACACTATGAAAATGTGATAGTTATGGAAGTTAGAATCTTTGTTTTATCTTTTTAATTTATTTTTTTCAAACTAGTTTCTTGCTTTCAAGCTTCTACTTTCATCTTTACTATTGATTGTTCTTAAACTATCAAAATAGATAAAAAATGATGTAGAAATTTAAGAATGTTATTTACTGCTATTAACTTTAACTTTTTGTATTTAGAAGCTTCTTATTGGTTTTGTGTATAAAAATTATTTTAATATAGTTGAAAATTTACCACAACATAAAAAATAAATATTTGATACTAATTGGTTTTCAGCAAAAATTATAGGCAAACTATTATGCCTTTGTTTAATGTTGGATTTTCTTGATCATTGAAATGTTTTTATAATAAAATGAATCATAGTAATATTTATCCTTGTAATTATTTAAATAGTTTATTTAGAATATTATGTATTATTATTTCATTGTGTTGAGATATTATTCTTTTAGATTTTAACATACTAATAAAATATATTTTATTCTTAAAAAATATCTTAATATCTTAAGACTATGATATCTCATTTAAATAATATGATTATCTTTTAGTAATCAATGTAAAATATTTTATCTCTATACCTCTCTTCTTAGAAACATGTTAAAAGTCATTTATTTTTAATAATTCCACTCTCAATAAATTATCCACAATCACTCTCTATTCTCTTTTATCCCACGTGTTATAAGCCATCAAGTTATACTTGATTCATTATTGAATCATATTAAATTAGATACCAAATATGATATATTAATTTAATTATGTTGAGATATTATCCAGTTAGATCACTCTATGCTAACCCAAATGAGTTTTTTTCTTAAAAGATAATTTATCATTTTAAGATCATGACATCTTATATAAATAATAGAATTAATCTCTCAATAATTAATGTGAGATAATTTAGCTTTATACTCCTCACTTAAGAACTTATTATGAACCACTTATTGTTTAATAATCTATATCTCATAACATTACCAAATGATAACTTTTCATCCTCTTTTGGCCCAAAGTGTTACAAGTACTTATTTTGAATTTTTTTTAGCTGAGTTCCTTATTTTATCAAATTGTTAAAAATCTTACATTTTTTCACTTAGTTTAAACCTAAGCTTAAAATAAGAAAAACTATAAAACCAATACATACATTGCTAAATATTCTCTTAAGTACTCTTAAGTACCCTTAAGCACTTTTAAAAAATTTGGATAATTTAATAGTGATTTTATTAATTTTTGTTCTACTAAATATTTGTTATTTTTCATGGTTTTTGTTCCAAGTTAGTTATTAGCTTTATATTTCATTTCCTTGACCTTAACTTAGATTAAAAACACCCAAACAATCCTCTTGCTACTTTCATCACCTCACACCAATTTTGGACATCATACAATTCTATGCTGCATCACGATACATTTGTTTAAACTTTGCAAGCGACATATTGTTAAGACAATGGAACTCGTGGCTAAAGAAATAAGTTTATTAATTGATATTGCAATGATTTTAGTTTCTCGATTTCAACCTCTCTTATATATTTTAGAATATTGACTTGTGTCTCCACCTTGAAATGCTTTACATCACCATCTATGCTTAAAGTTGCACATATTGATGGTCATTGACACCATCTCCCATGAGTCTTATTAATTTTGCTTTTGTAGTCAACCTATCTTCTCTATTAAGTTAACTCATCTCCTTTTTGCTTCATCATATTTATGAGAAGCTACACCTATTGCGTAAAGAAATATGCATGCTCTTATAATGAATAACCAAAACACATAATATTATGCTACATCAACATATAGAATAACCAAAACACAATGTAACTGAAAGAAAACCATGTAAAACAAACACATAATATTATACTACATCACAGGGTTAGGATTTTATCTACCTGAATTTGTTGTACCAACTGTCTTACTCACTTCTGTTTCTTCTTGATGTCCTACAAGCCCGTAAAATAAAAAAATAATTAATTTAAATATGCTTATTAGTCAAAATTGCTTTCTAAAAGCTTTCCCAAACACACCCTAAAATAATCCCAAAAGATGGGCTTACGCGGCACTGAACCGCCCGCTGGACCGCCCGCGCAGAAAAAGCTTCTAAAAGCTTTTCCAAACGGCTTTCTAAAATAAATCTGGCTTACGCGGGTGCTGGACCGCCCGCGGCCGACACTGGACCGCGCGTGCTTGGCTCTGGACCGGACACTCGGCGCGCTGGACCGCGTGCTCGACGTGCTGGACCGCGCGCCTCGGCATCCGGTTCAACAGCGTAACCCGGTCCAAAGCCTGGACCGGTTCACGCCGCCCCCCTCTCTCTCTCGCGTCCGGCGAAACCGAAATCTTTCGCCGGCGCTGGATCGCTCGTTTCACGTGCTGAATCGATCGAATCCGGCTCGGCTTCCGCCTCTCGGTCTCCCCCGCTCACCGGAAAAATTACATAACCCTAACGACGAATAAAAAATTACTTCTTACCTTACGGAAACCTTCGCCGGCCGTCACTGTCGCGTGCCGGAAATCCTCGCCGGCCGTTACTGTCGCATCCAAATACCACGGAATCCTCGTTGGATGTTAATGTAGCGTGTCGAAACTTCTTTAAGATGTTCTCCGAAATGTCGCCGTCGCACTCCAGCAAACTCTTCGCCTCCGTTTTTCGCAGAAGCGCTTTTCCAAACGCACCTGGGTCGGCATTTTATAAACGAGGTCGAAACCGATAAGCTGTTCGTGAACCACGTTTTTGCAGAAAACCCCTTTTAAATTTTATATTTTCAAATATATCCTCCGCCAATCGGATTTGAACTAAGCCGACATTTAAAAATTACAGATATATCTTCTACGTTACAAATTTATCCCAAATTTTCAAAAATTCATAATTTATTCATTAGAGCTCCGAAAATTACAAATTAAACATCATTGGATTCGTCTCACAGAGCTCTTTCTATAAAAAATATAAAAAATACAAATAAGAGAAAACTAAGGTTATTACAACTTGCTTGCCTAACCTATACCAATATAACATGATGAAATACATCCATAATATAAGTTTATCGAGTAAATCAAAGCAAGTAGCATAAACTAAGTATATGAATAAAAAAGAAAGTAAGGGTGACAAAAACTATCATATCAATCCCAAAAATATTAAATACAATAAAACAAATAAAAATAGTATCACAAAATATATAATTGTCAAAATATAAAGAATTGAAAATCAAATTGATACAATATCTAAAGATAACATGTAAGCCATCTTTAAGTGCATACATCATGCTTGCATTCACAAGTATAACATATTCTCATTCTATGGCTCTAAACCATCATCAAAATACTTTTAGTTTTATGAGTATTAAGGTCATACCTTGTAATAAATAAGGAATGAATATTGATATGTTTATCAAGTAAATTATTAACTATACATAACACAATATTATAAATGAATAATACAATTGAGAAATAAGATAATACAATAAATATAATAATATATGATAATCTATAATAAAAAGTATAATATTTATTCATTTATGGCCATATATATCTATCTCATATGGATATACACATTATATTATACTATTATCATATAATACTTATAATATGTCTTATTTTTCTTTTTTTATATTCAATCTCATTTGTTATTTTTATTTTTTCTTTTTCTCTTTTGCATATTTATTCTTTCTCAGGTTATATCAAATGTTTTTTTCTTTCTTTTATTTTCTTTTTAGTTAATTTTCTTTTGTTATATCATGTATTATGATTGATAGTTTCTTATATTCATATATATGAGTCATAAATAAATAAATAAATAAATATATAAATATATATATATATACACATACATACATACATAGAAATACATTCACACATATATATTGTTTGAAATCAAAATATATACAAGTAATATTATGCAACACAAATTCGCAAATCATTATGAATTCTATAATAACAAACAATGAATTTTAATAATTTGCTTACATCATGGTTAACTAGTTTGTCTATTTGACAATTCTAAGAAGTTTTTTTATAACATTTTTTTGTTTTTTAGTTATTCTCATTTTTTTAAAAAGTTATATTATCTTTATAATAACAAGTCAAATTCTATAATCAACTTATAAGTAAGCTTTTCAAAGGCTATTCTAGACAATTTCTTAACAAATTATCTTTTTTATATTTTATCCCTACATTATATAATATGATATCCTTAATTGTATTATACAACTCGAGTTTTTAATTAATTAGATAACTTATTGCACGAACGATCTTTATTAAAAATAACATAAATTGATTATGCATTTTTTATCCCATTTTATACATGTATGATCCATATCAGGCATTTGGTTGTATAAAGGCTAAAAAAATGAATTACCTTAAGTTTCTCATAACTTAATTATACTAATCTGTTGTTATATTGTATTTATATAATCTATCTTCATTAATTAATTATACTAATCCAATCTTTATTGTGTACTAGTGCTATGAACATTTAACAAACTTTTTCACATGAAACTAATGATTCTTAACTTATCATACTAATTATATTTTTGTATCATACTAGTACTATAATCACACGACAACTCTATATGCATAGCTCTTTCTAAAAGTCAAAATACATATTTTATATATAAGTAATAAAGTGTTTAATAAGTTCTAAAAATTATAAAACATTGTAAAATAAATATTAAAAAAAGCTATAATTTTTATTAGCAATACATATAGTTATATTGCATTTTTATCTATAGTTCATTAACATAATTTCTAAACTATCTCATTATTACTTGCATATGTTTTTGGAAAATTCAGCTTTTTTAATTAATATTATGAACTGTTTAATAATGATTGAAATAATTTTGTTTATACAATGTAATGTATGGTTAAAAGAATCATATTTTCATTAATACTTTCAATCTCTCAACCTCATTATTTCTTTCCTTCGTTTTTTTTTTGGAGATCCAGGAATATTTTTTTTTTGAGTTGGAAAATTCCATAATTGTTTATTATGGATTTTATGAATTTTTAATGAGAGCATTATATAAAAAAAGATGAAAGCTGTGAAAATTTCTGATATACATTTTGGTTTCCCTCCTCAATAAATTCCACAATTGATCTCCAAGTGTTCTTCCTCGCTGCTTATGGATACCCCTTTCCCCGGACTCCGCCGGTGCACCAAAGCGGGCGGGTCAGGTGAGGCGGATCCCACCATTGCTTCCGTTAATCAAGAGCCGAGAGCCCGTAGGAACCGTAGAGGATTCGCAGTTTCAAAGGTCAAGACGGTGCAAAAGGGCCCCTGCCCGTCCAACTCCCTACCCATTGCTCGGGAGATTCAGCAGAGGAGAGCATGCTCTGGCAGCAAGAGCGTCGTGCATGATGATGTCTTCGAGGACCTTGGTCTTCCACTGGGCATGTCCTTCGCCGCTGTTCTTTCCCAGGTTTTCTCCCATCGCGTGGTTTTAAACAGGATCTTTGTTATGTCAGCTTCATGACTTCGTTTTCTTTACCATGTTAGATAAAAATGCCGACCTTTTGCACACATGACTGGTTTCTTTTCTTCTATCCATCTTTCAACCCTTCGTAGCTCATTCCAGTTATAATGTCCAATCAGTTTTTTTTTTATTTATCAAATAAGTATAAAGATTAATTTTTTTTTGACATGCTGCACCTTCTCTTCTTGACTTTTAGGTCATGTTTCGAATGGGTCGGTATTTATTCACTTGGATTGGTATACTCCGTTTAGTGTAAGTGAAAAATCACCTTTAATTAATGGCTAGGACTTGCGCATATCAATCAAATTTTGTGTTTTATGGTTATGGTTAGAAAGGTTTTTTAGTGGAGGGTTCAGTTGTTTTGTCGAACTGTGGTAGGTGGCTGTACATTGAGGTGGTTTTGATCTGGATGAAGCAAACATGCTGATCATGACAAGAAGAAGAGCTTTGTTGGGATGATTGCATAGTGTTGTTTGAGGGTGATGTGGAGAGCTTTCACTAAGGTGAGGAGGGACCTCATTGTGGTTGGCAAAGGCCATGCCTAGGGATGTCTAGTCACTTGCATCCCATGCAAGTGCTAGATCACTTATTGAGAATTGGAGCTTTAATAACTAAGATTTAACGGTTGATCGTACCTTAAGCTCTTTGTTCCAAGTGTTGTTAGGTAGGTGATATTTATGCCATGCTACTTGGTGACTTGGCATTTTGAGGATGGAAATTTGGCCTTCAATGTGCACCCTAGCTTTTCAGATTCATCATTCATGTTGGTCTTAGAAATCACACCTACTTTGATTAATATCATCCATCCTTTTATCAAAAAATCTTTTATAAAAAAATGATGCCTATGAATTTCTTCAATCTCCTGCTTTAAGTTGTTTGTCGAGAACAAAGTTTTCTATTGGACTAAGAAGGAGAAGATAGACACTTTTAACACTCTTGAGGGAATGAGGAGGTAGCAATAGGGGAGGCTAAATCTTCTTTTGTCACTTTGGTATTATCGATAATAGTGATGAAGGGAGGAGAGGAGCAATTGATGGTAGAGTGAAACACACTAGAGTCAATAGACTATGGCGACTTTTGTGATGATGGAGCTAAATAAAAATATCTTAACTTGATGTTCATTGAGGAACCACTAACAGTGAAGCCTTTGATTTCAATGTTATTTGAGGAAATTGTGCGATCAAGGTTCCTGCTTTACCACAGAGTGGTATGGTTGAGGGTTTGGAGAGGAGGATTATTTAGTTTAATAGGGATCTCATTTGGAAAGCTACAGAGTAAAAGATCTAGAGGAACTTATCTGAAAATTGTCTTAGTATTGATGGCCTTTATTATCAAATTACTATGGTGTCCTTCTAGTAGTCTCAAGAATTCACTTTCCTTCGGCTTGAAATGACAAAGGCTTATTGATGAAGTTGTTTGTAGTAGATCTGAAATGAATCTTATCTTATAGCCTCATTTTGATGTCATCAAGGAGCTAGTTGATGCCTAACTACTCTATCTCAGTAAGAGGAAGTTGAGGAATAATGGTGAGAAGGCAACGTCGAAGACGATGGCAAATTGGATATTAACAAAGGCTAATGACAATTTGACCATTATACCAACAACTAGCACGATGAGGGTGGCCAAGCTTGGGTTCTTTATTGTTATTATTTTTTCTTTTCGTTTGTATCTCTATGGTCATGTGGTAGTCATATTGTAGCAAGTCTTCTTGGTAGAAAATGTTTTGAATAGGTTTTTAGTTCCTAAAAATTTTTATTAGATTGGTTGGGTTGCTCTGCATTGTGTGCATGCAATAACCTTACCTTGATTTGGGAGTGTGCGAACTTGCTCCTTTTTTTGAACAAAATCATAATAAAGTAACTTAGTCATTAGGTTCATTAGCTATCACTAAGAGAAAGAATTGTCTTGGTTTGGTTTAGTAAATTCCTGGAAACATTGCAAGTTTATGTTGATTGTCAAGGTGGCTTTTCATGACAAGGGATATCATTGTCAAATCTCTCAAAGATGGGGATTATGAGATTGATCTTTGAACAAGTCTCATTGTTGAAATGGCTAAAGAGGCTTTGCTTGGTTTAGTTAAAGCTGATGGTTCTTGCTTTTGATTTGGAATAGCATGACCAGATTAGTGCTAAAGCTTGTAGTATTTAATTGAGTTAGTTGAATTGGGATGTCTATTGGAGTATCAAGAGGGAATTGAGGTCATGTAATCAAAGTGAGCACAACAATGATATGTGACGGGTTTGATCATGTTTTACAAGGGTAAGAATAGGAAATTTTTGGAATTTATTTGAGATTAGCTGCATTCCTTTGGGCAGCAATCTTTAGCTAAATGGAAGGTTTCCATGACTGGGTTGGATCATGTGCTTCTTTATAAATGACAAGTTTACATAGGTTTAATGGGCTAAATTGTTAGATTTAGCTTAGATATGGATTCACCACAAGAGCAATTATTTGGATGTGATCATTATAGGGATCTTGATAGGTTGGCGACATGGAGTCTCCAACTTTGATACTTTTTCAAGGACAATGATAGGGTTTGAATCATTTTTCATTAATTGTGGGTTTCTTTCAATCAACCATGGTGACTTAGGCCAAGGATTGTGGTAGACATGGTTTAGTCACGAGTCATGTAATGATGAGACAACACAAGCTGAGCTCCTATCTGAATTGGGAGACTCAGTTGATAGAGGGTGTGCTAGTGGATTATGGTTTATAGGAGAGCACATATTTAGTGAATATCCTAGGCAAATTAGTCATCGATGTGGTTGATTGAAACACTTAAAATCTTAAAGAATATGATATATGAAATTTAAGTAGTATATAATAGATTTCAATGAAGAGATAAAAGGAAAGAAGAGACATGATTAGTTTAAAATCTTTTTTGGTTATGTTTACTCCATGTCTGAGAAAGTGTTTCGCCTTTGGATGTCTAAAAAAAACATTGGGATTTATTACTCCCTTGATAATAAAAGTACATATATTATATTAAAAACATCTTGAAATTGGTTGCATTAAATAAGCTATTAACTTTAACCAACTACCAAGAATAAGTGTGGCACCCCATAGGGGACTCTTGAACTTCCATTATCAAATGCAAGTATCTAAAACTTCAATTTAATATGCAAAATGTTGGACATAAGTCTACATTAGATTTTGAAGAGATGTCACACATGTCGAGCCAATACCATCTTCAATTGGACTTCCTTGTCATGTGTTTTGGCTATGATGAGTATTTTATTGTTGTTGCATTTGACTTCTAAGTCCAAATCGTTCTCCCATGCTCTATCCAATTCCCCCTGTACTTTTATGAGACTCATGAACACCACTCTTAGATCCTTTATTGAAAAGCTTTTGATGGTATATTTTGATGAAAGAAAGATTATTGATGATTATAATGAAATGAAAGAAACATATATTATATAAAAATTATGTACTAAAGAATTAAAGATATTGAGAAAAAAAAGGAATGAAAGAATATAATACCGAATATGAAGAATAATGAAATGAAAGCAAAAATGGAATAAGTTAATATAATCTGAATTAAAAAATAGAAATGTATGGTGTCAAAGAAGTTTCATGTGTAAGTGCCTCATCTTTGGAGTTCTAAAGAAGATAAATGTTCGGGACTAACTACTCCCTTGATAACAAAGGTGTTATACCAATTTGTGTTAGGCTTTTGATGCTAGAGAAGCATTAGTGATTTTTGGCTTTCTTAGGTATAAGTTGTCTGATGCGAACTAGCAACTGTTGAGATATTTATTGTCATAACACTCCATGTCTCCTTAGATCCTATGGGAGAGTTTGTTACAAGTTGGTTCCTTTGAGTAACTCCTAATCAAGGTGGCGAGACTTATTATTCTCTATGCTTGAAGAGAGAAATTGCTTTCCATTGTAGCTTATGGTGACATGAACATGGGGTGAGAAATGTTTGGTCTAGATTATGATGATGGAGACTATATGTTTAGGTGAAGGGAGTCTCAGTAGTGGTTTTTTCATGGTGATTTTGTATGCCCAAAAAATGTCAGACATCTCATACACTCAATTAGGTTTTTTTTCTTGTCAATATGAACTTTTAAGATGTTTAGGATTCTTTAATTGGCAACTTTTGCCTTGCTTTTATTGTGAGGATGGGTCATTGATGTGAATTTCATATACATTTCATTGTGGAGCAATGGTTTTTCAGAATAGTTTTCTTGAAGGGTTTGGTGTTGTTTGTGGTGATGGCTAAGGGTGGCTCCTTTCTACAAATACTAAAAGATCCAATAAATTTTCTTGCCTAGAGGCCTTTCGTGGTGATGATGGATTTGATCTTAATCTATTTGGTAAATCAACCAATGCAGATCATGAGAAAACATTGGTCATTGAGAGCCTCTAGAATCGATGTAGAATGACTTGAGAAAGTTTGTTTCTTAAATTGTGAATTGTTAGAAATAGTCTATTGGCTATAACAGAGATGTAGATTGACTCATGAAATAGTTGCACAATTGGCATTATACGTAGTTATGATGAAAGTTGGATCCCCTCCTAATCTTATGCCAATTATAGCTTTGACTATTTGTTCGAGTAACATGGGTTTGACCATTGGCATGATTGCCATTCTCATGGATCAGGCAAAGAGATTTTTGATCCTCGATGCGATGATGACACATTAGGGGGTTGACAAAAGACTTGGGATACAACTACTTATCCATTAATAGGTATTGAGTGGTTTTCCACTTGTATTGGTGAGCTATCAATGATGAGGTAAGGTTTACATCTCATATATAACAAATTAAGTCATCCATCTTGGTTAGCTTCACATCTATCATTATGATTTGTATTAAGGAAGTGGTTGGGATGTTTAGCTCCTTAGTTTTCAACTCATTGGTGGTAGACTTATCTAAATAATCAACTTTTTGGTTCTCTTAATAAGGGATTTAGATGAACTCATCATAGTGTACAAAGATTCATATGCCAAGTTGAGAAACTCTTGGTGGACCTTATCCTCATCTCAATGTTGCCTTTGGTCTTGTTGATGATGGGATGTGAAGCAATGAAGATGCAAAGTATTACAACTTTGAATTTTATCAATTGCAGGTCGACGAGCGTAATGTTTTGCTCATCTTGACTGTTGGTCACTTGAAGTCGAAATGAAGGTGAAAATGTAGTGTGATATAGTTGACCAAGATGATGCTCATTTGTAATGCTTGTTGAATGTTATAGTGACAAGCATTTATCACGAGGCTTTTTGGTTGGCCTTTGCTAATGGATTTAATGTTAGAATTTTTATAATATAATTGACTAGGGCCTATTGTTTTTTGGTAACTTGCGATGAGAACTTCAAATCATCATTACTATGCTTTTGACTATTTTTGTAATTTCTTAGACATGTTAGGGGAATGAAGGTTCATTTTAGGGGATAAGTCAATCATGACCAACCTTGGATGCTTGGAAGTATTGAATTAAAGTTCATGATCACTACAACAAGGGGTGGATCTAGCTTCTCTAACATTAGGTACTTGGTCTCCACCCCTTGAGGAACATAACTGGTGTTGGACATTGGTTGTTGTATATTTTGTCTTCTTGGAGAAGGAGAGCATTGTTGACTTCATCCATGGCACTAAGACACATGATCAAGCTTTCTCAAACTTCAAATTGCTTAGCAGCAATGCATTAACAAGGCACTCGTTTGATTGCATGGAGGGCTTCCCATATGTTCATCCAAGTATTGCACTTCTTTTTGTGAAGGGCTGTGGAGAAAGGGAGACACTTATAAATATGGACACAATATGTTAAAAGTAGCTATGCCCTAGAGGGCATGTCAATGATGGCCTAAGTCTTCTCTGTGCTTGCTTTGATTTCGTTGATCTAAACTAGAAAGTTGAAGAATTTCCCCAAAGATGCACGTTGTTGTTTTGAGATATATTTGATGCTTTCTTTGTTTCACAAAATTCTTGCGCTGTTGGTTTGAGATATCTTTGTCCTTGTATCTATTAGAGAATTATATTAATCATCTTTTGATATGCCATATCTACATTTTTAAGACATGATAAAGTTTGAAAAGATTAATCATAAGAGAGGTTTTTTCTTCGTCATGCTAGCTTTGCAAGTTTGGTGGTAACTGAGAATGCATCTAGAAAGTGCATGTCTAGGTGTTCGATAGTGGGGTCAACATGAGCATTTATTCGATAAGATGGTACTTCTTTGGACAAACTTTATTCAGGCTCGTGATGTTTATGCATCTATGCTACTTATTGCTACTCTCCTTAACCAAGGTGATGTTGATGAATCGTTGAAGTAGTTGATTTATTGGAAAAAGCTAGCCTTAAGAAGTTTGCCAACTTCTTCCTTGATCTCTTTTTGAGATTTTGAGCCAAAATTTCAAATCTGTCTTAGTTGAATGTGTTTTGGATATGTTTAAGGACTTCATGGAATTGAGATTGATTGTTATAGAATTATTTTGATCATTTTAAAGGCTTTTGACCATGTTGGTGTCCTGGGCCACCACTTTTTTTCCTCTTGTACTTGATAAGCCCTAAGCTTTGAATCCTTTGATAACAAATCCTTGGGTGTGCTCTCTACAACCTTATGATTATAGCACAACATGAATGGTTCAGGGTCTCCTTGGATGGTTATTACTCTAGTGCTCATCATGAACTTCAGGATGAAGACATAAAGATGCAGAGGCGGTTCAACATAAATTGCTTGAGGACTGCATTGTCCTTTGACTTAGCTTGAATGATTATTAAGTTTGCAAGGTGGGTCTCTTGCTTATTTCCCTCTCCTAAAATTAGTGGGAGAATCATGAATCCTTTGGTAACTATGCTTTTGTTAGAGAAATTGAGAATGCATCCATCCTCGCTTGCAACAAGTGCCATCTGCTCAAAGCAAGGCACAATGAGCAATACAATAAATTATGTCAATTAGAATGCTCTAGGCATGGAAGCGGGCAACAATAACTGTGATTACAATGTCATTGTCTTGAGGTTTCATTTGTGGAGAAAGTTGTTTAGGTTTGAAGGTGAATGAGATGGATTCATTGGGCCGCTAGACGACATTGCACATCAAAACATACCTAAATTAGTTAAAAATTTAGCAGTGAGTTGCCTCTTGCTGAAGATGGCTTTGATGATGTGGTTGTAGGCAACGATAATTCTTTGGATTGGCTCTTGGGTAGTGATAACTCGAGGTTCTTGCTTGACAGGTTGAACTAGTTGTATGTGAGGTTGGGATTGGAAAGATGGCTTATGTGAATGATTTTGCCTTAGAAGATGGCCCTATAACATCAATTGTTGTGGTTGTTGCGTTTGTGCTTGGGACTTGGATGCTAAACTTGGCCCTCTTGTCGAGGCACTAGATTCATATGTTTGATTCTTATGTTGTTGTTGCAAAGGGCAACCATTTTTGTCCTATAGGCTAGCACTCCGTGCTATATTAAGCTATTTATCGGTGTGCTTACTTGCATTTGGTCGTGGTTTCAAGAAATGTACTATTGTAAGCGCTCATCCCAGATTAGTTCATTGATGGGAATTATCTTTGCTCATGGATAGTGGGCATGACATTGTTCTTTGTCCTAATCAATAAGACATTGTTTTCCCTCTCTCGACATTAGTTAGTAATTTGTTGATGCACCTACTCCATGACGTTGGTTGGTATGGCCTCTATTGTCTTTAGGACATCACATTGGACTCCGTCCGAATTGGTCCGAGTTGGTTTTCATGAGGCCACAACTATCGTCCTCTGCTTGGATGAACTTGTGGAATTGTTTATGTCAATTAAGGATTCTTGGTTATGACTTTTGATGGAGGGTTTTGATATAGTATTTGATAGCAAGTGATTTATTTATGCCATTCAATGTTTGCAATTGTGTACCATTAGAATAGTATCATTAAAACAATTATTTCATCTTCAAAGAAATTTGCTTTCACTTGGATGGTGTTAAAAGTGATATTTTTTTTGATAATTCTTGTGCTTGGAGACGGTGAAGTGGGAATGAAGTAGAGAAGTAGCTGGTTAAAGAAGTGAATACACCATGCCGAGAGATTTTTATATAAGTCTCTTAAGATGTCTTTTAAGGTGGACACGAGCATTTGATGTTAGATCCCCTTAGAGAGGGAAACACGTTGATGGATGACTCAAAAATTGGTCATGTGATCTTCTAGGCACAATTTTTCAACATATGTATGGAATAATGACAGAAAAAAAGAAAATCTAAACTATTCTCTTAGCTTCTTTGACATGAGTAGTGATGGTTAGAAGACCATGTTGTGATGATGGGGGCATTGGGCTAGGTCTCTTCTTATTAAAGGAAGAGAGATATGCAATGATGAGGGGTAGTGTTTGGTTATTCTTCTCTTGGTGTTGTGGTAATGAGAGAGAAATGTGGACATATGCTCTCCTTCGTCTCTCAAAATCTTCTCGATGCGCAGAGCTTCTTGTGCTCAACTCTTCAATTGTGTAGAAGATTGATTCTCACGATTGGATGTGGTCCCCTATAAGAGGCAATGTTTTGGAATATGGTGATTTGATGATTTCTATTAGGATCCCAAAAAGCATCATTGTGTATCCTATCCATTTTGAATGTATAATAATTGCTCTATTCTATTCAAGTTTGCTCATTTTAATATTAAGGGTTTTTGTTAAATAGTGGCTTTTAATGATTACTTTATCACCTTTAGTAGTAATTATTCTCTAATCTCTTAGATTTATATTTAATAGATAGTTTTGAGGTATGGGAGCAATATATCTTTTTTGTAATTAAATAAAGATCTAGTTTTACATTACCATTTGTGTTTCTTGTTCTTATATTGCTCTCGAGTTTAAAAATCTGTTAGAATTCCTTCAGGTAGAATCATACACAAGACATTATTCTTATGTATCTCAACAAAATGACATAGTTAAACACAAGTAATGCCACATGATGTTGCTTGAACAATTCTATTTCAGATGCATATGTACAACAAGTATTGGGGGAATGATGTCTTCTCTTTTTAGTATCTTATCAATCAAATGTCTTTCTTTGTTTTGGATGATACTATCCCTTCTAGTTATTGTATCAAGATTAACGTCTCTTATATTTTGCTTTTTGAGTTATTGTTTGTACTCCTTTTGTTTATATCTAGACTTTTGGATTTAATTGGTTCTCTCATCATGCAATTAAGAATCTTTTTTGGGTATTTCTACAGCTAGATAGATTATCGTTGTTTTGATCTTATTGGATGTCACTTTTGTATTTATGTGAATGTCATTTTCCTTAAGTCAACCACATATTTTTCCAAGTCAATATTTATATGTGTTTCCTCAACTCAATAGTTGGATCCCACCCTTGCTTATTCTATTAATCTTGACTTGCCTGTTTATTTTCAAGTATATTATAGACGGACAAAGGAGACCTTTTGACTAAGCATAACCAATATTGAATCGTTACCTTAAATATTCCATATGCTTCTTCTGTTTTAGATTCTCCAACATGTCTATCATTTCTTTTTGACAATGACTAGCATATAACCTTGATGTGGGGCCAATAGTTTGGTGCGGTCATTCCATGCATGTGCTTGTCTCTCTTCATAACCTTGACCCATCTTATCATGTCTTTGTCATCTTCTTCTCATCTTTATGATTCCAAATAATTATCAAGAATAACAAGTGCATCTAATGGTAATAAGTTATGGTTGAAGAAATGTTTGTCCTCTTCTCTCATCAAATGAGGGGATTTTTTCATGTACCAGTAGATATAGATATTATTATTTGTTGTTGAGTGTTTATTCTTAAGTGTAGGTAGGATGGTACCATGGAGTGTTTAAAGGTTCATTGGCTTCATTCACACATACAATAGGGATTATCATTAACTTATCTCTCATTTGCATGTTGTAATTCAATCCATATGTTGTTCTTTCTTGCAATCAATTATGGTTAGCTTATGTTTCAACTTGATGCTAATAATGCTTTCCTCTATTACGATCTTTAGGAGATTATTTTCATGGAACAATCATTGTGATTTGTTGCTCTTGGGGAGAATGAATCATGTTTGGACATTGAAGAAAACTATTTACGAAGTCAAATGAAGTCCCATAGTTCAATTCAAAAAGTTTATGCAAATTGTTATTTTTGGATTTTGGTGGTGCCAAGCAAATCATTGCATGTTTGTCAAGAAAAGGTTTATGGTATCATTTATGAATGATATTCTCATGTTTGGTGGTGACTTTATAAGAATTGAAGAGACAAAAGAATACTTGAATAAGAATTTTACGTGAAAAGAGATGGGAGATGTACGATACTTTCTTGGGATCGATATAGCTTTTTGAAAGCAAGAAATTGTCTTGTTGTAATGGCGTTATTTAATTGATTTACTACAAGAGGTGGGTATGTTGTTGCCATGCCCATTAAGACTTTGATGAACTTAAGTAGGCATTTTTTGGAAAATCATGAACAAAACTTGGAGGACCAATATCATTTCCAATATTTTGTAAGATCTATTGGACTGTTGCTTGACCAGATATTTCATTTTTCGTATGCATTTTACTTAGCTTATGGAGAAATTTGAGCAGGTTCACTCAGGTGTTGCTATGAGTATATTAAAATTTGTTAAAATGACTTATAAAGAGAGGCTGTTTGCAAAACATAGTCATTTATTGATTGAGGTGTTTTCTAATATGAATTATGCTTGGTTCAAAGAAGGACAAATGATATTCTTTAAGCTTTTGCACTTTATTGGGAGAAAGTCTTATCACCTGGAGGAGCAAGAAACAAGTGATAATAGCTTGACTCAATGTTGAATCTAAGTGTCAAGTCATAGCTTATGTAACCTTTGAGATGCAATGGCTAAAGTAATTATTTGAACAACTTGGTTTTTGGTATCTAAAATCATTTCCTGTGCATTATGAGAATTATATTGTTATTCACATTACAAGTATTATAGTCTTCCATTAGCAAGCTAATTATATTGAAGTTGATTGTTATTTCATTAGAGAATTTCTCATGAGTTTAAAGATTTGCACTCTCTTTTCTCCTTCAACAAAATAATTGGCTTACATGCTTCATAAAGTTGTAGCCTCCAATCCCCTCGATGGAGATTATGACATGCTAGCTTTAGTGATAGTGTTAGGTGGAATTATGACAAACTCATTGAATATGTGTTTGTTTTCTTAGATTTAGGTAACCATGGCTTGGTTTACACTTTCAATGAAAATCGTTTGTTTATCTATCCTTTTTTGGTGGCGATTTAGCTTTACCAAGGTTTCCTTAAGATGGTTAAAAGGAAGTGTGCAACCGGCCAACAAGAGGGTGAATGCGATGGATCGAGTTTGGAGTGCAAAGTTAGTGAGAGTGAGGAGAAAGGGAAAATTGCGCTAGGCAACCAGGGTATATAAGGAGGATGTCTTGTAGAGTTTATGAAGCGCATCTATTAAGTGGTTGTTGTAGCTTTTGGTAAGGGGTTGGTGGTTGTTGCTAATGGTGTGAACTTTATAGTTTTTGTCAAGGGGAAAGCATTTTTGTACAAGAGGGTTGACTTTAGACTATTTGACATTGGGAAGCTTGGACAAAAGCAATTTAGAGGTTGGTGGAGGTGTGAGCACTAGGAATATGTATAAGATGTTATTTGTTTTGCAAAGCTAGTTGGCATTATTCCTTTCGTTGAAATGGTGGTGGGAAAAGGTCTAGTAGGTGGCAATACCATTGATTTGATATATATCTGTGAAGGGGACTATGGTTTCTATTGCTAAATTGGTTGGTAGTCCCATTCATCTGGCACATGTTCGGAGAGGGCTTGATTTTTGAAGGTTGGAGTATGGGGGTTTTATAGTTGTTTGCTCCTATGGGGCTATCATATGTTCTAATAGTGACTAAATGGTGAGCATTAAGGGACGAAAGGTTGGCACACTTTTATTCTTGGGCCTTGTGTGCATTGATGGATGAAAATGTAGCACATCTATTTTTATTTTGTGACTTATTGTGGAATCATCTTAGGTGAATTGAGAGTAGGTTATGACTGCTAATTTGTTAGAGGTGGGTAGTGAGGTATCTTTTTTGTGTTGTGGATATTGATCACCTTAAGTTGGTCATGGATGGATGGGAATGATAGGGTCACACGTGGTTCATCTAGAGGTGGAGCTCCCATATAGGTTAGCTGCAACCTATTGGATAGTTGAGTGGCCAGGCTGGTTTAGTGGGGTGCAGTCAAGGTTGGGCCATTAAATTCGATGGTATGTCATTTGGGTGATGCTATATCCATTCGGAGAGCAATACTTAGGTTATTGAAATAGAAAGAGAAAAGAGTGACCTTCCTAGTGGTGAATGTGGCTAAGGTTATGTAGTAAGTTAAGGTTAAGCAATGGCTATTGCAAAGTGTAGCTGTTAGGGTTTAGCACTTGTGGCTAGTGTTATGAAAAATGGACATTGTAGAGCGGGAGGTTAGTTTGTGTGATGATGCTTACTGCAAGATTAGTTGACATCGTGGAGTTTTGTCGCTGTGGGAAGAATCATAACTATGTGTGCTTAGTGTGCCCAATTGGTGTTGATGAAGATGTTGGCATAAAGGAGGCCAATTGACTCACATTGTTTTAATAGGTTAGTAGAAGCATTCACTGAAGCGTAGTTCAAAGCTAATTGAGACTGCAGATTGCGTGATGTTGATGAACCGAATGTGTTGACTGCTATGTAGTGGAGATAATTCATTGTGGTGGAGCTTATTGGCAGTATCTTCGAGGCAGGCCTTCAGAACTTGGGATTCAACAATGTGTTATTTACTTGGTGTAATAATAAAGGAAGGTCAGGATGTAGGAAAGTCTCAACTAGTTGTTCGTGAACCCTCTAGACTTTATGTAGTTTTTAGGTTCTTGTTTTCCCATCTAGCATGCATCGAATCTGATCATTGTCTATTGCTGCTTCAGTTGAATTGTTTAGATTTTAGACTTTTTAGGGGCCTTCTAAAGTTTTTGGATTTATGATTGATGTTTAAGAAGGGTTAATCAATTCTTGCTATGGCTTGGAGGAGGCTCCCTAAGGGGAGCTTGAGCTCCATAACCGCAAGTTAACTTGTTCACTCAGCATTCTTAGACATGGAGCATTGAACATGTGAGCTACTTATGGGCTATTGGCTACCTCTGGTGATGTGGAGGATAACTTTGCCTATCTTTAGAGGAGGGAGATGGAGGGGGATGGCCTTCAAGTAGGGATGTTCACTCTTTTACTACATCCTTTGGAATTATTGTTAGTGCTCATCCAAAGGAGAATTAAGTAGCATGTTCTCTTTGCTGTCAGTATTTCAGCTTCAGGTCTATTGTTATCTCTACTTATTTGGGGGTGATGTCATACTTTGGCTTACACCTTATTAGTTTGTAAGATCACCTCTCTCCTTGGGGACTATTGCTTTGTCTCAAGACAATTAGTAAACAAGGCTAGAAAGACATTATTCTTCAATAGGACTCCTAAGGGTTGTCATAAGATCATTATTACTAAGTTAGGATGTTGTTAGGAGCATGTGAGAAGATAACTTAGAGTGCCCCTTTCTTATGGTTAACTAGTTGTAGCAAACTTTACCCCCATTTTGCAAACTATTAGAGACAAGATCTTGTTCCAGGATACCATGGCTTTATCTCTTGTTAAGTGGATCATTGCCGGTGTATGTCGTGCCCCATCCATACAAACCATTTGGAGTCTTAGTGATGACGGTGAAAATGGTTTGCTGCTTTGGTGTGGGTACTTGTATTGGCATTTCATTCGCTACTTAGCATCGGAGATGGTCTGTTAACCCGAGTCTTATGGTGGGCTTGACACACAGATGCCAAGGGAGTAGGGGAAAATTTTGGTTGCAAGCCACGTTGTGAGAATTTTTGTAGATGAGGATTGGCTCTTGGTGGACAGCTTCAAGGCTTGGTATAAAGGCTAGCAATATAGGGTCTTGATATGATTGATGGCTTCTACATTTGAAGATTGATAAATTTTGAAGATATGGTTGCTAAGATAGGTATTGTTTAGTTTGTTGGCTTAAGAAGGGGTTGCTTTTTAATGGATGACTATTGGGCAGGTCAAGTCTTACTTTTCCTTAGGTGGACCATGATCAATATGGAGGTTGACAAGTTGCAAGAGATGGTAGATTTGATTTAGTAGGATAGTTGCTGGGACAAGGAAGGGCTAGTGGGCCTCTTCGAGATATACTTAGTGGATAGGATCATTCGTCTCCTTTGTGCTATGGTAGGTGAACATAGGGATTTATGTGGGGGAACCACGTTGGGCATCAAGGTGTTGATGAAAACACTCTGTAGATCTCTTTTAAGTGAGGGTGTCATTGGTGTTTGGAGGATCATGGTCTAGTATAGATTTCTTACATTCCTCTGGTGATATTGTGTGGTCATGATGACATTCTTTTAGATGTGGGGAATGCTTGCCAACTCATTCGATAGCCTTGGTGTTGCTTTTGGTTTGCTCGAGTTGTATTTGGGTTTTTGGGACGTCCCTTTCTTATTTCTGGCTTGGTTAGCTCTCTTGCAAATGTCCTCTCTACTATTGGTAGGATGGCGGCCAATGGTTTTGACCTTCGCTTAGGCTTATGATACTTATCATCTACTAGAGGTAGTAGCTATGATAATTCTTTATATTGTTCCCTTGAGTTGTCCTTCTTTTGACTCTTGCAACCCTTTGGCTCTGTATCATCTCGATTGATCCCCTTTCTTTAAGTTGTGTTAAGGTCAGCTTTGATAGCTTAGTTTATGCAGATGTTTTGATGGGTATTGAATGTTATTACTTAATAATATTAAATTATAATAATAATTAATAATATTATGAAGAGAATATTATTATAATAATTAATGAAAATATTTTCTTTTTAATTTTTTTTCTTATTCTTTTTTGTATTTTTTTGTTAATTGTTTCTTTTTACTTATTCATATTCTTAGAAAGAATAATTTGATTAAGAATAAGAAGTTATAAATAAGGGGTCTTATTATATAAAGAATAATAATAATAATAATAATAATAAGAAGAATTTTAGGGAGGCACAATTCTAGTGGCTTTCTTGGTATTTAGGGTATTTAGATGCTTGAAATGAGAGTAGCTTGAGAGGTAGCCTGGGATGATGGGACTCTCTTTTGACTATCATGTGGGTGTTATTTGGTCTTTGTGGGTTGTCTTTAACGAGAGTGCACCTTATTATTTTTTTGTTTTTCACTCTTTTGTGGATTATTGTGTGTCACATTTTCACAACGCTATCATTCAGGCTGTTGGTTTTTTGGCCAAAAGTGTGCTCATTGGCAATTTTTACTAGGATGGGTCAGATCCCTTCCAAACAACTTTTGTAAGATCAGGTTTGCTGCTTTTATTCTTAGTCTTTGATGTTTTATGGTCCCATCTAGGGTACGATTCTCGTTTAAAAATAAAAAGGAAAAGTAAAACCCCTTCTCTTGTATGGATACTACTCAGTCATATTGAGAGCTTTTTTCCAATTTTACAAGAAAGAGCTCTAAACGCTTTTGTTATGCTTAACGGCTACATATTTGAAAATGGATTTTCACAATGCTAGTTGACCTGAAGCATTACTTAAAATCCTTTAGTTCTTTGGCTAATGTGAGGCCTGCTTACGTTTACCTCGAGCATTACTTAATACGTTAACCTGTAACTCGCTGTCCGAGCAAGAATTAGGCAGAGCTTCACAGTTTATCACAATAATTTAAAAAAACCCTCAAATTACAACTTAAATGTTTGATAAACAAATGCTGAAGTGGAGACAATCAAGTGACAAACATCAATTCATTAGTAAATTCTTGAATTCTATGGTCATATTACATTGTTGATCATATTACACCAGACAACAAAATAAAATATTCAATGGTCACTTAAATTGGCATGTAAGCATGAAAACAAAGTTGGGGGCACCACTCAGAATAATCAATTGTTATAGTATGTTTTTCAATTATTTGTTGTCTTTCCATCAACTTCACCCTCAAATTCTTGATTAGGTTTTTTATAAACTAAACAGTCCTACTTGACTATTTTGGAAATATGGACTTATCTGCACATAAAATGAAACTACAACTTCATGTATGCTATTCATCCAAGAAAAAAATGAAGCCATGTTGTATGAGAAAGGTATGTTGTATTGCCAGTCCATCGAGCAGTTTATTTTTTTCATTTGCATATGGTTGACAACCACAGAACACGTCAACTGAACCTCTTCTTATCTCTATAACTAATTTTAATCTAAATTCATGAAAGAAATGAAGATTAAAAACTATTGTTTTCATCTCCACTCCCACCATGAAATGCAGCTCTATGATAATAGGAAATTCAACGCAAGTGCAGATTGCTAGTAATATTGTCAATATTTAATTTTCTATCCATAAGAAACGTCGTTATTTACATCAAATTACTTACTATTAAAATTACTTGGTTTAATTTAATTGATGATAAAGTTTGCTTCAAATAATGATGAATATCTTCATAAATTTATAAATTTTAAAGGTTATATATGTGTGTATGTATGTACATACTATGTATAAGAATAAGAGTTGTGTTGTTTTTAAACGTCATAATTATTTTCTAATCTTATTTTGAAATGCCTATCCTCAGCTTGTTCATAGGTTTGGAAGAAAACAATTTTCTGGAATTCATCTACATATGCGCAAAAATGTTTATTCAAAATTTTTTTTGAGCCTTTTAAGTTCTCAAAAATAACCCAACACAATTTGCCTTTTGAGTCATAATGAGACTTAGCACAATAGTTGGGAACAAACAAAAGAGATAAAGAGATAAACTTTGAATAGAATAATATGGCCTTTTTGCGACTTACAATGTGCCATGTTTTTAGAGTAAGTTGCAAAATTGTATTATAATTTGAGAAACACATCAAAGTAGAGTTCATCTAGAGTAGGATTCGCTTATCATCCAAGCCCTTGGTTAGGTTACGCAGTATGATAAAAGCTGCGAACATATAAGAAGTGAAGAAATAAGTGATATTCCTCCAGTAAGAGTTCAGATTATCTTACCGGTTGCAGTTGTAAAATGATATATGATCTGTGTTGCAGATCAAATGATGAATATTCTTTATTTTTTTATTTGGTAATCCTTTGCCTCTGTTTTCTTTCAGGTTTTAGATGATAAATTTGTGTCAAGGCATCCGTTAGATGCTGAACACCTTTCCACGGTTAAGTATTCTCAAATGCATACCTAAACCCATTTGCTGCAATTTTGGCCTTGGAGCTTCTAATAATTAGAGTTTCTATACTTGATTCAGTTGTGTTCTTCAGCTGTAAAGGAGTCTGTGTCAAACGTAAGTCAAACTCAATGTTGTTATTTCATGCATGTTCATGTTAATTAAGTTTAGGCACTTGTGCTTTCTATTTGTTATGCAGATATACGGTAAAAGATTTGATTATTTTATGCGAAACTTTGAGAAATCATTTTACAGCACTTTGAAGACATTGCAAGTGATCAAGGCCTCCAGTTCTGATAAAATAGATAGAAAAGCAAAATACAGACGACTTGGTGGCGAAGGAAATAAATCAATACAAGAGTCGCTTCATGATGAACAAGAAAATTGCTCATTCAGTTCCAGTTCTGAGGTTGAGTGCAAAGATTGTTCTCTTGAGCCCATCAATTGCAATGACAATTTGCCAGAGCATCAAGTAGTCTGCTCGGATTACCATCTTGCACTTTGCGGGGAGTCGAATCAACAGCTTGTTCGTGCTAATATGATCAATCCAGGATTTAATGAATCTGTTCTGACCACATTCGAGAAATCTGTAGTGGAACAAACAAGATCCAACGACCTGAAGGCAGTTGAGATAGGTTTGATCATGCGGAAGTTGCAAATGAAGCAGTCACAGCTAGCCATGAGTTCCTACTCTAACTTATTGGAGAGGATAAAGATACGATTGAATGTATCTAAAGCTGCCTTCAAAGAAGAAAAGCTTAGGAATCAGATTAAAGATACAAGACATGCAGAACTTCTAAGAAGGTGCATAGATCTGCTTGTCAGTGGCTTGTTTCTCATGTGTTCTTTTCTCATCTATGGAGCATCAATCTTTTCCTATCAGCGAATCACTGAGGCAATATCGCCCTGTGTGGCCATGCCCCGAGTATGTAAGACCATTTTAGACACCAACCACCAAATCGATTTCAAATTTTTTCGATGTTTAATGTGTTTATTGTGTTCTGTTCTCTTCAGGAATCCAAGTCCTGGTGGATGCCAAAACCAATGGCATCCTTCAGTTCAGGTTGGCAAATGCTTAGATGCCAAGCAGTGGCCATCACCAGGATGCTGTTTGGTTTGCTGATGATTCTGGTCATTGCTTATTCGCTTTTCCAGCGATCAGCCGTTGTTGGACCGACGATGCCCGTGACGTTCATTCTTTTGCTTCTGGGTGTCGTATGTGGCATTGCTGGAAAGCTGTGCGTCGACACTCTGGGAGGAAACGGATATGTTTGGCTCATTTATTGGGAGGGTCTCTGTTTGATTCATCTCTTTGCAAACATCTTTCCATCGGTACTGCATCGCTTGCTCTATGGTCGAGTCTTAGAGGTCCAGTGGGAGAAGGCAGTTGTTTTGCCATATTGGATCAGGAGAAACATATTCTACAGCATGCTGTTGTTGATAATACCAGCAGCAGCTGGTTTGTTTCCCTTTGCATCTGTGTCTGAATGGAAGGAGCACTTCATTAAGAAGATGATGCTTTTGGTTTCTGAGAGCCGAGCTTGATGGCTAAGAGAGGTGTGTATTATTGGCCTCGAATTGTTACCTTTTGTTGGCTCTATTTATGTACATTTAATGGACCTGTGAGCTTATGTGAGCATCTGTTTTTGAGTTGCAGATCTGTTTTGTAACATGTTTTGATTGTATTATGCAGTTTAAACTTATATTTGTACAAATTATTTGTTAATGATATATTTATTATGCATGCATAATTAAAATAACATTATGTTTTATTCATGTGTTTATCATTACAAGCATGTATATCCATCTTTAGGATCAAATTATACCTGCTGTAAGCACACTTTAGTGTATAGCATACTTTTTTATGATATACATGTGTTTTAGTTTATGCACATATTTGATTATTTATATACATATAATTTTGATAATGCATGCATATTAATGTTATCATATCTATGCCAATGAAGCTTTTTAATTATATAGGTATTTTTATGCATAAATATATTAAGTTTGAACATATTAACATTTTCTAATTGTATGAGTTTAGTAATACATATCTGCCTAAAAATTTTCTAAGACATTGCTTCAAATTTATGTGTATTAGATATCACCTTCTTAGAAATGCTTTTTAGTTAAGATAAAAGTGTTTTATCATGATCTTTATTTGTATAAAAAGGTAGGAGATCACAAGGATAAATGTGCAAACACAATTGGATCAAAAAGATGATATGATTTGATAAATATTATCACATGGATGGATATATCTAGATCAAATTTGGATAAATAGAGCTTTCAATAATTAAAAGAACATGATTGTTTAGTTTAGAAAAAAAAATTCAAAATAAATATTTAATTATTGATTTTTTAAAAATGAGAGGTCAAATTTTCATGAAATTTGGTTCAAGAAAGTACCATAATATAAGGATGTAATTAATAATTATCAAGTAAAAAAGAATGATAATTTTTAGGGAGATGGCGAATAAAGGATTGTTTCATCAACCTGTGATAGATGGAAGTCTTTCACATTCAATGATCATAGCTAAAGAACAACATGATTGATGTTGCTATCAATAACTATGGAATAGGTATAAATCCTTCGATATTTCTTCTTTGCAATCCCTTGATTAGAACTCTTCTTAAAATTAATCTAATATTTTTCATAGTTGAAACCAAGAAAGATCACATTCAATTCATTTAATTTATAAATTTATTTTGATCATATTTTGAGTAAAACTTTTTTATTAAACTCAAATTGGATGCAAAACTAAGTTTGAATTGGGCCAAATTTGTCCCATCATGCCTAAATTGATTTTTTTGTTTTCATTATTATTCTATTTGTTTGTTCTTGATCATATTTTTTCTTATATTAATAAGTTTAATGTCAATGTGATATGTTATGTATTTAGAAAATTTTGATTTTTATCAATTTGGTTTGGCTAGATTCCACATAATTCACGATCTTTATGTTTCAACTCATCTCTTTTCTTTTAGTTGTTTTTTTTCTTTAAATAATGCATGATTTTTTAATAAAAAATATTTTAGTTTATAAAAATCTCTAAAAATTAACATAATTCAAAATAATTATAAATTTTAATTTTTCACATCTCTAATGTTACAAATCATCTCTCCTTAAGATCATAAATCAATCCTAAAGTCATTATTTTTCTTTAATTTAAATATTATATAATTTAAAATTTTTATAAATATTATTTTAATTATTTATTCTTATTTTTGAGATATTACAATAATATCAGAATCCTTGTCAAATATAATGATGCCATGCTAACATGATCATATGAAAATTTTTATGAATAAATGGATTATTGTATGTATATTATAATTAAATCATTTACTTATTTGGTTTCTCATAGATTGTTTTCTTATTCTTTTTTTTTTTAAGATTTTCATAATAGAATTATGCACAAGTCATTAATATATCATTAATTTGTCAATAAGCATGTGTTTGCTAATTTTTATTTTCCTTTAAACACAAATTTCATTTCTTCAATAAACAAAATTGCTATTATTTATTTGATCACTTTGCATAGATATGTCATATGTCTGCTCGACGTATTATAAGCCTAGAACTTGGTGTATCATCATCTAGATTGATTTATAGTATGTTTGACTTTGTGTATTATACTTAAGAGTAACAAATAGTATAACTAATTCTAAATAGATGTGAAACATTGCAAATCTTTTTAATTCCTTGCACAATTCGATTATAAACTTTCTCTAAACAGTACACTCATGACCATACATCAATTACCATCATATAATAACTCAAATTTATAAATTTCTTATAGATTTCATTTCAAATTCAGTTTTACATCTTCCAAATGGAGGTTTTTCTTAATGATTTAGTTGAGCCGTGTGGTGTTGAGTACTAAAGCAAGATCACACCAAATTTATTGAAAACCATACCTTTCTAAACCTTCTTATGCCTACAACAACTAAATTCGATTCATCATGGATTCTCTTAAGATTTTAACTATTCTCTTCCTGTAGTCATTAATTCTTTCCCTTGTTTTCCTTCTCCGAGCATAACACACGATTCTAATAAACTTTATAGCTTTTGCTCTAGAATTCCTTCTTCCTTTATTACAATAATCATTCTTACAATTGCTAAAACTTTATCTACAAAAATTCTATTATTCTAATACACTTTATGGCTTTTGCTCTAGAATTCCTTCTTCCTTTATTACAATAATCATTCTTACAATTGCAAAAACTTTAGCTACAACAATTCTACGATTCCTTATTCTTTTCTTCTCAACTCCTCTCTATTATCTTACTTTTCCTCCAATATCTTGTACAATTGCTTTTACTTTATTCCTTGATTGTTTATTTTTTAATTTCTTAGTGGATAAAGTGCTTAAATGAGCATAATACTTTTATTATTTAAAGAAATTCTAATAATAAATTATTCTTTTGTTTTCTTGTATTTGAAAATTCATAATAAGTTAATTAGATGTCTAAAAAATTACAAAATAAATATATTTGAATTTCTTACATTAAACTCTTCTCACCAAAATATTTAATTCTAAAATTTGAGATATTTTACAAATTAATATATTTTTTAGATATGATCAAAATATTATTATTTTATCTTAACATAATTTTTTTAAAATATTAATTTTATTTTATTATTTTAAATAATATATTTATATGTTCAAATATATAAGTACATCTTTTATAATATATTATACAAAATAAATTTTTAAAATATTGCTAGCTTTAAACTCTAATTTAAACAATTAAAATTATAATTTGATTTAGATTTTATATCAACCATTGGGATTTGGTTATGCTTATTACTTAATATGTAAAGATCATAACTTTTATTTTTATCTTCTATTGTTTGTTGTTCCAAAGGCACCTAGAAATATAAAGGTGCCCTTAAAGGAGATTGTTTAATAGTATTGTTTGGTGTTATTTGGAAAGCCAAGGATTACAATCCATAGTGATAAATGGAAGACTAGCCATTGATCTTGTTTTTTTTTTTGCAACACTTTGTTGCATCTTTGGTACAATAAAGAAAGAAACTATATCTATGAAGTCATCCAAATTTTTAAAACCCATGTTGTTAAAGCCTAAGATGCAACAATCAACTATAACAACTACTCAATAATAAAATAAGAGAAATATTTTATGATAATGTTAAATGCACTATATTTGTTAAGAGGAGCCCAAATTATGGGATGTTAAAGGATTATAAATAGATGTTAAGAATAATGCAAGTTTAAATTATTTCATGCATGTTAATTAAGAGTTGTATTATAAAACTCATTGTAAGAAAGTAATTAAAATCTAATTTGATTTGTATTATGAAATCGTAGTAATTAAAATAAAAAAGAATTATCTTTTATTTCCACCGCTTCTCTAATTTTATCATGTTATCTCTTTTTCTCTTATCTCCGTACTGTTTATTGGCTAAAGATAATCTCACAACAGCATCTATCTCGAGTGTTATTAGTAATAAAACAAATAATGAACGAATAATTTGATATAATATAAAAGAACATTATCCATTTGGTTTGAAGCATATTGTTGGTGAAGAATCCATATAACATAAAGTTATACATACAAAAAAAAATGTAAATAACATACTTATAATTATTTAATAATATAAAAATATGGATTAATGAAACCATCTAAATTATGAATTATATTAAGTAATAAAAAAAATTATGCAAATGATCAAACTTATGTTTGTACTTAGTTAAAATTGGCATTGAGTAAAAAAAAATTATTAGAATGGTAAATAGCTCAATCTTATATTATAGAAATGATATATTGAAATAAGATGGAAGCGATTAATTTATTATAGACAACATGACTCAAAGAGAAGTGCCTTTGAAGAATGTAATAATAATGTCATTAATTAAACTTCGTAATTATTCAGCTGCTTAACAGACGATCAGACCGTTAGTCGGAAGAATTCAAACCAGGAAAATCAATGATATATATATATAATGGAGACGATGAAGAGGGAAGGCATGAACTTTCTGTTAAAAGGAAAACCAAACTTTACATCAGGAAAACCTAAGCTTAGGGTAGCCCTAGCTAACTGAGCAAGAAGAGAGAGAGAGAGAGAGAAGGAGGCGGGACCGAAGCTAATGCCGTATGAAGCTGCTGTTATGCACTGGAGCGACGGCTAACTAAAGACACACCGTCGGCTTCCAAAGCGAGCAGAAGGAGACAGGAGTCCCCTTCCATAGCAACACCACCGCGGCATTCACAACTTTCAGCTCCCAGTTTCCATCGTACTTCCTCAACAAATCCTTCCCCGTCTCCACCGCATCTTCTCCAAAACTCTCCTTCCTAAACCCTGCGCCATGCATCCTCTCCTTCCATCTCTCCCTGCCCTCTCTTCCCGCTTCCTCCTCCAAAAACCTAGCTGCCTCCGCCTCCACAATCCTCCTCTCCTCACACTCTCTACCGTTAAACGCTGCGCTCGTCGACTCAAGAAACCTCCACAGCAACTCCGACCTGCTGCCAAAGCTGCCCTTCCCTCCTCCTTCCTCCTCTGTCTCCTTCTCCGTTTCACTCAGGACCACCAGATCTGGTTCCATCTCCCTCACCGCACTCAGCAACCCCAACCCTGCCCTCTCTGCTCGAAACTGCCCGCATAACACCACCACAGTGGCCTCACTCTCCTGCCTTGCCATTCCCATCCCTAATAAAGCATCCTCTCTTTCTACTCTCAGATTCAGCCCGATCGATTTCGCATATCGCATAAGTTGCGGCCCGTAATCGTATCCCACAGGCGTCGACCCGAATGGGCCTCCCGCTCCATCCCTTGCCGCCGTCAGCGTCACAATGTTCGGCGCTCCCCCTACCCGCCGCGCTAGCGCCTCGAGCAGCGTTGGCCACTGCAAGCCGTGCGACACCCCCATATCCACCACGTGCAGCCTCCTTCTACCAGCAGCTACCGTCATGATCGCCATGTTCGCCAGGCAGTTCGGCACCGCGAACCAGGGGTTGACCTCGTGGAACTTCATGAGAGCCGATAGGAATGCTCTAGTGTCCGTGGTCATCATCAAGGCCATCGATGCCGAACCCAATGAGTTTCCTCCGATTCCCACGGTTGATAGTTGGCGTGTTAGTGCTTGGAGGCCGTAGAAGGCGAGGCGTTGGTTCGTGTCGCCGAATTGGGATGCCAGTTCCTGAAGAACGTAGAGAAGATGTTGCGCTCTAGAGAGATTGGCGGCGTCGATGGCTGCCGCTAGGGGGTTCAGCAGCTGCTCCGCCCACCTCGCATCCCTGCAGCCTCCTTCACAGGAGGAGTTCCCGCTGTTTACCTTTCTGAGAGTCCCTTTCTTCCAGTTCTGCGGCTTGCGTTCCTCTTCGTTCCTGTCGCTGCCCTGGTTTCCGGAGAGTATATTTGTACGCCTTTGTGGTGCCTGCTGTTTCACCCGTAACTTCCTTTTCTTGGAGAGTTCTGAGTGAGGTGCCGCAGGCAGCTTCTCCACGGTGGTCTTCGGTGCTGTGTTAGCGGTTGGGTTGCTCTGGCGGTGGCTTTGGTTTTGTTCTTGTGCCCACCAGTCATAGTCAGCGGTGCTTTCGGGGATTGTATAAGGCCAAGATTCGTCCAACCAATCCATTAATGGGTACTGATGTTGAGGTGTGATTACAGAAGTTTTTGGTAGGCGTCTAATCCTTCCCCTGAAGAAATTGCTATGAATTGCTTGGTTAATATCAAGATTAAATGTTACATGGTGTGAAGAGAGAAGAGAAGAGCGGTAGAGAAGGGGCCGGAACAAAGAAGAGAGTAAGAACAAGTGCTTAAGTTTTATGAGCTTCGACTCCTCCGTTACTAAATTTGAAGACTATTTATAATAGAAGAATCCGGGTAGAACAGTGGAGCTATTTAAAGCTATACTAGCACAAAATAGCTTCGGCAACTTGTTACTTGTTTAATGGTACTGCTTTTTGGGGATTGGTTGTTTTGATTAATGCATTAATGGGTTGGGTTTTATGAGGCCTAATCAATGGGCGGATTGAGTTGGGCATGGTCTGGGATGAGTTTGTCAAGGGCAATAGATGAAGTTCTTGAGCCTGCCCAAGCCCTACAGCCGGACCTGACTGTGTTTGGCCAACCCATCTCATAGGCAGGCAGTCAGGAACTATCAATAGGTTTTCTTAGCCCAAAAACTATTAAATGATAATTCTGAAAACACAATTATAGAATGAAAAACATATTTAAAGGCCAAAATTTATGTTCTCACGGATGGATTTATGATTGCTACTAACATCTAGGATATTTTTGTCGTGCTTCACAACTTGTGCCCCATATGCTGGCCAAAATTGCGTTAGATTTGAATGGCCAAGCAAAAGGGAGAGAATATAATAGAAAGTCTAGTTGGAGAGGAAATTCTTGAGGTAATCCAAATAAAGGGAGGAAGATAAAAAGTGGAGACAAAAAGTTCACTAACTTTGAAAATTCAAATTGAAAAAAAAAACAATATCTCCTTTTGTGTCAAAAGAAGGGGCTTTTACTGTTCTTGTTCTAGGGTAAGATAGCAAATCCCCTTGTGTTATAGGTCTTTCGACTAGAAGATCGAGGAAAATGATTAAAGAATAAAGGAAAAAAGATTGAGAATCACTTGAGGGTTGAAATATGTTATAAAATGATGCATCCATAACAAGGAAATTCCTTCTTGGCTTAAAAAAGTGGTTTTTTATTTTTTCGTCGGGGGGTTTTTATATGGAAGTTCAATGATTGAATCTATCTTTGAAGTCAACCATTGTCGTTGATGCGATTGGTGACTTGTAATAGGTGAGAAGATATTTATTAGTAATGAAAGTTCTGGAGCATAGTATATTACATTATGACATATAATAGTAATCTTGAAAAATCATGGGCAATTGGGGAGGAGGGGTAATACTGGATGCTAATCTCTGGATGTTTGGTTTAGTAGTTGGATACCACCGTTTGGATGCATAAAATGTAACGCCCTATTGGTGGAGGAAATACATCTTACAAAGAATCTTTTGATGGTTACTAAAGATGACAATAGAATTAATATGATGTTAAGAGAACTAGAATTAGGAAGATGAGAGAGTGTCCTGCTGAGAGGCATAAAACCCACAACTAGGGAGAAGAAAGCCCTCGTAGAGCGAGATGAGATCCTTGCTAGAGAGGTTTGGAGGCATTGCTGAGTTTTACTCGTTGTGGGACAAGTGATTTCTCTCTAGGGAGTTGGAGCCCTGAGTGATTGTGGAAGTTGGGATGGAATCTATTATGGGTCAATGATTTGGCCCATCCAAAAAGGTGGAAGCATCATAGAAAGCATTCCCAAAAGACCTAGGCTGATTTAAATCCATTTGGGAGGTTTGTTGATTGGAGGTAGTTATTCCAAGCGAGACGAGACGAGATCCTTGCTAGAGATGTTTGGAGGCATTGCTGAGTTTTACTCGTTGTGGGACAAGTGATTTCTCTCAAGGGAGTTGGAGCCCTGAGTGATTGTGGAAGTTGGGATGGAATCTATTATGGGTCAATGATTTGGCCTATCCAAAAAGGTGGAAGCATCATAGAAAGCATTCCCAAAAGACCTAGGCTGATTTAAATCCATTTGGGAGGTTTGTTGATTGGAGGTAGTTATTTCAAGCGAGACGAGACGAGATCCTTGCTAGAGAGGTTTGGAGGCATTGCTGAGTTTTACTCGTTGTGGGACAAGTGATTTCTCTCTAGGGAGTTGGAGCCCTGAGTGATTGTGGAAGTTGGGATGGAATCTATTATGGGTCAATGATTTGGCCCATCCAAAAAGGTGGAAGCATCATAGAAAGCATTCCCAAAAGCCCTAGGCTGATTTAAATCCATTTGGGAGGTTTGTTGATTGGAGGTAGTTATTCCAAGCGAGACGAGACGAGATCCTTGCTAGAGAGGTTTGGAGGCATTGCTGAGTTTTACTCGTTGTGGGACAAGTGATTTCTCTCTAGGGAGTTGGAGCCCTGAGTGATTGTGGAGGTTGGGATGGAATCTATTATGGGTCAATGATTTGGCCCATCCAAAAAGGTGGAAGCATCATGGAAAGCATTCCCAAAAGACCTAGGCTGATTTAAATCCATTTGGGAGGTTTGTTGATTGGAGGTAGTTATTCCAAGCGAGACGAGACGAGATCCTTGCTAGAGATGTTTGGAGGCATTGCTGAGTTTTACTCGTTGTGGGACAAGTGATTTCTCTCAAGGGAGTTGGAGCCCTGAGTGATTGTGGAAGTTGGGATGGAATCTATTATGGGTCAATGATTTGGCCCATCCAAAAAGGTGGAAGCATCATAGAAAGCATTCCCAAAAGACCTAGGCTGATTTAAATCCATTTGGGAGGTTTGTTGATTGGAGGTAGTTATTCCAAGCGAGACGAGACGAGATCCTTGCTAGAGAGGTTTGGAGGCATTGCTGAGTTTTACTCGTTGTGGGACAAGTGATTTCTCTCTAGGGAGTTGGAGCCCTGAGTGATTGTGGAAGTTGGGATGGAATCTATTATGGGTCAATGATTTGGCCCATCCAAAAAGGTGGAAGCATCATAGAAAGCATTCCCAAAAGCCCTAGGCTGATTTAAATCCATTTGGGAGGTTTGTTGATTGGAGGTAGTTATTCCAAGCGAGACGAGACGAGATCCTTGCTAGAGAGGTTTGGAGGCATTGCTGAGTTTTACTCGTTGTGGGACAAGTGATTTCTCTCTAGGGAGTTGGAGCCCTGAGTGATTGTGGAAGTTGGGATGGAATCTATTATGGGTCAATGATTTGGCCCATCCAAAAAGGTGGAAGCATCATGGAAAGCATTCCCAAAAGACCTAGGCTGATTTAAATCCATTTGGGAGGTTTGTTGATTGGAGGTAGTTATTCCAAGCGAGACGAGACGAGATCCTTGCTAGAGATGTTTGGAGGCATTGCTGAGTTTTACTCGTTGTGGGACAAGTGATTTCTCTCTAGGGAGTTGGAGCCCTGAGTGATTGTGGAAGTTGGGATGGAATCTATTATGGGTCAATGATTTGGCCCATCCAAAAAGGTGGAAGCATCATGGAAAGCATTCCCAAAAGACCTAGGCTGATTTAAATCCATTTGGGAGGTTTGTTGATTGGAGGTAGTTATTCCAAGCGAGACGAGACGAGATCCTTGCTAGAGAGGTTTGGAGGCATTGCTGAGTTTTACTCGTTGTGGGACAAGTGATTTCTCTCTAGGGAGTTGGAGCCCTGAGTGATTGTGGAAGTTGGGATGGAATCTATTATGGGTCAATGATTTGGCCCATCCAAAAAGGTGGAAGCATCATAGAAAGCATTCCCAAAAGCCCTAGGCTGATTTAAATCCATTTGGGAGGTTTGTTGATTGGAGGTAGTTATTCCAAGCGAGACGAGACGAGATCCTTGCTAGAGAGGTTTGGAGGCATTGCTGAGTTTTACTCGTTGTGGGACAAGTGATTTCTCTCTAGGGAGTTGGAGCCCTGAGTGATTGTGGAAGTTGGGATGGAATCTATTATGGGTCAATGATTTGGCCCATCCAAAAAGGTGGAAGCATCATGGAAAGCATTCCCAAAAGACCTAGGCTGATTTAAATCCATTTGGGAGGTTTGTTGATTGGAGGTAGTTATTCCAAGCGACCTTTCATGTACCATGTGATACGAGCTAAAAGTTGTTGGCAAGATTAGCATTAATGCTGATATGAAACAGCATCCTTTGCTGATCTTTGCTTTAGCATTTGATTTGTGGTTGAACCGACTCCTGTAGTCATTGTTTCAACAGCACAAAAGTAGGACAGTCATGATCATGCACGTTTCAAGTGAGATTCGGATCTCAGCTTGCTATATAACCACAAGGTAAGTCACTTGTACAGTCCCAGCACTTCTTCGAGGACAACAAATTTCAAGCTCTGCTTACCTTCATTGCTTTGCATTGTATTTAATGATCATAGGTGACAGAACTTATAAATCCTGAAATACCAGTATTCAATTTTCTGTGAAGTGCATTCCATATCCCCAAAGAACATTTTAACTTGTGGGATTCAGCTTTTGTTAATTTTGAGATATATCAAAGGCGCTTAGTTATGAACTCAATCACCTTGCTTTTATTTTTTTAAGCAAAGTTAAGATATATAGCCAGGTGCATGCATAGTGTAAAGGCTAGTTGACGAGTTGGTCAATTTTTTTAGTTATTTAGTAAATAAAAGTCATATATAAATTTGACTTGAGTCGGGTTGGGGATGAAGCATTTGAGAGCTAGCACCTGCTGAATGGTCCACCAATTGATCAGGTCTAGGCTTGACAAGGCATTTCATTTACTTATGAGTTCTTTCTACCAATGATAGCAACTGTAAATTACTGTCATATATTTCTGTAGAAAAAGTCTAATGTTTTTCAATCTGGACATTTGCGTGCTGCACGAATTAACTTACAATTACAATAGTGGTTGCCTGGTAAAAACTTCAGGATATGAACTCCTTTGGGTAAATGCTCTCCCTCTCTTTAATTTATTTATTTTTCTTGTTTACCTGATTTTTTAGTAGTGTAATAAGCACTGAAGATTAAGGGGAAGGCATTGGAATTTCCTATACTTTTCAAAGTTTTACTTTACCCTAGTCAGCAATCAGAGCTCTGAATATTTATTCAAGGTAATTAGAGGAATCTTTACAGTTTTTATATAAGTTGGAATCACGCTGTGATTGTCTTGATAGATGATTTGGACAGCAACCTAAGGATTGATTTTTTTTTATGTTTCTTGATTTAACGATCCCTTCCAAATTCCTTTCACTCTGTTAGATCGTATACCCTTTCTTTTTTGCATCCTTTCATAGAAGTTTTCATGTTACATAACAATCCAAGTGTCATTTAATCATTATATTGAGGAAGTTTATTCAAGTTTCCTTTTTTGACTTCTATCTGAAAAAATTTTTTCTACAACTTGACACTGGAAAACGAAGAAGGATTATCAACTGTTGTAATAATAGATCCAATCCACTGAAGCACATTGCAGATCGTCTTCTTATGAGCAGGCCATTATTACTTGAATCCAAGGAAACAAAACACAGCTGATGTGCTTTGTGTTCCCTCATTGTGTTCATTGTTTTTTTCTTTCTCGATTTTTCAGTTGTCCTGTGACCAAAAAAACATCAGGGCGAAAGATTGGATGAAGTGTAGGCTGAAACTATGTTGAGATAACTTTGCAATTAAAATTGATTAGTACTTTTTTACTGTATACTATCAAGTATCCTATTGGTGATCTTAACTCTTTCTATGATGTAGTACAATTCAATAGAATTTGAAGTGTCTCAGGGAAGAACTAATCAGGGATATCAACTGGGAAGGCTCTGAACAATCAGGGAGGGGGGACACAAGTTATTGGGAGTTTTTCTATTGTTATGCTTTTGATTAACTCAAGGTTTGCTGCTTTGCCAAAAGTGCATGAATTGTTCCATCTGTATCCCTCATTTATTCCCTTAACAAAAACAACCTTAAAGGGGTCCACTGTGTGCAAGCTCTGCCGCATTCTTAATGGTGAGGGCATGTGGAATGCTATTTCAGTGCCTGATCTTTTCGTTCTATTTCTGCTATCAAGCTTGGGAGTGCGGCCAGAATTTTAAAGCGACATCAACGTGCGCATATTTCTATTGTTCAAAAGTATCGAGCACACTACTTGTTTTTTAATTGGCACGCAATGTTAACTTCAATTGGCATGTTCACTTGTTTCAAGAACTTGTCATTTATTTTCTGGTTTGGAGCTGCTGTTACAAGAAATGTATGCTAATACAATAACCTTATCTCATCATAACTATTGTTGTCAGTAAATTTGAATCCAAGCGTCTGAATTATCTAAGTTCCCAAGCCTGTATTGCTGTTGTTTTGGAAACTTACTTTTCTTTAAGCGGAAGTACTAGCAAAAATTTTTAATTAACATCCATCTTTAGTCACCTTTCAAATATTCTTTAAAAAAATGTTTGATGCTAAAAATTTGTGTGCATATTCTCACGAAGAATGCCACTCTACCAAAAGTTTAAGTGTTGCAATTTACATTAGGAAATCAAAGACTGGATTAGAGAGTCATAGAGAGGCCTGATGAGACCATTCATTCAGTAATCACAAAGCTTATTTCTTTCTCCAAGACAAGATAGCATTTGGAGTTTTAAATACTCTTGTCCAAAACTAATTAATATATGCGTGCTATGTTGGTGAGCTTATTTGACCAGTTTGTTTCCTTTATGTTCTTTTTCCCTAATTTATACGTAATATGTTATATTTATGACAATATATGACTTTAGCTTTATCTCAAAACATCATATTCATTGCAGAAGTGGACATGGAAACTATCTTGTTGATATTCATCGTATTTTGAGCAGTATTTAGAGGTAAGTGAACATATATGCATTCTTTTCAGTATGCTTATCTCCACTCCTTTGTTGTTAATTTTTATTTTTCAGTTTTAATACTATATTGTAGTTTCTTTTCATCATTTTAATATCATATATATTACTTTTGGGTTTATCAGTAATTAAATAATATAGTTTCTTTTTTTTTGGTCAAGCCCTGCTAGATTAGCAATTGGAAAATATTTTGCTCTTCATTGGCATCGCTTCTACACAATTACATGGAAAACTTTGGCTTGCCGCATACCTTTGTCTTATAGGATCTGTGACTTCTTTTATTGCTTTTATCACAAGCCATAGTTGAAGTCATTCGGCAGCTTTGAGTGACATGTAATAGTTGTCATACTATGATGATTAAACCAGTAATCACACGTTAAATGATTGATTAGTGTTCAGTTTTTTGTGTAGTTGTTGTCAAATGTGCTTTCTTAAGCATAAATCTAGTAAGCATTGCATTTTCTTATGTAATATGTAATCCGTTTAGATTAGAAAAATTGATTGGAACATCACTAATAGTATCAAAATAGTTTGGTTGGAATTCTTTTGTGCTTATGGCAAGCTATGTGATTAAAATTAAGATTGAAGTAGTTATTACAGGACTAGAGTGATTGATGATATTGTTGTTTAACTATGATGTAAAAATATAAAAATAAAATGTGTTTCAAATATGACAATGTAGAGATAAAAGATTTATGTTTAAAAGATTGTCTAGAAATGATCAAATGCAAGAGAATTTATTGCATTGATCGAGAGTAATTAAGGGAAATTTTACATAGATGATTGGGACATTAAATGTAGAGCACAGGACAACAAGAAAAACAATGTTAAGTAGCTATTATGAAAGTCGCCATAGAAAAACCTAATGAAGAATGCTTATGGAGTGTCGTGGCAGCAAAGATTCATTTAATCGACCGTACTTATGATTTGGTTTGATGCTCAATCACTTAATTATTAAAATTCAGATTTATCTAGCCTTCACCGATGAATTCCCACTTCAACAAATATAGATTAAAATTTTTGGCATGGCCTGATCAAAGTAAGGAATCAAGGAAATACTTGGCAGCTATCCCTTGACAACAAACATTCATTTTTCGACACAGTTGAGCATAAATTTTTAAAAACTTTTAGGGCAACTTTCTTGATAGCTTGTAGGATGGTTCCCAGCATAATTTAGTTAGATTATTTTTATCTCGATTGCTTTCTCCTTCAAGAATCCTGGTTGATGAGAGATACAGAGATAATTATGGTATTGCTCATAATGTATGCTTGTATTTTTTTTATTCTTAGGTTTTGTTCTGTTGTAGCAGTTGTTATTGAGGAAAGCTTTTGAAAAGATATTTTTGTTAATTTTTAAAATTATTTCAAATTACTAAAAAAAATTATGAAAATATTTAAATATTTTGATGTTTTTGAAATTAAAAAAATATGGTTTTATACATTGTGATGTATCACGCTGTAGTTGGATTTTGATTTTTCATATTAATACTTTCGAATAATGAACCCTTACTAAGTTTTGCTTTTAGCAGCTATTGAAACAGACTGACGAGCAAGATTGAAAAATATGTTTAATTATTATACTGATGGGAAAAGTAGAATTGGGTAGCTTTTCTTCTGATTCATATATTTAATTTAATTACGCTTCGCAAATACTTGAAAAATTTTGTTCTTCCATTGGTGGGTTAGCAATTATTTGTATAACAAAAATATTGGAGATTCACTACTTAAGGATCATTTGTTACCTCTATAAATTTTTTTATTTATTATTGAATAATTGAGTTATGAGAAACCATTTTGATTTTTTTAATTATTATTTTATTTATAGTTGTGATCAAGGTTCTCTTTGATGGTTATTGAAAGGTCTTGTTGAAAAGGAGAAAGGGAATGTTTTTTAAAGGTTCATTCCAGAAAAGTTGATCGTCTGCTGATTTTTTATGAAAATAGCTAATAATAATAGTTATATCTTTGGTTGTGACCTTTTCATTCTTGAATAATATAAACATTTTATCTTAATTTTCAATAAAATTGATGACCAATTTGTGGCCACGTATGATAGCATAAAAAATACAAAGAATGGGCCACATGTGTTGACAATGACGTTGGCCCATGGATTTGTTGGCCCTTGCGCTGTATGCGCCGTGCCAATTACGCGGAGCAGTGAACCATGTCATTAATGTGTTCCCTGCATTTGGACTAGTTGGCAGCCTATTCATCATTCAACGAATGCTACATGGTGTGTTGTTTTCTTGTGAGAACAATTATAAAATAATAATGTACATTTAATACTTGAAAAATTGGTCACATTATAAGATAATCATATATGAGACATTACAATCTCTGATATGTACAACAAATAGAAACTTATAATGATTACATGATAAGAAACAATTAATATTTACAATCTTCTATCCTGTCTTTTCTTCTCTCAACAAAATATAAATAGTTATTCTAGACTAATGTGGGATTATCCTCCTTTCTTAGGATAGGGTTTTCAATTTTAAAATATGATAAGCATGTATTAATAATTTTTTTTGAACTCAGATGACTTCTAATTTTGATGGAATGCAATCTCACCTGTATTAAGATTGATTCAATGATGAAAGGGATTGAATGAACTAAGTAACTTCGTTAATTTATGGTGAAACAATTAATTGTTTGCATTTTGTGAATCAATGATTTTGACATAAAAGTAAAATGGTTCACTATCATGTCATAATTGGTGCCCTATTGTTGAAGTAAACAAAAAATATGAGAAATTATGCTATTTGCATTTTGCTTTTGTTTAGCTAATTTTTCGGTTACATGGAAATTACATTTAGGTCTATTTTGAATTCAAGTTTCAAAAGGCTTTTTATATTTCAAATTTGAATATAGAAAGTATATTAAATAATTTTTTTTTAAAATTTCTTTCAAATATTTGCTTTAACGGTTATAAGTCGGTAAAAAATAACCAAAGAAATATCCAATTCTGATATGTCTTCCATCCTTCTTTAAACCTTGAGATTTGATATTTTTTTTACTATGGTTTGCACTACAAAGAAAACCAAGTTGCGTTCATGGTTCTCAGGTTTGGTTTGACACTTGAGTGTAGGATCATTTGAGATGGGGTTTAAAGTAATAGCTTAAGCCAATTTCGACAAAATTGATGAATGTGTTTTTTTGTTTATCTTTTTAATTATCACCAACTTTTTTGTATTTGTATTATTCTATGTTTAGTTATTCAAGTGTGGCTTAGTAGTTATCGGTTCTTTATTTTACCCTCAAACAAAGGGCGTCGAGCTCAACCTCAGCCTTTTTAATTTCTTTTTAAATTTGAAAGCAATTTTTTTTTGGGTGAAATTAGTCAAGGTTTTGATTAAATTAGTAATTAAGTTATTTCAATTTTGTGTGAATAACGATAGATCTTTCCTGAGTATTCTCATATTCTTTTTTTTTTGAAGTTACTTATCCTTATTAATTTGTTTCTTAAATAACATAAATTTAAATTTTTGTAACTTAGATGTTTAATTAATTGTAATTAAGGCTAAATTTGAATATTCTAAGATCATACATTTTACAAAAATTCATCAATAATCATTGTATAATATTAACTTCATTTAACGGTTTATAATTGTTGCATAATTTTATCAAATTTGTGTGATAATAATTTGTATAGTGCATTGTATTTTTTTTTTAACAATGATAATAGCTTTTGCTCAGTGCCTTTTGTTTTTCGTATTAATTCTTTGATTTGAAAAATAATATATTTATGATATTGTAATTCTTGTAGGTGTATATGGTGTCTAGAAATCTATAATGATAAAAATTGTATTGTGGAATGATCAAAATGATCAAAAAGCACATATTTGTTATTCTGATAACTATGAGGCCACTTAACTACTTTCTAGTGTTATTGTCTTGGATTTGAGAAAACCATTGGTAAACTAACAGTTACATGAAAAAATAACATCTTTCCAAGAAAAAAAAATATTGAAATAACTTTCTTTTTCAACTTAGGTGAGAATAAATTGAGTTTTTGTCATTAAAGTATTAAAAAGTCACCCAAAAAATGATATCCAACTTTATGCTTATGCAGTCACAAACACATAAATGAAGCAAATAACAAAATAAGGAATCTGTAAATCCAAAACTTGAATAAACAAACTGTTGTTTTGTATGAATAATTTAGGTTTAACTTGGAATTTTCAAAATTTATTTTCTAGATTGAATAAGTTAAACATCCTATTTTGTAATACAAGTTTCTATTGAAATATTTTTTTGAATATTAGTATGATTTTGTATTGCATATTATTGCACAACAGCATTCATATTCATGCTTTGATGTACAACATAATATAGGTTTAGTTTAATTATCTGTTCTCTTTTAGACTTTTTAGAGTTCTACATTCTAGCATTTTCTAGTCATTTTGCCCAAGCATTTTGAACTTTCCACACCCAGGTCTAAGCTTTAGATAGTTTCACTGTCTCTCGTCGCTTCGATGTTTTGCCCAACCGCTCACCTACTTGACTGTTATTTCCATGTCTCCTTTGATACAAGTTGTTAAATGCTCATTTGGTGGTGTTTAATTTATGACTGATACAGATACATCACTCTCAAAGTTTATCTTTGCTTGCTATAAACTCTTGTATCAATAAATATGCATCTATGCACAAGACTGAAAACTCTAGGTCTTATGTTCATTACTGAATGTTTTGCTGAAGCTATACTTCCATTTTTTTGCTTTTTACTTAAACTTTAGCTTAAGATTTACTTTTCTATATATGGTCAATTTTTGTGCCAGTGAAGATTTTTTACATTATCAATTGTTATGTGTACTTTTCCTTTGCTTTGCATTTTCAACATTTCACATTTTGCCAACACAGCAAGAACACCATTACATGCTAAGCTAACGCAGGAAGTTTAGGAAGATATTTATTATAAATAAGAAAGAAATTGTTTTCATGAACTGATATTTTTTACCTCTTGTTTCGAACACTGATTAAATTGAACCTGATTTGCAAGGAGAGTCAAATACAAAACAAGATGTGCTTTTGATTAAATTTAATAGTTTATCAAATTATGTTAGAAGGGGTTATTTATATTTGAATTCAAATGAATAGAAAGCATATTAGATTGGCATCTAACAATCTATAGAAAGTAATGAGTTAATCTAATAGTAGAATACATTTTCAATAACAAATTTCTTTTGACTTGTGGACCGACTCTTAGAAATAATCACAGTTTAATTAAACGCTTTATAGGCTAAATTCTCATGTCACTAATAATAGGTTTACTTTTACAGTTTCAGCCAAATCGATATTGATGCACTACAGTACAGTTAAATAAAAAATTAACATAAACAAATATACCATTCTTACGTAAACATAAGCTCATGTTTGTTACTATCATTCAAAAGTTATCGTCGAAAGGTGAAGATTCAAAACATGTTTCTCAAATTTTAAAAATTCTAGCTCTTCTAGCAAACAAAATATAACAAAAATCTTTAAATTAATTGTCACGCTTTATTTACAGTAAAAGTTACCCTCACAAGACAAGGCACAGTTCCATCATGAATAGAAAAAAAATAAGCAGGCATTGCGTTTTCATAAAGCACAAACCTAATCAAATATGTTTGCCTTCCAATCTTCCTTAATAAAAGTTGTAATTGTTATCTAACATCTACATCTCAACACCATCTTTTTAAAAGCCTCGTCTAATGCATTTTTTGCACAGCCATGCAAATATTCTTACAAAGTGACCCATTTACAGTAATGTAACCTAGGTTTCTGGGGACTTATAATGATACATATTGCTTAACTGTGATGTGGAAATTCTGTTTAGTTGCTCAATTCTAAGCCAAGGGTATACTAGAACCAATTAAATCTAACAAATCAGCCTGAAAATTTTGTTAGAATCTGATTCATATAACATTTCTTGTTAAATGTAGCTATACATCATGCATCAGGGTTGATATTCTACACTTAATTGTAATCTAGCACATTGAACCAAACATTTCTGGCTAAATAGTTAAGAGAAATGACATCTGGCAAACAGGAGATGACATCATAGAATGAAAACAGAAACATAAGCACAAATGAGTGATTGGATTCAGAAGCAACTCATCACATCTCACGCGCAATTTATTACAGCACAATCTTCATTAATATCTTTGAACCTGCCATTTTACATGCACTTAACGTATACTATAGAAATGCCCAAGAAGACAATACAAACATGTTAGATTGCTGTTTACATATTCTTTGTTCCTTGAAATAAATCTGACATCACAATATTATGATCAAACTATTCCAAGAAATTATAGCAGAAACAACAAAAACTACCATGGTAGTCTCTGAAAATTGTACAAAGTTAAAAATGTAGACAAAGACACCATCAGCTTTATAACTTCGCCACAAAACAAATACTCTACTTCCCCAAGTGAACATAGAGAAACAAAAGGGGGCAACACAAAAAGATAACAGTAAGAATGGGTAATTCTCTGGTAAAAGGCATTGCATCATTTTATCACATCATTTCTTCCCACCACCAGATGGATTAAATTTAAAGAAAATAATGTCACCATCCTGAACAACATAGGTCTTTCCTTCCTGTCTATATTTTCCAGCAGCCTGAAACGCACATTACTGTGTGATTCAGATCACTTAAGCAAATGAACAGTAATAGTAGTAATAACAATAGCCAGCTATGTTGTGTAATAGGAACTAAAGGGTATACCTTAACTGCAGATTCACTGCCCATTTCTTTTAGATCCTCAAACTTCATTACCTGAAAGAACCAAGCAATGAAAATAAATATTCTCCCATTCATGACATGCAAGAGAAAGCATTATTTCTCGTGAATTCTGTTATCAATGAAGCAGCATCAAAGCAGAATTTTTCACAAACCTTGCATCACATTGTCTTCACCTTTGCAAAGCTAAATGGACAACAACAAAAGATAACGCATGTAAATTGCAACTAAAGGTTCATACAGGATAGCTCTTATTTTCATCTCAATAAGGGGGCAGGAGCTCAAGGATGAATGCAAAACGCAAGTCATTGAGGAGTGAAGTACAAATGTTAGAAATCATAACTAAAGACTTGTGACTGTTATAGAAAATATCATCAACAATGTAGGCCTCAATTTAAACCTACATTCCCTGGAGGAAATTACCATAATAGGAATTCAACTTTAAGAATTATAAGCAACTCAAGTACAACAAAACTCTTTAAGAATTATAAGCATTATCTTATCTTACACAACTTTTCTGCACAAAAAATGTTACACAAACATTATTTTATCTGTTTTCCAGGACAGCAGATCAATCTCACCTATCGAGTAATTTAGTTTTCCAATACCATGCTTTTGTTTTAAGAAAATACAAAAGTTTTACATAAAGCTGATATGAAAAACTGGTATTCAGAGAGAAGTATCACCGAAAGAACACAAATGTTAGTGCTGTGATTGAAATAGTTGATGGGTTTTAACTGGGATAAAATAGATCAAATAGCAAGTATGATGAATGTTTTCCATAATATGTAATTTAAATAGTTGAAACAAACAATTCGTTCTTAATGTCAAATGGGATAAATAATCATGTTCATATACCCAGATTTGAGCTTTTAATGGAATGCACTGAGTGCTATCAATTAAAAAGACCATTTGATATCAAGAACAACAATGAAGTACCTCAGCACATATGAATCCACGTTCAAAGTCAGTATGGATTGTACCAGCAGCTTGAGGAGCTTTTGTTTGGCGTCTAATTTGCCAGCATTTGACCTGTAAGTGTCAATCGTTTACTACAATCCATCAGTTAAGTTGCAAGGGATGTTTTTATTGAGGAAGAGAAGTACCTCATCTGAGCCTGCTGTGAAAAAGTAAATGAGATTGATAGAAGAAAATCCAATCTTTATTATTTTCGGTACGGCACTGTAAGAAATTAGAATTTTAAAATAGTAATCAAAACTCAGAATTATCATGTACATAATCATCGAATTATGCATAAAATGATAAGTTAAATTATCAATGCAAAAAAAATGGGCTACACTAAAAGAATACTCAGGGAATATGGAAAGCAGATGATGCTAGCTCACATAATAGACCAACCTTAAAGCGCAATCCCACAAAAATGAAATTGATGGTTAACAAAGCTCCTTTAGAACTTTTCATGAATAACATCCTAAATTGTAATTCCTAAAACAAACAAATAACAAATAATGACTAATTAGTAGCATAAGAAACAACACATGCTGATTTTCTTTTTTCTACCAACAATTCAACTACTTAGATGCTGCATATTAAAAATGTTCCTTCATACCAACAATTCAACTAGTTTGATAGACCATTAACATAGAAGCATTTACCTTACTCAAGCGACCAGCATCAGACAATCTTAAATATCAATTATGCACAATCTCCATAAGTAGATCATTGACAAGTGAAGTGGCTCATATTAGAAGCCATCCATACGAACAATAAAATTTTCAGAGAATAAAAAGAAGAATGGTGGCCTAAAAGAATCATGGCAGACAATTGTCAAATTCAAGATAACAAGTAGCTCCAGCTTGTGTAGGTTACACTAGATAGGCAGCAAAAGAAAGAAAGTTCCTGTAGGACAAATAATTTTGTAGAGCAGAAAAGTTTCTATTGTGAATCAGAGAAAGGGAGAAGTCACGTGAAGTTCACTTATTTGTCAATCAAATTTCACATAAAAACAACAAAATTAAAGCTCGTATGGACATTCTTAATCAATCATTCATCGAACTGCCAGAAATGCAGCAGAGCTTACCTCTGTAATTTGTTCTCCTCACAATATTTGGCAGCTTCATCAGGTGGCATATCGGTGAGATTCTTTTCAAGAACGCAGCTGAATGGAATAATAGGTTCCCCACCATGCTCCTGTACCCTGTATAGATCCAAACTGGGCTCAGGAAAAGAAATAGCATAGAAAAAGGACAAGAAATTTAGTTTCCAACTACTCCAAATGTTCTGCAACAAGATTGTTTTGTCTTTATTTTTCTATTCTAATGTCAACATGAACAAAACCAACCAAGTAAAATGTTATTTTCAAATTTCTTGGACAACATAAATTTATCTTTTGCATTGGAATTCAATGTGCGAGGTTCTAAATGGAAAATCAAACCATTTTATAATATCAGGAAGAACCTCTCTCACCTCGTGCTCTCTTGCTCTCTCTCCTCTTGGATCATTGTAACCGGGGGTGTAGAAAGACGAGCAATGGTCGTCTCTGGCGACTCGGATGTCAGGCTTTGCTATCCCACACATCACTCATCGAATCTCTCTCTCTCTCTCCCTAGATCACCATAACTGAGGTGTAGACATACTCCTGATGTTGCTGAGGCTTCAGATTGCTAAGGATTTCTGAGCATTTCCCTCAACACCTGCATCTTGCGGCCATAGAATTTGACATTGGTTGCCTCATTTTGACTCTTTCAGAACCTGTTCTGTCTCCTATGGCTCTTGCTCCTCTAGTTTCTATTCTCCTCCTCTAACTACAATAGCCTCATTCTCTCAGGTGGTTAAAAGGGGCCCCCAATTCCATAGCTACGACAACCTTATGCAATCCCATTGAGGGATTAACGGCATACTCAATGCAATCATTTACCGATATCGTTCAGCTGCAACGCAGTCCCTCGATTGGTATAGATCTAGTTGAGAACAAATACACCTTATTTAAGGAAAGGAACACTACCATTTACAAAGACAAATCACAATTTCATTTACTGGCGAAGATATGCATACGTTTTTCGGCCATTTCAAATTTGCTTTAGTTAGAAAATTCTATTTGGGCCAACCCAACATAAATTCACAACATAAAAGAATTTTAACCATTGGGTTTGAAGGTTTCTTTTTAATCGAGCTGTTAGATCTTCGAGACATCTTAATTTGATTGAACGAAAAGAGGATTTCCTCAAGTGTTGATTGCGTGGAGTGTGTACCTTCTAGTGTTTTGTCATGAAAATTTTGAAAAGATCTCTCTCATTTTCCACTGAGTTTGAGTCACCAAATGTGCTTATTTAGATCTCAGTTTCTCATTTGTTTGAACAATTTTGTAGCAAGGGTCCATTGCTCCTTATAAGTCATTTTATTAGAAAACCACTTAAGATCAATGAATCAACTATTTCCCTTGTCCGGCCCTTTGTTGCAAAAATATGTGCTGAAATCAATCGTTATAACTAGTTGTTAGATAAATAATGAATTGATAATGGTCCGATTGGTTTTTGACAGACAAACCATGGATTATGAAAATTTCCCAGACCACTCTTTTTATCGCAAACTCAACCACAAGGAATCAAATTATCATATAAACCCAAGCATGTCCATTCAAATCAACAAAACATTGAGAATCTCAAAATACAAAAACTGAAAATCTGAAAATAGAAACCTTCACCCAAACAAGATGCACTTCAACCACACATTTCAAATGCATCAGATACACAAACTAATGACAATCCAAATATTTTTCTTCTTTAAAATTATTGCTAATTAGAATATCATTGCTCCAAATCCAACCTCTACTAAGGGTGTACCTACTGTTGAAAACACTATGTCCAAAGCTTTCATCGATTCTGCTACTCCCAAGCCCATCATCTTTGGTCTTATTTCCTCAATATCAGATTTTCTTTGGAGAGTTGATATCTATTACCAAGATGACATCTTAATTAGATAGAATCTAATATGACTTCCCAATCAAGATGATCTCCCTATTGATGCTTTATCATCAAGTGAGCTTCAAAAGGAAGCACTCCATTTGAGCCTTACCCCAATGCTTCTATGGGTTAACAAGAAATGTACATCTTGGGATTGTAATGTAGAGATAGAAAAACTAAAAAACTTTCATTAAAAACTCTCTTTTCAACTTCAAGCAAAAAGATTCTCTTTTTCTTTCATCCAATTATGCAGCAATCGACTTTGATAAAGCTTTAGCATTGTTAGATTTTTTTGATGACTATTTTGGACCAATCATAATAGCCAAAGAACCCCCAATTCTTTTATACAAGTGTAAAGAAGGAAAAAGAAAAGTCATGTAGGCCTAAAACTTCTGCTCCTTATTGGATATTCTGCTGTTTTGCAAGTTGTAACATTATTGTGTCAATACATCATCTATGAAAGCATTTGTAATCAGTTGGATGAGTAAGAAAATAAGCTTTGTGATAAAAAATAGTTACAATTCAATTTTCACAAGTTTTTTAAGTTAATTTTATTGTGAATCAACTATTAAAACGATATTAATGACTTAGAGTGAAAATATTTCAATTGAGATGACAAAAAACTAAAACATACTAAGCTTTATCATTGTCAGATTTTTTTGATGACTACTTTGGACCAATTAGAATAGTCAAAGAACCCCCAATTCTTTAATGCAAGTGCAAAGAAGAAAAAAGAAAAGTCATGCAGGCTTAAAACTTCTACTCGTTACTGGATATTCTGTTGTTTTGCGAATTGTAACATTATTGTACCAATACATCATGTATGAAAGCATTTTTAATATGTTGGATGAGTAATAAAATAAGTTTTATGATAAAAAAAATTATTTACAATTCAATTTCCACAAATTTTTAAGTTAATTTTGTAGGAAATCAACTATTAAAACAAAATTAATGACTTAGAGTGAAACTATTTCAATCAAGGAGGAGATGGCAAAAACTAAAACATACCAAGCATGTATCTTAGGCAAAAACTTATTCTTTTTTCTTTGATAATCTTTTTCATTCATATTCACCTGCAAGTAAAAGAAGAAATAATTTATAAGATAATTCCACCATACTTCTCTCCACTTCATACGAGAACATGGCAACAAAAACATTGAACACAAAAAATAATCAAGATACTGCTAGTTTTAAGGATCTGAGAAACCAAACATGTAAATCCATAAAGTTATACACGTTGATAATTAAGCAAGTATGCCCAGGCAAATCCACTGTAAAAAGCAACCAAATAGAGCTTGCCCACACCTCCAATAAAAGCAAGGATTAAGAGTAACTTGGCAACATGTATACAAGATGACAATGTTGGGATCTAATTGTAGATCAGCCATCAGTTTACCAAAAGCAATTGTTTCAATCGGCAAAGTTATTGAGATAGACATGCTTCATTATCAAGAGACCAGTGCATCATTATGCAATGAATACATAGAGAAGAGAGTTTGAGGTGCTCATACAACAGATAAGAGGGGCCTCTCAAGTTCCAATATCTTCATGTTCTAACTCCAAATGAGACCCATGGACCAGAGAAGGATAAAGTTTCATTTACTCATCCTGTGATTTCTGATGTACTAAGTTTAAGAACCCACTATTTAATAAAAAAACAAATATGTCAATTGGTGAAAGCATTTAATATCTTCGTGCATAAGTAAATTGGCAAAAGCATCAAATAATCCTCCACGATGCAATCTCAGAGGAAACTATCACACAGTTAAAGATATAACAAACCTCACTATTATACCTCTATACTAAAAGGTGGAATAACACTTCTTTGATATTCTTTCCAGCAGTAGTAAGCAAGGATGGAAAAATAGCTTTCCAGTAATCTACAAAAATCATAATTAACTTAAGTCAAATATGTCATAAGGTTATTATAGGATGCACATTCCTATGATGCCCAAGATATTTTGTGAGTGTATATAGCCCCAAATCATAGTTCATGGTGTAAATCTTTCAAATATTTCTGCACATCTGAATTCGTTTGTATCAAATAACCGAGCAAATAGATACTCAAATGGTCCAAAATGCTCTCTCCGAGGCTGGGTCAGAAGGATTTAACACAATACTGATTACGAAATCATATGAAATGATTATTACCCAAAATCTTACCAGCACTGGTTTTCCTCACAATAGATTACTGGTTTTAGTTTTTTTTTTTTAAATTAAAAAATTATGAAGCAAATTTATGGCAAATGGCATCAACATGCCAAATGTCATTTAGAATAGGTTTATAGCATCCAAAGACAAAAAATCTTATTAATGTTAGTTCTAAAAATTTGTGAGTACATATAAAACATTTTTGGTTAAATTCCATGTGTTACTCTAGCATCAAACATTTTTGAATTCTTAACCATTTTAATATAGTCAAACTTGCAAATAAGGATTTTTATTTTACAATTCAAAATCAACATCATTGTCATTTACCACCATCTCAACCATTTGGCCCCATTCTTCGTTTTCCTCAAAACATGCATGAGAAAAATGTTCTATATAAACAATGTTTACATTTGGCCTCATCCACCCATTGTTTATGCTAAATTGTGCTTGCACCATTCATTTATGTAAACGTTGGCATGGCTAATCCCATATCATACTCAAATAAAATGGAGGCTAAAATGGAAACAACACTGAATAGTAGCTTTTGAAAATATACAAAAGAAATTCAGTACCAAACAATGAAAAAGGCCGATGTATAAGCTTGTCGTATTAAGAGAGAAAAAAACTAAAAACTAAGAAAAATGCATCAAGAAAGATGATTACAAGGGAAATAAGACCTTTAATTTAGATGGATTCATTATTCACTTAGGTTTTTTAATAAATGGCATAAAAGGAATGTTGATTTAAAAAAATTAAATGGTTCTTAAGATTTGGCAAAAAAACAAATCAAGGAAAAAGATGAAATATTATAAAACAATAATCCAAACGACATTCTTATAGACGTGTGAAAATATATGACAAAAGAAAGTATTTCTTGGCTCACCGATTATTCAATGTCATTTTGAGGAACAAAAAGACACCAATTGAGCAAAAAAAACTAATCTTGATACATATTTAAAATAAAAAGTGGTATAAAAAATCACATGAATTATTCAAAATTAAGTTAATGGAACAATTTGAGTGCAAACTATGATAAGACAAATAAATCAATTTAGTTTTATTCCAGGAATGTTTCCCATAAACACTATATACTTTATAAAAGTTTTAAAAGTTAACTTAAGAGCAATACAGATTTACCAAGGAATATCAGAAAATATTCAGCAAAAATATTTTAGTGAAATCATACAAGAAATTGGTATTGCTGATAATCGAGTTATTAAAAACATAAGATGGTAGTAAGCACTCGAGTTTTGAGTAAATGTTTTCATGTTAACACATCCAAAATAAGTTCTTAGAATTTTTCAAGGATGTTATTTAGTGTTGTATTCAAGATTAAAAGACAGTGTACCTTTTTCTGTTCGTAGAACAAAAGAAGCTGCTAAAATAAAACTAGAATCATATCAAATGACCTTAAATGCTAGAGATTTTTTGCTTCAATAGACCTAAAATTATATATATATAATATTGAATTTCAGTTACACGTGCACTTACATCATGCATTTGATGGTTTACCACCAATCCAATACCCAAGATATAATGTTTAAAACACTATTACTTTGAAAGAAGTCCCATTTGCCAAAATTATGTTATCCTCAAAAGTGTAAGCCAAGGTGCATTATCTTTCGCATACCTAAACATGTAAATTCCTCTCATAGAAGGATCAAGACTGAACATTCACACTGAAATCCAACTTGATTTGTCCTAGTTAGGTCTCCATGACCATTCTTAGTACTGATCGCATTTACCTTGTAAATATATTTAATAACTTCAAAATAACATTGATGAATGACTTTTCTTCATAAGGCCCACTAAATCAACCCACATGGCACTCCACAGTATGCCTTTTCAAGATCAAAATGAATCAACTTAACATCTTTTTCACTTACACTTTTTATAAGTATGCATTAGCATAAATAATACATATAAGGTAGACGAAGTTTATGTTGTACCCTTTGATGTGATAATTACAAAACCAAGCTATTTATTACTGAAGGCTTGTTTTTTAAGTAAAATTGTTAATAATTAATTAAATCAAGCCATGTATTTTAGATGTCTAAAATAATAGTCTCTAAGGGCCTTGAGATCATGACATACTTCAAGGAATTTTTGAGACATGCGCAAGATTTTTTATAATTAAATTTCTTTTTATTTCTCTTGAATTTGATATGTCAAAACTTTGAGATTATGAGGCACACTAATAGTATTAACATTTAAAAATATTATAAAATTATTTAATAATGAATTTTCATTTTTGGACCAAGCATATTTGACAAAATGTATAGACATGGGTATTTGATTTTTTAATATTATTTTGGAATCGTTTTTTACGAATTTCTTTTCATAGCCACTTAATTAACTTATAATCCTATAAGAATATAAAATTATTTTTATACACTTATATTCAAATTTGTGGCTAAAAAATTCGTCAAAAATACCCTAAAACAGCAAAAGTCTCGGGAAAAAGCACTGTAGCATGGGCGGGTCGACCCGGCGCCAAAACAGCCCGTCCAGGCCTTTTAGAAATAAAAAAAGAAAAATAAAAATTTGGTTGACCCGAAAGGGGCGAGCAAAGCCCGCCCAAAGACCGCCGAGAGCAGCTCGGCTAGCGCTGGTCAACGGTCAACGGAACAGTGCCTGGCTAAGCCAAGCCTGCCAAGAGGAGCTCGGCTAAGTCTAACTTCAGCGCGGTCTACGGTCAAAGAACAGTGCATGGCTAAGTCAACCTGAACCGGGTGATGAAATCCCGGTCAAGGGGGGAGCCAGCCCAAAAGTGGCTCGCAGGTTAAACGGCGCAAATTTATTATAAAGCGGTGTGCCAAATTTCATTATGCAGTGTGGGACTAAAAAATCCCACCTTATAACTTCGGCAGGATCCAAAGGCGCAGATCAAGCCCGCCCAGATCCAACGGGCGAGAGTAATTTCAAACGGCTGTTTAATCAGCGCCGTTCGTTCAGCGCGTGGGATCCAATGGTTCAGATCAAGTCCGCCCGGATCAGACGGTCTAGAGATGATCAAGCCGTGAAGTCCATCCAGCCGTCCATTCTTGAAGTGGGATCGGACGGCTGCTGCTCTTCTTCCTTTTCGGGCTTCCGGCAACGGCTATTTTCCGGATTTCTTTTTACCGTTTTTCTAGCCATTTGAAATTGCTTTTTGGTGGACTATATATATAGGACATTTTACAATTTATAGAGTTGATGAATCCACTTGCAAAAATCTTCAAAAACTAAGGAAAAAGGCCAAAACAGAGAGCAACAATTGGCATACTTGTGGGAGCTACAGGCTCAACCTTCTTCTCAAATTTCAACAGCTTTCTTCCACATTTCGTTGCATCATTCGGTAACATTTAGTTGTGCCACTTTGCTTTGAGAAATTAAAGGTGTATGATTTTTGTATGCATTGCTATTGTAAAAATTGTACGCTTTATTGTAGCCGGATTTGTTCGGATTTTTGGTGTCTTGTTGGAGCACCGGTTGTACTTGGTTTACCCCTACCGGCTTCGGCAAAAGGGAGTGGTTAGTGGAAGCCCGATCGGGTTGATCGGGGGTGGATGTAGGCACGGGTTTGGCCGAACCACCTAAAAATCTTTGTCTCTTTTTGCTTGTCTTATTATTGCATTTTCGTTTTTATTTCACAATTTATTTACAAACGTTTTTAATTGAAAGAATTTTCAAAATCTAAATTTTAGTGAAAAGCACAATTCACCCCTCCCCTCTTGTGCGTTGTTCTCACACGATTTACATCAGTTTAAACCTAAACTGATACTCCATCATCATCATTACTCTCATCAATAAGTTCATTTTTGACTTCTAATTTACATTATCCTACATTACCACAATTCGGCTGACTCCTGCTGTTCTCCAGTGCCAATCAAATGCTCTTCTTCAATCTTATTGGATTCTCAGACCTAAAAGTTTAACTAAATAGTTTCATTCACTAAATTATTCAAACATCTCCAATATTTCTCCAGATCTTAAATGTTTTATCAAAAATTTAAAAACTTTGTTATTGAGTAGCTACTTCAAGGTAACCTAACTTAATTTATTTAAATAAGTCTATCATGCATGTCATAATTTTGCTCTAGAAATTAGCCACTCTTGATGCTATCATTTAGTTATTAAGCAAAAAAAAATTGAACTTTCTTTGATGTCTGCATCTTTTAATAAAAAAACATTATTTTTATAATTTAAACTTCTTCAAAGCAATATCCAATTATCAACAAAAAATTTAAATGCCAAAAAATATTGATAAAGCTAGTTTGTTTAAATGTAAGTGAAAGTGGAAAATGAAAAATGAAGTCACCAAATTCGAGTTTGGTTCAGCACATGTGGGAGAAGTTACTTCACCCCCATATAAGTGTCGTGTCATTTTTCTATTTTCCCCACTTATAATGATGAAATTGTCGAAGTCACTTTCAATCTCATCACTTACGTGATGAAAAAGAACCAATAAGCATTTGTTGATTACCAACACTGCACTCTACCAACAGTCACCATAGGCTAGCTGCTTCCAACCACGAAACATCGCAGCTCATTGACACTTGCCAGCGATTGGTAACACAACAACGGGAAAGCAACAGTGGTCAACGATTAACTGGTGGTGGTGAGCAGCCAGGTGGGAGTTAGTTGACAACAACAGCCAAGCAATGGGTAGTAGACAGCAATAGGAGGGAGGCTACAGACCAATGACTCAAATAAATGATATACCATGTTCTTCTACCCCTTTCGAATCAACTAAATGAACAATTTTAGTAAATATCATGTTCCTAATGAGTAACCAAACATCACTCTAAGAAGTGATTTCTTGAAGACCCATAACTGAAATTGTTAACAAAAGTGATAGCAACCATAAACTTAAACCATCAATTGAGGTTTGCCACAAGATGGAAGTCCTGATCCAGGGACAACTACAATCATTTGACTTAAAAACAATAATAATAACATTTGCAGAAATTTACTTCCACAGAATATATTTGACATATCTATGAAAAGCTGCATACCAGATACACAACAGGCTTGGCTGAAAGCAACTGGAAAGTGTTCAAAAGCTCCACATCAGCAGCTTTCCAGTCTCCAAGACGAACATCTTTCCCATCATTTAACCATGCTTTAACCTTCCATGTGAAAGAATAATCTTAGGCTTTCAGTTCAAAAATAATTCAAGCCTAACCGTAAACATAAATGTAAATTATAAATAAGCATAAAAAAATTAAGTATTTCAAGAGAAAAAGTAGTGGTGTCAACTATGGAAGGAAAAGAACACATTTGCATCTAACATTAAGGTCATAACATCAAATACCCAGTAGTCTGTGAATAAGTAAAACCCAAGAACACAAAGATTTAATGAATCTATGGAGAATTGGAGATTCATAGGCAAATCATGCTCCAACATTTACCAATCAACATGAACTACAAATTGCAAGATTCCAACAAAAAAAAAAAAGTTTCCAATAGAAGGCATTCTATTGTGGAATAGGTTAGCAAAGCTGTTAACATAAAAGTTCTAACACATGCTCTCAATGCTTTGCCTTTTACGCATTGTGGTTCATGTACTTTAGTTATGCAGTCTTGTGCTGCCTGACATAAAAGCCATCATTACTGTTAAAATGATGACAACCATTTGTATTGTGAATTATGAAATAAAACCAAAAGCAAAGGCAAACATATCCATTGTCCATAGACATTTTCATAGCACTCTCCCCTAAATTGTAAATATAGCAGAGTACCAAACTTCATAAAACCTTCGTAGATCAATGGGCACCCCAAAAAGCATTATAACTAAAGTCAATTAAAAATAATCAATACAAACCACCAATAATTATTCCAAAGAATATTTATTGGAAAGATACATTACTAACCCTTTCGCAGAGTTCATGCTCTAGCTTCAGCTGCTTGTCATTGCTTCTTTTCATGCTCTTGTCAAGATCCTCTAGCTTCCTCTCTATAAATTCCACATCCTATAATTAAAATACAATTGGATGAGAACTATGGTTACTTTCATGCTTTAACCACACATTGAAAACTAAAGCAACAATTTGAACAACCATAGCTTGAATAAACATCCACAGAAACTAATCATAACATAGAGAGTATACAAATCTAAACAATAAATACATCACATAGCATAAAAGACAAAGCAACCAAATGCAAATACTAACTAACTATATATATATATATATATATATATATATATCCACAAAAAACTAATTTTCCATTTCTAATAAGACATTTACCAAAAAGATAAAGCAAAAAAACATTAGCAATTTTAAGGATGACTGGAAGTCTAAGGTTGAAAGTAACAAGATTACTATCTCTATATCTAAAACTTCAAACTTCAAAAGGAAAGTCCATTGAAAGATACCAGTTGCTGAAATTCAAGTTTTACAGACCAGGTATCATAATTGCAACTAGGTCAGTAACTGTGCTCAGAATTATCCTTCTAAATATAGAACTGTGATGATTAAGAAAATGACTAATCATTGCTTCTTAATCTACGGTGATAACTTCAATGCTATCTTATGACATGTCTCGTCTGATCTCCTTAAATTTGCATTCATCTCCAGGTTTTTTTTAATATTATTGTGAACAAAAGAACTGATAAAACAATATACTGCAAATATATACCATGTTCTACATTCGCGCCTTCTTGTTATTTTCCATTGTTGTTTGGGTTTTATGTCCTTCTCGTCTTCTACTTCTAGCTTTTGCCATGAACAACAATATAATGCATGGTTTCTAAATTTTGTCATTTGCGCCTACATGACCTTCCACTTCTGTAAATTATTGCCTTTATTGCAATAGTGTTGAAATGTTTTGCATAGGTTTTTTCTATTTTGCTAAGTCTTTGCTCAATCTAAGCTGGTAGCTTCAATGTTATCTTATGACATGTCTCATGTGATCTTAAATTTATTTTTGCTTGTTATGATTTTTCTTAATATCATTGTAAACAAAAGAACTAATTAACCAATATTTTGCTAATATATATTGTTTCCTACATTAATGCTTTTGCAACTACATCAATTCCTTCATCTGTTTCTTTACAATCAATCTCAATGCCTTCGAAATATATTATTTAATCAGTGTCTTCGCCCATAATAATATTAAGAGAAATCCAAAGAAACATAAACAAATATGATGAGTTCACACAAGACATCAATCCATGATGGTCCTCAAACAAGAGAACCAAGATAACATAGAAGTTATCACTCTAAATTGTGCACACAAAAATCCCGACCAAATAGAAGGAAAGCACACAGAAGACTACAATATAGTTGCAATAAAAGCAATAATGTACGACAATGAAATGCCACACAAGCGCATACAACCAGGCCTAAAAACTATGTGCACTACACAATAATCAATCACAAAAACTAAAAGTAGAAGACAAGAAAAAAAACCTAAACAACAAATAAAAGGGACAAAAAAACTCAAAAAGAAGAAAGCACGAAACATGTACTTAGAACCTTGATAACTTAGTGACGACATCTCACTCCTTGGGCAGCACCACATCTCCTAGAGTCTGATTGAGTCGTCACAATGCTAAATGAAATTTGTTTAAAACTTGCATGAGCATAAAGTTCATGCGAGAAAAGATGCTAAATAGCATATATGAAAACATGTCATACATTGAAATTGATTACCTTATACATGACATGTCAAAGATTTAAAATAATGCAAAACTATGATCAAAGACAAAAAGTACTACATAAAGAGAATATAAAAATATAGCTAAGTTATTGGTTGATAACTAATTGTATTCTTTCTCCAAGTTAAAGTTTAATTTTGCTAATACTTACAATTAGAGTTTTACAATTGCTTCTCTTACTACCTAGCAAATAAAAAAACATGCAAATAAAAACATATCCCAAAAAAATGACCAAAATACTAAAGCTATATGAGTGTGACAATTGGAAAGGTTAAATATGTTAAGTTGCAATTGTCATACTAAGAAAATAGTGATGATGTAGCAAAACAATTAGGTTTAAAAAATGATGAAAAAGGTACATCTCTAATAAAATGTTACATAACAGTAGCCTGTGGTTGCCGCAAAAGCTGAAAAAGCATATATACTTCGGCTATAAAAAACTGAAAGTAAAATATCATTAAGATCAAATAAGGACCACAATGTTGTAGTTAGAACAAATGTCACATTTGAGGAAAGTGGCAAATATAATTGAGATGCTCAAACTAAGCTACTTCTAAATTATCAATGTTGCTAACATCATTGATTCCAAATAACTTTACAACAGACATGAATAAAAGTGCAAATAAGGCTAATTCAATGAAAATATCAGTCTTTGTTAGTATCCATACCAATTCCCCTGATGTGAGGAAACTTTGCTCCAATGAGTACAGGTAAATGATGCCATGATATCTCTCATGCAACCCCATATATTTATTCCAATGCTCCTCCCCATTTGATCCATGGATCATTTATGTTTGATCGATTCCTTCACAGAACAAAATCTCTCTAATAGCTTTGGCTTCTAGTGACTATAGTCTAATCATTGAAATCTGATCAATTTGTTCACTTCCTCCTCACAAATTTGCATTAGTGTTTGCTCAGGGGCAGATTTTCTCTCAAGAAACAGGAAGAAAAGCTAAAACTCGTTGGATATTTTAACTGATTCTTTATATGCTACGAAGTTTAGACATAGAAAATATTGCTTACATCATTGTCATCAAGTAGATCTACACACATATTTAATCTAATCCTTTTCAAAATCCAAAAAGGGACCAACATCTCCACTATGCAATTTTAAACAAGCCCAATGTAAAATCTTTTGCCTGAATAATGCTAAACTCTAGAAAACTCTTGATATTTTTTGTAAGCACCAACTAATTTTTTTATGTTTGGTTGCTTAAACTTATCTATTCATGAATATGTTTTTGTACATAATGGATATGTTCCAAGCATTCGCATTAGATCCAAAATGCAGGATAGACCAAAAAAAAATTTGAGTTGATGTAATAAGATTTTCCAAAATAATAAAGCAAACATCATGCTCAGAAATATTGGTTTTTTAAACCATGAAATTATCTTTATCAAAAAAAAAAAAACAAATTATGTGAGAAGCATTTGACATTTTAAAACAAGGAATAAAGTGACATTTTAATGAATTGATTTATCATTACAAAAATAAAATTATGATTTCTAGTAGTTTTGGATAAACTTAAGATAAATTCATACCGATCTCTTCCCATGAATGGCTCAAGATAAGCAAAAGAGCTTATGGGCAGGTTTTTTTTAATTGTTCAGCAAACACACTCCCTACAACTAAAAACAATTTTAGTAACATTGCACTCCAATCTTGACCAATAAAATCTATCCTTGATTGTATTAAAAGTCTATTCTCAACCAAAACAATCAATGAGACCTCTAAAAAGTAATTCCCAAACTAAGAATTCTCTATAGGATGACAAGTAGACAAAGGCGTTCCCACATAAACACAAAATGTTTTCTAGTGTAAATTCATCTAGGGCTCTAGAGTGAACCCTTAAAAATTTGTTGCAAGTATCACTAAGCTCAAGACATTCAACATATAGCACCAATAATCAATTGAAACTTGTAAAACAAAAAGAAGTAATAGACGAAAGGGTTATTCATTGACCAATACAAATTTGTGGTTGAAGTTAAACAATAAATTCTAAAAGAACTCTAAACATTTAGTATGTTGAAGGTTCAATTTATTTTATGAAATCAAAATTTAAAGGCCCCGTGACCAGAGTATAGGATAAACTTCAAGGATAATAAAATATGTCTTCACTATCTTAAAGTTTGAAGTAATACATAAAATCATTTGACATAATTTATTTTCTACATGAGTCATTCAACTTCTCTCTAAAAAATGTTATAGATTTACCCTCCTAACTTAATACTCTTCTTATACTTATTCCTAAAACATCAAGACATATCTCAAAGATAACAAACAAATCAAATAGCTTTAATATTAAGGCTTTGGATATAATATTCATGAGCCATACAAAGCCTTTAGCAACTATAATGTCCGCTCAAAATTTTTTTGTTTTATGCAGTCAATAATAGGTGCAATAATAGTGCTAAATCCACAAATAAATTCCAAATCCTATAATTAAAAAGAAAAATGGATAATAGTTATGCTTACTTTTACATTTCAAACACTTGCATGGAAATTAAAACAAAATATAGAACAAAGAAAGCTTGATTAAAAATTCATTACTAGAAAATAACTACATGGAAAGTATGCAAAACTAACACATGAATATATCACAAAACCACGAAAGATGAAACAAACAACTAAAATGAAAAAAGATGTAATTATATACAATCGAACTCCTATTAGAATGAAATGATGAGAAAAATGAAATTATACACAATCAAACTCCCATCATCCAGCACAAACATGCTTTACTGAAATCAACATGAGCAAACTATAAATGAAACTCAGATTTTTATAAACTGGCCTTTAAAATAAACTTTCCTACTAAATCCTCCCACTTATTTTGCATCTATCAGTACTAAAAAACATGTAGAGCTTTGTCATATGCCTATAAATTTAAGGATAACAAAAGAATAATCATTTTACTCAAGCCTTTATAAATATACATGTAGAAAATAATCCTATAAAGCATAATACTTCTCAGTGGTGCAGTATACATGACAGTCATTTTCCAATACACAAATACTACATTATAAAAGCCATCAAGTTGAACATGATACAAGGCTTGTCTGCTTTGAATTTCTTGAAGAAACCACTAGCATTGAATTGCAAAATGCCCATTCTACTAAAAATTGACTTATGTAAAAAGTTTAGAAGAAAATTTACCCATCATAGTGTATGTGGAATTACATGTCTTAAAGGAACTTCACCATAGTCCATAAATACTCTTGCTAATTCCATTTGATAATATTCTTCTTTGTAGTTGTATAGTTCATAAGCACAAACATATGGTTTCATTTCAAGGTACATGATAATACTCATAGTGAGATTTATTGGTCATGCACAATAATACATCAAACACGCATGGAACTATATTTGTTTCGATGGATGTAATGCTGAATCATTATATATATATCCAATATCATAATTGTACCTCAAAGTTTCATTCATATTCAATATCAGAAAACAATCTAAACTAGTGCTTGTTTAATATTAATGCCATATATCAGCAAAACAAAGAGGGATATCTTCCTTGGTGAGTACAAATTTCAAAAAAAGAATAAAGATTATCACAGAAAATGGGACATTTACAGTGAAGTGTGAGAAATGGATTTCCTTGTACATGCAAAACATTATACTTCATACAAAACAGGATGCTGCATTAAACAAAGAGATGGAATGCTAAATACAAAGCAACCTTTTAGCTGTTTACAATTAGCAAACAACAGTCTTTTCAGTATTATTTTGATAATTCTGTTATGAGAGTGATAAATACCTTTAATCGGAGCTCTTCTGTTATGACCTCCAAATCTCTAACTGGGTCAACTGTGTCATCCACATGAATGATATCGGGGTCCTCAAATGCTCCTAGCAAAAGAAGTCACCATTGCACAAAAATTAATTAAAATGAGACATAAGGGGCAAAGAAACCAACACCATAATGTCTAGTTAACCATACCATTCTTATCTCTTTTAGGAATCCTTATTTTATTTTCCTAGTTAAGGATATTTTCTTTATTCCTTATTTTTGTTTCTTGATATAAGATATACTTTTATTCTTTTATTATATTTGTTTAGTATAAGATATCTTTATTTATGTTATAAGTAGTAACACTTCTTTCTCATGCATACAAATGAGACAACTGCTATGAATAGACAGGTTAAACTTCATAATCAATTTTATAATGGAATCAGAATATTAATCTTCTCTATTGTGCTCATGGTCTCCTTTAGTGGCAGATTCTAACTAAATCCTTCTCTCTTCCTTGCATAGCACAGAGCTTGCAATAGTCCCTTGATATCTATTTTCCTTGCCCAACAATACCAGAGCCTTCTTCATCATTGGATCACTCTACATCATAAGTCCCTATTTCCTCTTCTATCTTTTTCCATCACACCGATCTGATGTTGGTAATAGTCTAATCCATAATAGCAACAAATCCTTCCAATGAATCATTATATATATATATATATCCAATATCAACATGACGGCTAATCCAAACTCTTCCACGTCAATGAACCTTTAATCCAACCCATACTATCTAAACTTTCAAATCACTCAACACAAACTTAATAAGGTCACTTTCCATGTAAGGTTCTAATAATGTTGCTTATTATGAAAAGTAAACAAACAAACAAATATCTTACGAGAGCTATTCCAACCTCTTTAATAACGTCAAAAAAATACACAATGTGAGAAATTGAAAATTCCTACATCATGTCATAGCTCATCAATTCAATAATATCTAGAACTAGTAAAACAAACCTTTTTTATGTAACCACAAAGGAAATCTAGGATGCAATTAAACTTGATAATATTTCTCAGTTTTTGAACTTGATCAGCCTTACAATCAATTCACCAAGGCATCACATTTATCACTAGATACTATAATTCTCTAAAAAAACTATAGAAAGTAGAGTTATATTTTGACCCAAAATGACACTACTTTAAAGATGGCCTCAAGTATAAAAAAGACAGTGAAGAAACAACATATTCATGATTTCCATCATTGGCTCAATACAAATTTAGATGAGGTATGAGATTTGCTTCTTTGGAACTAAACTTTTTCTCTCTATTAGAGAAGCTTTTATTGAAGTTTAAACGAACGTCATAGACTGCACTTGTCTCCAACAGTGCCAAATCTAAGCACATAGATCAACTCTTCTAGCACAAAAAGAAGGCAAATGCAAAGGACATAAACCAAAGAAAAACAAGCTTTTACTTCGATGAATGCTACAAAAACAATCATACTACAATAAAAACTTCAAGCTTCAAAACAAACACACAAAAAAAGCTAGCCGCATGACACAATGCCTATGCCACAAAGCTACCCACATATCCAACAAAGCCAAGTGCTCCTTACCCACTCACAATTTAAAAGGTGGATTTATCGAAGAACCTTTTAACTCAACTGATAGACAATAAATAGAGAGAACCAAATTCTCCATGTTTTGTAATGTGTCACTTGTTCAAATAACTTATCATACTCATCCTTCATATGAAATTCAATAAGATCACAACAAAAAGATGATATTATATACCTTAGTCATATGACAAGCATCTTTATGTGGTTTAATACCAATGAATAGATCACAAAAATTCAAATAGCTTTAGCGGCAAATTGTGATGTTGCTCAAGTGGCAAGTCGTGGCACATTAAGAATATTAGTAAATTTCAACCACAAGTCTTAATATTAGTAAATTCAAAAAATTTTAAATTTGCAGAAATTCTTTTCAACACCACGTGTTTTTTCAAAAAATCAACTCCAAGAAGAATGATTTACTATGCTAGCAAGCAAAGGTTTCGTATTTTTCCTTGTGTCTTGTATGTCTTCAATATAAAATAATGTCTCATAATAACAAAAATACCGGAGTCATCCTAGTTTCAAAAGTATTAAGTTATTTTATTGAAAGTTCTTCATTGATAAAAACTCAAAACTATTTCTTTCTTTAAAAATTGTGTATGCAAAACAATCTTACTCAAGTCAACCTACTTACCTGCACAAACATTCTTAGTTGTTCCACATATCTAAGAACTAGATCGCATCCAAAACCGAATCAATACTTGTTGATTCATCATATTCATAGATGATCATCATTACTCAAGAGTCTTTTAAAAAAAATCAAAATCTTTCAAGCGTATTATCAGCAAGAATTATTTTTAAATAATTTCCCACAATATCTTCTTGATTAAGGCATATTTTACCAAAGTTCATGCATATAAATCACACAAAAAATGGCACTACAAAAAAATCCACTTGAAGTAACCAGTGTCTATATGTTCTCAAATAATGTGCTCAATTCTTTTTAAGTGAGACAATTCTAATAACAATGTATCTCATTAATCTATTTTCATCAAATACAAAACTCCAATAAATTTATTACTAAACAGTTTACTTAATGTGCAGAGAGATCCTCAAACACTAACTTTCTTTCTACTGTATCAAATAGCAAACATTTTTATTTCCCTTCAATAGCAAACTTGTATCAAAGAAAACAACAGACTTCACTTTATTAACTCTTTAGCTTGAAAAAGCACAGTAATCCTGTGGATAAAAAAGGAGAGAAGCTCTGAGTAAAGAATAAAGAGATATGGGAAAATTGAGCATCCTTGACTCAACTCTTTGGCCACTTGGATCAAATCTATCCTAATATCCATGAAGCACTTAGCCACCAAATCTCACCAAGAATTTTGCAAGCAAAGTTGACTCAACATAGCCATAACAAAAGGCCGGCTATTCTTGTCATAGGCATGTTTTATTTCAATCTAAAGCATTATGTGGCAAATGGCCAAGATAGTAGTGTACATCCTAAAAGAACTCTCAGGCAAGAAGATTATTATTAGCAATATTTCTGCCAAGGACAAAAGCCTCTTGCTCAAAGTTGATAAGCTTGTCAATGCACTAGTTCATCCTATTAACTAGGACCACTGAAATGAGAAAATGGTAGAAGAATCCAATAAGATTAAACTAACTAGTGGTAGAGCCATCGTCACCTTTTGGGATAAGAAGGCTAAAAGCGGACATTCATCATGAAGTGTATTGCAAATGGAAACATTTATGGTTACAAGGATAAATTCGCTGTGCAAGGAAATAATATAGATCTATAGGATTCACTACAATGAAACATTTGCTACAACAATGAAACTAAAATCATATTGAATCCTTCTATGTTTTGCTACAAACTTAGACAGAAAGATACATCAACTTAATGCTAAAAATGCCTGTGTATATAGAATTAGAAGAAGTAATAAAGATTTCTCTTAGATTTGAATCAAAACAATGGACAAAGTGTGCATTTTGACCATGTCACTCTACAGATTAAATCAATACCATAAAATATGATTTACATTTATGAGGGAAGTGAAACCAAATAATAAATATAAATAACATGATAATCATAGGTGATGATAGTGAACATATATTAAATCTCACAGAAAAACTACAAAAGAAACTTACAGTAAAAGATAATGGAGCTCAAAGCTACTTGGGATGAAAATTACAAGAAGAAAACATAACGCCTCCATATATCAAAGGAAGTATGCCACTTACCTTTTAAAGGAAGTAAGGAAACATGGCCACAAACATGAAAGCATGCTATTGAAAAGTTACTAGAATATAGTATCATTGAAGAAAATCTAATCATAGAGAAAGGAAGATATCAAAGATTGATCCAAAAAAATGATTTTTTTTAAAAATAATAACTAGTTTAAGTTTACTCCAACACAAGAACGTGAAGAATACATACCCACAAACTGAGACACCTAAAGGAAACTCTAAGAAAATATTATCTTCTTTAAGAAAAAACTCCAGAAGAACAATTGTGCATTTTATTGATACTAATTAGGGAAGACTTGAAAACAAGTGCATAATTAATTACAACACTATGGTTTGGAAAATTTTGGTATTAACAAGAAAAAAAGAATGTGGTAACTTGAAGGAATATTAAAACAAAATATAGAATAATTACATAAAAAAATATCATAACTTATATGGTTTGAAATCCTAATATTCGTGATCTTGGTATTGACGGAGAAAATCCTATCAAACTCTATAATGACAACAAATATACCTTAAGTATATCTCATTATCCGTTACAACATAAGAAGAAGAAACATATAAAGATTGAAAAAAATTTCATAAAAGATAAATGAACAATGGAACAATAAAGCTTTACCATGTTCTAACAAAGAGTAAGTAAATATCCTCACAAAAACTCTCTCCAAGATAAGGTTGAATAACTTGTTGAAAAGTTATGAAAGATCAATATCTATTTATCACCTTGAGAGAAAGTGTTGCGATTTAGAACAAATCCAAAAAAATCAAATAACAATATTTGACATTTAATTCTTATCCTTATTCTGTTCATCTAGCATAAGATATACTATTTATTCACGTGCATTTTTCTGTTGGTATAGGCTATTCTTTTTGTTTATTTATTATATTTTATTAGTATAAGATATTCTCTTTATATTCTTCTATAAGTAACAAGATCTCCTTTTCCTATATGACATGAAAAAATAATGTGAATTAACATAAAAGTTAAAAGTAAAAAAATTAGTTTTGCTTGATAAGCAATGCCTTCTATATAACATTGTCAACTAATAACACAAGGAATACTTTCTCATAGTAAAATCCATACTCAATCAATTTGTATAAAAGATCTAAGTGGTAATAAAGTTGTTATCATCATCCTTAACCAACTGGTAAGTCTGTATAATACAACCAAAGTTCTAGGAGCAGAAAATAATTTCGATCATTGTACTAATGACACATCTATATGATACAGTGTTAAGCTAACAAATGAATGAATTTTTGCATGACTTCAAATTCGATTTGTTCAACTCCTTTCACTGAAAAGACAAAAGGCATGAATAAGCTTACACTCATTCAAGAAAATAAGTCAAGTTTCAAACAGAAAACAATACAAAGTAGTTCAAGAAACCAACAATCAATCAATGCCTAACCATAAGGATACTAGGCAATAAACAAATATGTGACATGATGTGATAAAATTGTCATACTTAGGACATGGAATATTCCATCAACTGCACGAATATGAGATAAAAAGCTGTTCCCCAAGCCCTGTCCCTGATGAGCACCTCGTACTAGTCCAGCTATATCATGTATTTCCAGAAATGCAGATACCTGAAAATACCATAATATGACATGTTTCTCATGCATGAAGTATGAAATGAGATTAACTGTGAACAATAATGAGTATGCTCACAACAATCTTCACATACTCCTCCTAAGAAATCAATGCACAAATAAGATGGCAAATGCTGTAAGCATGCACCAACAAATATATGCTTTTACCAGTGTCTAACTTTAACACAATTTTCAAAAATACCAAAGCAACAAAATAAAACAAGTTAATCTAAAAAGTAAGACATTCGAGATATAATTTGAAGTAACAGTTTAAAAATACCATAATTAAACCCAGATATATCTAGTTCTTTGGTGCATTACAATACTAAGGAATAGGTAAAGGATGCCTTCTATTAATCAAAATTTTACTCCCACTTACAATAATATAGAGATTTTTTTAATTGATACTACTTCCCAACAAAATACAAGTATGCATATAAAATGAGAATAAAAATCCTAAAGTGGGACAGCAGATCTAACAATGGTTACAAACAAGTGAATTGTTAAAAATGTTCCAATTGCGGTAAGCAAAAAGGAGCTTAAATCGAGAAATAACAAAGCACAGGTTTCAATCGTGGGAGATCATTCACGCAAGGTATACAGGTAAAGGATGTGCTTGAATTGAAGTAGAAGGTGGTTCTTAACCTTGTTAAGAAGGTAAATAAGACCCCTGTAGAGTTCATGAGGGTTCTCCTAGGGCCATGTTTGTCCTAGCAAGACCATTGGAAGAAGGCACGCAGGGTAAGGAAGCATGGAAAGAAAGAGAGCTTTATTTCAACGGCTTTGACTAACCTTCTCTTAAGAAGTAAGAGGTACCAGTTACCACAGATTTTGCAGGGAAAATAAATCTTTTTTTTATATGAAAGGTGAGAAGAAGCATGAGTTTACCACTGGTATGCTTTTTGCTGTATCTTCTACCTACCCCCGGCTTGTTCATGCAAATGACAACTCATTATTGTCTAGCATAGGGAAGGCTCATGTGTCCTCTTATGTCCTTAAAGGTACATTTAGCTCCATAATCACCCACTATCCTCCCTCTGTAGTAAAGTAGTGATGAAGGACCTATGGCAAGCAACCCATCATTTGACATCTTCAGAGAGCACAATGAATCTGGGAAGGCTCCTTTAATACCTTTCTCTGGCAGTGGGCTTGATGCTAACAGGGTGAGCAATGGGCAAGGGACCCCATCTCTCAATCTTTTAGTGGTGATTGGAATAGACACTTTCAAGAATGATTACATTATGTACCATCATATATGGAGAAGGAAAGGTTACTTTGGATGAGGTTATCACTATAAGAACCAAATTGTGCTTTGAAAGTGATAGGTTGCTTGCCATAGGAACCTCAAACTTGACCATGATCAACCACCAATCTTGTCCAAATTAGCTCACAATTGGGGTTCCTATGTAGATTGATTCCTTTGCCACATATGTAAAAGGAGAGGGCAATGTCATTGTTTGGGCAAAAGTTGAATTCTACAAGCCTTCCAATCGAGCATGTGGATGAAAGACATTTGTGGTTGATTTTTTCATAAATGAGAGTATGAGAATCTCTTGATTGCTCGATCCTTATGTGGAAAAGTTATTCATCATTGCAAAAGTGCCATAGAAACAAAGTAGGTAATGATGGGTTAATCAATTCTCTACCAGAAGAAGTGGCTAAATTCCTATTTGAGTCTAGCAAATCATACCAATTTCAAAGCACCAGGGTTCCATTAATGAATCCTCCATAGCTACAAACAAGATGAATAAGCACTCCATAGTGTGCAGCTAAGGAGGAGACTAGGGGAGACTCTTATAAGCTTGAGATGGAAAACTAAGGTCCATGGATGCTTATGGTTACCAAAAGGACAAAACATGTGTTGGCCAAAGGCAAATCCCCTAGAGAGAGGATACTTATGCTTACCAAAAGGAAAAGACATGTATTAGCCAAAGGAAAATCCCCTAGAAAGAGGAAAAACCTTGCTATTTATAAAAAAAGACAAAGAAATTCAACCAAGCACAATGTTTTCTGCCAAGGTTTGACGTCGTGAAATGGTCGAAAGGAAAAAAGTAGACCAAAAACATACAAGGAAGGAATAAGAAGAATAAGAAACCATCTTACATGAAGAAGGGCATGAGCGACATGATAGCTAGTGTGTTCTAAGTCAAGTGTGAGTATAATAATTGCTGCCAGCCCGAGACAACCAAAGAGATAAGTAGTTGAGTCACAGATCAAGAGAGCAAAGTTCTAATGTATATTAAAATTAAGAACTTATGATGTTGCAAAAAGAGGGATTCATCCCTCCAAGATATCATTGAGAAAACTCTAATCCTTGATGTAGAGATGGGTAATAAACCCTCTAATACAAGAAAGGTGGCAGAAATAGAGCTCATCCATTTCAGCACATTGGGAAGGAGCAAACCTTGCAATTCAATTTCTTTTTGAGCTATTATGACTTGCAATCCATTTCATTGTCCAATGTCTCTTCGATGCTTTAATTTTGCACCTTTTTGAAGATAATGTCTACTATGACTTGTTGCCAACATCATGTATGCTTCCTCATCACTCCACCACTTGGGTTTTGAGATCCCCTTTACCATAATAAGACCTGAAAACCATTATGTTCAAAGGAATCCATAACCTAGACATGGATTAAGAGTAGGTCTTGGGTTATTAATACAAGTCTTTGTATTCGTCTCAATTAGAGTTGCACATAGTTTTACATCTTTGTTATTTCAAATTTTTGACATAGAGCCTTCATATGGTTTCATCTCCACCCTTACCCTGAGTTGGACATTTTGAACTCTTTGCATTTTAGTTTTCTATATATATTTAGGCCTCTTCAAACTTTCAAAAAACAAATGGAGCAAAAATACCTTGGTCGAGATTGATAAATAAATAAAAACCCCTGTCAACACAAAAAAGAGACATGATAAAAGAATTAGAAGGATACAATATGCATTCAACTTACCAAGGAGTTTACCCACATTAAAGAATAATGCAGTTAAAGGTTCATTAAGTGAACTCCGCTTAAAAAATAAGACTTGATTTCATTGTTACAACTCGAATTGGTGGAAATAGTTGTTCTATAAAACTAGAACAACCCTTGTTGGCTAAAACAGCTTCTAAATATCACCGAACTCACAAGGATTCCAAACAAATGGAGCTGAAAACCAATCTTTATCAAAAAAAAGAGCATGATCGCAATTGAAGAATGCATCTAATATCTCATCATACCATAAGTATTTAGCCACATACCTCACTCTTTGGCTTGTATAGCTGACACAGCCAATCAAATCTTTCGTCAGGTACATTAATACGTGCCTCATTTGGCTCTATGGTGCAGAAAGGAAAATTTTCTGCAGGAATAGACAGCTTAGTAAGTGTGTTGAAAAGCGTCGACTTTCCAACGTTTGGTAACCCAACCTGCATAAGAAAGAGAATATGAGCCAAATCAGCAGAGAATGATAAGGGTTTCCAGATCATGTGGGATCTGCAAATTAACTGGCACTGAATATCAGAAGCACAATCAAAAAACCTTGAAAGATCTCCACAAATTACAACAATCTGAACAAATTTAATAAGTTTTTATGTTGATATTTAATTCGAGGATAAAGGAACATTTTTTATAATCTTTCAAACATTCGATACTAAACTCTCGTAACAAGATGCATAGCGAGAAAAACAAAGGTAACCACATTCTAATCATGTATCTCTTAGATAATGACATCGTCATGAGAAGTGGATTTTTTAATGTTTTGCAACCATTCTGAAAGCATTGATGATAACATCAAAACAAGTAAATAAATAAATAACCTGAGCCAACAAAAAGCCGTCGCTTATGTTAAACCAAAAAAAAATCATTAAACACGCTGCCAACAAACGCAGCACGCACGAATGCGAGCAATCAAAATGCTGATTATGGTAAGGAGGATCATCGAAGCTCACGATTCCAATCTTGAGGTGCGACGAAAATCGTCCTAGTATGGGCCGCTCCGCTGTAGCATCCTTCGATTTGGCCCCAGCCTTGGGCGGCATATCCGACTTTCAGTAGGCAGACAGCAATCCCAGCTCTATGCTATTAGCACCTTGAGCAACGCGCCGTCTCGGTTGTACCTCCTATTGAGCTGTAGCTACCCAGACCTGGAGCAAGCGTGGAGCACGACGATGCGACGGAAGGGCCAATCTTTACATTAATAGCTAAACCTAGCTGTTTGATCCTTCCGCTTTTACGCCACCATTGGAACTCTACTGTTGCATGGCGTAGTCTCAGCCCGATTAAAATAGCTTTTTTCTTTTTCTATTTCATAATTTTTCTTTTTTACACATAAAAATATATTTATTATTTTTAAAGAATTTAAAAAACATATTCCTTTCAAAGACACCATTATTATCAAAAACAAAAAATCAAGAAAAAAATACTCTTTTACAAACTTTTATGACTCATCTAATTGATTAAAATAATTTAGTATTACAATATTAATAATCATGTTTGTTATTATAGAATTTAAAAAAAATCAATGATTATTATGATTATTCTTTTCTTTTTTGGACAAGTAATATGATTATTCTATTTCTTGATCTCACGAATGTTTTTATCAACTAACAATATTATCAATTGTTTTGTCTATCTTACTCTTATAAGAACCTCAAATAGATTCTGTCTCACAAGACTTTGCTACTATTATAAATAATAAAAACATAATTATATATTAATTAATTATCTTTTTTTTTCTTATTATATATCTATACTCATGATGGTAAGTGTGTTTTCACATTTTAGACTAAATATATTATTAATAGTTATTATAAATTAATAAATTGGCACTCTTCATATTATTATTGTGATATGATTTTGCTTTTCACATAAGCATGCCTCATTACGTGATCACCTATCTCAAATTACTTCACCATTATCATATTTAACTTTAGGTTTCTCATCAAATCCGATGCAAGTTTGTCTCTAAAATGAATTTTGATATTTTAAAATTATGATATTACACATAAATTAAGAAACTTTCATCAATAGCTAATATAGGACTATTTATTTTTAAAATCTTAAAAAATTTGCACATGAATTATTACTTAGTGATTTCTATCTCTTTCATGAAACATCAATCATTATCTATTTTATGCCCTCTTTGAGTACAAATACCTTATTTATCATCAAACATCAAATACATGCACCACAAAAAGATATAATCAATGGCGATAAATTTTAATTGAAATATTATCATCCAACTCCCTTTTCACTTATTTTAATAAATTGTAATTTTGAATAATTTAATTCATTTTGAATTCTTACAAATTTAATTAACCAAATAATTAAATTTTACCACTTTTTTATTTCATAAATCAAGAATTTAAAGAACATAATCAGCATAGTGAAAATATTTCAAACATATATGATTGAACATCTAATATTTATATTATTAATTTTACTTGTACATCCAAAAACCTTAAAATTCCAATTAATTCAAATAGCTATTAAAAAAATATGTTACCGATATAATAATGAATTAAACAATCTTTCCACTTCTAGCTTTGAAAATGTAAAATATATAAACAACATTCTTCATTTTTTTATAATAATCTAAATATAATAGTTTTTGTGAAGATTCTTAAAAGTAGAAAATCATATTTGTTATGCTTAAAAATATATCTAATTTTATCATTAATACCTTTCGAGCATCCATATAGTCATTTTTCTCAAATAACCACTAAAGTTTCCTAATCATCTCTTAATAGAGTAACCAAGAAAACAGCAAAGATGCCTAACCACGAGTATCATAAATCATCTAAATCATCAAAAAAACCTACTTTAGCTTGGTTGTTAATCGCCCCTCATGCATTTTTAAAAATAAAAAGCTTACTTTAGTAGCTATTTAAAATTCAAGAAAACTAGGTTGTTAAAATGATATTTTATTCTAATTTTCAATTAGTGAATGCCTCTACCTCCATATCGAGTGTCCATCCTTGTGTCCAATTCTTTTTATGATTTGCCTCAGTGTATGTTAATATAAGTTATGACCATATATTTTAAAAAAATTAATTAGAATTGGATAAAAATAAATCTTCAAACAAAAAATTAAATATATATGATAAATTTTTCTTATTACAATAAATTAGGTCAAAACAAATCTATAGACTAGAAATCAATTTCTTAATGAGGATATTGAACTATTGTTTCTTACCCCACTTAATTGATGCAATAAAATTATTATATTATTTTATTAAATTTTTAAACATTTTAAGATTAAGTATCTAAAAAACAAATAAATTAATCTATTAGAGAGTTTGATCAAATAATTTATAAGATATTCCATAAGTAAAAAAACAAGTCAATGAGTGTTGGTTGTACTACTCAATTTTGATTCAATTTTCAAATCTTGAGACAATTGGTTTCAATCCTTAGTGGAGTGATTACTCATTCATAACTAATTTTATACACAATACTCTTGATTAGAATTGTTAAAGCGTCTCATTTGATACTTAAACGACTTAAGTTTGCATTCATATTACGCATGAATAGTTAAAATATAAATCTCTCTTTATATGAGACAAAACAATGAACAATTAACTTAATAATTATGAAAATATAATGTCTAAAACATTAGATTAATCTTATGTTTAATGTTAAATTAATAAGCATTAAAATCATGATGATCTCAACATGCATATAAATTGTACAATAAGATGTCATTCGTTGTTTTTGTACAATTTCATCATTGCTACTCTATGTTACAAGCCACATGTAAATAAAATTGTATAATATCTTCAACGTATTGGTACGATCCTCTATTTGTCCTAGGCCGGCCTTGTCTTACAATGCAGATCCTTCTATCAACTATGTACAAAACTAAGAGGGGCTCTATTTGTCTAGCAATTTCAACTGACGTACAATCATACATGCTTAATTAATTTCTCTTTACAAAGCAATTATAATAATTTAAAATAAAAAATGTTAAATTTCAATCAAACAAATACAATCTAATATATCGTATGAGTGTAATTATCTTAGAAAACTTAAATGTGCGAACAATAACACATTTCGTATCAATATGACATCAACATCAGACATGTACAAATGAATTAGAAGGTATAAATAAGAGTGTATTTTAGTTAGAAATAATTGATGAACCAATTTGCAATTCACTAAGAAGAGGAAGTACAACCAAAGTTTCGAGTTGTGCTATACAATGTGAAGAACTCCTTCAACTTGCTCCATTTGGTAACTATTTGCATCATTTTCTTTGTTATGGTATCAAACCTTTGCATATTGTTTGGCAAAATACTTCCACATTTTTTAGCCATTGTATCATATCGTTTTTTTCAAATGAATGATATAGGTTATTGTGACATTCCTAATTTCTCAACCCAAATCAAAAAGATAAATAATAAAATTAAGTAAAAGAATCATAAAAAAGTATGAATAAAATAAATCAAATCAATTCTTTAAAATATATTATTTATACATATAAATATTAAAATAATAAGAGAATATTGGAGAATGTATCATAAATTTAAACTCAATTAAAATATTATTTGAACATATTAATATAAACATTTTTTAAGACAAATTCAATGATATTGGATTATAATATTTTTAAATTTAGAAAATTTCACATGAATTTTTAAAGATATGAATACAAATGTAATCATTAAAAGATCACATGATATGATTTTGCAATTTCAATTTTATATAATTTTGCAATTTCAAAAATTTCGACTTAAGTCAAATCCTATTGACAATGATAAATTTGTAAATATTAAAATATCATATGTGATATAATAGATTTGTAATTTCAAAAATTTTTATTTAGGTCAAAACTAATTGATAGAGAACTAAATTATAAATATAAAAATATTAAATTTTGATAAGATATATTTACAACTTCTAAATGATGGCACCAAAGAAAATCGAAAGATAGAGTATAATTTATAAATTATAGAATATTAAGAGGTTTAGTGAAAATGTTGTGCCAAAAATCGTGGGAACAAAATTTCGAATGTCAAACGGTGGCAACAAAAATATATATAAAATAATATTATCTATACCTTAGTTTAATACTTAAACTAACATTACTCTTGCCTTAATTTGCTATATATAGCCAATGGCATGTCATTTCTTGAAGAATGTAAAAAAAAATTAGTGAACTTGTAAGAATGTTTCCTTGGGTGGGCTTGTTGCATGTGAGGAAATCGAAGGGAGGTAGAGATGTTGTACTATATGAGGAGCGTTGCTCATGGGATCGACGTCGTTTGCACAGTAAATTCTACAATTACTTTTTATTTATACGATGTTGAGTTTGTAAGAAAAGGAGAAAGTGTCTGGTTTGTCATTGGAGCATCTCGTACAAGTCTGTTAATATAATCATATGATATGATAAGCTTCTGACAAAGCTGTGCAATTATTGTCAAAATCAATTATACTAAATAATTTTTTGTACCGTATTAGTATGATGAGCATAATTATTGTCGCATGGATGGGTGGGTTTTGTAGTGTATTATCTATTTAGAGTTAAAAAAAAACAAAACAATTAATAGAATTAAATCATATGGTATTATGTCCTTGTCATGCATAATGATATTTGGTGCATCAACAAAAAGAAATAATAAATCATTCAATAAGACGAGATTACAATCAATAAATAATTTTATATATTGAATAATACAATTGTACAGATCATATTAGACAATCACAATAAATATATTGAAACATAGGAGATTATACAGAGACGTACATGATGATGTATATAAAAATATGACGATGGACTTACAGAATTTTCAGAACAAACTAAATGAATAAGTTGAGTAACGATAAACAAAGAGGGCCATATAATATAATAATAGGATTATACCAACATGATATATGATTTATGCAGCTTAATGTATTATATACTATATTAGAATTGTATTTGTGCTATATAATACAATTTTGAGGATCATATGATATGATTATTAAATGGTACAAGTGTGATTTGAAGCAGAAACCTAAGACATAAGTAGTAATAATAAAATAATTTAAGTAGAATGATATTTGCAGAATACATATTGATCATTTTATACATATTTTATTATAAAAAATTTAAAAAATAAAGCATAAAATAAATGAATTATTTCACAAAACTAGATAGATAAATTCAATAACCAATGATGCAACAAAAAGTATCATTTTGATTATTATGTTGGTACTTTTTACAAACATTTTATTATGATGATAATTAATTGTGCTTTATGATTTACATAATTTTTATGATTTTTGTATTACTTATCTCATGACTTTAATAATTTATGATTTATTGTTTTTTTACTTTCTTTACATGGTATTATAATAAATAACTAAATAAAAAGAATAAAACATAAAGAATATTTTAAATGAAAAGAAATGTGTAGTAAATTTAATATTTGAATTAGGATATCTACTTCATGCATACAATTGTTTCATATATTATATTATAAGCCTAATAATGGAAACAAAAATTGGATACTTAGAAACATTATCTTTAACATTAGACTCAGTGGATGTTATCGTAAAGTATCAATCTTCGAATCAAATATCAACATAGTATATGAATTATATTCTCTTTATATATATATGACACTATATCCAATAGATGTTATCACAAGGTATAAATACCATACCTATCTGATAACATTATGCCTAATGAATGTTATTATAGGGTATTGATTTTTGGATCAAATATATACCTAATGTTATTTGAATATATTAGATGAATGTTAATTTGAGATCATTTATTAGTATAATTATTAGATCTAATGAAAATAATAATTTTAAAAAAATTGAGCTCAATGATTACACAAATATTACAAACTGAAAAGAATAGAAAAACTAACATGCATGTTTCATCTTATTTAATTCTAGTACACATTGCGTCTATTATGGTTTTAGATTTATATATGTGGTTTATCGTCATGACTTCTGATATGAACTCTAATTTATTTATCATACTTACCTGTTTATTATGACATTTGTTTACATTTGGTTATCTTATTGGATTTATTTGTTAAGACCCATAAATCTTATTAATATTTACATCAGAGGTCATACATCATACCATACATTCATTACACAAATAGATGAGGATTTTGATACCATGGGAGAAGACTTCACTATTACAATGTACAAGTGAAGAGTATTTTAAGTTGGAGTTAATAATATAAAACTTTTAATATTGAAGTTATTTTTATGTCATAATTTTGTTTTTAAACACTAATATTACTTTTGTGGTTTTATTCAAATTTGAAAAGAAAGTTGTCTCATTGTCACGTCCTCACTTAGTATTTGTGTCCTCATATGATTTTTATTTGCAATTAAGCCTTATTATATAAATGACTAATTATATGATTAGGTGGGGGGCATGACAGTTGTTGTATGATATTGATTTGTACAGATGTTGAAATACTTGTATAACAGCTATGTAACTTTTGTTTAAGTTAACCACTACTGTGCTACGACAAAAAGAGCATGGCATTTATCTAGGTTGACCTCTACTTGGTTGACACAAAAAAGGAGCAGCTATTTTTTAGATTTATCTCATATGCGTACGACAAAACGAGAGGGGATTTAATGTAAGACTAGTGATGTAATAGGTTTTGAATATAGATCTGAGTTTGAATCAAAACACATAAAACTTTTATTGTATACTTTATAATATTTGCAACTCTCACAAACACATTTACAAACTTAGACAACAATTTCTAAAGCAATTACTTATATAAGTCTTTATTTATAAACTTTTTTATTGTTATATTACTTTAGTTTTGAATTGGCTTAAAATTATAATTAACACAATTCACTCCCTTTTTATAGATATCATGTTTTCAAATTCTCAATAGATGAAACCCTTAGAACTTTTTGATGGGGCCTATTACAAAAAAAAAAAAAAAAAAAAACAAGGCTCTTTATGGTAGATTTTTGCAAAAGAAAGTTTCCTTGTTGCAAGTAATCGACATATAATTTTGTCAGTTCTGTGGTAAAATTATTTCATCGTTGTGAGAAAAATTACTTTCAATCACAAATGTTGTGGTGACAAATTTCATGTGCTTATGCATCCACAATGACTAGTAGTTTACATAGCAGCAATCCCAATTTTCCATGATTTTCCAATAGAAGGTGTGTTAAATTGAATTTTAGGACTTAATTCATTGCAAGTTGACACTATTTGTGTCAAAAATAATTTAAACTTGTTATCAATTATTGTTTAGTGGTTGAAAAGAAGCTAATCTTGGAGAAAAAAAAAGATTTGAGTAGGTCAACATGGCTTTGAACACAATGTTAAAGCCAATTAATGTGATTTCTAACCAATGGCTTAAGCTTTTGTATAAGTACACCATTAGGAATTTATTATGCTCAACTTAGATCCTCATTTGACTGAGCTTTTTTAATAGATTAGTTAACCAGTATTCAAAAGTTCATGTTTTTTAAAATATCAATTGTTCATCTAACAAGTTATTATGCCTATCTTTGGGCCTCTTTTGATCTGCCTCCCTATAAAAATGCATATGAAGTTTCGCTTCAGGTTCTTTTTAACTACACGCCATGTGAATTTGCAAAAACCATGTGAGGTTTAACCGAATATATGTTTAATAGTTACACGACCTAAAGCATCAGCACTTACAACATGCTTTCAATTATTTTGACATTCAAGCACAAATGAAAGAAAAAATAAGCAAAACATTGATGAAGTGAATAAAAGTTATATTTAGCAACTCCTCCAAACGTTTGACATGATAAATAATTCTCAACATAAAAAGATGGACTTGCTAAAATAGCACATATTCAGGAAAAAGATGCTTTGACACAACTTTATGCTTCAGCAATGTGAATTTATTGTTCTATTAATAAAACAAACTCTGCACTGACCTTCCCTGCAGACTAGAGATTGTTTCTCCTTCGGCATTAGATGAAGTTTCACCTTGTACCTTGTTGGTATCAGGGAGAATAAAGCTAAAATCAGCAAAAGGTAAGCTGCTCTTAGTACAAGAGTTGTCAACTTGGCATTGTATATAGTCTTCATGTAGCTGTAGAACATATTCCAAGTGCCATAGCACTTCCCCTATTGTTGGCCTGTTTCTTCCTTCATCTGAAAGGCATTTTTCGGCTATCTCACCAAACTTCCTCAATGACTCAAGCGAGTAGTCTCCATCCAATCGAGGGTCCACGATGCTCTGAAGTGATCGCTGACGTTGCCATCGCAAAGCCCATTCTGCAAGGTTGATCTGATCTTTAGGCAAAGTTGGATTTATGACCGGCCGGGAACAGATCACCTCAAAAAGCACCACCCCAAAAGAATAGACATCAGACTTGTGAGTCAGCTGCTGCTTTCTGTAGTACTCAGGATCAAGGTACCCAAAGCTCCCCTTCACTGCAGTGCTCACATGAGTGTGGTCCAGTGTTGGCCCTGGTTTAGAGAGCCCAAAATCTGCAATTTTTGCAACCAAGTTCTCATCCAGCAAGATGTTCGTAGTCTTAACATCCCTGTGAATTATGCACGTTTCAGCTCCTGTGTGAAGATAGTGAAGGCCACGAGCTGCACCAATGCAAACCTCCACCCTTTGTTTCCATGAAAGAGATGGCAGATCACTCCCATAAAGATGGCTTCTGAGAGTCCCATTTGCCATGTACTCATAAACTAGGATCATTTCATTCTCTTCTTCACAGTAGCCTATCATGGAGACAAGGTGTCTATGACGGAGCTTAGAAAGCAGATCGACCTCTGTCTCGAATTCGGTCAGCCCTTGCTTTGAAAATGGGTTTGCCCGCTTGATGGCTACGAGAAACCCATTACCAATTTCACCCTTGTAAACCTTGCCAAAACCACCACTTCCAATAACCAGAGATTGATCAAAGTTTGCAGTTGCAGCTCTAATTTCTCCTAAGCTGAATCGCCTTCCAATCCTATTACAAGGGGTTGAACTAGTACTAATCAAAGGCAACTTCGCCAACCTGGCTTTCGCAGTGCTTCCCATCATCTCATGAAGGGAGAGAGGGTGCCAACCAAGAGGTTTCTCTTGATTGGCTACGTTTCTCCTCTTGAAGAAGAAAAGGGCAGCAGATGCCAGTGATATGGTGATCAAAGCAGCAAATCCAGCACTAAATGCAGCCAAGAAAGACTTGCTCTTATGTCTCTTATAGGCCGCACCTGGTTCATCGCCATTGATCTTATCAGGGCCATGAGCCAGATTTGCATTATGGCTGAGCTTAAAGATTTCCAATCCATTGAGAAGAGCATCGGTGCCTGGTGTACTCGCAAGAGTATCGGGTCCTAACTGAACCCAAAGAGTGTCGATCTGCATTGACATTGCATCAACGTAGTCTTCGTGGTAAGCTTTGTTCATCCCTCCAGCTTTTACAAACACATCGTAGTCATCCGCGGCTGTCTTGTTGTTGATGTAGATTCTGAAATCCCTTTGGTTTGGCTTATCGTAGTACAACTCACAGAAATGCAGCCGCACCAAATACTCGAAGTTGGGATCAACTTCGAATCTCCACGACAAGTTGAATCTCTTCTCGGCGACCTCATTATTAATCATAGTTCTTGCGGTTTCGTAAACCAGGAGAGGCGCAAAGAAGGAATCATTAGGTGAAACATAGCTTATGTTAGAAATGTTAGTCATTGTGCTTGCAGCATTCACAGAGAACATGTATCTTTCATCGGTTTCCCATTTCGTCCACAACAATTGATCAAAGCTTGGACTGATTACAGGCCCTCCCACATTTAGTCTGTACATAGTTTCCAAGCCATGGCCGCCAACACCTAAAGGTGCGACAAAACCCGAATTTCCTACTTTGCGCACAAACCCAAGGAAGATTGCATCAGGAACGGGAATGACTTCTATCGCATTGACAAAGGCAAATGAGCCCGAACTTGGTAAAAACTCAATTAATAGTTCATAAGAGTTCACATTAAGAAAGTATTCTTTAACCAGAGAAGTGGAACTTGAATTGTTTATCAGATTCCTCCAAGAGATCTCTCCAGAGACATTGAAATTTGAAACCAGCTTCAGATTATTAGCGAGCACATCGAATAAGGAGTCATTAGGGTTGAAGCCCGCAAACAGAAAAGGATGAAAATGGAGCCTGACGCAGTAACTACCTGGCGGTACAGTGAAATTATAGTGGGATGAAGTGTTGTAGATCCTGGCAGTTTTATACAGAAATTTGTATTCCGCATCTCCTTTGATGGAAGAAGTAGATACCATAATCCCTAAGAAACTTAGGCTCCAGTTTCCAGTAGACAAAGAATCGCCAATCCACTTCCTACCTTCAGCATTGGTGACTGAATCTGAACCACAATTTATAAAAAGTGGTCTCCTCTCCTCGATCTGTTCTGCTTTTACAAAAATTGATATAAAAACCAAATAAAGGATCCAAAGCATTCTTCAAATCACTCTAATCACCCCTTCTCTATAGAACTTCAAGGTCTCAATCTAGCCCTACGTTGCTTTTCTGCATACATTAAGAGTGAAAGAGCGAAAGGAAGACGAATCAAACCTAAAAAAGATAGTGCTTCTTGCTTGCAACACACGAGGGAGAGGAGCTCATAAAGATCCGATCTGCTGAAAATACACCACAGAAGAACAGACCTTCGCGGCAAAGATTGGATTTTGGCTACTACTACTACTACTACTGGTGCCAGACGACCGTATATCACATCGACGTGAAGGGAGGTATTTTTTCAATATTTATATATATATATATATATATATATATATATTAATTTTAACTACAGGTTAAAAACTTAATTTTGGAAAATATTAAGTTTGAACAGAGTTGATAAAGACCGTTCGATACTTTAAATTTATCACATATTTTTCTGAAAATTTACAATAAACTCATAGGTTTTTATGAACAGACAAAGGAGGGGGATTGGAGCACAAGCCACAGTCTTCATTTTTTTTTTAAATATTTATATTTACCCTTTATAAGTTTTGTACGTCTAAAACAATAAAATAAAATATTTAAATAAAAATAATGGGTAATATTATATATATGGATAATTATTATGAAGATATAACTATAATTACAATATAAAATAAATACTAATTAAATATATAATAATTATAAAATTTTATATCATACATATAAAAATACTAATTAATTCAATAAGTTTACATTTTAATAATAATAATATTCTCGTTTTAATTATGTTTTATTTATCAAAATTAGTATTTAAATAATAATATAGTGTTTTGATTAAAAGTAAAGTATTATGAATATGTAATGTTGTAATTACAATACAATTAAAATAAACAATAAAAACTAATTATATTTACTCTAATATATTATAATTATATTTTAATAATAAAGTTATTATTATACATAATTTGAATTTATTTAATTTATGTACTCATTAATTAAGTAATTTTTTTTACTATACATGAGGATATTCATATATTTGTTATAAGTAACAATGTCTATCACCAAATTGTATAATATATTTTATTTCTTAGAATTGTTGGTTAGGATTTTGATAGGTTTGTATTTATCGACACACATGTTTCATGCACTCATGCATCTACTATCCCAGTGTGCCTTCAATCAAGCAATTAATTGTCCATTATGCCCATGTTAGTGTCCACAGTTACAACTGATACAATCACTTCACTCTTATGCTCATTTAATTGTAATCAAAATTTTATTATCAAAATTTTAAAAATTATATGCACAATTTGTATTTTTTTTATGAATTCTTTTACTGTTTTTTAAGATACTATTGATTATTTATTATATTTAAAATTAAAAGATGAGATATGAATTAGTCGTCCAAATAATTGCGACGTTTATTAGAAAAGAAAAGTTTTTCCACTATATATATATATATATATATTTCAAATAATTAAAAGCTTATCCTCTGTAAATTCCAAATTGTTGATGTAAAAGGCGTTTTCCAAGTTTTGTAGAGAGACTCAAACAACGAAGAAGATGAGAGGATATGCAAACGGAGAGATCTCGGTGAGCCATGGAGAAGTGCCGGCAGACGATGCCGTCGTTGGTGGCGTGATCTTGGGTCTTGATGGTGGCACCACCTCGACCGTCTGCGTCTGCATACCGGCCTCCGTATCCATCTCCTTGACCGACGACTCTGCGGCCGAATCCATCCATGTTCTCTCTAGGGCTACCGCCGGCTGTTCCAATTATAATTCCGTCGGAGGTATAATCCCTTCCATCCTGGTTGATCTGTCTCTCTCTCTCTCTCTCTCTCGTTTGTTGGATGCATAATTTTGGTGGAAATGCCTTAATGTCGCCTTATTCATCTTGGGGATTACCTGAATTACCATGCTATTAAGTGCCTTTATGATTGGTTGGGTGCTATTTTTCTAAGTTTTTTATCGGATCCATCTATTAGAGGGTGATTAGAGAATGCTCAAGAAGGATTGCTAGAGTTGGCTTCAGGTAGTTTGATTGAGAACCGACATTTTGACTTCGAATTTCCTTAACGACTGGTTAGAATGATGAATCATTGCCTGGGATAGTGTATATTAACCGCTAAAGTAGTAATCGTTGCCTATTTGTGCACATGACACATAAAATGATCGTGAAGCGTGTTCTATGGGCGATCTTGGTCGAATCATTTTACCAATTAGTGATCATCTAATACATTAAAGCTATGCTTCATAAGTGATTTCAAAGGTTTGCCTAATTATGTGCATAGTGAAGTGGCAAACTTTCAAGTTAACTTTGATTAGCTTAGGACAAACTACTTTAGACCATGTACAGATTGATCTGATTTAGCCAATTGATATTGGGAGATGCTTTTTTGTTTTTTGAAGAAACAAGCTGTGCAAGGAAAGCTGGTATATTTGTACTTGAAAATATTCAAATTGACAGAAACGTGTAGAATCATGTCAAGGCTGACCTGAATATTAGTTTGTTTTCTCATATATGGCTAAGGTAATTACAAAGGCGTACCTTTTTGTTAACTTTTTAGCTGGATTGATACCCAATAGCTTGTCAAAGGAATGAAATTAGATGGATGTCTATTATAATATTTAAATCTTGGTGTTGAGAGAGTTTTGTGTGATTTCTCGAGGCATTCAACTAGTCCAAAATCAAATGATCTAATGGAAAGTATACTAGAATGAATAATGTAAATTATGAAGTTAAGGCTCGTGCTATTCTGTAATTTTTGTTATGAGATCCAGCTACTATTACCTAAAAGTTAAAAAAGCATTGATACTTGACTACACAGGTTATGTGTGCACAACTATTGCCTTTATGATTGTATTCAATTTATATAAAAATTACACTGGGAAAGTTGGGGATTTAAAGGTATGAAGTATCCTGGATTCAATTTGACTTTTTACCTAAAAAGTTTTGCGTTATAATCTTCACCATTATTAATTCCATAGTATGCTTTGGCTCAACTTTTAATGCTAAAATGTGATGTTAATGTAGGCCAAACATGGAAGAACACAAGTTTTAGGATTTGAACACATATTTAAAATCTAAGTTGGGAAAATTGAGTAAAATGTTGCAAGGGGAACATATAACACAAGCAATAAGAAAATTGTGTTGGCATAGAAATGAAAAGTAGGAAGGATGAAACACAAAAGTTTGGTGAACTTATGAATGTTATTTAATTTATTTTCTCATTACTAGAAAGGAGCTTACCTAATCTAGAAGGTTTCTCATCATTAAATGTTAGCAAAATATCATCAATTAACAATTTCAACAAGCTTTGTTTTGTTTTTCCTTCTTTTCTTTCAAAAATGCTAACATAGACTAAGTTTGTTTTAAATATAAAAAAATGTCACCTATGTACTACCTTGATGGCATTTTGAACAGTTACAATGATTAGGTTAAGAACTTGGATGCTCGGAATCATACACTATGCAATGACAATAAAGTGGTTGACAATTAATCAAACATCAAGTTTATTAAACAATCCAAGCAAAATCCAACTAAGCATTAGCCATACTACTTGAAAATCATTATGTGTGGTTGATTATTTAGTATTAATTAATGGAAAACAAAAGCTTACCTAATCTAGAAGGTTTCTCATCATTAAATGTTAGCAAAATATCATCAATTAACAATTTCAACAAGCTTTGTTTTGTTTTTCCTTCTTTTCTTTCAAAAATGCTAACATAGACTAAGTTTGTTTTAAATATAAAAAAATGTCACCTATGTACTACCTTGATGGCATTTTGAACAGTTACAATGATTAGGTGAAGAACTTGGATGCTCGGAATCATACACTATGCAATGATAATAAAGTGGTTGACAATTAATCAAACATCAAGTTTATTAAACAATCCAAGCAAAATCCAACTAAGCATTAGCCATACTACTTGAAAATCATTATGTGTGGTTGATTATTTAGTATTAATTAATGGAAAACAAAAGCTTACCTAAGAAAAGATGTCAGTAACAAGATAGTTGGGAGTGACACTTCATGGATAATAATGACATCGAAAGGATGATCGTAGCAAAAGATTGACGGAGCTATCTGGACAGCAATATCCCGAATAATGCGACAACATCGAATGGTAATGATGGCAAAAAGTTCTAATGATGCCCAAAGGGCATCGGTGCATTACGGGACGTGGAGATGATATGGAATAGTGGACAATATAGTTCAAGAAACAATGAAGTTGATTGACAAAATGGCAATCATTTATGATGGTTTTAGTCTGATCAGAATAATCATGACCTTCTTTTAGGTCTTTAATGGTATATTGGATTTTATTTTGAGAAGAAAATTGATTAGATATATTTAGGAAAATTGTATCATGTTGATGGAAAGAAAAGGTATTTTGAAATTGATTAGATATATTTAGGATTTGTTAGGAAATAAATTAGAAATTGTTAGAAAATAAATTGGAATTATTTTTTGCTGTTTATGGAAGTAGGTCTCTCTATTAGATTTAAGGCTTGCAAAATTTGATTTTATTGAAATAATATATGGGAATGGTAGCTAATAGATTGGATTGTTGCTTGTGAGCCATTGGAATAGTGATGAATCTTTCTGGAATGAGCCAAGGATTTAATAGGGGATGCAAGGTCACGGTTTGGCATGGAATTGGAAATGCTAAGGGCAATTGTACACGTTAATAGTGAAGGAGCACCCGAGTTGTTTGTAAGAGTGAGAAATTGAGATTGATTAGTGGTGGGTGAGGAGAGAACAGTGAAAAGCTGTTGAAGGCTCTTTCTAATGTCAACTAAGATTTTAGAATTTGGAAGACAAAGACAATAGGCCAGAATTTGCTTAACTTGACAAATAAACAATGAAATCTGGTTACTACAATTATAGGAAAAAAAACAAAAACACATTGAAAACTGTAAAATGAAAGAGAATAAGAAGAGATGGATGCACGTACTAGGGATCTAACCGCAATAAAAATTGTGGATAGGCTTGAACTGCTTAATACCAATTTAACAGCTAACAGCTACCTGCTACGAAGTAAGCTCTTCATTCTTCACTAAATCAGCTCTTAGGACTTACACGACAAGCATGCCCATATAGCATCATTCAATCATAAATGGAAATTACTGAAGTAATCTTGAGTTCTCACCCATCCTCATACAAGCTAAAATCCCCACAACGCATAATATAAGGGTCCTAGGACATAATGAACAGAAACTGAGGTGACAATGCTAAATGGAAGCTGCATGGATGGCTTGGCTTAAGCATCAGGTGCATTATGGGCTTCTGAGAACTATTTGAGGTCATTGATATATATAGTTATTCATAAACAATCATAACTCTGTTAAATTTCTTTTTCTGAAATGTATGATTCCACCTATCTTATTAATGCATTAGCAACGTGTGTTATTAGCTGGAGATTTACTCATCATACTTTCAAATGGATGACATTTACTTTGAAATTAACACCACTTTTTTCATTTTAATGCCTGACCACTACTTTACTGTTTTTCTCTGTATTTATCATATACCGTGCTTGCTTTGGATAACCAATGTTTTCTATCAACGGAAAACAAACCATTTAACTGATTTGGAGCATTTAAGAAATAAAATATGAAGCAATTTGATCGTGAAAAGTTCCTTTTTATTGTTTTGTTTTTGTGTGTGTACTCATTTTTATGTATATGTCAACAAATGTTAGCGTAAACCTCATTTGTTTGAGCAAATGATGCTCTTGCAGCATAGTTTTTTAACAATACCACAATACCTGATTGCAACATATAAGCTTTTATTATGATCCTTTCCTTCCCATTGCAATAATTTCAACTTTGTTGTTAGGGAAATTCTTTAAGATGGACAGCAAAAAGGGCACATAAAGGGCATACTGTCAACTTGGAGTATTAAAGCAAAAAAAAAAAAAAAAATGTTTTGATTCTCGGATTCTCCTATTTTCTTTTGTGAAGGGGGTGTCTACAAAAGATTGGTCATAGACATGTTGATATACTTATTTTTGTGTTTATTGCAACAATTGCCAAAGTAAAAAACCTCTTCTGTTGGAACAACTGCAACTCTAGCAGTATTATTTCTTTGTTCTTATAATTTTGCAATACCCGAATGCAACTTATAAGCTTATATTATGATCCCTTCCTTCTCATTGGATTGACTTCAATAGTGTAGTTAGTGAACAAATTCTTTGGCATAAAACGGCAAGTAGGGTGTCTTCTTTATTTTTTAAACTTGAAAATTACTACTTGGCTTAAACTCTTTGTACAATTTTTCCACAGAAGCTGCAGCAAAGGAGACATTAACAAAGGTTATGATTGAAGCCCTTTCCAAGGCTCAATCTTGTTTGTCGGCTGTCAGGGCTGTTTGCCTAGCAATTTCTGGTGTTAATCATCCTTCTGATCAACACAAGATTCTGGAATGGGTTAGGTTGGTTCCTTAATTTTCTCGGTGTACCTTTGTGTTTTACAAGATGATTCTGCCTACTTTGTCAAAGCTTGTTGTTGGAAATTGATATGCTTTAGGTTTTAATAGTAGTTCCCATCTTATTCTGTTGACAAAATGTTTCTCCTATTTACTTTATGAGAACCACTATAACTCCTCCTCAAAAAATGGACTCTTTTCTTGGGAAGAATTCTTTGTTTTGGCAAGGGTGCCATAAGTGGCATATAAGGTGTACTAGTAAAGCTGATGAGTAAACTGGGTATGGAGATTGTAATTGGCAAGTTGAATGGAGAGAAAATGTTGCCCACTTGCAGGGTGACAAGATGGCTTTGATCGAATTTTGCAGGTTCACCGTGAACTTTGATTGATTAATAAAGATTGGCCCACCCAATATATAATAATAATGTGATTTTTAATTGAGGATGAGGTTTGCAACCAACTTGCAAATGTTGCCAGCATACTATAGGTTTGACATTTCATCTCGCTCTGCACCTTGTTTGCTAGATATGAAGATTTTTTACGCACCTTGAATTTATTGACTAGACTGTAACTCATACTTTTGGATGAAAACTTATTTTTTGCTTTACTGCAGAGATCTTTTTCCTCGCCATGTCAAGATTTTAATAGAGAATGATGCTGTAGCAGCTATGGCAAGTGGAACAATGGGAAAGCTCCATGGTTGTGTATTGATTGCAGGAACTGGTTGCATTGCTTATGGTTTTACTGAAGATGGTAGGAAAGCCCGTGCTGCAGGGGCGGGGCCTATACTGGGAGACTGGGGAAGGTTTTAATTTCTTTATGCTTTTGAAATATGTTCGGGCTAATTGTTTAAATTGTTTGAAAAGCCAATAGTAACACTTGATAAAGTGCCCAACAGATGAGTCACACGTGCAATTTTGAAAGTATATGTCTGAGTGCTACATGTTTTACCTGGAAGGTTCTGTATTCACCTTAAGCTTAACTTTCTACTTGAGTTCAATTTTGCCAAAAAGTTTGCTATTTTGCCTGGCCCTTGTTGGGCTTTTTTTTTCTTTTCATCTTGCCACCAAAAAGGACCAAATGAAGAACATGCTAAATCTGTCTTTTCTTGCTGTATCTAAATACCAAATCCAATTGATAGTGCTGTAACTAAAGTTTAAACCTGTCAATATCATTCTAAATTTTAAGGATAAAATTAAATACCCTAGCATGAAAGAAAAATATGTTTCCCTGTAAGAGTTATTAGAGCATAATAACTATATTAAGAGTTTTGTGGTGATTGAAGGAATTAAGCAAAATTCTACAATTTGAAATACCTTGTATCAGATATGAAGGTGTTAAAACTAAATACAAAAATGAACAGTAATTGAAAAATTCAATCTATTCTGGCCCACCTATATTTAGACTGTACATTAGAGATTTGTTTGCCTGAACAAAAGGAAGGAGCTGAGGCCCCCTTCAAACTAATGGGCTTGGAGTAGCATTAAGAAAAAATTCACGAACGTGTGCTTGTATTTATATAGACAAATTTAGATCTGGAGATTTTATCTGTTGTTTTCTTTCATTGAAGCAACTGTTTGTATTTGCATGCTGATGTCATAAAGTTTTAACATCACCTTATGCCATCAAGTTTAAAGTATCGCTCTCAGCTATTTAAAGTTTTCTAGATGCTGAAGGAATAGTCCTCTTGAAATTTAAGGATCTAAATGCTATGTTTTTTTATGCTAAAAATGTCTTTGAGTACCATGATATATTCCTTCATGTATTGACAGGTGAAGTACGTTTGAACTCTTATCTTTTACATTTATTTGTCATGCCTCATGGAAGTTTACATAATTTTGCATTTGTTAATGAGCCGCTAAACGAGCATCACTTATGTGAACACTGACATCCCCAAAGTATTCTTTTGATGTTTAAAAATCATAAGAAATTGGGTTCTTGCTCACATGGATGCATGTTTGACGTGCTGGTTGTGCTCCAGCTTTTGCCTGTTTTTATTGTATGATTATATAAAAAATTTGTAGGTGACCAGATGTGTACATTACGCAGTGGATATGGGATTGCTGCACGGGCATTAACTGCAATTATTAGAGCTCATGATGGCCGTGGACCACAAACAATACTTACAAATAACATCCTCAAAGTGCTTGGACTTCAGTCACCTGATGAGTTGATAGGGTATTCTTTTTGTCACATCAGCCCGTTTCTATACAACCTAAAATATAATTTCAGTAATGCTTCAACTTTCAATTACAAAAACCCTGTGATCACACTAATATTTATTCAGATCACCAAAATAGGAGTAGATTTAAGATGCTGTAGCGACCATAACACTTTTTCTTTCTGGATAGAGCAATTGCATGTAGGATGCTTTTAAGCATATGCCTGAATCCTTTCTGGCATTCACTTATGTACCTTGCATGGTTTAAGAACAATATACATCATTATCCAGAAATTGAGAAGGAAATCACACAAGAATTCACACCCATAACACCACACCCCCCAACCACACATGCCTTTTATTTTTTTTTTAAAGCATGTATGTACTCTTCCTCAGAAGCCCACCTTACAGGCATTACTGTTATTATTATACTTATCCCTAACTAGTCCATGTATAGCCTGTTTGGTTATAAAAGAGATTGGTAAGGGTAGTTTGCCAGTTGTTTATTTTCAAATTAATAGGCTAAAGCTTATGTTTTATTATTCCTAAGAAAGTAGCATTATAGTTTGTGATCCTTTTAGAAGAATGTGGCAAGCAATCAAATCTGTGCTTTTACTCTAAATGAAACAATGTTTTCGTTGCTTTCTTGGATGCCTATAACCAATCCACATTTCATTACGCATGCAGATTAAATTTCATAACAATACCTGGTTTACATTGTTGGTTTAATTTTGTTCTGTATTACTTATCTATCGTAGGTGGACATATGCAGACCCATCTTGGGCACGCATTGCTGCACTTGTTCCAGCGGTGGTTGCTTCAGCCGAAGATGGAGATTATGTTGCCGATAAAATACTGCGAGATTCGGTTAGAGAATTGGCTGATAGTGTTAAAGCTGTGTCCCAAAGACTTGAATTGTGTGGACAAGGTACATTAATAGAAAATTCTTGCAGCCAGTTGTTCAATTTTCACATAGTTTTCCAATTTCTTTGGAGCCTCGTGCATTGCCAGTAGTCTCTAGTAAATTTGTTCTTGCCAGCCGTGCAAACCTTTTCTCAAGTAGTTTTTGGGTGGTGTAGATAGAAAGAGTCCTTTTCCTCTGGTGATGGTTGGAGGCGTCCTTGAAGCTAACAATAAGAAATGGGACATTGGGAAGGAAGTCATAAGGCATGTATCAAACGATTTTCCGGGCATTTGTCCTATCCGACCTAAGGTATGCAAACTTTATTTTCTGTGGTTTCTCTCAATGAATGGTCAATTATCCATGTCTGAAAAGTTAAAGGGTGAGTTGAAACTTCAACAATGGCTTGGGTTTTGATGTTTAGTAAACAATAACTCTTTCTAACTTATCTTTAAAAGGGAGAGATAATATGCAAAAATAATTTAGTGGAAAAATAGTTCCCGCACTGGTGAATACCTCATAACTTGTAGGTAATGGTTTTGGGAGTTTTTAGTAAGGTCTTGGATTCAATGCCCTCGTACTTCAGGTTTTGCCATTAACCATGAAAAAAAAAACATAAACAATGCACAATCTAGCTTGCCAGACAACAAAAGCATGTGCGCCTTGCAAGGTCATGATCTCAACACTAATCAGCTCCTGCCGCATTGCTGAACATACACTACTACATTGCATAATTGTTACCACTTTTGCAATCTATTGAGTAGAGTCAAATTTGTGAGTCTCATGAACAACCAATTCAAGTTTGTTCGACCCCATTGGGCAATTCAAGTCTCAACCCTAACTTAGAATTAACTCTGCTCTAGCTGTCGCCATCACCTAGGGCAACCATTTTACTTTGATGGGGTTTTCAGCCTTATATGTTGAGTACCTTAGCTCCCTGGACGAGGAAACCCCAAACCTGCTTAAGCAAGAAACCATCACCTTTTCTATTCAATCAATAGTCTCGTTTTCAGTGGTCGACTTTTGATTTCAGGCCAAAACCCGTTTTGGAGCTGTTTCAAGTCTGAAATGATCAGTCCAAAACGTTTTGAAACAAGGCCAAATAATGGTTTAGGAAGAAATCGTGCTTTTAATCAATAATTGTTTCTTAAACAAAATTGCAAAACTTGCTTCAACTTAGTTGTCAATGGGATTAATCTAATCATTTGCAAAGTGATCAGCTTTTCTTGTTTTTTTTTTTTATAAAATCAGTTGTTATTGTTATTTTTTATGAAATCAGATTTTGTTAATTTTAAAATTAGTTTCTTTAACAAAGTTAATGCAAAGCTATTGTATCTCACATAGAAAAGCTTTTCATATTTCTAATATATAACGTTGGCTTAATTCCAAGTATTCTGTTTTTTTTAAATTCATTTTCTTATATTTTATTTGTAAATTAGCTAATAAAAAAATTTAATCAGATTTAAAATCAAATATTATATAGCTCATGTGATGAATGTGTTTCCATTTTATAATGGTGTTGGGTTACCATATTTTCAGCACTTCTATTTTTCTTTTTAAAACATAAATTAAAGTTTGTATTTTTTATTTATTTTAAAAGAAATTTAAAATAAAATTAATTTAAAATTATTTGAAATTAAATTAAATATATTAAAAATATTTTAAACTGATATTAAAACTTTAATACAAATAATCTTTCAACTAGAGAATTGAAACCAAAACTCTAAATATTTTTGTCGAATTTCTCCAAGCCTCTAATATCTCTCTTTTTGTTGTACTTCAACTTTCATGTTTTTCTTCCTTTTTTTCTATCTTTGCTTTATTTTTCGACATTTTCATTAACCTCTATCATCAAGATAATTTTTTATCTTGAGGTGAATTTCCCTTTTTATACTCACCCAAAAAATAAGCTTTATTGTCTTTGCAGATGACGGCCATGGGTTTTTCCTAGTTTTGATTTTTGTTGGATAACACACCTCTTAACTCCCTAAGATTTATCTATTAATTTGCAAAAGAACTCATCAAGATAACTATAGCGATAAATCTTCCAAGCTCAATTACTCAAAATTAAATAGTTCATCACTCGAGTCAAAGTAGAAGGAAGTGCAATATCTATTTAACATTTCCAAACAGATAAAACAAAGAAAGAGAAAATTGTGCATAAAAAAAAAATGGAAGGCATAGATTTTGTGCAATCCCAACTCCATGAATTTTCTCTTACAGTGCACATAGCTAATGCTTAAGTAGCCTAAAGAAAGGATGAAGCTTTGGATTTTTGTTTTAAATATATTTTTTCATCATAATTTTCACCCTGTTAGAAAAGCAGTTGTCATGTCTTCTTAAATGGAAGAGAATGCCCATAATTGTTACATCTTCTTATCAAGTCTGTATCAAACTTATGCTCGCAAGCACCATGCCCATAAGCTTACACTTGACATATTTGCTGTACTAAGCAATGAGATTTTCTTATCTTAATGAACCTGAACATCCTTATCAAACTTGTGCTTCTCTCTTCAACCAGATTCTACATTTCGCTCTCCCTTCATCTAGATCAAAACTGTTCTTCTCCAACACATGGAACTTGTGCACATATGCGTGTCATGGATCGTCCTGAACATCATAGGAGATGTTTTTAGTTTTTAGGGCATTTTAGGTTTTTTTTTAATTGGTTTCCTCGTGCCATGCAGGTGGAACCAGCTGTAGGTGCTGCATTAGTGGCTTGGAATCAATTCCATGGAGCTTGAGATAACTTGGGTCGATCAATTTGTTAAGCATTCCTCTGTAGAGTGTTAAAAGAGTTCTTAAGCGATGAAGACAGGGGAAGCAAACATTTCCCCTGACCGATTGCAATTCCTTGCCTTCAAACTGATGGGTTTCATTGCCTGAAAAGATTTCTAAAGCTTGGTTTTCTTCTCCTTTGCCAAATTCCATTCTTTTTTGAGCTGCCAATAGAACACAGCTTCTGTTGAAGTATGGAAGGAGAGTAGAAGGTTAACTAATATCAAGTCAAGACTGGAACTTCTTTTGATTTACTTATTCATTCAGGTGAAAATTAAGTAATTTTGATCTTATTATATTATATAATTCTGATGTCATTCCTCTGAGCAGAACCATATAGCTACATGGATTGAAGAAGGTAAGCTCAAATATGGTGAGATGTGTTGTGAATTTGTGCACATTTGTGAATGTTTTTGCACTTCTTTATGAACATTCTCACACGAAATGCATGTTTGTTTTTGAGGTTTATTGATGATGGGTTTATGTTTAAATGGCAGGTTGTGGATCTTATTTTTTGGAATAATGAAAAAAAATATTTTGCAGTATAATTTCTTTATTTTATCTTTATCTTTAAAATATTTTTTAATTTTTCTTCTTTTTTCTTTTAATTTTTAACATTATTTTCTCAACAGCAATAACCAAATATTGGTGTTCTGGAGCCCGCATGTTTCAATGATAGGTTGTTTTATTGCTTCTTGTACCAGTGTGTTTAGATTAATATTGGGTTTTGTGTTTACATGATTTTTACAGATTTGATTTTATAAAAAATATATATATATACGTTCCAAAATATGATTATAAAAATTGTTTTATTCAATCAAAATAATATTGATATATTTCACTCGTTCAATAATGTCAAACTATAGATTTTTGCAACATAGTAGACATAAGTTATAAATAATATTTTTTAAAATTCACTTAATTATTAATTAACTTAGTTTTTAGTCGAACAAAAATAGAGAGGCGAAGTACGAATTGGCAAGCTATTCAGACTAAGTTCTAAGTGCAATCGAGCAACGAAGATTAAAGACTATGCAAATGACAATCTTATAGATAAGCAATATTTTAAGATATACATTTTTTTGTTTAATATTAATAAATAAATAATGACTTTATTAGAATTAGAATTTAATTTTAAATTTTGAGAGTGACTCCCATTGACATGAGCATACTTCCATTTGTTTTATCAACAAATCCCGTGATGTCTAATCGCCAATCTGTCAAACCTGATTAATCCCAACCACACAAAAAAAAAAAAAAAAAAAAAAACCTCGAAATAAATTTTCTCACGACGCAAATGGCGAACATCAGAAATTATGGTCTGCGTGAATCCACATCATTTATTTTCTTAATCTGCGATACACGCCTTCCCACGATTTCTGTGTTTGGACTTCGAATCATCGTTGCTTCGTTCTGCCACTGCCTTTCGATTTGATTCCTCCCGTCTTTTTTCATCTCTCGATTTCTTCGTTCAAGATCGTCGAGGGCGGGGACGGCATCGGAGAAATCGAATTCTAGGGTTTTCGGCCGGCGGGAGGCTTCCGCGGAGCGATCACGGCGTTCGGCGGATCTCGGGGTTTGGCTGCCGGTGCCCAAGGAGAGTTGAGCCAAACCTACTCCATCTTGTGCTATTTGATAGCTGGGTTGCTTGAGAATTCAAGATGTTTTGGCGTATGGCTGGGATGAGCTCCGCTTCGCCTGTAAGTTTCTTTGTTATCGGGAAGAATTCGTGACAATGCTATTTGAGCTTTCGCTTTGGATTCTTTTTGTGGCGGTGGCGATGTATTTGTTTATTGAAGCAGTTAGCAGGACATGGAATCCTTTTTTGGGTTTTTTTTCTTCTGTTTTGGGCTTTTCTGGGATTTAGGGTTGGTTAGTCTGAGGGAAGCTGCCTTGAAGGAGAATAGTTTGCCAATGCGAGGAAGTAGCTGCTTTTGTATGTATGGTTGTCGATGTCAACTGATATTGCCTGGCAAAAATCTGTTATGTGTTGCCATATCATCCGGATTTGCTCTATTTCCTTCATTTTCACTTCGAGATTAATGTGTGCTTAAGTTCGGAAAGTGAATCTGATGTACACAATAAGTTTTCTGCTAGTGATTTTAGAAAACTAGGATACTGTGGTAATAAGGGCTACAGTAACTGTCTTCATTTTCTGTACATTGTCGTCCTAATTTAATGGTTATGACATAGGATACTTTTTTTTGTATCTCAAGACAATGTCCAAGGATATGTGATTCAGATTTTTCCACCTGGGCAAAATTTTCTACATTGCCACGGCCTATTACTATTACTGTTTAATAATTTGATCAAGAGCCTATTGTCATCCTTATTTATTGTCCATCTCATTCTGTTTAGTTGACAGTATCAAAATTTGTGAAATTTTCAGGTGGATACTATCTTGGAGAGGGGAAACTATACATTAGAAGATCTCCTAGATGAGGATGAGATAATTCAAGAATGCAAAGCAATGAATGGCCGTCTCATTGACTTGTAATTTCTTTTTTCTCGACTTTATTATTGTGTTATTCAATTTTACTTGGGATTTTGCATTTGATCTTTAAGCAAGATATTAATTTGCTTTGTTAATTGATACCAGGTAAAGTGAGTGAAATATTTGGTACTTTTCAAGATAATTGCACCTTAGAATGACAAATGCATTAGTGTCCAAGTTGTCAGTTGAAATCCTGATTCATTGCTTGCGGAATATCCATATTTATTTATTTCAAAGGAAATACCATCAAAAGACATTAGGATACTCCTCTTAGGCTTCATTTTTCTAATTCTCTAATTTTAACCTGTATGTGTAGTTTTCATTTTTGATGTTTTTAACATTTTAGGAGATGCAATGCAAAATAGTTGTCTTGTAATTTCTTTAGTTATGTCATTGTGTCCCTTTTTGTGTTTACATGGTTGGCTTGCTCCAATCAAGTTATTGTTGTTATGCTGGCTCATTTCCAAGTATTTTATATGGTTTTCCCTTCTTCCAAATTACTATGTCCTAACTAGCTTGGAGTGTTGTAGCCATAGTTTGGTGGATGGAGTTATAATCACACGCCAATTTTTAACTGATATAAAATATTTGCAAAATAGGGTTGACTATGTATTTAGTGTCATAGAGATAGTTTATAAGAAGAAAAGTTGGTTATCATTTATCACAAAGGCAAGTTCTATTATTATTATAACACAACAGGGTTTCATGTATAAGATATGTCACCCAACATCGCAAATTCTATATTGTGATAGATAAGGCACTAATTGACTTAGTTCATTGTGGGTAGTATCATACAAGAAAGTAGGGAAGGCTAGGCTAAAATAGGTAATGTAGACTTCTCTTCGATAACTCACTTATGTTAGATAAAATTGTGAGTTAGTTTTAAGAAAGTGGGATGCCAAGTAAAATAATTTTTTCTTTTTCATTATATAGCAAATATTTAAATAGAATACAATATTAAATCTTAGATTTAAAAATAAAATGATAAAACTATCTTTTTTAATAAAAATAATATAAATATTGAAAACATGTGTAAAAATGATAAAAAACTCCCAATGGTCTTATACATAACTTATTATAATTCAAAACAAACTAAAAATGCTAAATAAATAAGAAAAATATCGACAAGTTTTATTAGATCAATTGTAATCATCATTTGGATATGGCCAATCTTACATCACAGATGTTTTAGTTGAGGAAATGATCATTTCGGATGTCTGCATTTATAAGTAGCAAATGTTTTAGTGGATGTGTTCATTGAAGGAGGATGAGAAATTTGATGACAAACAGTTATGCAGAAAAAGGTTATCAAAGCAAGTGGCATTTTTTTGTCTGCAAGGATCACTAGAAAAATGAAATCAATGAGATTCAAATGTTTTAGGACCAATGAGAGATGTAGTTTGTTCAACATAAGCTGTTTAGAATTATTTACAAATACTAGCAATGAATGGGTGTCCTGTACTTGTTGTTGACCCTCTAGCGTCATTTTAATGGTAGCATACACTAGACCTCATAGTTGTGTAATAATCTTGATCCCTTTTATCTTAGGGGTTCTATTTATGGATAATTGATTATGGTCATGACCTTTTATACTTGGCATGGTTGTGAACCCCTGGAGGCTGCATTTTGAATCTGGCTTATAGAATGATTTTGGCATACAAACTGAAATTGTGGTGCAGCCAATTTTTATAAATAAAACAAAAGAAAGTTTGTTAATAATATTCCAGTGGAATTTGTTTGAAATTGAGTTTTTTTAATCACCTTGTCTACGTCTGTATGTATTGTTGGATATGTGCCAATATCTATCTCATGCAAAGGCCACAGCTACTTTAGCTTAATGTTTTTTGTATCTTTATTATTCCTTTTCATTATGTTGCATGTGCACATTGTTGGTATTTTTGTCTATATGTGTGAATTGTTTGTTAATTTAGATATTTGCATCCAGCTACAAAAATAAGGTTTATATGATGACTTGCAATTTTTTTAAGAGCTTTTGTAACTTTTGTTAAGTCTTTGCTTTTACTGAAATCAATATTAATCTCCTGTAGTAATATGCATTTTTTTGTACACTTATCAATTCTTTACTGTATTTTCTTTCATCCTATTTATAGTCTTCTGGAGAGAAGTCAAGTGGAGCAGCTGATTCGCTATATTATTGAAGAACCATCTGATGAAGCTGAAAAGAAACAAACTTTAAAGTACTTTTGAAATGAAATTTGTTGGTTCTGTTATGGAATCTCATGTGCAGGCGGTTATCTCAGAACTATTTCATGTTGAATGTATTGCAGGTTTCCATTTATTGCTTGTGAAATTCTTACATGTGAACTTGAAGGTGTGTTACGAACTTTGACAGAAGACAAGGAGGTTAGCGGCTTTATCTTCTTGTTTCTCAAATTATGCTCAAAGTTCTTTATGCATTTTTGCTCATATCAATTTATTTTCTGATTTCCTGAATATTGCATTTTTCATTTGCTCTTCTATAACACAGCTGATGACTCTGTTGTTTTCATTTCTGAAACCTGATCGCCCACATAGTACAGTGTTGGCTGGTTATTTTGGAAAGGTTTTCTTCTTGTGGCTCTTGTATAAAATTGAAGCATATACTTAATTAATTTATTTGTGAGTTATGTTAGAGGATATTTGCATTGTTTTTCTTGTAGGTTGTTTTATGCTTGATGGCACGAAGAACTGCTCAACTCTTGAGCTATGTACAGGTTCGTTGATTGTTTCATCAGATAGAGGATAAGCGGATCTTTTCCTGTTAAGGTTTTTTCAAGTCTAATTACCCTCTGGTTTTGTAACGTATGCATCCTTTTTGGCCCTCTATATGAGTAGGAGATTATTCAAAAGTTGAAGCTGTCAATGCACTTCATATGTGAATAGCTTGTGTTTTTGGTCATTACTAACCCAGTTCGGCTTGTCCGTGATAAGGAATGAGGTTGAATACTTAGGAAGAGCACCGTCACTTCCAAACACAACAACGGTTAGCTTGATCACACTTAGTTTTATAGGAGCTCAAGATACAGTTTTACGAAATATCACATTTATGTCTATGTTTAAAATTTATTTATTACTTACAAATAGCTTGCATTAATATGAAAATGAACATAGAAGCCATTCGTAAAAATTAGTGTCCACAGCTAGATCCATTTATTGATTTGCTTAAAGAAATAATAGAACACAACGAAAATCAAGATGAATGCTTTGAATTATAATATTAAAATCTATACTTAATTTTAATAGAACTTATATAGAAAATTTTGAGTTTTAATACATTTTTTTCCTCAGCTTGATTTCCCATCCTGTTCATGTTTCTTTTTGGTTCATGTTCAGTTCAGTAATAAATGGGCTTAATATGGGCATTCTTTATTGAACTTTCAGAACTTCTGCTTGTTATTTTTGGGTTTGATTATTTAACGAACGATGCTGGTCAATGCTGCTGGTAGTTTTTGTGCTACTCATCTATGACAGAAATGGTTGATGTTGTATATACATGCTAAAATTGACAGTTTTTTATTATTATACTTGCATATTTTCTTCTAATGCATTCTCTGTTGTCGTATAGGAACATCCTGAAATTTTGCATCAGCTTGTCGATCTAATTGGTATCACATCCATGATGGAGGTTAGCATTTGAAATTGCTCCTTTTGTGCAAGGTTTCGACATTAATAGGTGGTGCATTGTTTCTGAAATTTTATTCATTAAATGACATAGCATTGAATTTTTATGCATCTAAATGATTCTTCAGGTATTGACTCGTCTTGTTGGAGCAGATGAAACTGTGTATTCCAACTATACCGATGCATTGCAGTGGGAAGATGCCACTGATGTACTTGATTTGATTGTTGATAAGTTCAATTCATCGGTATGTGTTCTTCTGGAATTATTTTGTTCCTTTCAATAGTTGATATTATCTTATGATCATTTTCTATTCTCCTCAATTATATTTCTTTGATTGAAGGTCATAAAATTTAGAGGAATCTTGACTGCTTTACTTGAGGTGCTAATGTGCTGTAGTTCCTTTTTTAGCAGTGCAATGAATTTCTCTGTGTTGTTTCTTATATGCATTCCAGCAAGTTTTATTGTTGATCTGAGTCTTTCATAATTCTTTCTCAAGTTTATCAATTTTCTGACACCACATTCTAATCCCTGGTGTTGGCATTTCTTGATAACCATAATGTGTTATCAATGGAGGCTATATTATTTTTGTTATTTTGGCACAAGTTGTATGCAATATTTTGGTACTATCATCGAAGTTTTCAATAGCTATGTGAAGCTCTTCATTTCTGCACTAGTGCAAGTTGAATTGTGTCTCAACTGTGTATACTTATGTTTTGAAATTAGTGGTCATATTTCATACTGATTACTCTTATAGGCCTTGCTCCTTGTCTGTCGATTGATTAATGCAGGATTCACCTGAAGTTCATGCTAACGCAGCAGAAGTACTCTGTGCAATAACTAGGTATGCTCCTCCAGGATTTGCCACAAAGATTTGCAGCCCAAGGTATTTTTTTTTTGTTTTTATGCAGTTTAAGAGAATATTTGGTTTGTTTTTCTGATTTGGTCTGAATTTTCTTGATGTGCCTTTTTTTTTCAATCTTTGTAGTTTTGTTGGAAGATTGTTTCAAAGTGCACTGGAAGATTCTAGGCCAAAATCTGTTCTGGTTCATGCATTGTCTGTATGCATATCTCTTTTGGATCCTAAGAGACTGCTGCAATCTTCTTACCAATCGTTTCAAAGTCAGCTAAACCATGGCTCGGTGATAATTGCCAATCCAGAAACTGTTAATGGCATGCTGGACCGTCTAGGTAATTTTTTAAAAAAATTGATTAGTTTTGTTCTAATTTTTTTTTTGAAGGTTGTTGTAGATTTTTCTTTTGTGATAGTTTATTTTATTTTTCTAGATTGGTGAATAAATCCTGTACGTCTATGGTGCAGATTATATATGTAGGTCTAGTTTGCTTGAACGAAGCTTGATGGCCATGATGGAGATGAATTTTGACTGCATCTTCTGATTCAGAACATTTGGTGGTTCATCATAAATTTCATGAAACAATAGAAGCACACTTCATTTCCTAGCAATAGTGGACAGGCTTAATGTAAAGCATGATAGATTTTATGGGGATTTTATTTATCAGGTTAGATGCCATTATTGTTTGAAGAAGAAATTTAGCAATACAAATTTTTGAAGTAAAGGACGGTGGAAGGAAAATTTTGTCAAATTGACTACAAATACTGGTAGGGAGAGAGTAGTATATCTCTTGAGCATTTCACCAAGTTGAAAGAAGGTTACTTGGTACCCTACTACATAATGTTCCAATTGGATGAGAGCAGTTAAAAGCATTGCCCCACAAGTTTGTGGAACGAGAGAAGAAAATGAATGAAAAATGGTGTCAATATTTAGATAGGAACTTGCCTGTTTGAATGGAAGGACAATTAGAATTTAAGAAGTTACGTTTATGTCTGTCGAGTAAACAGAGTCGTACCAAGACAAACCGAGTGTTAGAGGCGATGGAGGAAATGCTTCAACAAAGCATCTCATTAAGGGAAAGTGGATCATTTGAGAAAGTGGAGATAGGAATTGATCCATTCACATTGTTAATTGCAGAGCAAATCATGTCTAAGTAGCTGGATTTAGGAACTTGTACATCCACCCTGTTTAAGCTAGTGGATCATGCCTGTTTAGATGGAGTTACAAGTTGATCCATTCACCACTTTCAAGGAACATGGGACCTTTCTCGTGTAGATGCAAGGTGGAAGTGATTCATTCACCTTGTCAGCAAACAAACACAAGTATGAAGCTTTTCATTGATGTACAAGAAAATCATGCTAGTGTAGATGGAGGCTAGATCTGATCCAAATTCTTCTTTTTGAAGGTAAAGCAGAATATTTCCAAATAGATGGAGGTATGGGTTGATCCATTCCACTGTGGATGATACTTTTAGTTAGTGAATGAACTTAGAATTTAGTATGAGATATTATTAGTAGAAAGGAGACCTCACTTAAGATCACTTTGTTTGAAAGAGATTTTTATTTCATAGTAATTTATGAGCATGCCTTGGGATGAAACCTTTTAATCAAGGTTGTTAAGGATTTGCCAAGTGGTCATGTTTTATTTGTTTTTGTGCCCATGAGTAAGCTTGAGTAATTTGGCCATGATGGGTGGTGGTTGGGACTATGTGTATTAGGACACGATTTAATTGATGTTCTTGATGGTGATGAGATTTGACAGCTCGGGTTTGCATCTATATATCTCTTTGCAACTTTTGATTGATGCAGGTGATGTGATGCATATGTATTTGTTTTGTTGTACCTTGCTTTGAAAAGCTCTTTCTTGTCTAGGGCTAGCTTTCTGATGTTAACAAAACTATGAGTTCTCTATGGGGATTGTTCAATGACAAGATTTATGACTACTTGGGCTGAGGAGCCAGCCAATCTCAAGTTGCATTTTTTGAAGTGTTATCTCCTTTGAGGAGTGTGAATAGTTGTAGTTTTGAACCCCATAGTTGATCCCTTGGTTTTCATCGTGCTTGATGGTGTGTTTTATGAGAGGGTAAAAGGAGACATGAGAATCTTTTTACAAAAGGGGACAGTTTACTTTTTCACATTTATTCTTAGATAATGGTGCTGATGTGATTGCCTTTGTCTACTTCAATAGGATTTAAATGAAGAGTCATAATAGTAGCTAGGCATGCATTATTGTGGGTGCACAACAATTATATGCAGAAGATTTTTGCGATCTTACTCTGGTGCACAGGTTGTGGGAGCAAAACGATTTATAGTTCTGGTTGGTGTTTAGTTACCACAGAAATCGAAAAATGCTCGAGTTGAGATTGAGGCTCTAATTTCAAGCCCATGTAGTTGTGATGAACCCAATTTCGAATAGATTTTGAATCTTTTTGTTTCACTCGTGTGTTGATTTAACTCATTCCAAAGTTTGTGTATGTGCATATATGTATGCATGCATATGCTTAATAAATAAAATGTAATTGATGTAGTAAGCATGGCACTATGAATAGCACATTACTAATATGGAGGTTTTTTGTTTGAAGCTCACAACAGTCTTTCCTTGAATTTTTAGGTCCATATTATTATAAATAAATTTTTATATAAATGTGATTTTTATGGTCATATTATGTTCAAGGCTTATCTTTATGTATGATAGGTTAGAGATTCAAACACATTGTCATCCCATTGTTTGCATTTCCTTTATTATTTCAATTCAGCTCAAAATTGGTCAAATTCCATCTGAGGGTCTCCAATATTGGATGCAAAAGATGCCAAATTTGTATTGAAGTTGAACTGACGAATATAAATTAAAAGAGTATGTTGAGTTCTGTGGGATTTGTGGTTTTTTGCTTTTGATGATCATGGCATATTTGCCCTATTCTACTGATTGAAGGCATGAATATTGGTTGGTCATTGTGATTGGCTTTAACCTAACCTAATCCATTTGAGCATTGGTTGGTTGGGAGGCAGATTTTATATAAATAGATTCAACAGGACTGCCAACCTAATTTGATGGTTGTGAACTGCTTGTCTTTTGCTTTTCTATTATTAGAATTCTAAAGAACATTTTCTTGATGTTCTTTTTGAAGTCATGTATTTTTTCAAGAGATATTAATATGACCTTAATTCTTCTCTGAGGCGCCAATTGGCTTACACTTTTCTATTAGTCTTCTTTTGCTTGAGATATTAATATGACCTTAATTCTTCTCTTAGGCACCAATTGACTTGCACTTTTCTTCAATAGTCTTTTTTTGCTTGAGATTCCACGGCTATGCAATGCAATTTTTTTTTGCTGCTTCATCTGTCACTATGTATTCTTTTATGATTAATGTTGTTCTTGACTCCTAAACTTCACTATCTTATACCCCATGCCTTGAGAAGAACGTGTTCCTCTGTGAGCTGCTTTTTGGTCTAGAGCTGAGCTTCAGCTTTGCCTAGAAAATAGGGGCCGTTCAACCACATTTTGTTGTAGGGTTTGACTTCTACCGTCCGTCATTGTCTTTGCTAAGTTCACCATTTCGTGAAACCTCATCAAATGATTGTAAAGTATGTCGTGACTCCTTTCCTTACTGGAACAGTATGTAAGCGACTTAACATGCAGATATGACCCAGCAAGATTTGATTAGGTTTTGTTACAATTTTTCTGCTGTGTCAAATTTAACCAAGCTAGGAATTATATGAAATAACAAAAACCATTAATAATTTGAAACCAATCTAAACAACTAGTCACTTTGTCCAAATTTTTTTTTTATTTTTAATTTTCCAGTATACCTATTTTAGTATATTATGTTTGTCTTGGTTTAGTTGTATGCTTTTGTTCCTTAAATTTTTTTAGTTTTGTTACTCCCGTACAATAAAATAAAATGTTCAGAAGGCCATTAAATTTGTATTTATTGTTTCTGATATTTCTAAACACGGCTGTGCATATGCATGCATTGCGTAATTTCAATTATTTAAGTTCAACAGTAGCTGAAGCCTAAACCATTTAATGAAAACATTTTAAGATAAATAGCAAACCCTGACTAGTCCCTTCATGAATCAAACTTTTCATGAACAGATGGGTTTGTAACAGTTCGTTTTTTTTACTTTGTTGACTGTATTCTTTTCCATCAAGAACTACCATCCACATTTGTTTTGCTCGACATGCTTTTCATATCTGAGCATTTCATTGAGTTTCGTGGAATTGACTTTTGTGGGATTAATTCTCAAATTAACGTTGCATCATCTTCACTTAGAGAGTTAAGGATTATCTGTTGATAAATCAACAAATTTATTATTTTATAGACTCTAGATTTTTTGCAGATGAATTCAAAATTAAAACAAAATTATACACATTAACCATAGGTTAATTATTGCTAGATTTTTTTTAAAGTTTTTTAAGCTATTTACTTTAATAAAGATAATTTCAAAATTAAAATAAATGAAGATAAAGCTTAGAATTTCCTAAATGAAACCTGGATTTATTTGGTTTAGCTGTTGTTTGTCAGCCCTGATCTTAAGTTTGACATGATATTTATGGTTTGAAGTATTTATGAGATTCAACTTTTTGATAATTTAGGACTATAGCTATGGTGACATGATGTGCATTGACTTTTTATTTTGAAGATTTAAGGTGATTATTATTGATAAAAATGAATGCAAGCGTATTGCAATTAGAGCATTACTTTTAGTTTTATTCATGAAATTAAAAACTGTCTTAATCCACGTTTCTTTTTTGTTGAAGCATTTTTTTTATCTTTATTATAGTATTTAGTGTTTTTTTGAGTTTTAGCTATATTTTTTTATTTCACAATTGAACTTGCTTTTGTTTATAACATTAAAAACCATATTGAACCTTGTGTTGTTATTCATCTAATTCTTTCTCCAGTTGTTCTGCGCCATAATATTAAGTTCTAGTTTGTCAAAGGTGTGTGATCTGATAAATAATGATGAACATATGATAATTATTCCTACAAGCTTTTTAATCATTAACTTGAGGGATTGCCTCAAGTGTCAATTTTTGAACATGGACATACGTTCAAATAGGAAGTTGTTTGAGATGCTATGAGTCTCTGTTCACTTTTTGTTTTTGTAATTTTTTAATTTAACCGTCCATTTGACCACTGATAAACATTTTCATGAAGGTGATTTGTTGACGTTGTTGGATATTACTAGTTCAGAAGTTGTCTTACCTACCACCTATGGCTGCTTGAAACCACCACTTGGGAAACATCGCCTGAAGGTACCATATTAAATTCAATTGTGAATAAAGTTTTGTTATCATTTTGTTTAATCAACTTCATGAATTCTTGAAGAGAATGTTCCTGGTTTTTTAACTTTCATCTTTTGAGTTCCAGTTTAGATTGACAGTTGTGTTAATCACCACAAACATGCCTAATGAGTATCCTGACTTCATGTCTTGTTTTATAGGTTAATTCTTTAGGCACATTTATGTATGATATTAAAGTTCAGTGGTGATATATTTATTGGCACGTTTTACAAAATATTTCTCTATCCCACTATTTTTTAATTTCATTTCCTGGCTTGCATTGAAATTTCTTCCTGTCGAATGTGAAAACTGCTGCTCATTTTTATGAACTAGTTTTGGGTTGCTGCTTGTGTATGATTTTTTGCACTTTATCTAATATTTGTTGACAGTGGATTGTTCATTAGCTGTCTATGCCTCTCTCTCGCTGATGTCTTTATTTCTATATTATTTTTATTTTTCAGAACGACGCATATTAGGATGTGCTTAATTATGAATGCTGCTATTTATGCCTATTTACTTTGTGTGGTTGAGTTATAAGGCTTTCTTAGTATCAAATAAGAGGTATAGCTTATATATGTATATATGGGCATAGGAATTTTTTTTTCATTAATGCAGTTTGTCCTTTAAACAGTTTAGACAGTTCTGAAATTCCAGCCAATTTTTTTGGTGAATTTGTGTATTCTACTGCAGCTTATATGCATGTTTTTCTTTATTCAGGTTGTGGAGTTTATCTCTGTTTTATTCACATTAGGAAGTGAAGATGCTGAAAAGGAACTTATTCGTCTAGGTGCCCTAAGACGGGTCATATATTTGTTCTTTGAGTAAGTATTTTGATGTCTTATAGCGCTTTCCCCCACCATGCCATTCAAAGTATTAAATCTATTTCTCAACATTTTTTGGAATGTAGGTACCCCTATAATAACTTCTTACATCACCAAGTGGAGAATATCATATGGTCATGTCTTGAAAGTAAAAAGACATCACTTGTTGAACATCTTCTTCATGATTGTGATATAGTTGGTAAAATTCTTGGAGCTGAAAAGCAGCCTACGTTGTCTACAGATTGTAACAAGGTTGCTTTCTGTCAAACTTGGCTGTCTCGGTTAATGTTATAAAGAGATGGATTAAAGCTTGTTGAACTTGTTAATGTTATTTGTGGTGTCAACATTTTTTACTTGCAGCCAACGGTGTCAGCTGGGGAAAGGTCACCTTTAAGGATTGGTAACATCGGCCATCTGACAAGTATAGCTAACAAACTTGTGCAAGCAGCAAACACTTCTGGAATAATACAGACGCATTTACAGGTAAATAGCCACTTCTAGCAAAGTTTATGCAGTTAATTTCTTTTTTGCTACAGTTGCTCATGTGTTTCATGTGAAACTGGAAATGCTTTCCAACTGACATACCTGGTTCATGCATATTTCATTTTTAGGTGATTTATTTGATTACAGGACAAAGCTCTTCATACGCCTGCCATTCTTGTTAATGTATTCCCTAATAACGGACATTTCTTTAATCTCAAATCTCATGAAATATTGCTCGAACAACTTTGCTGTGCTTTCCAGCTATAATGTTTCCTTTTTTTCCATCACAGTTTGTAATGCCTTCTCTACCGTCATATCCTTTTTTTTTCAGGAATTTCTATGAAAATTATTCATTAATGTGTTAAGAATATTTTATTTTGTACTTGGAAAATTATATGGATTTTTTTTGGGAAACTGCTTTTTAACTCGTTATTGTTTTTACAGGGGAATAGTGAGTGGGTGGATTGGCATACTGATGTCCTTGTAAAACGAAATGCACTGGAAAATGTTCACAATTGGGCTTGTGGGTATGCTATTAAAATTTCTTGAACTACAAATTGCGAAGTTTGACATATTGAAATAAGTTTGAAGGGGTTTGCACTATATTTTGTGCTGAAAATTTAATCTGGATATTTTAAAGAAGTTAATAAAATCCTGTCTCTTCATATCCAGAAACCGGAATGTTATGTGTATATATTCTTGTTTTTAAGTTAATTGAGTCATTCTCCACGACATACCAGTGATTCTGCAACAAATGCAGCCTCGTTTAACTTGTTGCTTATGTTTCCTTGTGGGATATATATTGCACATTTTTGTATAATAGAGCTGCTATTCTTAAGCTATCTTTATGTATTACTTTTTATGGTAAATGCATCAAGTTTCATTTAGAAAATTTGCCCTTTTGAGATGCACCTATTTAATTTCAATTTTTAATCATCTTCGTTATTTTTTTAGAATTATATGTTTGCGGCATTCTGTGCTGTGAACTATGCCATTTTATCCGTTATCAATCAGTCTATTCAATTTAACAAATAAAGACAGTGCAATATTTCGTTGCTTGTGATGTTAAATTGATGGCTCTATTGATTGTGCAAATTTACAATAGGGAATATTAGTTTATGGCAAACTTACAATAGGGTCTTCAAGTTTAGGGAATATTAGTTTACTAACTTGTTTACCTTACCTCTGCATTTGACGTCAATCTATAGGACATTATATGTGATGACAAAAGCACCATTGAGGACTTTAATGCAACACGCGTCATGATTGTGCTTGAAATGTTTTGCTGCTTAAAATCGGCCTTTTCATATGTTGCTTTGACTGAAACAATGAAAAATGTATAGGAAGGTGGTAGATATCTTTATATGCATAGGAATATGGTAGAAATCAAAATTATGATTTTACAGGTTTTTACAGTGGGTGACTGGCCACGTGCCCACATCTTACTCAACAGATAGAGGTAGCTTTTCTATATTTCTGTTGTCCTTGTCCTTCTCTTTGTTTCTTTTCTTCATAAAGGTATAATGATGGGTACCTTGGACTTGTACTTGGGATTTTATTCTACATAGGGAATTTAGTCAGTAGTTATTAGTGGTAATACTGATGCAAATGCATCACAACATAACCTGAATAATCACTTATATGTTAATTATTAGTCTTTTTGAAATTCAGATGCAATTTTCATTCTTGTTTTCTTTTGTATTTAATCTCAAAGCAGATGAGCTTTTACTGGGCATCAACTTATACGTTGATCCCACAAGTGATAGGAACCTCCTACATTTTTATCTTCGGAATACATGTGATTAGTTGTCATGCTGGCACCAAACTGGGGCCATTAACTAGATTGGAGTTTTGCTTGAATGTGATATGCCAATGTCTTGCATAAAACTGTTGATTTTGCTTTTTTTTTTTAAACTTGTTGACGTCCTCTTTTCTCATGGCACCCATAATTTCATAGTTAAGGATGAATTGATATCTGTGTCCTGTTTTGATGTATAAAACTAAATTATGTTTCATTTGTTTCCTTTCCATTTGGTTAATGTAGTAGGAGCTCAGGTTTTTGGGTTAGTTTTCCCTCTTTATACATTTTTCTCTTTGTCAAATGACTTTTTAAAGTAAGATAATTTTTCTTTGGAAAACATTGGTTCTTGATGGTTCCCTTTTTGACGTTTTTTTTGTGATATTCATTGCTTTCTGCGATTATCCTTCAGTTTTATCATGATTCTCATCCTCAAAACATTTCAATATTATGTCAAGCTGCTATCACATCAGAGGAATGTGCTAGCGTCTGGAAAGAGTTAGAAATCATTTTACCACTGAGTGCATCTTCTGCAATACAATTGAAACACCTATGCATTTTCCCTGCGATGCTTTGACACGGACATCTAACCAACTATTTAACAAGGATATTTCACTCTTGTGGAGACCTGGAAAAATAGACCTATCCGTGTCCAATATTTTGTTAACTCCATGTTTAATGTCACTTAAAGATGTCTGTTTCTCGTCACTGTTGAGAGTTCTTTTATGGTGTTTATAGTTGAAGTTAGTGGGTTTCCTAAATTATAACGTGACTATGGTTGCTATTTTATGCGGTTTCTTTTTTTTTTTTTTTAATGGCCATCACCAGCAATAATCCTTTTGTTTTTCCTCATTTGGAAGGCGCCCAACTTCATTGCATGATCGAGCTAGAGACAGTGACGATGAAGATTTCCGAGATAGAGACTATGATGTTGCAGCACTGGCTAGTAACTTGAGCCAGGCATTTCGCTACAATATCTATGGTAGCGATGGCATCGAAGAGGTGTGAATCTATGTTTTTGATGATTTCTCATTTGTTAGATGGATTTCTTATGCTGTAATTTTGTGGAATACATCTCTTCTCTTTAGCAGTGCTTCTTATTTTTGATAGCTTATTTATTTCTTTATGGTATTCAAATTCTACTTTTTAGTAATCTATATTATAAATTGGTCCAAGACAAGTTATTTTGTAATGGAAAGCAAAGTGATTTAACCCAAATGCTCAGGGGAGCCTATTTAGTGCTTTAATGGGTGATGCACAACAGTTCTTCATGGATCAACTCGCTTGAGCATGTGTTTAGCTTAATAAATAAGTTCTTATGTCTGGAGTCAGAAGTGCTAAGTCGACTATCCCTTGGTGAAAGTCATTATCTTTTAAAGCAAGGCTATTAGAGCTATGGCTCATGTGAAAATCAAATAGCGTGATGTTTGGCACTTGTTTGGTGCATAAAATTTTCAGATTGGAGTTTAACATTAACCTAGCACACTTTGTTACACACGCAAATTGGCAGACATCATTTGGTGGTATACCAACCTGCAAGGGACATCTGTTGATTTCTTCATTCAGAATAACATTTATACCAGCTCGCTTTCCTTAGTATTTAGGTGTGAAAAGTGAACAAAACATGTTTTGAACTGCACCAATAAAATCAAAAGTATTCAGGTCTGACATGACTAGTTATGGTGTTTTGCATCATGGAAGCATGCTCATTAGTCACTAGAAGTCTGCACATATCCATTGAGTGTATGTGACTTTGAACTCCCTGCATGTATAACCCCATGTTTTAATAAAGGAAAATACAGAAGTAGGGTGATAGTTATCCTCAAACTTAGTGTCTTGCATGTATAACCCCATGTTTTAATAAAGGAAAATACAGAAGTAGGGTGATAGTTAAATCAACTGAGAAAATGGGCACAGGGTAGCACAAGACATTGGTTTCATCTGCTATGACCCAGATTTCAAAGTCTTAAACATTGTAATGCAAGTTATTAGAATATATTACTATGGTTTGTGAATGTGGGATGAATTTCCATCTTGTGGTTAAAATTTGTTTAGTCATTTATATTTCTTTGATTGCAAGCCTCTATATTTGCTGCGAGTGTTTTGGAAGGTTTAATAAAAGAAAATAAAAGGATTAGCTTTGTTCATATTGAATTTATTAAAAATATACATAATGAAGCAATGTCGTGTTTATGAATGGAGGATTAACTAGAGATTTTTTAATTTCAATTGTTTGTCATCAATGCTCCTCTTCAAGTACTTACTGTTTTTTGTATTAGTTATGTATATTTTTGTTTTCTAAATTCAAGATGATATGCTGAAGTGTATGTATTTTGTTTGTGATATTCTGCATGTTGAATATATTGGAGGAGTTATGATAAAGCTAGAGTTACGGAGAACTTTTTTTGAAGTCTATTTTCCTTTGCCATAAAATATCTAATAAGAAATATATATAGTTTAAGTTTAATTTGAGTAATAGAGATGACATAAAGATGACAACGGGTAACCATAGAATATTAGATATTGAGAGGTTTGTCATCTCCAATCTATTTTTCAACATTTTAAAGAAATTGTTGTGGCTTCACTAATCAGATACAATTGTTTTGAATAAAACTAAAATGTTTTTAGTGTTTTGTATGACTAAAGTATCCTGCTCAAGGCTAAAAAATGGTCAAAATTGAGTTTTATAAGATTTTGATGATATATGATACTAAATGTTAGATTGTGAGGCACAAATATGCAAATATCATGAGTGTCATAGAGATGTCTAAGTTGAGATTGTTGAGTTTTAATACATGGAAATACATGAATATAAACAGGTGTTTACTAGAGAATGTTAGTGTAGAACTGATTGAGGGTAAGCTAAAGGATTTAGTTTAGATGTTTGAACATATGCATAGATTATTTAATGCTTTAATAAAAGAGTGTGATTTATTAGAATATTTCCTTGTGAATGGGAAAAGAAGAAAGATTCAAAAATCATGACTTTTTCTGTATTAAAGTATGTACGAGTATTCTTGAATAACAGTGATATCTAAATCACAATGTTATATGGATGTAAATATTATATAAAATCTATTTATATTTTTTAATTGTTTGATTTAATGTAATCCAAATAGACTTATTGTTTTGTAAGCATCAAAATAATTGATATCTAGATGTCACTCAAATTTGAGTAACATCTCAATATTATTTTTTTAGTAATAAAATTATAATTTTTAATAATATAATTTAAATGTAAGAAAACTAAATATTAATATTTTAAATAGTATTACACAACTGTATTACTAATCTAAATGTGTGTATATGCATGCATGTGTATGTCTTTGGTTGTCATACTACTTAGCTCTTTTGCTTCATGTTCTATGATATGAATATTTTATATCACAGTTTTAAGTTGTAAATTACAGATTCCATATGGTATTCATGTTAATTATTCTATACAAATACGTTCGTGCTTTGCTAGTTTATTAGATTTTTGAACTTTTGAGTTATTAAAAATGAATAAAGTTGTACAACGGATTGGTTTTCATAGAGTGAATTGCCTGTTTTTTGAGTTGCAAATTTCAATGCTATTACAATAAAATCCTAATTGAAGTCAAAACATCTGTAATGAATCTTTTCTCCAAAACTTCTTACCAAATACTAAGAAGCGATTAGGTTTACGATTACTAAGAATAGGCATGGTCGAGAAAGTTAATGTAGAAAGGGTTGAACTTGCAACATCTCCAACAAAATAGTTCCTTGACAAGCCTTGGCCTTGGGTTTGCACCCTTTCGTCCCTCTCCTCTGATTCTTAACTTCTCCATTTCTTTCTGTTTGCCCTGGCTCAAAATCAAAATGATGTAAAAGTTCCCTGGACTGTTGTCTAGCTCCCCATATGGTTGGACTTGGCAAAAATTTAATATGATTAGATAAATAGAATGTTGATTTCAGCATTTGCTATATTGATCGATATAGTTCATGGAATGGCAAGCCAAACCAATAATGGGATTTGTTTTTTTTTCGAAAAAGTACTTTTAAAACGCCTTGATTCTCCCATGCTACCTGTCGAACATATTAGATGTGTTGTGCCGTTAAACATCCTTCTTGGGTTGAATGCATGTTCGTCGTTTGCAAGGTTTTTCCATGACAAAAGTCCAAGTAGAATGAACAATGTTAAAGAAGAGAGGTTTGCAGCAGTACTGATACATTGACTGACAGCCATTAAGTTTTCTATTGGGTGGAATGTGAAAGAGAAGTAGAACATGAGTCCCTGGGAAAAGTGCGGTAGTGGATTATGTGCAAGATTTTGCTTAGTGTTTTTGGAGGTGTAAAGAACTGTGGAACTGCAGCTGTAGGTTGAGGACTGAGAATCTGATGGGTATGGCATGAACTGTTCACTGCAATTGAGCAGGCTGTAGTTGTCTGCTTCCGAAGATGTGGATGCCATATGATAGCCAAGTGGCTGGTTTCTATGGAGTTGGAGAGTTAGGAGAAACTAGGGAATTGCTTTATGTTGAGCTTATTTTAGATCATCAAATTAAGCACAAAGATTAGTCTAGAGAAGGGTTTTTTTCTTCTATATAAGGTCTGGAATGAATTTTTAAATTTATTTATGTATACTGATGTGATTCAAACACAAACTCATTGAGAATTAGGGAAATTAGCATTGGAAATGATCTTGAAACTGTGTTTGTAATAGACTGCTGTATATCAGATTAGTTTGTCAATGAAGTGCAACATTATGCAAGGGAAATGAGAAATGAGTTGTTCTTTTCTTTATTGTATTCTTATGTGAAAAAAAGGGGACATTTCGTATGGAAGATGGACTTTTAATCTATGTCTGATGCTGTCTGTATGACTTAATTGTGGGTACAAGTGCTACTTCATAATGAGCTCTTATTAAGTATTTTTTTATGTTTATCTTTTATTTATGTATTTCAACAGTTGGTTAATGATGATTCTGATTTTTTGTGATGGATATAGGCCGCTGGATCACTTGAGCGTGATGATGAGGTAAGCATGTAGCTAATTCTTTATAAGAAATAATTACTGCATCTTTAAATTGTTTTATTTCATTTGTTTTTTGTTTTTTATAAACATAATACTTTTATTATCATTATTGTTAGGGTTATTTTGTGTTCTAAAACTAGTTATTATTCTTGTTTTAAATATATGTTACAGGATGTTTACTTCGATGATGAATCTGCAGAAGTTGTAATTTCTTCCCTGCGATTGGGGGATGATCAGAATAGGTAAGTATTTGCCTTCAATTTTTTAGCTTTTTGTTCTCAATGTTCTGCGTGAAATTTTTATCTGCTTAGACTCTATTGTGTATAATTTTACTCTTATCAGCTCTCTGTTTACAAACTCAAATTGGTTTGCCTTTGATGATGAGAGAACTGTCAATGATCGTTCTGCTATTTCTCCTGCTTCGTCGTCTCCAAACTCGGACAACACTGATGAGGTTTTTGTTGATGAGGGTGGAGATTTGGGTGACAAGCCAGCGTCATTGGATGTGTCCGGTTCAAATAGCAGCACATCACAGGACACCAATAACATGTGCCTTAGGAATGGCCCTGTCCACCAGCCCAATGAAATCAGAGGAAACTCGACTCCATGTGGAAGTCAAAAACCGCTTGAATTTGTCGAATGGAGGGAACCCATAGACTCAATCGACACTCAGGCTGCAAATTCGAACACCGTTGCAGCCGATGGCGAGCTTTGGAATGAATCACTTCACAGGAAACAATGCATTGGTTTGCCTTCCAATAATGGCTCATCAGGGGGATTCAATGCTGAGACAGACAACCATGAAGCAGAGAAATCAGCTTGCCTAATAGATGCAGCTCCCCCATCCAAGTCCGAATCTTCGACTTCAAACACCTCTAATCATTCAATTCCCGATGACCATGAACATGACGAACCGAACGGAAAAAACCAAGACAAGTGGGATTGAAGATTGTGGATTCCTGAACCAATCTGCAGCTGATTTACTTACATGTACTGGAAGACGGATACTAACACGATTGATTGTAAACTAAGAAATTGTTGATCTTCGGCATGGTTTATTCTTGGGAGGGCTTTGTGAAGACCTTACCTTGCTTGAAAAATCCTCCAGAAGCAGTTTTCTTTACATTGTTTGCGTGCCATGAGTATATCGGCATCTAGTTTTGTGCAGTTTCTCGCTGTCGAAGCTTTGGATTAATTGGATGTTCATATCTTTGTTGGAATTGACGGCCAGTTAGTTAGCTATTCTTGGGGATCTTATTCTTTCTTATCTACTAAACTGTGAAGCATGCTGTAGTATTCCAAATCTCTGTAACCCAAGCAGCGGCTTAGTGTTGTTTCTAATCTAGTTTCTTGTTTCTTCAAACTACTAAAGTGATGTGAAGGCCGAGAGTACTGGATGAAGGTAAGCAAAACCAAGATGTTGTTCATTGATTAATTAATCACTTGTATAAGTTAGGTATCAGGCTTTTAACATTTTAAAGGAACAGTTTACCACTTCTGCTATCTATGAAATGGAGTTTAAGAATTGTTTAAAATCAATATTGATGAAGATTAAGTTAATTAATGAAAAAAAATTTGTATAACTTTAATAGTATGAAGATTACCAATTTATTATAGTTTTTATCTATACATTTAATCGTTTTCTCTCATTTTAAAGCCTTACATTTTCTCTCATTTTAATAAACCAAAAGGTAGTCCATATGTCATTGGAAATCAAAGCACCATGTTTAATATAAATGCAACATTGTCCTTGGACAGTGCAGAAAACATAAAAGAAAAACTCAAACACAGCAAAGAAACATGAAATCTATCACATACATATCTAGAAACTTAACCAAACAAAAATAACTCCCATGTTTAAAGCTTATGCAGTATGATCATAGGAATAACTGAATTAGAAATCAAGTCTAAGTGAATGCAAGATTCTGCATTGACGTGAGGATGAAACAAAGGTCACTTCAGTTTATGCAATAGCATAGGAGAACAAAACCTGTGGAATTTTGGGTTTTATCAGTTTATCTAACTACTTGAAATCAAACTTAACCTCTTCTTATCGCAAGCAGTAGCAGAAGCTCCTTTGCTATGTTCATGAAATAGCATCTTCACGAGTGGACCATGGCAAAAGAAATACTATAAAACCTCAGCTCCAGTCATGCCTTTTAGGGAGTTTAAAATGACAATAACAATTCGATATTCCATGAATGTCATAAAATACAAAATATTTACTTGTCTAAAAAACATGGTCAAATGATTTTGGGCTCAAACACTGTTATAGACTTAGTACGCAAAATCTAACACATTGAATAATCATGTAAAACATTTCGTATTTGGTCATGCAAATCCTGATTATTTAGTATACACAATTATTGTAACATGTTTTTACGTGCATTATAGTAATAAAACATGCATATCATATGTTATGCAATGCTTAAAGCGTTTTCATAGATCATATGTATTCATTTTTCTTAGGATCTAGTTTGTCTTATTATATTTTTTATTTTGGACAGTTTTTTATGTTTTACCATTTTGGTATTATATGTCTTTACGGGAGTGATTTTTTATTTCGACGTGTATCCTTACAGGACCTTTATATTTTACCTTTTTTCAATACTTAGTAGTACCAATTGGACAATCCACTCTCTTTCTATGGTTGGTCAAATTGTGATGATTAACTTTGTCTTAGCTATGATTCTGACATCTTATCTTATGCATTCTATGATTTTGACTAGTATTATTGCTAAGTTGGAAAAATTAGTCTGCTTATACTTGTGGAGTAGTTCTAATAACTATAACGCAATTCATTATGCCAATTGGGTTTTGTTATGCTACCGAAGAAGTTTGGTGAGCTTGGCATTTGTAAGATTGCTATATGGCAAATGGCATTAATTGCAAAACACTATAAATATGTCATTGCATGGGAAGATAGCCTGTGGGTGTAAGCATTTTGTGCCAAATATTTTTTGATACGTGACAACTTTCAGATGTCATGAAGAAGATCTCAAACCTGTAAACATCTCAACAAAGTATCGTGGATTTTGAAAAATACAGTATCAAAAAATATTTAGCACGAAATTTTTGCACTCATAGGCTATTTTTCCATGCAATGACCCATTTGCAATGTTTTGCAATTAATGTCATTTGCCATATAGTAATCTTGCAAATACCAAATCTACTAAACTCTTTCGATACGTAACAAGATCCCAATTATCATAATGAATTGCATTATAGTTATTAGAGCCACTCCACAGGTATCGACACACCAACTTTTCTAATTCAAAAAGAATATAAGTTCGTATCAAGGAATGATCAAGATAAAAGGTTAGAATCACAGCTAAGATAGAGTTAAACATCACAATCAAACTAACCATTGAAAGAAAGTAGATCATCCAATTGGGTACACACTTTGCCTATGTGTACCCTTAAATTATATTCAAGAAATATCTACTTAGCTTTAGATTTCACCTATCTATAAGCCTCAACCTTTTTCAACTTCTTATTTGAGTTCACATCACTCACCAAAATAAAAGTGACAATATTAAGCTCCCATGTCAGCCCATTCATGCATTTTACTTGGATGACTACTAGATCCTTTACAAAAAAAAAAGAAAAATTCATAAAGAAGATTATCTGGTTCCCTTTAACAAGATCTTCTCGCAGAATTGATCACTATTAGATCCTTTACAAACAAAAATTCTCATGGGCCTTATTTTTTCTCATAGTTGACCGTGAGATCCCTTTGCTCTTATCCAATTGCTTGCCCTTTTTCTCCTCAATCGAGCTATATATATAAGGGATTGTTAAAATATCCTTGTCATAAAACTATACGACTATTTTTTATTCCAAGCGATTTCGAAATTATCAAATCATTTGTGAGGATAAGCTACTCTAAATCTTCCTTATATACCCATTTCACAACTTCCCAACACCATATGTGAGTTTTATCATTTCTTTTTGACATCAAATTTAATAAATCAAAACTGTCAATGTTTCGAATATTTGCTTTATAACCAAGTCACTCTTAGTCTCAATGAAATCATTATCCCTAAATTTCTTATATTTTATCTATCATAATTAGTGTTCACTCTCTTCTTTGAGAATCTTCCGCATACATCAGTCGCTACAACCTTTTATCAAAAATGAGAAAAAATGCATTACTGGAACTATTTTCCCAAGTTTATTCAAAATAATGTAAAACGCTACATTCACATTTATCCAAATAACTTTAAATAATTCCATGACCAGATGTTAAAGCTACTTTAGAAGAATTTCCAAAGATTTAACAAGTGGTAATTCACAATCAAGATTGCAGCTAATGCTGGTTCAAACTACGTTAACTCTTAAGGGCTGCAAGTTGGAGGGGATTAGGAAAATCAATTGACAATCCAAGCTGTCACCCAAGCATGCTATGATGACTTGTTAACTTCAAGAATATGCATTTGCTTTGAAGAACTATAAGTGCAACAAGTACAAACCCACAATCGCATTGAGTAGTAGCTTGCATTCTATATACCATGGTGAAGATGTAGAGACATATACAAGGCATTAACTCAAAACTTGCCTGAATTTTTGCATGATTATATTATAAGAGATGGATGTCTGCTTAAGGGAACTAAGTTATGTATGTATCCTGCATTTTCTTCTTAGGAATTTGATGGTTTGGCAGCTGCATGGGGGAAGGTCATTTCACTAGAGACAAGACTAGAGATCTAATTGGGGGTACATCCTATTGGCTGGTCTTAAGAAACAAGCTGTTTAAATAATGGCTAGTTGACTCCAAAAAGAAGTAAGCTTGTATACACCTCCACCTATACCAATATATTTGGGGAAGATCTGAACATCTAGTTTATTCTAAGATTATCTTGCAGTTTTGGGAAGCATTGCTCAAATTAATGGTAATCAACTGATGTTCGAAGATGGCACACTTTATAGCATATAGTGGAGCAACAATACTTCAAATGTCACCAGTTATATTTTAGGAAAGTTTTTAAGCTTCAAGGATTTAACAAAGTTATAGTTTGAAGTTTACTAAACTTTTTAGCACAGTTTAAGGGTACCAAGCTATTGTCCACCATAGTATATATTTCACAAACCTATAGTCAAATAGAAGTGATAAGGTGGACTTGAAGGTATTCAACTACATGTCTAATAGGGAGGAAGTTTAACTAGGATATCGTGTCGACGAAAGCAAAGATAGCTTACAACATTGTCAAGAATGGGTCCATTGAATGCTTTCAAATAAAGCTTTTACTAGATAAAATGCCCATTTTTCCATGGATTTGATACCTTCACCTATTACATATAGGTCAACCAAGCTTGCACATGACTTTGAAATAAGATTTTACAAAAAAAGAGGTTGAATTGTTAGGAATAAAATTTTGGTTTATTACAAAATATTTCAATAAAATATTTAAAATAATTTTTAATAAGATTTAACAAATATATAAAAATAATTTTCTATAAATTTTAATTTTATTTTAAAACATATTAAGTTTTATAATAGTTGTGTAATTGAAAAATCAATAATAATTAATATATAATCGATTTTTAGGTGATTTGGCTTATAAAACAAGCCTACGTCCAAAAACTAGGAAAACACAATATAAGCTTCTTGCCAAAAGACGAGTAGACTAAACTTTCACAATAAAGAGAAAAATAAGACAAACTATTGCGGCCTTACAAAGAAATAAACGGGACAAGCTACTACGGCCTTACAACGAAATAAAATGACAATAGAAGAAAAATAATCAAAGACATAAAATCTAAATCAATATAACCAAAATCTTATGCTTGATGAAATCATTAAAGAGAAACAAGTATCTTAATTAAATAAATTAAGAATAAAAAAATTAATAACTTAACTGATTTGAGAATGAAAAGAATTTCAGGAGTTTGAAGAATGAATAAGACACCAGTATATGAAAGCTAGGAACGAGCTGCTAACGGCTAGAATATTTTTGCTTTAAACTTTTCTTTGGATCATATAAAAATTTCTTGTTTATTTTCGTACAAAAATCTCATATTTATTGGCAATTTGTATCGACTAAAAGCACTTACAAAACACCAAATTTAGATGTTACAATTTTCACAGCCTTCGCAATATTTTAATTAAGAAATAAATAAATAAATAAATCTCCAAAGGCTCGAAATAGCGAATAAAATAGCTGTTGCGTAGAAACCGTTCAATTGGAACGCTCCAAGACCGTTTGATCGTGAAAACTGAGCGATCAGACGGATGCAATCAAATCTACACCTATGGAAATATGAAATTGAACTGGGCCGTTAGATCAAAATCGCGATCTGACCGTAGGATTTAACTTTTCGAGCAAATGAAATTTGGATATTGCGATCACAAAATTGGGCGATTAGATGGCTAATAGAATTACCGATTTTGAGAATGTGATACGACGATGATTGTTCAATCGCGAAATGCGTGATTGGATGGTTCATATTACTCTCGTAATTCGGGAATTCATTGAGTGGAAAAGGTTTGCGTGTTTAGTCCCACATTGCTCATTTGTACCGCTGTTTTTTGCTTATAAGGTTTTTGTAACCATCGTAGACAACCGAATAACTGGGTTGGCTGCCCTTTGCATCTATCAACTAGCTGTATATACTTTATTTGATTTACGGAGGCTGTATATACAATGTGTGTTTAGTCCCACATTGCTCATTTGCACCGCTGTTTTTTGCTTATAAGGTTTCTGTAACCATCGTAGACAACCGAATAACCGGGTTGGCTGCCCTTTGCATCTATCAACTAGCTGTATATACTTTATTTGATTTACGGAGGCGGGATTGATGACGTGAACCGAAATAAAATGTTTGCGATTGATTATGGAAAATGTTTTGTGTATCGAGCCGTGTTACGGCTGAACCGTACCGATTCACTTTAGCGACCCATTTGGTTTAGGTTGTAATTGTTTGTACGAACGGGTTATTTTTTGTTATTAAATTATCTACTAATTAATTAATATTATTAACATATTTTTTTGGATTTCAAAAATATTATTTAAGATAAAATGATGATCAAAATAATCAAAAAGGGTGGATAAAAAATATTGGAAACTTAAATGTTGTTCTAAGATTAATTTTAATTTAATTTATGTGTCTTATAATAAATATTTCAATTAAGCTTAACATTCTAATCAAAGTAAAATAAAAATACTTAAAATTAAATTCAAAATACATCTCTTAGTGGTTTGTCACTCCAACCAAGTTGATCTTAATGGGATTTAATATTTGCGTATCTTCTTCTTTTATTTCTCCCACGAATACGAATATCAACTATTTAAAATCTAAAAATTTACTTAAATAAATTCATTAGAAATATTTAAGATTTGTTATCATCAAACAAAGCACCATAGTTAGAGGTCAACAATACAACAGACTTTGAATAAACACATAAATGGATAAAGAAGTTCAAATGGGCTTTGGAATCAGGGAAAATAGATTAAAAGGTTTGTGAAGAAATGTCCAAATCTTGAAAGTTTATAATCTAATACCATCAAGAAATTAGCAACCAAGAGAATTAATCCCTTTAGATGTTTTTTACTAATTCCGGTTATGTATTGAAAAGCACAAAAGTAATAAATACTAAAATTGCGTTCTTTAGTGTGGATCGCTCAAAAATCATCTCGAAGGGGCTTCCTCTATCCTAGGTTAAATAAAAAAAGTATGGCCTTATAAACTACTAAGTTTGATGTTCTATTGACATTTTTATATGTACTAAATTGGGAAATCAACAACCTAGACACCATCTCGCACCCATTAGTAGATTAAGACCCTTCAACTTGCAAGGGTCAAAGACATGGGGAACAAATAATTTGTGGACGAGATGTGAGGTGATAAATATCTCGAGTGTTATCTCATAATGTTTATCAGTAGATTTTTGGAAAGTATCCTAGTTTGAGTATCTTTTATGGCAAACATTAACATGTGTTTCAAAATGCAAAGCTTATGTAACATATTTGAAATTCATCTTACTTTGAATATCCATGAAAACTTATTGTTAAGTCATGGTGAAAATATAGAAATTGTGCACTCAAATTGAAATTTAGTATTTACTTTGAAAATCCTTTATGACTTGTTTTTTGCATTTGATTTTCAATGTAGCACATTAGGATAGCATCAACGTAAGATCTTCCAAAGTGACCTTGTCGAACTCAACATGACTTAATCTTCACTCTTCACAAGCCCTCTTGATAAAGATGTCTTGTTCTCAGATCATTCATATGAATTAAGACTCTGTTTAGATTCAAGATCTATATTTTAAAATATGATCTTGGAAATGCTATACAAATTGTTAATAACCACATTCTTAAGTTTGTAATAATCAAATACCCACCATACCATGGGCCATAACATCATTAGCCACAGTAACTTAGTTTTTGCAAACATTCTGAGTTTTAATATGAAATCCACATGTTCTTAATATATTAAAAATATTCTCCTAACTGCACTGACACTATTAAATTAAAAAAATATATATAGAATATACGAATGAAAAGATGCTTCTAGGCAAGCAATTGTACCTTTTCCTAGGCAAGCAATCCTACCTTTTGTCAAATCCTGCTCCAGCTGTTTGAGCTTACCAAGCAAATGCAACAAGTCCCGAGTGTATTGGATCAAATATCACATTTGACATACATTTCCGCTTTGTTTTTATTCATGTCGCTTGCAAGGAAATTCTTTTGCCAGATTGTATTACTGATCATAAGCAGTCAAGCTACCTGCACTGAGTTGGTCATTTAGCAATTATAAACCAAACGTAAATCAAATAATAAAACATGGAAATATTAATTTAAAAGTTCTAAGCTTTTACATGAATTTTAAATGCAATATAAGAGATACACATGACAAAAGTTGTCTGGGATTATTAGGAATTACATTGAACTCTTGTTGTCGTTAAAATTAACATCTTTTTATGGCTCCTTAGGAACTCAATAGATCAGAGGAGAAAAATAGGGAGTTTTCTTCATTCCTTTTCTTATATGAGAGACCATCATTTTGAGTTTCAATGCATTTCATTCTATCATATCAACACATGCTTATGCTATGATGCACCGAACTGCTCTTATGAACCATGATAAGGACCTGAAGGTCACTGCACAACTGAGCAGATTACAATAATGTGCACAGAACAATTCACACGCTTCAACCTTTGGGTAAATTACACTGACCTTTTTATATACAGCCCAATCATCAACCTTTCAGCCACAACTAGTCCGATCATTTGATGGCTAATGACATTTTGTCTGGATTTGCCTGATGACCGATTGCAGCAAGCATTATGTTGAATTGTTAAAGAATCATCTTTCAAATTAGAAGATTAACAAAATCACAAGGACATTGTTGGTACATCTGTTATTAAGCATGAGCACTGAGTGCATTACCATCCCTTGTTATCCAACTACAACCTGGATTTTTCATAACACCCTTAGAATGCATTCTCATTCTGACTGATTCCTCATCCTCCTTCAGCCCTGCAGTAGCATAAAGTTTTGACAACACTGCATAAGGGGCTGATTTGTTGGGTTCTAGCTCAAATAGCTGCTGAGCTGCAAGCTGTGCAAGATCCAAATTCAAATGAGCTCCACTTGCACCAAGCATAGCACCCCATGCACTTGATTGGGGACCATTAGGAATAGAGTTGACCAACTCCAGTGCTTCATGAAGTAGACCTGCACGCCCCAACATGTCAACCATACAGGCATAATGATCAGGTCCTGGATCAATGCCAAAAACAGGCCTCATGCACTTGAAGTAATGATTCCCTTCTTGAACTAAACCTGCACGTGAACAAGCTGTCAGCACCCCAAGGAAAGTAACCTCGTTGGGCTTATAGCCACCTTCCAACATCCATTTAAACAAATCCAGCGCTTCCCAAGCCAAACCATGCTGTGCATATGCTGATATCATAGAGTTAATGCAAACTAGGTTAGCAGCTGTGATGGTTGAGAAAATCTGATAGGCTTGAGAGAGATTTCCACATTTGGAGTACATGGAGATTAAAGAGCTCAGTATAAATATATCAGAGTCTAAACCTAATTTGACAACATATACATGGTAGGGCGTGGCTTTCTTTAAGACAGCCAAACCAGCCATGGCACTTAGAATGCTGCTTAGTACCACTGGATTGGGCTTGATCCCTTCCCTCATCATTTTACCAAACCACTGACAAGCAATCTCGTTTTCTCCATTCCTTACGAGACCTGAAACTATGGCAGTCCAGCCAATCTCATCCTTTTCGGGCGTCAATTCAAATAAACTGATCGACTCCTCTGTTAAACCTCTTTTGCAGAAACCCACCACCATGGAAGTCCAAGACACAACATCCTTTTCTGGCATAACTGCAAAAAAAGCATAAGCCTCTTCGGTGTTATCTTGCTCAACGTATGCAGTTATGATGGAGTTCCAGGAAACCACATTTTTCTTGCTCATGGCATCAAAGATTCTTCTCGCAGCATCAATGCAATCAATTCTAGAATACATGGCAATCATTGTATTGCCTAAAAACGTATCCTGCTCAAAACCTATTGCAATGACCATGCCATGAACCTGAGTTCCTTCCCTTATTCCACCAAATACAGAGCAAGCATCAAGCAAAACGGAAAGTGTTGTCGAATTAGCACTCACGTTTTCCATTCTCATTAGGGAAAACAGTCCAAACCCTTCTTTCAAATTTCCGATATCAAGATATCCTCGAATTATAGAAGTCCAAGAAACGACATTCTTAACCGGCATCGCCTCAAAAGTCCCCCTAGCTTCCAAGATTCTACCACACTTGCAATATCCATCGACCATTAAGCTCCAAGTAAAGACGTCCCGGTAAACCATGCCCCTGAAAACTCGATCAGCCTTTTCAATTTCTCCACTTCTCAAGTATGCAGAAATCAAAGCATTCGAACCGATCGGATCCCTCCAGTTGGCAGGCATCCTCAAATAGATTTCTTCAGCTTGCAGGAGCATTCCTCCCCTAGCAAAACCGGTGATGATTGCACCATAGCTCACTGAATTCTTGCATGGCATAGCGGCGAACACCGCGTAGGCCTCGTAAAGCAAGTTTGGATTCCGGGCATACGCGGATATCATGGCGTTCCACGAAGCGGCATTTCTCTTCGGCATTTGTTCAAACACCTCGCGTGCCTTACGGATATCACCGTTATCAGCGTAAGCAGTGAGCATGGCCGTCCAAGAGATGACATCGCGGAAAGGCATGTTGTCGAATATCCTCCGGGCTTCATCGAGATTGCCTTGTCTTCCTCGTTGCGTGATTTGGGAGTTGAAGAATGCACGCGAGTTCCCGGGTTTCCTTGTTTCGGGTAGTCGCTGGAGTTGGCATGTAGAAGAGAAGCAATCAGAAACAGCAAACTGGAGAGGAACATAGTAGTGAAAACGTTGGCGCAAAGATTTGAAAGTGAGTTTCTTTAGCATTGTTGTTCTTGCAGCCAACTTGGACATGGGATTCATCATGCATATATCACATTTTTTTCATAATATAATGTCACATAAATAATATTATTTTAAATAAACTTAGATAATATATATATATATATATATATGAATGATCATTTGAATGTATTTATCATCTCATATTATCAAAAAATATTGATATTTAATATTATAACATATTTAATAAAAGTATTATAAAATAATAAATAATGATTTTAATTGTTAATATCCAATTTCGTGTAAAAGCATAATATAAAATAATAACCTAATTATAATCATTAAGCAAATCTTAATGTTTTTAAATATTTTTAAAAATTGTAAACTTAGCTTGTAAGATCTAAAGGAGTGAGTTTACAACTCTATGTAAACTAAGAACTTGCTTTGGTAAACATATACAAAATGATTAAATGAAATAAATAATGTAATTAAAAACTTTTAAAATTATGCAATTAACATTTTTTTCATTGTATTTTTCTTATCATTTGCAATTAGATTTAGCAATTCTTGATGCTTTATCTTTGGTAAAAGGTTTTTCTCTTTCTAAAACCCAACAAGAACCTTTTAAGTTCCCTGATATCTTTTGTATTACCATTTATCAACCATTAAAATTTGTAAATAATCATAATTAATATAATTCGTGTGCATAAATCATGATAAATATATATAAATCATATAAATTTAAAAAATAAAACATTACATAACATATATACACATTAAATTAATTGATATATCTCAACGAATATGTCTTTATCTCAAATAAATGATCACAACAAAGTTGAAATGATAATTTGTATTTTTCTTTTTATATTCATATTCACCTAATTAGAAATAATAAATTAATCTTATGTTTATAGGCTAAGTTGAGGATCATGATATTTATCTATTATAACCCCACATGTTTTTTTAATACTATTTAATATTAAATAAAAATATAAATTTTTATTTTACATTCCAATTATATGCTTTGGATTTCTCTAAACTCTATTGATATTCACATTATATAATACTTTTTTATTATTTTTCAAAATATCATTTTTATTTGTAAACTTTATTAAACATAAAATTATTTTAAAGATAACCCTTTGTTATTTTTAAAATCTTCAATAAAATTTGAAAATTTTACTTGTAGATATTTTTTTTCTTAAAATACCCATCGAACACTCCCAACCTTTATTCAATGATCAAATCTCAGTCAATCAATCACCTCTTTACAAGTGCAATATAACTAACACACTACAAAATGGGTTTTCAAAATGCTTTTCCTCATTTCGTTCTTTTTTTTTGGCTCTTTTTCTTCCTAATCTAAAATGAATTTGGTTTCAAAATTTGTACATTGCTCTAAAAATGGCTGAGGATGTCTGGTTCACAACATTCAAATACTACTTGAAATAGTTAATTCTTTCGAAACACTTGCATAAATGGAATAGATAGCCATCACAATATTCAAATTTTACCATCAGGTATATGCTTTGGTGCTTACTTATAGTTCAAATGCTATTTAATAATCAACAACTCGTGCTAAATATCATCTGACTTTCATGCTCTTTTATTTGCTATGAAGATATATTTGAGCAACAATCAATCTTGATGATAGATTTACAAAATATGCAATATTACCTACTCTTCTAATTATTTGGTGGCCCATTATGAAAAAGATGTGAGAAAATTAGTTAAGAGATGTTTATTTACTAGTAGTTTAATGATGATCAATGATAAAATAAGAATAAATGATAAAAACCCAATAGTTTATTACAATCCTTTCAATTTCATAATAAAAATAAAAATATGTTGTTATAAATTTTATTATAAGACCACCTAGAATCTTATAATGCATGATTTAGTATAGGTAGTTGTGAATAGATTAACTAAGTCTATATATCTTCTTGCTATTAAAATTACCCACTCTATAAAAAAATTAATTCAATTATATGTTCAACAAATTATGAGACGACGTGAAGTTTTAAAATTAATTATTTCTACTTAAGATTCTAAATTTACTTGTTGAATATAGAGAAATGTGCATAAAAAGTTTTGAAATTCAATTAAGTTTTAATATAATATTTCACTGCAAAATTGATTGATAAACTAAAAGAATTATTAAGAATCTTGAAAACTGGATGACACATCATGTGCTAGACTTTCTAGTGGAATAAAAGGATCATGTCCCCTTTGTAGAATTTGCTTATAATAATACCTTCAAAGCTAATATTAAAATGATGTTTTATGAAATATTGTATGGAAGAAAATGTCAATCTCCTTTATATTATTTTGAAGATAATCAAATCAATTAATTTAAGCTTTTCAAAACTATAATAAAATTACTTTGATACGAAATATTGGAGTATTGAATTTTAAAAAAGATGAGTATGTCTTTCATAAAGTGAGTCCCTTAAAAGAAAAAATTAGATTTGACAAAGTAGAAAAAACTCAATTATATTAGGCATTTATAAATTTTAGAAAGAGTTTAGTTTGGTATTTATAGAGTGGCTTTATCTTCACAAATAGCTAAAGTGTATAATATCTATCATATTTTTTCATTGAGAATATATATTTTTGATTAATCTCATGTGATCTATTATTATTTTAAAGAGATAAAAATCAAGTTTTATATCTTAGAACAATAATAACTAGTCAAACTTTTTGTAAAATAAAAAATTTGTTTGATGAACAAATTTATTCTTTTTGATTAAAATATTTTAAAAGAATCAAACTGAGAGAAAAATATGAAAGTTAATGTAATATAATATTATAATATCCCAAATTATTTTAAATTTTCAAATGAAATTTTATATATGGTGAAAAGATTATGAAAACTAAACTTATTTAATTATAAATTATGTTTTAATTGTAAATTTAATAATAATTTTGGGTTATATAGATCTATAATTAAGAAATTGATATATTTTGATATATATCAAAAAGTGTCATATTATTTATAATTAGATTTAACATTCAATCATATCATTAGAAAAGTTTTTACATGAGAAACCTATTGGCATGTTATTTGTAATTTAAGAAGTCTTTTGGAATTTTAAAAATTTTGTAAGAAAAATAAGAAAGAAAATGTATAATATGCAATCCTTTTTATTAATGTGAAAAGTTTCTACTTTTTTATTGAGTATTGATCTAGCTATATATTATGTGAGAAGGAATGACAAAGGGAATAAGACACTTGGGACTAAAGAGGATGAGAAGTGAGCTTTAAGTGATGTCGTAAGAGGGGTCACTAAACAAAGAGTTGCTCTTAACAAGTTTTTAGTTAAAAAGATATACAGATGAATTTTCTTATATTAACTATTGAATAAGTGATTCTAATCTGTATATAAAATATCATAATTTTAAGATGATGAGATATTTTTTTAGGACAAAATTTACTTAGGTTAATATAAAACAACCTAAGAGGGTACCACAACAAAGTGAGATATGTCGTATTTGGTATCAGAATTGAACCTCGTTAGTTCAATGTGATTCGAGGATGAACCAAATAGAAATAAATTTTGGATGATGTCCTAACAGAAGAATCACTGAGTAAATAGTGGCTCCTGAAAGGCTTCAAGATGGGTTAATATAGAGATGAATTATCCTACATGAGTCAATAAGAGAGTGATTATATTGTTTATATTAGATATCATAATCTTAAGACGTTAAAATATTTTTTAGAGCAAAATATACTTGGATTGGTATAGGACGACCCAAAGGACAATACCTTACCATGATGTCAAAATGAAGGAATAGTTTAGAGGAGGGAGAGAAAATCTTAAAGAATTTATGGCTCAAATCATTGTTTTAGCAAAGAGGGTTCAACATCAGAAGAGAAGTTGAGAAAAGAAACTTAAATCTCATCTTTGTTAAAAGAGTTAGCATAAGGTAAGCTTTTATTTAAGGTTTCATTTCCTTAGAATGTTATTGAGCTTTTCTTTTAGATTACTAGAATGTTGCTTGTGAAATAACCAAGGGTTAGCTTAAATTTGGTTGAGTTATTATAGAAGATAATGTCCCATTTATAGCATAATAAGCCTAATTGTATTGTAAAATAAGCCAAATGTATCATACAATGAGTGCATTTAGATGATTTATTAAGTAAAAGATATATAGACTAATCATTTTCTAAGGGGATTGAATATTATTATCATCTGTAATGTACTTTATAATTAGTTAAGTGGCATTCTATCCTAGTTTACTAAAAAAATCTATTGATATTTTTAATATTAGCATACTATATAATGAGCATAAAGAGAAAGAGTAATAAATAATTTAATAAAATTATTGTACGATGCACATTAATAACATACCATACAATGTGTCAGTCATACTATACAATCAATTTAAGAATGTGCCAGTACAAGAGACTTTGTTTGATCTACATATGATCTATGAAATATTGTTTATCATATGATATGATATGATGGATTAGACAGTATATGAAAAGATTTGAACAACAAAATACAATAAAATGTCTAGAAGAATTTGAAGGCTTTTTGCATAATGTTTTAAAATGCTTATTGTATAAAAAATGTGTAGTTTAAAAGAATGATGAAAAAAAGAAGGCTTAAAGTAAAGTTAAGAATTTTGAAAACTTTGTGAATGAAATATAAATAATTAGTCATGAAATATAATAAAAATTATCTATAAAATAAAAGAAATAGATAAAAGAAAAGATAAAATAATAAAAAATGTATCCTAAAATTATAAAATAAAACTAAATCATTGTGATATAAGTTAATTAAATTATTTAAATACCTTAAAATATTATTATAAAATACAATATGAATGAGATGAGCATAGTATATAACATAGGTTAGTATATATATATTCTTATAATGAGATAACAAGTTATTATTATAAGATATTTCTTTCTGTATATTATAATAATCAAAATATACGACAAAAGAAATGATGAAATAAAAACGAAGAAGAAGAAAACAAATGTAGGCTAAACTATCTATTATTTTATAAGATCATGAGTGAGTTGAAACAACAATATGATAAGATTTGTTTTATGCCATTATCTTGTAGGTATATAATATATGAAATTCACCTTTATTATTATTAATACATAAATTATGAGTCATGACATGACAAAGATTTTATCATTATAAACATAATATGCTATGTGATGTGAGTAGTGGTTCTATAATATATGATAAAAAAAAATCACAATTATTACTAGTACATAGATTATGAGCAACATCATAATAAAAACATTGTCATTTTGAGAATAAGATGTTGGGTAGTATTAGTAATGGTTGTGATAGATTAAAATATTGTATCCCGAGAAATGAGGATGATGGTTATATGAGAAAATCGATTATCAAAAGAAAGAAATAAAGAAACTTGAAATGAATTTGGATATGAAATTAAAAAAAAGAGTAAAATATATTATATAATATGAGTATTATATGATACTAGTACAACGAGATGACATTATTTATATTTGATTATAATGATATAAGCATGCATATTGTGATGGAGCACTTTATGTATTTATAGATTGATATACATTTTTTTATTCATTATTTTGTATCTATTTATCAACTATATTATTATATTTTTATATTTTTTTGCTACTTATATATAATACTTTACCTTTTAATATATCATATTTATTATCTAGTTATATTATATGTATTTATATACAAAGCTGAAAATCTTAGAGTTTAATTACGACCCAACATTAAAATTATGTTTTTATTATGAATTGTATAAGAGATGTTTAACATGTAAAAACTATTATTTTGACAAATATTATATCATATTTTATTTTATTTTTTATGGTATATGATAACTTTAAGATTATGTATTATTTTAATTTGATTATTTTATCTGAGATGATTTATAAATTTGAGATATTTTATTTATAATAACTATCATAACTATAATTTTTAAAATTATAGTTATGATATATTTGTAATTTTATAAATTTGTACATATGCCTAATATGAGATTTCTTTACTTAGTTTCCCATCTTTGATTCCTCACAACAATAGCTTCCTTCAATAGTTAGTCATACTTTCTTTTCCTATGAACACATATGTTTGGGACATGCATACATGACTGCACTTAACACTACATACGAAAGATAATTAATGTTATAATTATTGTGGTTAAGCTTATATAAATTGAATGGATATGATTGATGTGTTATAATGATTGCACATATGGCTATTATTAGATATTTATTTTATTACTTATTATATGACTATGGAATACATGAGACAAGCATAAATGCATATATTATATGTCATCATATAAGTCATATTAATTAATAATGACAAAAATATAAGAATAGCAAAAGTATAGATATATGAATAAATGATTATGGAGATAGTTCAATTAAAAATTGATAATCTCAAAAAAAAAAATGGATATATAAATATGGATGAGAAATTATATTTTTATAATCATTTTTGGCTAACTTATATGTCCGGTTGGTCTTTTCTTAATATTATTTAAATAATATTTCTAAAGCATACTAAAATGATGAGAAACGCAAGTTTAATGAAATTATTTTATTATATTAGAAGTGGCATATATTGACCCTTCATCCTTTTCCCTTAAATGGGAAAACTTAGCTATAGCCATTGTAAATAAATTCAGCGGGATTCCTCAACCTGAATTGTGTCAACGATCGAGGTGGAATCGATGGGCAGCGTTGGGAAGCTAAGCGATGAACAGCTGAAATCATTCAGTTCCAATGGTACCCAACTTTCCTTCTGCAACTTTTGGAGTACCACTTCCGGAAGCAATTTTGTATTCAAAATATTTTTGGAGAGCTACTGATGCTGAGTGCTTTGTTGCGATTAGGGTTCTTGGTGATCGAATCATTCTACAGCCCTGGAGAGGTTGTCGAGATGAGAGGTCGGATGGAAGAGCTTCTCCAAGATTTCGATGTCGCATCCTCCGCATCCATCTTCTCTACTAAGAACCAAGTTTGTGCTTTATTTATTTGTGAGTGTTTGAATAGGAAGGAAAAATGGTAAGGTTATGCCGACACTTGATTTTTCGTTTGGTTACAACAGCAGAAGCTTACTGATGATTACTTCTTTGAGAGCGCAGAGAAGGTTTCTTTCTTCTTTGAAGGTTTTCACAATTCCCTTGTGTTTTATTAAACTTGATAGTTATCTAACTTTTATTGGGAAATTTGAAGCGTGATAATATATAATTATTTTATTACAATTTGATTATTCTTTCATATTGTTATCACAATTTGATTATTGCTTCATTATTGTTATTACTAAATAATTTCGGCTGAAACACAAGCTATGTTGGGAAGCATTGTATCCTTCAATGTTGCAGTGCCTCTTCTTTGTGCATTGGATAGATCATAGGTTGTTGAGAGAATAGTGGGCCAATCAATGCCACCAATGGCAAGTCTTGTTTTTCTCCAAATCCAGGAGAAAAGCCAACGTACACCCAAATCTTTATGCCTTGTAGTTATCTATTTAGTTAATATAATATACTAAAAATAGATAAGATGCCTAATCTTGACTTTTGAATTAATGTGGGAATTGTCACATTCTTCCAAGAGGAAAGATGAGAATTACCAACTCAATTGATCCCATGTCATATCAAAAAGAAGTCATGGCATTCACAAATGGTTATGACTTTGGCTCTATTATGACAGAGTGCCTTCCCAAATAGATTCTTATGATCTTCGACGTCTTTCACAATTAGATCCTTTGCTTGTAATAGGCCAAGATGGTTGTTTCTTTGTTCCTGCTTACAACAAATAGTCATGTTAGTGGCTATGAGCAAACATGATATGCTTCTTATAGTTATAGTCTTCTTGGCACCACAACTACCTCTTCAACTCTTCACATAAGATGTAACTAGCAAAAACAGGATTATCTAATTAAATGAAGTATTAAATAACTATTTTATAAGCAAACTTTTTTAACCATTTCCTTGAAAATATGTGCATATATTCAAAATAACTTCAATTCTTAGTTTATAAGCCAATGCTTTTAGCTATTTTCTCAATAATATACATATATATCTATCATAGCTACAAACTGACTGTAATCTTGGGTTGAAATTCATAATTTATGAAAGATATAATTTTGGATTGTTCTCTATTTAAAATATTAATTCCTTGAGAGGACAATACGATGCATGTGATAGTTTTGTTATAACAAACTAAAAACCAAATTTTTGAAGATTTTGTTGCATCAAACCAACTCTCTCTTATATCCAAAAATTAGATTATCAACGAGGGTTTAAATCGTGATCTACTTATATGAAAATTGATTATTTGTTCAGTATTATGGCTTTAGATATGCTAACACAATACCTTCTAACTTCATTGTTTATTATATATGCAGAGTTTCACATAATCCCCTTTTTAGTCACATCTATAAAAGGAAGTGCTAAAAAAAAAGGATATATCACTGCACCCTATTTTGAATGTGGCTAGTAAGAAGGTTCATAAGCTGCAGACTTAAAACGTATGCCTTATATAATCCAAGTATTGTAGCAAACTCCTCACTAGATCCTTTTTTGCTCAAACGTAGAGAACAACTACATTGTAAATGTATATCGGGATGCAATGCTTTGTTTTAGAAATTCCCTTAAAACTTAGGTAAATTGCTTTCTTGTTTCCAAAGCAGGCTAAATTACCACCAGTGAAAAATGCTAGAACTGGGATGTTTTGGTTGGTTCTTCATGATGATGATGTTTAAAACCGATTGGAGCATCACCTATCACACCACTTCTTGCTATGGGATGGCATCCATGCCTTAGTCATGATTCTCCCTTCCATTAGGATTATAGGGCTTTTATTGATGGTTTGTCTTAGCTTCTCTTTTATTTGTAATTTGTCAAATTAATGCCTATTCTGACAGCTTTGATACCTTAGTTATGGCCTTTCATGCTTAACACCTTTCATGCCCAAAGGTCTTTCATGCAACAGATATGTTCTTGCTTGCAAACCATGGAATATCAATGTTTATCTTCTTTTGGCATAGTTTATAATGTTGATAAGTTTAATCTTAAAATCTTGTCATAATTAAATGCACCTTTATTGTAGGTTTCTTGGAGGTTCTTTCAGGTTCAGAGAGTAATTAACTAGAACAATTTCCAACTTTTTGAACCAATAAACAACTTAAATAATTACCTGTAGAGATTGTCTGAAATCATTGGGTGCACACTTAAATTTTATCTGTTAGAATAATACCAATATATGTTGTCTGAAATCATAGGGTGCACAATTAAATTTTCTGTTATTATTTTTAGGAATAGTATCAATATTACTTTCAGAAATAGTACCAGTTTACTCTGAATACATAGAAACCTCGAACTCCTCGGCCTTTAATACCCATATTCTATTTTATTTTTCAAGTTTCCATTTTTTCCATGTCTTTTCCAGTATACTATATCTTGTTTTTGTAGGCATTTTTTTAATAATCTGCAGTTCATGATATTTTTTTATTTATATATCTCACTCATTAATAAAGCTAATATCTGCAACTTAATGCTTTGCAGAGAAAGCGTTTGATGATGATGGAAGCTTGCGGCAGCCTAAAGAGCTATCTATCAATAAAGTTGGGCATGGTGTGCATTTGCAGTTATAAAGTTTAACTTGTCATTTATATGTTCTTTGCTTTTAGTTTTTTAGTCAACATACAGTGATACATCTTAAACTATGCAATAATCAATGTTTTCTTGTATGCTTTTCTGTTAACAAGGAAGTTCTTATTCATTTTTCTTGATGAAACATTCATGAAAAAAAAAAAAAACATTGTCAAAACGTTCTTCACTAAGTTTAAAACATAATTTCAAACTAGCACAATAATTGTTTGTTATGTGCATTTGCATTCTAGACCAATTTATTATTAAATCTTGTTGTGTTGTTTAGATCCCTTTCAATGCTATGTTTAAAGCCAGCTAAAAGGTTTAGTAAATGCTGCTTATAGGCTGGCTGCCCATTTTTTTTGATTTTATCATATGCATGATTTATGGTTTTGCCATAAATAATGGTATGATATTTTAGTCATGTAACATCCATATGATACATAAAGGCCAAACATGTGAAGCTTTGAGAGTAATGGTGCTTAATGTTTCACAAAACTTTGAGGAAATTTTAAGGTATGACATGATGCTTGTGAATTTATATTTCATTGGGAGTATTTCAATATAAAATGAAAGTTGGGCCCAATATATTAGCAGATGGATAGCTATTAATCTAAAAGCCTATGTCTATGAGTAGGTGACACTTATTTATATATTTGTTTCAAAATTATGTTTGTCTTTTAATTCTATTCTTTTATCAAATAATTTTTTGCCTCAACTAAGATTTTCATCAACATTATCCACCAGTTCTTATCTTTGAAATTTCTAACTAGCCAAATAGAGTGGCATATCAAATATAATGGACACCAAAGAGCTTGTTTTAACATTTCTTCCACAACAAATTCTTGTTTGATATAGTTGTTCCATCATGCCTAGTCAATCCATAAGAATCATTCATTATTCAGTGAATGAATCTCAAATGATGACATGAACATTTTTCTTTGTTATCAAGTAATACAGACTAAGAGTTGCTCAAACCTGACTTTGATATCGTTCCTAAAGAGAATAGGATCAACTAGCAGCTCAAAGTTGGGACTAATATGCCCACTAGATAGACACTCAACTTCATGCACTAGATAGAGCTGCTCAATTATATAAATTTATTGAGAAATTATTAGTGACTCATATAAGCCATATATTGAATGATACATTTTTTTAGTCAAATGTGAATTTGGTGTTGTTTCCTTCGAGAATAGGGTCAACTGGTAGCTCAAAATGAGGTGTAATATGCAAATAGATACACCTAAAATTTTTATGTTGCTATGTGTCCATATAGTCGTATTTTGAGATCAACTTTGGAGTTGTAGTTGATATGCTCTCTTTAGCAAGCAGTATAGAGAAATTTTTGGCTTGTGATTAAGTGTTACGCTTAATGGTAGTCTCTATTATGATTGAGCATGGTTCAAATACCTTGGGTGATTCTCATGGTTTGTGAACCATGTTTGAGAAATTAAAGTCTGTCCTCATTTATGCCGGACACAACCCTTGACTTGTTCAAAAGGTTTTAGAGTTATGGATAAAACTCTATTGTGGAGGAAATTATTTAGTACAAATAATTATAAGAGATGGTTTTCTATTTATATTGAAAAGCATGCTTTCTACTATTGAAACACAACATTTTTATTTAATTTTCTTTTTGAGATTTTCTTCTTTCAAGATTCTTTGCCATTTATCATATTCTATTGTAAACATGTAATATTAGGCAACAATTTGTGCATTGATGAAATACTCATAAATTTTCTTTTTACTTTTGAATATCATTGAATTATATGATAATATTGTTAAATACTAACTAAAATGTATTTAAACTTCTAATCAAGGATTTATATTTTGTGTTATCTTGGCAAACTCGTTTTTCAGCTTAAAATGAATTGTTTGAAATTGACTCGTACGGGTCCATTTTGACCTAATAAGACTAATCAAGTCATTTAAAGTTGACTTGTCTCAATCTTCTTAGGTCGGCACCACTATTTAATTTGAACTAGCTTAAAGTTGGCCCATTGTGGCCTGAGTTGGCTCTACTTTATCTTAATCTTGAGCTAGAGTCAATTTCAATTCAACTAAGAATTGAAGTTTTTGTGCTTGAGTCAACCTCAAATCTCTCAAACTTGAACTCATTTTTAGCCTTAAACTTGACATGTAAGGAATCTCAAGCCATTGACAACCTTGATTTGTTTCTTCTTCGTGAGTTTCCTTTCGTCAAAAACTGTAGCCATCATTTTCTTTTCTTTAACTCAGTAGCCACTACTCTCTTCTTCAAAAAATTGGCTTTAATTAAGTGGTGTGAGTCTAGTTGGGTAAGCATAGGTTCAATGAATTGCTTCTTGAAAGGGAAACAGGCTGGTAGGTTGAAATTGTGTTTCTATTGAGTATGAGGATGAGAGTTCGTACTATAAAGTGGCTATGGGATTCATCAAGCATGGCCCAACCCTACGTTGCTTTCATCCTTTGTGCACACCTTTCTAATGGTCTTGGGGAAGACCACAAACAACTCCTTGCTAGACAAGTCAAACTAAAGGTTGTGAAGATTAGCCACTACGTCAAGATGATTCAAATGCCTTGGTCTCGTCTTTGATATTGCATAAACTTATATTATTTTGCCAGTTGGAACTTGGAAAAACTGGAATGCATCATTTTTGCTTAGGTGTAATATCAAAAATATATTTATGGCTTATCAGTCACTTTCTTTTTTGGATATGACACCATTGGTAGTAGTGTTATTAACTTCAAAAGTTAATGAAGAGAGTAAAATATCTATAAAATCTTTAGAGAGTTGATAGCTGTATGTACTAGGAATTAATGATCCATTCTCAAACATATCTCTAGGTATAAATTGAAATTTGAAGTTCAATTGTAAAAATTTTTGGCACAAATTGTGTTGTGAGTTTCGTTATTTAACAAGGTCTAGGGAGCAAATCTTGCATATGCCCTTTCTTAGTTGAAACTAGCTCAAAGCCGTCTTGCATCTCATTACCCTTCAATGTCATGATTGCATGTGCATTCTTAGATCCCCTCTACATTTATTCTTTAATACTTGATACCTCTCCAAGTCAATCTCATTAGACTGGTTCAAGTGATGTGAATGCTTGATATAACTTTGTCAAATTCTTGAGGAATTGATGTGTCAATCTTGGTCATTTTTCTAGAGATTTAATTGAAATTTAAAATTTGATAATAGAAGTTTTTTGCATAAACTTTAATGGGTGATTCCCTTTGCTTAGCATGGTTGGGCATCGATTCTTGTGTAGGCCTTCTCATTTTGAAATGAGGTAAAGCTATTATCTCATCATCATTCAAGATTAGAGCCCATATGTTCATTGATGAATTCCCTAAATTCCCTTATTTTATTTCTTAATATTTAATACATTAGGGTTTATTTTGTTAGACCAGCAAAGGATCTACAAAGCCTTAATATCCCTTGGGGTCCAAATCATTTGTATGAAGTTTAGATATTTGAAGACTTGATTTTACTCAATTTTAGTCTGTGAAGATGAAATCAAGATATAAGATGATTTGATATCCTTTAGTTGTGGCCTATGATGATGAGATTAAGATATATAAGGGCTTGAATGCCTCTTATTGTTCAACTTGTGAACATTTGGTCTAGATGTATTAATAATCTATAATTCTAGGGGTTTTGGTTCTCAAAATTAGATTGAGATAATTGAAGACTTGTCACTTATGCAGTTCATGCTCTTGAATGCTTGATTGAAATAGATGAGACATCATACTTGTAAGCTACTTTTGTCAAAATGATATATATAGATATATGTATCTATGCATATGTTTAAGTATTTATATATGTATACACACACATGACACATAAACATATACAAAATGTATGTGTCTTGTTCGATCGCAAGATTGCATGTGGGCATTTGTGCTTGTGTACACCCACATATTTATTGTGATCGTCATTTCAAAACAAGATTGAGGTATACAAAGATTCAAGTTCTTTTTGGTTGAAATCAAATAAAGAAGTATATTTTATGACATCTGAACACCTCATCAAAAGAAGATTGAGCTATACAAGGACTTAATAACCTTTAGTATTGTGCTTATTAAAATGAGATTGATAGTTAAGCTTTATAATGACTCAATTAAAACCCTTTGGATTTAGCATTTGATGGCTTGATTCAGATGAATTAAAAGTTTCAGGAAACAGAAAGATGATCAAACTTGGATAATCTTTATGATTGAAGATTTTTGGAGTAGGCTTATGATAATATAAAATTTGTTGGTTTTTGTCCACCTTATATTTGGCATGAGATCTAGAGACATATTTATTGTCATATCTTGGCCCTTGAGAGAGTGTGTAAAGTTGGGCATAAACTTTATGGTCCATTGGTGAAGATGAGATTTATGATTTGGCACAATGTTAGTCATCCATTTTTTTAAAATATTTTGATGGATGTTGTATATCATGATTAGCTTATATTCAAAATTCAGTTGGTTGTTCCTTGATCAATTAGTGCTTAGTTCTTGACACCGAAATAATGTTGTACCAAATGTCTGCAAGTGCCCTTCTTTGATAAGGATTATTAAGTCCATTCTCTAACATGATTAGCTTCTCTTGAAATCCACGTCAGTAGTCATTTTAATAGAGGTTGTTATGTCTTTTAACTACATAACCTTTTGGAAATTTGATAGTTATGTTTGTTGTCAATGCTTCAAATATTTTTGAATATCTATAAATACTTCAATGGGGAATTGATGACATTTTTGGAACTTAAGATCCTAGCATCATTGATATGTACACTTGTACATTGTTTGACATTGTGCGCAAAAAAGAGTGCATTTTGGCATAATATTGTAACGTTTTGCCGTATTAGTAGAATCTTTCTCTCTCATCTTGCCTCCATTGCAAATTTTATAGGCCCTATTTATATTTGCATATTTGACATGAAAATATGGACAGTTTGGCGTTTGGGTTGATCTATTGTCTCTATTGAGATCTTGATCAAATCCACGACCTTCAACTAGGTTGGATTTGTAGCCAAAATTTCCATTGAGATTGGACTCAGATTCATGACATCAAGGCTCTCTAATGTTGTCAGATAACTGTCCATGAGTTTAATGAATTAGTTTGGTAACAATCCTTACAAAATCAGGTAAAAGCCATTTCCCACTATCTCACCTTATTTGCTAGTAACTGTGTGCTGCAATGGTCACCTGATATGTTTGATGACAAAGGCTCCAAAATAATAGAAATTCTCTCTTTCAAGATTTGGTTCACAACCTCAAGAAGATCCCAAGGATCTTTCTCAAACTATTCGAGCAGAATTCAAATTGTTCCCTATCTATGGCAGACCCTTGGCTGAGACTTCTACATTTAAGCATTGGAAGTACCATGGGAGGCTGCGTCTCATGTAGGCTTTTTCTTGTTGTTTCTACATTCTCATTCTCATGGGAAAATTTTCGATATTAGTTAAACTGGTCATTCCTTGCAGAATGAGCCCTGGTTTAAATCCTGCTGTGTTTCCAGTTTCTTCCATATGCATGTAGTTTAACTCCAATTATCAAATTATTTCAACAATTCACTGATACCGTATGCAAGTGCCAATCACCATACCTGAATGATGAATTTGAGTACTTGAAATCATTTATCTGCAATTTTGTGAAGCTTTTTATTTTTATTTTTATTTTTATTTTTTGATATGTGCAGCTTTGCATGAAATTGATCCTGTTTTCCGGAAGTTCTCTTGTTCAGAGAAGGTCTCAAGTGTTTTTCGTTCATTAGGATACAAGAGACCCGTGGTTGTTCAGTCGATGTATATATTTAAGGTACATCAAATTTCCTTTGGCACTCCATTGTTTTTTAATTTAGCTGTTGCATTTTTGTTTGTGTATATCAACTCATCTTTATTCCTTAAGATATTTGCTTGCATGGATTGTTTTAACATACAACCATTGAATATTTTGTTTTCTTCCATTTATCCATATCTTGTTTGGGCAAATGGAAGTATAATGGTTTCATATCTATCAAGTAGACTTCTATAATAAAAACTTGAAAAATCAATCACAACATTCTTGCCACAAAAAAAAAAAAAAAAAACTGAAAAATCTAGTTTTTCACTTCATCAACCATCTCATCATATCCATAGAATCACTACCACTAAGTCAATGGGCAGTGAAAATACTATAAACAAGATAAACAATAAATCATTAAATGCATTTGAAGAACAAATGATAAACAATATACCATTTAATGAATTTGAAGAACAAAGGCCACTTTTTTGAAAGCAAGCTTACATGAGTGATGTTGAATAGTGTTCAACTTTTTCATGGCATTAATAATTAATTTGATCTGATGGTTGTTTCTTATTGTAAAGCATGTTATATAATAGAAGTATATTCGAGTGGAAAAATGAAACCAAGTTAAACTAAATCATGTTTTTTTTGTTGATGTTGATTTTGGATTCACAAGTATGTAGCAAAAACTTACTGTTATTTAGTGCTTCAAGAGATTTATAATGAATGAGAGAATGAGAGCTTAAGTTTCTTATAGGTTAAAGATGATCATGAAAAAAAAAGAGAAGAGAAAAATAAGACAGATTTTTTTGTAGAGGAAAGGAGTAGCTTCTAGTGATTGGCTTAAGAGTTGGGATGTTGATCAGATAATGGATGAATCAGAAATTGAATCCTTTGAATTGGACCATTTTGGGTCTATTTATTATTGAAGAAGTAAATGATGTTTGCTAATTTTAGTTTGCATTTGAGAAATTATAACTGTCATTTTGTTATTCGATTATGACGATTTAACCGTCAGGGCTTACACCTACCTCTTGATAACATGAATTGTTAGTTTTAATCACTTGATGCTAGCTTTGACTCTTGATGACATGATAAAATTAATTATAACCTTTAGGTAGGAGCTTAATTATTGATGGTATGACAAAATCACTTATAATAGCTAGAAATGAGTTTCTCTATTAAGCAAGTAGGATCTATGTTGCCGATGAGTGGTTTTGACAAGTTGACTTTGAAAGAACGACCTTAAGGAGTAGGCTTTGAAGGGTTGGTAATGTGGGTTTAGTTCTGAGAGATTGGTCTTTGGGGCTTCGCTTTGAGAGACCGGTCTTTGGAAGAGCTCTAGTGTTTATCATTGATTTTTGTCATGTGGCTATGCTTTGAATTGTTGGTTGAGATTTTAATTAGCAGATTTTTTTGTCTTCATTGGGCACTCGAACTCTTTATGTCATCATTTATATTGAAAATAAAAATTATCTATAAATGTTTTTAAGAATATAAAATGACAACAAATAATATATCATTCTAAAATTCAGAATTTTGAGATTTTACTTTTTTGATACAAAGGTTGACTTGCAATCCTTCTTTTTAAATCAGGATGGCTAAGGCTAGAATTGATCTCTTGGAACAAGAGCTTGCTACATGAGTTGATTAAGTGCTATGCTAAACGCTTTGGATGATCTTTGCTTAATTGATGATGAATTTCTCAAGTGAAAATGGAAGCTAGAGTCTTTGAAAAAGAAGCTAGTGATGGTGGAGATTTTAGAATCATTGTAAAAAATAGAATGACCAAGAATGCCATTACAGGAGTGCCTTGTTACTCTATAAGAGTTCCTTATTGTAGCATTAACACCCAAGGAGAAGACTTATTCACCGATGATGTAGGTTTCTTTGTTGGAGATTGAAGTTGCTAGGGAATGGAAGTAGTTCCTTTTAATTCTTTTAATACCACAAAAAAAAAATCTTTAGCAATCCTAAATTTTAAAAAGATTTTTGATGTTCACATCCTTTCTCTCACAGTTGCTTTCTTCTTTCATTGACCTTTGCAGCAAGGAGACTATTCTTTTGATCATTGTCTGGGGGAATAGGTTGCCTTTGGAGGAGGTTATCATTGAAATCTCGAGGGAGCTCGATGACGAGAGAAAGAAGGGAAAGAAAGCTCCAAATACTTCTCATAAATCGAAGCTAATGGCCATCTTGCCAATAATTGAAGGAATGACAATCCATTTAACATATAATCTTCCTATTCATCTGTGGATGTGAAGGCTCCTCTTGAGGTCTTATATTATTAAAGAGGATGCTAATCTGATTTTGGGTAAGGACAACTTTATTTTGAGCATCTTGATTCTCCTTTTTTGTTGATTTTGATGAAACTTTGGTCTTAGCCTTAGACAGCCTAAGGGCTTTGGAAACTTTGAAGCAAAACCTCAAGAAAGAGTCGAGGGATGTGAGGATCATGAGTGCTAGCTAGCTTTTTTCCCATAAGCGCTTGAATAGTACATTGACAAGGATAAAAAAAGATTATGAAAGATAAATATGATGAGAATAATGCTTTAAGGCTCTCAAAAGAGAGCTTAGAAAATGAAATCATTTTTTGTTGAAAGGGGATAGCATAGCTCGAAGCCAAGGTGAAGTTGTTAAAGGACCAATTTAGAGCATCTTGTATAATTGGATGGAAGAAATTGAAAAGAAGGGACTGCTTCGAATTCAAATGGAGTTGTAGATGAGGTAGGTCAGGCTATTCTCTTGACAAGGTTGTGAAGAGCCATAATGTAGCAAAATGGTCTCAAGGATTACATTTTATTCCTTGTAAAAAATGGAATTGTATTTAGAGATTATTTGAATCCTCTACTCTTGAGAATGTTTTTAGGAGAAGCAAACTTGAAGGGCCTCATGGATAAGTTTGGATCTTTGAAAGAACTTTCTTGAGAGGCTATCTTTCAAGGGAATTTTTATATTTATTTTTTTCTCAAATTTATGTAAATGTGTAAGTTAATAAAATTAAAAGGGCATTTATGAAAAACTTGTGCTTTTTTATTTTCCATAATTATTTCTTTTGTCCTTCTTGGGGAATGATGATTTTGATTTCTTGAATGTTGATAACTATGCCAATACTAATTGGATAAGAGATGACATGGAAATAATGAAAAGGTAGGGTCATTATTAACCATTCGATCTTCTAATGAATTGGTAAGATTTAATGGCAAAAAACCTTTAAGTTGATATATTTAGTCTTGTTCTTTTGTTGGAATTGAACGTTTACTTTGTGCTCCATAGCTCTATCTACGCTCTTTACTTTTCCTTAAGCTCTAGAGACCAAAGTACTTTGATATATGGCTTTGAAGAACATCATAGAGCTAACACCAAGTTGAACGACGAAAGTTCAATCACATCGAAGTTCGTTTAAAATGAGAGATTCTCATTATTGAGGATCATAACAAAGGATATTTTTGCTGTCCTCACAGCATATGATTTGTCCTGAAATCACCTCGTATTTTCTTGTCAAAAAAGTGTTTTTTTCTCTTACAAGCCCAATGAAATTTCTATTTTTATTGATTTTTTTTCTTTATGCCTTTTTTGTTCCTTTAAAACCATTCTTTGTAGAAATAATGAAATGTTTTCATCATTATAATGTTCAGTTGGCACTTAATACGGTGACCATTATTTACACCTCAATGATGTTTAAGATGAACAATGTGAAGTGGTCAATAAGAGAATTGTTGTTTATATTTGAAATGGTGGAGACTCTAGCATACTTGGCCTCCATTTACTTCATAAGAGGGACAAAAGAAGTGCTTCTAAAAGCCTTCATCTCTTCTCGATCAAAGATAATAGTATGTATTCATCTCAAGGTCTCAATAAAAGTCTCAAGGGTTCTTTCTTTGCTTAGAGGATAAGATGAAATTCCTTGATAGCTGTTTATAGTAGTGAAACTCTTGTTTCTATTTTTCATCCTTGTAAATATTGATAAGTTTTTAGATTTCTTTACAAAAAGACTCAACTTCGTTGGTTGGAGGATCAATGCCTACTAATAGAAGATGGTTCAAGAAGACGGTTTGAACATTATGGTAAATAAAAAGTTAATCGAGCATGTCTCAAGAGTCAAACTTGTGAATGAAGTCTAGATGCAATCATTGAAGCAAAAAAGAAATTAAGAAGAGTAGAAAGTAATCACCCATTGAAGAAAAGGAAATTGATTCTTCTTTTAGGGACTCAAGAAGCCTTAAAAGGAGGCATTGAGAGGCTTACAGTCTTCATCAAGAGGTTGAAGTAGGCTATTTAGGGGAAGGAAGAGGACAAGAAGGTGAAGGACATCATTGAACAATTGATAGGTCTTCTTTCTCCCATTAGAAGCCTAAGGAGGAAGATTCAGAAGATATATCTTCAAAAGGCCTTTTATAAAGGGTGTAGGGAAGAAATTTCATTAGAGTAGTACTTCTTGTGTCTTTGGTTATGAATTTGGTCATATCTCGTGATTGGACATACATGTTCTTGAGCAACACCAAGTTGATTAGAGAGGTGCTCCATTCTACATCTATTCAAGCCTTGATAGATGTAGAGTTTCATATTAGAAACATCGTTTTTTGTAGAAGTAGCCTCAAAGATGTGCTTGCAACAAGGCCAATTTTGTTAAGATATCACTACAACATGAGAAAAAAAATCTTTATTTATTAGGTTTTTGAGCTCTCCAAGAAAGTAAGATATTGAGTAATAATAACAATGCCAAAGACAAGGTTTTGAGGCCTAGTAAAGTAGTGCTCAAAGAGCTTATTATTGGCAAAATAAAGAAAATAAAAAATGAGGTCCATGTACTTGCAGACTATACAAATGAATAAAAAAAAAAGGAAAGTTGGATTTCAATAAGTTCAATTGCTTCAAAGAATAGAGGTGTTTTTCATAAGATTGCTTGCCCACGTAATGCTAATCTTTATGGCGATCAAGGATTGAAGAGTGATGTACCATTGTGCCAAGCTTACAAACTTTTGTTAGGAAATGTGTTAGCTACCCCTCTCTCTATTTCGAACCTTACTTGCAAGTTCATGTGTTAGTTTGGAAATTTTAAGTTGTATTTTATATTACATCTTGTTATCAAGTGGTAAAGAAGTTACTAATATGTAGTTTTTTTGCTATGATGTAGATTAGTGGTAACATCTTTTAACTCAATGTAAGGTCTGGTTAAGCACAATATAGAAAATGCTTAGTTAGAAGTTAAAAGACTAAGGACTATGGCTACCTAGGTCAGATTAGTTAACAAGAAGTTTATTATGGAAGTGATGGAAAATCATGTCATAGTCTTATCTCAAAAGGTTGCACTCGAGGATCAGCTCAAGGTTATGTTTGTCTTTATAATAGAAGAATCATGTCACACTCAATTCGAGGCCTACGAAGAGAATCTAGATTAGTACAATGGTTTTTTAATGTTTTGGATATTTGAGATTGATCATGGTGGATATTTAGGTTTTCAATTTGTTGAGAATGAAGTGTTTGAATGCCCACACAGGAGGAGGATGAATTATAAGCTTTTATAAAATTAATAGTTTTGATACATTTTTAGTTGAAGTTTTTAAGTGAAACTTTGATTAAGAAAACTATCGAAGTAATCTTTGAAAGCTCTCTAATGAGGAAATGTGATAACGAAAAAGTGATTAAGATGTTTAGGTAGTTGCTCACATTTACCCTTGATCACAAAAGATTTGGCATAACATTAAAAGTTTTTTGCAAGAGTAGGTAGGCCAAAACCTTCACACAGGCTTAAAAGATCTTTTAAACATTAGCTCAAAAGGACTTACAATCGTTGTCATAAAAAAGCTAATAAATTGATTATTATGGATCAAATACAATATCTTAAAAAGGAAACAAGAAATTAGTTAAGGATTAAGGTATAATTTTATAATCAAGAAAATATTCCAAAGGATACTAAATAGGTACGAAATAACTTAGGGAATATATTATCAATCAAGCTTGATGAAGATACAAATAGATGAATAGCAATCAACATTTAACTTTAGGTCATTATAGGTTTGCTTTAACAGGTTAGAATGGAGTTGAGGAAGATATTTAAATTAAAATCTTTTTTTTTTCGGTTGAAGTCTTAGAAATAATGTTAAATCTTATTTGTAGTCCAAGACAACCAAATGCTCTAGCAATCATTATATGAACTTTTGAGGTTGACATTAAAAACCTAATTGAAGTTTTGGAAATCCAAATGATTGTTATTACCTCTTTGTAAACATATTAGGTGGTTCAATTCATCTTTCAAACTGTTCGATCAATTCAATTTTGAACTTCCCAAGTCATAAAATTGTTTGTTGGAATAGACAATGCTCAATTTGATGATCATCTGTTTTTTCGATGGACATTCTACAAAAACTATTTTCAAGATCTTCTATCAAACCAGCCATCGAATGCTGGTCAGACGGTGCAGTGGATACCCTATAGTGAGCCACTTGTGGCGCTTAATTATTCAAATCATTGGCTCCTCCATTGGATGGTCTGAACACATCAGATAGTCCATTGGATGAATTTTTAGATGGTTCGATGCCTATATGATATACTCTTTTTAGGTTTCAAAATCTCTCGCGGGACTAAGGATTGGATGTTATGATGCTTGTTCGACAAAACATATGAATATAAAAATCTTAAGTTTAAACTTTGTAGAAAATTATTTTATTGTATGATAATAGTTTAGGCAAAATTGTTATGTTATCACAACACAATATGCACACTTAATCTCATTGATTATATTTCTAATGTCTCAAGATTATTGTCATATATTTATCATCTATATTAATTAAAGACGACTTCAAAATTATATGCCCAGAGCCAACGCCAAATGTCTTGTCGAATTTCCTTAAATATTTTTATTTGGCGATAGCTATAGCATATTTGAACTTCTTGTCAATGAACTCTTCGAGTTACAGATTAATGTTGCAATTCTTTTGTTTGGTTCATTATTATGTCATTCTTGAACAATTATCCAAATTAGTTTAGAGATATAATCTGAATTAGAGAAAAAATATTAGATTTTGAATATTATAATTTTGTTATCATCAAATTGATCATACATGACTAAACCATTGGGGTTCTAATGATCAAGATGAAGCAAATGACTCCAACATTTGAGGAGGCTTTTGATGAATTTGCGAGGTTTCTTCATCTCCAATATTTGAGGAAGCTTTTGACAAGTTTACAAGGTCCTACTTCTTTGATTATTGGTAAATGGCGTGTGGGTAAGAAAGGTTCTTGATCATCAAAACAATAGTTCAAGACAAATGGGCAATGATTAAGGAGAAGCTAGCATCATTGTCTACTAAAGATGATTTAACACTTTAGCCCAATAGGATAATAAAGGAACAATGGCTTGCACTTTTAAAAGGATCCTTGAATTTTTTTCCTAAAGGATTAATTATGTATTTTATTATCATTTTGTGAATAATAATGTGTTATTTACATTAATAAATTGATTCTTTCATTCTCTTCATATCTTATGGTTTAGTTAGTAATTTTATTTGAACGAAAGTTCTATGTTCTAGATGTCAAGTAGAAGAGTATATGGTCAATTCATAATGTTAGTTGAACTAAAGCGAAGTTAGTTAACTCTCGATTCCTGAGGGTTAATTGTTATTGGAAAGGAGAAGCTTATACATTTAGAATGGTAAGGCTTTTTCAATATCTTAATATTATGGATCAATCATCAAGTTAAATAGGAATGGAAGCAAAGATTATACTTTTCAAGACCATTATATAATAGGACAATAATGAAGGTCTAAGTAAAGAATAGGGAGTCTCAAGAATTTATCAATTAAGTTCCAACCAAATGATTAATTACATCAAATTATGATTTAATGGGTATGAACCAAAGTTGGAGCAAATAATTTGAATGAAAATAGATACAATTAAGCATAGCTTGACAGACTCATGAGTTGATGAATCGGTTAAGTTTGTTTTATGTCAAGAGTGTTATTGGACCCATTCTTAAGAGTTATTAACATGTAAAATAAGACTTTGAATAAATGTTTTAAAAGCAATTATTGACCCCTTGTATGACATGTGAACCGTTGTTTAACTTTTTCATGTTGAGTTATTGTGATCCCCTTGAGGGTCTACTAAAGCTTGTTTGTGCTTAGTATTACAACTATAGGATTGAGTTTTTGAATAATATATGATCTAGTTAAGATGTTTAACATCACAAATACTAACCTACTTGTGTGGATTTAACTCATATTTTATTGAGACTATTTTATGTCTCAAGTGATATCTCACACTAGATAATGTTAACTTAAAAGCTTAGTAACATATAAATTTTTGTTGAGATATTCATGTCTCAAGGGAGTCCCGATAGTTGAAATGACCATTGTGAGATTGACTTAAAAGATGAAATAAGAACAGTCTTTCTTCAGAGACTATGAAGCCAAGGAATTTATCTGAGGATGTACCAAAGATTGACTTTAAACATTGAGTCTTAATTCTTAGTTTTAAGATAAATCTATTAAGTCCTACATTTTATCTTGAATGTCTCAATGAGTCTTGAACGATGACATGTTCACCAAATCTTTGGCTTTATTAGAGGATTAACCTGAATTCCTTCTTTAGAGACCATGAAACCTGGGATTTTCTTAAGGATGCACTAAAGGTGCACATCAAGGGATTTTGTCGCTATATTAATTTTTTTCATTTTTTGAATGTTTTCTTTTGACCACACAGACAAGCCTTGAAAGATTTGCTTTTGATCAGGGGATTATCTATGTGGCTTCCAAGTTTCCATCCCTTTGACTTTGAAAAACTAGATTGATTATCATTTGATCAGTTGCTTTAGCTTTCTTTAATCTAGAGGGCATGACAATGTAGTAGAATGTTTGAAAATCAATGATAAAGAAGGTACTTTCCTCATTCACTTTAGCCAATCTTAATTTAAACTAAGCAGGAAAAGCATCCAAAAAGCTAAAGAAGTTAAATTTAACGACCAAATCCATATGATTATTGATGCTATTGGATAAAAATCTTCTGGAATGGCAAAGTTATTATCAGTGTAATCTATGCACATGTGTCGCTTCCAGATAGTTTTTTATGATGATGACATGAGTGACCTTGTTGGGATAATAAACATGAAAGATAAGTTTATGTCAACAAGCTTGAAGATTTCATCCTTTTATGATAGGTTTCTTTTTAGAAGTAAAGATGTGTTCTTTTGATGAATTATTGGAAGTTGAAGTTAATGTTGAAGTGTTGCAACTCAAAACGATCTATCCCAAGCAGGTTCAATGGTATCCAGGCAAAAATATCAATATAATCGATCAAAAGATTGATGGTGGTTGTTCTTTTAGGTTAAAGAGAACATTTATAGTTTTCTCATCAAAAGAGTTAAAGAGAAATAGAAAAATAATACAAAGAGAGAGAGAGAGAGGTAGAGTTTATTGGTGTTATATTTTAAAAGGGTTGAGAGTACTCTTCGTAGTGTTCAAATAGCATCACCTCAATTGCAAGAGGTCTACTTGAACAATGCACGTTGGAGAACTAAACTGTATGTATATATGGTGTCAAGAGTGCAATCCCAAATTTGTTCATTATTAGAATACCCAAGATGACCATATATGAGGAGGAAGTAGATATGACTATGAAATCTGTCATGTGCATCATTGAGCTAGAAGAATTATCAGATGAAATGTCATCATTTCTTTTAACTTGGTCATGTCTTTTAAGAAGCTAACCAGGGAATTTGTGGGAGGAAAATGGCTTTGGTTGATGCCCATCTTGTTGAGGGCATTAAGGAATGAAAGATCAACAAAACTATGTTGTTGATGAGAATTCAACAAACTTCAATGTTTGTAATCAATCTTGAGATGTCTATGGCATCATTGTAAGGATTGTCGGAGGGGTGGGGGGTTGAAGATTATTGTAGTTTGATCTGACCATCGAGTGGTCACATTGACCTTTAGTATAACATCTCAGTCTCCCTTAGCGAGGTATTGTATTGATTTTATTTAGGTTTTATCCTTATTTAGGGGCTTACCATTAGGTCACTAATCTGAATTCTATTCCTAGTTAAACATGTTTAACTATGAAGTTCTTATGAGATATTATGCTAAGTTTGTCCCAAAAAGGTGTCATTGAACAGGTAAAAAGAAGACAAATGTCAAAAAGCATAAGTCACGATACCCACTTAGCACACCCTGTTGGAGAACTTGTTCACACTAGAATAAAGTGAGTCCAGTGAGGATTTGGTACCATTTACTAGACATGCTTATAAGAGGACCCACCACGCTCATGAAAAGAGGCACTAGATGCACAATAACTCCATTGAAGCTCTCGCCCTCAGACATTTCCACATCTCGTTCCCCCTAAGTTCCTAAGCTTGCTTTCTTTGAACCACCAAGCTTGTCTTTCTCGAATTTCGAAGCTTATAATCTCTAGGCTTCCAAGTTTGTACTTCCCAAGCTTTGGGAATGGTCTTTTTCAACCTTTTCTCCCCCTTCGAACTTTCATGTTTCTCCTTTGGCTTCTCAATATCTCCTCCACCCTTCTTTCTAGCTTTTCTTCCCTCCCGCTATTGCTCTCAATCTCTCAGTTTTGTTCTTCCCAATGGCTCGTTGTGTTGGATGCCTCACTCTCCTTCTTAAGAATTCTACTTCCCACCAATGCCTAATGCACTTTCCCAAAAACTTTCTCATGCCCTCACATGGTTTACTTGCAACATAGGCGCTGCTTGGAGGGAACTTAAAGCTACAATCTGAACCATTTATAGCCTTCTTCCAATGTTTAAAAGAAGCCTTTAAAGAAGTACATCAAGAGGAATTCCAACTTACTCAAGCAGCCTTTATTAAGTCTCTTCAACCAAGGGATTCCCAAAAACACCCGGTTAGATGTCCGTCGAGATCCTTACAAGAAATTTTCAACAAGATCATTTGCTTTATCAATGACTTTTCTTTAGCTTTATCCGGTAAATTGGAAGGGAACGTGTCGCTGCCTTTAAGGCCCCTCAATTGAGGATAGAAAAGGCCATGAGATAACCAAGATCACCTTCAGATTGTTTTTTACTCTCGAGATACCATGCTCAGCATGTTAGTACACCTTTGATCATAGAATTTGAAGAGCCTTGGCAGGCATTAAAAAAGATGTGTTGTATCAAAAGCTAATGCCACTCTCAAGGAATAATCTAGGCACGACGAAGTTCTGCTAATATCACGAGGATCATGATCGCATAACTTCTAAATGCAAGACCCTTAAAGTTTTGATCGAGAGATTATCAAAGAAGGTTGCCTCCAAAAATATCGAGTAAAAGTTTTTTTAACTTAATTTTGCTTTAATAAATCTATAGGGACAAGTGCTGCTGACAAACCTCAAATTTAGAAGGATGACCAGACTCTTCGACTAATGCTAAAGATAAGGCTTATGTTAGTATCATTTACATCATCACAGGATAGAGATAGTCCATCTTTAGGAGTTTTGTCTTGAAATCACTTGGGTAAATTGTGGTCGCCAATGTGACAAGTCAGCAAAAGCAAGTAGTTCCAATATCCTTTGAGTACCAAGATATGCCAGCTCTTAACAACTCTTATAACAATTTTATAGTAGTCTTAGGAATAATTACCAATGTTGAAATCTATTGCACGCTCATTGACATTGGAAGATCAGTTGATATCTTTTTTCTAAATGCTTTCAACAAAATTGGCATTAATCAAAATCTTATCCTCTTGGTTTTAGGATCGCTTATAGTTTTTTTTAGTCTTTGAAGCAAGATCGAATTGTCACATTGTCACTAACAATAAAAAAATTCTTCCAATTTAGTCATGCATATGATTGATTTCATTGTCATCACTGCTCTTACAAAACTATCCTCAGAAGACCAATATTGCACTTTTAGAATGGTGGCATCGACATCACACTTGTGCATAAAATTTAATACCCCGTCGGGGGTGGTTCGAGTGTAAAAGGACTTACAATTAACGAGATGTTATCTAAACACCATGAAAACATCAGCTAAGCCAACTATTGAGGTCTCAGATAAAGTAGCTGTTAACCTTGTCTTTCATTGTGTCTCATTTCCTCTTGATCCTTTTGACTCAACCAATTTTGTAACTACTTTTACTGATTGAGATGAAAAGAAAAGGAGGGCACCTTTAAACTTTTGGTTGAGTGCCTTATCTATTTTTGTATGGGAGTCCTTAGATATGCTAGGGATAAATCTCTTAACGACCCAACACACTCTTCATATAATCCAAAAGCCTTGATCATCTAGCAAAAGAAACTAGTATTTACTATTGAAAAACAAAAAAGCAATCAAAGAAGTATCTGAACTTCTTAAAGCCAATTTTATCTAACCAATCTATCATTTCGAATGGCTAGAGAAAGTGATACTTGTAAAGAAAAATATTGACAAATGATGTCTATGTGTAACTTCTATTCTTTACTATATCATTTGCACTTGGGAATTGGATGGACAATCATTCATAAGATTGCAAAGGATCACAACAATGAGATATTTTTAAAAAGTTTTATCATGAGCTTCATGATTTGTATATAATTTTTTATTACAATATAAATGATGGTATGAAGAGTTAGAGAATAAATAAAAATCTTAAAAACATAATCATGATACCTACCGAACGCATCTTATTGGAGAATCTGTTCATGCGGACATAAAGTGAGTTTGGTGACGATTTGGTACCACTTGTTATGCATGCCTATAAGTGTACTCACTGGCTCAAGTAAAGGGAAATTAGATGCACAAAAACTCCATTAAAGTTTAGTCCCTCAGACCTTTCTACGATTCTTTCTTCACAGCATCCTGAGCTGGCCTTCGCAAGCCATCGAGCTCATCTTTCTAGAATATTTTAGCTCATAATGTCCAAGATTTCGAGTTTGTCCTTGCCAAGCTTCAAGATTTATCCTCTGTAGTCCTTTCTCCATATTCAAACTTCTTTGCTACTCCTCCCTGGGTTTCCCAAAAGCACCTTCTTTCCCTTCTTCCCATGGGCTCTTAGCATCAAATGCTTCACTCTTCCTCTTCTCGATAATTCTGCTCCCGTCAACGCCTCACGCACGTTCACAAAACTTTTTTGTGCCTTCACATGATTTTCTCGCTCGAAAGCTGCCTGCTCAACCTGAATCTCCCAAAATGTGCCCATTCACATCCCTGCTGCGCCAAACCTCACCAAACTTGTCGAACCGTGCTTACCACACCTATCATGCCCAACCGTGCTCCTTCACCCCTGGCTCTTACTAGATAGCATCTGGTCACCCTAGACAACATTCGACCATGTCCAGCACATGTCGAACCGAGCCAAAAACATGTTGAATCGAATTAAGATCTGCACCGAACTAGTCCAGACTAAACCAAAGCAAACCAATTTGGCTCAGATCAAACCGAATTGTGTTAGACTAGACCAGACTAAGTCAAATCAAGCTAAATTAAGCTGAACAAGTCTAGGCTGAGCCAGACCACACTAATCATGTTGAACTGGTCCCAACCGAGCAAAACCATGCTAAATTGCGCCATTTCACTCCAAGCACGTGCCTAAGTTCCCTTATATACCAACTTACAACCAAAGCTTACAACAAAGTTTATTTCAACTGTTTCTTGATCTGCCTTGACCAAACTCCACTTAGAGTTTCCAACAAGGTGTTTGGAGATGCACCATCATCAACAAGCTTGATTTCATCATTTTTGTCTTATGTATGCCTTTGTTCAAATTCTCCAGACCTTTTTGTCTTATAACACTCACTAATTCAGACCATAACTTCAAAAATATGGCTTAAGAACATTATAATAACCTGGGACTATCCTTCATTAACTCCTATTCTATAAATGTTCAAACAAGATCATTTGGAACTCCAGTTCTATCGCAACAAGGCAAGGAGGCAGCTGTTACCCTTCATCAGAAATAGAGAAAAAAATAATAAACACCACACTAGAGAAGCAGAGAACAAATCATAGCTAACGGAGAATGAAAACAGGCCACGACATTTACAGCACTTGTCTCTTTAAGGTTTCTAAGAACAAGATTTTTTGACATCGAATGCGCATCCAATTGCTCTGTGGCCATGTATAGGCTACCTTTAGGTGGGAAGCGCTGTGATGTCTACAGCAGGAGGAAATAGATGCAATTAGGGCATGTGGGTTAGATAAATGTTTAGATTTCTTTTCCTTTTTTTTTTTCAGTTGCATGGTGTTGCACTGTAATTTTTTGTACAGATGAAATATTCACTTACATGGGATTCTTATAACAATCAATCATTTCGCAGCTATTGTTTTCTATTCTTCTTTCTGTGCATATTGAATCAACCAAGTAGTGAATTGTATACCTGCATTTCGTTGCCTAAGGTGACTTCTATTTCTGGAGATTCAACACTTTTTGCTTTGTAGTTTCGTTACATATGAATCTGCTGACTGCAGCAACCTGGCATTGGTGGAGAAGTTGTGCCACACCAGGATAACTCTTTTCTTTATACCGATCCTCCATCATGCACAGGGTTATGGTTAGCACTACAAGATGCGACCATTGTTAACGGTTGCCTTTGGGCCATCCCAGGATCGCACACAAGTAAACATTCTTCATCCAGAAGCCTGATTCTTATCTGTTGCTATGTCTATATGATCTTCAAAAAAGTTGATTTTCTCACCATGCCTTCTCTGTTAGATGGTCTCGTCCGGAGATTTATAAGAGATGGCAATGGAGTTCACTTCGACAACCCTTCGCCATCGTATGATCAGGAAGAGTTTTTGCCATTAGAAGTCGAAGCAGGAACTTTAATAGTTATACATGGGGATCTTATACATCAAAGGTTAGGGTATTAGATTACTTACCTTATCAGCAGGTGATGAAGTTTTTGATATTGTTTATTTCATCTGCCTCGTTTCCACAGCTTTGAGAACAGATCTCCTACTTCAAGACATGCCTTGAGCTTGCATGTTGTGGATTCTGATGGCCATAAATGGGCAGAAGATAATTGGTAAGCATGCATAAACTCTAAAGTCTTGACAGTGGTGATACTTCTAATGCAAGCATGTTATCAAGATGTTGATTTAACATAAGAGCCGTTAGGTTTAGCAACATTGTCATATATTAAATATTTGATTTGTTGAAATCTTTAAGTAATAATATTAAAACTTATAATCAAAAAATGATATTAAAATATCACTTAGATGTTAGTTAGTTAAATATAAAAAAATAAGAACAAATAATTATTCAAATAATATTAGATCAAATAATAAAAAAATGTTAATAAATTTTAGATAATCCTCACATAATTTGATATCTATCAAGCTTGGTAAATGAATAGTGTTTACATGCATATTCATACACGCCATATTTGTATTTGTTCTCATCTATGAAATTATGTAAGAAATGCATGTATATATTGCTAACAACTTAAAAAGAATAAGTCATGCATATAAATTTTAAAATCACTTGAATCCTGCTTTTTTGTTATTAAATATGATATTTTTTTTATATATAAAGTTCTGTTTAAGGTTAATTTTTGTTTATATTTTTTAAATGAAGTTATTTTTTATTTAGCAAACAACTCTAACCGTCTTGTTTCGATGCAACTTTTGTTCCAGGCTTCAGAGGAAAACTGCTCCTGAACCTCTCTATATTTCTTGAAGATGGGCAAAGTTAAATTATACAAAGCTGAAACGCCCCTGGACACATACATAACTTTGTTCTTTTATTCCATGCCTTTAATGCTTAAGTTGTCTATTTTCATCTTCTTATTCCACCACATTAACTTCCCCCATTACACTTTGTTCTCTTGCAACATTTCTAAATATAAAATGGTCGAGTGGCAAACTGCTTACATTATAATGATCCCCTTTCTTTTCAATAACTTTACTGCAATGTTTGAATGCACAAGATGACTTAAACTTAAAAAATAATTAACAATGCAAATGGCTATATTGAAGTATTGCCTCAGGAGAAGTAAACGTACCTCTAAAGAAAACTACAGGTCCAAACATGCCTGACCGATCTTTTTCGATGACAAACACTGCCTTAAGGTTAAGCATCAAAAGGTTTAAACAACCAACAGCAGATTCTTTCGATGAGCTAAGAGAGACAAGACATAAGTGATAACTGAAGCAGAAACTAACAGGAAAAAGACCATCAAATATTGATAAATTAATAAACAAATCATCAAAAAGATGCACGCAGAAAAACAATGGTTAATATGGTAGTAAAGAACCCACATGAAAGTGTACAAAAAATAATTGGAAAACTTGAAGAATGCAAAACAATAGCATGTAATGTGAAGAACATTCCATAAGAGAGCAAACTCATTTCCTTGGAACCAACAAACAACCTTTGCAAAATTATTATCATCCATAGCAAGGTTAAACACAGTTCAAAACAGTAGAATAATCCCGAGGATAGTAAATACTACAATCAATTAAAGGAAAACTCCACATCAATTTTCAGTATGTAAATCAATAAGACTTACTCGAGGTTAGTAGAGAAAATTCACTTCATAAACCTTTAGGCTAAACATTGAAGAATGCAATTATTACAAACCAGAGACAAACTTAATAGAGCGCTAAGTAAAGCAAACTGACTATACTTGCTGCGATTATTCACTTTTGTTGGCTTACAATGACCAAAATGCTTCTTATCATCCAACTTCATACTTTGGAAACATTTTAATAACAAAAATATCGTTTTCTCAGAAATTATTATTCTCTTCATTTTTACTTGCCATTTCCAGCCTCTTGAAATCATTAATTTAATACATCTTTTAAATTGGTCTATAGTTCAATACAAAAATTGTGTTAAATAACTTCAATAAAAAGCGAGTTACCTACCTATAAGAAATTCCTATTGATTTGCGCTATGAGAGCCAAAACAACTTTTATGCAAGTGATATTGCTAGGAATTGTGTTGGTGTTTGATATTCTAATACTAACTACACTATGAGTCAATATTTTATACATGTCTACAAAGTTTGTTCATAAGCACATCATTTAAGATGAAGTATAAATCCAGAATAAAACCCAATAACATAAAAAGAATACCTTATTAATGGGATTAGGCTACCCAAACTTCCAAACTTCCAAAAACAACTAATAAAATCTTTTAAAAACAAATTTCCAAACTTCAAAAACTTAAGCAAAATAAAAAGAAGTAGAAAAGAACAAAAAATACAATCACGTGATCCAACAATCATCCCTAGAAACCAAAGCAATTCTAGGCCTCCTAAGTCTCATAATGATCTCAAGGAAAAGAGCTGGAAAACATGAGCAAAATTTCAAACCAAAAATCCTACTTGTTTCCATAGTTCTCAAATAAAGGCTCTTTGAAATGTTTCTCATCTAGCAAGAACGCTGCACTGGCCAGGGAAAAAATGTTCTCTTCAACTTTTCCTGCAAAAACATAATCTCAATTTGATTTTAGATCGCTTGCTACAACTGGAATATTATGAGAACCTATTAATGTTTGCCCAAATAAACTCATGAAAGTATAGAAATCTAGCACAAACTGTTACAATATTATTGTTGATAATGACCAATATTGAAAACATTATTCAAAAACATCACAATCCATATAATACTATAACAATTTTGGTGAACAACCAAATATTTTCATATATTCAAATTTCACGGATATAAACATAAAAGCTAGGTCTAATATTAAAGAACAAAAAAATTTCTTCAATTTTCATGAAATCCAAATATTTGCAGATTGATAATAAATATGGGAAACAAACTCCCATCATAAGAGTAAGAATTGCAAACTCAGCCAAGTTCATTAGAATCAAGCTGGTAGCTTGGTAGTAAAAGGAGATATTGATGTGAAGGTTCTTGAGTTCGTCAATCCCTGTATTGATGCTGTGAAAAATGAGTTCAAGAAGGTGTACAAGAAAAGTTCTACCATCAAAGAAAGTTTTTTTAATGCTAGCCGACGAGAAGCCAAAACACAAATGAAGGTTTAAGCGAAACCAAAGGCCACCCAGATGCTGTATGTATAGTTGTTCATCACCTTCATCGTTGTATATGCCTGAGTCTTACTATAGGCATTCATAATCACCTTATCCAACATCAGCACCATGCTCCATGACTAGGAGAAATTCCTTGGCACCATCATCACCATTAATGAGAAGTTCACCATAGCCCACATGCTCTACCAATTTCAGGTCAACATCATTGAGGCCAAATTGACTGCCTAATAGTCGAATGATCTTGATGTCACTCAATTTGTTGTAAATGAGGTAGGGGATAGTGCTACTTTGAAGGAGAGGAAAATTGTTGTGTAGATAAAATGAAAATAGCAGGAGAAAAAATACACTAGAATCATGAGCCACCACATTATGAGTTGTTTATACATGCACAGAAATTATAATTTGTGCTCATCCATTTGGCATGAACAATACCCATGATTTCAACTTCTACCTTTAAATCGTGACTCATTTTGGCTAAAAGACCAAAATTTAAAGACTCAAGCTACTAACGACGAAGGTCAACCTATTCTAGAATAGAATATAAGAAAGAAACATTTGGGACTACATACCAAGAAAATAACAACCATTTTTACAATCAAAACTCCTTTTGATAGTTGCAAATTTATTTATTTATGAGATGACAAATATCATACATACATCAAGAAAGTTCTTTAAAAATAAATAGCTAATAAAAGATCATCCACGCAGATCATATATCAGTCAACAAGTCAAAATTCAAATGCTTCAGAAGTACAAAATATAAATACCTTATTTAAACAAGGAATCTTTGTCTGTATCATTAGTAATAAACTTGCTATCATAAAACTGATGCAACACATTACCAGAACGATATCATAAACAAATAATGACCTAAAAATTCAACTCCATCAATTTGCAAAAACTGTATCAGTTTGTCTGGAAGGCATGCCAAGAATTGTCCCAAGTCTGAACTTAGAAGCCTCATGCCTAGCAAGCTTATGAGTAACCTGGCTGTTAATCCGAATAAGAATCTAATTTAGATAACTGAACACTTCAACAACACCAAACGTCAAGTAGTTGCCATGCCCGTCTTTCTAGTATGCCCAGTATGATAAATGTGATGCATATACATATCAATCATTTTAGGTTTCTCATATTTCATGACATGAACCACATATGTCTATACCATCCCAGTAACATCTCTTGTGACTTTCCACCATGCAATGTTGTAACCGTGTAGCCCTTCTTATCAAGATCATTGTTCCTTGCATCAGCACTCTTCTTGTGTTACAGAATACAATGGCTGTCTTATCCCCAGGAAAGACAACAGCAGGCATTTTGGCACTGAACACATAGGTGGTTCGATACATCCTCTTCTTACGAAGCTCCTCATTCTCATTCTTAGGCTTTAGATTGCTTGAAGAATTGCATCCAAGACACCCAAAACATGACGCTCAAACAACAAGTCTATCATTTAATTTGTTGCAAATGAAGTAGGGAATACCATTTGGAAGGAGATAGAAATTATTGTGCAGGTACAGCAAAAATGTCGTGGAAAATGACACATTTGAGCCCATGAGCCAACATATTGACAGTTATTTATGCATGTGCAGTAGTTGCAATTTGTGATCATTCTTTTGTCATGAAACATAGCCAAGATTTCAGCATCTACCTTTAAATAGTGATACTCACTTCGGTTGAAAAAGCTAAATTCAAAAATATTCCATGTAGGTACATGAACAATAATCAGGACAAAAATAACATTATTCATGTATGTCTATCACTATTAATTCTTAATAGAAACAATAAATAAGGTTTATGAAGCAAAAGTTAAGTAATGAAGAGTACATAAGTAGTATTTACTTTAGGCATAGTGTAACAAAAAAATAATGACCTAAAAATTCAACTCCATCAATTTGCAAAAGCTGTATCATTTCGTTTAGGAGGGATGTCAAGAGTTGCCCCAAGTTTGAACTTAGAAGCCTCATGCCTAGCAAGCTTATGAATAACCTAGGTGTTATTCTGAATAAGAATCTATTTTGTCAAGTAGTTGCCATGCCCGTCTTTCTGGCACTCCCAGTATGACAAATGCGATGCATATACATATCAATCATTTTAGGCTTCTGATTGTTCATGACATGGACCACATCAGGAATTTCTATGCCGGGCCCAGTAACATCTGCTGCAATTAAAATGTTATGCTTGTTCCTAAAGCTCTTGAGACTTATTTCTATTTGCTCTTGCAACTTTACACAATGCAATGTCATAACCTTGTAGCCCTTCTTATCCAGGTCTTTGGCCCTTGCATCAGCACCCTTGTGTTACAGAATACAATGGCTGTCTTATCCCCCAGATCATCTAGTAATTTCAACAGCCTAGGCATTTTCACAGACTCCATTAACATTATCAAACATGGGGTAGTGAGGATCAGTGGACTTTCCTGTTTTACCAATGCTCATGACAACAGAATTCCTCAAGTACTTCATGGTCAATCTCTCAATGGACTGAACACGCAGGTGGTTTGATATATCCTCTTCTCATGAAGCTCCTCACCCTCATTCTCAGGCTTTAGATTGCTTGAAGGCATTGCATCCAAGACACCCACAACATGATGCTCAAACCCCAAGTCTATCATTCAATTTGTTGCAAATAAGGTAGGGAATACCACTTGGAAGGAGATAGAAATTATTGTGCAGATACAACAAAAAAAGTCAGGGAAAATGACACATTTGAGTCCATGAGCCAACATATTGACAGTTATTTATGCATGTGCAGTAGTTGCAATTTGTGATCATCCATTTTTCATGAAAAAGAGCCAAGATTTCAGCATCTACCTTTAAATAGTGATACTCACTTCGGTTAAAAGAGCTAAATTCAAAAATATTCCAATACTCACTTCGGTTAAAAGAGCTAAATTCAAAAATATTCCATGTAGCTACAAGAACAATAATTGGAACAAAATTAATATTATTCATGTATGTCTATCACTAGTAATTCTTAATAGAAAACATAAATAAGATTTATGAAGCAAAAGTTAAGTAATGAAGTTTACATAAGCAGTATTTACTTTAGGTGTACTGTAACAAAAAAATAACAAAACATTTTTACACTCACAACTCGTTTTATTATATGCATACGATGAATTAATTTATTTATTTATGAGATGGAAAATAGCATACATACATCAACAAAGTTATTTAAAAATATATTGCTAAAAAGCCATCATCCATGCAAATCACATATCAGTCTAGCAAAAGGTCAAAAGCTTCAAAAGTACAAACTATAAATACCTCATCCAAACATCGAAGCTTTGTCCTTATCAAGAGTATTAAACTCTCTATCATAAAATAGTCACATATGCAACACATTATCAGAAAGATGATATCATAAACCAATAATGTCCTACAAACTCAACTCCATCAGTGTGCAAAAACTGTATCGTTTCGTCTAGGAGGCCTATCAGGAATTGTCCCAGGTTTGAACTTAGAAGCCTCGTGCCTAGCAAGCTCAGGAGGCACCGGGCTATTACTCTGAATTAGCATCTGTTTCAGATCATAGAACACATCAGTATCACCCAAAGTCAAGAAAGTAGTTGCCACACCCGTCTTTCCAGCACGCCCAGTACGACCAATGCGATGCGTGTACATGTCAATCGTATTAGGCATCTCGTAGTTTATGACATGAGCTACATCCGGAATGTCTATACCGCGCCCAGCAACATCAGTTGCAACCAGAATGTTAAAGCGCTTGTTCCTGAAGCCCTCGAGGCTTATCTCTCTCTGCTCCTGCGACTTTCCACCGTGCAATGTTGTAACCTTGTATCCCTGCTTGTCCAGGTCCTTGGCTCTTGCATCAGCATTCTTCTTTGTGTTACAGAATACAATGGCTGTCTTATCTCCCAGCTCATCCAGTAATTTCAGCAGTCTGGACATTTTCTCAGACTCCCTTAACATGATCACATGCTGGGTAATGAGATCAGTCGCTTTTCCTGCCGTACCAATGTTCACAACAACAGGATTCCTCAAGTACTTCCTGGCTAACCTCTCAACTGCAGCAGGCATTGTGGCACTGAACATGTAGGTCGTCCGATATATCCTCTTCTCATCAAGCTCCTCATCCTCATTCTCAGGCTTCAAATTGCTTGAAGGCATTGCATCCAAGACACCCACAACCTGAGGCTCAAACCCCATGTCTATCATTCGATCAGCCTCATCAAGGACGACATAGTTGCACTGGTTGAGAACAGCATATCGGCGTTCCAAGCAATCGAGCAAGCGTCCTGGAGTCGCAATCACAACCTCACATCCCTGCCTTAGCTTAAAGCCTTGCTCTTCAATGGACTGGCCCCCAACAATTGAGACAACCTTGATCCCCAAATAATGAGCAAATTTCACAGTTTCATCCTCAATTTGCTGTGCAAGTTCCCTGGTCGGAGCCATGACAACAGCATAGGGACCTTCGGCCTCGTTCTCCTCTGTCATGGGAGGTAACCTGGTGATGTACATAAGCATCGGAAGAACAAAAGCAGCGGTCTTTCCTGAACCAGTCTCGGCTATGCCAATAACATCACGCTGCTGTAAACCCAGAGGAATTGCCGCCATCTGAATGGGAGATGGTTTCTTGTAGCCAGCCTTCTCAACTGCCTTAAGCAGCTCGGGACTGAGCTTGCTCTCGCTCCACTTTCGCATAGGCCTTGGGATGCGCGAACCCTTATAGGAGATGTTGTAGTCCTCGCGGAAGATGCGCCAATCTCTCTCGGTCATTTCCTCGAGAGCCTTCTCCGTCCAGTGGCGATCGACACGCATGTCAAAGGCGTCATAGAGCTCAGCAGCAGCCTCCTTCTTGCGCAGAGCAGCGGCCTCCTCTGGCTTCTCCTCCAAACCCTCCTTCCTGCGAATCTCCTCACGTGTCTCTCTCTCATGACGCGCAGCCTGCTTCTTTTGCTCTCGGCGATCGATTCCCGCGAGGAACCCGCGGCCGAACAGAAGGCGGGCTTCGTGAGGGTTCTGGTAGAGCGAGTTCATATCACGGGAGGTGTCCTCGGTATTCTCCCAGTCAAATGAAAAGCGGAACTTCTCGCTCGGCTTGATGACACGCTTCTTAGGTTTCTTGGATCCGAGGTACTGCTCCTTGATGGCGTCCAACTCCTTCTCCTTCTCCCGCTCCACCTGCTTCTCGAGACGCGCTCGGTCTCGAGTCCGGGCATCCTCCTCACGCTCGCGCTCCCGATCTCGGCGGCGATCGCGTTCCCTATCACGCTCTCGGTCTCGTTCATGTTCGCGCTCCCGATCTCGATCGCGATGGTCGCGGTCCCTGTCCCTCTCGCGATGGGACCGGTGGTTTGAATCGGCGGCGGTGGAGGAAGGGGAATCGGAGGAGGCCTTTGGTCGGACTTGTTCTATTACTTCGAGCGCACGGCGTTTTTGCTCCGCGGCCTCTTCCTCTCGTCGCTGCAGAGCGAGACGCTGACGCTCGGCCTTGGAGATGAACATTGGCTTTACGTCAGCTGCAGCAGCAGAAGGGATTTTCCGGTCGAGGTCGTCGAAGGAGCGTTTCATCGTTTCGAAGCAGGTGTTGAGGATGGAAAGAATCGCTTGGTTCCTCGCAGGAGGGGAAAGGAGGTCCGACTTCCAGAGACGTAGGGTTTGGGACCAATGATGGAGATAACTTACATAACGGGTTTTTTAATTGCACTTATTCCTCTTCTATCATATGGTTCATATAAACTTTATATTCCATGAAACAAATGCTGTCTTCCTTTTTTTAGTTTTTTCATTTATACCAAAGCAATCTTTCCAAGATTAAGATATAATTTATTAAAAAATAATGGTTTTTAAGTAATAGGATTGTTAAATAAGCATGTAATTTCATTATTATGGGCTACTTTATAAATATTTTAATTTGATAATTATTTTGTAATTTTGCATTGTAACAGATATGATGTTTTTATGAGTAATTTTGTAATTCATCTAAGTAACACAAAGTAAAGTTTATAGTAGAAGTAAATCAATGGTCTAACAAAATTGTTAGTATTACTTGTGTGTGTATCTACTTTTTTTGAACATCACGAGAGCGAATGCTTTCGATAAAATGTCTTCTTAAATATGTATATGTTGATATTTACTAGAAGCATCGATCTTAATAAAAGTCACACAATTATATTTAGAACCAAAAGGACAAGAAAGTCAATGATCTAATGACGGAATAGCAAATTATCAAGATCCCAATAATAATAATGATAATGAAAATATGATATTGAAAATGTTAGAATGCTTGCTTTTAAAAAATGCATTTAAATTCTTCTTTCACATTGTATTTGAATGTTTAACACTTTACCATAATGTACTTAAGTACAATAAATGATTTTGATGAATCAATTATATTACAAATTCAATAATATTCAAACATAATATGGTCATAACATCATAAAATGTGCATGAAAATAGAGTTACATAAATCAATATATTGGATATATTTCAATGTTTAAAAAAATTATTTCAAAATATTTTTGCTTATTATGTTAAGTAATTCTTATCATAATACGTTCAAATAATTTAATTATTTTTATATTCTATAATAAGAGTTATATATTATCATGTGTTAAACAATATTTTTTAATTGAAGGTAATAAATTAGTAATTACATGATTGATCAATTTGTAAAATAAGAAAATTCAATATCAAATATAATAATATTTCAAAGACATTTGTCAAACAATGATTTCAAATATTATCAAAATAATAATAAAATATACATAAGGTAACAAAAATTGAAGCAAAATAATAAAAACTTTGAAGTAAATAAAACCCCAAAAAAATTGAAGTGAATCATCTTTTACTTAGCAATTAACTTATAAACAACTCAACCTTTGAGATGTCGAGTTTGAAGATAAAAAACTATGAAACAAATTTTGAAGAAACAATAGACAAATAACTCATATTTGATATTACCTTTGATTCAAAAACATTTTAAAAATTATTTTCATATAAGAATTTTATATTATCACTACTAAAAAAACAATTGGCTTGTAAAATCAAAATTGAATGTATTAATATGTTTAAATACACTTGTTTAACAATACATTCAAATACTATCAAAACAAGAATGAATTATCTATAACAGAACACATCAATGCAAATTCAAAATACATTGATAACAACTTTCACAACAACCAAAACCTAAAATCATGTCTCATTTAACATTTTCATCAAGGTGAATACGAACCACTTCGCAATTAGCTTGAGCACAACTCTAAGATTGAATAGAAAGAGTTTGAAGAAGAAAAGAATGTGAAATAAGACTTGAAAAGCAAGCAAGAAGGAAGAAGGACAGTAAATTACCTTTCTTTTGATTCAAAAACAATATGAAAGCTACAGGAGTCAGGAGGAACTCAAGGCTGAAAGACTAACCAACCGTATCCCAGTTAAACTAGATTTTTTTAAATCCCAAAAGGAATGTAAACTTGAACTCCAAAAAAAAAATAAAAATAAAAATAAAAATAAAACCAAGTACTTGAACCCATCCCAACAACCTCAGAAAACGGTAACCCTAATTCCTAACATGCCTGCCAATATGCACATCCAAAAAATTAAACCCACAACAGAGCACAGCACAAAAACTCATCCATGTTGTTCTCTTAAGCACCGAGCGAGCCCAACGCAGCCCTTATTTGCTGCACCGTTGAGCCAATGAGGTGGTTCACAGTCGCCACCGACTCCAGGTTCAGCTTCGCCGAAGGCAAGCTGCTCACCATGATCTGAAAAGCCACGGTGAGCACCGCCCCGGATGACCCACCACCTGGGTTGGAGCTGGACGACGCTCCCGCCCCCGCCCAAGGCCGCCCGTCGGGGGTTACCACGAATCCCGAGGGGAGGAGGGGGATGAACGATGGGTCCTCCCCGCTCATGGCCACGTTCACCGACGGCAGGTCGACGGAGGCGTACACCACGAGGGAACCTGATGGGTCGGTACAGCTCTCTTGCAGTATTAGCATGTTGGATTCGTTCGGGTAGGAAGGATTCATTGCTGCCTGCACGAGGGTAAGCGGGACATAAATATGAAGTTCGCAGCTTTAATGATATGATGATTAGGTATACTGTTCATGGTTTTGAGATTAAAACAAAAAAGTGCTTTTGGAGAGATGATTTGGAAGGTTTACACGAAGGAGGGAGATGCAGTTCCCTGGGTGTTGTCCGTTTGTTATGCGTGTGACTTCCTGAACCGCTTTGCCGTTGGATAGGACGTCCCACTTGGATGGAAAGAAAAAAGGATTGAGTAAAGGAACGATTTTGGGTTCAAATTGGGTAAAGGAGAAGGAATGAGGTGAAACCTGAACACGGGACCGTTCGTCTCTGAAAAAGCTGAAGACTGCTTGAGGGGACAAGGGGAGCCATACGGAGGTGGCGGCGCTGAGGAAAACGCCGTTAGGTTGTCCGGGGTCGGAGCACTTGTGGACCGTGACGCGGACGCCGACGTCGTTTAGCCCGGCTGGGGCGGTCCAACGGTGGCCGGTGGAGGAGCCCAGCGTGGCGCAGAAGTTGCTCACCATTCGTTGAGATAGCTTCATCATGCTCCTCTTCCCCTCGGCTGTAGGGATTACTGGATTGAATTCCAACTTTAACTTCAGCTTGATGAAGAAGAAGAGTTTCTTCATTGAAAAAGAAGAGAGCAAACCTCCTCCAAGGTCTCGAGGGGAGTTACCATTCCCCATTTGGCAAGCTATCCTCTCGCATATTCTCTGAAGAGTTGCAACCCACCTCTGCGCTCCGAAGGCTATCCCACTGTCGGCCAGATCTTGGTAAAGCTGGTGGATTGGATTCTTCTCTTCGACCTCCATGTGCTCAACCCAAACAACCTGTAAGCAGCAGAATTTAGAAGAAACAGAAGCAGAGCAGCCTTCGATCCACTCACTTTATGAGAATTCACGAGCCACCTTGGAGTAACCGTTAGGCATGTCTTGAATCAAACAACCCGAAGGGAGTCTGCGCTTGGTGCAAGAAGGAAGAAGGTTGTCTCTGGGGAAGTGAACGGAGATGTCGGAGATCACCCAGAGGCCCTGTTCGATCTGCTGCGAGTACCGGAGAAAGCACAGCTCCCGCGACGAAACCACCGGCGACAGCCCCAGGAACTCCCCGTACATCTGCGACGTCCCGAATTAGACATGCCCAATTGGGTGCATAGCAAACAAAATGAACATTGAGATGTTGGGTTGTCTTGGTTATCACCAAAATTAAAGCTCCACTCCTGCTTCCATCCATGCCGGGCATGACGAGCTCAATGGTTCTTGCATTTGCAACAATCGTCGGAAATAGCTCCATCCATTTTCCCTTCAAACGAAGAAGCTACAGTGTGAGTGATTGCTGAAATGGGACAAGTGAGTTATTAGCTGAGAGATAAGAGAGCAAAGATGTACACACCGAATCCATGAACATATCAACCAATGCCAAGGAATTCATGAACACGTCTCCCGAGTCCCTCGAGGTCTCGACGCGGGTTTCCGGCGACCTGAACTGCTGCGACTGCCTCGGGAAGATCCTTTCGTAGGCGTCGAGATTGAGAACCTCCCTCCCGTCGCGGCCGATTCGAGTCCAAAGCGGCTCGTCGGCCTGTGCAAGGCGGATGAGCTCCTCCGTGGACCGGGTCGCCAGCTCGACCAACATGGGCCTCTCCATCTCCGAGATTGCGGGGAACGGGAACGCCGCGGAGGAAGGAGGGCCGAGGCCGAGCAGATCTAGATCGAGGGAAGAAGGGTGGAACACCGGATTTCCATAGCCGCCGACCGTGAGGTCGAGGGAAGAAGCCGAGAGTGGCTGGATTGGAGGGAGCTGAGTGATGGGTCTGCCGAGATACTTGGATGTGATCGTTGCCACCCGGTCCAACTGAATTATGTTCTTCCATTGATTGATTGAATGGTACGATTTAATCGAAATGTGTGAGTTCATGGAGAAGAAGAGAAAGGTTACCTCCTCTTTCAACCTGGAATTCTCCATGCGCAGCTTCTGTTCGTCGAAGTAGGAGTCCTCAGAGGACTGGGGACTACCGCACGTAGGGCACATGACATTCCTCAGAGCTTCTCTCATGGCGATGTTCTCGCACCGGATCTTGTCGTTCTCGGTGCGGAGAGCGCAGTTGTCGGCCCTCTCGTGTTGAGTCTGCAGAGAGGCATGGGCGTGTGATCAGAAAGCTAAAAGGCGACTTCTTTTTGGCGACGCAAAAGTCAAAACCCAACCTTTTCGAGAGGGGGAAAAAAAAGTGAAGGAATATAAGCAAGAAAGAGAAGATATGTCGTGCCTTCATCTGGGTCCTACGATTCTGGAACCAAAACTTGATTTGGCGGGGCTCAAGACCCAAATCACGGCTGAGTTGCATCCTTTGCTTCTCGTCCGGATGGGGACACATCTTGAACATCCTGTCCAAGGTTAGGTTGGGATAGTTTTAATGGCAAAAGCCGAGTAGGGAAGAAGAACACAGAGGAGAGAGGCAGGGGACGAAAGAGCATACGCTTCCAGTTCCTGAATCTGCCGTGGAGTGTGACGATGGTATCGCTTCTTCTTTCCCTTCGACTCGGGCACATCCTGCTCGTCGCCGGACTCCATCCTCCTTTCTGGCCTTCCGTGTACCCAAAATCCCTCCTGTTCTCCCGGAGAAGCAGAATGCCGTCACTCCTCACTCACTCCCAGTCGCTACGCAAGCCGTGATGCTTTTCTGTCATACCAGTGGAAGAGGAAGAGGGAGGAGGAGGAGGAGGAGGTTTGGCTCGCGGAAGGCAAAAAGTGTTTGGAAACGAGTCTCCGTTCAAACCCCTCCTCCACCAGCAAGCTCACGGCCTCTCCGTTCCGGCTCCTCCTCCTCTATCTGAGGCCGCGTCTGCTCCTGCAAATGGAAAGCGCAACGCCAGCGACGCAAAGATCGGCGGCAATCCGTGCCGATTCCTCCCAACATCCCCCCCTTATTAAGCACCGATTAATTTCCGGTTCTGCTCTGAATTTATTTCCCCTCTCTCCTCCACTACACACTCCCCCTTTTCTCTCTCCTCGGCGAGCTTTCCTCTGCTTCCTTCTTCTCCAATAGAGGGATAGTAATGAGAGGGTGGAAATAGTAACCGACGCGATTTAAAGCCCGGGACTTTTTAAATCCCTCTCCCCCTCCTCACCTCTCTCTGTCTTTGTGGGGCTTGGTTTGCTAGCCTGCTCTGAGTTGGGTGACCCTCCATTAAAGCTCCCAAGGCTTCAGATTTACCTCGCTAAACCTCCATGCTTCAAACTAATTACAGTTTTATGGAAAATCATTAAGCAAAAAATGGCTAAACCTTTGTTATGGCTCTCTATGATCATCCTCTTGAAGATTTTACCATTAATCAAGTTCTCTGTTCGAAAAGCTTCCATGGATTACTAGACATGGAGCTGTTTCGCATCTCATAATGTTCGATTTTTCTTGTGGATTCTTAAATCGGATGCTTTTTCGAGAAAAAATGTCATCTTTTTCATACCTGGAATTAGTTGATGGGGATGGCGAATGGGAATAGAAGGAGAAGGACGTCTACTTCCCCTTCATGCAACAGGCTTCCTTGTGCTCCCCCATCACCCGAATTTCCTCTCCAAATTTACATTTTCCCCCCTGATCTCTCCAGTATTTAGCAATCTCACTTTACCAAAAGTCATAAATAGAGGAAACATTAAGGGGAAAATTGCAAAATGGTGAGATTAGAAACGGAGCCGTCGCTGTCGCTCTTTCCGTACAAGCTCCCCCTCATTACTCGTAGCTTTATGGCCGCCCGACGGACGTTTGGTGGCTAAAGTCCGACGGCATTTAATTTTCTCCTTTTACGCCTTCACCCTTATCAAATTACATAATCCCGATCACGCCCAGGCTGCAGCACCCGACGGATAAGAAACGACCACGTGTTAACGGTGGAAACAAGCCGTTACAGCGGGCGAGCAAGTGAGGGAGTGGACGCGTTACGACGCCGTGCGACCTTTCTGCAACTGCACGTGCGGAGTAGGTCCTGTTTTAGTCGTCGACTTTAATTAGCAGTAATGTCGATTAATTACGATAAAACCACTTGAAAATGCCAGCACGAACATTTTAAACATAATTAACATAACAAAAATGCCGAAGTGAAAAATAATATTGTCATCAAAATGATGAGTTATCTTCAAAAAAACAAATACATCCCAACACATATTAATGAACAAAATGTAGAGTAAAATCAAAACAATCAAGAGTTCTTTATGATGAGATTGGGAAAGATAGAAACAAATCTCTTTAATCAAGCTTGGAAGGCTATGAAAAAGCATTAGTCTTTTTTCATCATCAAGATGCCACCTGAAGCCATTTTAACTATAGCTTCAGAAAAATAGGACACGCCACATGAAGCATTAAAGAATGGATGATAAGAGCATTTAGGGCTTAATAACACCCATTTCCATTTTCTGAAACACCATTACTCTTCTTGACAGGGAAACCATAAATGCCTTTGAGAAAGCTACATAACCACCATGAGGAACTCCCGTTGTGGGCTGTGCTATTAATAATTTACCCATACTGAAATTTTTCTTTTTAGAATATTTATGATAATTTCTGTGGTTGGTTGGTTGATGAATGCAGGGAAATTGTACCACTTGTCATTGCATTTCTACCCACCACTTGAAATTTTAATGCTTCATGTAAGGAAGGCAAAGTCGATGAATGACCATTATATAACACAGAGTTTCCTCCGTAAAATAAAATGAAAATACATCAAGTATATGTGCTCATTTTTATATATTAAATGCAACTTAATGCATATGCAAAAATGGATACGAGACATTGACTTCATCTCTTTATGATGAAACTTTGGTTTAGTTTCCACCGCAGGACTTTCCACAGTGTATCCGTCCACGCCTCAAGTAGAAGGAACCTAAGAGCTACCATCTTCCATTTACTGAATTGAGTTTCTCTAAATTACTTCACATTTTAATAGAAAAAGATGTATAACAAACCGCCTAGGTATTGAACTTCTGTCATTTTCCAATCGTCAATTTATTTTTAGTTTCAAGAAAAAATAGTTAATGCTAATAATTTTCATCGTGATTTAATCGTTTACATGGTCCAACATAAATGCTAATTATTAGTTAAGAATAAAGAGCCAATCGCAATCACAGCTTGCAAATGGTATATGTAAGGAGTCAGAGCCAACTATATTCACAAGTTATAGCAAAATGCGTGTATGCAAATTCATGCTTAAGATTACATACTACTTAAAATTCAAATAAATTTCATGCTTAAACATAAGTGTTTATGCAAAATCATGAGACAGAAAATTAATTCAAATGTTTATATGTGCATGAACATGGTCTACTGTGGTTCAAATGCTCTCAAATAAACTTATTCATGATTGAAAATTTAACTAATAATTAAAAAAAATATATATTATTTCTAACTTAAATCAAACTAATAAACAACAAGGGATGCTAACGGGAGACAAGAATATATCCTTCATGTCCAAAGTATGGATTAAATCTAGATCAAATCAAGCATGTTAAATCCCATGTTGAGCAAAAGTCAGACCAACCCGATAAAAATCACAAAAGCTTGCTAATACACCTTTTCATGTCGTAACAAAAATAATAGACATTCAAATGTGAACCATTAATGTGATTTAGACTTTATTTGCTTAAATTTTCTGTGTTTTGATAGTTGATAGTTTTATGGGTTACATTTTATTGTAGCCTAGGACATAGAAATAACAATATTAACTTATTTTTAATTTTACTTTACTAAATTCTTCAAATCTGATGTCAGTAGAGAAACGCAGTTGCATCTCAAACTATAAAATGTGTCAATAATGTAACTAAAATAAGTAGTAACAATAAAAATTAATGAAATACAATTATCTACTAACTGAAGATTTCACATAAAACATTTTACATCTAGTAAACCAAATTCGTTTGGCATAGGTTTTCCTAGAAGCAATTGGATCTTAACTTCAAATAAACACTTGGAACAAGTAAAAAGCCTTAACAACAGAGGATGCACAGTAATCAATAACACAATATATATATTGCAGTTTCCGATGATAAGTTTCAGAGAGGATTAACTACTTGACTACATGACTGCCAAGATCTACCCCTGAGTTAACTCAGGTGCAGCTCTTCAGAGTCTGGTGGTTGTTCCAAGTGGCCAACAGGATTCAGTAATTGGTAATAATTAATGAAGGCATCAACTCCTCCAATGTACTATAAACCTAAAACTGAAGCAAACATACAAAGAAATACACAACACATTGAGAGAGCGGATTTTAATATTCAAAAAATCAGAAAAATTGCACTCATTTTCCTGCAAAATGATATATCCAACAACAAAAAAAACATGTCGATCAGTTTGTATCAAAAAGGATCAGCAGGAAGACACCTTATTGATAAACGTCAGTTCAAATCATTCAGTTCTTTCAGAAGGTGGGTAACCAAAACGACGGCATCAAAGAAAAAAAAAACCAAATTTGATGTACATAACTATTGATAAAATTTGAATTTAGGATATCTTTTAGATATATCCCTCTTCTAATACTAGTTTAGCCCCATTTTGAGTTTAGATATGAATAGATGAAAACAGAAATTTCATAAAGTAGTACATAGATCCTAATACTCAGCTTGTAAAAACACATCAAATATTTGGTTTGTGTTTTGAATGTTCACATGTTTGCAACATGATGCCATTTTCATAATATAACTTAATTATTCTACCTCCCTAACTCAGGTTGGATTGCACCTAGTTGCGCATTGCTGTGTCTCTCACCATCAGCGTTACCCTCACCCTTAACAATCTCTTGATGCTTTCCTTATTCTTGTTCAGTTGTTACCAATGGATTTCACAACTGATTTAGCATCCTTTACAGTTTTCAAAATAAGCTATTCAGCATCAAGTTAGATATACATATCAGAGTCAACACAAATTTATTCAAGCACACCACACTTATAATGAATCCTAAAATTAATCCCTTCTGCCCAATCATATTTTAAGTCCTATCTAAACCCTTGGAATGATTTGGGAAAGGAAGATTCCAAATGGGTTTAGTTGGAACTAAGGCAAAAAAAATATTTGAAAATTAAAATCATTAGAAAAATCAATCTTGGTTTTAATCAAATCATAATCTAGTAGAGCAAATTTTGGCAGGCTCAATCAACATTGCAAGCCAATTTCAGGTTTACTTTAGACTCACTTGGGATTCAATTCAAGTCACTTTGAAAATACTATAAATATAATAAATCTGCTACGTATACACCATTCAACTCGAACTACCTAAAATTTATTACAAAAATAACAAATTTACAATGTATATCTCAATCTAATGTATTGCGTTTTTGAATGACATTACATGTTTAATTACCTGAATATAACTTTTATATTGATTTCGTGAACATGATGAGTAATGACATGTATAAAAATAAAATATGATCTTGAGTGATAATGATAATACGATGAGTTGTGATATTATCTTGAATAGGGAGAATATTACAATGAGATATAATATGAATTTGAGTTATGCGAATGCCATGATGAGGCGCAATATGACCTTGAGTGATGATGATGATTCCATGATGAGGTGTGATATAGCGGCTAGTGGTGTGGATGGCATGACGTGTGATTTAGGTTAGAGTGATAAGTCACGAAAGACGTGGCATAACTTTGATGGAGATGAACTATACAAGGTGAATTATGGAGTGGATAGTAAGTTATGTAAGACATATTTCTACAACATATGATTATTCAATTATTTTATATAGATATATGCACCTAACATGTGATATATTTTATTCACAATAATACTAGATATGACATTATGTTAGTTTTCCATATTGATCTTATTATTGTGACTCAATATTTGTTGACTAACTTGTATAGGTATAAATGGTATACATCATGTGACAAGCAAAAAATAGTATCGAGAAAAAGTAATGCTATCATTGAATATGTTAATATTTGAAAAACTAAACTATCATAAATAAACAATATTATAAGAGTTAGTATGAAACATGTGATGATTATATGGGATTTAGATAGCATGTGACTCTTACGTTTCATTTTTTTCATGTATTCTAATGCTTAATTAGTTATTTTGATCAAAAGAGTGACAAAGTCAAAGTAATGAAAAACATATATAAGGGCATGATTTATATAGATTGAAAAATCAGCACACAAATAAATAATTGAGTGCTAAATTTATGTGATATTCGATATAAACCAAGGATGATGTCACAAATTATTAGCACGTGTTAAATGCCTCCTGTAAGCCCATGTGAGTTGGGCAAATAGTCAATATAAAAATAAATGCAAACACAATTAACACTAACATACCAAAATATTATGTTTAATGTCTACTATATATTTTTATAAAAAAACAATGCAATGAAGCTTGTTATACTAAAATCTAATATGTAATATAATGGATCTTCGAAAAGAGCAAAGTGTGAAAGTAGCCAATATTAATCAAAATAAGTATAATATCTCAAAAGTGGGGATAAATAATCAAATATTTAAGAATTTTAAATTATCAGATGTGTAAATTAAAAAGAAAATTGTGATATCAAATTTGATAAAAAATTTACTAAAATGAGAGAAATTTTAATGTCTTAAATATAATGAAAATTAAGATTTATAATTACTCTGAATTATTTGAACTTCTAAAAAAATTAAAAAATTATAATAATTTTTCCAAAAAATTGTACACCTCTAAAACGAAGTACGACATAAAGGTCAATGGAGAAATCAGATGTACAAATTATTTAAAAGCTAATAACACTAAGTTGACAAAAATTGAAATTTTCCAAGTATTAAAATGAAGTGTTTGAAAATATATAAGAATTCATTTACTAATTTCAGGAAATATAAAAATTCAAAAAAATACTAAATGAACTAAAAAACTTATTAGGACCTAACCTTATTGAGGAGAGCTTAATAAATTTTCTTTGCCCAAAAAAAATATAATGGCCTTGGAATTAAAAGATATTTAAAGAAAATATTAAATAAATATTTTTAAGAATTTTAAGTTTCGAAAATTATTAAAAATGCTAAATGTCTCCAAAAATGTGAAATTTGGCCAACAGGTGAGTCTCATCAAATAAATAGTTAAAGAATTTTTTAAGTTTGAATTGATAAAGAAATGTAAAGAATTATTTCAATAACTAAGTTTAACTAAAATAAAATTTTAATAAATAATTAAATTCACTAATTATCCCAATCTTAACATAATGTACGAATAGAAAAACGAAACCGAACTAATAATAGCTGAAATGATGATAAAACCATCAGAATCCAAGGGGTATGCGAGTGAAGAGTCAGCCACATGAAGTGTTGTGACCATTGGAGGGAGATAAGAGACCAACACGAGAAAAAGATGCATGAAACTTATAAAAGGGAATCAAAACTCTAATGTGGAGATTTTCTAAGATTTGGTTTGGCTGAGAAACTTAGAGAGGAGAGGAGAGAGCGAGAGAGAGTGAAGACGTTGCCAAGGTGTTGGACTTTCGTGAGAAGCCGAGTAGGAAACGAAAAGAATTAGGAAAAATTATTGTTGCCGGTACTATAACAACCAAGAAAGAGAAGGAAAATACATATTGTGAGATTAGTTTTACAGCATAACCACTACTTAGAATTATATAGTAGATAAGCTTTATACCTTATATGTATTTGATTGATGTATTGCGGATATGATGTGTAGCAACCCCAATAGAAAATGACTCAAAAGTAATCAAAATTGAGAATGATTGTTATTCATGCTTATGTTGCAATGTTTGTCAATAATTGTTTTAACATGACATATTTATGTTCAATTTAATATGATATTTGTCTATGTCGACACATCATGATATGATATTGTTTTTTTAAAAAGTGGTATATAATATGCTTATAAAATATGAATTATGATAATAGTCATTCAAAGAAAGGAATAAATTAATTATTATATTTAAAACAAATCAAAAAGAAAAAAAAGGAAAAAAGAAACAAGAGTAAGAACTAAAAGTTTGTGAAAAATGATAAGATAATAACTTAAAAAACATGAAAACTATTGTTCATGACTTGTTTTGAAAGTAAAACTATTTTTTGAAATGACGTGTTTTAGAGATGGTACTTCAACATAGTTAAAACTTCATTTAGGAACAACGTGTTTTGCAATTGGGCCCATTATTCAGAATAATTCATTCCATAAGTAAAAACAAAAAAAAATTTGAATCACTAGAAGATCATGTTTTTGTCATTAAACTAATGTTGATTGACTCGACTTATTTTTGACCTAATACTTTCAAGTCAATATAAGACTTAACATGGCACTATTAGAGCACAATAAGAGATAACATTTTGAGCACTAGCTTACTAGACATCTACTTGTTAGTTTGGGCATATTAGTTTTTTATTATATTTGGATTGGGCATGTTAGATTTACATTGTGCTTGTATAAATAATGTTATCAAAATAATATGAAAATTTTCAAGTTTTACTTCCATTGTGATTTTCAAATAATAAAGATTTTGAAATTGCTTCAACTATGAATTTACAAATGTAAAGATGCTAAAGATTTTGAAAAATAATTTTTATTAATAATTAAAAAAAATGTTTACAAGATCAAAGGACGAGTAAAAACAGAAATTGCGACACCGAACCTAGGAAAGGCGGGTGAAAGAGCAGCTAGTAAGGCTTATTGCTAGTAGAATTCATTTAAGCAATTCAAGAAAAAAGAGAAAATATCATAAACCTGAAAACAAATGAAATAATACCAACTTAATAAGATGGTAAAACAATTTCACAAGTTACATCCTCTTTATTTTTCTAATATTACTAACCCAAACTATGGCTAGAAGATATTCAAATGCTATTTGAAAGTATGTTGCATTTAGGACACAAAAAAATGTCACTAGTAGTGATAGTATTGAGTGTTGTCACCAAGAATTCGTGATTGGGCTAAAAAGAGACTATAATTTGAAAGTAAATCAAATCTATAGATTTTGTAACAAAATTTTAGTAAATCATTCAAGAATTGGCATGTCCTAGTGATGAACTAAACATTTTAACATAATAAGACAAGACAATGACAATATCTGAGCAACATTTTATACATTAGCAAAGTATGCTCCTAGATTGATTGTCACAAAAGATGAGAGATGTCATATATTCACGATGGGGATATAAAGCTCCTTTAGAGATGCAATTGCTCTTTTGAAGTTTTTGAATTTCAAAGAGATAGTTTAAGCAACCCAACAAACAAAATATAAACAAGGTTTGATGAAAACCCATGTTGAGGCTAACAAAAGAAAAGAGCTTGCATCCCAACACCAAGGAAGACATGATTACAAAAATTAGGTGACTGTTGGTGCTAATCTTAGGGTCATACTCCATTATTTGGGTCTAAGGTGGGAGATAAATCATAATGTAAGACCTACAAGAGAAGACATTAGGGTGCATAAAATGAGTTACATCATAAGACTTTCTCAATAAAAGGTCGAGGTTCTATAAGAGTTGGTGATGGTACCATGCAGATCCCTGGGAGATCTATTATAGTAAAACTCAATTATGTCACTCTAATGACATACAACAGGAGAGGATGTCAATCTACTACAACTCCACTATAGATGACATAGCCATGCATATATTAAATTTGTGGGAGGCACCTACATCTCCTAATGCTATAATACGTGTGTTGCTATTACAGAAACTATCGATGATTGTATTGTTTAATTGTGATGTGTTGCATTCCTTTGTTTCCATTAATATAGTTGAGAAACTATTATTAGAATGCCAAACTGTAAAGAATCCTTTATTAGTTATATTGCCTACAGGTGATGGTGTGAGAGTAAAATTCATTAAACAAGATGCAAAGATAAATAAAAAAAATTTTGACTTCCATTTAAGTATAATTAGTCTAAAAGCATTTGGTGGTATTTTAGATATGAATGGACTGACATTCCATCAAGTTACAATTGATTATTAGAAAAAGAGAATAAATATACATGTGAATAATAACACCGATGAGATGCTTTTCCTAAAGATCTGTCAAAGAAGTCACTTGACAAAGAAACTGCATTAGGAATCAAACTAATTCTTAGTGTTAAACTCATTTTCAAGACATAATATAAAATGGTGCTCGTGAAACTGCAAGAAATAAAGATTCAATTATATTAGTTATTGAAAATAAATTCTTTAGATTGAGCATATTCCCATGGTGTGTACCTTTGTTTGTTAAAAAAATATAACAATATATGAATGTGTACCAATTACAAAGAATTGACCACTCACTCTATTTAAGAAAAACAAGAGTTAAAGTGTTGTTCTTCTACACCCTCAAAACAATAGATAATGATTAGAAACTGAATTATAACTTTATTAAATATAAAAATTATGAAAAAAATAAAGGAAAAAGACAAAACAAATAAAATAGTCATTATAACATTAACAATGAAACCACATGCAGAGGCCTATTGCAGGGGCTCTGAAGCATGCCCCGAGTGAAGACGCCTACCACGCCAATGTGGTCCATGCGCATGGTAGGGCACGTTCATGGGCAAGAACAGTACCCACATGTAACAACAATGCCCTAGCGTGATTGTCTGTGCACACATGAGTAGGCCCATTGTGGCGTGGATTTTGAGGAGTTTTGTAGAATTTTGAATTTTGGTCAAACCAAATGTTATAAAAATTAAAAAATATGTATTTTATAATAAAATATTACATCTGAACCTCGATATAAAAAGGTAATAATGATAAATGAAGTAATTTAAAACTTTTAGAATTTCATATTTTTGTGACAAAAAAGATTTTTACTCTTTTCCTTAGTTTCTTATCATTCTCATATTTTAATTTTCACTGTTACAACTCTAAAAAAATGAAGTCTATTATCAAGAACTAGGAAACAAAACACCTCACAAATAGATCAAATAATTTATTGAAATACTTAATTTAAAAAAATTTGCATAACAAAAAAGTATAATGGAAAATTACACCATTAACATCATTGTGGGTTCATCAAAATACTAAAGTCCTCCAACACAATAATCATCAACTAAATCTCGTAAATGCAGCCAAAATTGTTCTCTTATTTTTAATTCTCCTACATATGATTGCCTTGTGAGCACTTATCAATTTTCCTTATTTGAATTTTCATTTACATCTATTAACATAAGAAATATATAGAGCACATATTTTTTCAAGCAAGTTACAATTACAAAGCCAAAAAAAATTATATAGTATTCATAAGGCATTTCATCTTACAAAAACTGCCTAATGACCTTATTCACCACGAGTAATCTTATGCAATGTGCATCCTACTACCAATAGAGACAGTTTCTTTTGCAAGATGCCTAATTGACCTTCACCAATAGCAATCGCATGCAACACGTCTTAATTCTTAAGGGACCTATCAACGTTGGTTGATACCTTGTAGAGGATGTCATAAATGCTTAAAGAATCAAAGGCAACTTGAAATTTATAAAATATAGTGACGGGGGTAGTGAACACAAGAAAAAAGTATAACTAAACCCTTGGGGTACCTTACCCAAGACCAATACCAACAATAACCTTCTTAGAAACTGATAAACCATTTGTTATAGGTGATTTCCCAACAATGAGAATAGCTCAACAACACATGCATTTGTAAGAACATGTTGGTAGACAAGTTCCTTGGGAATAACATTTCCTAGACCAGAAATTTTTTTGGGAAATTGTTGCATGTCATCTTTCTTCATTGAGGACTACTCTGCTCCATTCTTTAAAGCATAAAGACTTAAGACTAAAGTAAAGCACATCAATTATAAAATCAAGAAAAAAAAAATACATTACTATAAAAAACAAGACCTAGCACTACAATCAAAGTGAAATCATTATTAATAAATGACTTGCCATTATTATAAACATTAGTTGGAAGCTCAACATTTTGTTGCTTTTTCTAGTATTTACATTTTTAAAAACTGCCACCCAACCGTAATTTTCCAAAATCTTATTCATTCTATTTAGCTAGTTGTTGTTTGATATGCCCTTGATAATCATCTTCATCATCATCTCTAGCTTAAAGCATAATTAGTTATGTGCATGACCAATTAAAAGGTTGACAAAGTGATTGAGGAAATTCACAGCCACCAAAGGTTTAACTTAAATAATTCTGATTTTGTTCAGAGTTGTGAGCAACAACAGCAGTATTTTTCTAAAATTCATCATGCATTGTTTTGCTCTTATAGTACTCGACTACATCATACTTAAATTGCTTAAAATCCCTAGGTTTATTTTGATTAATGCTTCTATCTATCAACTTCCAGGTATATGCCACCATATGTCCAATCTTTTATGGTTGCTTCTCCTATCATAGTCAACAGTATTTTTTACATTAGTAAGTTTATGAGACGAACTCATTGGAACACTTTCAGGTCTTTCCTTGTGGCCACACTATCAACTTCCTTGCTTTTGCTACCGTAACTGTCCAATATCTCATGGCCACTGCTCCTATCATAGTCAATGTTACTCCTGACTTCAGTGAGTCTTTGAGACCAATGTATTGTAACTCTCCTTTGTGTTATGCCCTTGAAGCAAATCATGCAATCTTTCACTTGTGCATTCATTAGATATTGTTTCTTCTCTGTTAATAAGTTCAAGACAATGCTTGCACAAAGATGATGCGTGTCTTGCATCTCCATGTCTTTCCTTTGAATAATCACGAGATAAACATACATTTTTTTTTTTTACTAAATCACTTATATTGTCTTTCTTCTTGCTCCAATTTGTGCTTTAACTTAATTTTCTTTGAATTTGAATATGAAAAACTGCTCAAATGATCTTCCTTCTCGGAACCCTTCAACCAAAGGAGAAGTTTCTGCAGAATATAAAAACCTTTAAATGTTCTAATTGGAAGTTTTTTTCTTTTTCCATCAATAACTAAGTTCATCACTTTTTCATGTGCTTTCAGTTACACAAAAGTTTCTATATTCACCAATGCCGTTTTTTAATCCAACATTGCATCAAATAAAATACCTTCTTTATAACTTTCTTTTATATAACAAACTTTCACTATCTCCTTGTCATTTCCAGTATTTGAAATTTTCATACTGTTCTAAAAAGAGGCGTAGAAATTGGTCAGCACATAAATTCCTGCAGCAAATCATTTAATCAAAAGGTTTGCTTCTCGTTTTATATTCTAAATAACCGACTCTCAACAGTGTGATTCCAGGACTTGGAATGAATCTTCCTCGCACGACAGCTCCAGCAAGTAACACTAACATAGCATATATGTAAGATGCATCCCCTCAAAATGTTGAGTACAGGATCCAGGTGGCACGTTTCTCCGCATTTACTTGTAACGGAAATGTAGGAAACATACCTTCTGGAAAAGCGGAGCGACAACCTCCATCTTAATTTCCCCAGATTCAATTTCCGATCCTGAGCAAGCTGCATTTTCAATCTCTAGCCCGTATAAACGTTCATCTGCTCTACCATCTTCTTTTCCCAGTATCTAATAGCGAAGCTAAATCAATCTTCTCCACCGACACCAGAAACCCTTCTTTCTCTTAGCTCCGATTCCTTTCGTGCTTTGTGAGATGGTGGTGACGATGGTGTTGCCGTTGGTGGTGGTCGTTGCAGTGTTTACGGAAATTGGACTCGCCATACGGCCCCTCATCCAAGGACCTCCCATACGTCGATTGTTTGTCTTGGCCCAAAGTGATGCTAAATATACCCATGTAGGGTTTTTCGAGCATCGACCAGAAGAAAACATCGCCTTCTCTCTCAACGCGATAGCGATAGAATTTCTAACCTCTGCCTGCCTCGCGAGTCGACTTCGGCTGTGTTCACATGCAGTTTTAGTTTTATATTTATATTTATGATATTTTATTTTTTTAAAATAAAACAGATTAATTCGGCCATTTATATTTATTTGATTTTAATCTTAAACAACTTTAAACAATTGTTGATCTTCGAATATACCTAAACAACGTTTGAAATTTGAGTTTTATTTTTATTTTTATTTTTTCAAATTATTTAATATACTATTATTAAAACTTTACTTTATTTACATAAAACCGGATATATCCATTAATGATTGTAAAATTGGATTTCCACTAGAATTATTGCAATTGTGCAATAAACTCCATCTTGATATCTTCTTAGATGATAATTTATTTTTCCAAGTCAAATGGTCACTTTTTATGTCAAATTAGGGCTACTTGATATTTATATTAAGTCAACATTTAAAAGTTATACATTCAATAATAAAAGCATTATTATATAATACATATAAAAACATTGAAACATTCCAAAAACACAAAGACATTGACATCTATCTTGTTTTCATTTAAATTATCTAAGATATTTTATTATTTTTTTGCTTATTTTATTTTGAATTATCAAATCAAGATAAAAAAAAATTATCCATTTTTTTTTCTTATCCTTCTTATTTATCTTCTTCTTATATCTTTAAACATCATAAAATAGTACTCTTAGATATTTAAATATATGATAACATATATAGCGTCATGTCTTACATAGCTTCTTAGATACTTAAATATGTATAGGGCGAAAATTTCTTCTCGACCTCGTTTGAGATGATTGGAACAGTTATCTGATACAATCAATAAAATTGGAACCTGTAACAACTCTTGACCACATGATGAACAACTGAAGTTTGCTAAATTAATTTTCAAAACAATTCAAACTAATTACAAAGAAAAATTGAGGTGAAATCTAATCTTACAATGAGATTTTTGAAACCATAGTCAATTATATTCTCTTTTTCTTTAATCGTTTCCTTTTCTTTTTATGATCTCACTTATATAACAAAAAAACTTAGTTTGGCTTCCTTTCTCTCATAAACTTCTCTCTCAACCTTCTTGGTTTCTCTTATAAAAACAAATGTCATAATTGATTTCTCAATAAGTGATATATGCTTATCCTCTTATAAATACGAGAATTATTTAATTATTTAATTATTTAATTATTATTTAAATTTTTAATAATTAATAAAAAATTAGATTCTTTATGACGAGACATTCACAATAATATATATAAATATAAATTTTAACTACTAACATTTTAACACGTTATTTAAGATGTTCATAAGTCAATGTATTTTCAAATTCTACCTTTCTAATATTTATATTTAATATATAAAACATAATTTGAGAGTATCAAAAAGTTTAATTAAATAAATTATTACATATAATATATCATATATCTATGCACTTTAAAACTTGGTGTCTCTCGATACTAAACCCTTGAGTTTAGAGCATTCAACATTGCACTCTCTTTATATTATTTAAAAAAAAAAATACAAATTTTTTGCTAAAAGGCAGAACCTGACCTAATAACTTCTGCCGCCTATGTTAAAAAAAAAAAAATAACATTTTGTTATTATATAAAATAAATTTTTCAAAAACCTTACATTCAAAACCCTTTTGTGAAACATAATTTCTAAAGCATTTTCTCAAATCTAATTTCTAAAATCATAAATTAATATTACAAAAAAAAAAATCAGAAATAGTCATCCTGGACCACACTGCAAGCAAATTAAAAAAAATAGAAATCATATTTAGCCTGCCTCCTGATTGGGCCGTCAAAATTTATGAGCGAAAAAAAAATATTAAAGCGCTTAAATAAAGAAGTCAAAGTCGTACAAGAAGAGTCCAAATCCCGAAACCCTAATCCGCGTCACCCGACCGGCAAGAATTGATAATTTATTATTAAATTAAATTTGCCCCAAATGCTCCAGTCAATACTGAAACCATTCGTCGTTAATTAATCCTTAATTAATTACCCGCAAAACATAAACACTCGACAAGGTAGCTTCGTCTCTTCTTCCCAATTAATCTCATCCGCGTAACCCTAGCCGGACCTCGTTCCCTTATATAAACCAATCGATTTTCGTCCAACCCCCAAGGCAAAATCCGAACCGATTCCAACCGCCTTTTTCTCCGCAACATGAGCCCGTACAGCGGAGAGGAGGCCTTCGACGTGCTGTACTCGGAGATAGAAGAGCTCATCAAGCTCGTCATCTCGGATGAACAAGACGAGGGGTCTTGGGAGACGGGTAGAGTTCCACTTCGGCCTGTGAAAGGAAATCGAGCTCAGATTTATCCCAAAGCTTTCGTCGATGCGAACTGGGACGGCTCTTCGGAGAATCGGGCGGCGACGAGGAATCGGGAGGTGTACGGTGGGAGGAGCGGCGAGTGGGGTAAGTCTGATCCGAGCAGGGGCAGAGCCACGAGAACGGCGGAAGCGGTCGGCAGAAGGGGGACGGGAGTTTTCATTCCCAAATCCGCGGCTTACGGCGGGAGGGCATTTGGTAATCGCCATTAGCCGAGCGGGATTGCTGAAAAATAATGTAATTAATTAGTTATTAGTAATTTACCTTTACCTCTTTGAATTGCGATATTTTATAGTGTAAATAAAAGTTATAATAAAAATAAATTTATGTTTCATATATATTTTTTAAATAAAATAACAAAATGACAAATCTAAGAAGTATCGTTAGCAAGGGGGTGGGTTTACAAGCAAGGGTGGTCAAAAGGGCGGCAATTTTATGACGAAGGCTAAGAGTACATTGTGTCAATATTCAATTTGTACGATTTGATCAGTGAAGTAGGGATGAGATTGGCGATTGGCATTGTTTTGCATTGACGATGTTTAGAGGAGTGTCGTGATGGCAAGGTGGTGTGAGTGATAAGCTTGATTGGTGGTAATTAGGTTAGAGATGAGTCAACAGAGAGAGAAAATGAAGCTTACAGTGACAAGGTAGAAGAGGGTACTTATCTCAAGATTAGAATGATAATTGGGTCACCAATGAGATTGGCAATACAATGTAGAGCAAAATGAATTTGGATTACGACCCAATTAGGAAAGTTAACCTATGGTTTTGTGAAGAAAATCCCTTGTGTATATGCAATTTATAAAGTTTTTTAATCAAAGTAATGATAAATCAAAAACTCTTTTTTTTCATTTCATAACATGTGTTAATATAAAAGATCTGACAGTTCAAAGGTGCCAATGAACAATCCAATTAGGATGAATCTAATTAGATTTAGTGAGTCTTTAAAATTCAATTAATACATATAACATAATAAAACTTGTTAATTATATATACATAAAAATATAATATACATTTGTATATAATTGTAGAAAAAATGAGATAAAAAAAAGAATTAAATACTCAAATATATAACAATGAAGTAAGAGAATTTGCATTGATGTATTATGCATTTGAATGATAACTACATAATTTAATTATCTAAATATAGCTTTTTTATTTGTTTAGAGAACATGATAATTAATGATGCGTATAACAATATGATATGGTATTAAATGGTGATGATGATATGATAAGATATGCTATGATTTTGAGTTGTGAAAATGTCAAAAAAACAAGGTGTGATATGATCTTAAGTAATATGTGTCATGATAAGATGTGATACGATCATAAGTGGTGAAGATGACACCAGGTGTAGAATAATTTGAATAGTTATAAACTCTGAAAGTTGTGACAACCTAGGTGAAGATGAATTATAGAGTGATTAGTGAGTCATTTACAACATATATGTCTAGTATGCGATTGTTCAATTATTTTACATAAATATATACACTCACAGGTAACATGTTTTATTTGAAAAAATATTACATATTATATTAGTTATTCTTAATAATCATATTATTGCACATATATGAACTATACACACCACGAGATAATAAATAATATTAAGAAAACATTATGCTATCATTGAACATGATGATATTTGGAAAACCAAATGATTGTAAATAAACAATATTAATAACATGTGAATCATTTTATTATTAATTTTATTTTGATGTGTAGTTAATTATTGATCAAAGGTGTTAGAATATCAAAGTAACAAATAACATATGTAAATTCATGTTTATATAGATTGAAAATTTAGTATAAAAATAAATAATTAGGTGCTAAAGTTCTGTAATATTTTGGTATAACTTAGGAATGATTTCACAAATTTATTAGAGTGAGTTAGATGTCTCTTGTAAGTCAATATGATTTAGGTAGATAGATAGTCATAATTGGGGAAAAGACAAAAACATTTAATGATGACATCCTATGATGTAATATTTACTACATAATATATATTTTTATAGAAATTACAATAAAGTGAAGCATATTATAGGAAAATCTATTATGTGACATATTGATCATATTATTTAAAAAATAAATAAATTACAAAAGGACGTCATAATAGAAATATAAGTATTAAAATACCCTTAAGTCTTAAAACTAATAAAAAATAATATAAAAAATAGCCAAAATGAAAATTCATTAGTAGGTACACAAAACCGAAATAAGAAGCAATATTTGGTCTCATAAATATCACGTTACAATCTAATGATGATTTGAAGCTCTTTAAAAATTATTTGAAATAAATTCTCTTAATGTATTTAATTCTAATTTGATCCCAAACCAAGTTTAGATCATGTTTTAAGAACTTTAACTTGTGACCATCCTTCCAAAGCTATTTGTTATGCAACAATATTTTAATAATATCCAAGTATGAGAACAATTACTTAAATATAAAGGCAATTTTGAAAAATGTGATAAAAGGAGACCTCAAGAAATCTCTTCGAATGCATTGTCTACATCCAATACACTATTTAGAATATTCTAATATTAACTACCCATATTTTATAAAATATTCTTATATCATGCACAATATCTCAATTTTATACATTTTTATTTAAATATGTTACATTGCTTGAAGAAGACTAAAGAATAGGCCAAAGAAGTCGTCAAAGAATGTCTGGAGGTTGTTGGGAATTGCTTAGAGGCTAGTTTATAAATCTCCTATGAGATTATTTATAAATAAGATTAGATGGAATAATTAGTTACAATTAGTTAAAAGGAATTATAAAATTTACAACAACCAAATTTTTTGGAGTTTCCTAACAATATACCAAAGAACTATAGTAGCTTCTAGAATTATCTAGCAATTTCTTGAGACTTTGGTCAGACAAGAAATCTCAAGAAAACCCTGTAAAGGCATTTGTATGAACTACAATGATAAGGCAAATAGTAGACTAGAGGATAGGCATGAAGATTTGTCATAGAACTTTTAGAGATTGTTAGAGAACAATACAAAGACCTGTTAGAGAATGAATCAGAGGATGGTAAAAGGAAAATGTGGAGGACATCGTGAAGGCTATTTAGAGGATGAACTAGATGGCCACCAAATAACGTTGCTTTTGGTCATTTGAAAAAAATCTAGGAGCATCTTAAAAGATACATGCGACTTTAATATTGATGAAATTTGAGATTGTCATTTGTCAACAATCTAATGATAGATAGAATGGATGATCTATAATTTTATACTTTTTACATTTAAATATGTTGCATTGCTTGAACCAAACAAGGAGATGACTAATGAATAGGTTTTGGAACTCATTAGATAATTTTTGGAGATAAATAGAGAATGATTAAAGGCCACTCTATAAATTTTTCATGAGATTATTAATAGATAAGATTATAAAGAAGAATTAATTACAATTAGCTAAAAATATTTATACCAAAGTCTCCAGATTTTTCTAGTAGTATCCCAAGTACTTTAGTAGCTTCCATAATCTTCTAACAATTTCTTGAGAATTTGATGAGAGAAGAACCTCAAGAAACCCTGTGGAAGTCATTGTTTGAACTTGTTGCATTGCTTTAGTGAGGCATGAAGAAGATTAGAGAATAGACAAGAGGATCTGTTGTAAAACGCCCAGGGTTTGATAGAGAACAATACAAAGGCTTGTTAGAGGACGAATCAGAGGATAGCTAAAGAACAACCCAGAGGATATCTTGAAGGTTTTTCAGAAGACAAAGTATATGGCCATTGAAAAATGTTGATTTTAGTCATCTCCAAAAACCTTTGTAAGTCTCAAAAGATACATTTGACATCAATATTGATGGAATCTAAGATTGACATTTCTAAGTAAATTAATGATGGATGAAATGGATAACTACGATCAAGATGGCAAGCAAACACATCTCCATTAGTTTCCCAATTTTTCACCCCAACATTTATGTTTTAGGTAAAAAGTTGTCACCTAGAAATGGACAACTTCGCCATAATACCACCATCGACATCACCTTAATAATGGCAGGGCATCTGCAAGGTGGCTTGGATAGTTTCCTGAGTCCATACGTATGAGGAGGCACTAAGGCAACTAAGCTTTGGAGCAACAACAGAAGTTCGTAAAGCAGGAGCTATAGGGGTCAGATTTCTGCTCTTGAAGATGAGCTAAAAGACGCACAAGAGACATTGCCGAGGACCTTTAGGCCACCTTCAAAAATACCTCCATGCATGCATATTTCTTTAAAGAAGTTCAACGTGAATGAAAGCCTTTCTTTTTCCAATGACTTTATTTTTGCAACGAAATGAAAAAAATGTTACCAAGTATCCTTTTGTTCTTTACATTCATCACTTACTCAAGTTCGGACTATGCTTGGCTTTAACTGTTTGGAAGGGGGCTTGAAAAATCGATTTAACTCTAACAGTTTTCTTTAGGTTCAACCTCCATTCTTCAAGCATCGAATGCTTTGAAAAGCCAAAGAAAATTGATAAGACGAACAAAAAAAAAAAAAGAAAATTGTATGTATGTTTTGGTGCAAATAAGTCATGGGTTTGTATGTTATATCAAGGGTAACCTGAATAAAAATTAACTAAGTGCAGAATTGCTCTCCACCAGATGGAGCAATGAACGAGCTGCTCAACGAGAGGGGTCTTTTTACTGATTCTCGACACTTGAGAGAAATCAAGATTGAGGATTCTTGTGCAGTTGGCCAGATCCTTGGCTTAAGGGCAAAGGTGTTATTGTTGAGCAGCTCGTTCATTGCTCCTTCCTCCTCGTTCATGTGATTAATCCTGTATTCCAACAACTGATAAGTGGATTCATTGTATAGCTCTTGTTTAGAGCTAGTTTCAATGTTTGTTTGTTCTTGTTTTCTCCTGTAATTAATGTCTATGTTTTAAAGAGACAATGTAGTTCATAAAAGAAAATATCACCTATCTTCGATTTGGATGAAAAGATCATGCAAGATATATCAGATCTCCAACTGAGTTCAATCCATACATTCAACGCAGCATTTGTACTTTTCTATGCATGTCAACAAGGCAACCTCTCTGTATATGTTAACCACAATACTCAACAATTGAAGACCAAGCATAGCTATTGATATTCAAAGACTTGAGCAAAGCTCCTATTAAGATCTTGTACATTATTTTAGAACAAAATCAAGCTTACTCAAGAAGGTCTGTCCTAAAGCCACTCAAGAAATTCCTAGTGGCCAATGTGACCACCTGACTATCCAATCAAGACTCAATAACTTTCATCACAAAAGATTTACCTCCATTCAACAATGCAATCATATTTGGATTAATTGGAAATATTGAATTTTGTTTTATGCTTGTCGACATTAACAATTGTGCTCATCTTTTGCTTCTTGACACCTTCGACAACATAGCAATCAGTCGGTGTCTTCTCCTTCCTTCTGTCGAACCCTTAATCAACTTCTCAAAGGACATAGCCAAATCAAAAGGGATCACCATCACACTGTCTTCGACATTAGGAAATTCTCTCTGTTCAACAACACACATGATAGACTTTCTAGTAATAGTAGCTTCCTCTTATAACGTTATCTTGGGTCGACCTACCATGAACAAGTTTGGGATGACAATCTCGATGCCCCAGTCGTGCATAGAGCTAACTCCTCCACTAGCATTGTTCAATAAAGCCTATTGCAATTGAGGCAATGCAACATGAACATTATGAAGAATACTTTCGAGCCTAAGTCCCTGACCATCAAACTTTCAGATAGAGCACCAATGAACTCTATCTTTCACTATATCTCGTTTTCGCTTGATTTTTTAAGCACAAAAAGTGTAAATATCTCTAAGGATCTTAATGAGTCCAAAAGGGAAGCCACCATCAGTCTTTTGGTTAAGCATGTTAAAATTTTCAGCTAGACACTATTTGATATGCCTAGAATAGATCTTTTTGTGTGGTAACAGTTTCTCCACATTAATCGTGATTTTCCAAAAGTTTGCCAAAAAGGTGTCCTTAAATTCAAAAAGCAATCTACTATAACAATAGACAAAATTTCTAAGCTTTTTCATGCAAATTTTATTTGCCCTCAGCAATGTCATTTTTTAAGAAAAGTTATAAGAAGTAATGCATTCATGTGGATTATTTAAGTATAGATTACATCAATACAAAAGATTGTTGTCCTCATCCTCATATAGATGATCTTATGGATTCAGCTACCAACTTCAACTGTTTCAGCTTCTTGGATTCCTTTTTTGACCACCATCAAATTAAAATGACTAAAGAGAGTGAGCAAGGTACCTCTTTCATACTGTTTGAACGTTCTGTTACATAATGTTTTTTCATTTGAAAAATATAGAAGCAACTTATTAATGGATGATTGATTTAGTTTTCAAAAATCAAAGGAGCAAAAATTTAAAGGCTGGCATAGATTATCCTTAGTCAAAATTAAATTCTTGAGACTCATTTTCACAACTTTAAGGAAAACTTTGGAATCCTACAAAACTTTAACATATGACTAAGTCCCATGAAATGAACATTTGGTGAATCCTCTAGAAATTTCTTAGGATTCATAGTATCTAAAAAAAGAACCCAGCTCAATCCAAATAAAGTCGAAGATTTGGAGAACATGTTCCCTAAGACTCATCAAAATGTTCAACATTTAGTCGGTCAAATTGCATGGCTTAATAGATTCGTCTCTTAGGAGACAGAGGTTAACATTTCTTTTAAGTTACATCACAACAAATTCAAAGTTTAGAGGACCGTAGACAATGAAAAAACTTTACAACTTTCTCAATATCCAATCCTAGGAAACCCATTCCCAATGGAACCTTTGTTCATCTATCTTGCTACATCTAACTCATCAATTAGCTATGCTCTAAATCGAGAAGACAATGATATTTAACGTCTCATTTATTACGTCTCTCATAATTTAAAGGACACAAAACTCCAATATTAACTATTTGAAAAACAAAGTTTGGCACTGATAATATCTTCATTTTGACTACACCAATATTTCCAAACTTAAATCATTAAAGTCGTAACCTGTCAATTATTAAAGTGCATTATCTAGTCAACATAAGGTTTAGATAGATAATACAGTGGTTTGTTAAGCCCAGTGAATTGGACATCAACTTTGTTTTCCAATTATCTCTAAAATCTCAAGTTTTAGCTAATTTTTTAATGGAAGGGATCTTTTCTAAAGTTGAGGTTATTGCATCTATAAAAAGTTGGCAATTGTTCATCAATTGTGCATTCAACAATGATTCCTGTGGAATCAGATTTGTTCTTGTAACTATAAACCTTCCCTTGTGAAAAAGATAGTTATGTGATGATGACAAGATCTCATATCCAAAAACAGTTCCTCTTGCTTTATCTTGAATAATCATGGTTCAAATATTATAGTAGCATTATAATAAAGGCATTATAAATAAAATCCATTCTCAACTAATAAAAAGGGTAACTAAACCTAAAGGCAATCCAAGAAACTAATTATAGACAAATAATTCCACAATAAAAGAAAATAACCTATGATCCACTCCTTTTGGCAAATGTTCTACTCTTATGACATGCTCGTAGGTCAAAACATTTTTTTATGGATTTGTTATTCCCTTGTACATAGTATATTAAATAGTTGACTTGTATTCAAAAGACATTTGGATGACTAGAAGAAAATCTAAAAAAGAAAGAAATAATCATCCACACCATAATCTCTCTACACAAAGTCCATATAGCATTTTGTGGTGTACATCGTAAAGATATAAGACAATGAAAAGCAAGGTGAGGAGAGAAGTCCCCTCTTCAATATGATGGTTCCTTTAAATAGGTCTAGAGTACATGTTTTATAGGTGTTTTCTGATGGCCAACATACAATGTTGGAATGGTGATAAGAGAAAAGAGAATGTGGTAATTGCCAACACTTGAAGTGATTTTTGATCCAATAAACGGATAATGTCATATGTGATGTAATAATTGGAGGTGCTTCTGATGGACAATGTGGAGTTACAGCACAAGAGATGAGGAAAATAGTGAGCTTATATTCTTGCTATGGGATTCTAATAGCTTCAATTTGTTCCATTCAACTAAGTATAGCAAAACATGGGCTCTTGTTAGTATAGTTAGAACAAAAATCCTCAGTTGTATAATTGTTATCTTCAAAATTGTTTCTTCCAATCATTGTTCCCAATAAGGACGAGAGAAAAAAAAAAACTATGGACAAGGACACCAAAAAAACTTAATACACAAAATGATGAGAGCTTTAATGAAGATTCACATCCAAATTCACAAAACATTTATAAAATGAAAGAAATACGAACAATAAGGTTTATCAAGGAAATCATATTAAATAAGAAAAAAACATGTTAATAACATGCCAAGAAGATTGCATTATCTTTGTGATATTCAAAAAAGTACCATATGTATCAACTCTAACTAAATGTACAAGATGTATTAATTGTCTTTATTGAAAAAGTCTCTTCGTTGATGAAACTCTCAAGAGAAAAAGTAACCCAAGGTAGAGGAATAGTCTAATAAAAAAAATTAACACATAAGACTAAAAGGAGATTATCAACTATTTAAGACCAAATACTTTACTTAATGAAATATCTATTATTCAAGTCAACAAAAGTATATTGCTTTGTCGAACAACTAGCATTCATGGTTGGCATGTATTTGCTAAGACATAAATTTAGTTACATTACAGCTCCATTACAGCTATCTTGAACTATTTTCATCATTTAAAATGTCATTTTACCTAAAATATAAGATAGCAAAATCTTGGTTCTTGTATGCGTCAGCAACACAATTCAATGTAGACAAAGCCTGTAACATAGCAGAAAATACAAAGTGAACATATTATAATTTTTAACCAAAAATCATGATTTCAAAATAATTTTCACGACATGGACATACAGCATCTTCTTGCTTTTCAAAGCCATTAACACCTATTCTGTTGTATGCCTGCAATTTTGTACGTGTATAAGATGGTATGCTTGTTAGTCCATAAGCTCATGTTTATCTATCATTTGGGAAAGCAAAAATAAAAAACTTTCCTACAATACCTACAATACCTGACCAATAATAATCAACATACTTGAATGACCTATTAACAGTGGATTAACCCAGAGTAATGACAAATTATAGTTCTTTTGTAAATGCAAAACACAAAATTGTCTTTTGTTTCATTAGCACATACTTTTGATTTAGAAATTAAATTATTTAAAGATTTTCAGGTTAACACAATATTATACATATAAACATTATCTGCTTTATTTTCTGTTGTTTAATCATTACATTGATTTCATTTATGCATCCATTTAGATTAGGTAGTTATTCTTTTTTCAACAATTGTTTTATTTCAAGATGTTGTACATAATAAGTAGAGTGGAGTCTCCCCTTTGCCAATCAATATCAAGGGAAATGTCAACCTGTATAAAAAAATGCAAGTTTAATGACAATTTAAAGCATACCAACTTCAAATGCTAGGTCGTTTGTCTCATGATTGACAAGTTCATCTGAGTAAGAGTTTGTTGCAAAAGCCATTGATTGGAACAGCTCTATCCAAGAACCTCCTATTTATCATTAATGATTGTGAGGAAATCAAGATCTTGTCAAAAAATTTGCTCCTACTAGCATATGTATGTTGGTGGCATTACCTTAAACGAAGGCTAACTTATAAGATTATTATAGAGATTAAATAAATGCCACCAAAATAATAAAGAACATGTATTAATTTTGGGATAACATTATTAACATAGATAATAAAGTGCATTATCTAGTCAATTGATGTTGAATTTGGATTCATAAAAATGTAGTAGAAACTAGTTTTATTGAGAGCTTGAGTGGATTTAGAGAAGGAGACAATTAAATTTGTCATTTTGTTATTTAGTTATGATGCATTGACTTTTGGGGAGTGATATTTGTCTCTTGTTGATGCGGTTCAATTAGTTACAATCATTAAATAAAAGTTTTGATATGTGGGGATATCAAATAATTATTTATGACTGACTTGTAGTAGCTTGATTATTAACGATATGGTAGAATCAATTATAATTGTCAAGTAGAGTTTGACAATTTGAAAATGCAGGATTTGCATTGTGGTGAAAGCATGACTAAGAGGAGCATGCCTCAAAAGACTAGCTTTGAAATATTTATCTTGAAAATCTAGTCTTGAGATACTAAGATGATAAACTTGATAGTTTAGCCTTGAGGTTGATCTTAATGGTATGGCCTCAAGGTTGGTGGCAGTCTACCCTAGAAAGAATGGTCTCCAAGGACCCTTTGCTATTGCTTACCATGCGGATGTTCTCCAAAATAGTAGTTTACATTTAAAAGAGATTTTTTATGCTTTTATTGTCTACTCATTTAATGGCAAATTTCTTTTGCATGTAATTGTTTGTGAAGATGCAAAAGTTTGTTTGTCAAATCTTAATCATTTGTTTTAAAAAGTAGCCATGTGGTTGACAACATGTGCTCAATGTTGAGGCAAGTTTTCTAAGTAAAACTCTTGGGGTCAATTCTTGAGACCAAACCTTCAAAGTTTTCTCACTCTTTAGGTTACATTTTCGAAGATAGATTCTTAAGATTAGTTCCTTGAGGCAAAACCTTCAAAGAATAGTTTGTTGACACTATCTTATTCAATGTTATTCTTCAATGCAATACACTTTGATTTCATCAAACTGTTGAGTTTCATCTACTAGTTATAATTATTTCTATTATGTTAGTAATGGTTGTGCACCTATCTAATAATTTTAATTAATAATGCCACATTAAAAAGAGGCATGCACCTATTTTAAGCAATTAAACCATTAGGATTGCTTTATTAAATTGATGTATGTAATTTTTTCACATATAAAAGTGACGCTAACTTGTATCATTAGCTTCAAGAGTTATAAATAGGTTTTTTATGGTTCTCGTTCACAAAATGTAAAAGGCATCCCATAAGATTTCAAACCCAATTATAAAACTCAAATATTTGTTTAGTCTTTGGGTATCTCTTTTCATTTTATTGCGTAGTATTAGCTTTTATTTTTTGCACTTTCTTCTTCCATGATTATTGTCTAAGTTGTGTGGATTCAAATTTTGTCTATTTACTTTATAAACCTCATCTTTAAATAATTAGTTAAATAAATTTCTATTAAATTCTCTTGAATCTGAACATATATTAATAAATTACTTATTTAATATATAGCTACACATGATACATACCTTTATGAACATCCATAGTATCACTTTGTGTTTATCTATTAATGCAAACATCATTTATTTGGATGTCTGATGATGCCATGGGTGATAGAAATAAAAATGTAGAGAGAAATTCGAAAATTGCAGCATAAAGCTTAAGCAGGGGAAGACAAGCTATGAACTTTTCATTTATGAATTCATTGATCACAAAGCAACAATTACATCAATTTATAGGAAAGCAAAATAACCAATTTCTCAAATATTTGCTCCTAATTCAAAAGTTTGTTTCTAATTTAGAATTTAAAATTATTTAAATATTTAAATTCCTAAAAATGCTAACAAACTAACAAAACACTTAAAATATGCTAACTAGCACTTAAAAAGTGCTAACCAAATCCTTAAAATTTACTAACATTACTCTCACTCAAGCATGAAGTATCTTCAACCCTAATTAATTTCGTAATTCTTCAAACTTTTTCACTCAAAGTGATTTAGTGAAAATATCAACCACTTGTTTTTTAGTACTACAATGTACAAGGCATGTAGTCTCTTTGTTGACATGATCACGAAGAAAATGATACATTGTCTTGATATGCTTGCTTCTCCCATGTTGAATTGGATTTTTTGCTAATTTGATGGCTGACATATTGTCAATAAATATAGTTGTTGACTCTTCTTGTTGATGATGTAACTCCTGCAATAAATTTCATAACCAAATTGCTTCACAAACTGTTGATGAAGCTGCAATATATTCTGTTTCACAAGATGAAAGAGCAATGACATCTTGTTTAGTTGATTTCCACATAAATGCTGATGAACTTAAGAAAAAATAATAACCAGTTGTATTTTTCCTTTGATTTATATCACCTCCCCAGTCACTGTCAGAGTAGCCACATAAATCCGTCCACTTTGGCTAGTGAAATACAAACTATAATCAAGTGTTTCTTTAATATATCTTAGTATTCTTTTTGTAACCATCAAATGTGTTTCATTTGGATTTTCTATATATCGACTAATGAGTCCAACAGAATATAGAATATTAGGTCTTGTGATAGTAAGGTAACGAAGACTACCTATAAGACTTTTAAACAAAGTAGAGTCAATGTCATTTCCTTCTCTACTTATTTTCATTCTCACATCAAGTAGTGTTGTCACTGATTTACAATCTTTTATTCTAAACTTCTTTAGAAGTTCATTAGCATATCTTCTTTGAAAGTTTTGGATTCCATTTGTCAATTGCTTTACTTCCAAACCAAGGAAATATAACATTTCACTATTATCTATCATGTCAAATTCATGCTGCATAATTCCTTTGAATTCTTGAAACAATTCAAAAGAATTTCCTGTATAAAACAAATCATCTACATAAAGACAAGCTATAAGAATATTATTTTGAGTTGTCTTAATGTAAAGTGCATGCTCAAAGGACATTTTTGGAATCCTTGTTGTTGAAGATATCTATCAATCTTAGTATTCTATGCTCATGGTGCTAGTTTCAATTCATATAAAGCCTTTTTCAAACGATAGACTTTATGTGGATCACTCACAATTTTGTAACCTTCAAGTTGATCAATATAAACTTCTTCTTCTAAAACTACATTCAAAAATGCAGATTTAACATCAAGTTGACATATCTTCCATCCATGATGTGCTGCAAAGTGCTAAAATGAACTTTATTATATCAAATCAAGCAACTGGAGCAAATACCTAGTTATAGTCTATGCCATATTTTTGCTTAAAGCCTTTTGCCACAAGTCTTGCATTGTATCTATCCACTGTTCCATCTACCTTATGCTTGATCTTGTAAACCCATTTCACTCCTATGGGTTTCTTTTGAGGAGGGATATCAACCAACTCCCATGTACTATTTTTTTTCTATAAATCCTATTTTTTCATCCATAGCCTTTTGCCAATTTATATCTTGCACTACTTCATAAGAAAATAGGTTCATTTTTAACAAAATAACAGAATAAGTTAGAATACTCAGAAGTTTGCTCATATATCTCTTGTAGACTTTTCATCTTTCTAATTGAGTCAATAGGACATGCTGTCTTTTGCATAACAGTTGTTCTTGAGGGAGAGCTTGTTGGAGAATTCAAATAATGTGTTTGTTGATTTTGAATTTCTTCTTCTTGACCAAGTGTGATAGTTTTATCATCCTTCTCTTCCTTCCACTTCCAAGTATCTTCTTTTACAAACACAACATCATGGCTAATAAACACATTTTTGGTTAAAGGATTGTAGAGTTTGTAGGCTTTTGACTCCTCACTATACCTAATGAATATGTGTTTTTCACCTTTATCATCTAATTTCTTTCTTATTGCATTAGGTATCTGTGCATATGCAACACAACCAAATATTCAAAAATGAGAAACACTTGGTGTATATCTACTCCAAGCTTTTTATGAAGTCATATAACGCACAACTTTAGTAGGACATCGATTCAACAAATAAGTTGAACAAGCAACTGCTTCTGCCTAAAATTTTTTTGGCATATTCCTCTCTCATCATTGTCCTTGTCATATCAAGGATAATATGATTTCTTCTTTCAGCCACTCTATTTTGTTATGAAGTATCTATAACTTGTGGTAAGTTGATGTCATATGCCTTCTTACTTACGTAATTGAATAAATTCATTTGAAGTGTGCTCACCACCTCTATCAGATTTAAGGCTTTGAATGAATAACCCACTCTCCTTTTCAACCTTGCATTTGAACTATTTAAATATAGAGATAGCAACAGATTTCTCTTTAATAAAATATATCAACATTTTTTTACTAAAATCATCTATGAAGGTAATAAAATACTTGTTACCTCCATTAGATAATGATACCAATGGACTACAAATATCTGTATAAGTTGCAACGGTCTTTTAGCCCTCCAAGTATTATTCTTTTGAAATGATAAACGATGTTACTTTCCAAGTATACAGGCTTCATATATATCATTTGGATCATCCAATAAAGAAAAACCTTTCACCATTCCTTCCTTTGCCTATAATTTCAAACCTCCAAAGTTAAGGTGACCATATTTTAGAAGCTATTTCAAAGAATCATTTGAAAGATGCTCAAGATAGCAAACTTCACTTGTTGACTTTAATTGAAGATGAAACATACGATTTGTCGACATCTTCACTTTAGTAATATTCTTTCCTTTTGAATCTTGCAAAAGAAGATAACAATTCTCCATATGTATAATATATCATTTCTCAATTAATTGCCTAAGACTAAGAATATTACTTTTCATATCAAGAATAAAATATGCATCTGAAATAATAATTGAAACCCATTCTCTTTGTAAAATTTTATATTACCTTTGCCTTCAACTTTCAACTTTGATGAGTCTCCAAGACTCACATTTGCTTGCACATTTTCAATTGAATCAAATAGATGTCTTTTTTCACAAATATGATTGCTTGCTCCTGAATCAAGAAACCATATATCTTCTCTTTTGTTACTTTCTTTTTCAGCCAATAAAGATATTAACTCTTCTTGGGATGTTTCAGCATAATTTGATTGATTATTTTTATGCCAACAATCAGAAGCATGATGACCATACTTATGACAATTATAATATTCAATATTTCTATCTTGTCCTCGACCTCGAGAAGCATTATTTTTTCTATGCCCATGTTGAGTGTAAGATTGATTAAATTTTTGTTGAGATCTATTTTGGAAACGATCTCTTCCACACCCTCGATATGAACCTCGTCCTCTTCCCCTTGAAGTTGAATTCTCTTTCTTCAAGGTATTGTCTTCTTTCAAATTTAGTTTTGATTCTAATGCTTGATCAATAGGTGCAACTTCAGCCTTTTTCTTTAGTTGTTGCTCATGCAGTTGTAAAGAACCCATTAGCTCTTCAATAGATAAACTACCTATATCTTTAGATTCTTCAATTACTGTTATTACATGCCCAAACATAGGAGTTAAAAAACGAAGTACCTTTTCAATGACACGTATATCGTCAATTTGTTCTCCATTTCTTTCATCAAATTTACAATAGCAATCAAGCATAAGAGATAATATGAGATAGTCTTATTTTCATTCATCTTTGATTGCTCAAAATCACCTCTAAGGATTTGAAGACGTACACGCTTCACACGTTTAATGCTTTTGAAGATTATGTTGAGTTTATTCTAAACTTCTTTGCTTGTAGTCACTTCTGTAACTTCCTTAAAAGTGGCTTCATCAAGCCCTTGATATATCAAGAACAATGCATTTTTGTCTTTTTTCTGATTTTCTTTCAATAGTCTCTTCTCTGATTCATCAAAGCTATAGATAACAATCTCCTAAAGGTCTTGCGAGCCAAGAAGGGCTTTAAATTGGATGCAACAATTATCATAGTTGTCGTTCGTTAATCTGGGAATGATTTGTTGCATAATTCCAGACATTTTAAATAAAAACATCCTTTAAAAAATACCTCTGCTCCTCCCTTCAACGCTGTAGCGTTTGATCTTCTTCTTCTAGCTTTGGTATCACTTTGATGGAAATAAAAGTGTAGGGAGAAATTCAAAACTTGCAGCAAAAAGCTTAAGCAGGGGAAGACAAGTTATGAACTTTTCATTCATGAATTCATTGATCATAAAGCAACAACAACATCAATTTATAGGAAAACAAAATAACCAATTTCCTAAATATTTGTTCTTAATTAGAAAGTCTGTTTCTAATTTAAAATTTAAAATTACTTAAACATTTAAATTCTTAAAAATATTAATAAACTAACAAAACACTTAAAATATGCTAACTAGCACTTAAAAAGTGCTAACCAAACCCTTAAAATTTGCTAACAATGAGATCCTTTTAAAAGGTCATGTAAAACGAAAGCAAGAATTGTTGAGATCGAAAAAAAAAAATCAAATTGTCCCAAAGCTCTCAAGTTACCTGCAACACTTTCACAACAACAAACACATGTCACTGCCCATCTCTTAACCGCCGAACGTTGCCTGCGCTTAGCCACCCACCCTCGGCGGCACTCCCCTAGGGCTGCTGCTCCCCGCTCGGCCTTTTGTGCTGCTGTGACCCCAGCGCGACCTCGTCTACCCGTCTCCCCAGTCGCCGCACCCGCGGGCCAATCGCTGGCGATCAGCTTCTTCAACTGCGGTAGCTGCAGCGCCACTTCTCAACTGTTGCGCAATTTGCAATGTAACATTATATATTATTCTTATTATTATCTACAACAAAAAAGGTAATTTCAAAATACAATATTAATTTTAAATGTACGCTTATGAATATCTATAGTGTTACTTTTGGTGTACTAATTGTTTCCAGCGTCGAAGAGCGCACCCACAAGACATCGACCACAATAATTTTAAACGCGCGCGCGCGCCGGTGCGAGCCGAGATTCCTTCGACCGCCCGGTTTTCTGCTCACCAGCACCGCGAATGCTTATGCGCTGCGGAGGAACGAAGCAAGCAAGAACGGAAAACCCAATCTGCGTTGGAAAAAGCAGCTTTTTCAGCTCTTCTGCACCGCAAAGGGGTTAACTGCTCACATCCTACCTCTCCTGGCGGGGACCCACATCCCACAACCTGCTATTTTTCCCGCCTCGCAGGCGACAAGGTTTCCTAGACCTTCCGCCATCAAAAGTGGGGAGACCGAATTTCTCTTCTCAACCCTAACGGACTCCTGTTATGGAATCACCCGAGCCGGAGGAGCGCCGCCGCCCTCGACGCGCTGCTGCCGATAAGCCACGCACCTATGATGAATCGGCCTTCGATGAACTCCTTCAGGCCCACCTCGGCGCCGCCCCGCGTTCCCGGAAGCGCAACAGAACCCTTGAAGAGCGACAGAAGGAGACCAAGACGGAGGCTATGATTGCGCTCTCCATAGGGTTCCCTATTGACACCCTCCTCGACTCCGAGATCGCCTCCGGTGTTGTTTCGTCCCTATCTGGCCCCGAGCAGAACGACTACATCGTCGTTCGGAACCACATACTCGCCCGTTGGCGAGCCGACGTTCGCTCTTTTCTCACAAAATCCCAGATTCGCGAAACCGTTCATAGCGATTATGAACACCTCATCTCCGCGGCATACGACTTCCTCTACGAGCAGGGGTACATCAATTTCGGCGTCTCCCATGCCATCCGTTCTCGTTTACCAGACGACCATGACCTCGGATCCGTACTCATCATCGGCGCTGGCCTCGCCGGCCTCGCCGCAGCAAGGCAACTGCTCGCTTTTGGGGTCAAGGTCTTGGTTCTCGAGGGCCGGGATCGTCCCGGCGGAAGGGTCTTCACTTCCAAGATTGGGAAGGAGGGGAATTTCGCCGCAGTTGATCTTGGCGGCAGCGTTATCACCGGAATCCATGCAAATCCACTTGGGGTAGTGGCGAGACAACTGGGAATTCCTCTTCATAAAATTAGGGATCGATGCCCGTTGTTCTGGCCGGATGGTAGAATTGTGGATGAAAAATTGGATTTTGAAGTGAACTTGGTCTTCAACAAGCTCCTCGAGAAGGCTGCGGAGCTTAGGGGAGCTCTTGGAGAGTTTTGCGAAGGCATTTCGCTGGGTTCAGCCATTGAGAAACTCCAGCAGCTGTACGGCGTTGCAAGAAAGGAGGACGAGAGGGACCTGCTCAATTGGCATCTTGCTAATTTAGAGTATGCCAATGCCGGATGCATCTCTGATCTATCTCTGGCCCATTGGGATCAGGATGACCCTTACGAGATGGGTGGGGATCACTGCTTCCTTGCCGGGGGCAATTGGAGATTGATAAATGCTCTCTGTGAGGATGTACCGATACTCTACAGGAAAACGGTGACTAGAATAGAGTATGGAGATGCTGGCGTCGAGGTGGTGGTTGCCGGAGGGATGGTGTTTCGGGCAGATGTGGCGCTTTGTACAGTTCCTCTTGGTGTACTTAAAGATGGGAGCATCAAATTTGATCCTGAATTGCCGTCTGAGAAGCTGGGTGCTATAAAGAGATTGGGTTTTGGCCTGCTTAACAAACTTGCTATGCTGTTCCCCCATGTCTTCTGGGGAGAGGAGCTAGACACATTTGGTTGCCTGAACAAAGATCCACAAAAGCGTGGTGAATTCTTCCTTTTCTACTGTTATCATACAGTCTCTGGTGGTGCTCTTCTGATTGCTTTAGTGGCAGGAGAAGCTGCATTGAAATTTGAGCATGCTGATCCAGTTGCTTTGCTTCACCATGTCCTTGTTATTCTTAGAGGTATAATGTGTTGTTTGTTGTGATATTTAATTATAATTATTTTTTTTCATTCATGATTATTATGGTCTGATGGTGTAGTTTAGATTTGATCAATGGGCAGGTTAGGAGTGGTTTAAATCATGGACATATGGGCATAGTCATATCAGGTTAGGTGCAAGCTAGTCTTTGGCTTGACTTTTGTGCTGGGCCTTCTTGGCTTGAGAGCAATGGCATTCTATCAAGCCCACATAAGTGGATGCGTTTACAATAAAGATGGCTTTGAGTCTAGTGTTGAGCAAGCTATGGTAAACTTAAACTCGATTTTATCGAATATTGGTCAACTCGAAAGTGATTAACAAATCAAATTGAATTTAAGTCGAGCCAACTCAAACCAAAATGTCTAGATTTCAACCCAGCTCAAAACTGAAGCAAGTTGAAATGTAAACTAATAAAACTATGTTTTTAGTAGCTTCAATAAAAACTTAAATTGAATGCACTCGATCAAACATGATTTGACTAAGCTTGTGATAAAATTGGGCGAGCCATGTTTCGCTTGAACTTCATTCAAAATTATTCTAGTTAATTTGCAAGTAAAATATTTGAAAAATGAGAGCATGATATTTTCATAAGAAGGAGGTGAATTGTAAAGATTACAAACTTAAAAATCACAAGTAAATCAGTAGAAGCCTTTTAAATTCTTAAATTCTCTTATAATCCAAACCATTTTTTAAAATATATTTTGGTAATTCATACTATTCACTCAACCCTATAGACTATTCAATTATAATTGATTGTAATATATAATGATAGTATGGTATTGTATTGTATAATCTTTTTTTGCACATGATTAATATTTTGTATCATAAGTATTTTGATCATTTTTTGTTATTGCAAATTTATATTTTTAATTTTTAATAAACTAATTTTACATATGAAGAATGTATATCTAAATGATGAGATGTGTAAAAATATATATTTTGAAAAGCTTTTGTTATATATACTTGCTTTCTCATTATAATCTTAATGTCTTATAAATATTGTTATAGGTTTTATATTTTTTAAACAAATAAAGATGATTCTAAAAATATTTTTTCTCTTAAATGTTCAAGTTTAATGTTTAGTGTTAGTTATGCTTTCATCAAATATTGTCAATTAAGCCTTTGAGTTAAGACCAAGCTCTTTAATTAAGTTTAATTAATTATTCTTAAGATGCATGAATTAAAATAGTTAATGTTATGCCTAACTTGACTTAAGCTCAATAAAACATTATAAAAAGTACCAAAATATTAAATTATTTGGGTTAAAACAAATTGAGTAGCAAAAGTTAGAAGACAAACTAAAATCAAGTAGGGTGATGATAAAATATCACAATCCATGGTCATTTCATAAAGAATAACCAAATAAAATTATCACACCTAATTTCAAAATTTTCATACAAACATAAGTTGAAAAAGAAAGTAGATACAACAATTATCACAATAAAATATAGTTTTCACATGCATAACATCTTTTATAGAGCTTATATATATTATATATAAAACATACTCTCTTTAGGCCACAAAGCTAATTTTTAGGAGTCTTAACTCTCTGCAAATTTTTAACTTATTCTATAATGTAAATAGAGAGTAAATATATGTTTAATAGATAAACTACTAGCTACAAGCAATAAATTTGTATAAAAATACAATAAAATAGTTGATAAATAGTTGGATAGTAAATGAGATGGTGCATAATAATTTATAAAAAATAAAAATATTGAATTGTTGTGTAGATGTTTATATGCATTATGATCATGTATACATATAATCATGTCATAATACTAATATCTTATAATATACATATTTTATTATATTTTTTATTTTGTCTTTTCTTTTTTTCTGTTTCATATTCAATTTCATTTTCATATCTCTTTATTTTTTGTATTTATTTTTCTTGAGCCTTAATTTATCCAGAGCCACCATTTATATTGATCTGTATCTTGTGCTTACAATGATAGGCCTTTGACATATCTTGGGCCTTAATTTGAGTCTCGACAACACTAGGATAATAATTGTTTCTCATATCTCATAGAACTACAGCCCAACATCTAGTGCTCATGATGGTAGGGTCTTTGACATACCATGGGTCTCAATCTGTGTCCTAAAGACATAAAGATGGGGATTTTTTTTCTTATATTAGCTAGCTACAATTTAGGGTTAAAATAACTTCACATTCTTATTTCTTTTTTTATGATCTTTTAGGTCATTTGATTTAATCATCATTATTTCTTTTTTATTCTTTTTTTTATCATTCATTCATTTAAATGCTTATTTGTGTTTTGATATTTATAATTAATACATTACTTTACATACATACATATATATATATACATATATATATATACATATATATATATATATATATAATAATAATAATAATAATAATAATAATAATAATAGAATGTCTTAGTATAGATCAAAACATATGTATATAAATTCATGCCCTGTAATATTCTCATATTATATTCATATTCAAAAATATTATTTCAAGAAAATTAATTACTTAATCAACTGTATTATAATTAATTTGTTTGTCCATATGATGACCTTGTGATATTTCATCAAAATTTTTTTCTTTTATCTTTTATCTTAATTTCTTACATAATACCCATTACTTTCTATTAATGTGTACACATTCTCTATTCAATAAGTATTTGCAACCATGGCACAAAGAATCTTTAATTCTAATATAGTTTATTGTACAATTCTTCGCATCATGCGATTCGATTCCCCAAATTGTATTGCACGATCATTAGCATGAAATTGTTTGTACACTAGTTTGGATGCACCGATCACTAACTTATCTTTTTTATAAAGTAGATTGTACTTTTGTTTATCGTATGACTATCTGGTTTCAACTGAACAATTTTATTACAAATAGTCTAATTTATTGCTTCTAACAAATTGTTTCCACTGTCCAATGGCCCCAACTTATGGTCTCATATTCATAGGTATCGTGTGATGGTTTAATTGAACCTTCCATCGCTTGTTGCCCAAGATTTGGTCATATAATTTGATGAATATTTTTGTACTATATGATTTTTTCAGGAAATCAAGTTCTACATTTCCCAATTGATTGCATAGTGCACACAAAATGATCGTACGTCCAATTCTCTCAAGCAAGGGGGTCAATTTACAATCGCCACCAGTTGAGTTGTCGGTGGTTCTCATTGAACTACCTCTCTAGGCTGATTGTACGATATGATCAATTTGGTTGTATAATATGTGAGACTCGGGTGAAAAACACAATGTATTAGTCTCAACCAATCCAAAATGAAACTTGAGCAACACGAAATGCAATATAAGCGGATTACAAGAAAGGGAAAACTCCAAATCTTAATCAATCATTTCTATATAATCGCTATCCAAATCTTTTTTTCCTGCCCTTCTTTTTTCCAACTCAAAGGAATGTCGAGATGCTGCTCTTTAATCTTCCCTTTGCTCACAGATTACCCTTTTAAGCCCATCCTACGCATCCTTTGCCAACTCTTTCTTGCTTTCCCAATCTCCCTAGCACTTAGGTATCAATTGAAAGAGCATCGGAAGGGGTAAGGCTTTATTTCTTATATTTGAAAAAGGATTTAATATTTTAATAATTTCAACTATAACTACAAGTGACATGACAATGCTTTTTGGTATTGTCAAAATAGGTTAATTTGTAGGTTTCAAACCTACATGCCCAAACAAACTATTAAAGACATTTTTTAGTTAAATAAATCTGCTCATCACACTTAAGAAAAAATATTAGTAAAATAGTAGAATGATTTTGTTGTTATCAAATTAATCATATATGGATCAAGAGTTTAACAGAAATTAATTTAACTTTTGAGTATCAATCATAATTTCCTTGATAATGTGCAATAATACTCATTATAGTTGCAGGTGCACCTTCTAAATAAACTCAAACTGGAGAAAACTTTCATATAATAAGTATCATAAATCCTAAAAAATTTTCTTGTTTACTCTCATGTTCACCATAATAACTTTAAAATTTTGTTAAAATCTTATGTAGTTTGAAGGACAACACATCAGATAGAAATTTAGCAAGAGTGGCTAATTTGTACACCAATGTAGAAGTCATTGTTGTTCAATGATAAAAAATAAATTTTAGTATTAAATTTGAAAAAGTTGTTGATATATGTATGAGCAGTTGTAGAAGATAAAATTTGAAAAATATGTAACATAAATGGGACTATCGCCATTGGGTATAGGTGACATCGCCATGGGGTATAGATGCCATTTGCATAAAGGTTTTGCAAACTCCAATAATTGTCCATGAATAGGGCTTGCTTAAAGTATGAGTGTGACACCTTGAGATTTCAAAGGTTATTACATGGAATTAATGATGTATCATTGATGCCTAAGCATATTGAATGAAAAAAATGCAAATTTAAATGTTTTTGTTTGTTTTGAGATGTTTCACAAATTGTGTTAAGTGAGAAATAAAGTATTTCAAAATATATAAATAAAAATATCATCAGATAAAACTCATTATGGCAATTCAATAGAAAAAGTTTTGGCTTAATTAAAATTTATTTGTTCCCTTTTTTACAAATTTTTGAACTTTAAACCTTTAATAAGAAATTAATTAGATTATAACCCAAGCACCTACCATCATTTGCATTCAGCTTTTAGCTTTCTCCTCTTGTCAACTCAATCATTGGCATGACTCTAAGCCCTAAGCTTTCATTTAGTTGGTGATTCGCATTGCTTTGTCGTTGTTTGGTTATCGAGACTACTACGAGGAGCTAGTGAGCTGTTTCTTTAGTGGCATTGTTTTTCTGTGAGTTTTCCAAACTTTTTTTTTTGGTTTTTGTTCCTTGATTCTTTGATCAATTGAATGATAAGTTGCATCCTTAACCTTGTTGAGCTATAGCCTTCTTTGATTGGTTTTTGTAAAGGGGTGGAGTGCCATCAAGATTTAGGTCATTGTATTACAACATGAACAATAACTTGACCAAGAAAGGGAGGTTTTTGCAAAGGTAGCTAAATTTAATATTCATTTTTGCATGTTATGTGAAGATTGGAGAAAAGTGAGGATTATATTATGGTAAAGTATGTATTCATAGATTTAGTGATGTATTTGAATTAGAAAGAAATAATGTTACATGTTTTTACTTTGCAGTACGTGGCATTACATGTTACATAGTGATGTGCATGTGGTGTAATGAAATGATATTGTATATTATATGATATATGATATGAATTACAAGATATCTTGGTTTATTGATTTGAAAGTTTGTGTGATGTTATCTTAAATTATAAGCATGATACTGATTAAAATTGATGCAGAATGTTTAGCAATGTTTTAATAAAATGTATGTGATTTGCTTGATTTTGTGATGTGCAATGGAATATGAAACAAAATCAGAAAATATAATTCGAAGGAAATTTTAAATTGTTATGAATTAGCTAATTTGTAAAGCTGAACAGTAGTGTGATGATTATGCACATGTTGGTATACAAAACAAAAGAGAAATAAATGAATTGTGCTCTATAAAACATACTATCACTAGCTGAAGTTAATTGATTGAGATATCATTTATATATATATGTAGGCATGATGGGGTCTAGTGGCAGTTCTTAGAAGACAATTTTGTGTGAGTGCTGACCTGACATGGCATAGGGGCTTATCCTCTTGAAAATCTAATTGATGAATTTATTTGCATAGTTGGTATGATATATTGAGATACCTTTGGATATGATCTAATTTGTTTGGATGATGTCTAGTGATAGTTTCCAATTGCCATGTGAGAGTGAGATATTAATATAATGTGAGTGACGGATGGATTGACAAAATATTAGGCCTATAATAAGATCACATAAACAAAAATGCAATTATTCTCAACATTTTTATTTAATATGTTTAGATTAGTTAGCCTATTTGTTGATTAGTATGTTTTAATGATTCAGTATATTATGGGTTATTATTTTTCATGATTTATTGAATTTACTTTTACATGTTAATCTAGTATTAAACTATCTATAGAGTTGATATTTGGCTCACCTTGATATTTTTTTTTTTTCAAATGCTACATAATCACTACATGTTGAGACTAGTGGGTTGTGACAACATGTGTTACTATTATATATTGCCCATTTATGAGTAGTGTTTATTATATCAAACTTTTACTTTTGTTGAAAAAATGTAAATTTAGACATCCATAAGTGTTTGAGTGTTATTTTAATATGGTATATTTGTAATTATTTTATGTTAAGTAAATTAAGATAGTTGAAAAAAAAAATAATATCAACTTAGTTGTCAATATATTTTTTTTTTTAGATAAGTCTTTCTAAAAGTGATATCTGAATGGGTTGAAACAATAGGTGATGCATCTGTCAAGTTGTGCGGCACGACCATCATAATCAATGTGAGGATGTAGTTGACCGCAACGTGCGATTGGTTTTCTAGCCAATCATTCCAATGGGAAATACTACCTGATTTGCATATGTGCAGCATCTATCTAGGGTTTAGTTGCTTTGAAGTGCATAAAAGAGGGCATTTGGGGAAGGAAGAATGTGTTTTGATTTTTCCAAAATTTGGGGTTTTCTTCACAAATCAATTTGGCATTATTATCCTAAAGCATTTAACTTTATTATTTTAGGTATTATTCCTATATAGTTTGGATGTAAAAACTTCTTCAGATAAACTTTTTTTTAAGTACAGTAGGGTTAGAAAATTGATATGTAATTTAGTTTCCTAATTAATTATTAAAAAATTTGAATCAACCATTATTTCTACCCAAAAAAATGCAGATACAAACATGTGTTTATAATTGTGAAAAAACCTGACGTAGATTGAGATACTTTTAGATTGTTTCTAAGTCAGCTTGAGTGCTTAAACCAGCAATAATTTGGTTCTTTATCTTTAAGTTCTTTTGTTGTAATATACGCTCTAGCACTTTATGTTTTCTCTTTTGAATGCAAACAATTGGTACTATTTGTTATATGCTCTTTAAACTCTACATATATGTGCATATGCATTGCTCATCTGCATACATAAATGCATGCCTATGTATATGAAATAGACACTAGTAAATACTCTCTCTCTGTCTTGTAACTTTGTAAGTTCTGAGAATTAAATTAAAGCATTGAAAATGTTTTTAGAAGTGTTCATGAAAATGCAGGTATATGTAAGCCAAGAGGCATTGAAGTGCCTGATCCTATTCAAACAATTTGCACCAAGTGGGGCAGCGATCCACATTGTCATGGCTCTTACTCCCATATTAGAGTCGGCTCGTCTGGTAGAGACTATGATATTGTCGCTGAAAGTGTAGCCGGGCGGCTCTTCTTCGCAGGAGAAGCCACAAACAGGCAATATCCAGCAACAATGCATGGAGCTTTCTTGAGTGGTTTAAGAGAGGCTTCAAGAATTCTTCATGCCTTGGAGGGTAGGCTCCTTGAGAACCATGATCTCAAAAGGCCTCTGCAGAAGAGTTTTAGATTGTGTGGTGACATACTTGCAGATTTATTTGTAGAGCCTGATTTAGCTCTGGGAAACTTCTTGTTTGTCTTTGATCCTTCAGCTGCTAATGATCCGAAGTCACTCGGACTCATGAGGATTGCTTTCGAGCAGAATGTGAGCCAAGAGGCAGCAGAAGGACAGCAGTTATCAGATAAGTGCAAACAGCCCTTTCATCTTTATGTCATCATTTCCCGTGAGCAAGCACTCCAGGTACAATTAGTGGATGGAGATGTTAAGAGTAAATTTTCACTGATATGCAAAAAGTTTGCTTTGAAACTAATGGGTTTTAATAGTACATGCATGCTGTTTTCTTCCTTAATCCATGGAATTTATAACGCTCGTAAAAGCTGGAATAAACGATGCAGAAATATGCATCACAACAAAACTAGGTAGCAAATTGCATTTGTTGTATATAAATGCTTTTTCTTAACTTGATGCATTGCCTTATATGCTTGCTACCCTGCAATGCATGTTCATTTTCTAGCAAAGAAAATTTCTGCAGTTTGTTGTATTCTAAATCAATCATTTTTGTAGGGTAACTTAAAGGACATGTTTTAAATGCATACTGGAATGGAATAGCTGTTCTTATAGATGGATTTCTGCATGCCTGTTGCTATATAATCTGTACATTTGCCATGGAAACTAATGAAAGAATGGATTTATAATCTAAGGCTTATCTGGTGATTCTGATCTGATGTACAGAGTCCCATAGCTTTTGGAGTCTTTATGATTGGATTTAAGATGGTTTGAATGGAAAAATGTAGGATTAATGGTATAAATAAGATAGGTGAAAGCATATTTATGGAGATTTAGTGGAGGTTTTCAGGTTGCTGGGAACTATGGTCATATAATGCTTAAAAGTTGGATAAAAAATTGTGTCATAAAATCTAGAGCTTGAATGTTACAATATGACTCAATGTAAGGTGGGAAGTGTGTAAGGGGTTCTTTGTTTTCAAGTGCCTAATGAGGATATTTTTCGAAGTTTTTTGTGTTTTATTTAAGGGGAAAGGGGTATTAATAATATGATAAGTATTGCCTTTGAGATAGTTAATGTGGTATTAATTTAAGATATTTAGGTTATGTTTTTTTATCAAAGGGTGAGTTTAGGATTATTAGGTTATAAATGGATAAGTGGTTCAATAATCGTTTAAGAAATTAATGATAAAGAAAAAAAATAAAGAATGGACAATGATAATTGTAAAGAAAAACGAAAAAAAAATTATTATTCTTGTTAGATTTTTTATATAGTTATTAGTCACATAACATCATATGTTTCATATTATAAGTTTTGTCTTGCTTTAATTTTAAATAAGGAGTCTTTTTTTATGGTATAAGCATCAAATTTCTCCTCTACGTAATATCAAAACAGGATTTACCTTGTCTCAAATGTCTAACCTTTCTTTGTTGTCTCGTTCTATGTGTGCTCTCTTTGCTTTTGTCCCTCATTGTGCATGTCGCTTCCATCACCCTAGTCTTCTTGCCTTAGAAACAATTTCCTTTGTCTTCCACTATTTTGTCATCTTTAGACACTCATATATCCCTATGCTTTCGTGGCCTTTGTTTTCCCTCACCCAAAATCTCACCACCTTTAAACCTTGTGCCGTGCACAACGTTGAATTACCATGCCTTTGAGAGGCCGTAACCTTCATATCTTAGCCTATTGCATTAACCTCCACCAATGGTTTCAAATATCACTCCTAGGTCCTTGTTTTTGTTTTTTACATTGTTCAACCCTTTACCATCATCCTCCCTTGTGTGTCAGTTAGGTCAAAGTCTGTTGTTTTTCTACCTTCTTGCCCACCATTCACTGTCGATCTGCAAACATTGCCTCTAGATACTCTTTTTTGAATGACGCCTTACTGTTCACCATTGACCTTTCCTCTGCATAAGTTATCCTCAAAGTTTGACATTGATCGAACATCTCCTCATCTACATCATTGCCTCCTTTTCCTTCCCCTGACATGGATCTAGCAAGTGCAAGCACAACGATCGTTTCCCTAATGAAATCATAATCGTGAAATTTGGGTTGAAGAAGAAGCTACATCTTATGCTACATTAAAGACCATAACTTGAAACAATTACAACAAAGTCTACATCACTTACCACATTATTGGTGGTGCAAGATCTCACAATCCAAGCATCACTAATCTACAACACCACCCTGGAAAACCATATGGGTAAAGTTAAGGAGCAAGATTGAGGAAGTCGTAATATCAACTTCACAGGGATGCTTAGAAGAAATTGTGGGATGTTTGTGTTGCAATAGCAACATTGTGATTAATTTGGTTTATGTTTGATTTATGATGAACTTGGTTCGATTCATTCTTTATGATAGTTCATCTTGATTTATAAGGGGTTGGTTTATTATGAAGATATCATTGGATTTTTTTAATAGGATATATACAGTTTCTTTTATCTTGTCCTTATTTGAGATTTTTTCAATAAATATTGAGATGTAATATAGTTTTGTTTTTTATTTTATTTGAGATATTTCTTTCTTTATTTATATAGTTATTCTTAAAAGTATGTTATTATATATTAGGAAGAGTATGATTAGAATTTTTAGTATTATAAAGTTTTTTTTTATGATTTTTACTCTTGTCTTTATAGGGATTATGAAATACATAAAATTTTTAGAGTGATGAATGTTTATGAAATGAATACTTGCATATTTTGGCGGCTTACGCTTGGTGAAACTTAGGAATGCGAGATAATTTCTTCTCTTTCTCTCTCTCTCTCTCTCTCTCTCTCTCTCTTTCTCTCTTACATGCACACACACACCCTTTATTGTGTCTTTTCCATCAATTGATGTTAGAGCATAGCCTTGTGGTGTTCTATCCACAAGAACAATTATGACATTGCCAACTAACATTATTGAATTTTTTGCCATCCTCACCTCCAACAACCATTCCATTTTCTTGTTAGCAATTGTGCTCATATTGTTGTTGACATCACCCTTTCAACCATTGACCATTTGAACTTCTTCAATAAAAGCCTAAGGATTTCTATAACTTAGTTTTAGCATGCTAAACATTAGAAAAAACAAATCGTTTCTCAACTTAATGTACTTCCCATTAATCACCACATCAATAAAAAATAAAATGCCTAACTTATGTGTTTTTTGTTGTTTTTTTTTTCTTTTATTAATCCATCATATTCCCACATTTTCCTAGTATTTCTTATCTGATTTTGTATGTTTATCAATTTTGCTTTGTCACCATATCAAAATTTGTATTTTTCTTAGGCTTGCCATTTTAACCATTTTCTTTACAAAACAATTTCCAAATCCCATGGAATGTTGGAGCACCAAAGTTTAGAAGCTCTCTATGAGTTTGGTGCTTTTGTTTTCTAGAGATAAGGTAGGGTTTCCAAATAGGTCCATTCTTCACTATTTAGGCTAATTAAGATTTCTCATAGAGTAATGATGTTTGGTGTCATTTACCCCTAAACCACATTACATGGTTGTGAAATTTTGTTGTTAAAGAACTTAGCTTTTGACAATTTTATGATAATGTTTTCAAGATTTTATTGTGATATTTAATTACTTGTCATGAACTTAGGATCTTATACTTCAATTCTAAAATCATTTAGATTCATTTTCTTTAAATCTTGGATTTTGAATGGACAAAATCTTGCTTGTGTTTTAATATTTATGATATCTACAAAGTTATCTATCACACAAACAATTATAATATTTGAAATATCATCTATGTAGTTATTAACATGTGAAAATTCATCTTTAAAAAATATATCAATTATCATAGAAATTATAAATCTTGAAATTCTAAAACCAAAGTGAACGAGCATAATATATGATAGACATAAGTAAAAACATTTTATAATAACTTTGATTCAAAGAGGAAAATCAATACAAAAATATCAATACAAATGCTAAAAGCATCATCAATTTCCAAAACTAACCATCTTATTTTCTAGTTATTACAATGCTATTTTATTATAAAAAATTGTTTGGTGCTCTTTATTTGCCTTCACTCTTACCTGTGACCTCATTGTATCTTAAATGTATTAGCCAAACATGGCTAATTCTCACAAATTTAATGGGCAAACCAATAGATATAATATTTAAGCATTTATCATTAAATTTGAAAACCAAACTTGTGATAATTTCTTTGATCTTAATTACACAAGTATGGAACAAACCACATCTAAATTATATTGCACATTATAATTAATATTTATGTGATGCTGTACATTCAAATGCATATCTATATCATGTTGTAGTTAACTTTGCATCATATATATGAAAAGAAATACTATGATGTTGCTTATCATCCATATTATGTAAGTATAAAATGCAATAATACACTTTTAAATCTCTTTTATGCTAATTCTAAGAATTAAATACATGTGAACTTTTCACAGGCAATTCAATAAATATCATTTTTAAATCTCTTGTATACCAAGTCTTAGTACGAAATAATATGAGTATTGCATGAAATGTTGTGATTTTTTTAAATCCCCTTTATGGTCGTCAACATCTTCATTTCTTTATTTTTATTATGCTTATTCTCATTCTTCTCTTCGCCTAAAAGTCTTGCATCAAAGCTATTCGTTGTTTAATGGTTTTTTTCTTTGGATATTACTTGACATTCATTTCTTACTTTTGTTAGTTTTGTGTTATTTTTTTCCTTTTTTTTTTTTACTTTTTATTATTGTTTTTTCTTATTATCTTATCACCTAAAAGTCTTGTATAAGTCATTTTTGTTTAGTGATTTCTCTCTTGAAATATGATCTGATGTTCACAACCCTATAAGTTTAAGTTGTTGAGAACATGTAACGCTAGCTTCTTGTGGTGAGTACAGTGAATTTATCCTGTCTCTCCTTCATATAAAATGCTTTTATTCTTATGACCAAATCTTTTGTTGACATAATTGATTATGCCTACCTCTTAATAATGCTTTCAAAAAAACCATGAAAAATAACTTATGTGTGTTTTGTTGTATTTTTTTTACTTCCCTTGATTCTATTGTATTCCATTTGGTTCCCCTTTTCCTTCGTGTGTTTACAATTTGCTTTGTTACCTCATCAAAATTTGTATTTTTCTTAAACTTTTTAACTTTCACTCAATTTTTATAGCAAAGGGTTTTGAAATCTAATAGAATTTTGAAGCATAAAATCTCATACGATTTCTCACAACTTTTACTTTTGATCCCATAGACTAGGACATTAGAGTTGTCCAACATATTTTTCTTTCAAGCCTATTTAGATTGATTAAGGTTTCTTACATCATATAGATAACTTGAGTTGTGACCCTTTAAACTATCTTGGATGACTATAATATTTTAGGGTTGTTAGAGAACTTGATTTATACCAACTTTTATGTCTATTATTCGATGAGTTTTTAGCTCATTCTTTCACATAAATCCTATAACTTGTCATCATCTTGTTTTCTTATAAATTTGAATTTTCTTTTGTCTTTGTTTCTATTATTATTTGCATTTTCATCTTGTTTTCATCCATTATGATGATTTCCATCATTATTCATTATTTTTCTTTTGGAGAGGTAGGCTTACAACTCATTTAAGGATCAAATTGTCAAGACATGAACTTGAATAGAAGATAATTATTTACTAAAAGACTAGTGATATGTTTTCACAATCCATAGCTTTTTTTAAGACGACAACAAAAAAGAATAAGTTTTAAATTTTACACTTGTTCACTTCATTATACAACTTTAGATAAAAGAAAGGGTATAAGTTAATGTGTATAAAGATTTGATCAAAATTGAAATCAAAATCACTATTGAAATTAATCAAAATGTTCAAAACATAAAAAATAATGACTCACTCAAAGATCGAAATCAAAAGTAAAGTCATCATAATGAAGGTGATATTCCACTTTGATCATTTAAGCTTTAAGCATGCAATGGTTTTATTTATCTTTATTTTCTTCTAAAAAGGCTATTTTAAAAAATTATATAAGAAAATTCTATGATGCATTATTTGTTAAATCATTAATGAAGTTAGATCAATTTTTCAAATGCCCTTTGCTTAAATTTGTTTAAAAGGTCACAACAAAGATTATAAATTAGTACTTTGTAAGCATTATTATGCATTATAAATAACTAAAACTATTTAAAAAATTTAGTGTTGTATGAGAGGAGATGAAATAATTCTCTATCTATTGAAAGATTTCAAGAGAAAAAAAAAGCTTATTTAAAATATTTTTGTTTATTTTAAATTTTTCTAAAATTAATATCTTATTAAAAATTACAAATTTAAATAATTAACATTTTGGACCAAAATTGATATCTGTTGGTATTAATTTTGCCCCATATTTGGAATTGTAAATTTGTGTCACGTGATAATAATTTTAAATTTTATTTAAAAATTAGAAGATTCAAATTTGAATATGATTCTCAAATTCAATAAACAAAAGAATAAACTTAAATATATAAGTACTACATTTGCATTCTACCCCCTCGTTGAGAGGGCAAGCATTGACCTCTTTGATTCGGTTGCAGTTAAAAATATTTGTTATCATTAATTTTACAATTAAAAATTATATTTAAAAATTATTTTAAAAATGTGTTTTTAAGAAAGGATTATATATAAAAACATAATTATAATATATTTTTCATAATTGTAGTGTAATATTTTTATGAAAAATTTTATTTTAAGCCTTTTAAGAACGACCTTGGTTTGGACTTACAACAGAAGAAAATGAGGTATGAAATAAACGAAAAAAAAAAAAAAATCAAAATAGAGAATATACAAGGCTTAAAAAAAATAATTTAAAGAAATATTTTGCTTTATTTTTTTTTTATCTTGGATAAGTTTTGTTTTTTTTGTTTTTTTTTTTTTTTTTTACTTTTTTGCTCTATTTTTATTAATTCATGAAAGTTTTTGCCATGATTAAAAAATTAATAAAAATGTTTTTTTTAGCATGGTTGATCATTTATGTTGCAGTGTTCGGCGGCAAGTCGGTAGTTGGTTAGCGGAATTGTAGGGCTCGACGTAATTCCTTGATATGTGATGACATCGAAGGAGCCTCTCCGGGCTCCCGGCGGCGAAGGCGAACCCGCCGCCAAAAGGCCAAAGGTTGACTATCCAGACCCGAATCGGAGCGCAAGCGATAGCTGTCGCGTACAACTTAATCCAGCTGACTGCGCCTTGGGTATTCCTCTTCATGTCAGATTGATTGCATTCCTAGGGTTTGGCTTGCGCCATCGGCACTTGTGTGCTTCTGTTTCGTTGTGGGAGGTTTATGGCTGAATCTATAGGTGTTTAGCTCGTGTGTGTTAATTAGTGGTGTGGGAAGCGAGGGAAACCGTATTCAAGGTGGTGATGATGGCATGTATTCTCGGTTTATTTAAATATCTTTTTTTGTTTTTTTATTTCTTGTCTTTTTTATATATGATCGAGCTTTTTTTGGTTTTGCATTCTCAGGAATTCAGTCCAACTTTAATTTGGAGCAGTTGACAGTGAAGTTTAAAATAAAAAACGAAGAACAAAAATGAAGAACAGAGAAGTTAGAACGTGAGATATAAGTTTGTACTCAGATTAAATGACATCCTTTTTTTCGAGGCACAATGAGGGGGTTCTGTTTATCCAATTCTGGCTGCTTTGCTACTGCCTATGTGTATTGGGCTTATAAATAAGTATACGTGGCTTTCAGTATCACATTTTTTGATATTTATGATGAATGAAAGATGAGGGTTTTAGCTGATCTTCTTCCTTAATGTGTTGCTGGAGGGCTTATGGAGCTGATTCCTAAATTGGGTTACACTCAATCATTTCAAAACCAAAAGGCGTGTTTTCCACAAATTTCTTCATCCACTGTCACTACCTGATCTTTGAAATTAGACTTTGATTTCTTTACAACAAGGAGTTTACTACCATCTATGTAGTGTGATTCATTAAACGGATCATGCCTTTATGCATGTGCCATGATACATAGGTTTGATACTAAGCCCAAAGTTGCACCACCCCACTCAAGTTTGGGATTCAGGGCACCCAACGAGCAATCTGTTGCAGCTGGCTGTTGAGGCGGTAGCAGTCATGGAGCAATACGATAGATAAGATAGATGAAGGGACGATGCTTCTGGTAGATAGAGTGGGCGTTTTGGTTAACAAAGTTAAAACTTGAAGTTGTAGAGGTTGGCAGGCAGGTGCGTTTTGAATAATTACAATGTAGTTGATGGCATTCTTTATGTGACACTTTATGAGAATCTACACTGCTACAAGTGTGTGAAAATACACAAATTTAGGGACTTGAAACTGATCCTAGTTAACGAACCTAGGTTGGTTTCAATTCTTGAAATTACTTGAGCCAATTAGGTTGGGCTAACTTTTCAAATTTGGCTTCTGGTTAAGGACCAACCCATTCTAATATGGTTTCAGACAATTGAGAGTCAGAGGGAGGCAAGGGATGATCATAACCGCTAATGATTGCAGTTTCCCATTCACTTTTTTGTTGAGAGATATAGGAGAGAAGTTCTCAAATCCAGTTTTTTGTGATGAACGTTTGGTAGTGTTGCAATGCCCTCCATTGTCATTCCACTGACAGAAAGAAACGAGAGAGGGATGTAGAGAGGAGGAGAGGGGATAGGGAGGTGAGAAAGTTGTTTGCAACCAGTGATGCTCTCTAATGCATTGTTGCTTTTGTGATTGTGATTCCAATTAGTCGGGGTTAAAGAGGTTTTTGTTGAGGGGGCGTTTGGTTGTAGGTTTGTTCCATTAGATCGTGGGTTAATCTGAGTTTTTTAAACATGGAACTAATACAAAATAGCTTGGGTACAAGACTGGCATGTAACTAATCTGAACTAAGCAGAAATATATTGCTCACCTAATAAGAACTGTGTGAAGGATTAAAAAATGGAATAACAATCTGCAAAAACATAAAATGAATAATCCTTTTATTAAACTAACATTGTTTTTGATTTGAGGATTGAGAATATAAAAAATTACATGTTGGGGAAAAGTCATGCAATTCAAGGATGAGTTTCCTCCCATTTTATATTGATATTTCTATGTTTGTTTAAAACTTTTAAAATTCCTACAAAAATATCAATCTAACATAAAAGATTGAAATTGAAATTTAATAAATAACTCGAGTAAAAACATTAATTTCATGTAATGATTCATTATTATGCATTGTAATTGTACCTTCACTCAGTAATGATTTCATTGGACCAAAGATCAATGTTGGATTGAACTGCCTTGAACCAAAATCTTACCGATTCATTGCAAAATATGTATGATGGGACTTTATTGGTTTATGGTCAGTGCTATTATAGCTGTTAATTGACAATGTTTCTTATTGGAATTGGTTGCAAATGATTGAAGGAGTTTATTGGGTTTGTGACATTTATTTTAATGTATTGTTATCAGATTTTAACATAGAGGACAATGGACTTCAAGGGAGCGCACTTCATGAGCAAGGATTTGCGTACTGCTGGTCTGGAGCCCGAGCTAATGTTGGGATAAGAGCAGGAAAATATTGTTTTGGCTGTAAAATTGTTTCTGAGCAGGTAGTTGACATGGTTGACACTCCACCAGATCAGCAGCATCTTTCTCGTGTTGGAATTTCAAGAGGGGATGATTCTGTTGGAAGTCTTGGAGAAACCTTTCATAGTTTTGGCTTCGGAGGTACTGGGAAATTTTCATGTGCTGGAAAGTTCTCTGAATATGGTGAGAAGTTTGGTGTTGGCGATGTAATTGTCTGCGCTGTGGATCTTGATAAGAAACCATTGGCAACAGTTGGATTTTCAAGGAATGGAAAATGGTTGGGCATTGCAAAGGAGTTTAATGCTAGCTCAAATGGACTTGGTATTATCAACACTCCTGTGAAGGCACTGCCATGGGAGTCGGCATTGTTTCCTCATGTTTTATTGAAGAATGTTGTAATTCAGGTTCAATTTAGCATGAAGGATGGGCTGGCACCCGAAGAGGGCTACAAGCCATGGAGTTCAGCCATCGAAGATGGAAATGCTATCTTTGGTCCGACCTTTTCTCGCATGGAGGAGTGTGAGGTTCTAATGATGGTAGGGTTACCAGCGTCTGGGAAAACAACCTGGGCTGAAAAATGGTTGAAAGAACATACTGAAAAGAGATATGTGCTGCTTGGGACCAACCTTGCCCTGGATCAGATGAAGGTGCAATGTGAAAAGCGCTATTATGTTGCATTGAGTTATTAATGTTTATCTTAGGATAGCATCGTCAATTGCTAGTTTACAGTATGGAAGAACTTAATGAAAGAAAGCTTGGTTAAGTCTAAACATTTTTACAGGTACCTGGGCTCTTGCGGAAACGAAACTATGGGGAACGATTTGACCTTTTGATGGACCGAGCTACAGGAATATTTAATACATTGCTTGCAAGGGCCGCAAACACTCCTCGCAACTACATCCTCGATCAAACAAATGTTTACAAGAGTGCACGAAACCGTAAACTAAAATCATTTCTGAAATTTCGCAAGGTATATCTGTCAATATTGTAGAGGTGTACAAGCTCTTTAATTTGACATTATCATAATCTAGGCGTTAAAATTTTTGGTGCTTGTTGCCATGAATCATCCCATAGGTAGCAGTGGTTGTCTTCCCTATGCCAGAGGAGCTCAAATTTCGAGCAGCCAGGAGATTTGAAGAAATGGGCAAAGAGGTACCTGCAGATGCAGTGAATGAGATGCTAGGTATCATTTATATCTCAATGAAGCTAACGCAAAAGTTGAATTTGTTAACCTATAACACTCTAAACTATACTTTGCAAGTTAAATTTGTGTTTGATGTGATAACCTTTTGCAGCCAATTTTGTCTTACCTTTGACTAGGAACATGCCTGGTTCAACTGAGCTTTTTGATGAGGTGCTTATTTCTTGATTTTTATTCCTGGTTTTTACCGAGTATTTAATCTTTCTATGTCAGTATCAAGAGTTCTGTGCTGAAATTTGCTGTATAAAAGGTCATATTCTCGGAATTAAATAGAGAAGAGGCACAATGGCACTTGGTTGAAATGAAACATGTGCTTGCTTTGTCTTCTAATTCGAAAGATAGGAGTGAATTGTCACCTCACAGTCGTCAAAGCTCTGTTCATTCATTTTCTAGACCATTGGTTGCTAATCAAGAATTTACTCCAGGTACTTGAATTTGAATGTATCTTAATCTCAGTAAAACAGTTTTTTTCATTTTTATGTGACTTTGTTATTGGTTTTTTTTTTTTTTTTTTTTTTTTTTTTTCATTTCATTTTTATGTGACTTTGTTATTGGTGTTTCTCATGCACAAGTAACAGCTTTTGAAGGGTACAGGCATGTTCCTCAACCAAATATCTCATATTCAGATTTCTCAGGTTCAATACGAGTAAGTTTCGCTTAGTTTTTTCATGTTTACATTTGAGTTTTTTTCCTATGTATGTAATCATGTAAAAGTTGGAACTAGTGTGCCTTGAGCTTGGGGAACAATATGGGAAAAAGATGAGTCAGAAAAAGAGAGAGGGGTTGGGTGTTTCCTAGTGGGTGTAAACAAGGGTTGCTAAATGGAACTTGTAAAATTCTATTATTAAATAAGAACATTTTCATTTTGAGAGACTTCCAAAACAATTTATTTGTTTTGAAGGATTTGTTTCCTGTTTTGAAGTATTTTTTAATCATGACATTGAACCTTATGTATTCCTTTATTCCCTGATTTGATGGAGATTTTTTTCTCTTAAAAATTAATATTTATCTTTTCTTATTCTATGGCTTATACTTATTAGAGTCAGCTTTTTTTTGTACTTGTATTATATGATTTGAAATAAGTAGAATAAAATAGTTTCCTTCTCATTAAACATGATATCAAAGCTTCATGGTTGAACCATAGAGATATTGGACAACCACAACTTGACATGGACAATGGGACGAAGACCTTATCATTAAAGTTCACCTTTGAACCATGTAGTGCCTTTAGCATCTGCGGTCCGAGTTTTGAACCATTCTTCAAATAATTGTGCATATAATCAACAAGCAAGACTTCTACAATGGTCTTGCTTAGTCATGGTGTTTGTGTATAAGAAAAGAAAGTGGGATACTTCTTGGGGATGTCACATCATTGGAGGAAGATGTTGCAAGGTATAAACTTTGGAAGCTAAAAGTTATCATGATAATATCATGGTTAATCAATTCTATAACCAATGAAGCAATAGATATTTTATTCTACAAATTTGTAGAGATGATTTGGGATGCAATAAGAGAAACAGATTATAGTGTTGATAAAATAAAAGAAATTTCTTACATCAAAAGTAACATACATTATCTTTGACAAGTTGAGCCATCTGTGATCAAATTTTTTAAAATTCTATCTCAACTTTAGTTATAGCTAGATGTTGTAAGAGAATTAGCATGGACATTTCTTGAAAGTGGTAAACAATACAACAAATTGGTTGATGGTACATAATAAGCTCTTTGTTTAGCCTTCTCATGAGCTTTGATATTGTCCATAATGGATTACTCTACATCAGGCCTTTGCTAAGTTTTCATGAGATGTTGCTTGAGTTCTATAAAGAAGAAAATTGTAAGTGATTTTGGGCATTGAAAGAATTACTCAAATGATAGAAAGTTTACTCTACATGATGATAAGAATAAAAAAGATCATTGCATGTGAAGTGTGGTTCAGCAAGAGGGTGGTGAATTATTAGAAATAAAAATTTTGATTTATTACAAAATATTTCAAGAAAATATTTTAAAATAAATTTTAATAAGGTTTAATAAATCTCTAAAAATGATTTCGTACAAATTTTAATTTTAATTTAGAACATGTAAATTGTGAAATATAAAATTTGACAAGAATTAAAAATGTACTCCTATAAATTTTAGGTAGTTCGACTTAAAACCAAGCTTACGTTCATCCTCTGTAATAGCCAAGCAAAACCAAACCATTAAATATAAGTTTTTTGTCGGAAGATGGGTAGGCTAAACCCTCACAATAACGAAATAAATGGGATAGGCTATAATGTCCTTATAATTAAATATCAATAAAAAAAAATATTATGTGAAATAAAATCAAAAGTAATATGAACAAAATTTCATGCTTGATAAAATGATTAACGAGAGAGGTATTTAAATTAAATCAATTAAGAGTAGAGAAAATCGATTACTTAGCTAATTTAAGAAGAAAACAAGATTTAAGGAGTTTGATGGTTGAAGGTTCAACAGAATATGAAAACGACAATAAGAATAGGTTGCTAATGGATTGAATATTGTGGTTTGAAACTTTTTTTTAGATTAGAAAACTTATCTATAATTTTGTCAAGAATTATACTTGAAGATGCAAAAAATTCGTGGAAAAAAGGAAGAGAGTGTGGAAGACCTATTGCACTTCGTTGCTGTGGAAGAACTTACCGCACTTCGCTGCATTCACTGGGAAAGCCACCACACCTGATTAAAGAACGGAAAAGATACCCGACACGGTCTTGGTGCTATTCGTCGAGCACTGCTATAAAACCCCTCTTCCGTTGACTGCAGAGGACGAATCGAAGCAGCGAAAATAGAGAGAGAGAAAGGAGTAGCTTTAGGAAGCCCTTCTTGTAGAGTTGGGACCTTCGTAGTCGTTGCCTGAGATCGATCGCGAGACAAGACGCATCACAAGCTACCACCGCAATCTCGTCTTCTCGAATGTTGGCAACAAGAACAAGTAAATTAGTGATTTATTGCGTTTGGCTGTGGCTTTTAACAAGCCGCCCAAATTGGCTCTTGTTGGCTCGTCGAACCGCGTCGACTTGTCGACTCGCACCGACCCACGTCTACCCACGTTGACTCATCGAACCTCACCAATCCGGCCAAGTTGCAGTTGAACCAGGCCGAGTCGTCGCCAATTCTGGCCGAGTCTCAGTCGATACCCATCGAATCACCACCAATCCTTGCTGAATCGTCGTCGATCCAAGTCGAATCGTTGTTATTCCAAGTTGAGACGTTGTCGGATCCTACCACACCATCTCAATATCAATTACGTTGTATTCAATATCAACGAGATAATATTAGAACTTTGTTGCATCACGTCAACTTGTCTTAAAGGTGCGTTTCAATATTCTTCCAAAAAAATTGGGAATTTCATCCATGTGGGTTTTCTCGTCGTTGTCCTAAGTTTTATTTAAATTTCTTGAATCCATTTTTCGCATCAATAATACTATTCATAGATATTATCTAATAACTAAAAGCACTTAATAAACAGGTAAAATAGTCGTTACAACTTTCGTCGTTCATATATTTAATTTAAAAATTAATATTTAAATAAAATATCATAACGGGTCAAAATAATAGCTAAAAGAGCCGTTATGCGGGAGCCGTTCGATTGAAACAATCTAGGACCGTTGGAATGTGAAAATTGCTTTATCAGACAGATGAGATTCGACTATAGTTGTTTAGAAATTAGATTTGATCAGGATTGTTCAATCTGAATCATGATCATACTGTTGGATTTAGATTTTATGCGTGGAGAAGGATCGTGCGATCGCGAAATGACTTGATTGAACGAAGGATATAATAAGGTTTATATGAAGGTGAAGGAGATCAGGATCATTCGATCGCAAAATTGTGCGATCAGGTTGTTCTGGTTACTCCCTAAATTGGGAAGTTAGCCGCACAGTAAATGATTTACATTTTAGTCTCACTTGGTCTATTTCTGCATGTTTTCTCCTTATATGATCTTTTGTGTGATCATAAGGCATCCTGATTTCGGAGTTGGTTGGCCCCTTGTTTACTCCAGAAGTCAAGAACTATGCGTGTGATAGTTATGCGTTTTACAAGATATACGGATGTAGGAGTGATAACCCGATCCAAAACATTATAATCCGTTTGGGATTCAATTACGCAACCCGTGTAGCGTATCGATTGGGTTCGTGCTTAATTGCCTTGACCTAAAACGGGTATTTTAGCGACCTCGTTTACTGTATCAAACCAGTTTAAGCGTAATTGCCCCATATCAAACATATTAGGATTTTTTAATATTAAATTTTTTATTAATTAATTAATATTATTATAATTTTTTTTTGTAGTAGGTTAATTAAGATTTTCAAAGATATAATTAAGATAAGATAGATAAAAAATATTAGAAATTTAAATATTTTTCTAAAATGATTAATTTTAATTTCATTTATGTGTTTTGTAATAAATATTTCAATCAAGCTAATGAAAGAAAAATTAAAATATTTAAAATTAAATTCAAAATATATCTCTTGGTAGTTTGTCATTCCAACTATGATATTTATAGGATTTGATAGTTATTATTTTTTTAAGTTCTCTCACAAACATGACCATCAATTTTCAAAAATTTGAAAATTCACTAAAACAAATACGTTATAAATACTTAGGATTTGTTATTATCAAACAAAACACTATGAGTAGAGGTTAATAATACAATAATATGATTATTGTTAGGTTTCATAAAAATTCAAGTAATTGGTAATCAAAGAACCAATCAAAAGACTGAGGGTCAAAGAAATGTGGTTGTAATAGAAAATGATCCTTTATTACAAAGAATTTTTCAATTGAAGGTCACAATTAATGCATGGATAATTTAAGCCTTTGTCATTAGTACATAGCACAGAGAGGTAATTTTCTATGAGCGTTTTGTTTGGCAAAATGAAATGAAAGTTATGGGTTGTTTATTTAGGGGCCTCATATTACGTATTCAGGGATCGTTCATATTATAAAAATATTTCTCATGTCAAAACTTAATTGTTCATATTGTCAATATTTCTTTTTATAATATAGTTTTATATGTTCAATTATAATTTCTAAATATTTTATGTTTGTAATTGCCCTTTTAATCCCTAATATAGATTATAACTTGTTCATTAGTAAACTTAAAAATGGTGTGTTGCAAAATGAAACTCCACAAATCCCACTTGAACAATGGTCAAACTCCTTGAGATAATCATACGGATTAAAATTGCATGCTTGGCTATCCTTGACTAAACTACTTGTCACTTAAAATGGTGAAATAATGACAAGGTTGATGGGAACAATGAATTGGAGTGCATACAAGGAAAAGCAAAAGGCCATAAGATGAACAAAAACATAAGTTTATGTGAAAAACCAAACACTAGAAACACCATAATCACAATAAAAAGTTCTTTACTAGAATTCATAAGGAGATTACAAAAGGAAGAATGAATACATGCATTTGATTATGTTTGTTCAAGCACTTAAAAGGTTGTCATATGTTTGCATCCAAGCACTTTCCAATGACAAGCCACATCTTTTGCAATTTTGCTAGATTGCTTATCTATTTATCTTTCTAGTAATCATACCTATTTTATAGTTTGTTGCACTTGTACCATAATTAGGGTTTTCAATTGAAGTTAGTGTTCCTAATTGCATACTTTACATCCACACCCGTATCACTACACATTACTTTTGCCCTTAAATTTAAATGTGCCTATACACTTGTAAAAATCAGTTGTGCTTAGTTTCATTCAAGCAACCTATAATGCTTTCTAATATATGAGTAATAGGAAGCCCATTTGGTTTCAACTTTGATACTCACATTAGGCTCCATATCTTGACAATCTATCACTTTAAGATTGATCCGTTTTGAAAGAATGTGTTCTCGAGTCTTTTTATCTAATCTTGTATATCTAGAGTGTGTTTCATTCACATGTTCTTATTTGCACTAATGTCAACCAAGGTGGAAGAAGCCTTGGCATATATATGGTAACTATCTTAGCTATTGTATTAGCTAGATTCTCTTCGCTTAGGATTTTTTTAAGAAACAGTACTCCAATCAATCAAATTCTTGATATTATGATATTGGAGTTGAATGTTATTTGTCTTGGAATAAAATTCAATATTCTTTGTAACGTAGATAAGCTTATGATGTTAAAGTGAATGTAAGCATGTTTGTCAGTTTCGACATCTTTTAGAAATATTCATGTTGTTTATTTGCTAGCATCTAAAATATTATGTTATCAACTTTCTTATTTGAGACCACTAAACACTTTTGAGGTGACATCTAGCTTATTTTCATACCATCAAAAGTATATACATGATTAGAGTTGCTTTATCGATTATACATGTCTCCTCCAAAGTTTGCATTGACATATTTGTATATAATTATGGTATTTCTTTTGAAGCAATGTCTTGTATCTTTTGTTCCCTTAGGATAACAAAAAATTCATTTGAATGCTTCTTTTTTTAGTTATGTAAGGAATAGCAACTCCCCTTATATTTGTATCACATCTACATGAAGTGATAGAATTATGTAACGATTGTTGAACCTTTTGAATTAGTAACCATAGTTTTATATCACTCATTGCTTAGTTACAACTTTGCATGAAATTGGAAAAATTAATGTATTACTAATTAAGAGCTTGATTTCTTTGGTATAAATTCTTTTTTAGATTTTACACTTATCTTTTTATCGTGGAGCTTACAAGTGTATCAAAAAATTCTCATTCAAACTATTATAATGAAAATCACTTTATTTTAAGTTGTTTCAAATTCAAATCATTTTCCATAAAAATAGTTAACAAAGGTATATGATTTTAAGTTCAACTCAATAAGAAAAGGCTTCATTATAATCAAATCTATTTTGTTGAAAGCATGACTATGGGTCTTGAAGTGTGATTTAATAAGAGGAGAGTGAATTGTTAAGAATAAAATTTTGGTTTCTTAAAAAAATATTTCAAGATAATATTTAAAGTAAATTTTTAATAATATTTAAAATATATAAAAGTAATTTTTTACAAATTTTAATTTTATTTTAAAACATATTAATTTTTATAAAATTGTGTAATAGAAAAATAAAAAATAATTAAAAATATACACAATCGATTTTTAGATGGTTCAATTTATAAAACAATCCTACGTCCAACCTCGACAAAAACAAGCCAAAACAAACACACTAGAGGATTTTTGTCAAAAGACTGGTAGACTAAACCCTCATAACAAATAAACAATCGAGACAAGTTATTATGATCTTACAATAAAATTAACAAGATAGGCTTCAACGACCTTACAATAAATGGTAATAAAAGAAAAACATTCAGTATTATAAAATCAAAATTAATACAAACAAAACCTTATATTAATGAAATGATTAAAGAGATATAAGTATTTTAATTAAATCAATTAAAAATAAAGAAATTGATTACTAAGCTGATTTGAGTCAGAACAGAATTTCAAGAGTTTGACAAGTGAATAACACAACGTATGGTTGCAATGAAATAGGAACTGGCTGGTAATGACTTGAATATTTTTGCTTGAAATTTTTTTAATCACATAAAAATTTCTTTACAGATTTTCTACAAAAATTCTCCTATTTATAAATATATTCTAATGGCTAAAAACACTTACCAAAAATCCTATTTAGTCGTTACAATTTTTTCAACTTTCACAATATTTTAATTATGAAATTAACAACTAAAAAATCATGGCTAAAATAGCCGTTGCGCATGTTCTGTTAGATCGGAATGATTGTGACCGTTTAATCGCAAAAATTGCAGATCGGATGGATGACAGTAAACTACGATGTTTAGAAATATGAAATTGATCTAGGCCATTAGATCTGAATCGTCATCGGACTGTTGGATTTAGATCCTATGCGCAGCATAAACAAAGACCGTGTGATCGTGAAATGGCACGATTGGACGGAGGATATAATAAGGTATTATAAAAAAGTGGATGAGGCTAGGATTATTCGATCGCAAAATTGCGTGATTGGACAGCTATGGTTCCTCTTGCAAAAGCAAGACGGTGTTTGAGTCCCAAATGGTGAAGTAGAACTTGTAAATGTTGGTTTTATAAGTTTTCGTAATCAATCAAGGTAACTTGTTCGGGGTTGGCTGCCCCTTTGTTCGCTCGAGAAGTCATTACCCTTACAGCCAACAATTAATCATTACCCTTGTGGCCAACATTTCATTACACAATTAATGGAAGAGGAACTAATAACCTGATTCGTGTTATGGGTTCTCAAATCGTTCGTTGTACCGAACGGGTTCGGTAATTTCTTAAGTTTTTACTAATTAATTAAAACAGTTATAACATATTTGTTATTTTTTTCGCAAATTTATTTAAGGATTTCAAAGATATTATTAGAATAAACAATTACGATCAAGATAATAAAAAAGGATGGATAAAAAAATATTAGGAAATCTAAATATTTTTTAAGACAATTAATTTTGATTTAATTTATGTGTCTTTTAATAAATATTTCAATCAAGTTTAACATTCTAATTAAAATATTTAAAATTAAGTTTAAAATTTATCATTTGGTGTTTTGTTATTTCAACAAAGATGATCTTCATGGGATTTAACATTTGTACATTTTCTTTTTTTAGTTCCCGAATATCGGCTACCTAAAATTTGAAAATTTATTTAAACAAATTTATTAAAAATATTTAAGGTTTTTTATCATCAAACAAAACATCATGTTTAGGGGTCAATAATACAACAAGTCATACTTTGTGATATCTACTTCCATCACTCTACTCTTTCATTTTATAGACCCACTTCGTCTATAAAGCCTTTTTTTAGCAACATTGTCAATTTTAGTGTATTATTCTTCTTAGATGATGCAAATTCGTCTTTCTTTGCTATATCCCGCTAAAAAGAATACGTTACTTGGCCATAAAGAAATTTCTTGTTTCTACATCATTTACAATGAACAAGTAATAAAAGGGTGCATAATTTTGAATTTGTCTTGGCGTGTGACATAACCTTCATGCAATCAATGTGGATAAAGTTGTCACAACTAGACTAATTTTGTTCATATCAATAGGTGTTGTGCCCTTATCTATACTCAATTCCTTTTCGATATTTGTTAATGATGCCGTTTAGGGTGTTAGAGAGTGCTTGCCCGTGTCAATCTCTGCACTATGGTTACTTTTCTCGTCCGAGTATGCATTTATTGATACTTATACAATTGTTTTTTATGGATTGTAACATCATTTGTCCTAATAATATTATACTTTATTAGATTCTAGAAATGGTGTCAAAATTATCTATATTATGTCCTATGAAGGAGCACCTTGTATTTGTGCCATGAATCTTCACACAATATATATCCAATGACGCTTAAGTGGTCTAGATGTACTTTCTTTCCCGTCAATCCTTCTTTAGGTAACTTGAAGTTTATTGTTACAAATAGAACCCTAGTTCCCTTAGTTGAACAAATAACTTGTCATACTTATGGCATTTGTTTTGAATGGATTGAACCATTCATTATATGCAGTTTAATGCTCTTAGCACACTCATTTATGGTATTGATCATTCACTCCATTTTGTTGTCACGTTTTCGAAATATCTTCATCATTCGGATCCCATGAGCACTCCAGAACTGAAAGAATTCAACTTTTATTGTTTTTGCTACCAATATGTGATTATAAAATCTTGATTGAACAGTCAATTTTCATCTGTTCTTTTGCCTTCCATTTCTTGAAAGCATCAAAAACATCTGAAGTTTTCTTTAGGAGGTAGAATCAAACCTTTATAGTGGATTAAACAATGAAAGGTAACATGTTGTTTTATTTTGATATTTGTATTTAAGAGACTTTCTAAAAAATACATCTGTTTCTAAATATTAGCTTTCTTTTTTATTTTGATATCACCATGCCTGATTCAATTTTCTGCCTTTATTCAATGATTTGATGGATTTTTCTTCTCCTAAAAACCATGGATGTCTTTCTTTTTTTTCTGTCTAATGGCTGAACCTATTTATATTTGTTGTATTGGATGATTTAGAATTAGAAGAATCAACTAGTCTTTGTGTAATTATTATGTGTTCTGTTGAAGCCATAGATAAGATATATGTGCATTATCAAGCTTAAATGATACATTTCACCTTCGAACTAAGATCAAGACATTTACTCACTTCAATGAAAAAGAATAATTATTTTCTTTTGTAATTACACCTATAGTTTATAATTTCTTTCACTCCATCAAGAAGAGTTTCTGCTTATATGATGCATAATACGAGTAAGGCCCAATAGATTTTCTAATCTTCAATGTGAAATTCTCCAGGCTTCACCTTTGTATTCAAGTCCTGCTTTGTTAGCTGAGCATCCTCCAAGGGAAGGTTATACCAATCAAAGTCACCGAATCAACAGCTCATCTTCCAGGCTTCCATTTTCAATACATTCAGGTGAAACTGGTTATAGAAGCTACGAAGGAACTTCAAATATCAATCCAAGATACGTGTTCGATCGCATTCAAAGCTTCGACATGACCCCAGTTTCATCACAGAAATGTGAAATTGGAAGAGATGAACTTTATCAACAAGGCATGTACATCGACTGTAACACTCCTGGAAGAAACTCCTCTGGTTTTGGCGCAACGAGTTCTTATGGATATTCACCATCTTCAACCTCTTATGGTGGTCATTATGATCCATGGAATCAGTCACCTTATGGTATGTTGTTGTTTACCATTTCTTTCGTAGTGTTAACTTTAAATACTTAGTTTTGATATGTGCGATCGTTTTAGCTTATGATGCAGGATCTCCTTTTGTGGCTGAACCATCTGGTGCATCTCCGAGGCCTTCGGGCATTGCTCGAGGTGGTCGACCGCCGGTGGTTTACTCGCCTCCGTCATGGCATCGTCGATGAAGAAGGAATGGGTGGGCCTTGTGCGTGTGTTATTTTGATGGTTTTCTCTATACATTTGACTGTAATGTTTAGCCCACTTGGCCTGTTCTATTTGATAGTAGTTTTTGTGATTAAAGATAAATAAATAAAAGTTATAAAATTTATTTTATAATTTTTTTTTTGTATTTTTAAGATTTGAAAGTAATAAAAATAGCTGTTTTGCACGTGTTAGATGACAGAAAATTTAAAAAAATATAAAAATAATTTTAAATTTTACTAAAAAAAACTCATATTCCCATAAAATAAATCGTTCAGTTGTTCTTGGAAGTGATATAAATGGGCGCCCGTCCACCCTTATCTTCTCCACTGCTCAGTGGTACTGCTGTTTTGCGATGGAGACGATGAGCTCCACGTCTCTCCACGTCAAAACCCTAAAGAAAGTCTCGCCAGGGTCCTGCTCCCGTAGCGCATGGCCGATGGCTCCGACCTCGATGCTGACGCGTCCAGCCCTCCCATTGCCGTGCAGGCCTAGCCATTGGAAGAGTCTCTCCTTCCGCCGCCGTTCGTCCTTGATTCAACGGGAGGCGGTTGCAACGGTGCGGGCTATGGCGGTGGACGGGGACTACTCGTCGAAGAGGAGCAGCAGCAGCAACGAGCCGAGGGAGACGATTCTGCTCCCTGGTTGCGACTACAATCACTGGCTCATCGTTATGGAGTTTCCCAAGGATCCCGCGCCCACGAGGGAGCAAATGATTGACACCTATCTCAACACCCTCGCTACGGTACTGGGAAGGTAAAGTCTTTCGTTTGTTGATAGTTGGGGTAGACGGCTATTTGCTCCTTTGGTTTTTAAAAGCTTTATGATGCATCTATTTTATGCTGGGTTCGCCACTGGCTCTGACACAGCTCTGTAGTCTACTTTTTTGTTTATTCTTTTGCATTGCATTTGTCTTCCGGTTATTATTTGGGTAATTAGTTTTAACTCTCAATAACAAAAGAATACAATAAACTTTAAGAATATAGTTTTCAAAGAAACAACTTAGAAATTCTCAATCTATTGCTCCTTAAGAACACTCAATCTATTTTAAAAGTAGACTGTAAAAAGAATAAAATGCTAAATTATTTTATTGAAAGTATTAGGAGAATTAGTCCTATTTTGAGAGTTTGACATAGTATTAAAGTGTTAACAAACAATTAAGAGCATAATGTTTAGACTTAATCTTTTTGGTTCATGATATCAATTTGATGATGAATTGTGCTAGTTTATAAACTGTTAATAGGATCTATTGATAAATAGTTAAAAAAAAAATTTATATCTATTTAAAAAAAAAGAATTTTTTTTATCAATATAGGCATCTTTCTCAAGATGCAGAAAACTATGATAGGTGAGAGTGCTTAGTAGATGCAACCTTTTATTATCACTAATTTTTTATGGTTGGGAAGCATTAGTGGACTAGATACCCTTGCCCTGTTGTTTAGATGGTTGTGTTGGCTTATATGTTCATGTGTAAAAGATTAGATTTTCATTATTGGTGGCACAGCTAGTTGTCATGATATATCTTAGTTGCCTTTGTTTTTTATGTTTCCATTTATAAGAGCTAAAAATAGCTTACAAGCTTATCGTCCTCCACAGTCCCTTGATTCTGATTTCCTTCATCTTCTCTTTAGTAGCTTTTTCCTTCATGCTACATCTATTGTCTCCTCTATTGTCATTTTCCCCCAGCATTCCCCACCTTATCTTTCACCGTCTTATGCTTTGGTGCTAATACTAAGACAAAGAAGCTCTTAGGAGATTTCTTTGTTTTCCATATCATCATGGCAGTGGGCACTTAATTTTGAAGTATTTCAACGGATTTTCTAGAAATTCATCGATAATGGTGGCCACAATTTGTTTTTGTTAAAACTGACTAAATCCATATATTTATAGCTAAAATCAATTCCTGGCTTCATTTTTGGAGTGCATTTAGAGCTAACTTGAAATCATAGATGTGGATTTTTTTTTGTTGATCCTTTAAACTAGGCAATTTTTTTTATTTCAATTATGTTGTTCTATATAGAAGTAATATTTATTTAAGAACCCCTTGGCTAAATTAGAGTGACATACAAGAGCAAGTCAAGTTTTGTGTATCTTGTTGCTTAGGGGCAATTAGAGCTAATTTTTATTGAAAAATGTGCTCGCAAATTTCATCATCTAATATTTTTGCTGCGTATTTTATCTCTTTTTTACTAGGTTGATCAATTATCGCATTTCTTGGCAATATTTGATGATTGCTAGTTTTTTTTAGCATATTACCATGCTTGAACTCATTAGCATAGAAGTTATCATAATGAAGTAATTTTGCATGCATAATAACAATTCTTGTATATTGTTGTTTGAATATACTTGATTACATTATTTCCAAGGTCACCCATGCTACATTTGGCTAGATCACCATTTGTTGATTGCCTTTTTTAGAGTTTTGGTTCATGAATACCAACATATTCCAAATGTTCATGAGTGAGATAATTATCATGCTACAGGATGTAGTAGTTATATTGGGATCTCGATAGATGTGATGCTACTCATTAGTGATGTGTATCTTAGCTCGGGCCTTAGGTAAGAGAGATGATTGAAATGGTGTGGTGAATACTTAATTCTTGGGTGGCATATAGAAACCTTAAGGGCCCTGTAGAGTTTGCCACTTTAATGATGGATATAGCACATTACATGCATGTTCTTATGAATGTTCTCTATTTCTAGCTTTTAAAAGATCATCATTCACTATAGGAAGAGATTAGTTATGGTCATTGGCATAGTAACACAATTTGATTATTGGATAATATTTGTTAAATTTTTAATTTTGAAAGATGTTGGGTTACATTACTTTTCAATGAGGCAAATGGGTTCTACCACGATCAAGAGACCATGAGTTCTACCCAAAAGTGAGTGATCTCTATTGTTGTTTTTGAATAATTAGATGTATTTATGTGTAAGAAAGAATTATTGGTTGTATATTTCTTTGATGGTGAAGTTGAAATTGAAGTGAAAAAATTTATAAAGCACATTTTAGACATTTGAATAGAATTTAGTAAGGGTGGAATTAAAGTGTAGAGAGAGAGAGAGAGAGCGTGATTCTTATAGGTTAAGGATGATCAAGAAAGAAAAGAGAAGTATAGAAAGTGAATTATATAGTGTTGCATGTCATCTTTTAAATTGAACATTTGGAGTTATATTTATAGTTGACAAAGTTAATGACATAAGCTAAGCTTATTTTTGTTTATAAAGAATTACAATTGCCATTCTTTTATTCAGTTATAATGGTTTAATTATCTAGGGTTGATGTGGCTAAATTATTTACAACATTTAAGGTAAGTGCTTTATTGTTGATGATGTGTTAGAATCGATTATGACCTCAGTTATTAATGATGTGGCCAAATCAATTATAATCTTTAAACCTATCAAAACTTGGAGCAGTGAATATGAATCTTGCATATCTAGTGTTTGTTTAAAGATGCTAGATATTTGTTGACAAAGAGTCTAGTCTCGAAAAGTTAGCTTTAAGGGAAATGTCTCGAGGTACTATCCTCAAGGTTTTGGTGTCGAGGGATTGGCGTTGAAGGTCTGGCATCATGAATATAGCCTTAAGGGGCTTGGTCACGAGTCATTTATGCTTGCCATGTGGTTCTATTATGAGGATTGTTAGAGGATTGCCCCTTTATTGACACGTCATTGAGATCATTGTTTTTGCAACTTTATTGTTGTATGATATTTTTGCTCCCTTCCAATTATTTTTTTTGTAGAATTAACAGATTTTTTTGTCATTATTTCAGCTCAATTGGTAGTCAACATGGTGGTAATCATTTTTACCTCTAATGATGTTTTTGAAAAAAATAATATGAAATGATTTATAAGAATTTTATTTAAGTTTGATATGAAAGAGAATCTCACCTATGTCTGGTTTACCTGCCTTAAAAGATGAGGTGGATGAAAATGCTTTAGATAGTCCTCTTCCCATGTTTATTGAAGGCAAATACATCTTCATCTTGGGGTTTCAATAAAAATTAAAAGGTTCTTTGACTGCCCGAAAGACTAGCTGAAGAATCTTCCTCTATAGCTGATTGTGATGAAGAAATTCTTGTCACTTTTCACACGCTTGCACATGTTGATGAGATTTTAGATTTTTAATTAGACAGGACTTCCAACTTTGTCGGTTGGAGCATCAATACCTAGTGCAGAAGGTGGTTTGAGAGGATAAATTCAGTATTACGGTGAAGAGAAAATTCACTCAACTAGTCTCAAGGGTCAAGCTTATGATGAGAGACTAAAGGCAACCAAAAGTTAGAAGAGAAAATATAAAGAAAAGGCTCATCTATCACAGTGAAGAAGAGGAAGCTAACCCTCCCCTCTACGACCTCGGAGCTCTGTGGAGAAGAGGAGGAGAATTTGCCTTTTTCATCAAGATGATGAAAAATATAACCCCTACCCCCTACAGGGGAGAGGAGGACAAGAAGCATAAAGAGGTCCTTGAAAAATGCCTCGGCTCTCTTTCGCTTGGGAAGTTTGTGGTAGAAATGCTCTTTGAGTGATTTTTGTTGAGGCTTTTAGTCATGAATTAGGTTATTTGTCATGACTAGACATGTATGATGTTGAGAAACCTCGAGTCAGTCGGAGAGGTGGTCCACTTCGCATTCATTCAAGTCTCAATTTATGATGATTCAAAGAAGTTTGATATTTATTTCTTGAAGTAGCATTGTGGAGGCACCCATGACAACAAATTCAACTTTGTCTACAGCAGATTTACATATAATGGGAGGTAAAAGAATTCTTTGTTTTAGATAATGTTTTTATTGTATCTTAAATGATAATTTTTTTGTAAGTGAAGAGGATGCTCAAACCATAAAGATGGGTGAGACTTCAAATATATTAGAGATCAGAGCTCAAGGCCTAGAGACATAATACTTGACGTGCGTATGTCCAAGACAATATGGAAAAAAGGGTGTAGTCCACATATTTGTAGATTATGACAAAGAGCCAAAGGGAAATGTGGGATGGGTTTCTATCAGCTTAACTAATCTAGAAAATGGAGGTATTTTCTACAAAATCCTTTTCCTAGATTGTGCTAGCTTTTACATTGGCAAAGGATTGAAGAATGCTAAACTGCCAGCTCATGCATACCAATTGCCACGATACAATGTGTTAATTGCTCCTACCTTAATCTCATACCAAACTGTTAAAGACTTGAATCAGTGTGGGAATATGTTAAATTCTATCATCCGTCATCTTGTTGTTAAATAGTTAGCAAATTACTTACATGTATATTGTTTGATGTAATGCAAATTACTGTTGATGTCCTTAAACTTGGTATGAAGCTTGGGTTGATTGAAAACTTGATGAGAGGATCACAAAATAATTGGAGAGAAATATAGTTTAAGATGCACACATGTTGAGGATAACTAAGCAAAAAAAAAAAAAAAAGAAGTGAAAGCGAAGAAAAAATTCTTCTCTATAAAGGAAATTTAGCTAGATTGAATTGGATTTAACTAGTTTGAATTATATAGAGTTCTATGTTATCTTTTGAACTATGGACTTAGGGGATCTATTTAGAGTTGAAGTTGATGATATAGATTAAGTTTACTTTTGCACGTACAATTGTTATATCGTTATTAAGTTATAATAATATAAATATCTACAATGGATGTGTGTCTCTTGTTAATTTGGCCAAGTTAGTTATTATTGATGATCAAGAAAAAAAAAGAAAAGTGCAAAGAAAGAGCTCTTCTCCATAAAGGAAATTTGGCTAGAGTGGATTGGATTTTACTAGCTTTAGTTATGTAGAGTTCTATGACATCTTTTGAACTATGGACTAAGGGGGTCTATTTATAGTTGAAATTGATATAGTTTGAGTTTACTTTTGCATGTACAATTATTATATCGCTATTCATGTATCATGATATAACTGTTGATGTGTATCTCTTGTTGATCTGATTAAGTTAATTATAATTGATAGGTAGGATCTTACTTGTTTATAACGTTGTAAAGTCAATTAGAATTGTTAAGTAGAAACCTAACTGTTGATGATGTGATTGAATTAATTATAATTATTAAATTTGTCATCATGATAAACATGAATTCCACATGTTTAGTTTGTGTTTGAAGAAGCTGCCTAATGAAGACCATGGTCTCAACAAACTAACTTTGATGAAATGACCTCAAGGGAATAGCCTAAATGAACTATGTTGAAAGGTCTGGCCATGAGAGAGTAGCCTTTGAGGGTTTGTGTCGAGGAACTTGGGTGCGAGCTGTCCGACACATGGCTGTGTTCTGAATTAACAGCCTAGTTTTGAGGACGAAATGTTGCATCTTCAATAACAATGGGAATGACATTGAATGCATACTATGCTTAAAATTGTATAAAATTATTTTCAATAGAAATTGGGATTGACAATAAGAAGCTCAAACATAAAAATCTTTGACTATTAATGAGGATAATAGCATGTCAATTTGCAAAATTTCATATATTTTTAATTGCATTTGCCAATGTAAAAAATAATGTGAAAATGGTGTTTACGTGATAAATTTCTATGACCATTCAAGTTTGGGCCCTTGACACAATAGGACAAACATCAAGTATAAAAAAAATACTTGTCTAAAAACATGCCCCTGAGGAAGTTAAGAAGTACAGTTGTTCAAATATCAGGTGACCACCCTTATTTAATTAAAAAGCCATGGCCAGAATCATTTGAAATGCTGGTGATCTTTCCTTTAGCATTTTCTTTAAAACAAAAAAAAATGCTGGAATGATCCATTTATTGTACGGTTCCAGCTAATTTTGTTTTCTGTTTTCTGGCAATGGTGTTCATCTTTTTATTTTCTGATTTGAATTAAATTGAAGATAATATTCATTTTAAAATGTCTGTTATATTAGGCCTAGAACTTTGAAAAACACGATTTTATAGAAGTTTACATTCTGGCAATGTCATCTTTTGTGATGTTTTTTTTTTATACAGTACATCAGTTGTCCTGGTTACATCACTTCTTTATCATCTTTTTTGTAAATTGTCGTTTTGCCTTAAATTCAACTCATGCTATATCTTTTTTGCAGACGCTGCATTTTCTTTTCATTTCACTTCTCATTATAACCACCATGAAAGAAAGTATTGTAGCAGTGAAGAACAGTGAATGATATTTTGACATTTTTTATATTATCACAGCATTTCACTATTCCACATTATGTGAAAGAATAGTTTTGGTTTTGTTTTAATTCGTCTACATAATATGCGTTTGGGATTTCATTCCATGATTGAAGGCTGTCACATGAGTAATCCCTAATTTTAAAAGAAGTTTTTTTTTTTTTCTTCCTTTTGTGGACCTATCGTTTATGCAGCATGGAGGAAGCTAAGAAGAACATGTATGCTTTCAGTACCACTACTTACACAGGCTTTCAATGTACAGTTTCTGAAGAAACATCTGAAAAATTCAAGGGTAAAACCTTTTTCATTTCCCATGTTCATATTACTGTCTTGAATCAGCAGATGTTTGATCATTTACAATTTACATGTTTCTTTTGCAGGATTACCTGGCGTTCTATGGGTTTTACCTGATTCCTACATTGATGTGAAGAACAAAGACTATGGAGGTTTGTTGTGATATTTTTAAATATGAGTTCTTAGGTTCATCTTCTTTAAGAATTACTCAACATTCAAAGTCTTTCTTTTCAATGAAGGTTTCAACAGATCCAACCCTAACTTCCATTCTTGCATTCCCCATCAAATAATTATGCTGATTACTTGCAAAAATGATTCTTAAGGCCACTAAACGTGTTGTTAATCCCTTCTTTAGGTGATAAATACATTAATGGGGAAATAATTCCTTGCAAGTACCCTACATATCAACCCAAACAAAGAAGCACGTCAAAATATGAAAGCAAGAGATATGTGAGGCCAAGAGATGGCCAGAGGCCAAGACAGGGAACCCCTCAACCTGAGTCGGCATCTTCATGAAGTAAACTCTAAAGAAGATTATAAACTCATGCTTGCAACAATTTTTAATGAAGTATTAACCTACCTTCCTTTCTTTTTTATGGAATTTCATGCAGCTATGTTATGTGATGCTTTTTTGGAGCTGGATGTAACTTAGTGCTTAATGGCAATATTACAGAAAAGTGCTCAAATCCTATCTTATGAAAAAGATTGATGCCATCGCAAATGTGTAGGTTGAGAACATGAGAGATGTATGTTGACTTGATGATACATGCTTAGCCTTTTATTGCATTTACCCATCTGACATTAGTTCTTTAATCAAGTTATGAGATATTCCTTCTAATTTAAATTGTGGTTTTTGCATGAATACTGAAGTGTGATCAAAACAGTATTTTTCTATTGTTGTCAATTTTTAATTGCCATTACAAATAAACAAATGCTTTTTAAACAAATTTCCAAACAAATTATTAGTTTTATGTTACATCTGAAACAAAAGAGGCCCTTTGAGACGTGACTTGGGCATGATGATGTATAGTACATTTGGCATGCAGTGTTAAAAATCTAACATGCAGATGCTATGATAGCACTTTTTGGAGAACAAAAAACATCATTGTTGTCTTTATTCTTGTCTCTGATCCTCTGTTTTAAGCAAAGCATTTCAATATTTATGGTTTGCTTTAATCTTTGATATGAGTTTTTGTTTCATTTATGTTTTATTTTAGATTTTTTTATATGTAATTTTATAATAATTCATCAATTTTAATTTTGTAATCAATGTATATATGTTATATTTGGCTTCAAAAATACTAGAAAATGTTGAAAATGACAAGAAAATATTTTTACAAAATGGTTAAATTACAAAAAAAAAAAAAGGGTATCTTTCATTTTCTATTTCTAAATGATTAATTTAATTTATATATTACAATTATTTATTTATAGTTTGATTTGACATTTGCAATGTGAAAGAAGAGACCAATTGAACAAAAGTAATCAATTAAATAATTTTATAATTATTTTTTCACTCCCAAAATAGGTATGTCATTTGAAGAAATTTTCAATAATTCACTCAAATAAACATATTTGTGAAATTTATAGTATGTTGATTCAAATATATTGTTGGATGATTTACTATATAAATATATAAATATATATATTTAAATATATAATAATATTAATATTAAAATGTTACTATAAAAAGGTTGGATTAATAATAATATTTCAAAAGGACAAAAAATAATACATGGATGGTCCCCCCAAGCCAGGGTTTCAAAAGCAATTCCTATCGAAAAGAATCTTTTGCCAAACTGGCACATAAAATAAATATTAGAAACACGAAATCTTCCCCGCATTCGAATTCAAAAGTGGCTTTTCTTTATTTGTTTCATGTCCAAAAAGAAGCTCCAGCCAATCCTCGTTGGATTCACTCAAATAAAGAGGAAAAAATAAAAAATAAAAATTAAAAATAAAAAGGAAAATAAGGGGCGTTTCGGTCCCCGCCGTCCTCGTCAATACGCCCATTCGGCTCCTTCAAAAACCCTCCCAAAACCTTCTCTACGCCTTCCGCTGCCCCGTCCAGATGGCCGAATCCCGATGTCGCGTCGGATACCTGGTGCTAATACTAGGGTTTTCCCTCTTCCTTTACGCCGCGGCCAGAGGGGGGTCAATCCACGATCTCCTGCGGGATCATGGCCTGCCGGCGGGTCTGCTGCCCACGGCGGTGAGGTCCTACGACCTGGATCGGGAATCGGGGCTTCTTGTGGTACATCTCGACCGCCCGTGCTACGCCAGGTACGACGGGTTGGTCTTCTTCAACCAGACGGTGAGGGGTAATCTGAGCTACGGCGGGTGGAGTGGATTGGTGGGGCTTTCTCAGGAGGAGCTCTTTCTGTGGCTACCGGTGAAGGAGATCTTGGTTTCGGATCCTTCTTCGGGAGTGATTCTATTCGACATCGGAGTCGCGCACAAGCAGTTATCGCTCTCGCTGTTTGAGAAGCCGAGGGATTGCAGCGTGGGAGGGGAGAAAGAGGAAAAGCTGTTCCCCAGAGAATCAAACAAGGTCAGTATCGTGCAAAATGCACAATTTTCATTTTGGATCGTCGACGGAATCCTGCTCTTGATCTCTAAATTCAACCGCGAAAAGATTGGATGTAGATGATTAGAATTCCAAGGCGGGAAGATACTTCGTGGGTTTGATGGGTTTCTTCCCCTTGCCCTAAAAATGCAATTTTTAATCATTCTACGATTTCAGGAATCTAAGCTTGAAATATCTGATTTTGATTTCTGGGACAGTTTTTTTTCTTTCAAATCATCACTTTATTCTTCTAACAAAGAATGATTAGGTTCACTTGTGTGCCTTTCCAGGGACTGGACGACATGAAATAGGATTCCAGGAGCAGAGGTGAAGGAAGAAAAGATGCTTCACATTTTTAATTCCTGGCATCGTCCATTTGTGATCTACTTGTGTTCTCTTCTCCCTTCTCGTGAGTGGCACTTCTTATAAATGATGAGATCACAGTTATGTGTGTATAATAAATGGCTAATGTCTCAGTTTAAAGTTCTGCACAAGGTTTTGAGTGTATGGCGTTTTTTTAATTAAAGTAAATTGTGTTTTTCTTGTCTTACAACATCATATATCTGTTTAAAGTGAAGTTTTTTGTATTTGATTTTTTTTTTTAAAAAAAAGTTTATATAGTTGTTTGCATCATCATTTAGTTGTCACTTTATCATTCATGATTCAGCTATGATGAATTAATTCCTTATACTTCATCTGAGGAGAACAGCAACCTAATTCTGAGTTAGGGATTAGGGTTAGGGTTAGTAATTGATTTATAGAAATTGGCCTTGATTTAACGAAGCAGCAAGCTGATAGAAGAGAATAGAATGAACTTAGTACTAAAATACTAATATAAAGCCCAGAATTAGTTACAGCAAAAAACTGCACAAATAAATGAAGGACAAATAATACCAACATTGGCATATTCCTTACAATTAGGACTAAAGGACTATAGAAAAAGGCACACTTGTCACGATTTATGGCCTAATGTTAAAAATAATCATCACATGAAAATAAAAATTAACTATTTTTTATTTTCATTTAAAAAAAAAATTGATAACCTTTTTAGGATTAGTTGTGTCAAATGAACAATACATGAAACGTCTTTTATATTATACTGTTTGGCATAACCTTTTAAGAAGATGACCTATTTCACCTACAAGATGCAATAAACACATGGTTAAGTACAAATCACATCATTCACTATGTGAACTCACATTTCAAACAATGATGCTTTAATCACAATCTCCTTCAATATCTTTATCTTTGCTTATTAGTTATAATATCTATATCAATCATACTATAATTCTTTAATCCTAAAGAAATTATCCATCCCTGGTTTTGTGTCTGCAGGAAAGGAAACTGGAAACTAGGTAACAAAAACAAAAAAAACATCATCTTATATGCATCATAAGAATGATGTTTTAATCACAATCTCCTTCAATATATTTATCTTTGCTTATTAGTATATCTATTGTTAGTTACAATCTCTATATCAATCATACTATAATTCTTTAACCCTAAAGAAATTATTAATCCCTGGTTTTGTGTCTGCAAGATAGGAAACTGGAAACTATGTAACAAAAACAAAACACCAACATCTTTATATGCATCATAAGAATAGATATACCAATAAGCAAACAAGTTCACAAACCCCTTTGCTCTTTAATCACTCAACTTTTGTAGCTGCTTTCTGTTAAAATGCATAAGACAAGCAAAAGTGTGCTAAACATATTCCTGTAGATATTTACATGTTTAGGATTCATGCAAGGGCACAAAAAGATTCCAAACATAGGCAAAGAACACAGATCCCATGCAGGTGCTTCCCTATATGTAATCTGGCCCTCTGAAGTGCTCCAGGTCAGGATGAGTATCAGCACCTGGTCTTCTTGGCTGCCTGCAGAGTATTTTGGTTATGTTTGATGACAATATTTGCAAATTGAAAAAGATGTTTGTAAAAAAAATATTTTATATAAAAGAAATAAAAATTATTTGATGAACTTCCAATTCTTTTGAAGTTGTAAAGAAAAAAACTCATTTGAAAAAACTGTCACTACAATACCAGTCACCAAATAGTATAAACTAAAAGAGCTTTTGAGTTGCATGATAAGCTTTTCTTTCAATGAGGAACCAAAGTACAAACCTTACAAATCGTGAAGGCTCGAAACCGGGGACATCGGGCGGACCATATGGATCGAATCTAGCACCTGGGGGCACACCCCTGCCTTAGCATAGAACTGCATTAGGCTTTTTTCTACAAAGAATGCTATATAAAATAACAGCCCTAATGCTATGATATGAAAATTAAAAAGAGTCATTTTGCTCACGGAATTCCACCAATGTTTCCAGGCCGTACACCAGGGCCGAAAAATCTGGGATCATTTGGTCCTGGGCCAAAAAATTCTCAAGTATTAAGAAACCATGGTATTTTATTATAAGAAACATTAAGTTTTATACAACATACCAATAAGCATGCCTCCTCCCATCCCTGATCCCCTGCACAAAGTTACTTAAAGATGAGAATAAGAGTATGTGTAATTGTGAAGGGAAGGATTATAAGTTGGGAAGAGAGGTTGCACCTTTCTGGGTAGAAACCAGCACCCGGTCCAGGATAGAGATCATCATTTCCAAATGGACCAACAGGAGGATAAACCAAACTATCAAACAAGAATGTAAATGGAAAGAATGAGAACAGAACTTTAAAACAATGAACTGAAAATGTTTTGCTTGCAGCATTGTACTTCAACTTGGAAACACTGTTCAATGTTTATATTGCAATCCACTTGCTTAGACCAAAGACTTCTTTCTCAATATGGCATTTTCTTCTCCTTTCTATTTTACTTATCTTTTATGACAGCTGGTAAAACTTGACGATTTAAAACCAACTGAACAACTCAACCCTCTTCCCTCCTAACCCACAACTCCATTTCTCTTTTTTTTTACGCCCAAATATCCCTTTTTTTAATGTTCAAATAATTGAAGTTAAACCTAAAAATCAACTTGCTAGGGTGTAGTAAGAAATGAGCAATTCATACATTTTCTTTGATGAATACAGCTTTAGGTACTTTATTTGACAAGTTAATGACAGTGATGAATATCATAATTCATAAAAAAAAGTGTTAGTAGGCCAACAAAATTAATACATTAGATTCAATCATTGATATTTAGGTAAGAACAAAAATACAAAGAAAGTTGATATAATTTTGAATTTATCAAGCTAGAAATAGAATCGGTAAAATTAGGGATGAAATTTTGAAAGAATAGGCATATAATATTAGGAGGATTGGAGATCAAATCATAGAATTAAAGTTAGTTAACTATCAATGTTGTTTACAATTATACAACCCATATAGCACTAGATTTTAATGTTAACACAACATTTTTAAAACGATTCGAAAGAGCTACTATGACAGATCTTTCCATGTGGAAAGATTTTTATTAAAAGAGACAAATGAATAAGGGAAGAAAATTAATTCAAAGACAAAAATGATAATTATAAGCTCAAAGATGCTAACAAAGGTAAACCAATTAAAAAATTTGTTATAGAATTTGATTTTATTATCATTAATAACCTTCTTTTAAAAATAAGAACCTTAGTTTAGTTAAACGAGCAGAGTTTATATGATAAAAAATGATTAGTTTTCTATAAGAAAAAAAATGATTGTCTAATTTGTAAATATTGTAACATCATATCCATGGAATATTTCAGCAATCAATATTAGCTACTAATCTTAGATGTCCACATTAAAAACTAAAAGAGAATGAAATAATCAAAACAATACTCTAGAATTTGTTAGTGGAATCTCAAGGATAAAAATAAAAGTTTATCCAAGAATAGCCTTAGAGTCATGTCTTGAGATATCAGTGAAATAAACCTTATGTCAGATAATACTATTAATTACAATTGTATATAACTAACAATATGTTTGGAGAATCTAAAAGATGTGCACTAAATTATAAAAAAAAATTATAGTGATGAAAAAAAAAGTACAAGATAAAATTTAAGTTCAAAAGTTTTGTTAAAAAACATAATTGCATTGTAGAAGTTAGAATTAATACAAATATAAAATAGAAAGATGAGAGGATAAAAAAGTAGTAATTGAAATTAAGAAATCAAGCTTTGAAAAAATATATAAGAAAATAGATACTAAAATGATTAAGGACATAAACTTTTCAAATTAAGAAAGAGGAAAACTAAACATCTAAATTAAGCCAATGCATCAAGAATAATGAATATTGATATTGTCAACAAATAACTACCATGAAAGTATTGAATAAGATGAAATGTAAATGAAATTATCAAATTTCTTATTACAATTGGACTTCATTAAAAGTCTACTTTAAGCCTAATTATTTTGCATTAATTATGAATGCTCTCATGGGTCCAACCCAAAAGTGCTATATGTATGCTTTTTTGTTGATGATATCATATTTGTTGATAAAGCTAGAGAACGAATTGAAGCCAAACTCAATTTACAAAAAACAATTTCAAAGATAAAGAAATTTTATCTTAGTAGATTCAAAATTGATTATATAGGATACAAGTTTAGCTAAAGTAAGAGCACGGATGGTTAGATATTATAGTTGATATTTCATTATCCTAAGTATATAATTCAAATGATGGTGCAGCTAATCAGAATCTTAATAAAAGGATCCAAACAAGATGGGTGAAATGAAGGACTATAGCATGTTTCATGATTGAAACAACACGTCTCCAATTAAAGAAAAATCTTACAAGATTATCATAAGATTGACAATATTATATAATGTAGAAAGTTACACATTTTAAGTCCAAAACTATAAATAAAATAAGTATTGTTAGAGAATAATATGTTAAGATGTACAAGTGACAATACTCAAAAAGATGTGATAAATAATACATATATTATAAAAAAGGTTATCTCAGATTGAAAATCAATATGGAAAGTCAACCTAGAAAGTTTCAAGATTTAAGTATATTAAATGATAATCACTTGAAATTTTTTTTAAGAGATGTAAGTTATTAAAGTTTTTCTCTATTTGAATTGAAGAATCTAAACCCAAAAAAAGGTATGACAAGTGACCAGTAAAAAATACTCATCATGCCTTGATATTAAAAAAGAGTTAATGGGTAAAGTAAAATTGAGGTCAAAAGATTCATGTAGTTGACTCCATTTGACAGCATTAAAGTTTGATGTTGTGGAGAACCTCTCACCCCCTTTTGAAATGCTCAAATAATTTGAGAATAATAAAATGCTTGAATAATTAGAAAGCAATGATAGGAGAAGAAAATAATAAGTGATGTGAAGGAACTGAATAAGACCGAAAAAAAATATGTTCTGGAAGTAAGAACAATGAAAAAAATATGAAAAATATATATAGAAAAAAGATAAAATGATAGAATGGGGAAAATCCATATTCAACAATGAGCTTATTGCAAATCCAAATGCTGTAAAGCTCTCGCTTTCTTAAACCATGCCAGGGCATTGTCAAACCCAACAATTGCATAAATGATCCTTTAAATCAGCTCTTTGGGAAGCTTCATTGGAAAAAGAAACCATAGCTTCTAATATTCACATTACAACCAAGGTTATTTGAAAATAAAAAGCTAATAATTCAAGCTGAATTATCTTGAGATGATGTACCAAAAGGAGCTTGATCGGTGCAATCTCCAACCCAAAAAAACACCCCTACACTCATAAATATTAGATTGTTACGCCTCTAAACAAAGTTTCTAATCTTTTAAGAGTAAAATAAATGGCAGGCTTATGCCTATTCAAAATGATGAACCCTTACTAAAAGGTGAAAATCTAACGAACAGTCTTTGCTACATTAGTATGAACCTAATTTATTATATTTACCCATATAATAAATTGTTAGACCAAACCCTCTTTTCCTTTGCTTGTTGTTCTTGTACGTAAGTGACATCCTAGAATTATTCCATCCAGTGAAACAGGTACATATTCTGTATTAATGAAAAAAATTTACAGGTACCCATTTAGCAACAGATGCATCACTTGATCAAAGCTAGGGAATATATTTCTCTACCATCAACTAATGTATCAGTGTAATATTAATAACTTTCACGAAGAATTAGCATAAAAATAATATCTGGCATTTGACAAGGACACAAATTGACAGATGCATCACTAGATCAAAGTTAGGGAATATATTTCTCTACCATCAACTCATGTATCAGTCTAATATTAATGACTTCGACGAAGAATTAGCACAAAAATAATGTCTGGCATCTGATAAGGACACAAAAAAGCAGGCGAATCCCAATTAAGGAACTGTTATCAGTTCTTTCAGCAGAACATCTAAAGAAGTGTTGAAAATAAGATTTAAAATTGAATCACCTACCCAGAAGGTATTTGCTGGTTATGCTCGGGGAAATCAACCGTAGGTTCCCTTCCAGGCCTCTCAATTCTGGCACATGTGTACCACAAAAAATTAGTGCATCAAGAACAGTAAAAACAAGCAAGTAAACGGATCGAGCATGCATGATATAGCTGAAATGATAACAGCATGAATTTATGGATCTTTTAACAAACATAAATCTTAATACAAGTAGGTAATAACATTGTGACTTTAAAGTACTAATATGAGGCAGCCTGTCTCAAAGTTAGACAGCATTTAATCTGTTACCCACCTTTTATTCTAAGTTTTAGCTAATTACATGTGTTCATAACTAAATTTAGTGACCAAAGCAGACCATTTCACTTAGCCTTTGCATGCACCGTTCAGAACAAGAATTTAATGATGCAAAACAAAAATTAGTAGTATGAAAGAGCTCATCAACAACCTTAATGAGTGATTGCAGAGAGCTATTAGAATTTTACGATAGACCTCCTATTAAAGTGGAGATATAAAGTAGGGAAAAGTTCAAAATAGCCATCTTTATCCAGCATTATCAAAGTTACAGCATGGAACAACAGGTGTATAATCTCAACATGATGTCAGAGTAATTTCATTAACTTATAATTCTATGATCTGATATGTCCATACTTATAAATACAGTAACACGTGTGGAAACCTCTTCTTCATCCCTTTCAGTTTAATTTTAGGTTGTTTGCTGGCAGATCCCAAGATTAAATATCAGATGAAAACAAGCATGAAGCATGCCCTCAGGGAAACAGATGCTTGTTTCAAAATTACATAATATTCCAAGAGCTGAAGAGGCCAAAACTAATTAGTGTGTGAAAATTCCACAACCCAACTGGATGCAAATTTGTAATGGTTCAAAACAGGCATTTTCATACTCAGTTGATGGTCAGATGATTGATGTGTGACAGGCTAACATTCAATGCTTCAGAACTATTGATATGCCATTCTCCAACAACGGTCAAGATAAGGGAAATTCAAGGACAAGTACCTAGATATTTGCCCATCAACAACATTCTATATCATAGATCTGATCTTCTCCATTCTTCGTTTATGTTCAAACTTAAAGCAAAAGCAAAGGAAGAATTATCAAGATATACTTCAACAAAGTATATGAGCAAGGAACAGTATTAATTATAAAATGGAAGTTACCCCATCTCTAGCACACTTGGATGTTCTTGGCTCCACAAAGATTTACATACAAAGGCAACACAAAGGAGCAATGTGCCTATTTATGTCATTTTATTTAGAAAATTAAAGCAAATACCAAACATACAAGCCACATGTTAGATTGTGCTTCTTGAGAACGAGCTTTCTCACGAACAAACAAACAAGAAAACTCATGAAAGAAAATGACAAATAAAAAACAAAAGAGAAGCTACATGCCTAGCTATTCATGATCCTTATGAAACATGATTTCACAAAAATAAAAAATAAAAAGAAAAATAAAGGAAACCCATGAGAGAATCTTGACAAATAAATAATCAAGGCCTCTACATGAGGGCATGTTGCCGATAACTCTGATCATCAAGAACCATGTTCTCTCGAGAAAAAAACAACAACAAAAACCCACAATAACAATTTCATGAATAAAAAGAATTCTATGGAGAAATCATGCATCCAATAAAACCTTTGCTATCTAGAATTATGTTTTACCAGTAGAACAAAATTTTAAGAAACTACAAAAAAGATCTCAACAAGTGAAACTTCTAATAAAGCAACTAATCACCAAGGAGATATCTAAACAATGTACATAATTTATGTATGCTTCTTGACAATTGGGACTACTCTCAGATCTCAAAAAGAAATTTCTTAATAAAAATATTCAGCAAGTATGATTGAAATAAGACATCAACCCCCTTCATTTATGGAGTTCTTTTTCTTTTGATAGAGCCATCAACCCTTTATGATAACCAATCTTGCTAGTTATATCAGCAATCATCATCTCCAACTTGCTGATTTGGGTTTACAAATTTTCCAAACTGGATTCTCCCAATCCAAAATGATATCCTGAAACAATTGCACCTTAAGAGCTACACCCACCAAGCAGATCCTTCCTTTAACATTTGCCATCTCGGGTAAACCTGTTTTTTGGTGCACCTCGTCTCTCAACAACAAACTTCGAAATTATCATCCCTAGAAACTTCATGTGTAACCTATTCCTCTAGATTTTGATCAAAATGAGTAACTTTTGAAACAAAAGAAGGATTTTACGAGACATTGTCTACCATATTATACAACATTCCTCTCTATTTAGAACAGTCGTTTCAGACTGCCGCTCAACAATATCAAACAGAAATTTAAGGCAAGCAGTTTCAACATCAAAGAACTTCTGTTATGCAAACCTTGCGGATCGAGAACCACTTGCAGGCCCAGAAGTCTCTTCCTTTGGCTCGATCTTCTGCAGAACATTGGTATTCAAGCTCTTCAAAAGTGCTTCGAGGTTTTTATACATCTCTCCATAATTAGTCTTCTGCCCAACGTCATCAGTCAAGTAATCTTTCACACTGAAAAAACAAGAAAAATAAATAAATAACAAAACAAGACAAACATCTGGTCTGAAAAAAAAACTCAGAAATTACTTGATTTGTAGATGAAACGGTTCCTTAAGCCCGTCCTTCAGCTCTGCAACATCAACCATCAGGTAATCCTCCACAGGCAAACACTTTACAAGGACCGCCTTCTCCGTGCCACTGTCCGACTTATAATACACAAATCCATAGGCATCATCCAGTTCATTCCAACCCTCCGTCCCCACCTCCTCCCCTTCTGAAAAGGGTTCAATTAGAAAACATACAATCGAATAGTTTCAAGATGTTTTGAAACGGAAAAACACATACTAGTTGGAGGATTTTCAGAGAGGGCTCTTTGACCGACGGCTGTGAGAGAGAAGCCGGCGGCGAGAAAGGAGGAGTGAACGGCGAAGGCTATCTTGTCGTGAGCATTTCGGAAGGAGGGGCGAGATGCCCTGATCACCGCCATCAACGAGCTTTCAGACGCCATTTTTCCCCGTCGAAGTCCTGCCAATTTCCCTAAGCTTGAAGAATTTCCAGTACAGCGGTGTAGACAACCGTCAATAGTTTTAAGCTTTTTAATTTATCTTTTATTACCGTTTCTTATAAAAAAATATTATTTATTATAAAAATTATTTCATGCATTCAATCATCCTCATGGATCTTCATAATTTGTTAGTTTTATGTTTGATTTCAAATTTCAAAAAAAAAAAACTTATCTTTATCATTTTTTTTTCAACATAATTTTATTTTTTTAATTTTATTTTATTTTTTAGCTCATAAATCATATATAAACAAGTAAAATCTAAAAATTCTCATATATCTATTTTTCAAAAAAAACAATCAATCATCATTTTTATGATCTTGACCAATATCCATTTATCTCTATATTTTTTATTTTTTTTCTCAATCAATTATTTATTTTAAATTTTAGTAAAAAAGCATAAAAATTCTTCAATAACTTTAATCCTAATTGCTAATAAACCTTAGTTCCTTGTTCAAAACATTTTGTCTTTTCTACTTATACATGCTATTGTTTTTTCAAACCTTCTCAATTGCTTCGAAGTGCTTCATCTTGAGTTCCCTTCAACCTTGCTCTTTTTCTTGATCACCATTATGTTCTTTGCATCTTTCATTTGCTTTAGTATTCTTTCTTCTGATCTTATTATTTTTTTTATTTACATTTACTCTTACAATTATTATTATACAACACACGATGGTGACGAAATACAATATTGAGAAGGCTTCAATATAGGAAATGTTAATGGAAATCAAGGAGAACTGTAAGATAAACAAAGAGAGATCATTTTGGATATGGTTTAAGTGGTCAAAGCAAATCCTATATTTATATCTTAGAAATAAAAAGAGTAAGTTCAAACTAATTAAACTAACATCAAGTAGCACAAATTAAAATAAGATAAAAATTAAAACAAAAGTATGGAAAAATTTACAATCATCTAGAAAGATTGAGAAGTTGTTTAAAAATGATTTGATTTGTTAGAAATAAGATTGACTAAGGATTAAAATTAAGTTTACATAATAGTTGAAAATTATAAGTCCATCTACTTGGAGAAAGAAAACAATAGTAAACTTTTTTTAAATCAAATTATGATCAAAATGAAAATTTCTTAGGACCAATTAAGGTTGAATATCATGATTAAGCTCATTCTAAAAAAATTTGTTTGATCAAATAATTAAATTAATAAAAATAAAAATCTTCTTTCAAGTTTTTAATGATTAGAAGTGTGCCATTATTTGTCATATTATTATTATTATACTATATATGTGATTGTATGAATACCTGATTTAGTCTTGTGACCCAAGAAACTTAATAAATTAATTTGATTATATTCAAATGAATTCATATTCCTATTAGACGTTCCTAAGATGAGTCAAGAATATAAAACACACTTCCAACATGAAATAATGAATAATTTAATAAAACACCCAAAAAAATGATGAATTTGCAATATAACGTAAATCAATTGTCGATATCATGCCATATGCTTTCTCAAGATTCTTCTTCCTCAATCTTAAATATACAATGATTGATATAGAAGTAAGAGTAAGGAAGTTAGAACACTACAAGTGATGTTAAAGGAGATTTGTAACATCTTACGAAGATGGGGAATGAACATGCATTAGTGATAATGTAACAAAATTCATTATAAGAAGTGAGTTTTCATATATAAGGCTTTTATTAATATAAGAATAAATAAATCTTATATCAATTATAGGAGAGTTAATTTTGGATTCTATAAGTTTTGAAATAATGAAGAGTTTTTTGAGAGCAATCTAGACTTTTGTTTCATAAGAACTTTTTGTTTAACATACTGAAATTAGAATAGTTTTAAAATGAGTGACCAAATGAGAAAATCTTACTTGAATAAGGATAATAAACAATTAAATTAGGATAACATTTTATTAGAAAAGCTCGGATGTTACAAAATTTGTGTTAGAAGTAGATAGAAAATAACTTCAAGTAGTATGTCGATATGTTCAATTAAAAAGTTTTGTAGCCATGTCAAAAATTAGATAAGATGAAGGAAACATTTGTAAGGAAGATTTATGATGTGTCTTAAAATTTCAAGGATAATTTTTTTAAATGTAATTGGCTAATGGTTGCTAATTATTTATATTGATAATCTAATAAATATTAAAAATGTTTATTTCTATATAGATATGGAATAGGGAGAAGTTCATAATGAATAGGAGAGTGATCAAGAGAAATTCATGAAATGATACAAATTAAAAACTACCCACTTCAAAATCTACAATAGTTGGTTGCGATAACAACAGATAATAGGAAGAAAGCATGCAGCATTGACATCAACAAATGAATATTACACTATCATAAGATTTGATAAATGCCTCTAAAAATATTTAGTTGTTTCGACTTACAAAATTATTTGAACGAGAAGACAATACAAACTAGAGCATGTAAAAGGAATGTTGGATAGTTTTTTTTTTAAATAAAAAGTTATGATTTAGAAATTAGATTTAAAGAATTTCTACAAAAACTTAGTAGAGAATGTTTAAGAGTTGTGATTACAGAAGAGTATAATCGAGGAAAAAAGACTTAGAGCTTCACAAATTAAGAGTTGCCAAGCAAGAGAAAGAAAACTAGGGAATAGATTAGAAACTTGTCTTTCTTGGGACTTTGTTAGTTCTTTGAATTGACTCCTCTCTTATCTTTAACTAAACCCCGATAGCCTTTTTTGTGGTTGAGTTTGAGTATAAAAAAGAGATAGTCAAAACAATATATTTTCTCCTTTTGTCTCCTTGAAAGGTTTTCTACATAGGACAACACAAAATATGGTTTAGATGGGCACCCATGCTTGTGTGGTGACAATGTTGCATTAATCATTAAATTATCTTATGCTTGTGTGGTGAGATGAACATCTCACATTCATGGTGAACCGTGCTAGTGATTAAGATAGTCATCATTATTAAGTTTCTTTTACTTCACTTATGTAGGGTTAATGTAAGAATTAAGAGTATGATTACAATGAAATATAAGAGAGGAAGGAAGAAGTTATAATCTCATGGAGTCAAAGGTTATCAAGAAAAACAAATTAAGAATAAAAGATTACTCTTGAGTCTCCTAAGAAGAAAAGAAGAATTAAGTGCAAATTGTTTTAAGCAAAAGTAAATTTCATACAAAAAATCACTTTGAGTTATAAAAAAGTATTTTTATTCTAAATACTTTTCATTAAAAATAAAAAACATAAAAAAACTTTTAATCTTTATTCTAAGGCTAAATACTTTTCATTACAAATAAAAACATGAAAAAACTTTTAATCTTTATTCTAGGGCCAATTTAATTGTATATTTTAAAATTTTCAATTTAAAAAATAACAAATTTTATACATTTTCTTGATTTCTAAATAAAAAAATTGTAAAAATTCTTACAATCATAAAAAAAAAAATCTTGTTTTCTCTATTTTACAAGCCATGACGTTTGCCTACATGCTAGATGATCAAATCAAGATATAATAATGACTTCTTAAATTTTATTTAAAATTTTGCTTATTTAAATCTTTATTTCAAACAAATACTTTTCATTGAAAATTTATTTGTATTTTAATTAATTTATATTTTAAAAAATAATATTTTCCTAAACCCATTTCTCAAATCTCAAGGTGCATCTGAAATCCAAATATAAATTAGTTAAAGAAAATAATAAATTTTCTTATATATTATTTAATTGATGTTTTTATATCCGTTCTACGGGTGTGGTGTGAGACAACTAAGCAACGAGCGTTTTAAAAGTTAAAACGATTCCCAATCGTCACCGCTTGATTTATTCCATCTTATCGGGAAGCGCAATCGTCGTCGTCCTCCATCGCCGCCATCTGCTTTATCTTCCACGAGCTGCTCTTCTCTTTCATTTGCATTAGTTTTGAACTTATCACGGAAGGGAAATGGGAGGGGGAATCATCAGAACTGCAGGGAAGGCCGTCGCTTCCGGAGCCTTCCGCTCTCCACTCATAGATGAGGCCGCTAGGCAACAACTACACGGTTTCTCCTCCGTTTTGCCAGTGGCCGGTCCAGAGCCGTGCGTCACCATACTATCCGCCGAGTCGGAAGGGATAGATTCTCCGGCCGCTCTCCCCGCTGCACATTGGGCCCAGTGGGAGCTCACTGGTAATAATGAAGAAATCTTTGGATCAGTTGGTGTCGCTTCAAGGCTGGTATTTGGCCCTACCCCAACTCTTGAGGAGGCGAAACAGGCAACTGCTGACCTGAAGAACTCGTTGGAAAAGTGAGTCATACTGTGTTTTCTTTCTTTACCATTGATTTGCAACATTAGATTCGTGTATAAGACAACTGCAGGCTGTTAAGCTTTTGATTTGGTTGAGTTTGCATTGATGGGATGTGATGGCTGATTGCTACTTATGCCTAACGTTTTTGTTTGACAAAGTCTTTCTGGATGGGAAGAAGAACTAAGATCAAAATTCTTGTTGGTATGGTACAATTGCTAAATGTCAAGTACAAACCAATGCATCAAAACAAGAAAATGTTAAATCAGGATCACTTTGGTTGGAAGGCACTATGATTGTTCTAGAAGTGATCTAGTTTTCTTTGGAGAACATAGTTGTTTATATGCGTTTGTTTACAGAGGGAATTTACCATGTGGTGATGATTCACCATCTATTTTTCGTTGCATGTTAATGTAATTGTTCTCATAATTGTGATAGACTGAGATAAGTCTTTTGGTCACAAACGCATTTATTTTAAATCTTGCCATACAATTTAATAAAATTTACTTATTTTCCAAACAATGATGGTTATGATTATCATTTCATTATATTATTTAAATAGTTCATAAGATCTTTCTATCTTTGCAACATATAATAATTACTTTTTCATATTATGTTCTAATCTAGAAGTCAAATGATGGTCTTATCTATTTCTTCAAAATAAGTGTTTTTAGATAGACATTGTCAAACAAAAAATTTTAGTAATACTTAATCATAAATCTTTTAATCTTATTTTTTATTAATCAATTTAATATTTAACAATAATTTTGTTAAACACAACTTAAGTATCCTAGCATTCAAGTGCTTGGTAGATGGGTTCTTTTGCAGAGTTTGTTTTGGGCCGCAGCATGCCTTGAACTCCCTTGATAAGTGCCATGGAGATGCTTCTGTTGATAGTGGTGCCATCTCTGCAGTGCCAAAACACGTTACTCAGATGTTTTCTTTGCTACAAGGAAGCCACGAAGCTCAGGTTGGTTTATTATTCCTTTCTTTTGTTGCATTCCTTCTAGGAAATAATTTTCTAATGAAGTGTGCAATAGCTTGATATAATTATTCAATCAGTTCTTAGAACATCTGTACTGGTTTCTGTTTATGCTTTCATTTTTTGCAAATAAATGATCAGTTATAAAATGATTCGTTTAGTGAATGTTTCAAGACCAATTACTCTTTTGTTTACATTTTTGAAATTGGTATCCAATATCTTGATCTAAAGTTGAAGTATTAAGGAAATAAAAGCTACCAAATAATGAATGGAAAACAAAGAAATCTTTAGCTAGAGAAGTGAATGGGCAAATGTAGTCAAATGAATTGTTAATCCAACATGCACGAGTTCAATTCCCATAGTTAACTCATCTAATTATTTCCAAAAAATTGGATTTTCAATTCCTATTTGTAATGACAAAGAATAAAGTTATCACTTTATTTAATGTTTTTCCTAGTTCATTTAATTGTTGCTTTATTGAATATAAACCGTTAAGTAACTACTCGGGAAAATCATTCATAATTATCCTAAAAGGGCATTTGATGTTTTACAGGTATACACTTTGTGTCAAACCCCACATTTTTAGTATTATGTTTATTTATTTTTTCACTATTTTCTATGTTTTAAAATGTGTGTTCATTTATGTTGTACATGTGTTTTGGGACATTGATATAGATTGATCTAGAAAAGAAGCACTATTGTTGTCATTAAAATCCACTATTGTGAGTTTCAATGAATTTAATTGATTTTTTTACTATATTAAAGGTATGTTGAAGACCCTAAAGATCATGTTATATGGCTTTAATAATCATTTTGTATCATGCACAATAAACCTTAATGTTTGTGGAATGCATATGAGGTTATCATATCAAGTTGAATTGTTAACTTCCGAGATAGCATTGTATTATAGGTTTTCATTTAACATATGATAGTAAATGTATATCATATTATATGAAATTTGTCATGTTACACTTGAGTCATATGAGCTAGCATATCATATGGATCTATAATAAGGTACAATTATTAATGTTGGTTTGATTGATTCAAGTTTTTTCTCTTTACTTATAAGTTCTCTTTTGTTCTTAGGCAATGATAAGACTAATAATAGATTTCAATTTGATTTGTATTAATTTTATGACAATTTTGTGCACTAATTGAACTAGTTTGGTTCAATATATTTAAGAACTTCAGTTGAGTCTGGACTAGTTGAATAAAATTTGGCCTTGAACCCATAAAAAAATTGGTTAACCCTTATTCTTTCACTTTCGCCTAATATGTTATAAAACGCTTTCTCTTTACCCTCCCTTCTCTCATGGTCTCTCACAAAAATGGAGGGCTAGACTAGCTCATTGATTTCCATGACTTGACAGCATCATTTTTGCCTCTCCCATTTACCTCCCATGCTTTATGTAATATGTGCACGAAACCATACCAATTGTGCCTCCAGCTTATCTCGTCTCACATTGTAAAGTTTTTCTTAAACCTAATCTTGCCTTTCTTGTTTTGGACTAAAATAACATTAGTTTTTATATGAGAATAAAATAAGTAACCAATAAAGCTTAAAAAAACAAAGAGAAAAATAATCTAAGCTTAAACGTTTTACCGAAAATGCAAGGGCGATTGCCTAGTAGTGGACTTTTGTATGCTTTGATAAGAGTTTCCCTTTGGGTTATGATTTGAATAAGTGAAGATCAAATGGCATGGGCGAGGATGTTATAATTGTTAAATAGCATGCATGATTAGACCACCAATGGTGAGCTTGGACTTCAAATATACTTGTGTTCTAGAAGGAACAGTATTTTTGAATTGGTCTTCGTTGTATTTTTGTTTATTGAATGATGGGTTTCAATATTTTAACCATGGCGTACAATTTCATGTTACATTTTTTAATGAAATGTTTGATTCCTTTTATTACTTCCTAAGCATGGGAGGCGAATAAGTCATATACTACTTGGAGAAAGAAGCTTATTAGAAGAGCTCAAGTTCAAACTAGCCAACAGCTGAATAAAGTATCAAAGTTTTAGCATATATTTAGCAGTTCTTATCTATAAGTTTATGCATTTTGAATTGATGATATTCATTCAATAGCAAGTTTGGTTTAACAATTGTGTTATCATAAACCTACTTTTCTATTGTTTTGTTCTTCTCCAAAGGGCCAAAACAAGCTTTAGACGGTTGTTGCTTCACTTGCCTCTGATAAAAATGTATGGGATGCTGTTATGAAGAATGAGAAACTCATAGAGTTCTGTAGAAACTCTCAGCTTGGTGAGGTCAAGAAATTCTCCAATCTTCAGTTTACAGCTGTTTGATCCAAAGCTTTTTACAGGATTGGCTCCTCAAAGGATAGTGAATCCAGCTGAAGAATGTGTCGCTGATAACAAGTTGGCCGATGGATTTGCAGCAGCTGCAGAGGTGGAAGACACTACTGAAGAAGGCTCTGGTTTCAAGAGCTTTGTGAATAACATCAAGGTGAAAGTTTTTAACATGTTGACCAACATTTCGAACTTGGTCCAAGATATCTTCAATTTCGCCTCCTCGGGCTTGAAGGAAGCAAAGAGCAGCAATGCAGATACTGGCGATGGTATGCCACTTAAAGCTTCATTCATGGCATTGGCTGTTGCAACCATTTTGGTTGTACTCCTCAAGCGAGGTTAGCTCACTGTGGTCTCTAAGTGAATTTGTCGATGCTACTTATAGTCTTTTTGCTTTAGATATGGTTTTATTTTAGAGTTCTCAAAACTTTATATCCATTTTAATAGGTTGCTTGGTTAAACGTTATTGAAGAATCCTATTGTTGAAGTTTGTGTTTATGGTGCCAATGTCTTCTTTTTTTTGGTTGAAGTCTACATCTTTTACTTAGTTTTTCTCAATGTAAGGAGTAGACATCTAAAATGCAGTTCATTAGTTGAAACAAAATTGAAAAAGTGACTTGAAAGCTAAGTTCTAAATGAATAACAAAAAGAACAGCATATGCCAAAAACTAAAGGTAAATGAATTCAAACAATTTAGCACAATGGCTTCAAAAGCCAACACAGTTTCGTTTCAACAAAACTCGCAATTGAACAACAGTCTACTATTTGGAAAGCTACAGTTGAAATGTAGTTTTGGCAATTCCAACATAAAAGGGAGAGAACAAAAGGCATTTTTATTCTTGTAAAAAAAATCTACTCACAGAAGTCATATTTGAAGCACTTTAGAGCAGAGTTCTGCAGAGTTTTCATGCTTCCAACTTCTGCATCAGCTTCTCTACCAAGATTCTTTGCTGTGCAGCACTAAGAAACTCGGATCTCATTATTGAATTTGATATTAGAATCACAGATGATGGAGAGGATGCATTCACCTAAATGAAACAATGATTAAGGTGTGTATTAAAGCTAATCTTTGTTTCTTCCATTTTTAAGAAGCTTTCTAAAGATCAAACAGTATGAAAACAGACATTTTTTTTTTTATTAAAATGAGAAGAGGGAAGATAACCATACCCACACACGACCATTCAATCCAATGGCTATCTCGAAAGAAAGCTTCTTTCCCAGGGATTCCAGTACTGGGCATGTTGGAGAGCTTAATAGCCTGTGGATAACATACGCTAAAGCTCAAATTTAGCACTAAAGATAAAACAAGATCAAAAGCTTGGTTTCACTCACATTCTTGCAAGCCCAATTGAACATTCGAACATATACCCATCTTTCAGAGGACCAAATTCTGCAGCTTTTCCGCTAGCTAACAGAAGAAAGATGAGAAAAAAATGCTCAATGAAATAAGGTTGAGGACATAATAGGAAACTTGTGGACATCAATAAGGATGGTTCATTTGATGTTGTAGAAAATTGAGTTGATGGTAAAAAGATGGATAATTTATGATGCAATAATTAAAATGCCATTCAAACCTACAAAAAATGTATAATGATAATGAGAAGATGACAAGGGCAGATAAAAATGACTTTCCCATTGACAACTATGTCGAATGCTAGGCTCGATATGGAGCCTGCATAGTTGGCTTCCGTCGCAAAAGGTAGGCAATGAAAGGGGCTTGAGGTTCAAAAAGCCCCCTATCAACTGCTATCAAGATGAAAGAACCAATAATACTTTGCTAGCTTTCTTCAAATGATTGAGGTATTCAATTTAATTAGAAGGAAAATAAACAAATTCAATCACATTGACATCAAATGCTCAAACTAAATAGGTTCAAGCTTCTAACACACTTGTGAAGATGATATCATGCATCTAGTTCGACCACATGGCTCGCAAAACAACAATAGCATACTTGCTTCTCAATCAAACAAGAAAAAGTTTGATTACCATCAGTACATGATAGCTCTGGATTCATGCTGCTATTAGCTTTAACAACCCGAACATAGAGTAATGTCCCTGTCTGCATCAAATTATTAAAAAGCAAGTATATGATGTTGGTTAAAGAAAAAAACATAAATACAAATATAACAAAAGATGGATAACATAATATTGCTAGATAAAAACAAAATTAAGGCACATATAACATAATACGAGGTAGATTGCACTTCATAACCTGTTCAAGAGAAGTAATAGTTATCCAGAGCCAGTTTTGATGTAGGAGAATGATATGTTGAGACCAAGTAGCACATATGCAACACAAGGAAATGACACTCCATGCAATGATAATCTAAGGCTAATTTAATATGAGATGAGAATGAAAGGATGTCCAGCAGAATAGCCAAATTAAGCACAACTGACGTACAAAAAAAATCACAAAAGTAATTGAAATAATTAACGAAAACAACTAGAATTCAAAAAGACACCCAAGAGGGTAAGTAGAAAACCAAGCTATAACATGATTCAATGGGGTTGCAAGAGCTTAGAAATAACCCCTGCTCTTCATTGCCAGTCCACAAAGCATCTAAACAAGGAGGAAACCGGAAAATAGAAAGCTAAAGGTGAAAATCTACAGAAATAAAAAGACAGAAAAAGAATGATGGGACAAAGAAAGCAAGAAAGCGAGGAATATCACGGGTCATTCTTACATGATTGGAATCACAGACAACATACAGTGTTACTGTATTTGTAAGTACCAAAAGAGAAGCAAGACAACAGAATTTCTCCACACCAGAACTAGTAAGAGTTCGCAACTTGGGAATGGAAAAAATTGGGTTCAGAATTACTATACAAGCAATTCCTCCACCTAAAAACATCCACAAAATAATGTATATTCGATTCAGCATGAAGACAAGAATAGGGGCATACTAAATGCTCATGTGAAAGCATGCAGAGAAAGGAAATGAGTTGACAGAAAAATGGATAGAGAATTTTACTAGAGAAGAGAAACAGTAATAACACAAAAGTACCACCACGTATCTTCTTTTTTGATGAAAGTTCAATCGGAGTTCACAATTCTCTAAATTCTCTATATGGTAGAGCCACATCTTCTGCTGCGAATTCACATATGGTTTCACATATGGATATTTATAGACGTCAATAACAACTGCCATGAAGCCAACTGGTATAATCAACTAGATGCTAATGTGGCAGAATCAAAAGTTCAAAATTCTAAGTAAAAGGTCTTATTAAGAAATAAACTCCATATGTTGATGTTGAAAATGATCATCTCCTGTAGGAGAATAATTCACAAAAATTGTTACTGAAAATCAATCAAAAGTTGTCATAAATCAGTCTAGAAGTTCTTGAGAAACAACTGCTTTCATTGAGATGTGCTTATTTCTTGTCATAAAATATTGCCAACTGTATTCCAAATATTAGCAACTTGAACTGACATTGTCGATCATCTAAATACAACCTAAAAATGAATGCCTCTAATTGGGGCATATCAAAATTTACACCTTACTTAATCCCCCAACTCGTCAATCAAACATTCATAAAGAAATTTTAAACACTGATAAGTACCTATCTCAAAGTCAGAGCATCGACTTTAAATACACAGGCAATCTCTTGGGTAATCTTCTCTTTTAGCACTTTTTATAATGAGCATGGAGAGAACAAAGGAAATGAGTAGATTTTTGAAAAACTTCACTTCCCAACCATTGCTGACGGTGAAGCCCAAGTCATTGGAAAAGAAGGAAACAGGTTCACCTTCAATTTGTAGGGCCTATTTGGTTTCTTTTAACACTACTTCAATCTCACAAAATTAAGGTTTCACTTCAATTGGATTGATGAGCCATATGCCATCTCTTGCAACCTCTCTCTGGGAAGGAGAGCACCTTAACAAAAAAGCAATAAGGTGTAATCTTTTGACAAAAGATAACAAGTTATTGGTGGATCAAACAGTAGTCGAAGTTTCTGATAAAGAAGCAAATACAGGAACTACAACTAAGAAGAATTCTCCAATGAGGATTGAAGGCAATTCCTCCTCTCTTGGAAACACAGAACAAGCACATATCTAATAAGATGGCTGAGGACATTTCAAGGAGCCTTTTGCATCTGTCACAAAAGCTGTCATAAAAACTGCTACCTCTGACAAAGTTGCTATCAAAGTTATTAATAAGAAAATCTGGAAGAATCCCTATCGGTGGAATCAATCTAAACAAGAAAAATTCTTATTATCAGCAGAAAGATGATGACCTTATCCAAGGTGTAGTCCAAGATGAAGCAATTGGTGTAGAGACTCACTAGTTTTCATTCGCTGACCCTGACTATGAAGCAATTGGTGAAAAGACTCACTAGTTGTCATTCGCTGACCCTGACTATGAATATGTCATGGAATAATACCTCCTTGTCGTATTTCCAAAGCCATTTTTATCATGAAATGAATGAGCATCCTTCCATTCGAATGAATAAAGTCATGTGTTATGAAGTTTTCCTAGGTAAATAACTTTAAGGACAATTTGCAAGTTCACGAATTCCAACCAAGTATTTTCTAAGTTAGTAATTCAAGAGGCTCCTCTAGTTAGAATTGTTTGAAAAACATAGTTTTTAACATGAAAATAGAGGTGAATATGAGATATAACAATTTTTGGAGTTTGGAATAAGCCTCTAAACATGAATTTTGGGAAGTATAAATCTGACTCAAATCTTCGAGATCTATTGTTGTGTCCGCAATCTTCAAAATTTCGCTTAAACTTCACATGTATAAATTCAAAACATATTTTAAATAACATTTGGGTGGTGAATTCTTTATGTCATTAGAAGTAAAACATTTCGAAGTTACCATGAATCTGTTTTTTTTTAAAGGATACAACTTCCACAACATGACTTGAGATTATGCTTCTAAAGCTGTGCTTCTCTTTAGAGAGATGCTCTTATGAGTTGCATTGATTTTATTCAAATTTTCCTTAGAATGAATTCTTGAGAAATATCCCATGGGAACTTGGCATCTTGTTGGAATTCTTATTATTTTCCCAAGAATGATTCTTTGAGGACCAAAACACCCATGGACAATTGGCCTCTTCCTTGAGTCATTATTTTTTGAAGAATGGATTCTTGACAATCAAGGCACCCATGGTACTTGACCTTTCCTTGAAGACTTTTTTTTTTCTTGAGAACAATTCTTAAGGACCATCATAGACATGAACTATTGGCCTCACTCTAAACTTTTTGATATTGCTTTTTCAAGAATGGATTCTCAAAGATAAGTCACTTGTGGGCAATTGGCATCTCCTTAAATCCATTTATTTTTTTGAGATAATGGCTTCTCTAAAACCACAGTATCTATGGGAACTTGCCTTTGAGCCATCTATTATTCTTAAATAGAATGTTGTATAAGAGCAAACCTTTCAATATAGTTAAAATTATCTATACATCAATTTTTTTGAGGTTATTCTCCTTCCATATACTCGTTGTTCTTTGCCTTATAAATTCAATGAAATGTATGAATTTGGACCACCAATCATTCTGATTATATAAACTTCATAATTTAAAGCAAGCTTCCCAACTCCATCCATCTTGAAACTTCACATTTCCTAAGTTGAGGTCCTCGGATCAAAAGCTTTGTGGTCATACATCCTCATTAAAATATTTCTAAATCTAATGCTTCCTTTGCTTTTGCTTGAAGTCAATGCATCTGTCTACAATATCAAGATTAAAAAGTTCCTCTTCATTTTAAGCCAGCCATTCTTTCAAAGGATCCTACACAATAGTTATTGTATTTTGAAGTTGAGGGGTCATGTGCTCCAATTCCACAATAAGTATAGTCTTAACACCATAACTTGGAGAAAACAAAATCTGACACATTTTTTAGAAGTGATGTTTCAATAAGCTAATACGATAAAAGATAATTTATTTGAAAATTTTATTTTCTTTTATTTTTATTTGGAACCTCAACTAGTTTGTTGGACATGAGATTCCTTACATATGCATACGTTAAGTGATAGTCTAGAAATTGATAAAAATTTTAAAGCTCATTCATGAAAGATAAATTTTTATTATTTATGATCCTTACAATGAGTTCCCAAATACACAAATTTCTAATCATAAGAACTTCTCTTCAATAGTTTACCAATATTCGTGCAAAAAAAAGGTTTGAGAAATTTGAAGAAAGGTTTACTTGAATTGCGAATAAGGAAGCTTGTCCTATGGTTAAGACAAAGCCATTAAACAACTTGTAAAGCCTTTTCTTGCGTTATTGTTGGAGCAAGAAAATCTGCACGATAAGTACAAGCTGTAATATTGAAATAAGTTTTATTGTAGTTGTAAGCATACTTAAGCACGCTTGGAGCAAAATGGTTTAATTTGGCATGGTTTAGTGACGATCAGTGTGATTTGACTCGATTTGACACAGTTGGCGCTGTGTGGCTCTTTTCAGAGAAGTCTAGCTCAATTCACTACATAACAGTGTGGCTGGATGCCGTTGGGCTCGATAGTGGAGTGAAGGGGTGAATTCGAGCTTGATAGTGGTGTGAAGTAGGTCGAGCTCGGTGGTGGCACGAAGCAACAGGGTCGAATGAGGTGTGGCACAGTAAAGTGTTTCGTGCTAAGGAAATCCCACAAGAGGGGGGGGGGGGGGGGGGTGAATTGTGTATTTAAAAATTTTTATAACTTTCGAAATTAAAACTTAAAAGTTTTAAGCACGAATAAAGAAATTTGAACACAAAAGTTTTTAGGTGGTTCGACTCAAAACCGAGTTTACGTCCACCCCCAACCGGTGTTGGGAAAAATCCACTAAATGCACTAATTACAAGTGAGGTTTTTCGTACGGTTCACCTCAAACCTACTTGGGATTTTTACTACGGCTAATCCCAAACCTACTTTAGTTTTCTCCGGGCTCAACTCAAACCCGGGGCTTTAGCACTACTGCCGGGGTGCCCTTACCCCAAAACGAAAAATACAACGATTGGCAAAAAAAAAACTTAGGAGAAATAGGAGAAAAGGGAGACACACATAATTGAAAAATTAGAATAATAGAAATGAGAAAAATCGAATCATGAACCTCTAATTTCAAGCGCCTTGTTGCAGTTTTCCTTTTGAGCTTGAAGGCACCGTTTTTGCTTGTGATTGCTCGAATTTGAGATCTGAAATCTTTGAAAGAATTTAGCAAAGGTAAAATAAATAAATCTTAATTCTTCCCTATTTATAGAGCTTAAAATTGAGCTAAAAAATCCTTCAACGGCTCCTAAAAAACAACTAGCCGTTTGGGCAACGGACGGAAAGCAGCCACTGTCCGATCCGGGCCCAAAATCGAACAGCGCTGATCAAATTTGAAACAGCCATTCAATTTTGATTTGGAGCATTGGATCCGCGCGCTAAACGAACGGCGCCGATTAAACTCGCGAAACAGCCGTTCGATTTCAATCTTGCTCGTTGGATCTGGGCGGGCTTGATCTGCGCCTTTGGATCCTGCCGAAGTCATAAGGTGGGATTTTTAGTCCCACACTGCAGAACTAAAGTCGGCGCACCGCTTTATAAGGAATTTGCGCTGTTTAATTCTCGAGCCTCTGTGGGGCTGGCTCCCCCCTTCCTTGACCAGGATTTCATCACCTGGTCGGGTTGACTTGACCATACACTGTTCATTGACCGTCGCTGTAGTTTGACCTAGCCGAGCTCCTCTCTGCGGGCTTTGGGCGGGCTTGGCTTAGCCAAGCATTGTTCATTTGACCGTTGACCACCGCTGTAGTTTGACCTCGCCGTGCTCCTCTCGGCGGGCTTTGGGCGGTCTTGGCTCGTCCTTTTTGGGTCATCCAAAATTTTTTTTTTTTTTTTAATTTCTAAAAGACCTGGACGGGCTAATTGCGTGACGGGTCGGCCCGCCCAGTGCTACAGTGAATTTTCTCGAGACTTAGGCTGTTTTAAGGTTGATTGGAAGAATTTTTGTGCTAAAATTTTAAATATAAGTGTACCAAAATAATTTTGTATTATCATAGTATTATAAGTTTTCTAAATGACTATGAAAATAAATTTATGAAAAATAATTCCTAAATAATTTTAAAAAATCAAATACCAATGTCTATACTTTTTGTCAATAAAGCTTGGCCCAAAAATCAAAATTAAATAATTATTAATTTTATAATATTTTTAAATATAATACTACTAGTGTGCCTCATAATCTCAAAAATTGGACATCTCAATTTCAAGAAAAATTAATAAAAACTCAAATATGAAAATTCTAGTACATGTCTCAAATTTCCTTGAAGTATGCCATGGCTTCAAGGTCCTTAGAGACCACTATTTTAGACATGTGAAAAATATGGCTTGATTTAATTAAATATTAACAATTTTACTTAAAATCAAGCCTAAATAAAATATAAACATTTATGCTCGACTCATTAAACACAAGGGTGTAACACACAGTCAAACGTAATGGGGGCAGGGATAAGCACATTTTAGGAAACTCAAGCAATATGAGTAGCTTTTTGAATGTTTCGGATAAGCAAAAAGGGGGAGCAAGCATCCTCAATCGATGAAACAACTTGAGAGCAGAGAAAGGGAATGGGTGCTTTTGGGAAGCCTGGGGAGGCATGGGAACTAAAGTTGGAAGAAAGGAAAGAATTCTAAAACTCCATCTTGCTAAGATACAATTTTTAAACATTTGAGATAAAATCCAACCCCAATAGGATATACAGACTATATCTTATATAAATCTCATAACTCTCTAAGAATGTTTTAAGATGTGCGCTATGTATATCTCAACAACCTCTATATTCAATTTGATCAAATTAATGGACATCAAATTCCTACAAGAAAACCTACTGCTTCACTCATTGCCTTGATTTGTTGATATGTTCAACTAAGCTGTTCAAATTCCAAGAAATATCCTTGTATGATAGCCTATCAAATGATTCCTTCTAAATATGATTACACAATCTAATAAAACAAGATGGTTCACCATCCATTTTGAGAGACAAGATAACCTGATTAGTTCTATAAAAATGGATTGTGAAATTTTTCCCAATTTTTTGCAAAATCTTGTGAAACCTACAAGTTCAAATTTTATGAAGGGTCATGGCAAGTTAAAATAGAACCCATGACTAATCATTTTATCAACTTGTCCCTAAGTAAAAAGATAAAAGGACTAATAATAGCATTATGCAATTTGATTGCTAGACTTTGTTAATCGTGGATGGAGAGGGCATTTCTATATTTATTTTGAGGCCTTTACCTATACTAGAAAAGGGGGCACTTTCAAAAGGAAGCTTCAAAAATGCTTATTTGTAGATTAAGCTTTGTACTAATGAGATACCATTGGTAGACATTTTTTTCACAAGAATGTCATTGACATAACCACTTCTCTCTTTTGCTTTTGAAAAACTTTCGTCCATTATTCTCGGAAAAACAGCTCTAGGAGTCTTTAACTTGAAACACATGACAATACAACAAAAAAAATCCTATGCCAGCAATTACAATTGTTTTTTGTTTATTAAATTAGAAATTTGTATACCTCCAAACAAACATCCAAGGATCTCAAATGTCAATGATCTACTATTGCATCAACTAAATCATCAATTCATGGAAGAGAATATACATCTCTTGGACAAGAGTTATTGAGGTGCACATGGCTGACACACATGCTTCACTTGTTGTTGGCCTTTTTTTAAGAGAACAATTTTTGAAATTCATTTAAGATACTGAATAAGTCAAACATATTTAGTTTTTAAGTAGTTTTGGACAATTTGAATCTAAACATGAAGGCTTATTGAAGATCAATAAACAAGTAGATGGATCCTTTGGGGAGAAGTCATAACTACTCAAAAATGGCATCCTTCAAGAAGCTCATAAAATTATCAAAAGTTTACTTAAGAATTCAATAACACTAGAGTTTTATATTTCAAGGGAACTTTTTCCTTGAGAACATGCATATTAAAAGAAATTTTAGATTGTACTAAGATTCTCTACAGAATAGTTTATACTCAAATTCTTTGTTAAGCATTTGCGTATGTGTCCTGATAAGGATCAATCTTCTTGCAACTATTGCACAGAGTAGACAGCCTCATTATCAAAAAAGTATAGTGATTGTGACAGAGAGACAATTTTCTATTCTCACAAGACATTATCACAACTAAGATCTTTCACCTAAGGCTTCTTTGATGTAAGAGGGTGGCACAACTATTGGCACAACTATTAGTATTAATTTAACTACTCTTCGAGATGGTACTTTGGTGGCGTGCATTGCCAAGGCCATCATAAGAAAAAAAAAAACTCATAAATTGATGCATCATAACATTGAAAACCTCTACATTAGCATTCAAGGCTTAGAGAATTGTTGCACTTGATACTTTGTGACATTGTAAGCTAGACAAGGAGTAAACGAAGTGTCAAACTTAAGTGAGCATGACAGAGTTATATTCTACTAGGCTATTGTGGCATTAGACAACTCTTGAGTTCACATATGTTTCTATGTTGAATGAAAAAGTAGATAGAAGAGCAAGAACATAATAAATGTACAATTAATAGCAAACAAACGATAGAAATTAATGAGTTTTCATTGAAATTGAAAGAGAATTTCAATAGAGAAGAAAAATGTTAATGTAAATAAGAGTATCATCAAAGTTCTCTCTCTCTCTATCTATCTCTCAACAAATGTTAATCTGATTTCAATGTTCTTTCAAAACTAAGGGAATATCTCCATTTGTAATTCCTTATTGACGCACACAATTCATTGATCCTATAAATCAACTCTCTATATTAAAGCATTACATAACTTTCATTCTAGGCGAAGGCAAGCTCAAAGCCATACAATGTGTCCAACATAATCTTTAAATCCTTTACTATACATATAAGTGCTTTGCTCAAACAACGTGCAAGAAAGATATTCAATGTCAAAGTTATTATGTTATTTGAAAAAGTGAAGCAAGAGAAACATATGAAAAAGTGGAGCTAAAGGTGAACTGCATTTAAGTGTTTAGTCACATTTATTTTTTGGTAAATAACAAAAAGGTCCCTCCAGGTTTATGTGCGAATACATCCTCATGTTTTCAAATATACCCAAGTAGGATCATCTAGCTTTTGAATAGTCTCAAGTAGTTTGGTTAAAGATGATATTTTTAATAGAACGTTGAGGCCTTCATAGGTCATTCAGGTCTAAAATACTAAGTCTAAACACCCCTATATTAAACCCTCTTTATATTATTATTATCACATCTCCTATAGGAGTAGAATGATGTGACTCTTGATAAATGGGTTACTCATCATGAAATCATGGTCAATTGTGCACAATCGAGCTGAAAAAGCAGGAGGAAAGATTGTTGATGATGCTGATTCAAGCAACCAGAGCGATTTAAATCAGCAAGGGAGATTCCTTGAAGATAAGAGTTCATCAACAAAGTTGTGGATTTAAATCAGCGAGGGAGATTCCTTGAAGAGAAGAGTTCATCAACAAAGTTGCAGCCAATAGTGGAATGGATCATCAATGAAAGTAACAGTGAAGCGAGAGGCTTCAAGATTTGGGCAACAGAAGTAAGGAGCAAGATATAATGCATTGAAGGTTAAGGGGGGTTCCACCATAAGGTTAATGCTCAAGAGCAGCGATATCCACAAGGAGGTTGAATTTTAAACTTTAAAACCTTTTTATAATTTTTTATTAAGGCCAGAAACAGATAATAAACAATACAAAACAAGATGTGAGGAATGTGTGCAATGTTAAACATGGAGTATGCTCATCAAGGAGATAATTACATTGATAAGAGAAGGGAACCTCGATTGTAGAAGTTCAACTCACTTGAATAATGGAGTTCCGTAATCCAAATTAGAAGACTAGCCATCCATGCTAAAAGCTAAGGTCACAACAGACGAGAGATGAGTTCAATCCTCGTCTCATTTAGACAATGATGGAATGGGGAAAGATATTTAGAAATCAAAATGAAAGTAGCAGTCATCTTTTCCCTTTTGATATATAATGTGAATAGGTTTATCAAGTATGGTTTTAACAAGATCCATTATAAGTAGCAGTCTCAATATAAAGGATTCAATTTTCTTATTTAATAATCTGAGAGAACATCATAAGAAATCTTATAAAAAGTGTTAAAAAACTCCCTCACATTTACTTCACTTGGTAGGCAACCCTTGTGGATGCCGTATGCAAAACTCCATATTTGTTGACTTATGACCATGATCTTTGGTCTTCTAGTTCTAGAAGTTAGGAAGGAGAAAAAAGTCTCGTGTTAATAATTAAGTGGCTCAACTAATTACCTCCTACATTCACTCCTAAATACGAAGGATAGGACATCCTCCACTAATGTTCTTAGCAAAAGAGTTTGGACAACCCGTACAAATGATCCAAGAGGAGATCTACATCAACTTAGAAGAGTCTACAAAACATAAACCCAAAGGAGGTTCATCGGATCCAAGGATCTTAGGCAACAAAAAAAAAAAAACATAACAACAAATAAAATTGAGAAATCAAACTACGAAAGACATTACTAAACAAAGTACAATGAATCATATGGACAGCAAAATGAAAAGACTTAGTAGTAGTTCAACAACAATGAATCGAAGATTCACAACAAACTTCTCAAGGAATCAATTTGAAAGAACTCCTTGTTCATAGCAAAATGTCCCAAATTTGGGCTTGTGGAGGAGTTTAAGGTTTTCAAAACTTATCAAAGCACTTGAATTATCTTTCTTAAACCTAGATTATACGGTTACATATAATGGCCTTGCATTTTGAAGAACTCCAAAAGAAAAAATAATCCAAATGAGGAAGATCTAAAACAAATTGAAAAATAATCTGATGTATACAAGTTTCCTTCATAGCATCAAAGGTCCGATAAGATCTGGTCAACCATCCAAATAGCTTAAATACCATAAAATTAAGTTATACCGTATTATCTGCTATTATAGAGTCAGCCTTCTAACACTAACAAACACCCAAATCCATATAAGGTGTTGTACCATCTGATGGCAACAGATCAGCCAACAAACTTCAAATATCTAAGAACTATATATGTTGTTAGACTGTCTGATGACATCTGTATGGTAATACAAAAAAGACCTAATGTTCAAATTTTGAAATAGCATAAACCACAAGAAAAGGAAAATGAGAAAAGAAAAATTCTCTTCCAACTTCACTCTTTACTCACCATTATTTATATTCCACCTTTAGGCTTAGAATACATCTGATGCATTCAGTGCTTACAAATAGAGTAATCATAACATTTATACCAACCTTGGGCAAACCCACAATCAACACCCCATTATGGTGTCTAAAGTTGGCTCTTTCCAATGAACTACAGCTTGTGCCTCACTCAAGTATTTCATCACGAGTAACACTCGAGCCTTTTACGATGGGTTCCTATCAATTCAATGTGGTTTTCATTGATAGGGTCTCAACTCAAATAATGTTGCTTCCCAAGTCAAGCCTAATGTCGCATGAATTCTAAGTTATCTCTAACTCATGCTTGATTCAAGTTGTTAAATAGCATTTCGTCACTTGCACCCCGAACTTGCAAAGTCATGTTTGACTCTCTAAGTAAATACCAATGCCTAACTCTCAACCCAACCTCTTGACCATAGAAGTTAGAATCTACTACAAATAATACTATTAACCAGATTTAGCCTCTCTTAAGATCTATGTTGTATAACATCAATTTTTAAATAAAATTGGTTTTCAAAATTTGACCTATGGCAGCTAGACTACTTATAATGTTCTAAGAAACTTCTACTCAACATAGAATTATAGAAATTTCCTAACAAAAAAATGAACCTTATGTAACTTCAAATGGAAACAAATTGTTGAAAAATCACAAACTAAATGTGCAAGTTTATTTTAAACAACTAACTTTATATATCATGAGCCCTATTAGAAATTGTACAATACATTACATAAATTCTAAAATGCATGAACCAACAAAAAAAATAGATGATCAATTTCCATAACAAAAATTAAATGACATAAAGAAAGATGATTTACCCTTTAAAAGCCAATGAAGATTATTATCAAAAATAAAATGACATAAACATACAAAGGGTATTACCTCAAACTTTGGTATATTTCTTCTGGTTCCCCCTTCAAATGCAAGGACAGGCAAAAAAGCCAATGTTGGACCTTTTACGTCCACTAGAAAGTTCTGTACAAACAAAAAATGAAATCGTATTCAAAATTCTACCACCAATTGAAATAAAAAAGTAAAGAAACAGAAAAAATAAACTTCCATTGTTTTGGATGCAGTTGTTATTGATCTTAGATCTGGTGTAATATGAGTGATCAGATCATTGCAAAATAACAAGCAAAAAGATGTGGAATTAAAACATGTCCAATTAATAGTGTGTAATCTAAGTCTTGTTAAAATGGATGCGAGATTAAAAGATGCCCCCAAAGATCTATCAATTTCTAGATAAACTGTGTTGCATCGAGGAATCCATGTAAACAATCCCACTTAGAAGAATTATCTTCTAGTTACCATTGTTGTTCTTGCAGCTTACAAGGTCTTTAAAGGTGTATCTGCAAATTTCTACTAAAACTTCTATTAGAATTAAAATAGGTATTATTACGCAAACTGTTCACAACATTCTCATTTTCTATTAAGTTTAAAAATTTACAATATCCTCATTGTTCTTGCAGCTTACTATGTATTTAAAGGCCAATCTACAAATTTCTACTAGAACTGTTATTAGAATTAAAATAGGCACTGTTAAGCTAAAGACTTACAGTATTCTCATTTTCTATTCAAGTAATTCAATATAACATACAATACCATCATTTTATTCACTGAACAAGTAATGCTACAGCCTTGTTTACAAAATGAGTCTCAAACCAATTTTTTAAAATTTTCTTCCTACCAAAAGCTCCTTCTCAAGATCTTCTTTATAAACATTCTTGCTAAACGCACAAACTGTATGCAAACAGAGCCAAAGAAAACAAAACTGAAAGTTTGGCAAGGAAAGAAAACTAGCATGTACTCTTAAAGACCTGAAACAAAGACAGGTGCAATTGTGCACAAAAATCCCTTAAGCCTGCTTTGAGTCTAGACAATAAAAAAGAATCGGAAAGCAAGAGAGCCACATGCATACATAATATTTGAAAAAACAAAAAAAAATCAAGAACAACATATCTCATTGCAATGTATAAACGAGAGGCTTTACATCTGCTCTGCTGTCCACAACAATACCAAGAACTGTATCTCCCACTGAAGGAACATACTGCAGCGTAAAAGTGGGAAAGAAGTCAGAAGATTAAGTCACAGAAACCAAATTCAATAAACAATTTGCTATTATGTAACAGAAAAAGCATACAAAAATTTTCTCTTTTGTTTGAGAAGTGCGGCTATGGATGGAAAAGGCATCTTTTAAATTTTTTATAAACAAAAAAAAAAAAACAATACCAAAACATTTATTGGATGGAACACATGTGTCGAGAACAATGAAATGAAACATTCTGCAATAACTTACTCTCTTTTGAGAGCCTTCTACCCAGTATTTATTCGGCTTCTTGAATTTGAGTTTCCCAGCCTTCACAACAGACAGCACATCGCAATCCTAAAAACATTCTAGATTAAAAAGGATAGATTTTTCTCAACTAAAATTCCACTAGAAACCGAAATACAAGTTTCAAATATCCGAAGAAAATACATTTGTAATCTATAATACACCTGGCGCAACCCTGCCCCAAGCTTTATCGTCTGATCTGAAATGCTTTTTAGGTCCAAAACAACATCACCAGGAACCTAACAAGAAATTTTGATTAATCAGGAGCAAGCTATCAACAAAGAAAGAAAGGCAGCAATAACTCTTATTTACCACAATTTTGTCGATGAGGCTTGTCGGGGGAGAAGTCGAGATTTCTACTTCCATGTCTGGCTTTAGTCAAGCAAAATCTAAAAACAAAAAATAACATTAAGAATAAAAAATGACATCTTGTACTAGCACAAATTTATGGTGTCTTAAATAACAAAAATAAAAATTTATACCTAAATCATTCTTTAATTTTCTCATTACAATTTTGCCTCATAAATATTACTAGTCTTTAACAATCATAATTTTCTTAAGGATAACTAAATAAGAATTTGAAATGTGGTCAGCAAAAAATGAGCTGAATGTGGTTGAAATACCGTTAGGACATCATTTATCTACAAAAGTTGATATATTGTCATACATGTAAGCTAGCTTTTAAATCCTTATTTGCATCTTTAATCATCCTAAACTGTATCTCACTGTACTTTAACTGCATATCTCAAGGCTTGATGGAGCACAATAATATCAGTTAATAAGGAATTTAAAATATTTGCTATGTAATGTTCTATTTGTAACCTAACAAGTTTTAATAATTAGTTATTTGTAATTTTCAAACAAATTAATTTTTTTATTTTAAAGGAAGAATCCTAATTATCAAGACAAATGAGATGAGAATATTTAGTTGATTAGGAAATAATACATAAGAGCAAGTGACCATGTAAAAAGAGGGTATAAAAATTGAAACAAAATCATAAAGCTCAAATAAAACATCATGAAGTTGATAATCATTCCACAAAATAGGTATTTAGTGAAGATTTTGAACCAAGAACTGGAGTCGTGTTAGGACTAAGGAGATGAACTGTACTAACTACAGAAGATCATCAGTTCAACAACTATATATAAGACAACATTTGTCCAAAGAATTTACAAAATCAAAGGAATGCTGAGAGTTGAGAGGAAAACTGTACAATTATATAGATATGGAGATGCAAGAAAAACCAGAGCTTGAACTAAAAGAAGGAAAACAACACAAATAACAAATGCAACTTTAGATTAGCACAATGTTAGAATTAACAACGAAGCAAAAGTAGGCATTATACATTCATAAATTTTTTGCGATGAATATTTGTCATTATTCAAATCTTCCAATTTCAGAAAGGCTTATTTTCTTCAAATTAAGGTCTCGAAGCATGAGGATCAAAGATGCTCTCTATTTTCTAGAGTTTTCAATGAATTTTGGGCCACAAAGTTTATTGTAGAAATCATTTGATTAATTTTAGATATTTTAACAATACAATACCTTTTTTAAGACAATGCATTTCATATACTATAAATGTGAACTATAATGTTAATAGATTTTATTGAAATTATCCACTGTTTTATTAAAACAATGGTGTTATTTAGTCTTCATTAAGACTCCTAGAAATATGATTGCCATGACTCATTTTTTAATATTGTTTGTTTATTGATTGCATACATTTTTTAATAATTAAACTTCAATATTTATTATCTAAATTTATTTTTTTCATTAAAATTTTTTATCATGTAAAACAGATCTGATCAATAAAAAATATTGACCTAAACATTTGGATTAATTATTTTATTTCCAAATATTTGATAAGTAAAATATATTAGTTTTTCAACTATACTTTTAGTTTTTAGATGTTCAAATGATATACCATTACTACACAAATAACTATCAAAATTGATTATTTAGTGACCACACTCAATTCCTCAAGTGACCAATTCTGATTGCTAAAATGCACAGCTTTAATCCAATGTTTAAGGTTTCAAAACAAAAGCTGAATTTCAAATGGGTTTGAACAATTTTCAAACCAGTTTCGATTGTTTAATTGATTAAGCACATAATTTTAGCTAATTTATTATACTTTTAGCGATGATTTCTACTCTTATCAATGCATTGGCCAAGTAAATTTAGTCACTAAACATTTTAACAATCATTTTATCAAATTTTTAATAACCCACCTTTTGTTGTGATTGTTTTAAGATATCACCAAAATATACTTATATATGATACTTGCATCCATTTTTGCATGTTTATAGTAACTTGAAGACATCAAAAAAAAAAAAAAAACAAAAAACAAAAAACAAAAAGGTTAGGCCAATTTAGAAGCAATCTTTCAAATTTCAGAAGTTTCCTAAATGAGGTTAGAATTGAGCCAAACATCCTTTTTTTTCGTCCTTAATCTAATATTGCCTTTTAGAAGAAGTACAGCATTTTGATTTGTATAATACATAGATTATCTATTCTTTCTTTTTTCAAGAGGGACCTAAGAGAAACTTCAAAATCAAGGACCCCAACTCCTTGTAACATACTGCCCTATGACTGCAATAGTGCATGTATCAAGTAACTTATTTATAATTTATATGGTATTATGGGGAGGTAACAACTTAGCTTCCTCGAAAGAAGGGTCACCACACTATGTAGTTGATTGAACGTGAAGAAAACAGAAATCCAGAAATAGGCAACTACCAAGTCTCTAATGGAGAAGGGAGCAACAGATGATGGTTTCTCAACTTCAAATGGCAGGTCCTTGAAAATTTACCTTAAGGGTGCCTGCTTCTTAGGCAACTTAATTTCCTTATAGCTAATGAAAGGTGAGAATCCAAGAGTAGATGTGTTTTTCTTTGGTTTTATTTAGGAAAATCAAATTCAAATTCTGTTTTTTCCTCATTATCAAAACTTGTCGAAAGTTAATAATATCAATAGCTTTTCATAATCAACTCTTTCAAAACTATAACATCTAACACCTTCAAAGAAATAATTTCAGCATTCATCTCTTGAGTTTTTGTCTTCAGATTTAGACTTTCCTTTAATAACCTCTTCTTTCATGGATCAGCATATTCTTTCTGTTTTTTTCCTCATTGTTGCTACAAAATCCTCTTACAATCAATAAATAAGAAAAAAAATTCCAAGCATTTTAATAGCCAGAATACATTAAAAGTCAAATAATTTTACATATTTCACTATGGATTCTTCATAATTCAGACTCCTTTTTTTCATGATTTCATATAACCATGCAAGATTTGTTCTGTCCATAAGCTCCACCTCAGCAAAAAACCAAACAATTAACTATATTAGCAACTATCAAACAACTAAGAGAGAAATTAAAAATAAACCTTTGCAAACATAATCAATAGAAATGTCTAGCTATCAGTTTGAGACATTGCCCTCTTGCTCTCCATATTTCTCTTGTTTTGTCCAAATCAATGCAAGAGACTATATTTTATAATCAATTATTTTTGAAAATTGATTGTAGCATATATGTGATAAATATCAGACTAAGTAAAAAAACAGCATTCCTTATCAAGGAATACCAAGAAGTAATCAGGGACAGGCATTCCCCCTTCCCTGCAAAAAACTCCCAAAAGTGTCTTTCGAACCATGAAGTTTGCAATCCTATAAAGAGAAATTACTCCATGATCTAAAAATGAGAATAAGATGATAAAGATGAAATTCACAACCAACCCAAAGTCATCAATATGAATGCCCATATGGACCACAACAATAGGAAGGGAGTAATCTTCTTAAATGAGGATTAGACCTAATGACTAGCAAACGTTGCAACATCCCATGCTGATTGTGCCTTGATAAATTTTGCCACTATAAGTAAATCTCCTTGGCACCGATTAGGCACATACAACTAACTCTCATGATGAGTATGACGAATGTCAAACTGTCTAAACATGCAAACACATCAAAGTTAACATTTAACTAGTTTGAGGACTAAGGATCCATCGATAATAGATAGGGTTAAGGGAGCCTTGCAAGTTAAGTGGATCCCAATGTTGCTAACAAGGTAAAGGACAACTCAAGGATCGACCACACAAATCATAGCCATAACAACTGCCGAGAGAGAAAGAGGACTATGATGCACTTTAACTATGCAACTATGCCAAGTGCAATAAAGGAGCCCATAAGAAGATATAGCTAGGATTCAAAGCTATTGGTTGTTGCCATCTGCTAAGGAGCAGACCATCCCCAATAGTTGAAAGGACTTGTTGAGCAAATGGAAGGCATCACAAGCAAACCTATAGGAGAAGAGTGCAAGCTCCAAACCCTCAGCCTCAACACATCCCTTAAGGAGAATAGTGGTAGCAATACTGGTAGCAAGTCCCCGTAATCTCAACCAAGAATGAACCAAAACAGCTCCCCAGAGATCCACCAAGAGAAAGAAAATATTTCGAATAAGCTCTATTTTTAAAATATCCCAATTTTTGCACCTATCATATATTATATATATCAACTGTAGAATGTATACAAGAAAATGTGATAACGTGTATTTCAAAATCATACAATTATTGTTTTAAAAAATTAAATACCAAAATAAAATATTCGTATTTTAATTATGCCTCATAAAATGTAACAGTTGAATAATTCAAAAATAAATGTGAATATATGTTCGAATAGAAGTCATTGAGAGGTAGCTAATAGTCATTGCTATAAAATTTTTAGAACTCTCTTTGATTTTTAATTGATTTTCAAAATTATCAAGTTACAAATGAAATCTTCCTAATCCCTAATCCCTAAACACAACAGTCGAAAATCTGTTTAAGCAAAGGGATAAGTTTGGTAAAGTCAAAAGGGGCAAGAGAAGCTTTAGGAAGGGGACAAGAAAGATGGGTTAAGTTCTGGAGGAAGCTAGGAATTAATTTCAGAAGGTTCAAAGAAAGAAAAAAAAAAGGAATGTGGAATGTAAGTCAACCATGGGGGCTGCAGTAATAGGCTGTCACCGCATCCATGCAGAAGCAGCCCGCAGCGCTGAAAATCCCGAAAAAAGTTACACTTTCCTGGTGCCAACATGGAGCGCGCGTAGGTTGCTGCTGTGCACGCAAACAAGCCCGGTGCACAGACAGCATGCAGCACATGGTAAGACTACCATGCAGTTGCAGCAAGAGGTTGGAATGGAATTAAATATAAGTGAGTTGTTTGAGTTGCTGCCAGTTTTGATTTAAGATTTTTTTCCCTGCTACTGTCGTTGCTGGAAATAGCAATGGAACTAGGGAGCTTTTCGGATTTTTGAGACTTTCTGTTGCTGTTTGCGCAGCTAGAAATAGCAGAAGGAAGAAATGAAGAGCTGTAGAAACATTAGTGAGTACAGCAAAGGAAATTAGATAAAGAAGCAGGGTTAACAGTGAAAACCACAAAAAAAAAATATTCTGTTTAAATTATCGTTGTAGCTTGAAAACAAAAAATAAAAACAAAATTAGTGTGGAAACTGTAAGAAAATAATTTAAAAGTGGGTTTATTTGCTACAAGCATAAAAGAATTAGTGAAGTTAATTTCTAAATGAAATTTCTTTGTTATTAAAATAGTTTATAATATTAAGATAATAGATCCTTTTATGTTATGAATGAATTTCTTTAAGAAATGAAAAACAAGAAAAGAATGGAAATAGAAATCTTTGAAAACCCAAGTAAATGAATTTAAGTAATTTGTAATGTAGGTCAATATTATTAATTAAGCATTCAAACATAGTCAAGCACATAAAACTGTTAAAACATAATACCAAAGAAATAAGCTAGATGATAATAAAAAAGTAAATAAAATAACATAATATAATATAATATAAATTATAACATGGTCAAATATTATGAATGAAAAAAAAGAATAAAAACTGAAACATTCCTAGATTTTATCCCATGCTTCTATTGTACATAATGAGTTTTGACACATGATGTTAGATTTGTTAGACACTAGTTTTATACTGAGCCATGGGATTACATAAGAGATCTCTTCTGTTACAACTAACATTTTGTGCATAGTCAATATTCGAACACATGATGATGTGATTAATATAACTGACCAACTATAATATGCCTATGGGCAAAAGTCTAAAGATAATATGATGAAATATCATACAAAAATGAAACGAGATATGTTTAAAGATATGAAATAATATTCGTATGAAAAAATCTACACTCAGAGCGAAAAGGAAAACAAAAGAAAAAAATAGAGATGAAAAAAGTAATGAATAAGAAATAATATATGATACATATATAAAAATCATAGAATATCTATACATGCACCCTTATATTACTGAACATATTATTCATTATTATTTGTAATTTATTTATTCGACGAGTATCTTGGAGATGTCATGTTCATATTCACCTGTTGAGTTTTGTCAAGCTCACCTCCCTACTTATATTATAGGACATGTCATATATTCACAAAGAGAAGATACTTAAAATATATAAGATGGTTGTAAGTTTGACATTCTATATATTACGATTTTATACTTAAGATAGTATAGTAAGTTTTGGCTAAAACAAATATGCATGTTTTATGTTTTGTTGTGGTTTGTTTCAATGGAAATTGTTTAATATAGTTTATATTTAGTTTTTTTGTTACTCTCGTCTATTATGACATTAGTGTCCTCAAAAGTGCTATTATATTTTGATTTTTTTTTCTAGAATGTCAGTAAGAGATATATTGTAGTTGTCATCCTACTGCCAATCACCACTGATCAGCTCATCCACCTATTGAAGAAGACCATCCTCCATAAATTGTTTGCAACCCATATCAGAACCACCAAGCCAAACAATATTGTCAATCTACTACGTAAGTAGATTAATCTCTATGTTTAAGAATCCTTCAAATGTAGAAATTCTCTCATCAATATCATACTAAGCCCAGAAGTTATCTACCCAAAGCACGTCATCACCAACAATGACCCTAGAAGTGTGTCTAGTGAACAAACATTAATTCATTCCAAAAACCTAAAGATGCCAATCCCCAAATGTGACTCAAGCAAGCCATCCTCTCCCATACCAAATAGCAAATAACATGCCTTTTTAGGTTCCTGCTCTAGAGAAAGGAGCAAATCATCCACTCAATCATTGTTAACATGCTGGCCAAAACATAATGTGACAAACAAGAAGAGAACTTAGGACAAAATTAATAAGAACCTACCCAACAAGCAAAAATGCTATGGCTCCCCAAAACAAGATCTTCTCCCCAACTAAGTGATCTAGATGAAATCAACAACTAGTTGGCAAAAACAATGTGATACCTACTAGTAAATTCCACAAATCTCTTATTTCCACTAACTAGTTGGAAATCACCCATCACTAAACAAAACCAACAGCTTGCCCCTTGTTGAAGAATTCCTCACGAAAGGCATTAATCAACAAGAATAGAACATATCTCCCAAAAACACAATGGTGAGAATTGGGGCATATAACATGAATTCATCAACAAACAACAAATTGGCGACCAAGGGACTGCTATCTAGGTCCAAATGCCAAAGAGAGCACCTTCCACTGCTCTATTCTAAATAATCAGTAAAAATAGCTCTATATAGAGGATGAATACATAAGATAATAATAGATAGTCCTAAAAAAAAGCCACAGAAGACCTAGATCCAACAAGATTGACTCTTATAGACCATAGGGGAAAATCTTAATAGAGCGACGAAAGCATAAGTCCACCGAAACTATTTGTTAAAGAAATTGAAATGACATAATGTAATCATGAAATCCCAGCACATCCTGTCATAAATGTACTCTATGTCCATCATTATTGTCATCAACACCTCCACTACTTCTAAGGTAGACAACCTACCATAACCTCCTAAGTTATAATACAATTATTAGCACTATTCCTACCCAACATTGATAAACCATGCCCTCTAATAATCAATCCACCCAAAAGGTTCTGTGTCCTCTTCACCATAATCTTGGTCATCAACTTATTGAAAGCAAATTGATGTGACTAACTACTACAATGAACTAGGTCCTTCCAACTTCATAATATGCAACACTAGTGTGCTTTTCCACCATGTGACATAGTACCAACTAAAAAACTAAAGCATAATACTGATAACATCATCACATATGATGCCTTAGGAAACCCTAAAGAAGGATCCCATAATGTCATCAACACGTAGTGTCTAAACTCTAGAGTCAATATGTGATCTCCTAGGTGCTCATAATACACATAACATCATCATTGAAGAAATAACCAATCCAATCCACTCTCCTATAATGTGTAGCAACATAATGAAAGTAAGTTGTTTTCTTATTCCCTTAAAACAATCACCCAACATTGGTACATTGCCACCATCTAGCTCAAAACATGCAAGACATGTGTTGTGCTAAGCCATCAACCTTGGTAAACACTAATGCTCCTCCATCAAACTATTCCCTGAACCTCTCTCCTCCACAAGGCAATAATGCACCCTCTAAGATGAATAATTGAAATGGAAAATCAAAAACACTTGTGGCACTGAATTGGGAATCCCTTTGGCAAGCATCCTTGAAGCTTGGAATAGGACAAAACAAGTTTCCTCAAAGCTTAGCCAAACATTCTTAGAAATTTGACTTCTAAAAGATGACAAACAATGTTTCTCAACCATCCCTCAAAAGGTACATAAAAAAATCCCCAATAACCTATCTACAACAACCTTAAATAAAGATTGCATGCAAAATTACAACAATGCAACAATACAAGATGTATGCCCCCAAGTCACCCACATATAAGTGGTTTATATCTTGCGGACCGCTCAACTTCTCAACCTAGCCTTCCAAGATAGAATTGCTACAACTTAGATCAACATCGGGTTCCACTCTTGCACCACTCATAGAACCAAATGCAAGTAGTTGGAAAACCATTATGCCCAAATCAACTTGATCCTTACACACTTACCATGCACCACCCACTAGCACCCAACATGGACACAAGCCTAATATGCTCCTCACAAGCCAATTGGCCACCCAAATAACCACAACGTAACCACTTTTCCAAATCTACATAACTTGGCCATCACCTCCACGATTCAGACCACCACTAAACCCCCAACAACAAGTCATCTCCAAGAAGGCACAAGCATCCACAACCCCAAAGACACTTCATAATCAACAACCTCTAACTCGTTGCGATCAACTCATGCATAACCAACAAAGTTGTGCCCTCTTTGCAACTTCGATACCGTCCTTCACAACTCCAATGCTACTTGAAGGGTGAATACCCATAACTAGTACCATTTCTAAATTTTTTCCAAAGGTAAAGCCAAATCTGCCACATAAAAAACACAGCACATAAAGCCCTTCATACTCAAATATTTGGAAGAAATATCCCTTAAAGCCCTTTCCTAAAGTCATAATGAGTAACAAATAATGGAGATCCATTCTAACACATAACCGAGCAAATGTGGCTTGCTCTCTTTCAACTGTAACTGCTGATATTGAAATCAACACCCTAAGCAGCAAGCCCAATCTCAACAAGTTAATAGGATCCCGACAAGTTAGCAAGTAATGAGGGAAATGAACCAAAACAAGCACCAACATTACCATAAAAGAGGACTGAAAATCCTACATCCAAATGTCAAAGCCAAACACTTGTTCATCGAATCTTTAATGCTTATCATGTCACACCTCGTCCCAATTCAATGTTTAATGGAAGTACAAGAGAAAGCCTTCACCACACAAAATCTAGGTATATGTCCCCATCCCCTGCAAAGCTCATGAAACCAATTATTGGAATGGGATGCACTACACATAGAGCCTTCCAAATAGTGCATTCTAGAGATTAATGCTTGCCCTTTTACCCACTCATTGCTAAGTTCAGTACCATCCTTGAATAAGAAGAATCATTTTGCTTGAAAGAGAAACCAAACATCTAAGGCAAGCCAACGAATTCAACAATTCTTGAATAGTGAGTTCAAAGACATCACAGGCAAACTAAACTAAAGCCAACAATCCAATAACCAAATCCATGATGCAAAACAACAAGCACAGTTTGATGCCAAATCAAACAACAAAGCTTTAGAAAAAGTCATTAGAACATTTCTTCAAATATCTTGTGTGTACTCAAAAAACATAATATTGTCAATCTCTCTACAACCTGATACCTAACCAACTACAAAGAAACCCCCACAACATTTTTTAACAAATACCAAATCCTTCACCTCCAAGAAACCACTAAGATACATCCTTTGATCACTAATAATCTCCTCATCACCATCGTTCAACAGCTCAATCGAGTGACTAACCCATTCTTGCTTAGCATCCCCTCATTCATGATCACTTAACCTACAAGATCACCTAAGTGCACTTATTTTTGCTCAACAAATTCAACAGCACAAAAGCAAATTGAATAATGCCAAGGAGAAGAGAAAAATACTATCTCAACAGTTATTAAAAACAACATCAATAGAACATCTTCTTCCCTAAACCTTCCATGACACTATGAAGAAGGTGAATCCTCTGAGTCTATAGACCCGAGACCAAGTTTTCATATTCCAATACAAGATCTAGTAGAAGGACGTACATTACGCCTTCTCGAAAGTAAAAAATCTATTCCTCCTTAATGGATTTAAAGAAAAAAGCCCAATTACATATTTATCTTCCTACAACCATCCATCTTCCTGAATTTGAAGATGTTACTATTCATGCTTTAGTTGATATTGGAGCTGAAGCTAGTTTACTTCAACAAGTCTTTATTCCTAAACAATTTTGGTTACCTTTAGATACCAAAACTTCTCTTACTGACTTTATGGGACGACAAGTACCTGTCACACATAAAGTTGCTAACATTGCTGTTTCCATCCCCGATATTCATAATAACCTTACCACCTACAAATTTAATTTTGCTTTACTTCCATTAGACTTTAATACCGATTGTCTCATTGGCCTAGATAACCTTCGCCATTTTTTCTCCTTTCAACACTCACTTCTTTACTTTTGATGGACATACCGTTCCTCGTATACATTTTCCTGCCCACATTGCTCCATATTTTACACCCACAGCACAGCGTGGTGAATCTTCACAAAAAACTACGCTAGTTGACACAAATTCCATTATTCATCCCATATACACCTATAATATCCCTACTTCAAACACATTTGAAGAAATTGTTTACAAACTGTTAGAATCATTATATTCAGCCGATCCCCTTAGATAGTTTAACAAATCTCCTAGATATTGTTTTATTGAACTTTTAGAACAATACAAAAATACCAATATACGTGTCAATAGTATAATGATAACACCCCTAGACAAACAAGAATTTAACAATCAAATACAAGAGCTGTTAACTTTAAAATTAATACAAAAGAGCCATATCCCTCATTCTTCACCTGCTTTCATAGTAAGGAATCATGCAGAAATTAAACGAGGAAAAGCTCGTATGGTAATAAACTATCGAAAGCTAAATTCCTGTACAAAATTTGATGGCTATTTTATCCCAACGGCTGAGCACCTAATTAAACAAACTCAAGGGGCAAAATACTATAGCAAATTTGACGCCAAATCTGGATTTTGGCAGATCAAACTTTCAAATCAAACATCCATTGAGCTAACAGCTTTTAGTTGCCTACAAGGACATTACGAATGGCTAGTTATGCCATTTGGATTAAAAATGCACCTCAAATATTCCAGAAATAGATTAATTCTATTTTTGGACATTTACCATATGTAATAGCTTATATAGATGATATTCTTGTTTTTTCTTCTACTGAAGAAGAACATAAAGATCATCTATTACATGTTATTAAACAAATGCTAAATCATGGCATTATCCTAAGCCCAAAGAAAATCGAACTATTCAAAACTGAAATCGGATTTCTTGAAAAACAAATAAAAAATGGTCAAGTACAATTACAAGACCATATATATACAAAAGTTAAGAAATTTCCTAAAAACTTTACCAGTTTAAAACTACTTCAAAGTTTTTTAGGTCTCCTAAATTATGGACGAAAATTTATACCAAAACTTTCTCAAAAGATCAAAGCATTACAAAATAAATTAGCTAATGAACAAGCAAAATAGAAAAAGGTTAATGGTGAACAACCTTGAAGATGGAACACAGATAAAATACCTATTTCCTTAAGTTTTGAAGAACAAAAGGAAATAAAACAAATCAAAGAATTTGTCACAAAAAAACAAATTCTTCATTTCCCAACAGAAGAAGAACATATTATCTTACAAACTGATGCCTCAGACTTATTTTGATCAGGAGTATTAGTCACAAATAACAATGACATAATAGCATACACTTCAGGAAAATTTACAAAAACCCAAAGAAAATACGCTACTTATGATAAAAAATTATTGGCTATAAAACTAGCCATATAAAGTCTAAAAATATATTTACTCCATAGAAAATTTACTATAAAAACTGATAACAAATCAGTAGCACAGTTTCTGCAGAAAAATACAATACACAATCAAGAAGAAAACTTAAGACGCATACGTCTTGCTCTTTATTTGGAAATATTTAACTATACTGTTAAATATATTCCTGGTTTTACTTATTAATTTTATAGTCCGTTTGGGATCTATAAAAGTCTATTAATTGTTGATTTTGTTCATAATATAAATAAAGATTTTCACTAGAAGTTTCTCCAGTTAATTCTTGTTTTTGAAGTTCTAAGAACTTAGAATAAACAGATTTATCTAGTTTTTGTAAATCCATAATCTTTTCTGAAGATTTAAGTTTAACCATTAATGTTTGGTTAATTTTGTTCCAAGGTAATGGAACGTAGAAGTTGTAGGTATATTATTAGTTTTTTTATTTTCTTCGAATTTCTGAATTTTATCTTTGATTTCTTTTAACTGATCTACAATAAAGTTCAGAATTCCTGCTATGACAGGATCTTATCCTATTGTGTTAGGTAAATGGATTATGTGTTTACAATCCTGTGTATTAGATGCTTGACAATTATAAGTATTGTTAGGAACTAAGATTTCTTTCATGTATAATTTTAAAGTCTTTGTATCTTAATAATATCTAAGTTTGTATAATAGATTTTGTTTCTTGCCTTATTTTTTTCTGGTTTATTTTTGTATTTTCTGTTTTGACCCTTTATTTTTAAGGCTACATGTACCATTCCAAAACCGCAAGGTTCCCGTGGATTTCGGGGGGAAGTTAGGGATTCTTACAAAGACCACCATCCCTAGTAGACTGCTACATAAAATAGGAGCACAACTATGGTTCGTTTCCTACTCCATAGCGTAAAGAAAATACAAAATTACGACCAAAAGTAGTGCAACAAAACTAACCCATTTTATAAACTAAAGAGATTATTAAAACACAAAGGGATATATTTAGTTATACATGTTAAAGATAAGCAAAAACATAAAGTTTATACGAACAAAAGACTTACAGGACTTGAGCACTACTGACTCTGATACCAATTTACAGTGGAACGCACACACAAACTTCAAACTTCAAACCAAAGAGCAAACTACAAAGAGAGCACACAAACACACTCAAAACATACAAGAGTAATTTTTTTCGATATCCCTCCTCAGTCTTGAGGAGTGCTATTTATAGGTCATTAAGCCTTAGTAGCGAAGCAAAGGTTGGAGAATCTCTTCTCCATGAGTGACAAACATCTTTTCCTAGTGGTGTTTTTTTCTTGGTATAAGCTTTTTCTTTTGCTGGTGCGTTTTTTGCTAGTGCGTCTGGGTCCCACCATGCTTTTAGTCAGTGAGGTTGAGTGCTTCCATGGTGTCATCTTCCAAGTTATCTTTTGTATCAGAAAGATTTTCATTTTTAAAGAAATAATTCATTTTTTTTTCTAATATAATCTTCCCTAATTTAATACTCTGAAGAAATCTTTTCATCTTTTTTCTCGCACATCTTGTTCTTCAAAGTCAGGAGCTAAGGTGTCGATTAAATAAACTGTTTTACCAGACGCTACTTTTTTAGCTAGGTACTTGGTTCCGAAATCAAGTTTCTGAAAGAATTCCTTGGCCGCTTGTCTACGAATCTGTTCTTCATTGAATAAACTTTGTTGAAATGGTTCTAGTCTTGGAGTCTCTGAATCCTTGCCTAGAATCCATAATTGTATCGAAGAACATAAATTTATATATTCCCAATTTTCCCAGACTGTCCAGATTGTAAAAACAAAGGTAGCAGAGAACTTAGTTGAATAAGATTCAAGGCAATTCTTGCATAATTCTGGAATATACCCAGTGTAATCTTCGGGATGCTTTGTGTTGAGGAAAACTTTATGTACGATTCCTCTCCGGAGATGTCTGAATCTTGGTGTTTCCTCATAGCAAGCTATAATTCGAGGGCATTCGGCAGAGAGATAAAGTATTTCCTGGTTCAAGAATAGGTTGATGATATTGGTTTCTTCTAACTGTTTAAAAAATTGCACCAATTTTTCTTCATCTAGAATATTTGTCTGATAGAGTTCGAGCATCTCTTGAACGGCAACTTCAGCTTCTAATTTTCTTGTGTCTTCATTTTTAGTAGTTAATAGTTGGACTAAACCAAGAAAGTCTTTTATCCTGAATTAAATAAGGTCAGCTGTTTGTATTGTAGCAAATACATCTGCTAAAGCTTCGGTATTGAAGCGCTGTTGTTCCAATTTTTGCAATGCTGTTGATTGTGTTACTGTGGATCTTGTTAACAGGGTTTCTAAGCATTTTTTATATGCTTCTTCTTTGGCTTTCTGTTATGCTAAAATTTTCTTGTTGATCATGTATCCCTTTTCTAGCTGTGTTAACCAATAATTGGCTGCACGCCAGTCACTTGCCTGAAGAGCACGATATCATCCATTGATTTTGTCGAAGATTTCTGGATCTGTTTGTTGCAGAGTTTTGTAATACTAATCTTTGATCACTGAGGCAGCAAATGTTTTGTCCTTTTCTATTGTTCCGTTTTGAGCCTTTTTGTTGACAAGGTTTTTTGCTTATGGAGTTGCCACTTGTATTTTTGGATTTTGATTCCCAATTGCCTGTTGGGCCTTTTTTTCCAGCGCCTGTTGAGCTGTGGATGTTTTCAGCTGTATCTTCTCCTATTTGGGCTTTGGCCTTTTTTTTTGTTACTTCCGTAAATTCCACGGCTCTTTTCATTTTATCTAGGACTGACTTTAAGAATAAAAGTTCTTTTTCGTTCATGACCTGCTAAGAAAATCAGCAATTACGTTAGTAAAACTAGGAATATATTTAACAGTATAGTTAAATATTTCCAAATAAATAGCAAGACGTACGCGTCTTTTGTTTTTTTCTGGATTGTGTATTGTCTTTTTTTGCAGAAATTATATTACTTATTTGTTCTCAGTTTCTATAGTAAATTCTCTATGGAGTAAATATATTTTTAGACTTTTTATGGCTAGTTTTATAGCCAATAATTCTTTGTCATTAAAATTAATTGGAGAAACACTTAGTAATATTTATTTATATTATGAACAAAATCAACAATTAATAGACTTTTATAGATCCCAAACGGACTATAAAATTAATATGGAAAGAGGAGAAAGTATTACACTTTATTTACCAGGATCTCCTGGTTATATACCACAATCACCTCCTCCTGAAATTCCATCTCCACCAACTCATATACCTTCACCCGGACCAGAAGTCCATATGGGAGAATCACAAGGAGATAACAGAGAACAAAGTCATGCGACTCCTTATTCTACTATGATAAATTATGGTAAACGCTCTGATTGGCGTACCTACCATAAAAATAAAAATAGACATCTTGAAGAAAGGAAAGATTCTTCTACATGGGGCTTAACATTAAATATCGATCATATCCCTTATAAAAAAATAAAAGATTATTGTGTAGAATGGGCACAAAAAATAAAAGGAACTATATTTATGCTTCCTCCCACCATGACTGTTGCAGAATACATTCAATTTGCAACATCTTATTGGGAAGGTAATGCTTTATCTTGGTTAACAAATTTTGAAAAAAATAATTCACCAGAATATCAAAACATTTTACAACCTGCTAAACAATCAGCAATAGATATACCTACCATAAAAATAAAAATAGATATCTTGAAGAAATGAGAGATTCTTCTACATGGGGCTTAACATTAAATATCGATCATATCCCTTATAAAAAAATAAAAGATTATTGTGTAGAATGTGCACAAAAAATAACGTAATTGCTGATTTTCTTAACAGGTCATGAACGAAAAAGAACTTTTATTCTTAAAGTCAGTCCTAGATAAAATGAAAAGAGCCATGGAATTTACGGAAGTAACAAAAAAAAAGGCCAAAGCCCAAATAGGAGAAGATACAGCTGAAAACATCCACAGCTCAACAGGCGCTGGAAAAAAAGGCCCAACAGGCAATTGGGAATCAAAATCCAAAAATACAAGTGGCAACTCCATAAGCAAAAAACCTTGTCAACAAAAAGGCTCAAAACGGAACAATAGAAAAGGACAAAACATTTGCTGCCTCAGTGATCAAAGATTAGTATTACAAAACTCTGCAACAAACAGATCCAGAAATCTTCGACAAAATCAATGGATGATATCGTGCTCTTCAGGCAAGTGACTGGCGTGCAGCCAATTATTGGTTAACACAGCTAGAAAAGGGATACATGATCAACAAGAAAATTTTAGCATAACAGAAAGCCAAAGAAGAAGCATATAAAAAATGCTTAGAAACCCTGTTAACAAGATCCACAGTAACACAATCAACAGCATTGCAAAAATTGGAACAACAGCGCTTCAATACCGAAGCTTTAGCAGATGTATTTGCTACAATACAAACAGCTGACCTTATTTAATTCAGGATAAAAGACTTTCTTGGTTTAGTCCAACTATTAACTACTAAAAATGAAGACACAAGAAAATTAGAAGCTGAAGTTGCCGTTCAAGAGATGCTCGAACTCTATCAGACAAATATTCTAGATGAAGAAAAATTGGTGCAATTTTTTAAACAGTTAGAAGAAACCAATATCATCAACCTATTCTTGAACCAGGAAATACTTTATCTCTCTGCCGAATGCCCTCGAATTATAGCTTGCTATGAGGAAACACCAAGATTCAGACATCTCCGGAGAGGAATCGTACATAAAGTTTTCCTCAACACAAAGCATCCCGAAGATTACACTGGGTATATTCCAGAATTATGCAAGAATTGCCTTGAATCTTATTCAACTAAGTTCTCTGCTACCTTTGTTTTTACAATCTGGACAGTCTGGGAAAATTGGGAATATATAAATTTATGTTCTTCGATACAATTATGGATTCTAGGCAAGGATTCAGAGACTCCAAGACTAGAACCATTTCAACAAAGTTTATTCAATGAAGAACAGATTCGTAGACAAGCGGCCAAGGAATTCTTTCAGAAACTTGATTTCGGAACCAAGTACCTAGCTAAAAAAGTAGCGTCTGGTAAAACAGTTTATTTAATCGACACCTTAGCTCCTGACTTTGAAGAACAAGATGTGCGAGAAAAAAGATGAAAAGATTTCTTCAGAGTATTAAATTAGGGAAGATTATATTAGAAAAAAAAATGAATTATTTCTTTAAAAATGAAAATCTTTCTGATACAAAAGATAACTTGGAAGATGACACCATGGAAGCACTCAACCTCACTGACTAAAAGCATGGTGGGACCCAGACGCACTAGCAAAAAACGCACCAGCAAAAGAAAAAGCTTATACCAAGAAAAAAACACCACTAGGAAAAGATGTTTGTCACTCATGGAGAAGAGATTCTCCAACCTTTGCTTCGCTACTAAGGCTTAATGACCTATAAATAGCACTCCTCAAGACTGAGGAGGGATATCGAAAAAAATTACTCTTGTATGTTTTGAGTGTGTTTGTGTGCTCTCTTTGTAGTTTGCTCTTTGGTTTGAAGTTTGAAGTTTGTGTGTGCGTTCCACTGTAAATTGGTATCAGAGTCAGTAGTGCTCAAGTCCTGTAAGTCTTTTGTTCGTATAAACTTTATGTTTTTGCTTATCTTTAACATGTATAACTAAATATATCCCTTTGTGTTTTAATAATCTCTTTAGTTTATAAAATGGGTTAGTTTTGTTGCACTACTTTTGGTCGTAATTTTGTATTTTCTTTACGCTATGGAGTAGGAAACGAACCATAGTTGTGCTCCTATTTTATGTAGCAGTCTACTAGGGATGGTGGTCTTTGTAAGAATCCCTAACTTCCCCCCGAAATCCACGGGAACCTTGCGGTTTTGGAATGGTACATGTAGCCTTAAAAATAAAGGGTCAAAACAGAAAATACAAAAATAAACCAGAAAAAAATAAGGCAAGAAACAAAATCTATTATACAAACTTAGATATTATTAAGATACAAAGACTTTAAAATTATACATGAAAGAAATCTTAGTTCCTAACAATACTTATAATTGTCAAGCATCTAATACACAGGATTGTAAACACATAATCCATTTACCTAACACAATAGGATAAGATCCTGTCATAGCAGGAATTCTGAACTTTATTGTAGATCAGTTAAAAGAAATCAAAGATAAAATTCAGAAATTCGAAGAAAATAAAAAAACTAATAATATACCTACAACTTCTACGTTCCATTACCTTGGAACAAAATTAACCAAACATTAATGGTTAAACTTAAATCTTCAGAAAAGATTATGGATTTACAAAAACTAGATAAATCTGTTTATTCTAAGTTCTTAGAACTTCAAAAACAAGAATTAACTGGAGAAACTTCTAGTGAAAATCTTTATTTATATTATGAACAAAATCAACAATTAATAGACTTTTATAGATCCCAAACGGACTATAAAATTAATATGGAAAGAGGAGAAAGTAGTACACTTTATTTACCAGGATCTCCCGGGTATATACCACAATCACCTCCTCCTGAAATTCCACCTCCACCTACTCATAGACCTTCACCCGGACCAGAAGTCCATATGGGAGAATCACAAGGAGATAATATAGAACAAAGTCATGCGACTACTTCCTATTCTACTACGATAAATTATGGTAAATGCTCTGATTGGCGTACCTACCATAAAAATAAAAATAGACATCTTAAAGAAAGGAAAGATTCTTCTACATGGGGCTTAACATTAAATATCGATCATATCTCTTATAAAAAAATAAAAGATTCTTGTGTAAAATGGGCACAAAAAATAAAAGAAACTATATTTATGCTTCCTCCCACCATGATTGTTGCAGAATACATTCAATTTGCAACATCTTATTGGGAAGGTAATGTTTTATTTTGGTTAAAAAATTTTGAAAAAAATAACTCACTAGAATGTCAAAACATTTTACAACAACCTGCTAAACAACCAGCAATAGAAATGTTGGTGTCATTATTAGAAGCCGATTTCACGGGAGCATAATGGAATGAAAATCAAAATTATGAAGAAAAACTTCATAAATGAAATTATGTGATATATGTATATTAGATGAATTTGTAGCCACATATATAGGATATATTTATCATCTAGACAAAACCCTACAACAAGAATTTTGGATACAATGATTTTTTTCCAAAATTCCATTTCCTTGAAATAACATAATTTCTACGAAATATCGTGAATTAATCTCCTCACAAGGAATTATGAGACCCCATAACACTGGCATACTCAGAAGAGCTTGTGCAGAAGCTATGGAAAAAACTTGTGAGAATACCTCTGCTCAAAAGGAAATGAGTAGAAATTTAAAATCTTCTAGAATGAGCTACTACTGTTGCTCAAAATTTTCAGAAGATTTAAATTATATCTATAGATGTCCTCCAGTTTATGATTGGAGAACATATTCGAAACCTTCTTTTAAACAAAAAAGAAGACACAAATATAAAATTACTAAAAGAAAATGGAAACCTAAATTCAAATTAGATAAAAAATTTCGAAAAAAGAAATTTGTTAAAAAATATAATAAAAAAAACGTAAAAAACATTGTAGATGTTTTAAGTGCAACAAAGAAGGACATTATGCAAATAAATGCCCTGTAAATATTAAGAAAATAATTATCCCTAACCTAGAAGAATATTCCATCAATATTGGAACTATAGATGAAATAACAGAAGACAGTTCTGTTTATGAAATTACATCTTGTTCTGAGTCTACAGAGTCTGACTCTGACTCCATAGAGTCAAAATCTGAACAAACTTCAGATAAACAATTAGATGAGTTCAAAAAACTCAAAATCAATATGATTACCACAAACAAAACATTAACTAAAATAAAGGTGATACCCTTATTACCATCCTTAAAACTTCCCAAAAAAGAAAGGATATCCTCACCAGGATATACTATCTATATAGGCAAAATGCTTAGATTAAAACGTTATCAAACAACAGAGATAACGTTAGACTTAATCATATTAATACCTTTTGGCTATTATAGGATAATACATAATATCCCAAATCATGCCAAAGAAAACATTTTTATTACACATGGGATAATAGAACCCATGACCTATCAAGCACCTACACTCTTGATAAAAAACACTATTTTGGAAGACTGGGATTATCTCATCAGACTAAACGATGCTATTGGAACATTAAGCTAATGCTAAATCATGGCATTATCCTAAGCCCAAAGAAAATTGAACTATTCAAAACTGAAATCGATTTTCTTGGAAAACAAATAAAAAATGGTCAAATACAATTACAAGATTATATATATACAAAAGTTAAGAAATTTCCTGAAAACTTTACCAGTTTAAAACTACTTCAAAGTTTTTTAGGTCTCCTAAATTATGGACAAAAATTTATACCAAAACTTTCTTCTAAGATCAAAGCATTACAAAATAAATTAGCTACTAAACAAGCAAAATACAAAAAGGCTAATGGTGAACAACCTCGAAGATGGAACACAGATAAAATACCTATTTCCTTAAGTTTTGAATAACAAAAAGAAATAAAACAAATCAAATAATTTGTCACAAAAAAAACAAATTCTTCATTTTCCAACAGAAGAACATATTATCTTACAAACTGATGCCACATACTTATTTTGGTCTGGAGCATTAGTCATAAATACCAATGACATAATAGCATACATTTCGAAAAAATTTACAAAAAGCCAAAGCAAATACGCTACTTATGACAAAGAATTATTGGCTATAAAACTAGCCATTAAAAGTCTAAAAATATATTTACTCCATAGAGAATTTACTATAAAATTTGATAACAAATTAGTAGCACAATTTATGCAGAAAAAGACAATACACAATCCATAAGAAAACTTAAGACGCATACGCCTTGCTCTTTATTTGAAAATATTTAACTATACTGTTAAATATATTCCTGGTTTTACAAACGTAATTGCTGATTTTCTTAGCAGGCCATGAACAAAGAACTTTTATTCTTAAAGTCAGTTCTAGATAAAATGAAAAAAGCCAGGGAATTTACAGAAGTAACACAAAAAAAGGCCAAAGCCCAAATAGGAGAAGATACAGCTGAAACATCCACAGTTCAACAAGCGATGGAAAAAAAGGCCTAGCAGGCATCTTGTTCTGACTCTACAGAGTCTGACTCTGACTCCATAGAGTCAAAATCTGAAAAAACTTCAGATAAACAATTAGATGAGTTCAAAAAACTCAAAATCAATATGATTACCATAAACAAAACATTAACTCAAATAAAGGTGATACCCTTATTACTATCCTTAAAACTTCCCAAAAAAGAAAGGATATCCTCACCAGGATATACTATCTATATGGGCAAAATGCTTAGATTAAAACGTTATCGAACAATAGAGATAACGTTAAACCTAATCATATTAATACCTTTTGGCTATTATGGGATAATACATAATATCCCACATCATACCAAAGAAAACATTTTTATTACACATGGGATAATAGAACCCATGACCTATCAAGCACCTACACTCTTGATAAAAAACACTAGTTTGGAAGACTGAGATTATCTCATCAGACCAAACGATGCTATTGGAACATTAGTTATTCACAAATACGAAGATTTTCCTATAATAACCTCTGACACAGCTATAGATAATTCAGAAAACTCCTCTGAAAAATATCGAGAGTTTAGAATCAATATTAACACAATTACTTCGGAAGAAGTAAATACTACAGAACTACGTGATAGTATAGGAGAACAATTTGAAATATCTGATGAAGATCTAGAAAAATTAAAAGAGGCCATACCTCATGATGAAAAAAATGAGATTTATAAAACCCCTTCTTTTAAATCTCGTTTTTTAAATAAGCACACTTATATTTTTGAGCGTATGCAAGGAAATATAGAATTAAAGGGAGACGATGATTTAACATCCATTAGTCTTCTTAATAAAAACAAAATAGATAAATTAAAAAGCAAATATCCCAAAATGAAATACCTACACATAGGTATGATACAACTAAAAATCACTGCTCTATTCCGAAGTGGAATAGAACTCCTATAATGATCGTTTGTATGGACGAACGAATTATAAACAATCCTCTAAGTAGCATTATTGGAGGAGCCAAATCCAATCTTGTTAATAGACTATTCGGAATTAATATCCATCCTGATTTTTGTACAAGTTTAGATGACCAAAATGTCGAAAAAACTTGTACATTATCAATAAGCCTCAAAGGTACACAAGTATTACCTGGATCAAAAATCCTAGGAATACAATGGGAACATTGTATGGCTCTGAATGATACATCCACTTTCAGATCAATTATCCCAAATAATTTTGTAAAACTTTTCAATGTTGGCATTGGAAAAACTATACAACCTAAAGTTGTAGATATTAGACACCTAAAATTAGATACAGATATACAACTTTTTGTTAAAACCTTAAAACCTAAGGTTCAAATACCTATTGAATACAAGCTGAAGTTGCCGTTCAAGAGATGCTCGAACTCTATCAGACAAATATTCTAGATGAAGAAAAATTGCTGTAATATTTTAAGCAGTTAGAAGAAACCAATATCATCAACCTATTCTTCAACCTGGAAATGGAAAAAACTTGTGAGAATACCTCTGTTCAAAAGGAAATGAGTAGAAATTTAAAATCTTCTAGAATGGGCTACTACTGTTGCTCAAAATTTTTAGAAGATTTAAATTATATCTATGAATGTCCTCCAATTTATGATTGGAGAACATATTCGAAACCTTCTTTTAAACATAAAAGAAGACAAATATAAAATTACTAAAAGAAAATGGAAACACGAATTCAAATTAGATAAAAAATTTCGAAAAAAGAAATTTGTTAAAAAAATATAATAAAAAGAAAGGTAAAAAACATTGTAAATGTTTTAAGTGTAACAAAGAAGGACATTACGCAAATGAATGCCCTGTAAACATTAAAAAAGAAATAATTCCTTTTTTTTCTAATCCAATCTTCCCTAATTTAATACTCTGAAGAAATATTTTCATCTTTTTTTCTCCTAGATATTGTTCTATTGAACTTTTAGAACAATACAAAAATACCAATATACGTGTCAATAGTATAATGGTAACACCCTTAGACAAACAAGAACTTAACAGTCAAATACAAGAGCTGTTAACTTCAAACTTAATACAAAAGAGCCATAGTCGTCATTCTTCACCTGCTTTCATAGCAAGGAATCATGCTGAAATTAAACGAGGAAAAGCTAGTATGGTAATAAACTATCGAAAGCTAAATTCCTGTACAAAATTTGATGGCTATTTTATCCCAACTACTGAGCACCTAATTAAACAAATTCAAAGGGCAAAATACTATAGCAAATTTGACGTCAAATCTGAATTTTATCTTCTGGACAAAACCCTACAACAAGAATTTTGGATACAAGGATTTTTTTACAAAATTCCATTTCCTTGGAATAACATAATTTCTGCGAAGTATCGTGAATTAATCTACTCACAAGGAACTATGAGATCCCATAACACTGGCATGCTCAGAAGAGCTTGTGCAGAAGCTATGCTGTGCCGTGGGTGTAAACTATGGAGCAATATGGGCAGGAAAATGTATACGAGGAACGGTATGTCCATCAAAAGTAAAGAAGTGAGTGTTGAAAGGAGAAAAATGACGAAGGTTATCTAAGCCAATGAGACAATCGGTATTAAAGTCTAATGGAAGTAAAGCAAAATTAAATTTGTAGGTGGTAAGGTTATTATGAATATCTGGGATGGAAACAACAATGTTAGCAACTTTATGTGTGACAGGTACTTGTCGTCCCATAAAGTCAGTAAGAGAAGTTTTGGTATCTAAAGGTAACCAAAATTGTTTAGGAATAAAGACTTGTTGAAGTAAACTAGCTTCAACACCAATATCAACTAAAGCATGAATAGTAACATCTTCAAATTCAGAAAGATAGATGGTTGTAGGAAGATAAATATGTAATTGGGCTTTTTTCTTTAAATCCATTGAGGAACAGATTTTTTACTTTTGAGAAGGCGTAATGTACGTCCTTTTACTGGATCTTGTATTGGAATATGAAAACTTTGTCTCGGGTCTATAGACTCAGAGGATTCCCCTTCTTCATAGTGTCATGGAAGGTTTAGGGAAGTTGTTCTATTGATAGGGTTTTTAATAACTATTGAGATAGTATTACCAGAGGCAACAAAGTATTCAACAGGTATTTGAACCTTAGGTTTTAAGGTTTTAACAAAAAGTTGTATTTCTGTATCTAATTTTAGGTGTCTAATATCTACAACTTTAGGTTGTATAGTTTTTCCAATGCCAACATTGAAAAATTTTACAAAATTATTTGAGATAATTGATCTGAAAGTGGATGTATCATTCAAAGCCATACAATGTTTCCATTGTATTTCTAGGATTTTTGATCCAGGTAATAGTTGTATACCTTTGAGGCTTATTGATAATGTACAAGTTTTTTCGACATTTTGGTCATCTAAACTTATATAAAAATCAGGATGGATATTAATTCCGAATAGTCTATTAGCAAGATTGGATTTGGCTCCTCCAATGATGCTACTTAAATGATTGTTTATGATTCGTTCATCCATACAAACGATCATTATAGGAGTATCTATTCCACTTCAGAATAGAGCAGTGATTTTTAGTTATATCATACCTATGTGTAGGTATTTCATTCTGGGATATTTGCTTTTAATTTATCTATTTTGTTTTTATTAAGAAGACTAATAGATGTTAAATCATCGTCTCCCTTTAATTCTATATTTCCTTGCATACGCTCGAAAATATAAGTGTGCTTATTTAAAAAACGAGATTTAAAAGAAGGGGCTTTATAATCTCATTTTTTTCACTATGAGATATAGCCTCTTTTAATTTTTCTAAATCTTCATCAGATATTTCAAATTGTTCTCCTATATAGTATTTATTTCTTCCGAAATAATTGTGTTCATATTGATTCTAAACTCTCGATATTTTTCAGAGCAGTTTTCTGAATTATCTATAGCTGTGTCAGAGGTTATTATAAGAAAATCTTCGTATAAGCTTTTTCTTTTGCTAGTGCGTTTTTTGCTAGTGCGTCTGGGTCCCACCATGCTTTTAGTCAGTGAGGTTGAGTGCTTCCATGGTGTCTTCTTCCAAGTTATCTTTTGTATCAGAAAGATTTTCATTTTTAAAGAAATAATTCATTTTTTCTTCTAATCCAATCTTCCCTAATTTAATAATCTGAAGAAATCTTTTCATATTTTTTTCTCGCACATCTTGTTCTTCAAAGTCAAGAGCTAAAGTGTCGATTAAATAAACTGTTTTACCAGACACTACTTTTTTAGCTAGGTACTTGGTTCCGAAATCAAGTTTCTGAAAGAATTCCTTGGCCGCTTGTCTACGAATCTGTTCTTCATTGAATAAACTTTGTTGAAATGGTTCTAGTCTTGGAGTCTCTGAATCCTTGCCTAGAATCCATAATTGTATCGAAGAACATAAATTTATATATTCCCAATTTTCCCAGACTGTCCAGATTGTAAAAACAAAGGTAGCAAAGAACTTAGTTGAATAAGATTCAAGGCAATTTTTGCATAATTCTGGAATATACCCAGTGTAATCTTCGGGATGCTTTGTGTTGAGGAAAACTTTATGTACGATTTCTCTCCGGAGATGTCTGAATCTTGGTATTTCCTCATAGCAAACTATAATTCGAGGGCAGAGAGATCAAGTATTTCTTGGTTGAAGAATAGGTTGATGATATTGGTTTCTTCTAACTACTTAAAAAATTGCAACAATTTTTCTTCATCTAGAATATTTGTCTGATAGAGTTCGAGCATCTCTTGAACGACAACTTCAGCTTCTAATTTTCTTGTGTCTTCATTTTAGTAGTTAATAACTGGACTAAACCAAGAAAGTCTTTTATCCTAAATTGGATAAGGTCAGTTATTTGTATTGTAGCAAATACATCTGCTAAAGCTTCGTTATTGAAGAGCTGTTGTTCCAATTTTTGCAATGCGGTTGATTGTGTTACTGTGGATCTTGTTAATAGGGTTTCTAAGCATTTTTAATATGCTTCTTCTTTGACTTTCTGTTCTGCTAAAATTTGCTTGTTTATCATGTATCCCTTTTCTAGCTGTGTTAATCAATAATTGGCTTCCATGGTGTCTTCTTCCAAGTTATCTTCTGTATCAGAAAGATTTTCATTTTTAAAGAAATAATTCCTTTTTTCTTCTAATCCAATCTTCCCTAATTTAATACTCTGAAAAAATCTTTTCATCTTTTTTTCTCGCACATCTTGTTCTTCAAAGTCAGGAGCTAAGGTGTCGATTAAATAAACTGTTTTACCAAACGCTACTTTTTTAGCTAGGTACTTGGTTCCGAAATCAAGTTTCTGAAAGAAGTCCTTGGCCGCTTGTCTACGAATCTGTTCTTCATTGAATAAACTTTGTGGAAATTGTTCTAGTCTTGGAGTCTCTGAATTCTTGCCTAAAATCCATAGTTGTATCGAAGAACATAAATTTATATATTCTCGTTCTTCCCAGACTGTCCAGATTGTAAAAATAAAGGTAGTAGAGAACTTAGTTGAATAAGACTCAAGACAACTCTTGCATAATTCTGGAATATACCCTGTGTAATCTTCGGGATGCTTTGTATTGAGGAAAACTTTATGTACGATTCCTCTCCGGAGATGTTGTCTGAATCTTGGTGTTTCCTCATAGCAAGCTATAATTAGAGGGCATTCGGCAGAGAGATAAAGTATTTCCTGGTTGAAGAATAGGTTGATGATATTGGTTTCTTCTAACTGCTTAAAACATTGCAGTAATTTTTCTTCATCTAGAATATTTGTCTGATAGAGTTCGAGCATCTCTTGAACGGCAACTTCAGCTTCTAATTTTCTTGTGTCTTCATTTTTAGTCGTTAATAGCTGAACTAAACCAAGAAAGTCTTTTAACCTGAATTGGATAAGGTCAATTGTTTGTATTGTAGCAAATACATTTGCTAAAACTTCGGTATTGAAGAGCTGTTGTTCCAATTTTTGCAATGCTGTTGATTGTGTTATTGTGGATCTTGTTAACAGGGGTTCTAAGCATTTTTTATATGCTTCTTCTTTGGCTTTCTGTTATGCTAAAATTTGCTTGTTGATCATGTATCCCTTTTCTGGCTGTGTTAATCAATAATTGGCTGCACGCCAGTCACTTGCCTGAAGAGCACGAAAACATCCATTGATTTTGTCGAAGATTTCTGGATCTGTTTGTTGCAGAGTTTTGTTATATCAATCTTTGATCACTGAGGCAGCAAATGTTTTGCCGTTTTCTATTGTTCCACTTTGAACCTTTTTGTTGTCAATGTTTTTTGCTAGTGGAGTTGCCACTTGTATTTTTGGATTTTGATTCTCAGTTGCCTGTTGGGCTTTTGAGAGTATTTTAGGAGCCTGTTGGGCCTTTTTTTCCAGCTCTTGTTGAGCTGTGGATGTTTCGTCACCATCTCGTCCAACTCATTAATGTCTTGTGCTTTGATCCTACTTCACAAAGGTTCTACAAATGACATCAAATCAAGATCCTACTTCACAAAGGTTTTACAAATGACATCAAACCAATGAAGGGGCCTTACATTTTTGTTGTAATATAATAGTATGCTCAATTTTTTCTCGTTATATATGCATATGTTGGATCTATTTCAACATTTACCTAAATTGTATGTGCCATATTTTGATATATTTAGGGTATCAAAGTGATTATTAACTTCAACAACTCTCAAGTTATAAATCTTTGAGGCTATCTATATTCCATAGCTCAACAAAAAGAATATACGCTTACCAAGGGGATTCTAAAAATTTTTATAATTCCTTTAATTTAGTTTTCTATTAGCACTCAATGTAAACTAAAGGTAGAAGATGAAGCAACTTTCTAAGATTCAAAGCTATTTCAAAGGTTGAATCAATCTAGATACGTGTAGCTACAATGTTGCAACAAATCATGCTCAATTTATTAAGTAGGTTCCATCTTTTGTCTTCATCCATTATCCTTCCACAGTACTCTCTATGCTTGTTAGATTCTTTATAATCACAATCAAAAAATCTATATAACAACACCTTGTTTTTTTTAATATAAATCCTTTTATTCTCTGAAACTTATACAGAGTGAAAAAAAATACTCGATTTGGGAAAGATTTGAACTTAAAACCTTTTTCCCAAGCTAAACTACAAAAAAATTGTTCTCTGTGTTACTACTTTTCTCAACTTGAATCAACTGAATGAGAACTAAGTTGCATGAAAATCTAAAGTGTAATGGTTTATGAAGTGTTGACAATTTCCATGTTTTGAGTTTCCTAAGATTAGGTTTTTATAGTTGCCATTTTGTGAACCATAAAATCAATTTGTCTACACTCTAGAATTTTCTTCCTAGTGCTTGATATTTGGTCTCCAAAATCCCCACCAAATGAACTCAAAATGAGATAAAATTTTAAAGGAAATTAAATCTCTTCATGTTCTAAAATTTTCACATTCACTACATTATGAGATTCATTCATTTTGTTTGTGTATTACTCCTTCCTCTATCAATTGTTTCTGAGATTGGTTTTCCATATTTGTCCTTGTTCTTCCTTACCGCTTTCGCCATCATCTCATTTGATCCCATCATTGATAATTGATTAGATGACCAACCTCCTCATCCTGGTCATGCTGCATCACTTGTTCAAACAACGAACAACATCATGCACAAGCCCTACCTTATTGCCCTGTTGTCCTAGCATCAAACCATCAATAGAGGTAACATTCACCTTGTCCTTGCAGAGTCCATAAGTCCCTAAAGTTCCTCTCTCATAAGAACTACAAGAACAAGTCCATAACTTATCATGTCACCAGCTTCTCCAATAAAAACTACAATGCCAAATCACCTCTAAGCAACCTAGTACTGCAACCATTACATCCTCCACACCTAATACCCCTCACCAAAAGTAATAAAAACTCCAGGCCCACCACCACACAATAGACCCTTGGAAAAAATGATCATGCCATTACCCAACAATGGCCTTGCATATTCTACACAACACGGCCCTAAACCCTTTCATTTACTTCTCGAATCTTTCCATTTCCAATTCTCCCCACCTCTATTAGCCTTAAATTCCAATACACCATCTTAATTGAACCTCCCCCAACACCTCCATGGCCCCCCCCCCCCCACCTCATGCCAATCACATCCATACCTCCCGGTTCATTTCATCATTATTTGAGATGATAAAAAAGCATACTTCAAGAAATTCATCTTACTGCAACCACGATTTATTTGAAAAATGCTGCTCTCGACACTTTAGCTACAGATGGCAGCAAAAAATGCTTCTCCCAACAGTGCCGAGAGCAGTTTCTGTGGTTCTATTGGATGCTGGGGGCAGTTTCTTCTGCTCATAGGGATGATGGAACAGTTTCTGCTAATGCTCACAAGAATGCTGGCAGTTTTGGCTATATAAAACATTAATTCAAGCCAATAATAATGACTTGAGAACTAATGAATACATAAAAAAAAAAACATAAAAGCTCCACTTTATTGTAAGCATGACATCTGTAGCAACTATGTTATAAATGAACAAATAGTCTGTTATTAGCAACAATGCATATAGTCAAGAAACTAAAAGGAGCAAAAGTACACTCCAACAATTTTTATAACACCATACATAATTAAACAACTATGATTTGATTTTAAGTAGGGATGACTTTGTGTCACTTTCTCTCATGTATATCTCAATTTTACAAAACAAAACAAGAAATGATCTCAATTTCAATAAAGAAAGGTTTTGTTGGCAATGTTAACTTGCTGCCGTTCTAGTGAATGTAAATTAAGTAACAACTATAGTTAACAACATTAATAGTGGGGCAAAAAAACAAATGGAAACAAGAATCTCAACTAAGGCAATTTTATGTTTTAAATGAGTTATAATAGTATAGTTCTCATTAAATGTGTGCCTACAAGTACCCATGCGTATACAAAACGTGTCCAGGACTCTAAAGAAATATTGAAATATAGTTACAAATAAGCACACAAATAGGCATTTCTATGCAGTGGTCCCAAATGCTCATATATCTATCTAATTGGCATCTATCCAGGCACATGACCAGAAAGCAAAACTTAGGGTTTCATAGTGAAATGAAGTTTCACCATAAGCTTAGACGTTCAGACATTTTAACACATCCATCGATTTAGACAGTCTGCAAAGTTCAAATGCTAAAACTCTTTTCCATCATAAGAAACAGCATGCATTGGTCTAAATATCAACACTTAAATGTATAAAACATTCATATAGGCGCCTAATCGCCATGAAGCCCACAAACATCTTAAAAGAACATGCTTTAATAATATGTGCAGAAAAATAAAAAAAAAGTGCATATAAGAAAACTATTAATAGGGAACTAATCAATTTTTTTAAGAGAATCTACAGGATCATGTAATCAATCAAGATCAAAATTACTCTTTTCATAAGAAAATTTTATTCGTAAGCGCTAGAAAAAGGTATGTATACATTCGAGGACACAATACCACAAAGGCGGGCTAGTTACTGTTTAATCTGCAGACGTTCTATTCAACATGACATGTCAAACCGCCTAGGAGGAGGATTAACTGCAAGGTAAGATGCAAACGAGATCTCGGAGAAGAAACAACGAGTAGGAGTTGATGAGAATCTGGAATAGATAGTGCGAGCAAGATCGGCAGTTAGAGAGGTGAGATGGAAACGGCAAGTGGCGGCCAACGTTGTGGGGACCTCGGCAAACGCGAGGTGGTGAGAGGTGAAGACCAGCAAGAAAAAGAACTCGAACGGGAGGCAAAGCTGCAAAGACAGCCTGCTGCAAAGACAGCCTACGAGAACTCTTCCTGTCGAAGGGACCATAGAGCTGGACGCCGATCCATGAAACCATAATCCCTAATAAATAATTTAATGAACAAACATTTGTTTAAAAATATTTAATATATATTTTTTGATAGAAAATAAAATAAAATAAAATAATCCTTCCTAAATATGTTTTATCACCCTTGAAAAAATATTTATGTAACATTCAATTATTTGTTTTAAGTTTTTTCAAAAAAAACACCTTAAATTAAAATTATGTAAATTAATTAGCTATTATGTAAAACATAAGTTCAACAACACCCCTTATTTCTCGTAAAATGTAAGATGTTAGCAAACATTTGACTTGTTAGTCAAATCAGTCTTTTTTTTTTAAGTTTTAATTTATTAGTTGTTCAATTTTTTTATTTTCAAAAATTAGAATTATTTTTAAAAATATGTTACTATTTAGGATATAGATAACCAATTGTTTTATTTTTTCATATACTAGCATCTTCATAAATCATATATTATATAATTATTAATCCCTTAAAAAATTAGTATTTATAAACTATTTATAGGATGAGAATCAATTTTTTTTTGTTATATGGTGAAATTTGCTTAAATCTCTTATATTAAAATATATAAAAGACTTTTATCTTGAGGATCAGAGACAGTTTGTTATGGCCACTTCGCTTCCAAATCCCTCCGTCGCCATTCCACTTCCTAAGAGCTTCTTCTCCCATTCCTTCCCCCGGTTAATCGCCATCACAGGTGGAGAAAAGTCAGTTATTGTTCCCTCATCATTCTACGCCTGCCAGCGGGGAGAATGCGGGATTACTTTTGCTTTGACGCGGCGGCGGCAGACTGCTTCCATAGGCAGCGCCGTCATCTACGATGAAGTCAAAGAGAATTTGATCGACGAGGAGGAAGGGGAAGAATTTTTGCCATCGCGGGGGATGGCGCGGTGGTTGCAGGATAAGCCGGCGGGATTTGGAGAGGGTAAAAAGTACGACACAACTGTGGAGGAGAAACTTATGGAGGAGGTTGAGCGAAGTAGGAAGGCTCAACTTAAGAAGAAGAAGAAAACTGGTGCAAAGGCCAAGGAGAACACGGGAAGTGATAATAAGCAAGAGAAGCAGAAGGGTGTGATTCTCTCTTTAATTCATCGTTTTTTCAGTTATCTTGTTCTATAGTCACAGATGGCATGCCCGTGTGATTATGGAGAATTAATTCTATTCGATTGAATTTGATTTTTGGAGAGAAATGTTATTTTCTGAAAATTTTCCTGCTAAGGTATCATTGAAGTTTTGTTTATTCAATATTTTTTTAAGAAATTTTGTTTTTCGCTTCTGTTTCGTTTTCCTTGACACAAATAATAAAATGGCTGCACGCTTGACTTGAATCATATAAAGTTGAACTTGCCATTTAATTTGGTTGTTTTTGTTACAACAATCTTTTGCAGCTGTTGATGTCATTCAAATTAGGCCTCAAGTTCGTATTTGGAACCTTCCAAAGAAAAAGAATATTGATAGAGATCTGTGGAAAGCTTTTAAAGAATTTCCTGGCATTATGGCTGTAAATCCTGCTGTTACTGGAAATCAAAAAACCAGGGATCCTATCTGCAAGGGCTTTGCATTTATTGTACTCAAGTCCGATGATGCTGCATATAGGTAATAAACTTTACCTTCTTTTCCTTATTCCTTGTGCCATTTATCTAGAACTGTAGCTGACCTATCCTTACCTCTACTAATCTTTTCTTAGGCTAGGAGAGGTGGACTTGTGTTTCTGGGATCTTGTTGCTTAAAGATGTAAGTAGACTAGATTAGAGACAAAACATGCAAGCAATCACATAAACATAAAGAGATGAAGAAAATGTGACTCTACTTTTCTTTGTTGGTTAGGGTTTTAATACTATCAGCCAAAATTAGAGATTACAATTGTACTATCCACCATCTCCTTATATAGGATGTGTTTTTTGGATTTTATTGTACTTAACTCTCTTTGATGAACATGAAAAAGAAAAAAAAAACAAAATAAAAGGTTGTCCTATAATCACCCAAATTACTTGAAATCTTATTTTTCATTGGGATTTGCAAACTTCTAGATATTGGATATTCCTTATCTACTTGTGGCTGTTTGGGAATATTCCTTAATTGCTCTTGAGTCTTCTCTTATCTACTTATGGTCGTTTGAGCAAGTTTGTCGGCTGCCCTTGAAAACCATGCTTGAGGCATTTTCATGCTTCTAAGGCAAAGACAAGTGAATTTACATCTTGAATTGTTTTTTTGTTTCTCATCTGCTCAAGATTGAAGAACAAGCTCCCAAGTGCTATAAACAAGATCTTGAGTTTGCTGAGTTCTTCAACCTCCTTTTGCAGCCTTGCTAAACTAATAGCCCTTAAGTTCTCTCAGAAAGACTTCTTCAATTTTTTTTAGGTGCTAAGTGTTAAGAAACTATTTGTTAAATGTTAAGTTCTCTTTGGTCATACGTCTTGTCTTTTACGGATTCAAATCTCATTGAATCTCTTTAATAGCCAATAATAGCCATTCTAGGTTCTTTGTCTGGTGATGATCTCCTTTTCTAGAATAGTGTCTTTTTAGACTTATGGCTTGCTTCCCATTACAAGATCATCATTTGATGATTAGATCTTTTGCAATTCTTCATTGATCACAAAGGGTTCAAATTGTTTCATATTGTCTACTTTTATGATTGAATGGATCTCCATATATGAAGGCAAACTTATTTAGTAACCATTATCATTAATCTTCTTCATCACTTGAAAAAGTCCACGTTATATAGGTTTTAGATTTCTTTCTTCTCTTTTCAAATATTCCTTCCTATTGTATAATTAGACTAAATCTCTTATTTCTACCCTTTCTTGACATGAAGCTTGTCATGCTTATCGTTGTGTCTCATATGTGAGAGTTCTAATTGCTTCCTGATAACAACATTCATCTATTGCCCTTAAAAAAATTTTGAGTGTTTTTCAAAGTCATTCTTTTGATTTCTTAAGATGTATTGTTTTGAAATTCTACATCAAATGGGCTTCATGGTTGATAATAGCTTAATCACACCTTAAGTGGACTTTGACCAACTATACAACTCAAGTCCAAGAGAATAAAATTTGTGACATTCTCGTTTCATGTCTTTGGTGGTGCGAGTTGTACCATCTCAATATATGCACAATTGTTTGGCCATTTGCTTGACTATTAAGTATGCTAAAATATGTTCATAAAATTGTATTTTGATCTAAATAATACTTATTGTCAATTCATTATATCACATATCTTCTTGAATAATTTTCTTGCTACTTCCTTATTCCTGATTTCTTGTTTATAAGATATGAGTTGTCATTTTAGAAAATTTGCCAACAACTAAGAACATAATGTTGTGACCTTAGCTCCTGCTAGAAAAATCCATTTTTGGATTTCTTTCATCTATTCCATGATTTAAACAAAGGGGGATACGCGTTACGCCACGATTTTTTGGAAAGAATGAAATCTTACCGGAACTGTCCATTTCCGGGATGTGATATGGTTGTGAAGGATGAATTGAGACGATATTTTGTAAATACATAATGATCTCTATCATAGTTGGCCTACCATGGCATATATAAGTTAAGTTTTTGCTTTGCTTTAGTCATGCTACAAAGCATGCACCCTTGAACAAACTTCTTGACATCATTATTGATTTAGGGACAATATCCATATCTCTATAGATTTCAATTTAAGTATTTGTCATACCAAAGGTTTCTCATTTATCTTCCATCTTTCTTGAAGAATTAAAAACTGGCATCCTCATTAGATTGGCCTTTTGGGTAGAGTGAACTTCAAGAATTTCTTGATCTTTAGTTCTTTCAGTATCCTTTATATATAAGGTCTTTGGTTTTGCTTATCATGTACTTCTTATATTCTAGTTGTATTCACATAATAGTAGATAGATTTTGGTTGTTTATTAAGACCAACATAACGCAATTTCCTTTGTACTTTACATTTAGGTTATATTGTTATAAGCTAAGATGTTAGTCATGCTAAATCTTTGCCCGTATTTTGAATTAATTGGAGTAGTCAATAGTTATAGTGGACAATAGTCTTCTTACCTAGTAACTACAACCTCTACTACGTTATGACTTGATGTAGTGTCAATACTTCTTTATCATATGATGAGCTTTTCAGGCTCTCTATAGCGTATTTGAGTAGTAGGTTACGGGACTTATTGCTTCAGTAGGTCAGCTAAAATAACATAGCTTGAGGAATCAACCTCCATCGCGACATATCATTGTAGGTCAAGAAGAGCTAATAGAGGTGCTTTACAAATGATAGTCTTCAACTAGAGAAAAGCCCTTGTGTACTCTTCCTTCCACTCAAACTATCATTTGACTCAAGTGAGGTTATGCAACAGGGCTATGATTTAAGAAAAATTCCAAATAAGCTTTCTTAGATTTTGGCAACCTTCGATGAAGTTCTTGAATTTGGTAATGTTTGTAGGTCTTGGCCATGCACCGACGACCCAAGCTTTCTTTTCATCAATCTTGATCTCTCATTGGTCTAACTTGAATCCCAAATGCATAAGAGTTGTCAACCCAAACTCATACTTCCTCAAGTTGATGTGTTGAAGTAGATTATTCTTTTGATTCAGCAAAATCTTCAATTGCATATAAGGATGTCATTGAGATATACCATGATAACGTTATCAATATAAGACCTTAGAACATCGTTCATTGACTTCATGAAGTTGGGTGGCACGTTTCATAATCCAAATGATTTGAAAGCCACTCGTATGGCTCTTACTGGGTTTTTAATGTCAATGATTAAGTGTCTTGTTCATTGGTTTGCACTTGATGATAATCAAATTTCAGATCTAACATAAAAAATACTTGTGCAAAATCAAGTGATCAAATAGATCATCAATCTTGGCATTGGGTATTAATTTTTTTATTGTGATCTTGTTTATCACATGCTAGTTAATGTATGTGTCATTTTGTCTTTCTTGGGTAATACCTTTATTGATCCACATGTTGGACAGTTCAACTTCAAAGCTGCCATTTCGAGCAACTTCTTCACCTTCTTGTTGATCTCCTTAATGCCCACAATTGAGTGCTTTTACATTTTGATATTTAGTAGGGTGCATCGGATGCAAGAGTGATTTCATGCTAAATACTTCTTCTTAGGGGTAAACTTTAAGATCCTTAAACAAGGTAGCATACTTTTTTATTAGATCTTTCAACTTTTTCCTTTTTCTTTAATTAATTGAGCTTCTTGCCTAAGAGTTTCTCAAATCAAGCCACCCATAATAAATAACTTTCACTTGCATTTACAAGTTTCCTTGTCCAACAGCTACCATGTCCATGATTTGGAGTACATTATGCTTCCCCTCTTTGATAAATTGGTGCTGCAATGCTCGACGATAGAAAACAACATCCATATCCCTCAATGTTTTTTTTTGGTGTTTGCAAACTTGACTTGACATTGTGGCTCTACTTTTATCTTCATAGCTTTTTGAACCCATCCAAGGAACATGGTTGAGATTGTAGACTGATGGCTAATCCAAAGCACTCCAAGAGGCTCATTGAGATGAGATTCTTCTAGTCAACAATGTCAACAATAACTCTCATTAACCTCCTTTTTTTTTAGTATTTGGAGGGCAAATAACTATTCTTGAGTCTTCGCTTTCTTGTAGCTTGTTGGCTATAGGTGGCTTTACCATTAACAATAGGTTGGAATCAATAGTTTCCAATTCCTTTTGCTAACATATCTTGCATTTGATAATGGTTGCAGCGTCGGCTTGATAATACTTGCGGCCATATTGCTTTTGATTAGTTATTGTTATTGATTTAGCTATCCTCCAGCCTTCTTTTTATCTCACTTCTTATCATTCTCTTGAGATGTCTTCTCTATCTGTATTTATTTTTCTTGTTGGAGATGTGGAAGGATCTTTGGGTATCTTGGTCTAGGAATGGATAAAGAAGATAATAGCTTTTTTTTTCTTAGAGATAACTATTTTTGGATGACTGTAATAACTGTAATTATGTATAATCAATTAGAATAGATTCTTTGATTGTACAATTATGATGAGGATGAAACAATCTCTTATATTTATTCTTTATATATTGTAAGAAAATATTGAATTGAAGTGATCAATTTCATTTTCTTGAGCTTTGTTTCATAATATTAGAGCCACATATGATACTTAGAGATCAGTAATGAGGTTTTCCATTTTTCTTATTATGTTCACCCAATTTGGCTGTACTTCTTATTTTTACAATATAAATTGGGTGTCTTGCTTGTCCTTTTTGTTGTGACCAACCTCCTTTCAAGAGTTTCTCTTGTTGTCACAACAAATCTATGTGTTTAGCTTGTTTTGTTGCCATCATTCCTTCCTTGTCTTGAACATTTGAAGCTAAAAGTAAATGCTTCTATTTTTAAAAAATAGAAGGCTAAATGATTCATCAGCTGTGAGTTTAATTGCAACAAAAAAATTCAATTATTTTATTCTCTTCTTTTCCATCTTCATTGATGAAATTGTTCCCTTCAGAAAACTTAGCATCGATTGAATGAGGCCAATTATTGTGAATGGTTCAAATTTGTTTATGTTAGTTATTTGAGGAAAAGGGAAAATTGAATAGTTTATAGGAGAGATCACAAGGTCTTTACTAGCTAATAGAATACAAGTCTTGGGAAACAAAAAACTCTATCTTAGTGGCTTGACTGATGAATTTAATGGAGCCATGAATTGAGAGGACTTATCTACTCTATAAATGAGATTTGAGAGGTACTCTAGCAAATTCATTTAGACCTAGAGAACAAATCATTGTGTTTTGAGATCATACTAAGACTTTGCATGACAAGACAAGGAGGTGCTAGTGTTATTGATTACTTCAATGTCTTATTTAAGTTGTAGTAGAAAATGATCTCTCTTACTAGTTTCAATTTTTGGAGACCGAAAATGATAACTTAAAATACGAAATGTTAGAAAAAGAGACATCTGATTTCTTAGAAAGACCAAATCCTAATTTAAATGAAGTTAAAGGTTGTTTCCTTATAAGCAAACCTCTTTCAATTCCTTGGGACATCTTTGTTGAAGTGAGAATAAAAGAAACTTGGAAATGAGTAATGTTTCATCCAAGCATAAGTTTTACCGTAATTGGTACCTCACAAAATTCCACTCTTATTGTTCATGAGAGGGATGGGCGTCATCAATGCGAAATAGCCATGAGAGAGAAAAATTGATGTGAACACTGAAAAAGATTTTACCATATTTGAGATACTTGTTTGAAACTCCATGGAAGTCCATTTAATTGGAAGTCCAAAGTAAAGAAACATACAAAGACTGCAAATGTAGCTGAAAAAGAATGTCCCAAGTCAAGTAATGTGCCAACCAACCAAACAGGTCAATTTGCTTTGTTAGCTCCTTAATAAAGCAAAGATCACTTAAAATGGAGAAGAATAAGCCATCCAAAATCTTTCAGCATTTTGGATCATATAGGTAAACTTTAAAAAATCTTTTTTGGCATTAAAAATTATGTTTTAAATTGTTGGATTATGAGCACAGGAGCATTGGACCACAAGACAAGAAGTAAAGAAGGATTTAAAGAATAAATAAGTGGCAGGAATTGGAAAGTATTGATGGTAGATGAAAAAAACAACTCTTTATTATTGGAAAGGAAAAATTTTCAACAACAATTCTAAGATTAAATTCTATTTTACAAGTTTCAAAATTAAAAAACAATTTGTTATTTGTTAATAAACTGACTAAAGATACTAATTATGTAGTAATATTCTTTTTATCATAATATATGTTTTAGAAATGATCTTCAGGGAGGATAATTGACAATGTTAACAAAAGGGCTTCTATTATATCTCGAAAGGTCAACATCCACTTAAGAATGATTCTTTTATTGAAATATTATTTTCATTATCTAGCTTGATTGTAGCTATTTGATGCAAGCATCTTGGTTGTCATAGTTTTTTTTACTTAAAGTCGTATTCACATCTTTTTATCAATAAAGAAGATTGTTCTTTTTAATATGAATAATGCATTCTTACAAAGCAATTACGTTCTCATTGTCTCACTTAAACTTATAAACCATCTGAACCTTCTCATCTAATTTACATTGACATTTCGGAATCAACAAGAGCCATCAGTTTGTCACGCATTGGATGATTTATGACCTTTATTGATAATCATACCATACTATAATTGATAAATTTGTTGAAAGAAAAATCAGAAGGCAATGTCATTTTCAAAAACTTCCATAAATTTATCCATAATATATTTCAAACTCCAATCAATGTGATATGTGTTGATATTAGTGTGAGTATTTTTTAAATGTTCTTATTAAATATCTTGTATCTCATGATATTTTTTATCAAAGTTCTTGTACTTATACACCCCAATAAAATAGTATTATTAAAAGAAAGAATCACCATTATCTTGTAAGTGCTCATTTCTTTATGTTTTTCAATCATGTTCCACATTCCTTTGGGGGTTAAGTAGTTTTTATACCCTTATATTTGATTCCCTATTGTGGTTGATTTATTTGCAAGAACACAAGTTGCAAATGGGTATTCATTATTAAAGGTAAGTCTAGTGGGAGCATTTATAGGCATAAAGCATGGTTTATACCCCAAGGTTTCACAATACAAACTTACGGGATTGATTATAAAGATACATTTATGCTAATAGAAAAATTAAATCATATTATAATACTATTATCTATTACTATTAATCTTAATTGGGAGTCAAATTGACTTGATATAAAGAATGTCTTTTTAAATGAAAAACAAGAAGAGCGTGACGAATGAAGAAGTCATTATATTGACTCAAGCAATCATCAAATGCATGGATCACAATATTTAGTACAATCCTTAACAGTTGGGGATACAAATTGTCATACCTTATTCATAAAGAACAATTATAGTTATGACAATTCTATCTTGATTGTTTACATAGATGATATTATCATTATTGTCAATTATTGTGTCAAATTTATGAACCTAAAGTACTAGCTAAAACCAAAATTTGAGATAAAAGATCTTTGCTAGATAAAATACTTCTTTTGATATAAAGATGACAAAGAGCAAATTTTGAGTTAATGTCCAATTTTGTTCGCTTGGCTTGGTCTCTCCTTCGTAGTAAGTTTTGTGAGTTGATTTATGCATTCACCAACTCAAATTCAACTCAATGGAATTTTGCCAATTATGAGATGCTTTAAAAAGACTATTGTTTAAGAAAAAAATGAAGAAAAGAATTATTAGTTATATAGATAGATTGGGTTGGCTCCTACTAAGACAGTTTGTCTCCATCAAGTTTTTGTTTCTAAGTATAAGGAAATTTAATGAGTTGGAGTAAGAAGCAATTAGTGATTGCATGAAGCAGTGTTGACACTATGTATAAGGCAATTATCCAAGGAATTTATGAGTTAATATAATCAAAAAGTTTTTTTTGAAGAACTACTACTTCCAATTACTAAATCTATTATACTATATAATGATAGCTAAGCGATAATTAGCATTTACAACAATCTTGTTCATTATGATTATATGAAGCAGGTGAGAATTATAGGAAATTTGTGAAGAGAGAGACAGAAGGAGGAATTAACATCACTTATATTCGATCTGTAAGATAGGAAGTGGATATTTTGGCCGAAGCTATGTAAAAGCAAAGTTTTGAATGAATCATAAGCAAGTTAGGAATGATTAATATCTATTCATCAACTTGAGAGTGTGTTGGAAATCTAATAGAATCCTTGAAAAACTCATTCTAAGGAATATCATAAAGAAAATAATTGTTTTCTTTTCTTAAAGATAGATATTTTTGAAGGATTATAGTAATTGTTATTATATTGGTTGAGTAAGATTCTTTTTTGTATGATTAAGATTATGAAGAAATAATATCCTCTCTATATATATATATGTATATGTATATATATTCTTAAAAAGAACTTAACAAACCAATTCTAGGTCGAGGAGACCATACAAAGGCGGCATGAAGTAAAAGGGCCTAAGAATTCATAAAGGGTGGAAGGAATAAAGAAAAATCATTCTTCTTTGTTGAATTCACTAAAATATTAAGATTATAAATCTTTTTGAAAATATTAAATTGATGCAATTAACTCCTTAAGCTGTTGTTCACAATCATCCTGGTATGCAACTTTTTCTAAGGGTAGCTAATGTGATCAATCCAAGTTTAGTGTGATCAAGTAATCTAACCCAGTTATATATTTCTTATTGTTAATGGGACTCTTAATCTCCTGGCTTATTGGTGGAATTCAGTTATGTACTCCTACATGGTATGTTGTTAATGAAACTACAAGTTGTGTCATTTATGTCATCTCTCTTTGGTATACCCCAATGGATGTAATGCTTGACATATTATTCTTTTACAATTGCTCCATGAAACCTCATTGCTTGTATTTTTTCATGAATGAGTGATCCACCAATGCAACACATGGTTTGTGAGTTTTTATTGAGTACTAGTGTCCAACTTTTTGATATTAACCTTTCCAAGATATTCAAACTACAAAATGCTGAAAGTAATTTGTTTTGCCTTTTATAGCCTCTTTTTCTATGTATCTCTAGAGGGTATTCTTTAATTACTATCAAATTTTCTCATATTTTCTTTTAGCCATTCGAACAAGCTTGTTGATGTTTAAAAGGGTTGTCGAGAACTATGCATGAGGCTTGATTCATGTTTTCAAGGCTAGGATAAGTGCAATTGTATCATGCACTGTTTTGTTCTACTCGAATTCTCTTTGGATTGAGTGCTAAGGATAGGTGCTCAAGTGTTGGGGAGGGGGATTTGGTTCTCTTGAGACTTTTGACCTCTTCTGTTTTTTATTTTGATCAGCCCAACTCGTTGATAACTCTCACTTACTATGTTGCAAAAAAATCTAAGCATTGATCATTGTCGTAATCACTGTAATGTCACGAACAAGAAATTCAAATAAAGAAAAAAATAAAAGACACCAAAATTTATCTTGTAAAGCCTATTAAAACATGTAAATGTTGGCATCACGCCTCTTAGGTTCATTAGTTTCCAAGTATTTTATATGTACAAGAGAGATATAGATTTAATAATTGATGTAGGATTCTCAAAGCCTGATTTGATCCCTTTTTCTACCATAGATTCCTCTCAGATATTCGTAATTTCCAAAAGTAGGATCTCCTCAAGTCTAATTGGATCCCTTTTGTTTTTAATCAATAGATTCCGCAGGTATTTATAACATATGGGTTTTCTGTGTATGAGTTGAGACCCTCTTTTAATAAAAATTACTATTCTAATAATGTTAAAATTAAAAAATAAGTTTGTTTAGGACATAAGATAGTAATATGAGGATTCATGCCATTTTGCATGCATGGAATCACGTGAGCCTTTAAGCCATAAAGCTGTTGCATCTCAATCGTATATATGATTGTTTGCTGCCAAAAATATCTGACCCTGAAGACGCAATAGTAGCTTTAAAAGCAAGAAATCATTGAAAAAGAAGAAAAAGAAGAAAAAGTGATATGTATGGAAAACACCAATGCTGGAAAAACCACATAGGTGATGATGGGCTTTCTTATAGAGGAGTTTATGCTTTCTGGTAGGGAGTCGAGAAGTTTGTGCAGGTCCTTTATGTAGGATGGATATTTGAAGAATTCCCTCTACAGAATGTTTCCTCTCCCTTTTATAAAATACCCAGTTATCATTATGCTTTCCTCTCCAAGCAAAACTTTGGTGACTGCATTTGTTTAGTAGCTTCAAGGTCTTCTAGTTCATAGGATAGAATACATAGATATGGTCGCTGCACTTGTCTTCTTGTAGCCATTACTCTTATGGTGAGCCCTTATTTGTTGTTTTAGCTATCATACCGCCACTTGCTATAGTTGATGCAATATAGCCGAAGTTGAATATCTATATGGATGCTTTAAATGAAGGATGCCAATTTTGAGATTAAAGAAGACTAAGCTGTTATCTTTGATCTTTGAAATCCTTTTTTTGTGAAGAACAAGAGAAGATAATAGTTTATCAATACACTTTAAGTCCATAGTAATAGAAAAATATTAGTTGCTCATAATGTTCAAAAATCAATAATACAAACTTGATTTTGTCATCAACTTCTTGTTTCACTCCCCATCTTATGTTGTACTAGAACTTTAGACCATATTGTGCTAGTAGGTTACAGTACATCTAGTTGTCTCCCATGTTTCGCTTATGCTAGGTTATCTTCTTTTATTATGCTTAGAGATGTTAAAGTAGTATGCTCAAAACTAATAATAAATCTTTTAAATATTGAATGAATCTTTGATGATTAAAATTATGCCATTTTTAGGGTTTATAATTCTAATTGGAGTTATTGATTGAATGTTTGCTCCTATCAAATTGAAATTATTCAATCGTATTCTAATCATAATTAATAATTATTTTGTCATTTTTTCTAATATTTATTATTTCAATTTTCTTTTCTCATTAAAATTTAGCTACTTCCTTTTGATGGCATAGGGATGCTCTCAACCACAAGACAACATCAAGTTATGTCCTCGGACAGAGGGGTCACGCTAGCATAAGAGTGATGGTGGCCAATGATTCAACTAGCAATAGAGAAGGTAGACAAGGCTTGGGATGGGGATGGGGATGGATCAGTGGTGGTCTATCAGGATGTGTGTCGGTAGTCACAAGGAAGCAAGTAGCATTAGATTGGTTGGTGGGTAGGGGCACAAGATAGGCATGAGCATGGTGGTTGTTGGAGTTCTTGGCCACAGGAGTTATTATGCAATCAAGTGAAGGCAATTAGCCGCACAATTGAGTTTTTTAGGTAGGGCAAATGAGATTGACCGAATGGTAGTAATAGCAAAGGGATGAGTGCAATTAGTTGTGAGATATGGCTAGAAACAAAGAAGGTAAACAAGGCTTAGGATGGGGATGGATCAACTGTGGCCTATCAGGATGCGTGCAAGTGGCCACAAAGAAATAGGTAGCATTAGATTGGTTGGTGGGTAGGGGCTCAAGATAGGCGTGGACATGGTGGTTGTTGGGGTTCTTGGCCACAAAAGTTATGATGCAATCGAATGAAGGCAATTGAGCACACAATCGAGTTTTCTGGCTAGGGTGGATGGGATTGGCCAAGTGGTAGTAGTAAGAGGATGAATACGATTAGTTGTGAGATGTGGCAAGAGTGGGTTGCATGTAGATAAGAAAGTCAAGGTGACAATGTAGGGTAGTTGGTTGTGGACTCTCAATAGTAGTAAGACGATAGGCAGTGATCCCAACATGCATGCGTCACTATGGAAAAAGTGGTGGAGCACTAAAGGAAACGTGGTTGCAAAGGTGGGAAATGGACTCATGTTATTGGAGGAGCCAAATGATAGTGATGCGCTATTACAGCTCAAGCTGACATCATTGGCACGTGAGAACAGGCAAGTGAGGCTAGTGGTCGTTTGGGTGGCTTCAAGTGAGTGGTGTGAGTAATTTTAGTCAGGCCAATGGGAGAATCACTAGTAAGGCATGTTAATTTAATTTGCTGTGGTTGCAGCGAGGAGGTGGGTGGCGGTGTCAAATCAAGATCTAGATAGGAAGATGGTTAGACTATGCCTTTTTAAAGAAACCCATTTATATGTACATGCACTAGAGCAACTTGAAGAGGTTTTAAATTCATAGTAATAAAAAGCCTTATTCTATTTCCTCATATTAGATATTAATTAAGTTACAAAACATACTAATTATAAATAAAAAGAAAAAAATGATTCTTAACCTAAAACTAATAAAATAATAAGAAAAATAATGAAAGAAAAAATTTTGGATCCCATAAATGACTTGTTACAGCTAATAATGCAAACAAACATATTGAAGTTTTATTTCTTTCCTTAGTGGACTCTTTTTTGAAATCTAGTTCATGGTGATGATGAAATTTGACCTTGTTATCTGAGATTTATCCAAAACCTTTTGTTATACTTCATCTCTGTTCTCTATCTTTACTTTCGAAAGGGAACCAATCAATGATTACTTCAAACAATTTTTCATTTTTCTTGTAAGATCTCCTTTACAAAAGCCATATTACTATGAACTGTTTTCATTGTTCTAATGTACAAACAATAATTGAGCTAACCATTTCTTAATTCTGATTTTTTCTTACCTTGTTATTTTGTTCTATAAATTATCTAAAAAGGCCTACTTTATCAGCTACCGAGCAATTGTACTTTTAATCTTGAGAATTCAACATCTTTGGACATTCGATTACTTGCTTTGTCCTTCCTAATTTTCAAGTGAAAAAATGAATATTTAGCCTTATACTTTCATCCTGCAATCTCTTGTCAGCAGTAGCACTTACTCAGTTCTCTGATGTTTGGTGTGAGTTGGTAATTGGAAGTAGAAGGGTGGCTTCTTTTTGTTAATGGCTTTTCTTGTTAGAGAAATAACCATCGTGGAGTTTCGTAAAAGTATGAATTCTGTTTTCTTGTCGGATTTTGGGCAGAATCATTGCTGCTTCTCAGAAAGAGTGAATGTACAGCGAGGTGATTGGCAGGCTGAGATAGGTCCCTTAGCTTGTTTCTCGACAAGTGGAGTGGCTGGTTGGTGGATCATGACCTGTTACAATGATGAATTTGTGTAATTTGGCTGGGCATGGTTGTTATTGGTGGAAATCCTAGTTCACTACAAATGCTAGTGTGCTCATTGTACTTGAAGGCATAGATGTTATCTTAGAAAAGTATGACCAATGATAACAATAAGTTTTAGTTCTATTAAGTGGGTTTGACTATTTATGTACTTAATGTATTTAATTCTACTAAATGAATTTGAATTATGCATTCAATGTGGTACATTTGTGAGGAGATAAATAAATGAACAAACTACTTGTTTAAATAAAGAAAGAGAAAATTGTAAGAAAGAAGGAAAGTAGATAAGACAATGATTTCCGTTGAGAACCTCAATGTGGGAAAAAATAGAGGTGAAGATGAGATTCATAATGAATGAAAATAAATACAATAGGACATTCTTATAGAGGAGAACAACGAGTACGCTTTTTTGGGAGTGACAAAGAGAAGGTTTGTGGAGCTGGAAGGATCTTGGAAGGAGTCCATGCTTTAATAAAAATCCTTGCCACCTTTATACCCTTTTCAAATAAGCAAAACTATCATGGTTGAATTTGTACTTCATCCTTAGGTCTTCCAGGATGCGATAAGGTGATACGGTGGTTGCACTTCATCCTTTTGAAACCTATAGCATTGAATGATTAGTGATGGCTAACTGAAGGGTATAGGTACCAAAGGTTTTGGATTCTCTTACAGTTTAGTGAACTTTAATAAGAAGCTTTTCTCGCTAGGAAGGGGGGTCGTTATCAAGGTTTGGTGGGAGAATGTTTTTAAAAGGAAGGAATGTTTCCTTTTTGCTTAGAAGGGTCTGTATTTGTTTGATTCACATTAGGAGTTTTTGTAATGGCTCCTTAGGTTTTTTAGAATGTTGATGGCATCGACAGCATAGACAAGACACCCTCAGTAAGGTTCTGGTGGAAGGGCATATACAAGACCATAAACAAATTTGTGGTATTTGATCGGTTGACTGTATAATTAGGGGACTTTGAAGCCATGGAATGTATGATCTTCCAACCGTATTACTTGACTTGTCTGTGGATCTTCGTGAGGCTGCTTTGTGAATTCTTTCTTGGGTTTGTAGTCCCATCCTTCCCACGACGCCTGAGGTGTTGTGGCTGCTATGCCAGCTTTCCTGGCATGTTTTCAGGCAACGTTTACGAATCTGATCATATAAACCAATATATGTCAAGTTGGTGATTATTTGCAGATCAGAAGCATTGAATTATTCAATGTGCACATCAGGCAGTGAGATAATGCAAAATCTAGAAGAATCACCTTGGTTCAATTGACCGAACTTTTTAGAAGTGTGCCAACCAGACTGTAAAAGATTGATTTTAGCTCTGTATCATTCTATCTGATGTCAATTTGTGCAGTTTGATCAAAAGACTAGATGGATTTCCCTAATAGGTTCTGGTTGTTCTTTTTTCGATTCCTGAACAACACTCGCATTCTTCTTGTCATTCTTTTTCTATCATCTCTAACGAAATCTTTACTGCTGTTTTACCAAGCTCCTAACATTCTCTCCTTTATTTAAGATAACTCTTCACTTAAGTGCCCTCGCTAAACATGAAGCTCTGGTGGTATTACCAAATGACATAATGGTGTTTCAGCATTTTCAATATCAGTTCCTATTGTATTTGTTTTATTATTATGTTCTTTAATCCATACTAATTTCTTATGTTTCAGATTTGTTCAATACTATTCCAAGCAAAACCTGCTTTTTGGAAGGGTACAAAAAGAGATATATTGTGATTTAGTTGGTGCAAATCAATCCATCAAGTCTCCGGAGTCCAACAAACACATCATCTCTACCAACTTGCAAGAGGTTGGGATATCCACGCCATATGAATTGGAAACCTCTGAGAACTTTATTACCATTCCACAAGATGAACAGGAAACCCAAGAACTAGCCTTGGGAAACTGGAGCACATCTTGTTCAGGTTTTCCCAAAGGTGGGAACGAAATTACTCAACCTTTGATCCCAATGACAAAACAACAAAATCCAGAAAAGATGGTGAAGAAGAGGAAGAAAGACAATCAAAGGAAAGCTTCTAAATTGCAAACCATTGGTTCATTGGCCAGGTTTGTTCTATGTGAGGTATCACACATAGCTTTGCTTGTATGAAATTAAGCTCTGTTGTTACTTCATTTTTTTTCCCAGGCTGAAGGTAAAAGAAAGAGCAGTTTTAACCAATGTTTTCTCTAAATACACATATGGAGAAATCGCTTCCATTGAATCCAAGGAGAGCTGATGAAAAGCAACCATGATGAAGCAGATGCTTAATATGGGTTGGATTTGTCGGGTCAATTTTTGGGCCGGACTTAGCAACTGTTTCATTCAAAAGTTCTTCTCAATAGAGATTTTCAAAACATATAAAGTGTTCAGAATGCAATTAATTATGCATGGTAAATTGCTAAAGCAAAAACCCGAGTGAAGCACTTTATATTGCTATCTGCTTCTTGTGTACAATAAAGACTAAGCCCATCAAACTGGGCTTGTTGCCATCCTTCAAATCCTATGCACAGAACATGCCCTAGATGATCACATCCCCATCAAAGTTCACCACTGCCAAAAAAAAAAAAAAAAAAAAAAAAAAAAAAATGATCAGGAAATTTAGAACAAAGCATTATCTTTTCAAAACTTTCATTTTTAATAAATCTTTCCATCAAATTTCTGTCTTCATAAATAGATTAATCGAGCTGCTTAAGGAAATGGGCAAGCTTTGCAAAATGACTAACATATACTTCTCTTTGATATTTAGTCTTAAGCAGATTCATCATCCTCAGAGCTGGAATCATCCTCCACCCGCCGGTCCTTAATGGCAGGAAATAGCAACTGCCGTGGCTCTGGAATCGGCTGCAACGTAGGACCATCCTTACTTCTTGATGCATTTATTCCTTTCTTGTGCCCTTCTTTGCTAACCTCTTTGCAGACCTTGTCCAAGATGCTAAGGAAGTCTCTCACGATAACAAACAATCTCAAGCCCTCATCGCTTCCAGCATTTCCATGGAAATAATCCGTAGTGTTCCTCACCAATGATCTGATTCGTTTCTCTTCCACCAAAAGTCGAGTAATATCAGCCTCAGCATGCTCAACAAAAGCTTTCAACGAGTCATGGAAACCACTTTCTTCCTCCAAGTTTGCCATATCACTGCTTAAGAATCCCTTCGTCTTCACCAATCTGTTGCCAAGACTTGCCACTGAACTGGTCAAGGCATCAATATCCAAACCAGCTGCCTTCTTGACGTTCTCAAGTTCTCCACTCAAACTTGAAACAGCCTTAAACCCAAGGCTACGGTGGTGATCTTCTGATTCTTCAGGAACATCATCGGAAAAATCATCGGAGTTGAAGCTCGAGATTGTGATGCTCGAGTTGCTCCTATTTTCTCTGGCTAACCTCACAGCACGCCTACCTTCGGATCGAATGATCTCTTGAGCAACAAAATGCAGGAGTGTGGTCTTTCCATCGGCACCTTTGACGTCTACCAGTTTTAGAAGTGTGTCAAGCTTAAATGCCTGTGCTCCTCCACGATACGTACCATCATTCATCCGGTTCCCAGTTTTAAGCACAGCTTCCAACAATTTCAAAAATAGACGGCTATTCCTCAGCTCCCTGCAAGCTTCCTGATGCACATTAAGAGATATGAATGCGTTGGATGTAGAGGATTACAAAGACATAGCAACAATTAAATGAATATAAGAGTTACCTCCAGGGTAGCAAATGCTTCCTTGATGCTCGAGGATTCGTCGTGTAGACAGGTCATGTATAGTAGTGCATCTATTCTTTTGAATGCAAAAGGAATATTCACAATAGCTTTCAGAAATTGTTCTGCAGGTCCGAGGAAGACAGAAGCATCATTGAATAGCCTAAGTTTCAGCTCTTCATCTGTGCTTGGTGCCATTTTCAACAATGTTTGTAATAGTTCTACCGGAAGCTCGTTTCCTGTTTGGCAAAGAGATAGGAGACCTTGAATAAATAGTATTTGCCGTGGTCTGGAGCATTTAAGACATGGGTAAAGACCATCATTACCTTCAATTAACGCGTCACAAACCTCTTCTACTTTTACATTTTGTGCCTTCAAAGAAATGGCCAAATTTTGTGATTTCTTTGGATCGAGAATCTGGATGCGTTGACTAGAGGAATCAATCTTTAATTCCCTCTTGGGTTCGTTTCTCCGGTTATCGGCAGCATTGTAACCAAACAATGTTTCTATCATCTCCTCATTAAACCTTCAAAATTAGCAGGGTAGCAATTATTCAAGATGTTAGAAAGGTATTCAATGTTGTTTGAAGACTGGCTTACTGAAATGAACCGGCTTTAAGCTGATGCCAGACCATGGATTGATCAGGGCTTGCCATTACTTTATCCCAGAAGAATGGCTTCAGCTTGGTCTTGGCACCATCAACATCACTGTTTGCATTTGAGCGATTCGGAGGGGCTTGAGGAATTGTCGAGGAACTTGAACTTGCTTGTGGTTGACGAGCAGCTCTCGGTGGTGGTGGGCCTCCTTTTGGCGGTGTTGGACCACCACCTTTGGGTGGTGGAGGAGTAGGCTTTGGTTTAGGAAGAGGAGGTGGACAAGGAGGAGGTGTTGAAGCTTTGCCAGGAGGTGGCTTTAGAGATGGAGGAGGTGGCTTTAGAGATGGAGGAGGTGGCGGTGGCGGTGGCGGAGCAGAAACATTGGCAGCTGCACCAGTAGGATCAGTTGAACTAGAACATTGTCCTTCAGCTGAGTTAGCCAAGGCTGCAGGATGATCACTGTTGTTGAGGTTAGCATTCAAAGATGAGGTAACAAATTTATCCTTTTGGAGCAAGTTACCACCACTGAAAGATTTCTGCGAAGATCCTGAAACCACAAATGGCAATTCAACATTCTGCACCACGATTCCAATTGAACAAACATCAATGAAGCATTTACTCACCGGAGAAATCGCTCAGGCTCAATGATAGAAGTGGCCTTTCATCCTTTTGACTGTCAACATTCTCATACTTCCTTCCAACATACCTATTGTAACAACAAAAGCAGAATGCAGCAAGTGTAAATGTGGATGTTGCAGTTACAACAACTGCAATGATGATTGTTTTCTGAACCCTGGTGTTACTCTGTTCAGGTAATGTAACAGGATAATGAGGCATTGTATGAGCAACTTCAGGCTCAAGGTATCCATCAGGTGGCACACTTGGAGAAAAATCTTCAGGATAATCTTCGGGCATGGGGGGTTCACTAGTACGTGGTGAAGGACTTGGAGCATCAAATCCTATGTTTAGGTTTGGAATTGGAGCTGGAACTGGAACTAAATTTGAAGGTGCAGTTTGGATGATTTGACGATGTGGTTTAAGAGCTGGATGGGAAGGGTTAGCAGTTGGATAAGACTTTTGAAGAGGCTTACTTGCAAGTTGCCTTCTTGAAAGAAGAACTTGGTCAAGTATTCTTTTCAAATGATTATAAGACCTGACCTGTAAGCTTTTGTCTTCATAAACAGGAAGAAGTTGACTGTGCTTGATCAGACATTCAATAAGGGAGCTCTTCATGGCTGGGGTAAGATGATCAAGTACTCGTTGCAGTTTTTCTTCTTGAAGTTCTGCAGTCAAGTCTGAAGACCTCATAGCAGGTGAAATTTCTAACAAATTAAACCTGCAATATGACCATATTTGCTCCACCTGCATACAAATGATCTTATCAGCATCGAATGTTAGAATAAAAGGTTGCCTATAAACTAAACTGATACTAGTATTGGACAAATGTGGCAAACTAAACTTGTTTATATGGTTCAAAAGATGTCAAGCATATGGCCAGTCAAACTTGAAACGTTGATGAGAATTAGTGCACAGTTAGTCGTGAGATTGTTCAATATAATCTTCCGTTAAATCACTGAGATATTAGAAAAAAAACAGTAATGAAAAGTAATTTATGGGCAAATTCATAAGCATAAATTGGTCTCCAAAGTAATAGAAGCTTGTTAAGAGAAAAGATCCATTAGAGTTGGTTATGCCCAAAACACCATCAGAAAAAACTCTACTAACTCAAAATTTTAGACTTACATACAGAACCATCCAATTATATATTTAAGGTTTTAAAATTATGTTTAACTTATAAAATAGGGTTAATCTTGTTCTCATTTGTACTATACCATCTCTCTTTCAAACAAGTCACATGTGCATTGTCCATCTCTCTCATCTCTTGAAATATTTCAACTAAATAGAGCACCATGTCAACAAAAAAGAAACCTAGAAAGCTCACTCTACCTGCGGTAAATGTTCTGTGGAGACATTCTAATCGCTCCACTATGGGTCGTAAAATCAATTCACAAGAGACATGCAAAGCTCAATTGATCCCAACCTAGACAGCTCAACTGAAGTATTATTTCAAGACAAAAAATTATCATCCACAGTAAAAACTACCCAATCCAAAAAAAATTTCCATAAATGAATTTGCCAAAACTTTTGAACTCTGCTCAACCATGATACAGACAACAAGCCCTTAGTGAGTCACAAATTGCATGAATTACTACTTAATTCAAGCAACAAGAATGAGCCATAAATTACTTAATTCAAGCAAATTTTGACTCCAATATCCCTTGTTAAGGGAGACAAATCTATCCATTGATCCATAGACTTAAGACTATAGATTGGGGCCACTATTATGATAAATTCGATGTAGATCTAATATTTACTCTTAACTTTTACTCAACAAACCTAATACATTTGTAGGAAAAAATCTTAATTGCATTATCAATTGAAGTACATGAAAATGATTGAAAAATGCAACACTGTTAAATAGTCCTTTAGAACTTCATCAAATTCACTAAGGAATACCCAAATTCAAACACAACTTTATAGCATGATTTAGATATTATTCATGTTTATAGTAAATAAATTAAAACAATAGATGATAAATGTGCTGTAGATGTGACTACAAATATATCTTGCATAAGCCCTACAAATTCACTAATCAAAAGAGTTGAGACTACGTCAAGCACAGTTGGGAACTTCAAGTTTTTCAACACAGATTTTTCGACCTTCCAAAAGAGCATGGTTTCTCAGCACAATGTCATCCCATCTTTGAAGGTGCAATCATATAAAACAAATGAAGCTGCAACCCTATGCGCAGTTCTCCTTTCTCCAATAGAACTAGTAACCTTTCAAATAGAATAAGTAGTAGGCAAGCTACACATATGGAAGCAAATATGCAAATTAATGGCAGCGTTAAACTTCGCTAACATATTTAAATGATGCATCATTCAAAATTTCATGTCTTTCTTTTTGATACCTTAATAAATCTTCTAACAAAAGTATTCTAATTTATAAAACTATTGTAGGCAATGTATTTAAATACTTTAAATAAGTATTATAAAATATGAAGAGATATGCATGTATACTACATAGAAGTACTCAAACACTACTATATATATTATTTTCAAAAAGCTTGAATTTTTAACGATGATAAATTATTTAATTTTTTAAAGCATGTAATTTACTATAACATACTCTAAAATTAATCAAAGATATTTAACAAAACACATGTAAATAATTTAATTTTTTTAAAAATATAAACTTAGAAAAACTACTTGAATACTAGTACCAAATAACAGCTCATCCATGGAATAAAAAAATGGCCGATGGAATAGTATTCAAACACATGTAATTAACTGCAACATACTCAAATACTAGTGAAAGGTATTCAATGTAAAACTAATAAAAAATTTATCTATGTCAAACAACTCCATATGATTTTTAAAACATATAAAGCACCAATACAAATACTAATACATGACCATAAATTTAATGAGTAAAATATGAATCTTCCAAAAAAATGGTGAATTAGAAGTCACTTAGCAATCAACATAGCTTTGTAAACCATGCCAAATAATATTAAAACTGAGTTAATTTTTGTACAAATTTTGTTACACATCTGTCATTCTAACACAAAAGATTGCACACATGATCATTGGTTAAAGAACCTTGTGCATAGAACACTAGGCACTTAAAATGTAACTAATGATCTGTCTCTCCAATAGCATACCCAAGGATGATTACTGAAGAGAGATCAGCCTAGTCAAGCATGGAGGAAACTTCATAAGGTCATCTTAGCCCTTGTGCATCATATTAACACAATCAAGGAAAGTAATTTTCAACCCTTCGATGGGAACAAACCTTCAATTTTGATTCAGGAAAGGCAGAGCAATCGATGATAAGAGAAACTAAATATCAAAGATAAACGATTGAGCTAAAGAGTGGAAAAACATAAACAATACCAAATATAATTGATAAATTTGAAATTTAAATTTAAATTTGTTTCGATAGCTTTCTTTATTTGAATTTTTATTTAAATTATTTAATTTTTAGTTTTAAATTTATCATAGATAAGTTTTTTTTATTTTTAGATTTAGGATTATTTGAATCCCTAAATTTAAAACTTAAATTCAATGGATAATTTTTACATTTGAATTTTATTAAAATTTATTATTAAATCATTTAAATTTAATTTTAAATATCATTTTAGTCACGTACTTTATTTAAATTTTAAGATTATTTGGATTAAAATTAGCAGTAAAGATTAGCAAGAATTTATTAGTATTTGAATCTAAATAGCATGATCTATCTTATATCAATAAGTTTTTTGATGAAATAGAAAAATTAATATCAATTTTATGGATAAATTCATAAATTTTGTGCATGCATACACGATACTTTAAGAAGGCTGAAGTAGCTACCCTCTTCTTTATTTTTATAAAATAACTAATCTCATAAGAATAAACATTACAATTTTTGTGCCTAATACAAAAAAGTAATTCATATCATAGGAGTCGATGCATGGCACCACATATCATCTTTTCAAATAGCACAATTACCATTTGATAAAATCTGATATATGCTTGCGACTATCTATAACGTACTATACTAAATATTAAGGTAACTATATACCTACCACTTGATCTTTGATTTTATAAGCAATCTACTTACTATAAGAAAAAAAAAAGCAAGAAATACTTTGGAAGTTACCAATTAAGGTTAACATTCATACTACCTATAAAGCATTAATGAACCATTCGTTATGGAAATTCTCATAAGATAATCATGCCACAATTTCTATCCTTTGTATATAGCACATCCCCTTGCCAAGCTCATCTACCAAGATAAGTATTTTTTTCAATGAAGATAAGTATTTTTTTCAATGATTCAATTTTTGGAATAAAATATCTTATTAACTATCATCAATTATGAATCATTAGGGACTCAATACATACTTATGTCAACTTCTTAGCTGTACTATAACCCAACAATTAATGCATCATATCTGGCTTAAATTTTTTACAATTGAAAAATAAATTAAATTGCAAACTTTAAAATGATACAAGAGGTACTTTGCAGAACAATTCTTGTACCATGATAATCTTTTGTAGAAGTTTCATCAACATATAACTTTTAATTTGGCTCAATGGCCCCCATCTCGACAAGTTGCTTTGTTGTGGCCAATTTTGTTTGAGTCTACAAAAACTTGAACTTTAATAGATGTTCTGATCACAAATTCAAATTTATACACAATCAACTTGATGACCCATTTTTTGAAAAGATTACCAAATGCTTCATGTGATTAAATATTTCTTCAGTGGTTGATTTGCAACAACTTTAATAAGGTATGGTCATAATCATTGAGCAACTATTGAAAAAGCAAACGAAAGCTTCTCCAATACATGTTATTTGATCTCTAGGCATCAAAGGTATGACTTATATGTTAAATTAGTTTCTGTACATTCTCTTCACTCTATGCTAACATGGTGCAAATTGCTTCATTCGTAATATTGAGGCAAAGCAAAATAAATTGTCCTCATTCGGGGCTACCAAGGAGGGAACTAACCAAAAAAATCATTTAATTATAGGAGAATCTTTGTGTTCTTCCACAATAGAATAGGTTGATTGTTTCGCTACTGTCAAAAGGGAAAAAGATTTCTGAGAGTTTTTTCACGGATCCGCAAAAGAGTACTTTTCCAATCAAACACAATCTTCTATCTACTAGAACTTCTTATCTCTTCAAGCTTCAAACAACAATAAACATATGTTGACATATCTTGAAACCAAACTACCTAAACCTATAATACTTCCTATTAACTTTTGAATATCCTTTATGAATTTTGGGCAATGCATTTCCAAAATAACTTTAATTTTATTTGGATTTGTTTCAATATATTTGTAGAAAACTAAATATTCAAGAAATTTTCTAGATAATACAGCAAATGTATACTTAAAAAGATTAAGTTTCATCTAGCACTTCTATATCATGTCAAGTATTTCTCCTGAATCATTAAAATATTCTTCAACACGTCTGCATTTTCATAATGATATTATTAGCCCCTAGAATAACATCACTTTGTAGTAGTAGTATTGTAATCAATCATGAAGGTCATACATTCTTTATCACATTTTGCTATATTACTTTGATGATGTCTTGAAAATGTGTCCCAAAAACTTATTACAATCTATCAATGCATCAAATCTTGGCAATGGATAGTAATCCTTTTGGGATAGCTTTGTTCAAGTCTATGAAATCAATGCAGAATTTTTATTTACCATTTTTTTTTGGCAAACACAACACTAGTCAATAATTCTAGATATTGAATTTTTTTTTATAAATCTACTTAAATGGCTTATAGATGTATTAGGCAAAAATGTTCTCTGTTTGATCAGATGTGCTCCCCAAGGAATGTTCCATTGATGTTGGGCTACATACTTATCTACTTTAAGCATATTAAAAGGTGACTAGGAAAAGGGATTAATATACTTATAAAGTAGAATGGCCATAGGCAAAAGCATTAATGCCCTTGTATAACACGGTTTTTGCATGATCTATACCAAGTTAATTAAATGTCACCACAAAAATAAAGTTCACAAAGCTTTCAATATCGATTAATACTAATCACATTTCATTGTTTGAGATGATAGAATAGATAACAATTGCCTTGTTGTGGGGGTCAAGAAAAGCATTCAATCCATTCAATCATCAATGGATTGAATTCCCATCGCTTTTGGTACATTCTTGAAAAAAGCTAGATAATGTGATTTTTGCTTAAGCAATTGACATGAGATTCACAACTATAAAAACAAAGCAAGAGCAAAGTTGATCACTTTTCGCTTATATATTTACAAAGAAGAGGGAAAAATATCAAACATTTCGACGAGAGTACTAAATAAATGTTGCACAGGGCAATACTATCACCATCATTGATCAATAAATCATAAAGATATAAAATAAGGTGAAAATTATATATATAAAAATTTATTGTGAAAAATCTTGTGAACAAGGTTTAAAGCCACACTAGTAGTCTGCTAAAGAAAGTCCTCACCTGCTCATCGTTGTTAAGGTCCATGTTATGATAGTAAGAGTTGTAACAGTCAATGAAATGGGTTGTTTACTTAGGAGAGTCAAGAACAAAAGTGAGATAAGCTATAACCTAAGGAGGATTTTTGGTTTCAAATTTGGTCTTTATACAATATCCTCTAATTTGATAGAAGAAACCAACATCATAAAAATAAATATTATAATTTAGTATCTAACACATATAAAACCTAATTAGTATGGCAATAACCAACTTTTGCATACATGCCATCATGTGTCATTTATTGATATAACACAAGCACCTTTCTAGCATTATCTTATATGCACTTGTGGCTATCTATAGTGACCCAACTATATAATATGAGGAATACATGACCACCACTATATCTTTAACTTCAAAAAGAATTTGCATGCTATAAGATAAGACAAAAAACTTTTGTATTTATACACCAATCAAGGTTAGCATTTATGTTGGTTATAAAGCACTTTTGATCAAAGATGTTGAACATTAATATAATGTTTTATGTCCCATAATCGAATAGTTTCAATATGCGCACAACAGAGGCATACATACGCTCCTACTTCAATAGAAACGACACAGATGATAGAGTTGTAATGGTCAACATATAGGCATAAAAATAAAGATAACCTTTAATGAAATCCATATAAAAAATTAAAAAAAAATAATAATGCCTTTATACATTAAAAAACAAGTAAATAATTCAAATGGAACATATTATTTTTATATAAACAATCATGATGCGACAATCTATTAATGGTACAATAATATTTAAGAAAAGAACCCAAGGAGCTAATCCACAAGTTTGAGTTAATCCAAAAGGTTCCCATTTGAATCAATTAAGGGACAAGGACAATGAAAGAATCGATGAAGACAACCAAGTACCTTCACAATTCAAAGGACAACATGCATTGTTCAAGATTGAAGTGAAAGTGCACTTATTAACTTATAATAAAGAAGTTAATGTTAAAAAGTTGGAAGAGTTGATCAACCCATTAAAGACCCACTTCTCATTATATGGATATTCATCAAGCAAGAATGTCAAGTTCCCCAAATTGAAACTCATTAGCCATGCAATGATAATGTGGAATGCTCATCGAAAAAATTGAATTGAGAAACTCCTGAGAATTTGTAGATATCAAATATGCCCATATCAATACGAGCGACTCATTTTTTCGATGAATCTGTTCTTCGATCAGAATAAAATAAAGATTCTATAAACATTAACTCGAAATCTCGCTTATCAGAGTCCATTGTGTCAGAGTCTATTGTGGAAGAATCTTTTGAAAAATTTTCTAAAGAATTGGTTGTGATAGATCTAATCCATGCATCATATCATGAAAAATAGATACAAAGTTTTGACTGCTACTTGGCATCGGCATTAGTATCGACAATGGGTCTGATAGAGTATTTAAAAGTGTGAATTTTAGATATGTGCACCATGTCAAAGTAAGTAACCATGACATATATGTTTGAAACAGATTCTATTTTGAGAAATTTGAAAAAGCATTATCTTGTTTTTTTTCTATACATTTTCAATGGATTTATTTAGACAAAGACTCAATTTTTCCTCTTTTGGATAATAAATTTTTCTCAAAAAATAGAATATACATCAAACTCATGTTTGAATTGAAACTAAGATACTGATACAAGTTATTCTCTTCTGAATCAAATAGATTCATATCTGAAGGAGGTTGACAATAAGTTCTTTCTAAATTTTGTATTTGTTCCTCTGTGAGAGGTGTTGCAGAATTATCTGCGATCAAGTAAATAGCTATACAAACGAATGGATCGGAACAAATTGGAAAATGAAAAGATTTGTACAATTTGTACAAGTTATACATTTTATTACCACTTTGTAGGAAATCGTTAAGTATGGAATGTCAGATACCTATGACTCGATTGGTGAAATAGTCTCTCTCTTCAAAAAAAAGATCTTTTTTACCGACATACAAAGAAAATATTTTGTTGCAAATAGACAAGATATTGAGGAATTGTCCATATGTAAAAGTTGATAATTATTGACACGGGTCTTTTCCACATAAAAAGGAATCCTTAGTTAAAATAGAACTAGAAGTGATGTGGACCATTCAAGAATCGAAGTCGGTGCGCTTTATAAAAGCCAGATATCAATGAACTTCTATGAAATTGTTTCACGAGATTCAGCCAATTGTCTCGATTTTGGGATATTATTAAGAAATATGAATCCATGACTGTGGGATATCCATAAATCCATAGAAGTTCACCAAATTGAAATTCATTAGCAACGCATTGACAATGTGGAATGCTCATCTAAAAAGACACATTACCTAAGAGGTATCAAAGGGTAATTTCAATCAAATGATTCTACAAAAATTTTACCATATGAGATGCACTCTGGAAAGATAATAAAAATGGCAAAATTTATCACACCAACAAGCACAAGCAACACAAGAATATACCACCAAATTCTATTAACAGGTTGTGATTCTTGGCATACTTGTAAATGACGCATCAATAATGATGAAGTATGTGACAAGTTTTCCTTCATCACAATCAAACTTGGATTGTTTTCATTCATTACTATGAATCAAGCGAGTTCTTATGCTATGATGATACAAAAAAAGGCCAAAGAAAGATGTTAAACCCCAAAGATCAAGGGACTACCAAGAAGTAAGAAAAGTTCGGTGGACAACAACAATAGTTGTCAAAGAAAGGACCAATTCCAAATTCCTCTAACTTGGGCTCAAGAAAACACTTTAATCATTGTCAGATAAATGGTCACATTAATGACAAATGCTTGAGGTTATATCTAGAGTTGCATACTAAGAGAATAAATAATGATCGAAGTAAAACAATGATGACTATCACTAATTAGGGCCAAAAGCTCAAGGCTATGCAATTTGCTAATCCCAATCTCACACTGATGGTAAAGCTAGCTAAAGCTAATGAGCAAATAGAAGAAGAAAAAACCTCACATTGATGGTAAAGCTAACTAAAGCCAAAGAGCTAATAAAAAGAAAGCCTCATATGCCCTCTGAGTGCAAGCAAAGAAGCAATTAGTAAAAGTGATCAGTAACACCAACAATCAAAAGTATCTCATCTCAACAAGCTTTGTGCAATGATTAAAACCACAAGTACCCTTCACACACAATCATATTCAATTGCATAAATCCAAAAAAATGTTGAGATGAAAATTGAATAGCACCATTGAGTGAAGTTTGCTATCATCAAGGATTATATCATTGAGATGTCATGAGAAATCGTTCTCTCAATGCTTTCAGATTATTTTCTAAACAACCTACGTATGAGATAGAGATGCTATATTCTATTATTAAGCACAACAATATCAATTCAAAATGATAGAAAGAAGTACATTGTGTTCAAATTTTGAGGAAACTAGATCATGAATTTGATATCTGTCAAACAAGGAAAGAGGCTTGTCAACACCTATTGTAGTTGCATATTATCGGTAGTATAACCCAACAAAACTGATGGCCAAGCTATTCAATTGAAGGAAATGATTTCAAAGTACATATCAAGAAGTATTCAAACCTATTTGAAGTGGATCCTACCCCACAAAAAAAATGTTAAGCACAAGATTACTTTCATATCAAATGTGTCTTTGCTGAACATTAGGATATACCAAAAAAATTAAGACAATGAAGGAGCCACTCTAGAAAAGAGCCATGAAACTAAGCAATTTGTATAACCCATGTTGATACTATCAAAGAAAGTTGGAAGAACGCTTATGAATGCTGATTACCATGCCCTCTATAAAATCTGGTTAAAAAACAAATACCCCTTCTTAAGATTGATGATATTTGAATCAGCTAAAGCATGTACAAGTTTTCAATAAACTTGAAAAGATACGACCAACTTTGAACTGGGAAAGATACACTAAAGACTACTTTCAAGACTCAAAAAAGATTGTACTAAATGCACCACTCATCTTCATGAGGTAGATGAACAAAATTTTATGACCCTATATCAATGAATGTGTCATGGAATACTTAGATGACATTACGATTTATGACAACTAATTGAAAACAAAAAAATATGTGCAACAAGTTTTGAAATTACAAAAAACGATAATTAAAGATGAACTCGAAGAAGTGTGGGCTCTAGTTATCCAACTTAATCTAAGATTTGAGGTAGGGAATGAAAAAAATCAAAATCGAGCCATCCAAAGCAAGAACTATGTAGGACTTTTCACAACCAACCATTGTGATAGAGCATAGCACTTTCAACAGAGCTTGTCAATACATAAGGAAATTCATTCAAACCTTTTATGAGATTTTAGTGGCCTAGCATGACCTCACCCAAACCAACCGAAGATTTGGATGCAAGGAAAAAAAAAATAAGAAAGCATTTCTATCACTAAAGACAACTATCTATGAAGAACCAGTGCTAGCCCTACCCAATTTATGACATCTATTTGAGATCAAAGCAAATACAACAAATTGTGCCATTGTAGCAATGCTTCTACAATAAGAAAGATTTGTGACATATTATTTAAGATGCTACAGGGATCCTAAAGAGCTTACCCCACATACAACAAAAAAATAGAATTACACCAAATCGTGAAGTTTTGGCGATCTTATTTACTAGACAAGGAGACAATTGCGCATTCTGACGGACAACTAATCTATTTCTTGCAAAAAAAATCAAGATGCAACAAGCTTAATAACTCAAAAAGTTAGCCTACTCACACAATACAACTGGGTAGTGAAATACAAGAGAGGGGCCAAAATAAATTGGTTGGAATGCTATCGAAACCCCATGAGAAATCTATATTTATCATCTATCATGATGATTTAATTAGAGTACATCTAGTACATGTTGAGATGTGATGCCAACCTTAACGATCAAGCCATTCTTGAAAGGCTGAAGACTAGCAAGCCCTTGAAATTCACCCTTTAAGATGGGTTGTTCTATCGAGGACAATAACTTTGTATCCTTCGAGATGGAGATAGACTTAAGTGGATCAAGGAGGCTCATACATTGAGAGTAACTGGACATTTTGATCCAACTAAGACTACGTTAAGGCACTTATATTAGCCTAGGATAAAATTCAATGTTATGAAATTCATTGTGTGCTCTACAATATGACCAAACTTATCAATGAAAAGTATGACTGGTATTTGCCACTAACAACAATTAGTCAACTACGAAAGAACATCTCAATAGATTTTTTTGAAAGTCATACTAACAATACGAAGAGAACGTGATTATCATTTTGTGGTTGTAGAGAAATTTTCCAAGATGATGGAGCTCATACCATTTCAAAAAAACATTAAGAGTAAAATAGCAGCTCAATTATCCTTTGAGAAGATATAGAAAAATCATGAACTGTTGACAAGCAACATGTCTAATCGAGATACTTGTTTTCTAAAAAGATTCTAGTTGAACTCTTTGGTCAATGATGAATACAACATTACAAAGGAATACTAATTTTTAACCCATGATAGATGACAAAACAAACATATTTAACCAAGTGGTAGTTCATATATTAAGATGATATAACTCACATCACCTAAAGAAATGATGAGTCTACCGTACATCCATTTTATAGACAATTGAATCGTGCATAATTCCATTAACAAGAGTCAATTTAAATGTGCATGGATTATTTGCCAAAGAACTTGTTTAACTTGGAATTCCAAATTACCACCTTGAACATGACCCATAGAACAACATACTAGAAAACACAAAAATTCATCAGAAGCATTTAAAAGATACATACGGCTATCAAGAAGTAGATGGAACTTGTACAAATAAATATAAACAGAGATAAGAGAAGCACCATGTCAAAAAGCAAGTAGAAATTGGAGATTTGTAACTACATATTGGGAAAGAGCACTTGAAAGAAGAAGGGAAGAAATTGAAACCATCAACTATGAATTATTCCAAGTGATCAAGAAAATCAATGATAACGTTTACAATTATACCTACTACCTTACATAGAGATTGACTAAATAGTGCATGTTGAGTATCCAAAGCCATTCAAACTCATGTAACTGATTAAGAACCATATGAGCTACTAACACCCAAGGATAATCTCTTAACAAGTACTATACAAGCTCTCTAATCTCAAGAAGTAAGAGAAAATCATCAAACATGGAACATGAGTAGCTTTCACATTGGGAAGAAAGCACAACTACCAACTACAGCTTAGTTATTTTAGCCCAAAAAAGAATTTGAAGGCCATCAAAACAATCCACTCATACCTAGAAAAGATTCCATAACACTTGAATTCTGAAAAAGGGCATATAAAGAGATATAGCCTTTAATTAAGGAGAAAGTCTCAAGAGATTCTACAAACACTCAAATCTCATATTAAGGAACTCAAAGAAAAGAACTATCAACCATTAAGGGCAACAAACCAATCAACCCCAAGAGATATCTAACCTCAAGAAAGGATTAACAATTAAGATCAATAATAGAAACAAGTGAAGGAGGAAACAACAAACCCAAGTACCATTCTTATGGTCTCGAGGATCAATTTGGGAACTAAGGGAACCGTTCATCTAAGCCTTGAGAAACATTCCCAACACCATTTTAAGAAGAAGAAAGAAGCCTTGAAGAAGCAAAAATATGTCCAAAGCATAATATATGAAGGCAACGCTACACTTTAAGAAATTTGTTGTAGGAAGAATGGGCTTGAGGAGCCCTCGAGCATGGGAGGAATGCCATGAACTATCTCTATAAAGCAAGAGAAACAACTAGCATGAAGCAATAGGAGTGGACCACCACATTTTGGGTTTACACAAGAAGACAATATTTATAAGATACAACAAAGTTCAAGCAAGCAAGTCGAACCACCCCAGTTTGAATTTTTTTTTTTTACGAAAGGCAAATAAGGACGATTGTATAAAATGCATTAGATAAATTAATTAGGGGATAGATGAAAGAATCTAAGAATCAAAAACCCAAATACAAAATGATTAGCAACTACTGTACTAAAATCCTAACAGTAGAATCAAAGAAGAATAGTCTACTAATTCGTTTATGCCCTTTATTTCATCGTGCTATCTTCTATATCTTTCTCTCTTTTACTATCTACTCCTTCAATTTAAGAACAAACTCTTGTAAAGCATCCCTATCGACCAGCTAAAAGTCTGCAGCAAATGGTCATGCATGTATAAATTATGATGTGACACACAGCTTTCCTTTTGCATCCAAAAGAAGTTCACCTATCAGTCTTCTTGCCAGGATCGCATTTATTTATAACCAATTAAACATAATCATTATTCCATCGTCCTCACTTTATACGCCATTATTGCAAAGTCATGTAGAAACACAAATAAATAAATAAATACGAGTTTACTATTGCTTTTTCACCTGAACATTAGGTGTCATCAGAATGGATGCTCGTAAGTTAAAAAGATAGAATAGCTTCACATGCCCATTCTTACCATTTCTTCTTCCGTAACCGACAAATCCAAAGCTTTCGAATCCTTGGATACAGAGAACAATTGCTCCCAACCTCGCCTCCCTCCAGAACCTTTTGGCATAGCAACAAGAAACAAGGCCGTACACACTGCTAACAAGATGATAGTTCTCACGCCCATCATTCGGACCACGCATCCGGCACATATTTGACCTTCTCAACCCATCCGAAGCTAAAAGCCTGGTAAGACTATGAGATCGCAAGCTCCATGCAATCGATCATGGTGCACAGACCGGGTTAACTGTTCGGGAAATGTCCGATTCCAACAACAGAAACTGCCGTCGAAATGCTGCCAACGGAGAGGAATGTGGGATGAAAAGAGACAAGGAGCCTTTCACTGTCTCCCGGCGACCAATTTCCCTGCAAGACGGGGGGAAGCCGATCTCCGGCGGGTTCGGGCAGCGGGGATCGATGGATCAGAAATCTAGGTCTTCCACTCACACGGCGCACTGCGAGCTGGCGAAGATGGCACGTCTTTCCTTTCTTTTTCCTTCCGTACAATTTAATTTCGAAGGCGCCAAGGAGAGAGAAGATGCGAAAGCACTCAGGATGGACGTGCGGAGAGCGTTTGCCGGTAACCGGGGAAGATATTCTCGCCCTTTGTTTTTCTTAGATGTACCCATCTAATTGGATGATGACGTGAAAGAAATTACAAAAAAGTTGGATTGATACTTACAAAAATCAACTATGTTTTATTTTCTTTTTTTATTATTATTTTTTATAATCAAACTCCATTTCTCCCTTTTATTTGAATATATTTAACTAAATTTCAACAATCAAAATCATATATAACCATGAGAATAATTTTAATGTTCACATCATCAAATCAAACATATTCTAATGTAGTTTACACTTTTAAAAATAGACACTTATAGTTTTACTATAAAAATATAAAATAATTATTTTTATATACAAAAATTGATTGTTGAATTTTTATGATATGAGTTCACACTTAAGTCAATTTTGTTTTATTGATTACTTAATATTAATAAAATTTTTAATTCAAATATAATTACAAAATATATAACATATATATATATATATATATATATATATATATATATATATATATGTATGTATGTATGTATACTATTGAGTATATTTTATAAACTCTATTTTTAAATTTTCATCTATAAGATATAAAAAATTTCAAATTATAAATAATAGTATATATTTTTATGATATTCTCAATGTATCACATCTCGTTAAGTTAAACCAAATAATATTAATCACAATCTCCAACTCCTCGTCAATACTAAATCATAGATATTTAATTAAATCTTAAGGTTAGTAGTTGAACTCATATTTTACTTTTTTTTTTTTTTTGTATAATTTATTTTTTATTTATTTTCATTACATCTATATTTTTTTTCACTAGACAAATTTTTGTATAACTAATTTTTACAATGACAACCCAAATTATAACATTTTTATCATCAAATTATGAAGTATAATGATAAAGATCTAATTATTTGGGGTAATAATATTTCAAAAAAAAAGAATATTTAGAATAGAATTTTATTTGAATAATAAGTTGTAAAAATTATTTATTTTTAAAATTTTTTAAGTTTAAAAGAAAAAAAAATTTTAAAAAAATTATTAAAATTCAAATAATATTGAAAAAACTTAAAATAGTTTGCTATTAGTTTAAAAATTATTATAAAGATTTGAATTATATAAACTTGGCAAACCCAAGTTTTATGAGATTATATTTTGAAAAAATATTAAAATATTCTCCAAATTTATAATATTAGTATCAAATTAATTTGATTTATCTTGTCTAATGTGATTATTAATAAGATCATTAAATTTGTTTGCTAATTTAATATCAAGTGCTCGCTCTTTTTGGTCTTTCATAATTTTGTCATAAAAATTTCTAAAATTGCAATTATTTTATGCACCATATTATTTTTTTTGTCGATAGTCACCGACACATTATCCATTTTGCTATTTTTTTTATTTATTTATTTTTGGAATTGCGTTTGCCGATTCGAAAAGAAGCTTCTTTTGACCTATCTGATCTCTTGCATGTCTATCTGCTGTGTCTGAAGCCTGCCCCTGGTTTTAGGTTCACTGCTAGGAAGCCATACAGTGGAAAGCGGGGGCCTTCGGGAAGGATCTATCAAGTCATGGAAAACGAGCATCAGCCAGACAAGTCGAGGGTTTTGAAGGTGGAGTCCGAAGAGTCATGGGAGTCCTTCATGGCACAGGCCAAGAGCCAGGGTTCCCCCGTAAGTTTTAATTGCAAATCTCTCATTTCTTGTGGAGTTCTCTAGTTTGTTGGGTTTTCTTTTTCTATTTCTTTGAAACGGGTTTTTTTGGCAGGTGGTTGTGCATTTCAGTGCGTCGTGGTGTGTGCCATCTCTTTCTCTGAATTCCTTTGTGGAGGAGCTCGCAACGACGTACCCAGACATACTTTTTCTCTTGGTAGATGTGGATGAAGTCAAGGTAAATGACTGATGTTGTTTCACGAAGAGTGATTGGCTTGGTGTTATCCGAACTATATGTAATATTATCAAAAAAAAAATTAGTTGTTTGGTTGGACAACATTGTTACTTACCTCATAATCGCAAGAAGAAACACTATTATTCTATATAAGATTAGTTCCAACAATCATATCCTAATAATATGGTTCAAAGACTTTCTAAGGGTATTCTTGAAGTCACTGCAATTTCCATCATTAAAACGGCAACGTGTAATTTCAGGGCATTACATAAGATTTTTTTTTTTTTTTTTGAAGTAGGATATTTTAGATCAAAGGTGATGTTCAGCGATTAAAAATTTTTTGGGATGTCCTCATGATTTTCATAGTATTGATGATCCATTTTTCTCATAAGAAAATTCTTGGGTACAAACGAGATTAGGTTTAGTATAATATTTTAAGTTGAATGTTGAACTATTAATATATAATTTATATGAATTCTATCATAGGCATAAAATGTGAGTGTTCACTTTAAGGATATTTTCAATACAACTTGGATCCCTATTTAGTTCAAGTCTTAAAAAATGCATCCAAGTTTATGTTTTAATTAAGTTCAATTGATTCATGCAGTTAGTGACTCCTATGGGTTTTTTACTCTCTTTTTCTTATGGTTGAATAGAGTTTTGGTGAACTCATACAACAACTCTACATGATTAATTAGTTATAGGGTGCACATGATACTTGATGTTGTTGATAAGTTTTTATGAAATGTCTTATACTTTGTTTAGGGACCAACACATAACTACTATGGTTTGGCCATGCATGATGGAGGAATTAGTAATTCAGACATGGTGCATAAGATGTGGTGCATGTTAAGTGTTTACTCTACTTAGTTAGTTGGAAGATTTCAATCTAAAAAAAGATTGAATGAATTCAATTTCATGTTGTAAGCATTGAAATTTTAATATACAAGTAATGTAATTCTTATTTATTGACTAATATTTTTGGGTTATTGGCTATTCATATAAGAGTATATTAAGCTCAACTTGAGCCATCATTTAGTACAAATCCCTAGACAAAAATAATTAATACAAATTTTTGAAAATCCATACTTGTTAGTATTTCATGTTTTGTTTTTTTAAAACAATATTAGTAATCATAAAATCTTATGCCAAAATAAATATTCTTTATCTGTCTTCTCACACTCATAGCTATGATGAAAGGTCATTAAATTCTTGTTTCATTTTTTAAATGACATTTAAATTGCCTTATTTAACGATATTTTCATGTACTTAGATCCCTTGTTTTAACTCTTTTGAATTGTTATAAACTTTTCTTGAATATTGGCATCTAATTTTCTTAAGAGGCATGAGCACTATTAAGATTGATAACTTAGTTATGACAATCTTTAAGCATATGATTTTACTTCGATTCTTCTTAACATTGAGTACATCATTATTCATTCTTATCCAAAATTAACACAATTGTATATTTATTGTTGTTTTTACCAACATACAAAATCTTCAATTTTAAGGCATCATTTTTCTTAAGTCTTTTCACTTGTTCACTTAGTTTTTTAATACACAAAATTAATGTGTATGTTCTCTAACTATAAATTTGATAATCAAGGTACATATATTTTCAAAATCCTAACTTAATTCTAGTGCATTATATTATTTCTTTACCTGCATTTCTTTATGGTAATACCAGAATCCTTGTTCATTCATCACTCCACTTTATCTTAATTAGGTTAAGGATTGGCTATAACAATGTTATTTATTTAAGAAAGTGACTTTCTTAAGCATAAGAAAAATTTTCATGTGTTTTTGTCTTTATTTTGGTTGGATAATTACAGGGTCTCTAATAAGTCATCAATTATAATTGCTTCTTCTTTTTAAAGTAATAAGTTTCATTTCTAAAGGTGACTTGGGAGGTTAAATTTTTTAGATGGCTTTAAGGATATCATTTGATATTTTGGTAATTAAATTTGTACACAAGTTTTTTTTTAGCACTCATAAATTATATAATCATGATTTGCTTAACAAGATACATGTTACATTCATACAAGGATATCATACTAAATTTTTTCTTAATAAGTTCTTATGTTCAAAGGCTTAGAAATATAGTTGTAACTAATAGAGAGGTATGATTCTTCTAATTCACATTGGAATGGGTAAGGTTTAGGATTCTGTCATAAGGTTACCTCTCTTTAATGCACTTATGAAGATCACTTTTATGACACTTATCTCATCTATAGCTAATCTCAATTTCTTATCATCACAATTTCAAAGGTAACGAAGACATTCTTTTTATAACAATTCTTAAGTTCTTTTTGAGACACGGATAGGCATATCATGACACCTACAAATTCACCATCTTCCTCACATTGCCCTTTCTCAAGTGAGGATAATATCCTATTTTATCTCTTTATATTCAGGTTTTTGTTGATCTTACTTATCATGATTTAGGATAGTCTCACATTGATTCTTTTTATGTCTAGGTTGCATATATTTATAGCAATACTTAACCTAACTTAAGGGATTATTTGTTATAGCATCCTTGGTAGCTTGCTTAATAGATGAAGATGAAGGCAAATCAGGCCTAGTCAAACTTTTGGATACTATAGGAGTTCACCCTTAAAATTTAAATATATTATTCATAAGTATAGACTTTATAAGTTTTTCCACTAATTGAGCTAAATTTCATGTCTCATCTAAGGACTGAGGATCATATAATTCTACTTATTTTTTAATTTTCGACCTAAGATCTAAGCTAAATCTATTGGTTGGTTGTCAATCTATTTTAGGGTATCTGTCTTGGCCATTAAGTCCAAAAAAATATTAAGAGAATTTACAACAATAGATTTTTCCCAGCTTTACAATATGTTTTCCATGCAATCTTTATAATATCTAGGTCAATAACTAATTTGTAATATGTTTTTTTCATTTTCTTCTTGGTTAACTAATCTAAAAATTAGAATTGGGGTCATAGATGCTTCCATCAATATTAGTATTTCAATATAAAATTTTTTATGGATTATTATTTGGTTATTCTTATGATTTTTAGGTTGTTGAAGATTTATATTTTTTTTATTTTTCTTAGACTTGTGATGAGCATCCTTCAAATGCTCATTTGAGAGAGATAGGGTTAGATTTATAATTTTGTTGACCATCAGTTTCTTAAAATATTTAGTTAGGTCGTTCAATGTTACTTTCATCCTATCCAATCTATTATAGATTTTTTCGTTATATGATATAGTGTGTTTATCTCATTTTTAAATGTTTCAAAATTTTTGACATAAGTCTATTTTAGTGGCGTAATAAGGTAATTAATATGTCAAGATAACAACAATATGAAAAAAATATTTTTTTTGTTGCAAGAAATAATTTACAAATAATTAACATATTTTCTAATTAATTATTTTTTTCAAAATAATAATAAACTAAATTAAAGATAACCCTACAAAGAAATAAATAAAAGAAATTAGATATGGATAACTAATGCAATTTTTTTAGTGAAAAGTGTGGCATAGAAAGTTATTAAATAACTCAAATTGGTTGAGCAGTAACCAACATAGTTCTCAAAAATAAAATTTAAGATTGTAAATCTATGGGTTTATAAGTTGATTATTTCATTAGTTGTATCTCAAAAGATGGTTGTGTCTCAAAGGATTAAGATAGGTTGGGTTAAAATTTTAGGTTGATAATTTGATGTGGAATAAAATTGATTATGTAGTTCGTTCATATGAATTACAACTATATATTTTATTATATTAGTCTTCTTATAAAAAACAAATAGCTATACGAGAAAATTACAATTGGGTTTTTTATAGGTTTACCACGTTAAAACAATTATATTGATTTGTTGTCATCTAACTTTGAGATCAGTTCTTGAGATGATGCACCTTTTTTAATTATGGGAATTTCTAATTTCTTGGATTGTCTTAATTTGAACTCCTCATATTGTCATGGTGGATGAAATAAGTTGAAATCTTTGCCCTAATATCATGGATGATGGTGGTGTTTGTCCTTGGAAAGACAGAGTGGAAGTAGAGAGAAAGACATTGATATTTGGAGAGAGAGGGAGTGGTCATTTGACGATTTAAGGAAAAGAGAGGGAGGTAATCAGTGACGTAGATAAAGAGAGGAGAGAGAGGGGTAGTAAGAGTGGGGAGAGAGGAAGGTACAATTGGCATGGTAGAGGAGAGAGGGGAGTGATGGAATTGTAAGAGAGGAGAGAGAAGGAGGATGCCAACTAAAGATATAAGGAGAGATAAGAGAGGAGGTTGGCATGGGTAGAGAGAGGGGAGAGGGGAGAGAGGAGCAATAATGATGAAGTGGGGAATTATTTTGAGGGAGAGAGGATAAGGAAAATGTTTTTTACGGCTTTTCTTGGGAATTTTCTATGCATATGTATAATGGAACTAACATTAAAAGGTTTTCTAAAATCTCATCAAAATCTAGGATTAGATTTTTTTTTTTATTTATCTTAATACAAAATTGAATATATTGTGAATTACAACCTTTATAGAAATAAAATGATTAAAATAATCTAAAATTAATTGAATAAATATGAAAAACAAAAATAATAAGATAAATCCTAACAAAGAGGCACCTGACACCTGGAGTAGAATGAAATTCTTTTAATAATATTACAACTTTTATACATAATCTATTAAGATCCAAATTAATGTATTAACCTAAAAATAGAATTTTAGGTTCATTTTTGTGTTTTTGGTAGCCTTGCTTATGCATTTGTCCAAGGTTTATGATAAATTTAGGCTTTGTGCATCATAGGCTCTTATGTATCCTCTTGTATTACATTACTATGTCTCTGTCTTTACATTAAGGAGTAATTTTAATCTCTAACAATGCCTTTCTACTTTAGTTTAGCCAAATCACCTATTTTGTTAATTGAAGTTAGTTCAAGGCTACCGGGAGGTGTTTCGTATCATTCCAGCCTACCATTAGTTGTTGAAGTTTATTTTTTAGCATTCCAGCTATTGTTGTAATTTTTTGTGCCTAGCTGTAGTTTTACCCTTTTTTTTTCTTTTTTTACAATTGTTCGTATTTTTTCACACATGTGCATGAAATCGAGTGGATATCTATGGATTTAGAGATGCAACAGTGTTTTATAATCGTTTTCATTTTGTTCAGGAGCAATGCTGTACATATCACTTTAACAGCCCTGTATCCTAACTTGAACCACCTTAGGCTGTCCAAAAATCACCCTAGGTGTAGCTGCAAATTTTTGTTTTGGGTGGCTTCTTTAGTCTTCCTCCATATATGTTTTTTGAAGGCTGTAAAGGAGAGGTTTGGCAATGTTTTTATGATATGTTATTGCTGTGCAAACCTTATCCCATTGTTTTGTTTTGAGATTTTGGAGTGGTTTTGATTGACGAATGCATAGAGTGGTGTGTGTGACTTTGTCATTTGATTGACTGCTGGTTTTGATTTTATTTGAGTGACTTTGTGGCATTAGAATGCTCTAGGATCATGATTTTCTTGTTATCCTATGTTTCTTCATCAGTTATTCATTGTTTTGCTGCCTCATCAAATAACTCCTCTTGCAGTCCCATTCATCTCCTTTGTCCAATTTCAGAAAAATCAGAAAATAGTATCCTCTATCACAACACTTTTTTTATCATCAAACAAAAAGTCAGACCTCATCATTATTTTTCAGCATGTTAGATCTAGAAGTTTCACATGATTTCCATGTTCAACACCTGGCTTTTTTGGCCTAATTTGCTCACTTATTCAAGCCCTAGCAACATCTATCAAGAGCAAGTTTTTGAACCATGAGGCATGTTGAGTTTTTTATTAACCAAATTATTTCAAAATGACATGAAATTTTAAAAGAATCTTCTTGGTTCTGTTTTCATATTCATCATTTTGAGAGACTTCATTTTATGGGCCAAAAACATCCACAATTACCTTGATGTTTGTCACTGTAATTTTCGTAATTCATCTGAAATCATTATCTTATGTGCTTCGTATCATTTTGTTGTGACTCTAATGTGGAACATCGTCAGAGAGGCACGCCGCTTCTCCTATGTCGCATCAAATTGAAGGAAGTCTCAAAGACTTACATGGGTCTTAGTATAGATAGTGCTCATTTAAATATTATTGTAGATACGATCTTTTGTTATGCAAGAGCTTGCATTCCATATTCATACAATCTCGCATCATATAAGTGGGTTTTCCATAGTCATGTTTTTTTTGTTGAACTAGACAATTCATTTGCATTTATAAAGCAAGAATCATACTGTTTCGTCAATAGTTGATCGATTAGGACATGAGCTTAGTTTTAGTTATGGTATTCATTGATTTAATTCAAACCTAATAGAGTGGTCAAATTGATCAACTTTAAAGATATTTGACCTAAAACTTAGAACTTAAGGTATAACATTAATTGTTTAAAAAATATTTATGGTTTAAATATGGATTGATTTGAAATTACATTGTCTATTGGATCTTCGAATTGATAAATTAAATAAAGAGCATCATTTATGGTGAGCATCTTGATAATCACTCATTTACAGGGTTTAACCTAAGTTTGCAAATCTAACACAATTCAAATAACATCATTATGTTATGGTTCAAATCACACTCAATTCTAAGTTCATTGAGATGAGTTGGATGCCTAGGTTTGTTGAGTCAATATTAAGACAAAATAACTTAATCAACCTATTATCCTAAAACACACTTATTGATATCAAAATTACAAAATTACTTTTAATATAATTAATTATTATATTTTAACATGCTCTCATAAAACATCATGATTATTTAGTCTAAAATAATTTTTCTATGAATTTTCAAAGCTAATTTTGGTTTTGCTTTAGTAATTAATTAAGGCAATTTCATAAATGGTACGTCGTAATTTATATTAACCGCGTTTTGCAGGTTACTCGACATGAAGTGTTAGGGTATATTTGAATAGGTCATTTTCTAGCGATTTTGTATACAATGTATCACTTCTCAAATATGCAGTGCATCATGTGCTGACTAGTTTGATTATTGATAATGAATGGATTCTTTTGTGGATTTTGTGTCAAATGATCATATTAATGCTTGTAGGAGTTTTTAGGCTTATTTTGGTCATAGATGAACCTCAATTTGCCGCCTTTGAATGATTAATCACAAACATAAACTCCTAAATCATATTTAGTGAAAGTGAGCTTTCTTTGATAAATTTAAAGGCTAGATTATTTGGGGATCAAGTACATGTGCAAAGATGCTTCAAAACTTGTATTTGCAATTTCATCCATTCACATAAGCTCTTGTTATATGGTGACATTCATTGTTAATCTCTTATTATGCTTTATTTTATATTTTCTTTTCTTTGGGATTGAATATGATTTTGCTTTTTTATTGAGAAAAGTGATATACTTGCCTTGATTTGTGAGTGGAAGAGAAAATTACTCAAGACTTTATGTTGATGGAATTGTTTATGAATAGGCATGTTGTTGATGAGGGGTTTTTGGGCAGCCACAATAATGTTTTGCATTATTGAGAGTTTGTAGTGTCACTATAAGGCTTTGTGTTGAAAAAAGTTTTAAGAGATTTGTTACTCAATTTGAGTGAATGGGTGATTGTAATAATATAAGATGAAGTGGGTACTTATGATGCATGTATTTATGATAGTTGATGTTAAACAACTTAAAATTCTTTTTTGTACTTTTTTTGTTGCCTTCACTACTTAAATAACCAATGCAATTAGCAACTAGTTAAACAAATGACAAATTTAATCTAAAGTCCACTTCACCACTTATTGGGCATGCTTATGGGCGATTGAAGTTGTGTGGCCCAGGTTTTGTTTTGATTAACTTCTCCCTAAAAAACTCAAAGATATGTTTGTATTGGGTAAGTATTTTTATTCATATTTGTAGAGGATACGTTGCACACGAGAGAGGGGATGAATTATAAATTTTAAAAAGCTTTTGTCTCACAATTGTTTTATTTGATTCTCTCAAATATAAATTGATTGTTCATCTATTTTGATAAAAATCTTGAAATGTATTCACAAATATTTTGAAAACAACGTGCAATATGAAAATATTAATTAAAATGATTTAAATATGTTTTTAGTGTATTATCTGGAAATAGAGTTCATTTTAAAACATTTTCATAATAAAATTTCAAGCGCTTGGATTTTGATATGAAAAATAGGTCCACCAAAAATAAATTTATTTTTTAGCCTTTTTAGTTATTTTTTCATATTAGTATACAAAATTTAATTTTTTGTTTGGTTATTTTAGAAAATTTAATTTCAAAGTTCTAAATTTAACAAAAAAAAATCAATGCTTTTAAAAAACCATGGTATATTTTCTAAGGGTATTATTTTTAAATATAGCACCTTTCTTTGCTACATTATAGGTATTATGTAAGACCTCAAAGACAATGAAGTTGAGTAATCAAAGGACAAATGCTTAGGATATCTGAGATTGCATCTCTTTAAAAGGTTTGTGTAGCTGATTTTGTCCACTTAATGGAAACTTGCTTAAAATAATAAGAGGGAAAGAAATTGTTTTGTATGCTTTGGTAAATCATCCATATAAGCTGGCTAAACCATGGAATCTATAAGAGGCTAATAATGCCTTTAGAAGTCAGGACAAATGTGGGAAAGACCATGAACTTTTGTAAGAACTCACACTTGGGATTGACATATAAAGTATGCTTTTGGACAATGGAATAAGCGAGTCTTAGTGCTTGATATACTAATCTCAAGAGAACCTATAAATTAGAAAGTTTTCAAAATGAATAACCATAAACATATCAAGGGTCGTGATTACTCATTCGTAATAATAAGAGTTAGTCTAAAAAATAGTTATCCATTTGTTCCCCAATCAAATGCATACGTAGTGAAATCTTTTTTTTTTTTTTTTTTGTCTATCTTTGAGAACCTGGTTGCTTTGGTTGTTTAGCTTGTCATCAAGATTAGGGATAAGGAACTAATACTTTTCCATGATCTTATTTATATCTTGACTATCAATATACATATGCCAAGTTCTATCCTTCTTAAGATTAAGAATTTAGCTTCTTATGGATGAACCTCTTACTAGATAGCTTCCTAATTTGTTGAGCTAACTCTTGATGCTTGGTAGTTCTAGATGATAATTTGGTTTATTGAGTAAAACTAATATTAATACAAGATCAATAGTATATTGTATATCTTGAAAAGAGTTAGCTCAAAGGTAAGACTTGGGGAAATGAATCCCTTAGGCCTTTAGATTCCAAGATCTCCATCGGCATTTCGAGAATATCAAAACGATGGAGCCTAAGGTTTTTTCCTCTATTGAGCAATATGCTCAGGCTTGCAATTGGGTCCTCTCTTCATTTGGTCCTTTGGCATCAATGTGGGGTCTATCAAAGAAGGCTTGGGTGTTATAAAAAGCAAGGATATTTTTGTTCATTTGTGACAAAAAGTGCTCAAATTAGAAATTGTCATAAAGTATAGCAATTAAGTCATATTATTTAGGAGACTAAGCATATCAGTCCCTAGGTCTATAGGTTGCAAATTAATTATTCTTTATTTTCATAGATATCATGTCATTCCATATATTGATAGGTACCAAACTTGATTGTTACAAAGTAGGTAGGGTTTCTCTCTAATGAAGAGATATTAATCCATGATGCACAATAGGGGTTGCGATGGTCTGGTGGGCCTAAGGCTGGTAATATATTAGTATTAGGGGAGTTGGTGTTGATTTGGCTATTGTTGTTGATCATGATGTTATAGACCTTATCTCTCATTGTAATAATAGTTTGAAATATTGAAGTCCTCTTCCAATCCCATCAATGCAAGGAGGGGGGAGTTGGTTGCAACAAAAGACTCAAACTTATTGTTGAATTTGAAAAAGGGAGAAGGATGTTAGAAATACCCAAAAGAAAACCTAAGAAATGCTAAGGAAGCTTTAGAAAAAGTAAGCTAAGCTAATGTGTTGAAAATAGTTATATAAGAAAGGTGTAAAAATAGAGCTGGCTTTGAACTATGAATAAACCAAAATAAATCTAAAGCATGCACTAGAGGATGATTAAATATATGATATGAGGCGAGGGTATATGATCAATGGTTATAGTGGTGGTAGAAACACAAAGGGTAAACATAAAGTTCAAATTTAAATAGCATTGCAGTAGATGGTAGATATTTTTTACAAGGATTAATAAAAAATATCATAGGTTCATGAATCATGAAAAGTGTAGATCTGCAAGATATCTAATAACAAAATTTCATGATCATCTAAGATGTTTTAATGGGAAAATGGACCAAATGGCTAGAATGCACAAAAAAAGGTCTTCGATTTTCAACACAACCAAACTTAGAGTTATCAAAAAAGAAGCTAGAGTCCTATTCTCCTAAAAACTTGAATGTTAAACTCATAAGGAACTTCACAACCTAACATGTTTTGGAGTTTCATGAGATTTAGAGGTCATTTGGTAGAAGAAATGGTGAAAAGCAAAGATTCCATAGAAATAATAAACTTGATGGGTATGGAGAATACAAAGATTCAAACTCAAATGAGGTTGAACTGATCTGAACTAGTTTGAACATGAAAGTAGATTCAAAGGAGAACAAACACACAATAGAAGAAAAATTAATTTATATTTAAAGATTTTCTAAAATTATTATTGGAGATGGGATATGTATGAATCAAATAAGCTAAGAGAGGGCTTGGAGATGGTAATGGGTTCAAAGTGGGTGAAGGTTCATCGGGATAACGTGGTGGCTTTTGTGGTAACTAATCATTTAAGTTGGAACTTGCCTCCTTGTAGTTGTAATGGACTCAAGAACATCTCATATGGATCTCAATTCCATTAAGGGATACATTGGATGAAGTCAACAAGGTGAGAGATCCCATTCTAACGGGTGAAAAGTCGCAAAAATTGTTAAGATCTAATAGTTGGATTTTTTTTTTTTATTATTAGAGCCTTTAAGGGCTATTTATACAAGAAACAAGAGGGAAGATAATGGCTAATTACAAACTTGATCACCCAATATAGTGGTTTGACCACTTAGTATGTTGGCTTGGCAATCAAATGGGGTGGTTTTGTGTAATTTGTTGTGGTGGTTTGATCTAACTGCTTAGTTTAGTTGATCATCTGTTGAGGTGGTCAAGTCAAGCTATTTGAAGATGTTTGAGTTATCAAGTTTCTCATTTTGGATAGATCACGTCTTATCGCTACACAAATCACGTAGGATGGTTTGGAGATCACCTAAGACAATATAAGTAATACGTTAGACCTTTAGAAAATTTATAACTAAATCATATAGTTCACATCTGGATCCCATGCATTGCAACAAAATATGACAAAAAAAAATACGACATGCATTCGCATGCATTGCTATAGATATCCAATGTGCATGTCCAAAGCTCATGTCTAATAATTTTGGTGGCACTTGGATGGCCAGATGTCCTCTATAGTCATTCAATAATTTTCAATGGGGTCTTGAGCTCTAATGTGTAATCTTTCTGGGTTGGATCAAGGTGTTGCATATGATGGTTGGTCTTTGATTTATCGGGGGCATGTTAATGGTGCTTATGAGTGCAACAATGAAGCTTTTAACATTTCATTGGGGTTGCTTCCCTCATGGTCTTTATCAATAAGGTCAATGTGCATGGCTTGATTTACACACCCATCAACTATGTGGACATTTGAAGCATTAAATGGGGAATAAGGACACCTTATTAGATGTTTTGCCAACTAGGGCCTGCTACTTTTAATTTTGTTGGGGTAGAAGTACAACAACAAGATTCTTTGATGGACCTTCATGATCAACTGGTAGTGTTGAGACTTGTGGGAGAGTTCATATTGGAAGTGGCAGTGCTTGAGTGTTGGGTCAACTGGGGGTTATAGGCTTGAGGTATCTTTCAACAATGATCGCAAGTTAATAAGGATATTTGAGAATAACTACCCTTGGAAAAGGGTGTCCTCTTTGAATTTCTTCTTGCCTCGTGATCTAGAGCAAGAGAGGCCACTCAACATTTCTCATTGACATCACCACACGTAAAAAAACTCCTCAAAATGGGAGCATGGCTCGGGGTCAGGCCTGTGTCATTGAGGAATTGAATGCAATCCATGAAGAAGTAAAGTGCATTAAGGTGTAGCACAAGAGTAAAATGCATTTTAAGTGTAGGTGTTGTTACTTAGCCAAATCTTTTAATCTTGATAACCAAAGCTGATGCATGTAAGGATGCACTGCTCGAGTCATTTTGTAACATTCGATTCTATGTCTTGGAATATCTCTCTCTTTGTAGGCTGTGGGAGATGGAGGAGAGCTTATTTAGAGATGGGTTTATCAAGTAGACTAATGGTCATGAGGTTAGGATATTGAACACTTGGAGAAGAAGTAAACTTAACAAATGGATGAAAGGCATTCTTAATTGATGCAAGTGTGCAGAGGAATGGCAATGACCTTTGGGAATTCATACCTTCTCCCATGGAGCCTTGCAAAAGGATTGAGAGAGCTTTTGCAGCCTTCATCATATCAAAAAAAAAGAAAGCTTGCACTTGACTTGAATAATTGTTATGCAATTCTTGCAGGAAGTTGCTGCAAAGATGGAGGTGAAGGCCATGCCTACTTTTATTATATTCAGGGATGGATCTCCAGTGAACAGAATGGTTGGAGCCAACCCAGGAGAGATAAAGAAAAGAATTGAAGCTTTGTTCAACACTCAGCTGTTAGATTAGCAGTTCATCTTCATCAAGCAACACCAAGTAAAACGCTGCTTGTATATATTTTCATGAGTTCTGCTCTGCCTTTGTTTGTTCAAATTTGCAACTCTCTCTTGCTTGTGTTCTTCCCATTATGAGTTATTAAGAATGATATATGTCAGAGTTTGAATCATATTCTATTTTCCATACCTTCTTATAACGTAATAACAAAAGTAGTTTGAATCATAATCGTACCCATAATTCAACCCAAATGGCCCTCTAAATGTACATTTTTTCTTCATCTGTTAGTCTAACTTTGTGACTTGTAATGGTTTGGACTTGGTTCGAGTGACCTACATCCTTTGAGTTAACCTAAAAATTTGATCCATTGATCTAAATCATACGTGTTTTGGTAGATTATTGCATGCATATGAGGCTTGGAATAACATGCTTAAATATGTCGTTTTATTTTTGTATTAAATACAATGATTAGAGATTAGATATTAGAGATTAAGAATGAAATATTTGATTTTTATATAACACTTCATCTCTACATCGAGTATTAAAATAACATTAGTCATTTCTAATAATTTAATAATGTGGTTTGGAGATTAGTACAATTCAAATTAGTTTATTTATGTGAATATGTTTCTATTAGTTTATTAGTATCATAATTATTAAGTGTTCTTGTTTATTTGAAATATTAAAATTATTATGATAAATAATTAATATAAACTCATTTTTAAAATTTTTAAAAGCATCATCCTTTTATTCTATCTCTTTAGGTCATATGCTTTATTTGACAAGATTCAACGATATCATCAAGAACATTTGTTTTATTGTTCTCTTAATTTGTTCTTATTGAAGATCAATCATCTTAATTTTGTTATATTTAGAATTTAGATTGTATTTTATTGAAGAATTAAAATTTTGTTCGTTCTATGAGAAATCAATATGAATTGTAGTATTGTAATTATGATTTTTATTGTTGATTTTCTTGTTTTTATCAAATTTGAAATACAAAATATGACAAACATAAAACAAATAATAAATTAATTATGTATATGTTAAATCAAACTAAAAATTGAATACATATTTATAATTAGATTTTTTTTTTCTCTTCCTTGATCTTTTTTAATTTAAATGATGACAATTTAACCAAAATCCAAAATCACATGTGCTATAAAATAAAAATCAAAATATTGCAACATCTTATTATTTAATGTAGCAATAAAAGAAAATTAATTTTTCATAAATATCTTATAAAATTTACCTGAACCAAAAAAAAAACCCAAGGCATTATAGAGTAATGATGCCAAGTGGCAGGCCCGCCGTTTCCCCAAGCAGGTAGAGTGGTTTCCCACGCTCACCGAATTTACAGCGCATCAAGCACTTTGGTTCCCCGTGCCATCACGTGCACAAGCCCGTCGAAGGAAGAAGACAAACTCCATTGAAACCATCGACCTCAACTAAGCTGTCCTAAGCCGAAAGGAACCGAGAGCAGAACGGGAAGGAGGAGGAGGAGGAGGAGGAGGAGGAGGAAGAGGAGGAATGCCGTTTTGCTATGTTGGGAAGGCTACAAAAATTTTCTTCTTCGTGGTGGGAATCCTCGCTTTGACCGGCCTTCTACTTGGCTACGGCCTCCTTCACCACGGTTGGGTCCATAAGGCCCGACCCGGCGGCCGGCATTCTCCCACCTTTGCGGACCCCATTCCCGCCGAGGCCACCGCACCTGCCTCGCCGGTCCTACCAGAACTACTCCCGCCGCCTTTCGCCTCGTCGGCCGCTTCGCCACCCCTTCCGGCTGCAGTAGCATCGACAACGGCTGCGCCGCCGCCTCCCGGAGTGGCTGTAGTAGAGGCTCCACCGCCTCTTACGGTTGCAGTAGTTCCGACGGCGGCTGCACCGCCGCCTCCCGATTTGGCTGCTGTGGGCGCTGCATCGCCTCCTTCACCTACAATTGCTTCAACGACGGCGGCGCCGCCGCCTCCGGAAGTGTTCACGGAGGGAGCTTCACCGCCTGCTCCGGTTGCTTCGACGGCGGCGCCGCCTCCGCAGTCGCTCCTCGTCCCACCCGAGACAATTCGACCAGACCTGAGCAATGTGGGGACATGATTTGCTTAGAACTTGTGTTATATAAATGATATAAACGTTCGGGATCGTTTGGATTATTATTACTCTATGGAGTAGGTTTCTTGCTCTGCCATCTCTTTAGCTTAACATATTTTATTTTATTTTATTTTTTTATTTTAAGTTGTTATTGCCCATGCCTCATTGAGCAGAGATTTCAGAAATTCCTTTCAAAATAATGTTTAATATTTTTTCATAAAAATTGCATTATCGAAATATTTTAAAATGTTATTAAAATATATCTATTTTCATAAATATTTTTTAATAATGATATAAAATTAATTGATATCATCAAATCACTAAGGTAATATATGAATTTTTGTCAAAAAAATAATAATAAAGTGAATTGTTTTATATTATTTTAGAAAGCAAAAAAATATTATTGTTTTATCAAAATAATATATCAAAATTTTAATAATAGCCTTCTGATTTGTTATATTTATTTTATATAATGTATATAAGATAATAAATTAAATTCCAAAGATATACAAAGAAATGCAACCCGACATTGAAACATAATCTTTTTCTTTACATGCTTTCTAGTACCATAGATTCTTAAGAGGTATAAAGTTTTTGGAATAAACTTACAAGGGAGTTTATTGCTCTTGGTCTAATCTATCGTGTTGACTGTTTGCACAATGGCTTTGTGATAAAACTAGCACCATTGTTAAGTTAATTTAATTGGGTTAATGAGATTTAATCTATATTTTTATTTAGTAATAGTTGATGACAAAAAAGATCATTAATAGACATGAAAAATGATATATCTATGAAAACATAATTAGAAAATGAATGTGAATGTAAAATAGAGATTATGTATCAAATAAAAAAATGCATATCATATCACATTTTTATGCAAGAATCCCAAAATGAAGAAATTGCAAACAAATTGACAATAGCCTGATAGTTATTCAATAAGGATAAAAGTCATTAGTGTTATTATAACCACTCCCAATTTTTATGGAACTCTAAGTACAATTGTCAAAGAAGAGTAAAAGAGACAATAGAGAAAGAAAAGAAGTTACTTGTTCATGGTATATCTGATGCACACTATCTAACATAAATCAACATAACATAACGGGTATACATCAATAATACAAGCTTATCAAATTAATTATAACTCATAGTATAAAAATGAAGACACATATTATTAAAAATAAGTAAATGTGATATAAAAATTCACAAAATATTAAAATATCTTAACAAAAATGACAAGATAATAAATGGTTGACATATTATATGTAAATTCACAAAGAGTAAAAATAAAAACATAATAAATTCACAAAGAATCTTTTTAAATTATTATTGATACATAATTTTGAAATAAAAATATAACATACCTACAAATACATAATATCATTCATACACATTAAATACATTAATTCCTCCACTCTTTAGTTTTGAACTGTAATCTAAAGACTCTCAATTAGGTTGTCAATATATTATCTTGTAATACAAGTAATAAATGTGCATGATATGCTCAATAAACAACCTTCTGACTATATGCGATAAATAATATAAAAAACAAATAAAATAGTTAGGTAACAAAATAGAGCAATAAATAAATAATTACATAACAATCTATATAAAAGAGTGTTGCAACAATGTTCGTATGGCCATATATATATTTGTATCTAACTCATCATAAGCATATAATATTTTTTTATTTTATTTTTTTGTTTTCATATTTATTTTATTTTAATATTTTTTCATATATTCATTTTTTCTTTTTGTCCTAAACTTTTTTTATGACTTCTATTTTAATACTTAGAGATCCATACTATATCTCATTATCACACGTCTCAATACTTTGACATGTCATGACCTTATTTTTGGGTACTATGACATTAAGAAATGAAATATTTTATCATTACTAATTCTTATCCCTTAATACTAACATTTTATATCAATGAAGAAGAAGAAACTGAAAATATTTGAGCCAAAACTTAAAATATTTGAGCCTTTGATTACTTACAATACCTGAGGTTATAGTATCTCATAATTATTAGGTCTCAATCCCTAATGCTAACATCACGTGCTAATGGATCGAGGTGTTCAAAATGTTGTAATTTTATCTCAAATTACTAATGACATATTATAGTGAAATATGTTATCATCATTAAGTATCGCCCTTAATGATGACATTCTATTTTGATAGGGAACGAGACACTCATAATGTTGAAGTCCCATATTTAAATATCTATGATACCTATGAGTGAAGTAGCTCATAATCACTAAATAGAGGCCTTTGCACGTCATAGCCAATTTATTGAGTACCACAACATCAAAGTGATGCATATCATATATATCACATATATTACAATTATTAGGTCATCATATAATAAGGTCATACTCTTTATTAAATTATATTATCATCTTTTTATTTTCTTTATTTTATTAGTTTTACTAATATATAATATGATATAACTTATATATTTTTACATATGTAGTTATATATATTAAATAAATAATGAATAATGATACGTTCATAATACACTCTTGATTATTGTTTATTACTATTACATTTTGTTATTAATTGTGTTTTTATCTTTTAAGTGTGATGATGTATGTCCTTTTGTTATACTATTGGTTTTGTTTTATGAGTCCATGATGATTAACTTAATTTTTTTTAACTAACATATTTCAAGTGTATTGGATTCATATCGCATCGAAAAGAGAGAGAATGGAAAGTAAAATATAGAGTAAAACATTTAATATATGTTAGCTTTATAAATAAGCATAATTAGTTTGATTTCATTGTCAAGGTTTTTATCTATTGTTACCCTAATTCAGTCTACGTTGTTCTTATTTGATTATGTATATACGTTTGTTTGTTTATATTTTACGTTTGTATTGTTATGGTTTTGGATTTTAAAAAGTTTTAAGCTCTAAACTACGTGATTTGTTTTTATAAATTATGAATTTTAAATAGTAGTGATTGGATTTTTATTATAATTAGGTAGAATTGTGTCGACAATTGTGTGAAATTTTTGGAATTGGTTTATTTTGTAATTGAGTTTGTACATTGATAATTATGTATTTTTTTAATTTGTTAATATTTTATTCATATTTCAAAAGATCAAAATACAAAAATACTAATATTGTCTTATGCAGAGATTTCAGAAAATGATTTTCTTTTTGTTTACAATAAATCGATAAAACAGAAAAAATAATTTATCTTAATTTCTACCCGAAACGAGACGATCTGCCTCTACCTAAAAATCCCTTCCCAGTCTCTACACCACTTCTCCCTACCGCAGCTGCCCGTCTCCCTGTTCCCATTTCTTTACCGTAGATCTCTCCGTTAGCCCTCTCGAGAGTTTCTACGTTACCTTTACCATCTCTTCTGCGCTTCATTCTCCGACTAGGTCACCCGTTGCCGCTTCCTCTGCGTTTTCTGTCGAGGTTGTCGCCAAATGAAACCCTAGGCCTTTGCCTTCGCCGCCGCCGCCGCCGCCGCCTCCTCTTTGCTGCTTACCATCCTCCATTACATTCGGCGGCTACCGTTGTAGAAGCCGTTATATACGAATTCCTTGATAACTGTTATTCCCTTGTCTCTTATTTCTCCTTCGGAGTGCAGTGTCGCTGTCTTTGCTAAGACTGCTGTCAGGTCATCGAGAGACGCCGCTGCCGCTACCAGTGGCCATTTGGCTGTCTTCATCAATAATTGGATCATTGCTCAAATCTTGCACATTGTCATAACCATCAAGCTTTGCAAGCCTTTTTGGTTGCCTCGGCTTATCTTTCATTCTTGGTAAGATGTATTAATTTCGAATAGGATGAATTAATTATGTTCCTTATGGTTTAGGCTAATTACTAAATTCATTGTTACAATGTGTAGATAGAACAATTTATATTATTTGTGTTTTGCCATGTTGGTTAGTTGTACATATATTGCATAGATTGTTGAACATAGAGGATCTTGGATTTCGAGTTGCATACTTAGATTTAAGTGAATCTTACTTGTTAAAGTGTCTTTTTTGACATTTGTTATATATTTAATTGAATTTGTTTTGTGATTTATGTACAATATTATTTTATAATAGTTGCTCTTTATGATTTTGTTTTTACAAATGTTATTTATATGCATGTTGATGTAGTCTAGTGTTTGGATATAAATATAGAATAATCTTGTATTGGATTTGTAAAACAAGTTATGGTTGGATTGATGACTATTTTGTACATTGGCCACAACTTAGATTGTTGTAGTATTTCTTATAAAATGTAAGATTTACTTTTACCTTAGTAGCTATTTGATATTCCTTGTGATCATTTTTCATATGTTATTATTGCATGTTTCAAATTTGTGGCATGTGGAATTTTTTTTAGTTGCACATATATTGGATTAGATATATTCTTGATCGAAAGTCGACCTTGTAAAGGTGACGATGACTTAGGAGGTCCCACTAGTCCTCGAAACATCCTGATAAGGCCTCGAGGAAGGCTTAAAAATACCCTTGGGGAGTCATAGGCCCTTAAGGAAGGCATATCAATACCTTTCAAGAGGAATAAAATCTCGAGTTTGGATATTTAGACAAGGTTGAAATGAATTGGATCTTGAGGAATGCTATTTTACTAAGCTCAAGATCAAAGGAGTTTTAAGAAGTCTTTCATTAGTAGTGTTTTGAAACCTTAACAATAGCATTAAAGAAGTATTGTCTTTTGTATCTTTTTTTATTTCTTTATACTTGTACTCTCATGGTTTATGGAAGAAGATCCTACAACAAACCCCCTTCTCTTGACTGAGATTATCATCTTATGAGTCTTGTATACATCATCTGGTATAAGTGATATCTCTTTTATCTTTTATGGTTCAAGCTAGATTGTTTCAAGAAGGAAATTAGTCAATTAGTTTTGCACCCATAGAAAGTAGATAATATGAGCAAAGTCTAATATTTGATGCATGATGGGGATTCTAGCCAATATTTGAAATAGTTGATGATAAAATTAACTGAGATTGTTTAAGCTTTGATAGGGATCATTATGAAGTTACAATCTATCTGGATGGTAATGCTTGAAGACAAGGCTAAGAAAAGGGACTATTCGCAATGTTAAATGAATCTAGAAGGATACCATACTCCAAATCCAATGGTGGATGCTGATGAAGAAGTTGATTACATCTATTTTGTGCCTTCGAAATTTGAAGGATAATAGAAACCCTTCATGGTCCAAACAAATCTTAGTTCTTCAGTTTATGATGGTGAGGTGAATGGCAAGAGTTTGAATGCGTGGAGCAACCAATTTAAAATTAATCTCTTTTTATGGATACTCATTGAGTGAGAATGTCTTTGTTATTTTTCTTTTCATTTTCTATAAGAATTTAAATATATCATCAATTCTTATAGTTGCATTTATTAATATCAATTAAATATCAGAATTTAATCTTACTTTCATAAACTTGTTATTTCTGTTAACATAAACTTTTCTTTCATGGCTTTTTGCTTTTAAGGTAATATTTTCTTTACAAAAAAAAAGTATTCATTAATTTACTTTATTAGCAATAAATTACTACTAAATAAATTATCACATTCTTTGACATTTTTTTTTCTATAATAATTATTGCAAAAGTTTCACTTCTTTTATTTTTGGATTTTTCCTTTTTTTTAGATTTTATTTTTTTCTTGTTTTTTTTCTACCAACTGGTGGTGAAAACAAAGCAGCATGTTTGACAGCAGGAATCACATACAACCTGAAATAACGCATGTAACTTTAAAATTTCAAACCAAAGAAAACTCTTACTTTATGCGAAAAAAATAAAGAAATTGAAGGTAAAACTGTGACTAGATGTTACCTTCTTCAATCTCATCCCATTTGGTTTTGAATCGCAGCTCTCATTTGAATCTTTGACTACGAAAAGCTCGCAATCTCTACGATCAAGGTCTCTTTTGTTTGCCGGAGCCTGCATTCCTTTTTGATTGTCAAATACCATCAAATCCCCTCGTTGTTCGGTGACCGAACTTCGATGGTTTTTCCTTGAAATTGCCACTGTTGCAACCCTAGTCGCATCGGGGAAGTTGCAAGCAATATCGCATGCTTAAAAGGGTTTTCAGGAAATTTATTTCAATGACTTATTTTTTTAAATTAATTAATTTAATATTATTTTAATATTATTTACATATAACTTTAAAAATTAATTACAACTTAACCAGGGTTCCAAATATTACGCGAGAAGAACCAAAATTCGTCACTAAATTTGTCCTATTAAATTTTATATTCACATTCCAATTTCAATTGTTGCAAATTACTCTACAAAATGTAAAAAAATTTGTACCTTTAGATGATTACAACAACAAGTCTTTACAAGAGCTTTAAAGTTGGGTAGTTTATTGTACGTATTTTTTACTCGATAATAAATTTAAAGGACGAAGGATGATGTATGTTCATTTACTATTGTACTTTTAATAATTTTATGATCATGAATAAATATCTACTGCTTAGGATCGATGATCTTCTGAATCAATTAAAGAGCACATGGATTTTCACCAAGCTTAATCTAAAATGTTTAGTTTCAGTTTAATGCGGTGGACACTTGGAAGATTTTCTTTAGTACTTAAGAAGGGTTGTATAAGTGACTTGTTACGACACTTAGACTTTCCGTTGCTCCAACTACTTTTTTTGAGGTTGATGAACGATGTTTAATGAACGTATATCAATGATTTATTATTACGCATTTGGATGAGATCTTAATCAACATCAGCTTTGGTGAGCATAAGAAGTATGTTTTAGACCACTTGAAGATGGATCTAAAGAAGCATGAACTTGGATGGTCCATTGGTTCAGAGTGTAACCACGTGGTGAATATCAAAAGTTGTGTGCAAGATCCTTGAGGCTAGACCCTAGAGGATAATTTCTTGAGGATAGTATCTTGAAGTCAGTTTCTTGAAGCAGTATCTTGAGGTTTGTTCCTTGAGGCTAGTTCCTTGATGCTGTTCCTTGGAAGAAAGTTTGTTGAGATTGTGCTCTTCATAAAATAGGTCTGATGGGCATTGGACATGGGCACAAATTCACTGTTCTAAGTTGTGATAATATGGTTATTATAATAGGTTCTCTCAATAGTAAAATTCTTGATGGTTATAACTAATTTGTTCACAACAACAATAGACATGTCTTAGCTTAAGACGGTTAGTTTATTATATTCGAATAACAAAATAACGACTATAATTTGCCGCATGCGGAAGTGACGTTAGTTTATGTCTTCTATTGCATTAGTTATAAATAGACTCCCAATCTTTTAGTTTGAGGCAATTGAAAACTTTAAACAATTTTATGTTAGTCAATTTGGTTAACTTTGACTCATTTTTTTTGTAAAATGTTCTTTCCTTCTCTTTCTTCTTTGTTCTTTCTTAGTCATCATCAACTTATAAGGCTCCTTATCTCTCTCTTTCTCCTTATGCTCAATAACACCATATTTTAAGTTAACAAAGTTTTTGTTACATTCTTTTAGATCCATACTTGGATTCATAATTAATATAAACACTTATCTTTGATCACATTGCATGATTAGCATGTAAGGAAGAATTTGGTTATAAAAGAATCGTTGAAGAATTTAGAGTTGGGAAACCCTTGAAATTCGTCTTTCTAATTGTGTTACTCTATTGAAGACATCGCATTTGCATGACATAAGATGGAGATGGGTTGCAATAGATTTGAGAAGCTCAAATGTCAATGATACTTGGACAATTTAGTGTTACTAAGGGTACGTTGAGCTTGCAAAGGTGTGTACTAGCCCATGGTGAAATTTGATGTTGAGAAGTTCATTCGAGAATACTTAATAAAAAGTATGATTTGTACTTGCTTCTACAAAGATGTAGTTAACCATGGGAAAGCATCTTGTTGGATTTTTTGGAAGACTTGTCGACAAAAAATGGGGTCATAATTATTTTTTGGTTGTTGTAGATAGGTTCTTTATTTTTTTGTGGTTGTGGATAGGTTCTTTGAGATGGTAAAGCTCATATCATACCAATAAAAGATTGAGTGTGAAGTAATTTGATTGTTCTATGAGAACTTATAGGTACACCATGGATTGCCAACAAGGATTGTGTCTAATTTTGATACTTGTTTCTTGGGAAGAGTTTGGTGAACTCTTTGGTTGACGATGAATATAACACTACAGAGGAGTATTGCTTTTGCTTTGTAATCAGAAGGCTAGATGAAGATCGTTAACTGAGTAATAATACATTTGCTCAAGAGGGTATAACTTATGTAACTTGAAAACATGAGATGAGTGTCTAACATATATTTAATTTTCTTATAATTGAGTTTGTTATAGTTTGACTAGCCATAACACATTTGAAACTTAGTATGGTTACATATTAAAAGGAACAATTAAAAAGGAAGAAAATTAAAACCATTCAATCATGATCCCCTCCTAATGTTGAAGAAGATTAATGTTAATGCCTACTAGTTAATCTTATCGTTATACATGGAGATATACCCTACAAGGATTATTGATAACTTGAAGCCATTCGAACTCTTATGATGGGAATTGAATAGCCCTCTTAAAGGACATTATTCTTGAGGAGTCAACAAGCGGATGAGGTTTACATAGTTCTAATAGTAACTTAGTGGTATAGTTTAAAATGAGGAGAATTTGAGTTCTCTTAGCAGACTTTAGCTACTTAGAAGAATTGAAGACTCTTGAGTTGCTCTACTTGTATTTAAAAAAGATTCAATAAAACTTGAATCATCAAAAGAAGAGACATATGATCAAAAATTGATCTAAGACAAGCAATGTTTTTTTTGTGATGTGTTCTCACCCTAATTTTTCGTCAACAGACATTCTTTTCAGAGTAGCAATAGAAGAAGTGAAAGTTTGATAATGACAAAGAATAAAGAAAGAAGAAAAATGAGAAGTTGATTTTTGTCACAAGGAGATTAAATTTTCCAAAAAAGTTTTTTTTTTTCATGGGATTCTTGGATTCACGAAGTTTTGATTCTTAGAATTCTGAATTTAAAAGTTTTGACTTGTTTCATATATTAGTTTCATCTATTTATATAGAAGTTTAGATATAATATTTAATTATAAAAAATATAATTTTGATAAAAAATAAAAATTCCTAAAATTCTGCAAATTTTCTAAAATCTAGCTTGAACACTCCTATTTGCATGTGCATTCCAATTGTATGGCTACGCCAAGGCTGCGCACGCATGTGGATATTGTTTTTGCTGGCGCGTTGATCGTAGTGGCTCGGTAGGTGTACCTGTTGCGTGCGTGCAGAACTTGTGCGTAGTAGGTGGCTGATAGGTCGCACGTGTCCCCGGTTCCATGTAATCGCACTCATAGGTACTCGACGCGCTTGAAGCAAGTCTCCACGTGTGGTCTGGTGCACGGCTTCTGCTGCGTCGTGTTGCATTGATAAATTTTATTGTTTTGTCTATTCTTCTAATTTTTTTTGTCTATTTTGGATTCAGTGAGCTTGGAAGTGATTTCCTAATCAAGGAGGAAGACTTAGGTCGTCCTATCATTGTTTAAGACATCTTGATAAAATTTCTTGGAAGGTATGACGATACCCTTGAGAGGCATTGGCCTAGGAGGAAGGTTTATCAATACCCCTCAAGAGGAATCAAATCTAAAGATTATGGGATGTGATTATGATGATTCAAACCTGGAGGAAGGTTGTTGAACTAAGCTTGAGATCACAAAACTTGTGAGAAATTATTCATAACTTGTGTTCTGAAATTTTGGTAATTGAAGTAAAGAAATGCAGCATTCTACTCCTTCCTTTACTCTGTTGTATTTCTTTCTGCTTTATTCTGCTTTTATATCCTTATATTAGTTTTCTCCACTGTTCGAGGAAAGATATCTTACAATAAATCCTTATATCTTAACCAAGATTACCACATTGTAAGTCATGGGCAGATCAGTTCTTCATGATGCTAAATTAGTGTATAGTTTATGCTATGCTGTAGTATGTATTTCTTTGGTTTTTTGTTACATATGTCAAGCAAGTTTTCTCATATTAGGAGATTTAAAACACCTTGTGGGCATATTATAATAATCATAATTTATAGTGTTCTTTATCATATTTTAAGGTATACAATCTACTTTTTTACTGGTATCATATATTAAATTTCAGGGCATAACTACAACAATATGGCACATATGTTGGTATCTAATTATTCATGTGTATGTTATGTATCATCAATGCTTATCTTCTTAACATTGTTTTGATTATTTGTATCTATATTTGATTCATGAGATCATTGATGCATGGTATTATTATGTTCATATTTGTATTGTCAGCAATAATATTTTGTGTATATATCTATAATTTTGTGTGACTGCACTTTGGATGGATTGGATGTTTTGTGTTACCTTGTTAGTTATTTAGCATGGTATTAGTTTGGCTGTGCAAGTTTAGTTAATTTAGTTGCTATGTCCACAAAGTGATGGACTTTTTTAAGTTGATGGAGACCTTCATTTGATTTATACTGACTATGATGTACCAACAGAATGTTATTATAAGTTGATGGAGAGGATGATAACTAATGTTATATGTATGCACATTTTTTTGTACATGTAGCACAATAGGGTGATCTTGATCTCTAATGTTCATGAACATTATAGGTATGGCAGTTTGTTCATTTTTGTGTCTCAGTTCTTATAATGACACTTTTATGTCTTATAGTTCATTTGATATTTTTCATTTATATATTGCAAACTTCGATTATATGATTACGTAGATGTTGTTTAATTAATATTTGTGTTACTTGTGTCATTTACTGTTCATTTTTGTGCCATAGTTCTTTCATTCATGAGTGAGTTTTACCTTCAAGTTTGCTTTACAAATTTACTTATATTTTATTTTATTTTTTTTAGTTATAGCTTACATGGTTGTTAAATTATGGTCACAAAACTACCAACTATAGCTTTTTTGTTTGTAAAGGGCATAATGCACTTATCTCATTTTGTCTTTTACATTAACTATTTAAAATTGTCTTCAATTATTTGATCTTCATTTTTTAAGAATTAATTATTTGTTTTGTTGCATATGTTGATGAGCATCATATATAAGCCAAAATTTGTAACTTCTATCGTTTGACTCTGCATAAGAACAATTTCCTTGAAAAGGAAAAGTTCAGAAGAACAAATAAGGTTTTGGTAGCAACCCTCCCTCCCACGTGCTGAATTCCATTCTTTAATAGGTTATAGTAGCTTGGGATTATTAGTACTAACTTCAGGAATTTTTCAGGCTGGCCAAAAAAATAAGAAGAGAGGTGCGACTGTCAGTGTTAAAATCTGGATTCAGGATCTTGATAGTGGACATTCTATTCTGCTTCACATTCAACCAATGGATCGACAAGCTCATGAATATGCTGCTGCAATGGCGTTTGCTCAGCAACAGCAGCAGCAAGTCAATATGCAGCAACAGCAGCAGCAGTTTGGTTTCCATTCACAGTCCCAGCAGCATCATCAGCAAATGCACGGTTCACCTTTCATTCCTACTCACCCTTCTCTTCAACAGTATCCTTACCAGCACCGCATGCCTCAGCAGCATCAACTCTATGCACACCCTCCCCATCCCATGCTCCATCTTCCACAACAACAGCAACCGCCATCAGGATATCCACCTCATATACCTCCACATCTGTTGCGTCCTCCTATGATGCACTTATATGATGCAGCACCTCCTGCTGCTGCACCTCCAACAGATCCTGAACTCCACAAACGAATTGATAAGTTGATAGAGTATTCTGCAAGAAATGGTCCAGAATTTGAGGCTCTTATACGTGAGAGGGAGCAAGATAATCCTGCTTACAGTTTCCTCTTTGGTGGTGAGGGCCATAGTTACTATCGCTATAAGTTGTGGATATCCACAAGGTCAGGTCCAGGATTTAACCCTTTATTCCCTTCTTCTTCAATGCCTGTAATGCCTCCATCACAAAATCCCTTGCTAAATCCATCTGCTGTTAATCCTCCATCATTGGGTGCTGTGGCTGGAGGTCCAGTTTCAATGTTGCAGGGCCCTCAATCTCATCAGCCTTCTTTTCATCCTTATTTTGAGCAGCATCAACAGCCTCTTCATTCCCAAGCTTTCTTGGGTCAGCCTCTTGCAGATTATGAATCATCAATGAAATCTTTTAAGGGTCTGTCAGGGCCACTTCCTACTGATGTTGCTGCAGAGCTTAATGCTGTGCTTAGCAACCTTACTGGCACCAAAGAGTCAATAAAGGGAGCAAAGTTGTGGTTTATGCAAAGGTCACCTTTTGCACCAGCATTATCTGAAGCTCTTAGAGACAGAATTTTTTCTCTTGATGATTCAGAGAGACAGCTCCATATAATATTTTTGGCCAATGATATTCTCTTTGACAGGTATTACTCTTCATTCCACTGTTCTTTTTGACAACATTTATGATTCCTTTTTGTTTAACTTTTTATCAGCATTATTTAATTGAAATGTCAAGTTAATCCATTTTCATTTGCATTTTTGTTTATTGTTTCTTTTTCTGACTCTTATTATGTTTTGGTCTCTCATCCTTTATTTATATGATTTAAAATGATGTGGTCCAAACTACTACTATTACTATCTTGGCCAATTTTGTTAAAAATTACTCCAAATTAGTTGCAATAACCTTTAACCTGATCTTACTATTAGTCAATTTCTGTTTCAGTGATTTTCCATCACGACCATCCTTCAATGCTTATTATTTCTCTAGTGGTTTTTCCTGATGCCCCCATAATTTTTTTTTTCTTTAGACTTCCCACGACTTCTTATTGATGAGGGTGAGGCAAATTCATCCCTGCTCCCATGACCTCCATTGTTTGTTGTGCCACCCACCTCATTAGTAGTGGCCAACCCTCCTCCAAACGAAGGCTAGTCTTAGGAGCATCTGTCTGGAGGGCATTGGTTGATGTTGTGCTTGTCAAATAGGGGGACAAACAAGGGGAAAGCTTGTTATGCGATGTTGTTATGGGCAGTGTCATGGAGCTATGGTGGTTTTATTGGATAGATTGGTGATTTAAACTTGATGGGGATGCAGAATAGTGTGGGAAAGCAGTGATGAACATGAAGACTCCGTTTTTGTTTAGTCATTCCAAATGCCTCTAATGGGATATATATATATATATATATATATATATATATATATATTTTTTTTTTTTTGAGGGGGCAAGGCGTGGGTTGCACTGGTCACTGCTTGTTGGAGAAGCTGGCTAGTGCGGGATTAGTAGGGAAGTAGATTTTAAAAAAAATTGTAAGGGTAGGAACTTGAATTGGTCGGTGATGGCTTGTTGGAGGAAGAAGGCAACCCTGCCCCTTCTAAAGGGGTTTTATTGTAGGAAGTGAGGAAAATTAGTAGGAGTGGGTTAATGTGAACAACATAATCTGATTAACAGTAAAACGTTCTAATAGAATATTTATTAGAATTTAACCATTAACAAGGTTGTAACTTTGTAAAAGTGAACCTTCTAGGCATTGGGAAACACCAGAGCAATTGGTCGGTGATGGCTTGTTGGAGGAAAAAGGCAACCCTACCCCTTCTAAAGGGGTTTTATTGTATGTCAATGGGGTTAGGAAGGGGAAAAATTAGTATGAGTGGGTGTATGTGAACAACATAACCAGATTAATAATAAGACGTTCTAATAGAATATTTATTAGAATTTAGCCATTGACAAGGTTGTAGCTTTGTAAAAGTGAACCTTCTAGGCTTTGGTAAACACTGGGGCAATTGGTCAGTGCATTATGGAGATATGGGCAGTGTGAGGACAGTGGTGAAGAAGATGGAAGATTCCTTTTAAAAGTTTGTAAGGGTTGGAATCTGAATTGTTTGTTATACGTATGATGGCATGTTGGATAGGGTAAATAAAATGAATTACTTGGCTTACATGAAATCTCATTTGATTGTTTATATTTATTAGCACAAGAACTTCTATTGCTAGAAAAGATAAAATTTTGAATGCGTAATTTTAATTATAGAAGTACTAATCGTTTGGCAGTAACAAGTGTTGACCAAGAAATACAGAATATAATTAGAATCCTTAAATAGCTCAACAATTCAATTGCATTACCAATCAAGATAAAATAAAAATTTTATATTACCATTTTTAATTACTAGGTTTGTGAATTCAACATTGGTTATATTTAATTTCTTCATTTCATCATTTACTTTAGCAAAGTTAGTATAAACTTAGGTATTAAAAAATTCTCTCTCTTTTCTTGAAGTTTAGCCCAATAAATATAAACAATCATGGCTTGTGATTCAGGCAAGTCATGTAATTACCTTAAATAATAGTTTGAATTTTTAATAATCCTCTTAGATATATTGATGAGTGATGTAGAACATTCCGACCTATCATCTAGTTGACATCTATATGAGCTACATTTGTTGGTATAGATTGTGCTCGATCAATTTTCGTATATAATATCCAATATACATGTTGTTGGGACTTTATAGTTACATTTTAAAAAAAATGATTGCCCTTAAATTGTATCCAACCTCTTAAATTTTTATATGAACTTGTTACCTGCAAAATCGCCAATTAAATTCCTTTCACACAATTGGTGGTTCTATCTAGTATGTTAGCAATGAACTTTACTAAGTATTCTAAGGGGATACTCATAAAAGAGGGCTAGATTCACTCCTGGAATTCTACATTCCAAAGTGCAAAATCTTTTAGAGAACTTGCAGGTTGTTGTTAATTAACTAATTCTTCTAACTTAAAGCTAAATTGCACATTTATAACCCTTTTGTGATGTACTTAAAAAACTATCCACTCTATCTAAACTTTTTCTTTTATCATCAAATGTGATTCCTCTCAATAAGCAAGACATCACATGCAAAGCCCAAATAGCGTGAGATCATAGGTTTTGTTTATACCTGATTTATGCAGATAAGATGAATAATGTTCTTGTTGATGGAGGAATATGGTATCCCTTTTTATGGTGCCTTTTCCATGCTATATCCCATAGTAAAGCTGCTCATAATGAACTGCAATGGTTTGAACTTCTAGTAAACGGCACACATGGAATCAAATGCCGATTCCTTTTCTCCTCCATTCTGTTTTAAATTAAAATATAGAAAACTGTTTTTTTGTTAATATTTATACTTCTCCTTGCCTAGTTTGCAACGACGAACAACTCCCCAAGATCTGGATAACGAAGCCCTTGCATTTAAGCCTGTATTAGGTTCAATGCTTGCTAGGATCTACAACAACCCACATAATATGGATGAAAACCAGAGTCGATTAGAGAAAATTCTACAGTTTTGGGCTTCAAAGGAAGTTTACGACCAGGAAACCATTGCTAATCTACAGAAAGAAATGACCGGCGGTCTGCCATTGAGATTTACTTCTCAAAAAGAAACACCAACTGGGTTAGACACCGCCACCATTGCAGGTCTGTGCTTTCCCTTTGTTTTCGTTACCATCTTTCCTCGTACTGACCATACTTTTCACCCAACTGCAGGGCAAACTTCTTCAGAATGGCAATCTGAAAGGCCCAAATCAGCAGAAGAGACGGAGAAGCAGCGCATCCCTATATCAGCTCCACCAAGCCAATTTTTACCCACAGCTACTCCACAGTTCCTTCCAAGCCAAGTGGCTTCTGCAATGTTTCCACCCATGGCTCAGGCCCCTTTCCCCGGCGCTCTGCCTCCTCTAAATGCCGCCCAAGCCACAGCACAGCCGAGCATCCCACTTGTCGCCGCAAGCGGCCTTGGAGACAAAGCTCCTCCACCGTACCCACTTTTCCCCCCAGGCCTTATCCCAGGCATGGTTCGCAAGATGCAGATCGGCAGCGGCGTTCCATACTCGCCTATGAGCCCGCTCGACATCCCCACCGTCATCCCTCCATCAAATATCCCGCCGTCGGAGATCCTCGAGCGGGTGGGAAAATTCTTCAAAGAGATCGGGGAGGCCAACCCATCGTCCCAAGGGACGGTGCAGCCATCCGAACCAAGCGACGATTTTGAGTACGATCGCGAGCCTATAGTTCGCAAGGGCGGTGCGTGCATCCCGCCGCCGCCAAATCTGCAGGTCGACCCCGACGAGACTGGCACGTACGCCGACGGAAGCTTCGAACACAAACCCGGTTCTGTCAGTTCTGGTAGATTGGGCCTCGGTGCGACTGCAAACCCGAATGAGGTTAGCCAGTATGATGACGTCTACAGTTCTTACAGGAAGCAGAGGAGCACAACTTACCATTCTTCCATGAGTGCAAGGTCTTCTGCGAGGTGAAATAACAGGTGCGTCTCAAACTGATGGCCAAGCTAACGAAGCAGACTCGTTGTTCGTTTTTGTTGAACTTTATGTTGCAGATGATAAGACACGGCAGGTATGATGATTGAAATGTGACATCATTATTTTATTAGAGTAATTTTTAAGTTTTATTTGTTTCGAAGAAGTTCATAACGTTACAATTTGAACTCTTTAATTTATAATTTAAACCTTTTAACTTATAAGATAATATTTAAATATTTTTAATTTAGAATTTGAAAATCAATTAAGATGATTATGTGAAACCAAAACTCAATCGGAATATGGAACTATTCAAAGAATATCTTTTGAACCAAAATAGAAATAGAGTTCAAACATCATAAAGCGTGCAACAGAAAGCAACACGCCTCTTGAGGAACGGTGCAAAATACAACTTTGGTTTAATTATTATATATTTAGTAAAGTTAATTATGCATAAAAATAATTTAACTATTTTATTCAAAGCTTTTAATATAGTACGTGCAATTTTTATTTTTATTAATTTTTTTTTTAATATTTATGATTAGAAAAGACTATTTTTTTTTTCCTATTTAAATAGCATCAATGGAACTTTTAGGTCAAGGACATTATGGTAGTTGCATTGATTTTATTGAATGAAGTCTCACCTACCCTAAATCTTCGTCGTCGAATCCGAGTCTATGGAAAGATTCGACGCCATTAGGGTTTTTCGTTGCCATTAAATCGTCACTACATTCCAATTATAAGTTTTACTTTTACCATGAGCAATTAAGGAAAGCCGCTGCTGCTGTTCGTCTATAAAAGGTTTTGGTGGCGATCGCTCTGTACATCGGTTTGGTCCTTGTTCTTCGCAACCTACTTCTGGGACGGCGTCTCTGTGCGTCCACAATTTCTTTTGATTCCTAAAATATTTTTTCTTGGCGGCGGCGGTTGTTAAGGGCTCCTCCGCCGCCATGATTTCAACTGTGAATCAGCAGCCGAGGACCGCTTTCACTGTTGTTGATCTGGCTCGGGGTCGCTCACACTTTCGTCGGGGCATTTCCTTGCCGCCGAATCCTCATCAGAATACCACTTCTTCCTCTTGCTGCTCGTCGCGGTTTTCTTTGAGGCCTCTGTGCGTGTCCTCCTCCCTGAGGGATTTAGGATTGGGACTTCGTGGTGATCGTTTGGAGTTCAAGTGCAAGGTCTATGGGGCAGATAGGTCGGAGGACGTGGTGGTGCCTTCGGAGGAACAGCGTTCCGCCGCTGCTCAGAAGGTGAAGATCGGGATATATTTTGCCACCTGGTGGGCTCTTAATGTAGTATTCAATATCTACAATAAGAAGGTACTGAACGCGTTTCCATACCCTTGGCTGACCTCGACTCTCTCCCTTGCGTGTGGATCTCTGATGATGCTCATCTCCTGGTCGTCCAGGATTGCTGAAGCACCAAAGACTGATTTTGATTTCTGGAAAGCCCTCTTCCCGGTGAGTACATTTAAGTTCTCTGTTCCTCTTTCCGATGTAAAAGGTTCAGGAGTTTGATGTGCTTAGTTACTTAATCTCTGGTGTAGTTGACTGCTATCTTATTAACCATGCTTTGATATGGATAATTACCCAATTCCCTCTTTAATATACAGAATTTTGGCCTCACAGAATTTCCAATTAGTCCTTTTTATTGTGTTTATTGAAGCTTCGTTTGTTCTTGGGACATCTAATAGTTTTATGTGGTGGTTACCTATTTCTATTTGTTTTTACATACGACTTTCCTGAAAGTTGAATCTTTGTCTTTAAATTATTAGTGTGTTTCTGTTTCTTCAGGTGGCTGTGGCTCATACAATAGGGCATGTTGCAGCGACTGTGAGCATGTCAAAGGTGGCTGTGTCTTTCACTCACATAATTAAGAGCGGAGAGCCAGCTTTTAGTGTGTTGGTATCAAGGTTTTTGCTTGGGGAGACTTTTCCTGCGTCGGTATATTTGTCACTCTTGCCAATCATTGGTGGTTGTTCTTTGGCAGCTGTGACAGAGCTCAACTTCAACATGACTGGTACTTGCATGGATATATATAAATTAATTTGTTACCTCTTGTTTTGTGTCTCAAAGGACAATTGACAATTTTTATCTTCTAATCATATATGTAGATTAATACATGCTAATAAGCCTTGTTTTCCATGGTTTAGATTTTTGTGCGTTTTCATATTACCATTTTTTAATGTAATTGGCTTGATCACTCTCTCTTTATTCTTGTTCTTGATGTTTTAAAAATGTGGTTTGTTGCTCAAGGGACTGGGTGAATATCTATGCTTAGTTTTAGTGAATTGGGAGGAAGAGGAATTGAAATTTGGTTATCGCTATATATTATTTTAGTTGTTTTGAATGATTGGTCATGGCCAAATGCGGTATACTAGAAAAATGGGTTTCATATAATTTCGATTGAGTAATTCCTAGTAAATCTTTAGTAAAATATAGATTAGGTATTGTTATATCAATGGTTTCCTCAAGATTAGAAGATATAGGTTATTGAAATTTGTTCTTATTAATAAGGAAGTGTTACGAAAGCAAGTGATGGCTAAGAAAGGGTTTGTCACATTGGGATTAATGGATGGAGGACAATGACGATAGAGGATTCCCTTAGCTATCCCTTTTTAGTGGTATTTAGCACTTTTTATTGTGTTAATCAACTTAGGTCATCATTTCTCATTCTTCATTATATCTCATCTAAATGAACCACAGCTTTAAGCAAATTTGAAACAATTGAGAGCGTTGTACCTCTTGGTTTCTGCTACTTTCTTTCATCCACCATTTTTAGTACATTTTTGTTGGCATTGGAATGGAAGTGTTACCTTTTTGGATTATGTCTGCTTTGTTTTCAATAGAATCTTACTGACTTTTGAAGGCCACCACATTTTTCTTTACAGGTTTTGGTTGAGTTGTATTTTCAAAATCATGTCATTTTAGCTGCCTGTGCTCCAGTTGAATCACATTGATGAGTTGTTATTTGTCGTACTTTCAGGATTTATGGGTGCTATGATTTCGAACATTGCCTTTGTGTTTCGCAATATCTTCTCCAAGAGAGGGATGAAAGGGACATCAGTTAGCGGAATGAATTACTATGCTTGTCTCTCCATGATGTCCCTTCTAATACTCACACCTTTTGCAATTGCTGTTGAGGGTCCCCAAATGTGGGTTGCTGGTTGGCATGAAGCCATTTCGCAAATTGGCCCCCATTTCATATGGTATGTGTGTTCATCACTCTAGATTCATTTTCTTTGTGTTTCCTCATGTTTGCTTTTATTATGTTCTCTAATTCTCTTACCCTGACCAAGGGATTGGCACAACTTTTACCCCAATGCAGGCAATGTGTCATTGATATCATCTACTAATATCTGAATCATAAGTTCGCTTTTTGCATGGTGATTGGAAAAATGACATATTATTTATATTTTTAGTGTTATTCAAAATTATGCTAAGGTTCACATGTTTTTTCTTTTCCTTTTTACCTCTTTTGCAAACTGGCTTCTTTTTGATACCTTGTTCTGGTCTTTTGGGGTTCTTATGCTTATTTGTAAGGCCATTTTCCTTGTGCGACAGCTTGTAAGCACAATTTGCTCAAGTATTCTACAAATGATTTCTCATCCTTCAAAGTCCTGGATATGTAGGTGGATTGCAGCACAGAGCATTTTCTATCACTTATACAACCAGGTCTCTTACATGTCCCTGGATGAGATTTCCCCATTAACGTTTAGCATCGGCAACACCATGAAGCGGATATCAGTCATAGTCTCTTCCATCATCATCTTCCACACTCCTGTCCAACCCATCAACGCTCTTGGGGCTGCCATTGCCATCCTGGGAACTTTTCTCTATTCTCAGGTAAAAGCTTACTGTAGATGCCATCATCTATCAGAACCTTTCTAAATTTTTTTAGGAGTTTGTGAAAAGTGTGTTTTTTGTTATCAAAACTTTATTTTCAACAGCAACCAAACTCATCGAATCATCGAACAAAGCCAAAACAAGAATTGAGTTAAACATGGGATTTTGGTCTCTACTTAGATTTGTACTTAAGCATTTGCTGGAATCTGAGCATTTATTTAGATGTTTAGATGTAGTTATACTTCTGGAAATCCTTTTTAAACTTGTATGCATCATTTATTTTCCTTTCTTTAAAACCCCACCTTAATTGATCTTACTGTAAATATGCAGGCAAAACGGTAGAACAGGATTGAAGTAAGCTTTTGTGCCTTCAACAACTTTATTGAATGAAGATTCATAAGGGATTTCAGTATAAGCAATAAGGAATAACTTCAAACTAGAGGCTTGATTGATTTTTTTTTTTTTTTTTTTTTTTGTTTCTTTTTGAGCCTTTGATTACCCACAACTGTTGGGAATAATACATTGCTATAAAATTTTGTTTATTTATGTGCACTTGTTTCTTGCCTTGTTTTTTTTTTTTTTTTTTGTTGTGATGGTAATTTTTCTTATATGAGAAATTAAATTCTCGTTTTATTGAATTATTAAATTGATTTTTAATAAAAATATTTTAAAATGTTCTTATAATGAAGTGTTGTTAAAAGTTGTGTTTATGTTTTTGGGTAATGAAATTTTTATTTGAGAAAAATCAATGTAAAATAAATAGGAAAATCGTTATAATATTTTTTAACAAAAGGTTATTTGTAAAAACGTGTCTTTTAAATCTACTACTTTTGAAAACCAGATTTGTACTGTAAAAAAATGTTTAATATTATATTTATAAATACCATTATTGAGTGATATTTTTATTTGGATTGATAACAGTTTTTTTTTTTTTTTGTCGCATTGATAGTGAAGGTACTCCTTTTATTGGTCGAAAACAATGGTTTTTTATGGTGATGATGACGCCAAAGGCAATTGCTGAAGATGGTTATAACTATAACATCTTAAAAGTAAGTAGAGAATTATTTTATTTAAATAATTAATTATTTAATTTTTTTTCATATTTGAGAAATTTTAAAAGAAATGAGTCTAAAAAATCAGGAAAAAAAAAAAATTAAACATGTGTATCTGGTGAAAATCAACCGCTAAAAACTCTTAGTTTTTCTTGGTAAGTAAATTTATAGAAAATAAATATCAATTTTTTAATTTATTTTATTTTATGATAACAAATTGAGGTATGTAAAATTATCAAATTAAAATTATATTTAGGTTTATCTATCTTTTATTAATTATTCAAAATAATAAAATTAATAATAATTTGTAAGAAGATTTTATAAGTTTATAAAAATGAGAGAAAATTTAGACACCCAACTATTAATTATTACAAATCTAATGATATAATTTTTATGAAATTTAGACATGAATGGATTCTAAACATCAAGAGTCAAATTTATAGAAAAAATATTTTTAAATTTATTTATATAATTTTTAGAAAGTTAAAAAATTTTAAAATATCAAAAAAAGGTCAAAAAATTATGAAGAATGTTACATTTCCAATAATATTAATTTTGAGAAAATTGGACTTATCTCAACCATCAAATGAAATGTTGATCTTATGGAAAAATAATATTAATATACAAAATAATTTAAAAAAATGGGAATGAGAACTTGATCTTTTGTTGTGACATGTGCATTCATAAGATACAAAAATATCAGAAATATACAACAAAAATAATACTTCAGGTTTAACTTAAAAGAAAAAGATGCAAATTCGTCATGTTTGCTTGTTTTAATGCTCCTGACCTCCAGTGTTCAACGAGATAGCATTACAGTTGAATTGCGTTTAAATCTACCAGCCTATGCAGATGGGTCATACGATACTTCACAAAGCACAATTGAATAAATCAATTCGAACAACAACAAAAGCTTCTACATTCCAGGTCTTAAGTACTGGTATTAATTTCACTAAACTGTGGACGATCTCAAAGTTAAAAGACAAGAATTGATTAGATTCATTGCTCATATGTCATAAGACATTACAAAAGGAACCGAAGGCTGAGAATTCTGATGCATCTTAGAACAGAGAGGTTCCCTTTCCCTTCTTGTCTCCACCAATTTCAAAATGCTTGCACCTCTGCAAATTAATGGATGACTCTATTAGAAAGGGTGGCAAATAGCATTTAAGTGAAAAAAGTATAACCTGTCTCACACTGTACCTTGATTGGATGCTGAGAAAAATGTTTACAGCTCTGGCATTGCAGCTTCAAAACAATCTTTTTTGTGGTTTTTGCCTGCAAAAAGAAGTAATGTATATCATTGAACAAAAACATTAGTGATGAGGTAGCATCGTAAACGTTAGAACAGTTGAAATCGCCATAGGACAACATAAAGATCTACTTCTTTTTTGCAATATCTTCCATGTATTTTTATATATTTCGAACCTCTACATGTATAATCTATTTTAATATGTTGTATGATGCATTTGGTGTTTTAGACGTGGGTGTAATGAAGGTACCGTACATTTCAGCAGGTATAACATATGCTCCAAAGACAAAAGGACCCCTTCCAAATGCTTTAAGGAGCGTATCATATATTTTAAGAAGCTCACCAAAACGCTCAAGACTCGCTAGCAAATAGAACTTGGTAGCCGGGTTGTACTATGGTTGTAAATTCACTTCCCTACTATTGAGCGTACCATATGCTGAACCAAGCTTAAGGCATGCCCAATAGGTAGTAAAACGTTCAGATTTGGTCTTGGATTTGCTTGCTTTCTAAGCTGCCTTTGCTTGGAAATATGATTTATCTGAAAGCCCTATGGAGTCTTCTGATATCTGATGTTTGCATATGAAGTTACGAAGCAAGCTTGAAAAAAGCAGCGAAAATCTCAACTTGGTGAGTTCAACCAAAGGATGCTTGGGATAGTCTGACTGCTCCCTCATCCTCTTGACTTGATATGATAAGCAGCATCGCTGCAGTGCCAAGGGGTTATCCCTACATGTCTTTATCCATCCATTTTTGAGTCGCCTCAACTCACGAGTATACTATCTGGATTATTGAAATCCCTCTTCACTTCACTTTATTAAAGCATTGTTAGGAAAAAAAAAAGAAAAAACAAAAAACAAAATGTTTTATGAAGGTGTGATTTCTCCACTTTTTGGCAGCGTAATGTGGTGATTAAAGGCATGGCGTGTCATTGCATTGCTATGGTTAACACCTACATGTTTTTATCCATACCCACCCTTGAATCGCCTCAAACAACATATTTGTTCTCTAACTTGTTGAGATAGCTCCCAACTTCTCCATTTTTAGACATCAGAAATCACTAAAAAGCTCTATAAAATTATCTGACGATTAAATATTACAGTTCATGAGTTATTCCTTGCAAGCTCAAGCATCCCTTAGACCTCACTATAACTTAAATCGGCTTTAGCGTGATTATTTTGTGTGCATGTCTCCATGATAGTATTTACCCTATCAAACCAACAACTTAAAATTTGTAGTTCTCACTTCATCCTCTAAAACTTTCATGTTTAAAGCTTATCAAAAAAAATTTCATCGTAATGCTTCATTAGCTCAAAATTTGTCCAAAATCAAGGGATGATTTCTTGTTTCAACGACATAAAGTTTCCACTTCTAGGTTTTCACATCATAACTCATATTCATGTAAACCACAAGATTTTGTTTTTTCCACCTGCATTACATAAAATTTGATATCAGAGCCAATTTAGTTGGGGTTCTATAGCCACAAACAATTAATCCATTGTTTGAACACCACAAGTTGCCCACTCAATTTCCTACACTGCTTTGGCGTTAATTCATTTGGAAGACCACCGCTTTTACAACATCAAGTTTTATTCAGCTCTAACAAAGTGAAAAATGTAGTCGATAGCCCAATGAGCTTTATATTCAGTCTAGGAGAAAAAACAGTTGAAGTGGACTATCCATTTTGCCACTCAGTAGTTACAGAACTTCTACAGCAAGTTATTTCATCTACACCAACAAAATCAATTTTCCATAAAGGCACATCAATTGGGTAGGGGTAGATTGCAGGGAAGGCATAAACACCATGTTCTTGAGGATTGCATTTCAATTTCTACAGTCTTTACTTTCTGCTTAGGGTCCCATTCAAGCACTATAAAGATGTCCATTACCTACTTATCATCTGACAGCGCTAAATCTATTAAGCATTTAACAAGGTGGGGACATGAACAATCCCTAAATAATTACACCATAATGAAGAATTTCCTTGATTTTATATGCAAAAGTGTGAGGCCATATAAACTTGATATGTATCGTAGTTTTGTGGATTCTATTACCTAAGCACATTGCTCTATCAATGAAATCAATTAAGTCAAGTTATTCACCTCATGATTTACCATCAAATGGCTAGAAAGCTAAAGGCTACCATTAGAGTTGCTAGCAAAATTAATATTTTATCTTTGCATTGTGCTACAAGTACATGCCAATACTGTTTATGTTGCTTCTATTTTAAAATTTATTTAAAGGTGTTATGCATCCCCTTCTTATGGTGATCACAAAAGTTTCCTCCATGGGATGCTATGCCCATTAAAGCCATTGATCTTGTTTTGGGCCAAGCATGATTGTTTACTATTCATAATTGTATTATGCAAATAAGAACTGTTACGAGTTTTAATTTAAATTTCAAAAGATGTAGATGTCACTATCACATTTACTTTGACTAAACCTACCGATTTAAAGTATCTATTAAATTATCAAATAAATTCCTTACCACCTCTAACCAATCCAAAACAACTACTGTCTACTAAAAAGCAACAAAATGCCCTAATTAAACCTTCTTAAACCTATACAAGCAACCCCACACAACTACCCTTTCAATTACTTCCCATGAGGCTTCACCAGCACCTACCTTAATTCTGGTTTGGAAGCTCAAGCTTTCGAATGAACTACCAACGACCCATAAAGCTCCCCACATGTGCCTCTAGCTATGGTTATCCCATAGAAAGAACTTTATGAAGTTAAGGCCATGCATCAAAATCAGATATTGATGCAATTCGATTCTAGCGTTTGCAATGCTATCATTGGTAAATTCTTGCCAAAATTTCACACGTGAGGAACACCAAGAAATTGCCTCCAATATCATGTCAAAATCTCTACATAATGACAATGAGATTTTGCCAATGCCTTCTCATTTCAAGAAACAATTTCACATGATAATTCTAGGTTTGAAGTTCCTTTTTCAAACTTACATGAGCAGCCATGAGAACCAACTTTGAGATAACAAGATTATCACTTTCTTTCTTCTACCACCATAAGTCATAAAGTTTGCTTATGTGTTTGAGCATGTTCTATAATGTATGCTTATGACTTAATTGTAATGGGAAGCTATGGGTTTTAGATAAAGCAAAGATATTTTTAAATGTTATAAAGCTTGTATGAAGTGCACCATATGCTAAAAAATATGTACTTTACGCTCTATAAATAGAGAAATATATCACATGCTATCAGAAACATACCATGTGCTACCATCAGACAGCTTATCACCCAAGGTGCTTTACAGTTAATATCTTAATTGATCAGTACCTAGCCCATATGGTCAACTAAGTATATAATATACCCAATTGATATTAAAATATTCAGTGATAGTGTCAGTGTTGCTTCACTGGCCACCTTTTCCTATCGAAATAATGAATTTTTAGACTCCAAGAAGTCTTCTGATATTTCAACAATGAAGCCTTGCTCAAGTTTGACACAAACTAATGAAAACCTCAAGTAGATGCGTTCATCAAAATTAGCAATAATGTTTGGGATGGTGTGGTTCCTTTCTTCATCTACTTGGTTGTATGGTGTCATGATTGAAGGTATGGTATGACACTAACATGCAGAATGGTTATCTTTGTTGGAATGTAGTGAGTATGATGTCCACAAAAGGGAGATGGTGACTTATGCAAATTATAAATTTAATCAATCTTAGTTCAAGTAATGTAAAAATACAAATCTTTTATGATTCTTAATGCCTCTTATAAATAATTGTTTTAAAAATTATTATCCACTTTTGTAAATCTTTATATAAGAGTGCAAGTAAGATAAAAAACACAATACAATGTTTAGGTGGTTAGATCCAAAACCAGATCTACATTCACCATGACCAAATGACTAGACTTGCACTAAAAAGCAAGCAGTTTTGTCGTAATCCATAACAGTCAATCATACAACAACTACTCCTTTTTTGCCATTATCAATTAGGGTTCAACCTAAATAATGGGTCAAGTAACCAAAGAATAAAAAAACCAAAATAAGATCAAATATAAAATCCGAACAATTGGACAAATAAAACTAATTAAAAGCTCAAATATAAGAGTCTTATAACCCAACACAATTTAGTTTAAGAGACACACTAAAATATGATAAAACAAAGTTAAAGAGAAATTCACTTTTAGTTCAATATAAGAATAACTATACAATTGAATTCAATATCCTCATTTAATAATATAGTCAGATACAACTTAACTCAAAGAAAGTGAAAAAAAGCTATAAAGAATGTGAAAGCATCCAGAAATACAGCCCTTATTTCTTCTTCTTAGATTGAAATTAATCTTCAAATAAATCTTCTTCTTAAATGTATGCAATGGATCAATAATCTCATCTTTATGTTTGGACACATATGCTCTCCAAAAGCTCCAAACAACTCTCAAATGACTATATCAATGACTATATCAATCTTTCTTAAAAACTAGTCAAATTAGCTACTTCTCATTATTATGAGCTAATTGTATTGTCTAATCCAATTAATTGTACAAGTACAATAAAACTATAAACACATTGCCGAACTTACTAGATAAATTCAATTAGTTTATTTTGCAACTCATAAATGATTGTACTTATATAGTAAATAATCATATAACTCTTCTAAGTCCAATTGCTTTGAGCTTTAAGGCTTTTCTTATTTGACATAAAAATATATCAATATAAGAACTTTCTCAACTAACACTCTCTCTGTATATAAAAGATCATACTCATACAAGATTTGGATCATATATATACATCACAAATTAACTCACTAAATGTCTAAATTCCAAACTTTACCTCTCTAGAAAAGATATCACACAGGTACAACAAAAATCAGCTTGCACACAACCTAGATCCTCAACTATTAACAATCTAAAAAAAATATCCTACTTGTATGAAATATATATCGTACATATACGGCAATAGATATTGCAAATCATACTAACATCGCCCATACAATTTGAATAATGAATCATACAAGTACAATAAAAATATCATACTATACAAAGCACACAATTTTAATACCTCAACTAACACCTCTTAGAAAACAACAATCATACTTGTACAATAGTAGTATTGTACATGCACGAGCATCATATTTAAGTACAATTAACACAGATATGTTTTACTTAAATTTTAATAAACTATGAACATCGATCATGTTATATGCAAACTTATGTTTTTAATATTCATTAAAAAATATTTATATGTAAGTAAACATGTATATAGCCTAAAGACAAGAGCAATATGAGTGAAAAGAAGATTAAAAAATATTTAATACCCACACTCAATTTACGAAATAGTAATATTTCAAATAAACTATAATAGGCTTTTATGTGCTAATACTAATGAAAACAACTCAGCAAAAATCTTCTCTAAGTGTTGTTCAAGTTTGTGTTTTTATTAGTGTCAATTACGGTTCACACCCAAACACTGTAATTAAATTCCTTGAATCAAGTGATTAAACTCTCCACATAATTGTTAATATGAAAATGCTTAAGAAAAAGTATTAATAAAACAATACAATTATGTTATTATCATCAAACTAACAATGCAAAGACCAATGATTCAATAGTCTTCTATATGCTTTAATCACTCATCCAACTTAGAATTGCCTCAAAAAACAAGTTTACCACATAATTTGTTCAATTCCATATCAACATCACCTTATTTGGCAAGTTCATAAGTCCCATTGTTTTCTAAGTTTTTGCATGTTGAAACATCTGTTAAATGTCGCTATAACTTAAATCAGCCTACAAGTTTCCTTTGTTGCATACCCATCTTTTTAGAAAACCATTAAACTTTTTATCAATCTTACATGAAGCATCATATGAATCACCTAACGGATCACAACTTAATAATTATCCTTTTCATTCCTCTCTCATCAAAAGCCATCAAGTTTCCATATGAATTTTTCCACGGTCTTATCTTTTACATAGTTCCATCTAGTGAACTACCACCAAGTCTTGATAAGCCAATAAATCAACATGCTTAATCTCTTATCATTTATATGCTTCCATCTAGTGAACTACTCCCAAGTCTTGATAAATGAATCAAGGTCTACTGTCGGTCATAAGTGTTCGCACCATCATCTGCTTGGGAGATTTCTCTATGCTAGAGAGATTCTCAAGTTTACGGTAAACCTAAAAACTACACTTTTTATTCACATAACAATATCTCAAATAGATTAAAAATGATGCCTTAATTAGAATTGTAGAATAAAAATACCCCTCAATCAAAAAATAAGGAAATGATGAGGGAAGAATTGTATAGGAAAGCAGGTAAGAAACAACATAAGAAACATTCTCAAGGCTCATAGATGATTCGTTACAACCCAATGACTCAAATAAACAAAATAAAGCTCAATTTCTTGCCTTTGTTGGGCCTTAGTTTGAGATTTTATTATGGTCAAATACTATAACATTCATAGGTAATTCCTATTGAGTTGTGTGTTTTTGCTAGCCCAAGAAAAGTATAATCCTTGCAATGAAGTAAATCAGCTCACAAGTTTGTCTTTGTATTTGTGTTTAACCTATCAAACCAACTTGAAGAACAATGAAACTTTGAAGTTTGATAGTTCACTTTATCTTCCACAGTTTAAATATTTATAACTTTCTGATGTACAATATATCTTCATGTTTCAACAGCTCAGACCTAATACAAATATAACCATTTTTTGTTGTTTCTTCACATGCAATTTTAGCTTCCTTGTTGCAACTCTAGACAACGTAAAATGCAGGCTCTCATTCTCCATTGTTCAACATCAATAATACAATTCATACGCCAATGGGGTTCCATACTTATCAGATAAGTGACAGAAGAATAGGAATCTCATTGACAGATATTGCAAACAACATAACATATACTACATTTTATGGATGAGTTCAGCTTGAAACTATTTCCTTTTACCATTGAACAAAGAATAGTTAAGTCAACCCTTAGGATCCATTTTTTAAGTTAAATAATACCTAGAATCCTGAACAAAAGATAAAGAACAAATAAAATTATTCAATCCAAATATGTATCAACATTCTACCTTCTTGTGGAAGACAGGTTTAGTCTGACCACCATAGCCAGACTGTTTCCTATCATAGCGACGCTTTCCTTGGGCTGAGAGACTATCCTTACCCTTCTTGTACTGAGTAACCTTATGCAAGGTGTGCTTTCTGCATGCCTTGTTCTTGCAATAGGTCTTCTTTGTTTTTGGAACGTTCACCTTGATGAACAACAAAACAATTAAGCATTATGTGTTGGACACTTTTGTCCAAAATTTAGATAGCCAATGCAAATCAATCCATAACTATATGAAACATGGAGTACAAGTTATTCACGTTATTCAAAACAGGTTCATCCAAAAATGTTTGAGGTTACCTTGGATGTCTCTTTTAAAACCGTTTATAAGCTACTTCTGCATTCTAAATAAAAAACTAGTGTCACAAATATTTTTGAAACACAACTTTCTAAGGTCAAATTTTGTTTGGCACCATAACAATCCTAGAGGTCATATAAGCTAACAAAACAGACGTATTATCAAAATTTTAGGTAATAAGAGTCACAAAAGCAAAGTTTTGGAAAAATATAAGAATTACTCACTGCCAATTTGATATGCTTGCAAAGCTATGTTAATTTACTTGGGATTCATTTAACAAAATTAAGTAATTTAACCTTGTTGGATTTGGCTAAAAAATATTTGTTTGTTAGATAAGTTACAATCCAAGTTAACACAATTTATGTTTGCCTTTTAGTGAAGTTAAAATACAGTTGCATCTAATTAACATCATCGGTGGTCCAAAGTGATGCAAAAATATGGGTTTAACACAAGCTCTCCAATCCCCCTGCATGAAGACGAGAGTTTTCATTTTTTTTAAACTGGGTTACGCTAAAACGCTGTTTGATGGGTCAACTTGACCTATTTTCCACCATATTAAAAATAGTGTGCTGAGGTTCTATTTGGAATAGAAATAGCTTATTTGTGATCGGGTAATTTTAACCTAATAAATAGTCCAAGCTTATAAAAACTGAGAAAAGGCTAAGATGAGATTGAAAAAAGGTGAACTAGTGTCATAGATTAATGAGATTCTAGCATAAAACATGGAATGTACAAGGCGAATATGATGTTGGAGTGTTGCCCCTAGTCTAAACAAAACCGAGGTATAAAACTGTTGATGCGAAAAATAGATTTGGAAAATTTAAACAAAAATTTACTTTGGACAACGACGAGGAAACTCGAATAGACAAAATTCCAAATTTGTCCAGAAAAATACTGAAGCACCTTTAGGGCAAGTTGACATGAGGCGACGAAATTCCACATCTTGATTGATTTTGAGATGGTGCAGTAGGATACGACAGCAATTCAGTTTGGCTTAGCAGTGACTCAGTCAGGATGGACGACGACCCAATAGAGATCGGTAGATACTCGGTCGGAATCGATGAACACGGCCAAAATTCGCTGTGACTCGGTCGGATTGGTGGTGACTCAGTCAGATCAGCAACGAATTGGCCTAGATTGTTGACGAGTCGGCCTGGATCAGCGGCAATCACTCGGGATCGGTGTCGATTCGGCTAGGCAGTGGCGATGAGTCAGCGAAGCGAGCTTTAGCTGGCATGGGCCGACACGGGTCGGCTTGGTCAGGCAAAAGCTGACTCGGATAATGCCACAAACTCCTACTTTTGATTAGGAATACCCTTGTCCCCCCAATGATGAGTCTCAACTGTTTAGGCAATAAGGATATAACCTAAATATAATAGAGAAGATTTTCCCGTTTACTAAAGAGATCATTTTAATTCCTTTGCCTACTAAACTTCAATTGCATAACTCTACCGTTTCTTATGACAATTCAAACCCTTACGTTTTCTTAAGAGAATTTGGGATAATTGTTTCTTTGCATGTCATAATTGAGGTCATCTGATATAAAATTTTCTCTGCTTATCTTAAAGATATAGCTTCAAAATGGTTTTGGAAATTGCCTCGTGAGACAATTTACTTATTTGACCAACTCAAAAAAGTATTCTTATCCTCCATTAATTATATATGACCTAGAACGGTCTCTAAATCTCTTCTTGATTTAAAGCAATATCAATCGAAATCACTTCGAGTCTACCTCCAATGTTTCAGAGAAGCTTTTAACAAGATTGATCAGAACTCTCAACTCACCCGAACAGCCCTCATCATATCTCTTCAACTTGCAGAACCAAATGTCACCAAAAAAACCAATAAAGATTATAAGAATCTTAAGATAGCATTAAAAGACAAGCAACACCCCAATTAGGATCGTCTATGTCATCATCGGATGGAAGCAGTCCCAATCAAAAAACACTACCCTAAGAACACTGGGACGAACTACGATTGAAAATGTGACAAAGCATCAAAAACCATCAGTTTCGATATCATTCGAGCCCAAAGACATGTAGTATCTTGGCAACCCTTACGATGTTGTAATAGTAATCTCAAGAATAATTGGCAAAGTAGAAGTCCGTCGCATGCTCATTGACACCAGAAGTTCAACTGATATCCCTTTTTTTAAAGCTTTCGATAAAATTGATATCACTCAAAGCCTTATTCTCCAAGTTATAGGATCACTGATAGGTTTCTTTGGAGAACCTCTAAAACCAGAAGAAACCATCACATTGTAACTTACAATAAGAAATCCTTCTAGCTCAGCTATGCACATTATTGAATTCATCATAACTGATACTCATTCTACATATAATGCTATCTTCGAGAGGCCAACAATAAATACATTTTGGATGATTGTCTCAATGCCACATTTATGTGTAAAGTTTAATACTCCTTCAGGGATAGTTCGAGTGCAAAGGGGCCTTCTACAGTCAAGGAAATGCTATTTAAATATCATAAAAATGGTTGTTCAATTATCCATCATAATCCCTAAAAGAGAAATTTCTAACCATACTTCCCTTTGTGTCTTACTCCCTCTCGATCTATCTGATTTGACCAAATTTGTAATTATTTCTACTGATCAAGATGAAAAAGAAATGAAGTCCACACTCAAGTTTTTGGCTTAGTTCATTGATATTGTTACATAGGAACCATCAGACATGCCAGGGGTAGACATTACAATAGCCCAACACTCCTTCCATATAGATTTAAAAGTTCCAACAATTTGAGAGAAAAAACAAGTGTTTAGCATAGAAAAACAAAAAGCAATTTAAGAGAAAGTGTCAAAACTCCTTGATGTTAGTTTCATTTGACAAGTCCGTTATCCTGAATGGCTAGCCAACGTAATATTCATAAAGAAAAGCAATGGCAAATGGCACGTGTGTAGATTACACCAATCTTAATCAAGCGAACCCAAAAGACTCATATCCTTTACCTTGAATTGATGATCTCGTTGATTTGGTCACTGGGTTCACATGTTTCAGTTTTTTAGATGCATTATTTTTTTATCATCAAATTAAGATGGCTAAGAAAACCACATTCATTATCGACTTCGGAACATTCTGTTACAAAGTCATGCCCTTTGGACTCAAAAATAATGAGGCGACTTATCAAAGAATGATCGACATTGTCTTTTAGAATAAAATAATAAAAATCTTGAAGCTTATGTGGACGACCTCTTAATGAAAAGCATTTCTTTTGAGGCACATCAATAAGACCTAAGAAAAATGTCTGAGACTTGTTGAAAATTCGATCTTTAAGTTCAATCCCTTAAATGCACTTTCAATGCATCCTTAAGAAAATTTCTTGGTTATATGGTATTAAAAGAGGGAATCTGACCAAATCCTAACAAAATAGAAAATCTTTTAGAGATGACATCTCCAAAAAAACTCCAAAGGATGTTCTATGTCTCATTGGATGCACTGCAAAGCTTAGCCGTCTCATCGCCAAGTCAAGAGAAAAAACTCAACCATTCTTCAAACTATTATGCAATAAAGCCAGGCTAACATAGACAGAGGATTGTGAAAAAGCCTTTTAGAAACTCAAGGCATCCTCTTAAGCAGTCCGATACTTGAAAAATCATTATTCATTGACTTAGCAACCTCAAACTCAGCTATCAGTGCTGTATTAATTTGAGAAGACAAAAGGTATGCAACGACTCATTTATTATATCTCTCACACTTTAAAATATGCAAAACAAGATATTCTCCCCTAGAAAAGATGACACTCACACTCACGTTTACTCGACGACTACTACAATGTTATTTCCAATCTCACATTATTAATGTTGTCATAGAGAAACCTTTGAAACGAATACTTCAGTCAATAGAAGTCTCAAGGAGATTGCAAAAATAAGTCAATAATCTCTACAAATTTGAGATTGATTTCATATCTCGATCATCCCTTGAATCTCAAATACTTGCAGATTTTTTGGTCGAAGGGATTTCTCTTGAAGAACTTGAGCTCCCTTTAGATACTTGGAAGATATTCGTGGATAGTGCATCGAGACAAGAGTTAAGTGGTATCAACTTTGTTCTATTAAGTCTGGAGAATGTTAAACTAAAAGGAGATAATAAAATCAACCTTTCAGTCACAAATAATCAAGCCAAATACGAAGCTTTGATTGTTGGATTGAAATTTGCTTTGGGATTGCGAGAGTCAAACATTTACAAATCTTTAATAACTCACAATTGATTGTTAGCCAAGTCAATGACTTATTTGAATCCAAAGATCCAATCCTAAAAGCATTGGCAAAAGCTCTCCTACAAAAGTTTAATTTAGCTAGCTTTATCCAAATCCTTTGTAAGCAAAATAAAGAGAAGACCTACTAGCCAAACAAGGGGACCTTAAAGAAGATTTCTCTTGAAAAATCATCTATTGACAATGTAAAAGTAATCATTCTTAACCCTAAGAGGTCTGCTTCCTGGATAACTCTTTTGGAAGCTTACCTCAAGACGGGGACACTTTCCAATCAAAAATCAAATGCAAAAAGAATCAAGAGACAATCCCAATGATGTCCTGATTGAAGACCAACTCTATTGAAAATCCTACCTTGAACCTTTACTTGAATGCATTCATTCATCCGAGATTGAAGACATCATAAAAGAAATACATTCAAGAGAATGCGACAACCATGTCTCTAGTCGTAACCTATTTATGAAAATTATGAGGCGAGGATTCTTTTGGCCTACTATATTGAAAAGGCGTCACTTTGTCAAAAAAATGTAAATGGTGCCAACTTCAAGCTCCTATTCCTCGACAATCAACAGCACCAATGAAAGCTATCAATATTTCCTAGCCCTTCTTTGTATAGGGCATGAACATCTTGGGACCTTTCCTTATAGCTAAAGGGGGGAGGAAGTTTCTTCTCGTCGCAATTGATTACTTCTCAAAATGGATAGAAGCTAAACCTCTTGTCAACCAGATGACAACTGAAGTTTGTAATTTCCTTTGGGGGAATATATTTAGTCAATTTGAAATTCCATTAACCATAGTCACTGATAATGTTACAATGTTCCAAGCAGAGACACTCCAAAACATTTGCAAGAAATATGACTACTAACTAAAATATGCTTTTGTAGCCCATCCTCGAACTAATGGCCGAGCTAAAATAGCAAACAAGAGAATTCTCATACTCTTTGGTGTATGACTTCGAGACTATGCTCCTAATAGAAATCAACCACTCAACTCTATGAGTCCAAACGTTAAGAGAATTTCAAGACATAGCCAATACACAGATGAATGAAAAGCTAGAAAACTCGAGCTGGCTCTTCTCGAGAAGAAATGTCTTCAAACACACTTAAAACAACTCAACTGAAAGCGAAACATGAAAAAAAATTTTGAAAAACACATCAAAAGACGTCCTCTTAACGTAGGGGACCTCGCCCTCAGGAAATGCGAGAATTTCAAGCGATAAGGAAGGCTTGCTCAGTTAACCCTAAATTGGGAAGGATCATACCTCGTTAAAGAAATCATTGGACTGAATAGTTATTGACTTCAAGCTAAAGACAATACTGAGCTTCCATGCTCTTAGAGTAGAGACCATTTGAAAAAATTCTACCCTTAAAGGGTAAAGACACCAAAGGTATGTGTTACCATATTTTATTAAACCTCATTTTCTGTTCTCTTAATCGACATTACTAAGGACTACTTACGAAGTCTATTAAAAATTCTAACATCACTTAAAGCTTGCTTAGCATATTCTTGATGCTTTCTGTTGCTACCAAAATATCAGAATATCAAGAGAGATAATCTCTACCTTTTCTTTTCCTTATAACTCTCACACGAAAGATACGAGAGACAAGATTTATACTTCTTTCCTTCATAATTGCTCCATCACATGAAGGCTTAGGAAAGTATGATCTTGCCTACTCTCTTTCCTCTTATCGTAGTTGTGTTACATGATGGATTCAAGAAACATGGCCGAGACCTCTCTTTCTTCTGACAATTAATGGTAACACTAATTTGGCCATTGCTTTTCCATGCTTCAAATTATTGCCAAACTACAAATAACATTGAATCAATCTTTATTTTACAAAATTCTTCGAAAAATAATAACTTGATGGTTTTATAGATAAACCATCTTTCTAAAAAGATTACAAACAACTCTTTATTATAATATAAATAATAATATAAAGAGTTGAAAGAAAAAATAAAGATGCAAACAATCTCCAAAGAAAAAAAAGAGTGTAGAAGACCTACCGCACTTCGCCGTATTCACCAAGAAAGCTATCACATCAAATTAACGAAAAAAAAAATCTAACATAGTCTCGATAACATTTTTATGCGCCACAATAAAACCCCCCCTTTCGTCAACTGCAAGGGGGACTAGAGTAACTGAAGTAACGAAAACAGAGAGAGAGAAAGCAGTAGCTCTGGGAAGCCCTTCCGATGTAGTCGAAATATTTGCAGTCGTTGCCGAAGACCGAGTGCGAGACGAGATGCTTCTCGAGCCGCCAACACAATCTCTCGTCTTCCCAACTGTCAACAACACGAACAGAAAGATTAGGGATTTATTGCATTTCGCTGTGGCTTTTAAAAAGCAGCCCAAATTGGCTCGCGTCGACCTGTCGAACCGCGTCAACTAGCCGACCCATGCAAACCCATTCGAACCTGCACTGGCACACACCAACTCGTGCTAACTAGCGTCGACCCACGACGACCCATGCTGAACCTCGTCGGCCCGCGCTCACCCGAACAAGCCCACGCAGACTCGAGTCAGCTCGCTCCAGTCAAAGCCGACCCACACCAACCCATGCCGGCCCAACCTCGCTCTGCGAACTCGTTGCCAACGCAAAGCTGACTTAGCAATGATCTCGAGTGATTCGAGACCATTTTTGTCCACTTCGCCGCACATCCAGCCGACTCGCCACCGATCCAGGTCGACTCGCTGATGATCCCGGCTGACTCGTTGATCTGACCGAGTCGCCGCCGATCTGGCCGACTCACTTTCGATCCCATCGATCACCGTCAATTCTGATCGAGAATTTGCCGATTCCAACTAAGTCTTTGTCAATCTCTGCTGAGTCGCCGCCGATCCTGACTTAGTCGCCACTAATCCAAACCGAGTCGTTATCGCATCCTATTGTGCCTTCTCTCCAATATTTTTCCGAACAAATTAAGAATTTTGTTCAATTCGGGTTTCGTCGTCGTTGCCCTAATTAAGCTTTGGTTTAAATTCATCGACTCTATTTTTTATATTAACAAAAACCAAACCAAATGGGAACTACACGTTGACGCAGAAAACAACCCTCATAACGAGAGCAACTTTCGCATAATAATCTTAAAAAAAATTAACGTAACAAGCAGATAAATCAGATCTAAATTACCGCAAGCACGAATAATCGCATTGTTCCCTACAGTTCATAAGATTAACGTCCATTACAAAGTCAGAGTAAGCAGAACTCAAAATTTGACTCTCCAAAAGATCTTCTCAAACACGGATATGGCGAGATTAAGAAAGCAGCTAACAGTTTGGATTGAACGATGGGATATATTACTGGAATAGGAGTTCAGAAGTCGAGGTAACATACCATCTCCGCTGCTGACGTTTGCGGCCGCGAAAACCTTGACGATGTCGGTGGACGATGTTTTTCACAATCTGTAAAGTTTGTTAGGGTTTACTTTATTGATGTCTTAGCTTGTCATTGGGTCAGATTACTCTACTGCTCCTTTTATAGTCGGGCCAAGTTGGCCCAACAACCCGTCCAAATTACTATCATTTGCATATCCGTGGGTCCACCCAACTAAATTGTACCTCCAACATCTCCTGTGCGCAGTGCTGGACCATTTAAAAAAAAAAAAAAACTGAAAAAAAACAAAATACAAAAACTCTTCACACTGCATCCATCAACTTTTTCTTAATAAACTATCCTTCCTTGCCTTTCCAATCACCTTTTCAAATTCTTTAGGACTTTTTCTATAATATTAAAAAAATTATTTAAAATAAATAATTGTATTTAAATGTAAAATTAGTTATTGGATGACAAGATTTTAGTTTAGTCATGTGTGTATCGAGATTTGCACTTAAACTCTCGCATTTTGTCTTAATATCTCAAAAAGATTATCATATATTTTAATATACTAAAATTCAAAAAAAAGAAACCCCACAAAAATTTCTTCAAATATGCTTAAGTTTTATATTTAATATTAAGTATATTCTTATCGAATATTGATGATTTATCTTTTGTGTAAAGATCATATGTTTTAAATTATTATTATATTTAATCATGAGATATATGATTTTAAAATATTTTTAAAAAATTATTATTATAATTAAAAAATATCTTTATCATCATCAAACAAATCATAAAAGCTAAAGTTTAATAAAAGCTTTTTTTGGTTGCATATTATTGGTTACTCTTCTACACCACTACTTCTTGCATAATGAAGAGGTTAGTCATTCTTGAGAGTCCTTTGAAGACAATAGTTACTAATAACACTAATGAACCTTAATATATTGAATTAGTAAAAAGAAATGAAGTAGTCTTATGTCATAAGTATTTGCAAAAAACCACAGTAGCTTCAATATAAATTGGTCAACATGAACCATACTAGTTTTTAAGTTTATTTAAAATTTAATTTCATATTAGAGCTCAATCTTAATCTAATTTTATAATTTGAAACTTAGTTTTAGTATCAATTTTGTTTTCTAACTTTGATTTAGACCAAAATCCTAGTTGTATATACTTTGTAATATGAATAACAAATATAATTTAAATAAATTTTGATTGATAGATTCATGAACATAATTTTATTTTTATGCAAATTAGGCATATGAGATGCTCTTTCTCTGATCAATGTTTTAATGACTTCTTTGACTTCCATTAAAGTCAATACATATGTTTTGCATAATTATAAAATAAATCATTCGAATTTGCAAATCACATAGCCATTTTGAAGGATATGTAAAAATTATTATTTACTAGGTGATTTCCTCATGCATTTTAGAAGCAAGATTAGCTATTGCAATAGAAATTTTTAATATCCAACGAAAACAAAAACTTATCTTTACAAGAAAAAATTATGTAAAAATTATCTCATTGAATAAAAAAAATCATAATAATACCCCAAAAAACAAAAATAAAAAAAAAATCTTTTTCAAATCTAAAATAAAATTAAAATTTTGACAACAATAAAGTGATCTTTAGTACCACAATTATTCAAAAGTTACTGATAAAATACTATATAACATAAAATAATTTTAATTAAAGAATAAAATGATTATTTTAATATTATTTTTAAAATAAAATTATATTTTCTTTTCTCTACTTTGTTTTTAAATTAAAAGAAATATTTAAATGATGTATCAAATCATGAAATACTCTATCAACAGTCCAAGAGACAAGGCACGAATCAAAAATGTCACCAAAAAAGCGTGCAATCATTATTAGAATTCCGTAACAAGTATAATTTCAACAATTTTTTTATTAAATTAATATTAGTTTTAAAATATATTTTAAAAACTTTTACCACACATTTAAATTCTTATTTTTTTTCTTAATATATCAAGAATATAATCATAAATTTTAACATATTAAAAACCAAACAAAAAGACTCCACAAAAACTTCTCCAATTGTACTAAAAATTCATGTTTGTTATATTCTCTATATAATTATTCCATTTAATCTTTTAATTTGTATGATCTCAAAATTTTAAAATATATATGTATTTTAATAAAAAAAATTATTATTATCTTACAAGTCATAAAAATTAAGATTCAATAATTTTTTTTTAGTATATATTATTGGTCACTTTTGCACATCATTGTCTCTTGTATTATTAAGATGTCAACCATTGTTTATAAATTTGGGAAGACAATAATCATTTACAACACATATTGATTAACTTAAATATAAATTGACTAATTTGAATTATATTAGTTTTTAAACTTATTTAAGATTTCATTTGATATTGATGTCATGTCTCAATTCAATTATATAATTTAAATCTTATCTTTAATATCAATTTGAATCTTGTGAATCTACGATACAAACTTAACTCCAAACTGGATGAACTTTATAATATGAATACAAAACATAATTCAAATAAAGTTCGATTGATAGGGCCATGAGCATAATTTATTTGCATGCAATGAATAACTAATATTATAAAATAATTCTTTTATATTATTTTTAAAAAAATTATTTGTTTTTTCTCTAGTTTTTTAAATTAAAAATTCATTTAAATACTGCTCCACATCATAAATATAATTCTATCCAAAGTCCAAGGGATAAGGCACATAAATCAAAAACGTCACAAAAAAAATCGTACAACGCTTATCAGAATTCGATAACTTCAAGGATAATATCAACATTTTTTAATTAAATTAATATATCTCAACTGAAACTTAACGAAATGTAATAAAGGAAATAACATATTTCTGGAGTATATCACGAATCTCCATTTAAAAGGAAGAATCTCACTACAGCGGCATCATCAACCCCACGCTAACAAATTTTTAAAGATGATCGTCGAAAGAAGGCTTCACGAGCACATACTACCACGAGATATCAGCTAAAGGAAGAGGCCGTCGGAGTTACTGTTGTCTCCTGTTCCTGCCACCATCAATAGATCAACCATCTCAAACAAAACTTTAAAACTAACATCTACATCCTTTACCTAGCCAATTAATGTAAAACCCTTGTTCAAATTACATGGCATCGTGAAGAAATAAAAGTAAACTTAATAACAAGCAGAGTTCCAAAATCGACAAAAAATTTAAGTTCGTTCCTAAGATCTGAAACTTAAATCAAGGAAGATCAGAGAAATTCCTCGAATCAAGTAAAACTTCAGCAACACTTGAAACACAAATGATAGAAACGAAGGTCGGGGGAAAATATCTTCAATAAACTATCTCGCTTCAATAAAACGAATATGGATTTGCGAGAGACGTCATTTACGGAGGAGATATGGCCAGGCATTCACCTTATCGGCTGTGTCAGGGGCGACCTTGGTTCGAATCCGGCAAAACCTTCTCGTGAGGGCCCGAAAGGACGACGCTATCCTGTCCATGGGACAGGGCGAAGCAGAAGACTCGATCGTAACGCAATTTGGTAGCGTATAGAGTTGAATCGAGCAAGGAATAGAAGCCATGGAAAGCACTTCTTTCTCCGATGAAGAGTAAGCGTTTTATAGCCTGGTTAGGTCCGGTATGTCGCAAATTATTGCGTGGAATCCGGGTTAGATTAAGAAAAAAGATTCGATTAATACGCCGTGCAACTCTCCTTTTTAATTTAATTTAATTTCTATTTTAAATTGTTATAAAAGATTTAACAAATTATATTATATATATATATTTAGCATTTAATGAATCACGAGATGATGAACGACTTGAAACAAAAAGATACTTCAAATCCATTCAACATCTTCACCTGCAATATCCTCAATGAATTGATATTTGTATCATAACATAAATTTTAATATATCATAATTTATATTTCATTTATTCAACTAAAAAAGCTCTTACCAATGCAGAAGAAACATTAATTCATTCAAAATATTCAACAAAGGAAAATCATTCAATCTTAACATTCAAAAAGACTTCAAAACAAATTTATTTCTTAACTTAATAGCATTCATTAAAATCTTATACAGCCAAGTAACATATTGAAATATAATATGATTACAAGGGAGCTGTCATTGATTTAGTAATGCTGTCAGAGCTCCAAAACTGGACCGAACTGTGTCCAATTCCGACAGTAGAAGACCAAATGATTCAACAGTGAGACCATAAATAGTTCAGTTGCTGTATGAGACGAGGGCAGGGCTTCTGACATCAAATAGGAAGACCCAATGATCCAAAGAAATAATAATGTGGTCAACCAAATGGTCTTTTAATTACGAAAACTAATACAACAAATGGTAGGCATACAGGTGAACATGGATACTGTAGCATAGAGATCCCATATACTATAGCTGACCCAAACGCTCCTGGCATATACAACAAATAACAAGATTAACTACATGAACAAAAAAAAATTAATAAGAGAGGAAGCATAGTTTAACTAATGCAAAGCTTGAGCAAAAGAAATAGGAGGTTCAGCTTGAATGTTATTTTGAATAATATTGATCTAAATTATAAAATTATTTAAATGATTATGTTATTTAAAACTTGGTTATTTTTTTTTTATGTTATATGGCTCAATGCTCTATCCAAATAAACTTCTATTTCTAATTTTAATAGACATTGCTCAAATTTAAGTGCTATTTCGATATTACTTTGCAAAAACAAAGTTATAATTTTTAATAATGTTATTTAAGGATATCAAATCAAACATTTGGTACATTTAAATAACATTACATGACCTAAAAAATAGGTTAACTCAAAATCCTGCAGACCAAGACCAGCTTATGTATGGAAGTCAATTTCTACAAGTAATACTATTTAAGCCACAAGAATTCATAAATCTGAAGACAGATTTCAGACCTGTAGCATCTGCATCAATTTTGGATGCTGCTCAAGAAGCTGACAAAGTTTATCGCGGTCACTCAACAAAGACTGAAACGAAAGAGAAAACATCATTAAAAAGTTTGAGTTTGATTCAAGAATAAAACCAGTAAAAAACATTTAGAAAATGGTCTCTATCACCTGAATGGCTTCTGGCGAAGAGAAATATTGCTGTAGCGTCATCCCAGAATCTTTTTGCTGAAGGATTGCACTGTCAGCTGCTTGAGTTGAATTTTTAGCTTGCACCTCAAGGGACGAAGGAACACTCTGTGAAATGTGCTCCTGTTGTTGCTGTGGATAAAATACTTGTAACTGTGGCAGATGAATCTGCTGTTGAATTTGAAGGGGTTGCATTTGAACTTGAATAGAGCCCTGAGGCAGTGGCATCATTTGTTCAAACTGTGGTTGAGGGATTTGAATAGGAAGCCCAAGGTTCTGAGATGGATGAGGTTGACGAGGCTGAGGAGGCGGTGGTGGTGGTTGAACCGGCAATGGTTGAACTGAAAGCTGAGTTGGTGTAGCACTGGCGTTGGAGATATTGGTAGAATGCTGACCATGTTGCTGTGGAGGTGACCCAAAAAGTGTTCCCGTTACAGGTGGTCTATTAACAAGCATTGCTGGTGGAAATGAAGGTAGAGAAAAAGAAAGACTAGATCCTGAAGAAGAAAATATTCCTAGATCAGTAACAGGTGTTGAAGAAAGTTGAGGGTTGTGGCCTATATTTGTGGATTGCAAATATAACGAAGATTGGGAGCTAAAGTTTGAAGATGATTGGGTTAACGGAGCAGGAAATGGAGGTGGCGTAGGAGGAAGGGGTGGCGTAGGCCGAGAGGAAGTAACAGAATTGCTGGGAGCATCCGTGTTCCACATAAGTTTATTTTCAACGAATGTGTTCAACGACGATACATTCTCTGACTGAACCTGAAAAAGAAATCATAATTTAGAAATGAACGAAAGGTCGAAAGCAGAGAAGACCGCAACTAGCTAATATAAATTCAAGGAAAAAAAAAAAACTTCCAACTCCTACAAGGGAATTAGTTGCACCACTGAGGATAAAAGGTTGTCCTGTATATCCTGGAATAAAGCGAAGCTGTACATCTCGTACATTAGGAATAAAAGGGGCCGAAAGACTTTGCACAAGTTCAACACCTGAAGATGATATACCAGAGACATTTGGGTGAGGCACAGGGGGAAGCGGTGGTTGATTGATGGGAATTTTATGTTCAAAATTTCCATAAGGTCCAGATGCCGAAGAGGCAGAACTAGCTTTATGAGTTGAATCCCTCTGAAGAAAAGGAGGTCCAAGCATTGGCTGAATGTTAGTACCTGAGCGAACATTTAATAAACTTGAAGGGACAGAAGCACTGTTCCCAGGTCGGGGAATATCAAATCCTCTCGAGCCCATAGAAAGAGAGACATTGTTTGATTCATCATAACCATGAATGAAGGGTCTTTTGTCCACAATATTCTTCAATGTAGCAGTTCTCTCTGAAGAAAAACTCGTATCAAAAGAACCTGATATTTCGGGTAGAACGGATCTCTTCAAGCTACTGTCTGAACGTGACTCAACATCTTCAGATGGTACAGAGCTGCCTACTTGAGAAAGCTGAGTGCCATCATTTGTATCACCTTCAGTCTCCTCGACAACAGAACCTGGAGAACTTTCCCCAGCGACAAGAGGATTAGACTGAAGAACATCATCCGGTTGAGGAAACGGTATTCTATCTTCTGAACCTGATTCCTCATCAAACACAATATCAATTCCTTGTAGTTCGTCATCAAGATCGGCTTTTAACTGTTGTGACTTGTTCAGTTTACTGTCGTTATTTTGATCCTCATAAGCTGTTTGCATAGCTTGTGCAATCTCCCCAACAGCAGAAAAAGCTGAACTTTGGCGCTCCCTCTGCCTAGCCATGAATTCATCAACATGAATTGAAGGAGGCCTCCCATTTGACCCTCCCCGCTGGGAAGAAACTGCATGTGAGGCACTATTCAAAGCATCAGTATTTCTCTCCCTAGCAACATAATCATCCACATGCATTGATGGTGGTCTGCTCGTATTAGGCTTCCTCTGTCGGAATGTGTCCCTACGAGTAGGGACAGGAGTTGACGGTGTAGTAAACCCACGAGATGCATTGGATCCACCAGCCTCTGATGTTGAACTATCTCGTGCACGCTTAGCAGACACTTCCGCCGAAGCTATTTTTCTCTTTCCACCAGAACTTGTTGTAAGTACTCTCTCAGAAGAAGTATCAGGACATTCCCATATGAATTTCTCTGCAAAGCCATCCAGAGAAAAAGGTTCACTTTCTGTTTCTGTAATCTCAATCAGCTTCCAAACATGATTAAATGCAGCTCCATCATCATTAGCAATCATGTTCAATGATGAAAAAAGCAAAGATTTTGTATTAGCACACAAATCTGAATCCGTTGACAAAAAGAAATCATCGCTTGGAATCTCCTCAACTTTGGTTGATGAAACCAGAGGAACCTCCAACAGTAGACGCATCACCTCTACCACGTCTGTAATCTGTTGAAATACATAGCTCATATTCGCTAGTTGAATAACGTTGTAATGAAAATAAAATTGCATTAAAAAATCTGAATACCTTTTGTAAATCAGCTTTCGTAGCTGAATGTACAAAATTTTGGTCACCAACTTTCTGCTCGAAGAGAATTATCAGCTTAAGTACATCCTGCAACCTCTCATCAGGAGATGTTAAGGCACTACGTGGATCAAATGCGAGACCAAATAGGTACTTCAAGATTGAAACACCACAATAGCTATTCAGAAAGAAAAAAGGGAAATTACAGGAGAGAATAAAAATGAAACATGCAAAATAAAATTTCAAACAACTGACACCATGAAATTTAAAAAAGAAAGAAGAAATCATATCATAAACAACTTGAATTTATTGTCTCAATGCAAATTGAAACAACAAAATGTAGTTCATAACATAAAATTTTCCATTTGAAGATGCTAAAATCCCCATTTACTATGGCGAAGAAAATATGCTCAATATTTACCTCAAGATTAACTTGAGCACAATTCTGAACAAATTATGAAGGATAATTATGTTTGAGCTTCCTTGTTAACTTTATAAAGAAACAAATTACAATTAAAAAATGCCAAATCGCTGATACAATAATTAGGAGAAAAACATCCTCCAATCCTGTTAAGCCATCACTATAATGCAATTCACAATATTGTTTTGTAGTGTGCAAAAGTATGTCAAACAAGCTAAGTATAGACAAATCATCTTCCAGCAGAAGAAAAAGAATACTAACCATAGCAAGGATAATGATGCTGGATCCACATGTGCAGGCCAATCGACACTTCTCACCACAACTATCCACTTCGCACTTACAGAAGTCATATTTCATACTTTGGCAGAGTTGAATCCCAGACTAATGTTAGTTTAGTAATTCCAATTGACATTGTTAGGTTGAATTTCTATTAAAAATATCCATACCGTATCCCACTCTTGTGAAGTATATGAAATCATTTTGCATTTATGGTGAGCCATGTTATGTATCACATGTCATGAATAACGCATGTCTTATTCTATGTCAAGTGAGCTTTCTACCCAAGTACGGTGTATTCAAAGTTGAAGTTTTGTGATACCCAAGACAAGTGAACAGCACATCATAGACCCATAATTGATGTGCACTATTTGATGACAGTGTAAGGTTATTCAAAAAAGAGGTACCATACCCTTTCATGTCCATACTTAGCTCTGCTATGAGATTGGGTTGTTTTGGCACTTCACCTTGGATATCTTTTGTCCAATATATAGGCTTGTAATAGTACTCTGCCCTAACATTTAGTTGTGAAACGCAAATAAGCACAGCATTTGCTACTTGGTGTATTTTTTCAGAAATTTTTACGCATCCAAAGGACAACCGTGCTTCTTAACTAATGTTGTTGCTTCAATGGCATGCCATAGCTGACCTTTCTACCACTTTCTTCATATTTTTTGTTCTGTCGATTGCTAGACTGATGCTCAAACTTGGTTTGCTAAGTGGATTTGCTAAATTTGTGTTCAATCTCTCAATACCTTGGTTTTGACAAAAACCATACTGTTTACACATCAAACTCTAAAAAATTAAATTTAGATTATGATCTTGAGTGATTTACACCCTTACGTGCTATTACACAACAAGAAAGCACCTTGTAGCTCGTTTCATTTCATTGTTCAAGCAAAGAATAGAACCTTTACATCATAACAGGTTACAGCATGGTTCTTCACAAGTATCTGGGTGTATTGCATACAGATTCTAGACCTAGATACCCACCTTTGCTGCATCAAAAGCTCCACAATAAAATTTGCAACAAGGGGAGTCCCCTTTTCTGTACTTGCTCAAAAATATTGGAACCCCTTCCATACCCCCAACAGGGTCTAGTTCTTAAATATTTATAGTTTTCTAGTCACCAAATTTAGAGTCATTTTCTTTCCTAGTACGTATGCTCTCCCTCTCTAGCATTCTCCTCTCTCACTTTGTCCTTGGATTGAATAGATCATCATAGCTCTGTGGCCATAGGTGGGAATCAAGGTTGCTTGCATGGCAAAGATCATTCTTAATACCAATAGGAAGAATTATCATTAAAAACTATTTTATAAATTATAAAAGAAAGAAAATAAAATGAATATTAAGTGAACTACAATCGAAAAAATACATGCTTAAACTCAAGAAAATTTCTAAGGCTTCAGATCATTGCTTGGAAAGACAGTGTGAAAGCAATCCTGCATCTGCTATTAATCTGAAAGTCAGCTCATATAACTTTCAGGATTCTTGTATGACTAGGTTTGAGTACACCACACTACATCCTTCGCTAGTTGGTATTATCAAGTTTGTCTCCATCACCAATTGCATAGACTATTCAATGTGCTTCCTTGAAATTTGGCGACTTAAACTTTCAAACGCAAAAGTAATTCAATCATATTTGGTAATGGGACTCACAGTATGGTTTAGAGGTGGCCGCTTAATGAACTTCGGGTGCGGGAGCTTAGATGAAAGTGAAAATTGAATACCTTTAGCAGCCAAGACAATTCCTCATTTTTGACATTCTTATAAACACTTGAAATAAGCCAAGTACATGTGTTTGGTTTCATCCAACATACATCTACGTTCTGTTGCCTCACATACTTGTTTTGGCAATACCCGCTTGACAAAACAATCTGTCTTCTACTCCATCCTTTTGCCATCCTACACATCTTGTTTTTATGTTATCATGCACATATATTGATCTCGTTCTATGGCAAACAAATCTATTTCATTAGTTGTACCATACTTGAATCAAAAAATTTGTTCTAACTACATCATAGGTATCAACTACTCTTTTAGCTTGTTTTTGTTTTTAGTGCAATTAGAACACATGATTTTCTCCAAAAAAAAAAAAAAAAAAGAAATCAAATTACCATGTTTACTGTAACCTATTTTCGAAGTATATCAGCATGCTTACCATGCGTATTTAACCATCCATCTAAGGTAAATATCATCGTATTGAAACATCATAAATATAAGAAAATCAGCATAGCATCAAGTACTGTTTCCTAACAGCACTTGCAAAATATGAAAATATATAACATTTACAATTTAGAAAACCAAATCTATCATGGATGGGTTTTTTTCATAACATGCTTTACTAAAAGCAAAAGAGAGCATACCAACATTAAAAGTACCAAAGAAGCAACAATGGAAACGAGCAATTTGTTGCCCATTTGTAATGGAAGAAGTGGGCAAAATTTTGGATGGCAAAACCTGAGATCAGAAATGACTCAAAGCATACATAACCAACCAAGAGGATCTGCTTGATTGCCTTTATAAGGAAAAAAAAAATGGAAAAAAAATAAAAAATAATAAAACAAAAGGGATTTTTCTAGTCTTGAGCATTGTTCTTAAGCAAGCAGAGCGGAATACCATCCAACTTGATTAGACCTGTGCAGTATTTGGGTAATTGAATGTACGTTATATCTGAATTACTTTGGGGTCCAACAACTCTTTGATAAATTGAATATTGTAGTCATTTCCAGGAATCGACACTTAATCTTGTACCATATCCAAGATTATTTGTTAGTCTAGCTCCAACCAAAAGTTGTTAGCAACCAGATCTCTGCAGAGTTGGAGTGCTGAAAACAGCACTAATCCTTCAGCTTTCACATTTGTTTTTGAACCAATAAAAATAAAGTTTCACCACGTGACCAAGGTAATCTCTGATGATACCCCCAGAACTGAAAAAGCCGAGATTGCCGTGGGCTGAGCCATCTACATTAAATTTTAAAATAATGCAATGGGGATGAATCCATTTAATAACCTGAACACTTTATATCTAATCTTTTAGAATGGAAGAATCAAACCACAGTGAACCAATCAGGAACCCAAGGGGCTTGTTTGTACTAAAGAAAAACGTCAAGAGATACTGAAGTAGGCGAATAGGACACAGTTGAGAATGCTACTCACTGAGAGCTAGACCTCCTTAAAAAGCATTAAGTTGTGGGCTTTTCAAATTTCCTAACAAATGAGAGAAGACTACAGTTGTTGCTTCTCCCATAGCAGTTTTTGAGGACCCATTTTCCCACCAGTGGTCAAGCACAAGAAAGATGTCATTGGTGTCCACATCATGCATATCCAAAAGATTTGCCAAGGCCTATGGAAACTAATAAAGGCATTGTCCAAAGAATCCTCATTTGAGCAGAAGTGATACGTAGATGCTAATTGAAAGTTAAGCTTATATAAGGCATACAAGAAAGGCAACAATGCATTAAGAATCCATCACATTATGATTGAAATCTTCAATGGAAGCTTGTAGTTCCAGATTTTCCTTCTTGAGTTTAGAATCAATCATTTACCCCTTATTGCTTCCTAAGCCGAGTTTTTGTTGAAGTTTCCATTGGAGGTGAGTGTCCAATAGGTGGAACCAGCAGGTTCAGAGTGCTCCATGTAATTCCAAGCAATATGTTTGATGTTTTCCATACAATTCCCGTTGAGGAGAATGCAATTTTTCTACCAATCATGGTATATTTAGATTGCATAAAGAAAGCCCACAAAGTAGTACTCTGATTCTTCCAAAAAATCCTAACAATAAATGCTAACATAACATCTTTAAACTTTTTCAACTCAAGCCCATTTTTTACAATAAGAAAACTTACTTCCTTCCAGCTGGACCTATGATGTTTGTGGGAGCGAATCGAGTCCCGCAATAGGAATCCATTCATGAGATCCTCAATTCTATGAAGAATTATTTTTAGGGGACAAGCAGCCACGAGATAGTACATAGTATAAAAGTGAGTACATGTTTAATGAGGATTAACTGTCTACCATGGAGAGCAAGCTTTTCTTCCAGCCAGCCAACTTACTGCATATCTTCTCTAATACTCAATAGAAGTGCATTGCTTTTTTCCTTCCCTTGAGAAGGGTGAAACCTAAATAGGTAAACAGAAGGTCGCTCCCCATGAAGCGTGTTAGGTGACTAAATATGCAGCCAGATTCGCAATTGTTATTGCAAATTAAGAAACCTTTTTGAGAGTTAATGTGCAACCATGGGCCTCCTTGAAAGTCTCAAAGAAAATTTATAATGTTTGATATCGATCTTTTATCACCCCTTGTGAATATAACAAAATCATTAGCAAAACTAAGATGAGAAACATTCACACTACATTTGGGGAGAGCATAGTAGAGAGCTTTTCCATATATGAACATATTTTTTAGCACATGACTAAAAACTATAACAAACAAGATGAAGAGAAGAAGGGATAAAAGGTTTCTCTGCTTATGTTCTCGAGAAGGGATAAATGATGTTTATAACGCGCCTAATGAATATTAATGTTCAAATCCGAAATTGACAAGAATATGCTGTAAGAAGTCTGATGACACCAGTCAAAGGCATTTTTTAAATCTAATTTGATTATACATTTGTGCCATCTTGCTTTCCTGTTGATATCATCTACCATCTCTTGAGCAAGAAGAACATTCTCCACAATATCCTGACCCTTAACAAAACCATCTTGTTCAGTGAAAGTTAAAGAAGGCATGAGTTGTTGTAGTCTAGTGGTCATAAGCTTAGCAAAAATTCTCTACAAAACTACATAAGCAAATGGCTCTGTATTAACTATAAGTAGAAGGGTCCTCCAGCTTAGAAATGAGGACTAAATTCGCACTAACAATTCCTTCTGGGATTGGCATTCTAGCAAATAAGTCCCTAGTAGTATTCAACACATCCTATGCCACACTTTTCCACAGTAAGTAAAGACCTAAGACACTCTATGAATCCATCTCAAAAGAATATGCTTCAAAACTTCCATTGTGACATCCTTGAGCAAAAAGTTGTCCTCTGGAGCAACTATGGGAGATATAAGGCTAAGAAGAATAGCATTTCAGTTGAGGGAGAAGCCAACAATAGGTCTTCAAAATGATGAATGGCAGCATCAAAAATCCTATCCTCATCTTCAATCCATTTGCCACAAGAAACCTTAATATTATGAATTCTAAGCTTGTAGTGGTTCTCCTTCTCCTTAACCAACGCATGAAAGTATTTTGTATTTCTTTTCTCGTCTTTTAACCATTTGATTTTTGCCTTTTGGCTCCAAAAATTTCCCTCATTTTTAAGAAAAGAAGTCATTTTGTTGGAGTTCAAAAACCTCTCTTTTCTAAAACCAGCTCTTCCACATTCAGTAAGACATCGAATACATTCCCAAAGTATGATTTATTCCATTCTTTCAAACAACCTGTAGAAATTGAAGTTTATAAGCCATTAACATATATACCATTACCCAAAATAGGTAAACTCTAATTTCCTCAACTATACTACAAAAAGATTGGTGATTTATCCACATATTTTACAATTTAAAAAGTCTAGTGTATATAATGCATGGATTCTGAAGCATTTACAAAGCTACATGGTGCCCTATTTCAACACATTGCACTTTTCAATCTTAATATAATGCTAGTACATAATCCGCATAAAGCAAGTTGATTTTAGGCATATCAATTATACAAAAAGCAAGTAAAATAAAATAACATATTGAAACTTGGATGGCATTGCTCATAATAAACTAAAAAGCATAATAAAAAAGCTTATAAATGATTGCAGTCATAATTTTGACTCAAAGACATTGCATGGTGAAACTTTCTGGAGTATAAACTTACTTATGATTCTCCACACAAAGGCTTAAAGCACATGATGACAACAAATAAGCAGTTTCAACAGCAAAGTTTAAGGTATCATCGTCAGCATCCAAGCAACTCAATAGCTTTTCCCAACATTGTAAAAAAGGAGGATAGATCCGCCAATCATCACTATCAGGAACGTACTCTTTAGCGTCATTTTCATTACCCTTATACTCCTCTACAACAGAAGTTTGAGACTGCAACAAGATTGCCTTGAGAGTTCTTCTACCTACATCCGAAGAAATAAATTCCTTCAAGGTAGCCATACATGCTAACAATTCTTTTCCAACAGGAACCACCTATCACATATAAGAAGCAGTTAGGTATACAATCATATAACGTGAAAAACCAAAAGACTTCTCGATGGAAGGGAATGGTGTAATACACCAGAATGTTAAACAAAATTCAAGAAACAAAATAATTAGCAGAATCTCAGAAACGGTGGATTATAACAAAAGTAGCAACACGCTAATCACGTGAACAATGCAAATGGAAGCTGCTTTCAGATCCAATTTGTATAAAAGAACAATCAAGACACTAACATTCCTGAAAACAAACTCCAGTAATTGATCGATATTAAGGATAATAGATACATAAACATAAGCATGTTTCCTGATGGAGAGTTCCACAAAAATAAGAGTCAATGGGACCCAAATTATGACAACTACAATTTTTGCTTTACAAAAACTTTGAAAATTCAATTACGAAAAAAATATTTTATTTAGAAATTATTCAATAATTTATATTATAAAACCCCGCATCTAGCAGAATGTAAAGCATTGCTTAACATGGCATTATTCTCAAACTGCTTTTCACGATTTAGTCAATATCATGAAAACCACGGCTTCGTGACAAAAGACCACAAATTGAAGAAAAGGGTAACTCAAAGGGAGACTCGGTAGAAAAAAACCAAATTTGAAATTAGTAAATCCATTGAAATATTTCACTCCTACAGACATTTAATGAATAAGAAGACATCCTATGACGGCTTCTATCAGGTGCCATCCTGGCAATAAAAGGACCTAAACGAAAACATGAAAACAAAGTACACCGACAGCAAGGACTAAAGAAATATAGCCTAATAGATCACAAAAAAAAGGTGGTTAGCTTAAGAATCTGGAATTGAAAAACTTCATAGGAAAAAAGAAGTGACAGAAAAAAGAGCAAGCAAAAAAAAAAGCCTTTTCATGTTTATCCTAAGTACAAGAATTCTAAATGTAAAAAAAATAATAAAACTTCCATTTACCTGGCATAACCTGAGGAGATGATGCCCAATCATTGAACTATCTTCAGGAACAATGTCAACCATAGGACATCTGCTTATTTCAATAGAAAAAGTTTGATTAAAACTTTGACTAAAAAAGGAGATAAAAGGATGTTCACTAGTACTCACTCGCCAGATATATTAGCAATCTGTGTGGAGGTCTGAGAATCAAATATTAGAGCAAGAGATTTCAACAGAGGCATGTACCAGCTTAGAAAAGATGGTGCATCCTTATCAACCTTGTCGTCAAGATCAAACTTCCCATCCACAATACATGCATCACAGCATCTCTTGAGGGCATTCACAAGAACCCTTATGGAACTTGTTCGTGACAACAATATCTAAGCAAACGAAAAAGTAGCAACAATCATACATATAGTTAATATGGCAACATTAACAACTTTTCATCTGCTTTCAAGATAAAGATAATTTTAGAGGTAACCTTTGCAAATGGATGCTCCAACAAATTGGAAATAAAGTTCAGTGACCCACACATCTGAATAAAATGGGATAATGGTTAGGTAATTTATTAAAAAAACTACCAGAAATGCTATATGATGGAATCACCTTAAAATGATCAGCATCTGAAATGATTGTTTCACTAATAGTATGATCCATCCAACAAATTAAAGGCCTCAAAAGAATATCTGCACATTCTGCTCTCTGGCAGGCGATTCGAATTATGAAGATGCGAAGCATGTCTTTTATCACAACCAATGTCTATTTAGAATGAAAATGAGATTAATTGAAGAGAAAAGAAGCAACAACAGGAAACAGATATATCTTGGTGTAACAAGGACAGAAGCCATACAGTGAAAGAAAATTGCAGTACAATCTGCGCAATCCTTTCAAGGAGTGGAGTCAGCCGAGTAAGAAGTACAGTAAGATGTTCAGGTTTTAAGTACCATTGTATGTCTTTCTCCACTTCAGGTCCAAGTACAGTCTCAATACTCAGAGTGCTAACAGCACTAAAAGGAGGTATTCCATTTTTCCAAAGCCAAACCCCTTCTTTAGGAAACAGATCACTCTTTGCCAATAACAAAGGGAGTTAGGAAATACATTGAAAGAAATAGAAACTGTAAAATATTGTTCGAAGCAACAAAAAATTGAACAAATATAAATATCATAAACATTATGGTTCAACGTGATTTTGCAAACATACAAATGAAAACAGAGTTGGCAGGTGGACTCAATTCACAAGGAGAGGACATACCAGAAGATACATCACGCTGCATGCATCCTTTGGGCCCAATGGTAGTGATGATGTATCTTGAACATTATTGAGCAGACAACAAAATAGACTTGGTTTCCAACCAAATACAGGCCAAAAGGCAACAACTGAAGCAACAAGACAACAAATAGCACCAAAGCCAAGCACAAGCTGCGGATAGTGAGAATAAATGTCGGCTACATATGCTGCTAGCCTTGGGCTGCAAGAGCATGGCTTCAAGTTAAAACATAAGCAACAGAACAAATGAGAAGGAAGAAGAGCAGTAGAAGTATATTACCTTACTTCACGATGCAAATGTAAAAGAGTATTAAGTAACTTCTTGTTCTGGTAAATCTCTTTTGCTTCCTAATAAAGTAATAAAACTTAACCACATTAAACCCATTACAACAAAAGCAACATTGGTATCCGTAATAGTTTATTAAGTAACCTTATTTTATAAAAATCATATGGCGCATAATTTATTTGCACAAAATTGTTGAGCCACAACAAAAGGCCAAAAAAAGCACCTAAACCATTTGAATGAGACAATTTTACTTTTTTGTATTAAGCATTTGACCGCACAACTAATTAATCAGACTTGCTGAACTGTTATTAAAACCACCTAAAACAAAGAGCTCCAGCTGCCATTTGTGATGCTGTATCTTTTGGTGATATCAGAGCCACTTCTTTTTTTTCTTTAACTGTGCAATCATTCGTCCTTTTAGATTTACTTGGAAAACTATAATGCACTTCCATTTTTATGTTTCCAAGTGAAATTTGCATAGTACAAGATTACTTTACACCTCGAAATGCATACACCTCTGATCAATCAAAGTAATATTGAAAAATCTTGTATAAGAGAACGTATAGAGAAGGGTTTCCTGCAAGAAAAATTCATCCATACCAAATAAACTGAAATAACTACTATTAGCATAACAACAGTTACGAGCACTACTATTGGCATAACAACTGGTACACGGTTGAACCTTTTGAAGAATAATAAAATCTACTGACTTTTCTAATTCCTTGTTCATTTGCTTTACCTAGCACAATACTCATATGCAGCAGGGATCCAACTGAAACTTCAATGGATCAAATTTGGAAATGCCAATGGAAGTTATGAAAAGCTAAAAACAAGTATTAATCTTATTAAATAAGTCAGGAAAATCATTTAAAATTGTGATACTTTAGCAATTTCTCATTAACCTCTAACAACATTCATGATAGTCTACAAGCATGACTTTTTTTCCACTTAACTGTTCCCACTAACCTCAGCAAATTCTATCATTAACCCTTCCCTTAGTAGAGCCCTTCACACCCTATGCAACACCCATAAATAACAAGGATGCCACTAAATTTCGTTCGATCAAATTTCGAAATGTCAATGAAAGTTATGAAAAGCCAACAAGCCTAAAATTCACAAAATACGTCACACACATCACAATACATGAGCAAATTTTCGTCAACCTCCAAGCACAAATGACTATTTCTAATGGTCTACAATCACGACCTTTTTTTGTTTGCTTCTTCCCGTTATTAGGAACAAATTTTATCATTTTCCTCCACTTAATACAGCCTTTTACACAATATGCTCATAGTGTAAACATCATCTTGACCAACTCGTAATATGTTATCTACAACTACAGCTACTATAGCATTCTCATGGAAGCACTTTTTTTTTATTTTGACTTGTTTTGTCCTATCTTTTGTGAATTAACACTTGCACAACTTTTATTAGTGAGAGTACAGAAACCAAAGAGCAACTATTCCATTTTATTTATTCTTCTGACATCTGGATGGTGACATAATAAACTATTTTCCAATCATACTTAGGGTTTTGGATGAATGTCCAATCCATAAGATCTTACTGATTACTTGGTCCCTAGTTTTCATATGCACAATATAGTATTCCTATATATTAAATCAAAATCCATCCATTCATTTGTTGGTACGGTAAGAAAATATTATATGTACCTGAAAATTGTTCTTCCTACTTGAGCTTCATCTTATTCCATGCTTTAGTTTTATTTGCACATTATTTTTTTCATAAAGATTTCTTTTTGAATCAGAGAGTCTGCCGAGACCATAAAAGACTTTCTCATACCCAACCAAGTTGTATGCTGAAGTCATCACATTCCAAAGCCGTATGCAAAAAGGACAAATGCATAGAAATTACAAGCACGACCATGAATAGGTCAAGAGTCCGTAGAACTTCTCCAAGATCAAATAGCATGGAATAAACGAGTAATGATGTCAGATTTTAATGAACCAATTGGGAGATATGCATGTTGTGAAAGAGTGCACCTTGTAGTTAGCATGATATGCACAAATGATGACAAGCAGACCAAATGCTTACACAAGGGGTTATTGTTGCCCATGTTTTGTGTTGAATAGCATTGAATCTAAGACATTTAACTCTTCTTTACTTAATAGCATAAGCTCTAACAGATCACCATTGTTCTATAATGTTACAGCATGATATTACTTAATTCCATTAAACATGGCACAAATCAATATATCACCGTTGTTTTTACAAATATATCAAGATACAACTCCAATCATTCATCAGACACACAAGATCACCTTGAACATCTTAAGACCCAAATCAAAATACTCGATACAACTACATATCCATAAGGTTAGACATGAAGTTAACAATTTTGCATACATCATCTTCATTTTATGAGAAAATAAACGGCTGGGAAATAAATGGGGAAAATAAATGAAGACTCAAATTCAAAAATATTTAAGATAAACCATAAAATAAGTTCATGAATAACAGCTTTTGAAATTTCACTATTAACTAGCTGTTTTATACAAAACTATAATACTTAGAAGAGAATAAAAAGAATGAATAAATTTGGGCTTTCCATAAAACTAGATTCCCTAATAGGGATTAATTTTGCTATTTGAAAGATATAATTCTATAAAATAGATATATCATACTGCATCCTAACAGGTATTGATTTTGCTATTTAAATAAAGTACAATAAATACATTATAATATGGTTGGCCATGACACAATAATTAAAAAACAATGAAACCATGATACATAATACCATTTCATACACCAATGTTTAACAAAGAATCATATAACTCATAGGCAAAGATATCAAATCACATCCAATAACTTCTAAATTGATTTAAGTACACTACATCTTCTAGCCATTTTGAAATAAGTTCATGAAAAGCTATCAGCAAGGCTGCGGATTGTAATTGTTTAGAAGGGGCAAGGAATGTACTCTATAAAAGAAAATTAGCTTCACCACGCAATAAGTATAAATGGAAACTCCATATTGCCATCCATGATAATTCAAACAGAAAAACTTGTAGCATGGTTAAGCTTAGTATATCTCAGCACATCAGACCTAACACAAAACATTAAATTCAGTGTCTAACTAAGGTCCTCTAATGATCATGAATGCATACAAATCTAAGAAATTTTCAATTAATTTCATTACAAAAATCTGTTAAAAAATAATAAGCACCGTAAAATACAAAACAATCACAAACACAGGCAATCAATCAAACTGTATATGATCAAACTAAGCTTGTTTCATAATTTAAAATTGCACTTTTGGTGTCATCTTAGAGTCAATTACAAGGCAACTCTTGCCTTAATTCAAAATTTTTCTCTGATCCATTTGTACTCAATTGTTTTGTTCTTATTTTTTTTCATATTTTTTCACCTTTCATTTTTATCTTCAGCTAGGAAAGAATGCAATGGCAATGGCATAGTAGGGCTCAAATTCTAGGAGAATCTCTACATCAATGTCAACATTTATAAGGTTAACAAAAAGCAAGAGATATTGGTAAATGAGTCAAAGAGATCAAAGAGCTAGCAATTAAGGATTAAAAAAAAAATTGTTCGAACACGCAATGGATACCATGACTAATAAGTGAGAGCATTGCACAATGATCCAAAGGAAGTAAAATAGTGGAGCACTAAAGTAGGCATCAACACGCAAAAATGTAAGAAAGCCTAAGGATATAAAATATGCAGATGGAATTGAGAACAATAGCAGAGACAATTTAGACAAACTTCAACATGGTGTCGATGATGCAAATTAGAGATAGGATCATGCATTGACAATTGACGGAAAATGTGACAATGCAGATGAACAAAAGAAAGTGACATGTCAATTGTAGCAAATGTATATTGACAAGTGAAGATGACATTGCTTTCTCTTGCAATGAACACGCAATATTTTATTACCTTTGGAAGAAGTTACTTCAAAAAAATCACAAAGCAGCTTTGATACCAAAATGTAGGACAAAACCTTAAAAAATATCTTTCAAGGAAGGCATTTGGAAGGGGCAATAAAAAAAGTAGATAGCTTCGACATTTAAACTACACACCAATCATTTTCCTAACTATGGATAAAAAGCCTATCTTCTCTAATGAATATCATGAACAAAAATAATAGGTACTTGGTCATCAAGCATTGCCGATCAATGAAATATTAAACGACAAAAAGAAAGTCCTAATATAACCAAAAGTTAAGGGAACACCTTCGATATAAAATATTGGAATGTATTCACTAAAATAAGAAAACCAAGATCTAACCCCAAAATAATATTAAATTGACAATATGCAACTACACAACAATAAAAAGAATACACAACTTGGCTCAAACAATGTTTTAGGACTATTTTTATCATTATCGTTAAGACAATCCATAGGGATCAAGTGTTTAGTTTATTTCACTACTATTCATGAACGAACAAATTCGTCCCATTTTCATATCTCACTTTTGGTACAAATTATGAGGAATTTTTTATATAAATCAAATTTACTAATTTACAACTCTTCAAAATTTTCATATTCTTTCAACAATATTAATTTTATAAACTATCATTTACTCTAAATTTTCTCTAAATTTCTCTTCAAATAAGCCTCTATATTTTCACCACCAATTAAAGGCTTAGTAAACCTACAAATACAATTAACATTATTATTTCCTAACACGTATCCAATCTTCCTTGATCTAAACGTCTACTTTTCCGGCCAATCCCATTTCATTCTTAAAATTCTATTATTGAACTCTAAGGCACTCTATCCTTTTATTTCTCTTATAATTATAAATCTAGAGATTAGAAACCTTTTATTGTTGTTATACTTAATGTTTTCTATAAGGATACATTGTAAAAAACATATATATTGACCCCTTTGATTAAAAAAGAATATTCAATTTGCTTCCAAGATAAGCCATTTTTATACGTTATAACATGCTAAACTTCCAAAAGCCATATGAGATGATGAACTCAAATTGTTTACTTTCATTATACGTTAATATAAACTTTGACCTATTTAAAACCATAGATAACAAATTACCATAAACTTCCTTATCTAGGATATCCAATAAAAATAATTTACCAAAATAGGCTCCTTGTATTAGTTAATTCAAAATCAAATCCAAAACATTTACATCATACATATACCCCAATTCTATATAAGAAGCATAAAAACTAATCATTTCCATAGTATCCCACAAAAATATAAATCCATTGTTGTTTCACAATTTTGCTTAGCTTCCATTGAGCAATATTTAAAATTCTAACCTAAAAATACGCTAATGCCATCCCTAACACCATTTAAACTTGGACCAAAATACCAATTTTAATAGCCTTCTCACCTACGTTAGTAGTCTTAAAACACTTTAATAACAATTCCTTACATTCACAACATTGACTTGTAATTTCTTATACATACAAACCTTTTAAATCCTTATAATATACATAATTTTTAATTCTTATATTAACACACATTTTTATAAAAAAGTAAGCATGACAAATTAGGAATGCATGAAGGATAAACATGAATATCATCAAAATTTCATGATAAGCTACCAATTCTAAGGATAAACGTGAAGATCACCAAAATTTCATGGAATGCTACCAAGTCTAACAACAAGTATTAGGATAATAAGGAGTTAGTAGTATACATAACATAAACATATCTCCAATACAAACCCTATAATCAGATGTTATGAATCTCCAAAAAACGTGAAAAACGTTAGACATGTCAATGAAAGAGTTTTCAAGTGTTGAATTATCATGTTAAGAACAAAATGTAGTAAACTGACAAGGGGGAAGGGAGATGGAATCACAATCCTAAATAATAAAATAAGAGTTTCGTAAAACCTCATAATTGTCTTGTAAAATATTAATTTAACTATAAATTACAAAATTTACATCAATTTGATGAAATAATTTGAAAATTTTCAAATATTTTAAGTACTAATTTTTATGAGTTCTTGTTGAGTGAGCTAAATAGTTGTTATTCTATTGAATCAAAAGTCATTTGATAATAAATTAAATTATTACAAGATTTACAAGTTATAGTAAAATTTTAATACAAAAATATTGTTTCAAATAAAACTTAAAAATATAAAAGAATGTTTGAAAATAAAGTAAAGGTATGTTTGCAAACAACACAGTGAGAAGGGTTAATAAAAAAATCTTTAGTAATTTTCTAAGGTTGGTTTAGAACAAAAAAGAAAACAAATTGTTTGAAAAGGCTGGAAGTTTTCAATACAAGGTGTTTAGCTTATAACAAGCAGAGGAAACAGAGGGGACATAAGCTTTGTATAGAAAATTGAGTGATTGAGGAGGAAAGATGATGAGAGCTTTGAGATCTTGGGTGGAAACCATTAAGAGAACGGAGAAGAGGTTCGAAGGGGCAACTACTGTGGAAAAGTCAAGGAATTCATTAAATAAAAAGAAGAAAAAACCAAAGTAGTACAGAAACGCAAGAACAACAAAAATAACTACAAAGTTAATGTAGGTAAATTGAACCAATTTTATGTTATGAATAGTACTACTTGTAAAAATTATTGTAGCTTTTCGTATTTGACATACATCAACTTTGTCCTTAATATATACTGATAGTTACTATTCAAGTTGTGCTTCAATGACATGAAATGGACACAATCTATTGGCCCTCATCATTATAATAGAGACATTTATTATGGGATACAATGCTTGAACCAAATGGCATAAACAAGCTTTGAAATGAGAAATATATTATAAACTAGAAATTATGATATAAGAAATGTCAAATGGAACGAGATTCAATATTATGTGTGTGTATAAAATATTAACACCAACTAAAGCTATGGTGATGAGACACGATATTTTATTGTGATTTTAGCTAGTTAGCAACAACTTTTTCTTAGTCATTATATGGATATGATAACCCCAATGTCATTGTGTGGATATAACATCTCCAATGTTTGTATCAGAGATGATTGATCATTAGATGGTTGACAATGTCACCAATGGACAAGATATAGTATAATGTGGTATGATGAAACAACTACATATGATACCACCAAGTTATGTGATGTGTCTATGGATGGATATGAATTTAACCAATGCATTGATGATTTGGCTTAAGCTTTCAAGTACGAGCCAGGACTACTTAGGGGAAGTAGAGAAAAAAAAACTCGAAACAAAAACAAGGATTTATATAAAAAGATATATGAAAGTTATAAATGGAATATGAAGAAATAACCAATTTAGGAGCTTTTGTTATATCTATTTATTATATTTTATTATTCAACATGATGAGCATATTTAGTAAATGTTCATTTAAATTATTAAAATATAATTTATATTGTAACATCCATCATTTTAGTTTACCAAAACGATCAATAGCTAGCTTGCATTTCTATTGTTAACATTTTACAAAGTATCCACATGTATATCATGGGGAGAATGATCATTCGACAATGTAAATACCATACTAGATGAAAGTAGTCAATTTTGATAGACGATTTTGCCAACATGGTTTTAGTTATGATTTTGGATAGGTGACTATTTGTTTTAGGACTATTTGGGATCTATACAAATGGCTTAATTTAGTAATTTTATTTTTATGGTTTATGATCATGATTTTGATATATAATTGTTCCTTTGTATAATTAGGATTGTAAGTCACCCATGATTGGCTTAATCCTAATTAAACTCTTAATAAACTAGTCGGGACTTGACAATGGTGGTACCAACACATGTTAGATTCCTTAGGTGATCAAAACACACTATTATGCACATTTGTTTTGTATGAATGCATTTGTTTTTCTAAATACAATAAGAATAAAATATATAAATCATTCAAAAAACACATAAAGGAATATATATATATATATATATATATATATATATATATATATATATATATATGCATGTGTGTATGCATGCAGCATGCATGTAAGAGAGTGCGCACACAAACAATAAGGCCTTAGGGAACATGTGTACATTTGTGTGAGTACTTTATATATATATATATATATATATATATATGTATATATATATATATGTATATATAAGTTTTGTTAACAAAAGAGCCAAACCTAAAGATTTAAGATAAGAATAACTTTAGAAATTAAAGAGAAGAGAATAATGAGATAATAATATGTAATTAATTCAAATATTTGCAGATTTTGCTTGTGCAACAAGAGGAATGGTGAATACTATTACAACAAGACTAAAACTAAAAATACTTAGATAGATGAGATAATGGGGCATGTTTAGAGGTTGAATCTATCTCGATTTTCTAATGCATTAAACCTTATAATAATTGGCAATTGACTTAAGCAACTGGAAATTTTATTTATGTACCCTGATGAAAGAAATATAGTTCTCATAATTTTGACAACAAAAGGTGTTGTACATTGGTGGGAAAAACAATTTACTATCCATTTTGATAATAAAGCTTATAATGAAATATCTTATGAAGAGTTTTTCAAAGCTTTTAATATATGATTTATCCTAGAGTTTGTGAAGCAAAAGAATATAAAAGATTTGAAGCATGTCACTAAAGACAACAAAAGAAACTAGGAAGCAAAAACATTTTTTGGTGTTATCAAAAGAGTGCACCTTATTGAAGAAGGCAGCTTTTTATGGTAGTGGTTCTTAAGGATTTAGTGTCAAATCATAGTTTGGATCAAGAAGAATACCTTGTCTAAAGTTTCAAAGATTGAATTGGGATGATTACATGCCGAAGCTGTTGGTTCATTGCTTCAATTGTGATAAGCTTGGGCATGTAGTTAAGTTTTGTCCTCATCCAATGATTTATGTAATGGACAAGGTCAAAATAGTGGAGCCCAATTTTCAATGATTTGGATTGCAAATATATTTTGTTATTATAAATTTTATCTATTTTTGTTTTGTTTAAAAGCATTACAACACATACATTCAATTTTATTGTTATGATAAGAAAATTATCCACAAACTTTTACAAATTATGATCAAAACATCAATTCCAAACTCATTGAATCCAAATTATGAAAAAAAAAATCAAGGGAAGAGACAAAAGACAAAAATCGCTGTCGCAGCACGAAGCAATAGAAGTCGAGCACAAACGCTTGCTGCAGACGTGCCGAGGCACTCACCCCCATATAAGGGCGTGTTGGTCACAGAAGCATATGTGTGCCCACAGAAGGACGGCGAGGGCTTGCATGCATGATCGTGCGGGATGGGCATATGTCCACTAGGTATTAGGCCTACTTCCTTTACCCTTCCATCACAGCCAAGTGGAAAAGCTTATTACAACCAAGCTTTTTTAAAGATAAGGCACAACTCTCCATATTTAACATTTGGAAAATGGGCATTTTTCCCTTTACATAAAACCATCTAGAGATGGGCCACTCTTCTTGTCATAAGCCAAGCGAAGAGGGTCTCTCACAACAAGAAAAATAGATACAAAATAATAACAAATAAGTTGCACTGGTCCACGTAACTTAAACAAATAAACAATTATAGAATGTCACAATGATTGGAAAGAAAGTTACTAAAAAATCAAGAGCTTGTGATTATGTGATTATGTGATTTTGTATTGATGATGATGTTGAAATATTATTAAGACACCTTACATGCATTTGATGAATTCTACAATTGATTTAACTTGATAACGTAATCATCACTCCATATAAAGAATGAAGATATTAAGCTTATAAAATAATCAAGAATTACTTTTTCAATTTCCATGTCATTAATCTTTTCTTGTTGTTTGGAGGGTTCTTTATAAGCCAAATAAATCTCTCCAACAATTCCAAATAATCACAAGATGGCTATATTAAAATTTGTAAATTCCAACCAAACTAATAATTACAAACATCTAAACATATTATACTTTAAGGGTTTTATGTATCGTACATTCAACTTTACATATTGTACGTTAATTATTAAATTATTGAATACAAGTCTCAAGTTATTTATAATCTCTTCATTAATTATGCAAATCTCATTTATTCAAGCTGACTGTACGATAAGTCAGAAGTGGTGTACTATATGCAAATATTAGGTCAAGTTATCCTTTTTAATGCATCATTCGCTAAGCTGTCTACATTACTCATTTGAACTAGAAATACCATAAATTAAATACAATGGTATCATATGTATATATTTAGTGTCAGTATTAACAATTGGCATACCATCCTCCACCAAGTATATCGAGCTCAATTGTACCATTCACGTCATATATTAATAATAATATATTGCACATAAATCTCATGAAATTAAAGTAGCAACACTTAACATATGTTCAATTACATTTCAGCCAACCTTAACATTATTTCATTAAGTTGTAACTTTTAATGTTGTCTCAATGCGATAATTAGAAAAAATGTGTTTTTTCTAAATAACTACCACTATATGCATGTTAATAGATATGAATCAACTTCTCTTTTAAAACAATCCCAAGATCAATTTTTTAATCAAAACCATAGAGTGGGCTTTTATACAACTTAAGTGATATATATTGTCCAAGCACTTGCTTTAATTTAATAAGATAAATTTCAATCTTTATACAAGTTCTTAAAACCTAAACAACCAATCCCAAAAGCCTTGGACATGTGTACACCTTTGATGTGCACTATTTTTCTTCATAACCTCAAGCACATATTGATTGGCCACTTTTGAGCACACATTGTCAATCTATGATGAGTGACCCATAAGTCTACATATCCTAGAAAAACCTAAACCTATGGAACACACTACATAGACATTTTAACTCACACAATGTACTTGAGAAATTTATTATCATCAAAAATAAGATATTGCCTCCATGACTCATGGAGTTCAATAATCTATTTCATTTTATTATAACAAACTTTTAAGAGCAAGAGATAAAATAAACAATAAATAAAAGTCTCCTATAATATATGCAAAATTTGATTTCAAGATGTAAAAAGATTATGAACATATCAATAATAAAAAAACATGCCACAAAAACACGTATGAAAGAGGTTATATAAACAAGATGGCTTTAGTGCTCTTAAGTATTCCTTTTGTCATAACAAAATATTTTAGTGCACTATTTGCTGGGCTGCATACAATGCTCATTTGAACTAGAAAAATGTACATTAAATACAATGTATTGCATGTACATCTCAAGCCCCACTATTAACCCTAGTACACCATTCTTCGCCAAGCGTACCAAGCTTAATTGACCTATACGTACCATACGTTAATATATTATAAGACTTGAATTTCCATGAAATTAAAGTAGTAACACCAACGTATTATTATTAATTAGTAACATATTGTATATTCAATTCAATTTCAACCAATCTTAACATTATTTTATTTGAGTTCTAATTTTAAGGTTGTCTCAATAATATAATGAAAAAAAATGTGTTTTTTTTTTATAACTACCATCATGTGCATGTTAAAAGAATTGAAATCAACTACTCTTTTCACTCCCAAGATCAATTTTTAATGAAAAACATGGAGTGGAATTTCAAGCAAATTAAGTGATATTTATTGTTTATTGATTTAATTTTAGCAAGCTAAATTTTAATCCTTGTATAAGTCCTTAAGTAAGTAAACAACCAACCCCAAAAGTATTGAACAAGTGTACACCTTTGTAATGAACCATCTTTCATTACAACTCCAAGCACATCTTGATAAGCCACTTTTGAGCACACGTCATCCCTTTATAGAGGGTGATCCATAAGTCAAGCTAATTTGACATAATCTATGGAACATAATAAGTAGACAAGTTAGGTCACACTAAATGCACATAATAGATTTATTATCATCAAAATGAGATTATCTCCGGGCTCATGGGACATAATAATCTCCCTCATTCTAATAATGAGAATCTTTTTAAGTGTGCTAGATAAAGAAAACAATAAAATAAAAGTCCCCCATAATATATGTTTTATTTGCTTTTCAGAAGTGAAACATTATGGATATATTAGCAACAAAAAATATGTATGCTGCAAGAAAATATATGAAAAAGATTATGTAAACAAGGACTTTATGGTAAACATCCCCTTTATCATAACAAAATAATTTGAGCTATTTTTCATCTTTTTTGTTATTATAAAAGTAAGGATCATAAAAGGTTTCTTATTTCTCCCCTAATATGCAAAAATTTGTGAGCTCATGGGATAAGTTAACAATCATAAGATGAATTTCCCTAAAATAGGCTAATTATGCTTGTAATACCACTATTTATAAAAAGAAACATATACACCCTTAGATGCATGCATGAAGACATATATTATTGACATAATGATATCTCACAAACATAATGATGTTATACCTTATGTAGAATGTTTTATATTTATTTTTTATAGCAAAAATGAGGAAAAACTTCATAAAAAGAACAATTTAAAATGATTTCAATAAGCATACCTTCTTAAAGCTGGTTGCTTATGATTTCTATAATTGTGTTGTAGAACATGATCATGTAATCCATATCATATGGTTTAATCCCAAATGATATGCAATCCATTTCAAAACATTTTGCTTTTATGGAGCTACAATGTGTATTGCACTTTAGAATGCATTGTACCACACAATATTTCTAAATGATAAGGAATCACAATAACATGAATAGGTGTGGCGAAAATTGCTTCTACTAGTAAGTTTAACTCTATTAACAAGTTCTTTTTTTTTATTATTTGGTCTAGGGAGAATTTATAAGCCATTTTGATCACAATTAAAGGTTTACAAGTACAACTTCATTATCACCCTTGTACTCTTTATCAATTAAAACTTAAACACAATCACTAAGACTAAGGCTCCACTGATTTTTGGGCTTACAGGTACCATTGTATATTTTTAAGTTTAAGGTTAGTTTTTTGCTTAAATTTCATTATGCCACAGACCATATTTCGGGTTAAATTTCATAGTGCTTAAATCTCGTTAGCCAAACCCTAATTACCATTGATGCAAACATGAGAAAATAACAGAAAGAAAAATCAAACAGTATGTCTAAGAGCCATCACTATATTTTCGGATTATATGATATTACCATCTTAGAATACAAAGCAGAAAAAGCAGAGGGAAAAGATAACATTTGAGTGATTAGCTTGAGATCATTTGAAGATGGTGCCTGATGGATCCCCCTCATGTTCTGCCTATCTTCTTTATACGTCACTTGCCTAGCAGGAACGCATTGCTTCTCAATACAATAGGGCGAGTCTTGCACAAGCCACACTATGACAGACTGTTAATTTAATACCGCTTGACAAATGATAGGAAATAATATAAAGGTATGCCTTGGGTGCCACGCAACAACTATAAAATACAAGATTACAAAAGCAAGTGTAATTAAGATCAAGCAAAAGTTCAAGAGGATGGAGCCATCGATTTGAAGGTTGTATACAATAAGTTTGCCATGGGACCATGACTCGTGCTTTGTGGTAACATTATTCAGCATTCAAATTTGCAACATAAATAATTAAATGAACATAAGAATAACTCTCATGTGGATGCCCTCGATCACATGTTATCATGGGCTCAATAACAAGAAACCAAAATGTAGTAGAAACTTCATTTTTAGATAAATTAAACATGTGCATGCATAGAAAAAATAAATGACTTCCAAAAAAGAAAGGAAACGTACAAAGTTTAGTCAAAACAAAAATAAATAATAATCAGACTTACTCTTAACTTCCTCAAAAGATTAATCAGGAGTACAAGTGATGGGAGTATCAGGTCAACCAAGCTCTGCTCTTGATTCCATTCCAAAAGCAGGTCGGAGGTAGAGTTGCATTCTGCTCCATCGACAAGATAATCTGAACAACAAAAGTGGGAAACAAAATAAATAAAAAAACCTAAAAAAAAAAATCTGATTAATAGGATGCCTACTACAAAAAAAATTAGCAAACTAAATTAAATAAGAAAAAAGATAAAAAATATGGAGAAGCGCATAATATTTGCATTACAAATAGTCATTTTTGAAAACATGTTTAGTGAATCTTATTCTAAAAACATTCAAGTCATACATCTACAGAACCAATTTGCGTTCTTTTTGTAAATACCTTCCAGACTATATTTTTAATTTAATTTTAGCCATATGACAATCAAACAAGCCGATGCTAAATCAGTTATAAAAGCACAGATAATTCAGGACACCACAAACAAATTTCAAACTCATAATCCTAGGTAGATTTTACAACTTTTGCAGTAATATTTCTGCAGTTCCATTGCAAATTCAATAAAAATATTTTCACTGTCCAAACACAAATATCAAACATCAAATAAATATAGGAGCGAAACACAAACATCAAACAAATATAGCAACCAACCAATAATTCAATAAAAATTGCTCAAACCGAAAGACAAGCTTTGTAGAACTCACCATATGTGTTAGACAATTGCTCAAGCATGCGTTTACAGCTCGACAAAACCACATATATTAAAGTCATGGCACCCTCTTCAAAAAGATATCCAGCCACATCCTTTCACGAGAAATATATCAGTCAATGAAAATGTATCATAATAACGAACAAAAAATTAAATAATTCAGTAGCCCAATTCTCTAAAATTTTCAAACTAATAAAATAAGATTAATGATGTAAAACACTTACTGTATTCTCTGAAATCAATGCTAAAATTCGGATGGCTGTTGTCAGTTGCACAATGGATGTATTTCGTAGAGTAATACCATCAAAGAACTTATCACTAACAAGCTTCCCTAAAAGAATGTCTAACACCTGGGAATCAGAAGCATCTGACGAGTCTCCAACAACATTCTCGACATCAATAGAATCTGACACTAACACGCTAGCAGAACTGAGATGGGCATCCCCACCTGAAGCTAAAACTGCAGCATATCTAAGGAGTCCAATTGATCCATTTTTATGATAAACTACACCAGCATCAATCCATTCTAGCAACCTTGTAGGAGCATCCTTCCTGTGAGACCCAGGGGAGGACAAGTGCAAAGCCTTATGAAGCTCTACAGCATATCCAATCCAAGCTCTGAGAGAAAAAGAAGTGGAATCTGAGACCAAAATTTCAAAGATTTCTGCCGCTGAGTGAAACGTTGCAAGATCAAGTCGTGATGCTCCTGAAGAACAAAGGCTAAACACCATAATAAGCGGTTTTAATAAATCCAGTGAGAAAGCAAATGTCAATAACGAATAAACACCATGACCTTATTGCACCAACTAGTACATCGCCAAAACCACAAACAAGGAATAAAAATTTAAGAAAATAAGGAATACCATTGCTACTCGATATTGACTCGGAATCCTTGCAAGAGCGTAATGCTCCCAACAAAACTTCTATTGCCTACATGGCAAAAAAGTCAAAGAAGCCAAGCACGATGTTAATTGAGTAACAAATTTCCATTATTTCCAACAATGTCAGAAAATAATGTAATAGAAAAACGAGACTGAGAGGCATGCATTAAAAGGTGACAACCAAACATCACCTCATGAAAATAGCCAATCGATAAAATTGCTTGACGACCACAATCAGACCTACAAAATTGATGCATGTAACAATATTAAAAAGCAAGAGATAAATCTATTCCATGCAATAAAACATCTACCTCGCAATACTGCAGAGATCCCAAAGAACCCACAGTATTTCATCAGATGTAGGGCTTGCAGAAAGTAAACGGTCAATGGCATATCCCTAGAAACCAAAAGATCTAACAAAAATTACTATTTGCAGAATGCCATCATGAGAAGTATGCAAAATGCAAAGTGGTAATTTGTTAAATTTTACCAAGAAAAGAGAAGTTAACTCCAGTTTATGCATTTTTTAAGAAATTACAAATAATCCTGAGTGTTGATCAGTCTTTTAAAATATCTCTCAATCAAAGCTTTCTACCAACCTAATTGACAAATCTTCTGCCATTTATAGCACATGCAAGACAACCAAAAATTTTCCCAATATTCACCATCTTATCTACAAAAGATTTTACCTCCATATTCCAAATGCTTTCCTAGTTTCAACACAAATTCACCTTAAAGAACTCAACAAGAAAACAGATGGCCATTGCTCAATCCAAAACTTAAGGTGTTATTGAAAGCACCTATGGGATGCATGTAGAAGCCAAGTGACCACAAATTGGTAAAGCATATCTGTGGGCAAAAACATCTTGTGGATAGAATATTTAAATTTATTTTAAAACTTCATTTAAACTCAAGGTTTAAAGTTTTATTTAATTATTTTAATTTTCATGGTTAAACTTGGATCATTGAAATTTTTGCAACAAGTGCATAGCTTAAGTACTTCAGTTATTTGCAGAAAGTTTATAGTTTACTTAACTTTGGTAGGAATTTTATAAACCTCAACCAGTAAATTCGCTTCTTATTGATTTGGTACATCTACAAACCAACTCCAAAACGCAAAGGAAAGATCTCAGCAACAATAATCTTAAAAAACTTACCCACCTCTCCGTCCTTTAATCTTTCTTCCTCCCCATTCATATGTTGTTCCAGTTGTATCTGTTGCTTTTCTAAATCATTTGCCGACACTGTTTTCTTTTCTTTATAATATCATGTTTATCCTAACAAAATTCAGTGGTTATTATTCCATGGATTCAAACTGGTGACCTTTCATGCTTCTAATTCTAGTCGAACCCATATCAGCTGTATCAGATTTCAAGATCTAGCATTTTCAACCACACAACATCATTGCCAGGATTCAGTCCCAACATTCTGTTCCACATCAGAAGCAAAGGCAAAAATCACTTGCCAAAAAAGTATCTTCTAAAAAAAAATTACAAAATATATCAACCTAGTGTTTGCAGATTATATCCAAAAAACTTCATCCCATCATGATAGGAACACAAGGTATACCAGAAACCCCATATGTTTTCCACCTTTCCATCCATAATACCAACTTGAACTCTACTAAGGTGTATACACTTTTGATGAGACAACCGAGCTAATATGCAACATTAAATAAAAACAAAAAAACAAACCACTCTTAGATGAATCTCCAAAATCATTGCAACTTCCTGAGGATGACAGAAGAATCCCTTCGACATAAGGACAGCTGCCTGCCTCAGAGTTGGACATTCCAACTTGCTGCCTTCTTCAAAACATTGAAGAGAAAGAATAATAGTACTCGTAATTTCTGGCTGAAGAAGCAAGAAAGTCAAACCTGAAAGTAAGAGAATGTAAGAACGACACCACAATCCAGATTTCAAAAAACTTTTCTAAATATTTATAAAAGATGATAAAAGTTTAAATGGAATAACCTGAACGACTAAACAGAATAGAGAGTAGTAGCGATTGAAAGAATACAGCAATTTCAACAAAGATTTGGGCGGCACTTCCAATTGTTGCATGCATTGAAGGGTATGATAGTAGCGCTGCTGACAGTGGAAAAAATCCACTTTCCTGTTCCACAGATCATCCATAAGGAACTAAAATAATATTCATGCACTAAACTGCTAAAACATCTTCAAGGAGATCAACCACAAAAGCAAATATCCACCATAGATGAAAGAAAGATTAGGGGAAGCAACAGGTGTAAAATGAACAGAGCTATATAATGCCACAAAACTCATCAGTAATATTTCTTGAACGTCCTGGAACCAACTACAATAGATCACAAACCATAAGCACATTGAACATTCACCTTTAATTTTTGGCAAGGAATCAATATGCAGCAAAATAAAGTACAAAATGCAACAAGAGCGCTACCTTCAGAAGTGACAACAAATGTAAATCAACATCCCACTTAAAGAAATTGTGCTTAGATAGGGCAGTGTAGTCCGAGGTTGCATTGTATTGTAAATGCCCTTCGGACTTCCAATGATCTAATGATTTTCTTGCATTCGCCACCGGTGAAGGATCCTCAAATGGTCCACACAAATTTAAGGATTTCTGCACAATTTTTACCAGCAACGTGAATAAATTTATGTAATCAATAATGCAGTAATAATTTAAACATGTTAAAAGAACAAAAAAAACAAAAGTCGATGAAACACATGCACAGACTGACCACAAGTTGTTTCATTTGAGCGGCTGCATTCCCAAGTGCATTGACTGCATCAACCCTGGATAGACAATCCAAAGAATGGTCTGACACGATAGATAAAACTGAAAGCTGAAAAGAAGGCCATTGATAAGCATTGATACACATAAGAAAATTATTAGTAATATTAACACAAAGAAAATCAGCCACAGTTGATGAATAAAGGCCAACCTCATATCTCGAGGCTAGTTCATAGATACGCAACCGATGTAGAATATAGGATGCAAGGGAAGCAACATCATGTCTCTGCTTTCTAAGAAGTAACTTTAGCAAATTGCTGTAGCCCTCACTTTTAGAAACTGGCACATAGTCATCATTACGAGGCCACCAGCCCAAGAAAGCTTCACATCCAACAGCATGCCGTGTAACAGTCTCAACAACGCCGAGCAAAAGTAATGTAAAGGCTGTAGTCCCTTGCATATCATCACCAAGCAAAGAAACAATATGTTCCATTCCGCCCCCATTAACATAAAAGAAACAACTCTCACTTTCCAAGCAAACAAGAAGAAGCATGCTTAATCCAAGTATCAACTGCTTATTCTGAACAGAAAAAACAATAAAACTTATATTTAAGCAAACTCTCCAAACTATCTACAAAACGAAAGGTGACGTGAAAAAAATAGAACAATAGATGACATGCAACCTGGTACAAAACTGGGATATCAAGAGACGCAGAATTTTGCAAAAAGGGAAATAACCGATATAATGTGTCAACAAGTAGCTGAGAGGTAACATTAACCGAATCTGGTTCTTGGAATGCATCCTGCAATAGGCTTCCATTCCCAGGTAAAGTTTGCAGCTCTTTATAAAGTTCAAGAAGCTCATTTCTGGCATCTGAAATAGCTGAAAAAATTTTCTGCAAGTTTTCTCTCTCATACATGGAATTGCGAAACCACACGTCATCCTTAGAGATTACCATACCACAGTAATCACTAGAGAAATGGTAACCAACAGCTGATATTACAGTTTTTACTACCTTAAGAAGAGTGCTCTCATCGTAGGAGATTTCATATATTTTGAAGGCAAGATGTAGGAACAGCCTCATTTCACATGAAATATCCAAATCTGAGAATGAAAGTGAAAATGAATCTGACGTAGTTATCAATTCCTCAATAGTCAGTTTAACCGAAAGTAAAGCAGGTGGAAGGTCTTCAAGCTTCCCCTCCAAGGGAGAGGACACCAAGCTAGCCAAAGAATTGTCCAAATCAATATCAACACTAAATTGCCCCAAATCCTCAGCTGTATTCCCATAAACAACAAGAGTGATGCTTCGATAACAACCTCTTAATACTAAATGGTTTGTAACTACAACCTGCATGATGTCAATAAAAATAGCAGAACAGCATTATCATCTTATAAAGAACTGAAACGCAAGAATCCTGTTAAATATGAAGTTTTCAAAGACTAAAACTAAGGCAGCATCTGGATAATGGCATAAAATAGGATTTTTACGAGATTCATTAAGCAAAATAAGCAAATGCATGTGAACCAGTAAAGATGGCAATCATTATATTTCATTAGTAAAACCGATAACCTATAACAATCGAGTATTTGGTAAGAATTGTTTTTTTCCATAAATAGGTATATTTTAAAAAGACAACATCTTGATGATTTCTTGGAAGTAATATACCAATGACTTTGCAAGCAGAATCATTCAGCATATCCACAAAACAACAATTCACATAATTTCATAAACTTCTCAGAAATAGTTCTACAACTAAAATTTCTCTATTTCATGTCGTTTAAGCACTACCATGTACAAACAAAAACCTTAAAATCAGTGCAGAACTATACCTTGAGAACATTGTTCTAGAGGTCACTTATCTTAAACAGGGTGTGCCCTGTAACAAATAAATGACACCTTTGATTAAATATTGTGACCACTAAACTTCAAGGCATCCATATGTATTTTTTTGAATCATGTCTGAAATGTGTAGGGCTAAGGTTAAACGTTATCAAGTTGGCATTAGGTTAATTTGTTATATCAAAAATATGTTAAAAATCAATTAAGTTGAATAAGAAGGTAATTAATAGCCATGGCTAGTCCCAAAACTGACATGTAAAACACGACAAGGCAAAAAGATGAATATTATACAAATCTACACTAATACAAAGCCATTCTCGTGAAACTATATGTGCTACATCAAAAAAGGAAATAGAGGAAAATGTAATGATTTATAACAAGATACCCAAATGAAAAAGGCACATTATGGCTCCTATTATGATCACTCGACTTCATCAAACAATGGACGTTATGCAAAAACTTGAAAATCTCTTAACCTTGATATTCTACAAAACGCATGATCTAATCATCACTAACCAATACTAAGAACCCCTTCTCACTAATAAAGGAGGAAAAATGTAATGATTTATCTCAAGATATCCCTAATAAAATAAACATATTATGGCTCCAATTATGATCACTCAACTCCGTTCAATTATGATCTCTTAACCTAGGTATTCAACAGGATAGCTGATCTAATCCTCACAAACCAATGCTAAGAACCCCTTCTCACTTATAAAAGAGTTTAATCACATGTTTCAACCAGAACATTGAAGAAACCAAAAAGAATGATTAAGCAATTCATATAATACATCTGCTAGTATTCAAAGAGAATGAACATTCCAACCCCAAGATGCATCCACTTTTCTCATAAGTTTGGAAGATGTGAAGCCATTGTTGCTTGTGTTATCCCTATATATTATTATGTTTTGAAGCATTCACACTTTCAAACCCCCTTCCTCCATTGTCTCAAATCATTTTTTAGTTTTTTATTTTTTTAGAAAGCAAAAAACTATAAAATGAATTGCTTTAAACGAGGCAATGCATAATTGCTTGTTCAAAGAAGCAGGTGCTTTTACTTGTCAAAAAATAAGTAAAAGCCGAATGTAAATTTTTATGCATTGTCAAAATTGTAATTTTGGAAGAACCTCATTTGAACTTAACAGCAAAAAAACCCTTCATTCAACTAGATGAATCAGTCACTTAATCCTTTGTTATTGATAGCACTCTATCACTTAATTTTCATGTTGAAAATTTCAAAATCTTATCTTAATGAACTGTTTTAATTTTGTTTTATATTCTATAACTTTTACGATGGTTATTTAAAACCATTCATCAATTTCAATTGGCATACAGTTTCTTCAGCCGACCTTACAACCTATATAATTTAAACAAATATTTTTTCCTTAAAAGCGTACAGTCTTTGTATTTTTGAATATCTATTCTTATAAATAATCAAATGTTCTTTTTAATTTTTTAAACAAAATATTGGTAATAAAAAATCATATATGAAAATAAAACCGGAAATAATTCTGCCTTTCTCAAGTGATTCGTCAAACTTATAACCAAAATAAAAACTTCTAAATATTTTGACTCCCTAACAATATGTTAAGACTCCTCCAATAGAGATATTTTTTGGTTGTATAAATTGTTTTAATCTTTCCAAATTGTTTTTCTTATTGCTAGTATCCAATATTATTCATGAGGCATAACTACTACAAATACCAAAATCTTTTTCTTATTATTGCAATTTTCAAAGCAATGATACTATTCATATTTCTCTTAACATCTATTATATCATCTTTCAATTTTTTTCTCCAAAATTTTAACAATTTCATTTCTATTCCAATTCCTTTATGAGTCCATAAAATTCACTCCTAAGGTATCATCATTGCTTAATCCATAACACTCATTAACTACATCATCTTAAATCAAAGATTCATATTAGGTTTTACCCTTATTCTAACGTCCTAGTTTAGCTTCTTTAAATGCATATAGGTCTTTTAAGAGAACCACAGCTCATTTCTATTGTTGACTGGAAATATATTCACACTAGTTCATTTGTTCAATAAAGAGAGCACACAAACAAGATGCACGATTGCATTTAAAGAGATGAACAATTATTTAAGCATAATGCTCAAGCATCATCTTTCTTATATTTAGTGTTATTATGATATTTTTGATTGCATGGAGTTTCTAATTCAACAATTTATACTATTAATTTTGTTCCAGGTTCAAGTCATATTTCACAAGTATTTTGACTTGATCCTCCATCTGCCATATCATTAAGTATTCATGGTGAAAGAAATGTGAGATCTATAAAAAGGGTTAGCCTACAGAGCAATCATATTGATGGGAAAGCATTAGACACAAAAGAATCTATTGTTATGCATTTTTGCCTTAACATCTAAGAGATTGTATCCCTGACTCAAACATGTGACACTCAAGTGGCATGATAATAAATTGAAAGTCATTCATGAAAATTGTTGAATAAAAGTATAAAAAGACTAAAAAGGATACGTAAAAATTATATCAATGACTCAAACCCATGACCATCAAATTACATGTTATGTGAAATCAAAAACGATAAATATCTAGCATATTCATTTAAGAAGTTCATAAATAGAGACATGAAGCAAAAGTAACACGTCAAAATTCCATCAAAAAAAATTTATTTGACTATTAAGAAAAATTTGCTTATTGATATATTGAAATAGCATTAGAAGATTTATATTAGCTGACTCCCCCTTAATGGGATAAAATCTTATTGATCTTAAAGGTCAATCAAACTTACAAAAATTAAAAGCCAAACGTAATCAAAATGATCTAAATGGAAGAAAATCACAATAATAGTGTTCAAAAGCAAAACGACTGGACAAAAAAATTAATAAAAAACGAAAGGAACAACAAAGAATTTAAATCAACAACTACATCACCAAGCAGTTAACCAAACAACAACACATTTGTACAAAAAATGCAAAAATGCAGCTCTATAAAAATTTGCATATCAACAACCATACTAATATCGAAGGACACATCAAATGAGTAGTTAAATTCATTCAACACAAATGAATGTGAGACCTCTGAATCATAGGCACCAAATTTATTTATTTCAAACCAATTAGATATTTGTGCAACAATAGAACAATCATTAGCAAGCTCTTGATTGCAAAATTACATCATAACCAAATAAAAACATGATAAGGCTTAAGAGAAACTTGCAAGGAATAGAACATCTATAAAAGCTAAAGAATTGGTAGCAATCAATGAGTTTAATGGCACCTCTAATAATGTTTTCCACCAATTTGAACTCCAAAGAAAAAGAAGGCATTTAGAAGAGGTCGACAAAGTCCTCCATAATCATTGGAAATGCCTTCATAATAACAAGCACCAGTACTAGCATTCTTAACTACTTTGCATTAATGTAGTACTTTTGTTCAACTGTAAGATAAATTTTGAATAAAAAAAGTATCTTAAGACTTAAATTTTGAGCAATTGAAGAAGAGTAGGATAAAAATGGATACAAATAATAAAAACCATTTCAATTAACAATTGTTACTGAGCACAACTCAAGAGAAAATTAAGTGCACACAAAATTCATACAGCATAAAGAGATGTAGTTCAAAAAATAAATTATATAACTACCTCGACGTCCAAAACATTAGATGATGAGTGTGAATATAGGAAAGGCTGGCAAAGCCTCCTAAATCGTGATTCCCCTTCACAATGAACAAATATCTCCATTGCAAATGAAGGAGGGTATGTCGCCCTACACAAAAGAAATTTGGCATATATTAAATATCAAGTATTTTAGAGTTCATCAAATAAAGAACTTTTCCAAATAAATGTAGGTACATTCAACGAAGCATGTAAATAAGCCAAAAAGAATATGCACAAACAATACCTCCATTGCAAAAGGAGGGTATATCGACCTAAACAAAAACAATTTGGCATTTATAAAAGAACAAGCATTTTAGAGTTCATCTAAAAAGGAACATTTCCAAATAAATGTAGGCAAATTCAACGAAGATGTAAATAAGCCAGATGGAATATGAACAAGCAATATCTGAATGATTAAGAGTAAACATGCAATAGAAGCAAAACACATATGAACGTTTATCTAAAACTGATTCAACACATCAGCAACATCCCTTCAACATCTTTTGTTGCCTCGAAATATTCTATATGAAGATTTTGCAAGAAAAGATGCAAGTAAAATCTTCTAATTATAAGTTTGTATCAACCAAACTATGTTTATAATATAAAAATGCATCAAATGATCAAATTTGACTCTCCCTTAATGATCTCACAGATCTAATCTACATTAAACAATCATCTACCTAAATTCGTTGAAATTGAATATATAAGGTGCAAGTTTAGCTTAATAATATTGTCAATAAAACAATTTATCACCAGGAAATCAGTTAGTCAAGCTATCACTGGTCTATAATATAAAAACACAGGAAAATAGATTTAAAACCATATATAGGTTCCAAACAAGATTGACAAAAAGGGTACACCAAGTGCTGTAGCCAAAGCATACTACTTAATATCAAGCTCTATCAAAGTGTAATGAGGATATTAATGCTTGGGTATCTTACATTGCCCCAAATGGTGCAAACATGCACATGAAATGACTGTAGTCATAAGGATAATGACAATAAGAAGACATACAAACGATGATAGAATCAAAAAAGGGGTTTCTTAAAATAATTCAAGTGACAGACCATGAAAAACCCTGATGAAAGCAAGTCAATAAGAAAGTTTTAAAAAGTTAGGCATAGTCGAAATGATGATCCAAAAGAAAAAGATCAAGATCACTCATGTAATTATAAACAAAGTTTCAAAAGACTTCACAAGAGATCATTAGCAAATACCTTGCTCACCTAAAACTTATAATAACGTCTCAAAAATTAAAATACTCAACCCTCTTAATAGGAGTAAAGATTTGGTTTTTTTTTTTTTATTGTTCATTGTGACAGAATTTCTAAAAGAGCTAATAACAGATTCTGTTTAATTTATTATTTCAAACAACCAACAGTCATTCGCATGTTTCACAAATGAACCTTTTCTTTCAAAAAGGTGAGTTTAGACTACCTTTTTCAAAAAAAAAAAACATATAAGCTAATTTTGCCAAAATTTGTAGATAATAAGCATTTCAGGAAATAACATCCTACATGGAACTAGTAACAAATTGAAGTTGCGATCAAACAAAAACTACAAAAATTCAAAATGTTGAATATATAGAACATTAAAAATCTGCATATAAAAAAATATTAAGAAATAAGTCAACTGCAAGAAAAACATAAAGAATGAGAATCAACAAGGGAGAACACCAATTAATTCAAACAAGAAAAACCAGTTTAGAGTGATGGTTCCCAAAACTCGCCCCTTTTGTCTTGCAAATGTTTGTTGAGACTTGGCATAACCTGAATGGCAATCTCCTCAGATATAATGGGTTTGTTTGCAGGTTAACTGACATAAGAATGCTTCAGAGTCGGTGAAAGCATACTCGATACAAACATTGTGATTGAAAAGCAAAATACATGACTTGTCAAGACATAAAAGACCCATGGGTAATGCAGTGGAGTATGCAACGAAACATTACAGTCCCCTATCCCTCATGCTTGGTATGTTCAATAAGATTATGCCAAAACATGTTTATCCCTATAAATTAGGGAATTTACCTCCACCCAATGTGTTTTAGAGAAACTAGTTTATCTTGAATTGACGCATTTTGATAATTAAGGCCCACCCAGAAAGCATTTTGGTAATTATAGCGTAAGTACTTCAGTTATTGCAGACCATGCAAAATTATGTTCTAATTCAATGATAGCTTGAGAACACTTTGAATTTTAGGGTGAGCCAATAGCATGGTGCATTTCAGCCAAACTGCTAACTACTAAGCTGCATAATGCCAGGTCGATTGAGAAAACATTGCCTGATTTAGAAAGAAATCAACAAGCAAAACTAACAAAGCAGCTCTATCATTCAAGGTCAATCTAAAAAAACCTATGCCTTGATGTTTTGAGCTTTTCTAAAGGCAAATCTGCAAATTTTCAATTCAATAAATTATAATTAATTTTATCTAGGAGTAATTTGTGTAGTTTTGGCGTTTTATAATTTTTAAATAAATTAGAAGTAGAACAATTGGGTACCAAATAGTGAGTCACCACACTATCGGATGGATGTTCCTCAACAAAATAAGGGCCACCTAATTGCATGTTAAACCTCCAACTTTATGCTCAACATCTAATATAAGACTAATCAAATCAAACTTATACTAAACAATCCCTCTTTCAAACTAGTCTCATTTATAACGTTAATTTCATCTTCAAAACATTCCAATTAACCAAATCAAGTGTTATGCCATGACATAAATGATGCCAATAAGCTTTAGCTAACACGCCTCACAAAATTTCCTTTCAAGCACCCATATAGCTCTAGTGTAGTTGGCCCAAACCATAAAAACAATGAACCAACCACTCAATGCAAGCCTCATAACTTGATTGAAGCTTTCAAATTCTAGCAAGATTAAAGCACACAAATTACTAATCAATCATGCTAAGACGTTATGATACTTCTCAGAAATTCATGAACTCTACTCAACAATAGTAGATAGTTATCAATAACACACACAAAGTCATAAACTGCATGAAAGAATTGATCCTCAAAGTTAGACTCAACTTACATTATATAAACACAACTCAAGCCAAACACCATATAGACAAAAGTCACATAATTCTCCATTAAAGCTCAAACTCTATTTTCAACTTTCATCATGTTACAAAAGTTATTCTCACTAGTGCTCAATTAAGTCAAGTAGACATTTGGTATTGTTATTTAGCATTTTTTGCACATTGTAGTTTTTTTTCACGTAAATCTTTCTCTCAATCTCTTTCTTTAAGAAAGTAAATTTCAAATTTGTGGATTTTCCACTAACACTTAACAATGAAAATTATCTAAGATATTTATAGTAAAACTATATATCAAAAGAATATAATACATTCAAATAAAATAAAAACTAAAATCACATCTTTCAAAGTTAAAAAAAATAACAAAATGCAAATAAGTTTTTAAAATAAGTACACATTAATGCAAAACTTCTATTTTAGCTTAAACTATTGTATCATTAGTTCGATAACAAAAAAGAAAAGCATTCATGCAAAATAATGCCACAATACATGAAGATCATTGATGCAAATCATTAAACAATAGAACTAGAATAGTCTAAGGAATTATAAAGTAATAAATGAGATAAAGGTTTTTGAAATCTGGGACAAAACTACAAATGCTTATTCTTTAAAACCAATGCGACCTTACATTTCTTTCCCAGCTTTCCATCCTAAAAAATCATCATAATCAACTTCCTTGGATAAACAGCCAGGTTTCAAAGCATCTCAAAAAAGGAGCATCGATGAAGCATAGGATGTTGTCGACAATGATTACCATCAGTCATCCAAACTATCTCTTTTAATAACCAACAATCTACACTCGAAATAAGCGATGAGCACATGGGAGAATGCTTCGCTTCACCCAAGCAACCATAATCATTTGAGTGACCACTATATTTAACATAGAGCCAACCATTTGAATTTCATAATGGTCACCAAGAAAAGACATATTTCATTAACAATGATTGGGGAAAACACCAATGAAGGGTAAACCATAGGGGTCAAATCATTAATTAGAGACAAATCACCATTTAGAGACCAAACCAAGTCCAGAGATTGAATTCCAATAATAGATAACTATCTCATATAGACAACATCACTATATAGCAACAATAATCAGCACCAAAGACCTTAGCCATAGGTCACATCTGTCAATGAACACAACTAATAATGTGGAAAGGTAATAGAAGTAAACATCTACAACTTCTCACACAAACAAACTAACAACTAAGACCTTTGCTGCTCACCGCAGCATTAAAAGAAACAGAGAATCACAATACCCTTCACCAAAAGGGTGCCCACCGAAGGCACAAGAACCAATCTAAGGAGAGGAGCAGGACAACTTGCAAAATAAGAAGAGATATTGAAGGAAAGACAACATGCAACCACAATGCCATTGCTGAAATTTTAGAACCGCTTGAAAATGGGAGGTTGCCTCGAAGGATTCTAGAAGAGATAAGAAAGATCAATCAAAGGCTCTCCTACAGGATACGATTAGCAAAGGTGCAGCAGATCAAGCCTACGATATGCATGAGGTAAAAGGAAACAGCAATAAGAGGTGTGGATGGTCGAATTGCCAATAGAATCTAAGGTGGTGATGCCAAAACCTTCCAAGTGCTGGATATCAAAAGGAATGGAGGCCCCACCCTATGAAACCTTTGAAGAAGCTTTTTGTCAAACAAAAGTAAAAGAGAAACACCTCTCCTTAATCTTCCAACTCACTGCATTTAAGGGTTTTCTCAAATCTCTGTAGGCCTGCTTGTTTGAGTATCAAGACAACCTCTTGCGGATTTTAAGCCATTAATTGAGGAAGAATTTCTAAGAGGTAAAAAGCAGGGTTATGAAGAACCTTTCCTTAGCTTGCAATTTTCGCAATGTGGATAACAATGATCGGAGGTGTACAAATTGAGGTTAAAAAGAACAATTGATGTAGCATTATTGACAACTCCCATCAACGTATAATGATAACAGGTAAACCAATAAGCTCTTTTTATCTATGGCAAAAAAGCCACACATATGGAAATTCGTTGAAAATAGAGCTTCTTTCAAAACCAACTGGAAACTAATATGATCTTGGCCAAGTGCAAAACAAAACCATGCAACCATGTCTTAGCTAACCTAACTAAATTTGTAAAGCAAGCCTCTATATCATTTTAAAATTGCATTTCCCAAATCAGTAAATCAATCTTAATAGTAAACAGGAATGCTTCAATCTCACCACTAGTAGGGCACATTAACCATTTAGTTCTATTCTAGAACATAAAAGTTCAAGCACAGAAAAAATGAAGTGCAACCACATGACAAGGAATTTTAATAGCATCTATCATACTACCCCATAAGTGAAAAGTGTGGCGTAGACAGTGGCGCATTCAGCTCTAGAAACTCGCAACCTGTAATAACAACAGGTTCCGCAAAGAGGACCTGCAATAGAAAGAAGTAATTTACACATTGAATTTGGATAATCAAAGAAATTTTCTAGCCATCAACAGAATAGTGGAATACAAAAGAGAAGCACTATCCAAGAAAATTCCCACATGCATGATGTTCAATCAGGGGTTGAACACAATGGGCATATTATAAAAAGTCTTTTCCTAAATCAAGATTACATAATCAACCAAACTGCAGGGTGTCATACTTATCATTAATGATAAAGTCAAAAAAAAATAACAGCCCAAAAAATGGTTTCTTCCATAAGTAAAAAAAGAAAAAAGAAGAAAAGTAAGGTACTTAACAACTGATTATAAAAATCAAATAAAAAAACACACACAAATAAACAAACAAATATTTGAGAGTTGTTCGCACCAAACTTTAACCAGATAATAAACTCAAATGGATAGCATTTTGCTAGATTGCTGTCATTTCCAAGATTTGAGGAAATTCAAATATTGCTATAGGTCAAGGTAGTCCAGGGTAATCCTTGTAACAACCCAATGGCCCCTATCTTTCTTATGACTATACAATGAAGTACCACAACTACATTGGTTAGTCAGCTCAAAACATTAAACAGAAGCTGCTTAACAAAAACATCATGAAGTGCTCTCCACAAGCACAGTACCATAAAACAAACTTGCTGGGATTGGAGCTTCAGTAGCTCTCTCTATGACGCACATAACATGGGCTTTGGTATTGGAACTTAATGAGCAAAAAGTCAGATTCCTTCGAAGTATGCTGACTCTTCATAGCACTTCTTATTACATCAAAAGGAATGGTATCTATAACCATACATCAAAAAGGGAATAGCTAGAGCTTAATTTTCTTATCAAATTAAAGAAATCAATTTTAAGAAATTCAGGCCACGTGTTGCTTATATTAGGACATTCAAATTTACCAGTCAAATCCACCTACCTGCATACCCCAATAACATAAAAACGCAATAGAAAAGAACCGAGTCATAGAAGCAGTATGCCATAATAAACTTCAACAAACGGCAACAACCTTGCAAGAGTTTCATCCTACTAAATAAACACAGACGAGTGTACTTTTTAGCAAAAACAACTGCAGTGCAAATGTAGCAGTTTACATCAGTTGCAGAATAAATGATGCAGTTATTCTATTCATTATTATTTAAAAGAACTGCATAAGGAGGTAGCATTCCAATTGAGTAAAATAAATCATGGCAAAACCATACCAAATAAATTCAATCTCAGAGTACAATCCTTTGCTTAAGATGACATTAACCATATTAGTTGTAATTGGAAGATGACAAATTCTATATGATCAACACTCTAAAATGCAAAAACTAAGTGAAAAGTGCGCTTCCCAATGTTGTGATACCATGACAGGCTACATGTGCACTCAAACTATGAATGGCATTTTGAATCCATACCCAAATATGTTGTAAAAGGCAAAATTGTGACAACTTTTGATATAGAAAGATATGAATTTTCATAAGGATCTCCAAAAGTTATGAAGCTTACAGTTGGCCTGCTCTAATGCACCATTTCTGGCTATTCTTAAATATGCAACATAACAACTTGCAGTAACCGTTATGAACTGAACCATAAAAAAAACCTAATTGGGCATTAAAACATATACAAACTTGAGAATATTCAAAATTGAGCAGCCAAACATGGAAAAATAGACATATATCAAAATATGCCAATTATTATATGAAGTGAACTGACCTCATCAACATACTCATCAAGTTGAGGATGGGTAAAAGTCTGCACAAAAAGGATACAAGGTTCTGGGCGACTCATTCTTGATCTTCCAAATTAGAAAAAACCAGCAAACACCCTGTGTAAGTAAAAAGAAGCACATAATTTAAATTAGCATCTTAATCAGACAATAACTGACATTTGTGATTCAGTCGGCATCAGAACAAACCAATTTTAAAAAAAAACAAACGATGGTACTAGTAAAGATGAAAATTTCTGCAATATATCTTAGCAAAGGCATCAAAATGTTAATTACTGATTGCAAAATCACCAAGGAATAATTAAATCTACTGCCAAAAAACCAAGAAGCACAAAGAAAACACTCAGTGAATACCTAAGAAAAAGAAAGGAAGTTGATTTCTTACTTCCACTGAAAAACAAATTTGTACAATCACTTCAAATTAAGATCACTAGCAAAAGAATTTGCAACATCCAACCAATTACACAAATCAAATCAACTCTAGAAGTTTTATTTGGCAAAAGTAAATTAATGGGAGAGAAGAAATCATCTGCACAAGCTTGCAAAAACTATAAATAAATACAAAAAAAATATGCAGCCCACATAAGCATCATAAGAGATGCAAAGCTCCCTCTCTAAACATGTTTTTTTATGGTGATCACATTTGATTTTAGTTGTTTATACATAATAATAAAATTTGTTGACGAGTATTATAGAAAACAACTTAGGCTAAATTATTCTAATTTTTTATTTTCTACAAAAAGTTTTTAAAGAATTCTATAGAACATGTGTCTTCTAACTGCAAAGTTCCTTCAAAGCAGCCCAATTGTTCATTAATCATTGGTGGATTCGATTCATATAGACTTCTAAGAATGTTTGTGTTCAAACCACAAAATTCCAAAAATTGTATTGTCAAAATCTAGACTTCAACAATTCTCTTACACTTAAGCATGCCTATATCTCTCGAGATGTTACCTACTTCGAATTTTCACCCATCACTTCCTCAACTCTTCAAGGAAAGTATTTAAGGGGAGTGTGATAGGATACTTGCCTTTAACCACCTACTAAACTATTAAAAAAAATGCACCCCTTGCTATGCTTTCCGTACCAAAGAAATGTATTAAGCCAATAACGATCCATTCAAATTTGGCTACAAGAAAAATTTCAAAAACAAAACCTCCTCTCAAAATTTATTCTCGAAAACAACCTCAACCAAGAGGAAACTAAAACCTTGCATTGCCAATATTTCAACCCAGTGAACAACACCTATATGGATGGCAATAGTATAAAAGACAACAAGTTTAAGCATTTGCACTTATTTGAATCACAACATGGATAAGAAAATAGTCTGATTGCTTTGATGAAGGTCGTAAGAAAATTTAATCAAAATCCTAAATCCAAAAATCAATCTTATGAAAAAATTCTTTTAAATAGTAGACATTTATAAAACACATAGAAAGAGAAAGAAGCTCTCAAGAAGCAAAATTGAAAGCAAACTATAAACAAAGAATTGGATGCTCTTACAAGAAATAATTTTTCAAAAGTCATTGATTTGCCACTAATAGAAGTGTTGGGAGCAAATGGGCGATCCTAATCAAACTCAATGATAAGAATGAGCAATGATAGAAGCCTAGCTAGTTGCTAAAGGATTTACACAAATAAGAGACATTTGCTCTTGTTTCTAAACTCAATACCATGAGTCCTTAGACTAAAATTTGGATTGGGAGATATGCCAATTAGATGTAAAGAATGCATTCCTCAATGGCAATCTTTAAGAAGTATATATGCATATTCCTTTGTGCTTTGAAGCTAAGAAGAAAAAAATGTCAATTAAAAAAAACTCTCTACAGATTAAAACAGTCCCATAAAGCCTAGTTAAAAAAATTTACAAATATTTGTGTTTAAAACCCTGGAAAATTTCATAAAATTTTAAGGACAGAAATGGGTTAAATTAAAATTGAGATCACTATTTCCCAGAAAAAATACATCTTGAAAATGTCAAAAGAAATGGAATCACTTGAAAAAGCAATCATTTTTCCTTTGGAGGGTTCTTTTCGACTAGACGATTACTGGGCGGGCAATTTCTACGACATGTGGATTCTTTCCGATGAACTTTGTTCCTCCTTTCCCAGCATCATGGAGCGGCAAGGTCAATGTCACAGGTTGGGCCTGCCTATCGACAACAGCAGTAAGGCCTCTACATTTGCAAAGCTTCAAGAGCTAAAAGACTACTCATAGATCTGGTGCGTGAAGGACAGGGAATAAAGCAGGAAGAAGGTCGCACTAGAAGGATTGTAGTGAATTATGCTAACATGATGCGCACTAAAGCTAAGAAATCAAAATAAGCATAGGCATGGTCAGATTGTAAGACTCTAGGCAATGTCAAGTTCAAAGATTTCTGCGATTCCTCTGCATATAACAAGGAAGCTCTGCATAGAGAGAATGGTACTAAACAAAGTCTGTTCACCATGAAAAAAGGACTCAACTAAGAACTATAATGGATATCCCATTGAAGATGTAGGATGGTGAATTGCAAGAAACTGGAGCAAAAATTACTAATAAAGCCTTGGTTGTTGAGTGTGTTAACATTAAATCTATAATGGTGGACACTAGTGCTGGCTTTGATGAAGACATAACCAATGAAAAGAGGACATACTTCTCGTGGCTTGCAACCAATTCTTGTAGGAGTGATAAGTCAGCCCCAGCCCCAACATAATAATCAAACAAGTTCTCAACAAAGCTTAAAAGGCATTTGAGAAAATGCTCAAGAGAATTTCCCTCTGGAAGAAGGCCATAGCAATGTTATGGGTGGCTCAGCGCCCAAAACCTCTAAGAAAGCTTTTGACAGTGGAACAAACGAAAGAAGTATATTCAAACTAAAGTTATTTCATATGCCAAATTTGCTGTTAACATATTTGAAGGATTCAAAACTTTAAGATTCATGCTAAGCTAACTCTAAATACTACCGCATCGATTATGTTCATACAACATTTGGTCGCTCAACATTATTCCTTTCAACTGAACTAAGGCTACCTTCCAAGCTCACCCAATCCTCCTTAACGTCACCCACTCATTGGCTCCCCCCTCCCCCCCAAAATGGATCAAAGGCTAACTTTGGATAATAGTCGTGCGAGCATCAGCGTCATCATTTGGAATAATCTTGGCCATCCCTTGCTTATATGCGAGTGAGAAGAATCCTCTATTGTGTGTCTTGCTTTGAAGTTTTGTACGATCACTACAGCAATCAATTTGTTGGCCATCGGTTTCCACTTCACAACAGCATCTGGATTGAAAGCGAGTTAACGGTCGCAATATCCACCTACTTACAACAGGTTGTGAATCTAGACAGCCAGCTCCCTCTTGCCTGCAAACACACTGTATTTGCTATATTTTTGTTAATTTTTTGGTCTCTTAAACATATCAGGATGACAACACTGTGGCCAACTGTGTTACAAGATCAACTATTGTCTCTGAACTTTGGTGGATTCGAAATATTCTCCTCCAACTGAATTGCAAGCTGTTATTGTGTCAGACTTTTATGTATGATCCTCCCTAAAATGATTTAATATCAGCTGCAGCCATGCTTTCAAAAGTGGTAATGCCTGGTTTTAGTAATGTCCAGACTTCTAACAAGCCAAACAAAAAACTTAATGCTAAAGATAGCACTCAAGTTGATTAAGAATGCTATAAGTCAATTCATGCATTCCCCAAAGGACTGAAATTGGGAGATTGAGCTTAAAATCTTTAGATACATTAACGTAACAAAACGGGAATTTATTTAAGAAAAATTAAAACATATTAGTTTATATAAATATAAATTGAAGCAGATTAGGTAAAATACATTATTAATAGATGGTCAACAACAAAATACTGCAAGCAAACAATGAGAAACTTGGTGGAATAAAGCAAACAAAAAAAAACAACCAAATGTAGCAAGCGTAGTGCAGAAGCCAAGTTTAGCACAACTTTTCAAAGAATTTGTGAAGAAATTTGAGTAAGGAAGATCGAAAGATAATAAAAAAATCACTATGGAAGATCCAATAAAAATGAATTATTAAAACTAAGCACATAATCCTGTCCATCACAACAAAAAAAGAATATGGAAATCGAAAAAGATTCTATAGAAAAATTGACAACAGTAAAGTCTATATGACACATTCCTACAAAATAGCCTTTCCAAATCATGATTTGAAGAGATGTTCAATCAACCAGAAATCCATGACATAAATGCACCAGTTTGATAAGAAGTGTTGAAAATTCAAGACAATATTTAAAATTTTTCAAGTTAGTGAAAAAAAAAATCAACAAAGCCAACCAAGGAAAATCAAGAATTTGCTTTTAGTAAGTGAGAATAAATATCATTAGAAAGGTTGAAATTAAACTTATTTTCCCTTATTGTCCATTCTTTTGGGACTACCAAGAGTTTATTTCACTCCTTAAAAATTTTGTGAAAACTAAATAAATACAACACATTCACACTTGTAAGGATTAAATATGACTCACTTTAATCAAATGAGTATCTAAACACATTTAACATTTCAATTTCATATCAAAGTCAACAAAAATACAACATACATACATGATAAATAAATCCAACTACTTCAATCATTAAATGATTCTTTTCTCTTTTCCCAACAACCTATCATACAAATAATTTGCATTTTCATTTATTTTCCAACAATTTTTAATGTAATATAATATTTTTAAAAAATATTTTCTCCTTAAATTCCCCTAAATTTTCACTTCTCTAAAATTCCCATATTAAATCAATTCATCTAATTAGAAATATCAGACAATTACCATTTGACTCAATCATCTGATTCCTTTGACTTGAACATGCAGTCTGCATTCGAAGTTCTGTGTGGATTTATTTCCATATTTCTACCTTAAAAGACAATTGAACACCTCATCGAAAGACATTAAATAGTTCGATCAGCCAAGCTGCCTTATATTTTCGTACACTACATAACCAACAGCTCTTAAGCTGGATCAATTAGACTGTATAATTTCTATAATGAGTCCATCCAAATTTGTGGAGAAACAAATTCATATGACAACAAGCTTGCAAAAATAAATATCCAATTCTAGCTATTAAAAAGTATAAAACTTGCTTGAACTCCTTCCGATGACTAAGTAAATCTCTCCTAACTCTACTAATCACTTCAACTGACATTAAGAGAAATTAAAATAAAAATTACTTTGACTATGTCTACTTTTCACCCTTCCTCATCACGAGCCCTTCCACCATCAACAACCACAATCCCAAATCTTCTGGGGTGTTCTATTTTTCTGCACTTTCTTTTTATTTTCTTTGCTCCTAGCCCTTCTTATTTGTCCATAGCCAACCTCAAAATTCCATGAAACCTAGTCTAAAGTGTTTTTGCTAATAAATAATTATTTTAAACAAAAGCATTCAAAATTTTCATAAAGCTCCAAATAAACTCAAATTTCTTCCCAAAAAATAAACTATAATTTTAACAAATCAACAACCATTAGATTCGTCTTATCAAGATCTGTCCAATTATTTATTTACTTTTAAAAGCTAAATTATTTTCATTTATGTAACAAAATTTAGCAGAAATTCAAGGCCAAGATAGAACTCATCACACTTCACCAATAGGATATTTAAATACAATGACGTATCCTAGGTAAATTCGTGGACATAACACTTTAGATATTCCAAGTAAAATAAGAATTATCAGAAAGAAAAAAAAATAAAATGCAATATGGACAATAAGATTTTATCATGGAATAACCTATGAATAAGAACATTCACAATAGACATTCAAAAATTCACTATATTCTTTTGAATACAACTAAAAAAAATTCTACCTCCACTCATTAGCTCTAAGTTTTATGATAAAAATAATCTTGTTCACTAAATCCTCTAAATCTCTCCAAAGACCTACTCCACACTACGCTAGTGAATTTGCATTTTTTCCATATTACGCTTCTCCCAAATGCTTTAGTTATGTGGCAACTGAATCATAACATCCAGCATACTTCAAATTCTATAGTCAAATATTGCCCTAATGTTAGGAGCATTTGGGCGATAAAGATCATTTTTGGCCCAATAAACAGGTTCATCAAATAAATTAAGTTTACAAAAATAGTTACATATCAAAATCAAAAATATATAATTATTGAAGTTATGATATCAAATAGAACAAAATCAGCCATATTTTATATTAGTATTTAATTCTAATCAAATGAGTGCAGGTCAACAGGATATCATACTGGAACATTGTTTCAATTAAGGAGCACAACAAACTTTGGTACTTCGTTTGATTTGGGATAAACCTAGATTACTAAACAAGATGTAGACTTATCCCAGCTTATCCAAACCTTACATCAACTTCCTATTCCTCTTACTATCCCTAATAACAGGAAAAAACCTTATACCAACACCCCCCCCCCTCCCAAATCACAACAAGGCCTTTGGAGCCTCTCCCAAGTAATGTCAAGCCTATAATGAAAAGCTCAGTTTTAATCACACAACAAGCACTTCTCTTCTCTCACATTGTGTTAACAATCATCAATTATACATGATTTTGACATCAATGATTGTTTTTTGCACTAGTGTTGACTCCATATGATAATGAAGACACATGTATGAGTGGTATGTCTATGTTATGAGGTGTCATATTTAAAAAGCCAATGCTCAAAAGTTCATCAATCTATTATAAATAGCATATTTACAACATTCAACTAGACAACCGAAATGCTAAAACAATTTCAACACCATGATTTTGGACAACTGACAAGATATTTTGATATGCTAAAAAAAATGCACACACTTAAACCATATGATCAAATTGCTATTTGGGTGATGAATATGACTAAAAATTCATTAAAAATGAAATAAGCACAGAAAAATGATGAAAGATATCAAAAGTACTAAAATAAAGATGACTACCTTGTGGTCACACGTTTTCAACCATAACAAGCAAATGAATACAGAGTTAGTAGTGCGATGGAGTTCAATTCAAGCCTACGACTTATGGCATGCAAGAGACAGTGGCCATCGGTCTGGAACAAAGATGGTCAATGGAGAATGTGGCCGCAGCTACCTGGAAGAGGAGGACGAGCGGGGACACAATAATCAAAGGCAAGGAGGGCAACTGGCAGTGGAGTGGCCACAAGGAGGATGATCGCTAATGTCTGAAATAGGTGGAAAAGGTGATCTTACCTTGGCTAACTTCGGTGGTAACAAGCAAGGTGCGTGAGTAGGATGGCGGCCCTCGGAAATGTGCTGTAAAGGCGGATGGCAGAGGACCTAGAGGCGTAAAGCAGCGGTCGGCTAAGGGATAATCCAGCAAAGGAGAGGTAGCGATGCCTCAAGGCCGCAGGAAAGACAGGACGCCGTGTTGGTTTAAGATTATGAAGGCGGCACGGTGGCGAAAAGACGCCGATAGACAGTTGGAAAACGAGGGGACGTCACCGCGAAGGTAAAAGACGGTGCCAGCGGTGGCTGTAAAACTGTGACGCGGCAACGGATTGGGACGAGGGCATTACCGAAGTACCCTGGGCGGAGCGGAAGGCTGACAAGGAGCTAGGTGGGCTCCGAACCAGGAAGCAGGGGAGTTTAGGGTATAACGGGATTTAGTGCGGTGCGGGAAGGGAAAGAACATCAGCGCGTTTTCTTGAAATTATTTTTTAATCCTATATGTCCATTTACGTTAGAGTTCGTCGATGGACGATGGAATTAATTAAAATGAAATATATATATATATATATATATATATTTTTTTTTTTTTTTTTTTGAAAGGATATATCATTATATCATAAGTGACAACGTCATACATGTTTTATAGTAAAATCTTCAAGGGGATCAAACAAAAAATCAGACAGCATAAGTTTGAGGAGAGGCTGGGGAAGAGATCCCCCAGGAACCCAAACAAACTCATGAAGACAAGCATCACGAACAACCCAGTCAGTCGGCCCGTTCTCCTCCCTGAGGATGTGAGAAAACCGGAGAGCCTCCATATCCCTAACATACTGAAGAATAATAGCTAAAACGCCCTCCCCATTGGGGTTGTTAACCATATCCCGGGCCACCTGAAGTGCCATCATCGAATCAGACTGGATCTCCACGGCGCGATACTGGGGAAGGGATCCCCTAAGAAGGTCGAATGCCAAAAGAATGGCCTGGACCTCCATCATGTCAGCTGCCATTGAGAACATCCTCTTGCCCGCCACCATAAAAGGTCTACCTAAGCAATCTCTCACAACAACACCAAGTCCAACTATGGAGTCGCCAACCACCGCATCACAATTGACTTTAATCCATCTTATTGGGGGGGGAAGCCAACCATGCGTAACAAGCAAATCCGAAGACCTGTCAGGATTCCCGCTGGACAGAGATGAATAGACGAGATGCCTCCTGAGAGCCGTGCTTACCTCGAACCTGATCGTCTGTGATAACGAGCAGGGTGTGGGCACGTTGCAGTTGTGTTTGAACACATTTCTCCTCAACCATATGTAGTACATAGTAGCGGAAAGCATTGCCAACCCCGACACAGCGCCGCGCAGCAGGAGACCCCATAAGCCAAAAAAATATGTCCAAAATTCTGAAACCGGACGCCGCGCCTGTGGGCCAGCCTAGCTCCAGCAGCACCTGCCGTGCATGGCTGGCAGCCCACATATCACGGGCACGCGGGCAGTCCCACAGCGCGTGCTGTAGGGACTCCGCCTCCGTGCAGCCAAAGGAACACAAGGAATCCCGGCCGATTCCCCGGCGAGCCATCCACGTCGCCGTAGGCAGAAAATCGCCGGCAGCCCGCCAAAGGAAAACCCGGACCCTCGGCAGCACCTTTAATTTCCAGATTCTCCCCATGATCTCATCAGGGTGCCGGCCACCACCCCTTGCGGAAGACCACTCGCTGCACTTGATATGCGCGTAGATCCGGCCGCTATGAGCCTTTGCCATCTCGGTGTGCGTTTGGAGCAAGATGTCCTGGACAGAATCCCGAGCGCACGGAAGATGCAAAATTCTGTCAATGAGGTCCTCGCCCGCCCAGTTGGAGATCGCCTCGCCATCCCAGCCGCCGTCGGCCCTGATGCATTCGGCAACACTTTCAGGCCAACGGACGAGCATATTAATGAACGTAGGCCAGCAGCTAATAGGGAGGACGCCGAGCCAATTATCCTCTGCAAACCTCACCCTCCGGGGTGCCTTCATCAGCGAGTCGTTGAACCCATACTTCCTCCTCATGATGTCTCCCCATAAGCTCGCATCACGACCGAGGATATGCATATAGCTCCCCATTTGCAAGGCCTGGTGCCAAATTCGAAGATCCCGAAGACCAAGCCCTCCGGCCGCCCTCGGCATAGTCACACAGTCCCAAGACGCGTAATGCAGCGCCTGCGCATTACTCGAGCCACCCCAAAGGAATTGTCTTATGCGTCGTTCAATGTCAGCAATAATCCCCGCCGGCACCATACAGTGCCGCAAGATGTGGTTGGGGATGACGCACAAAACAAAGAACGCCAGCGCTACCCTGCCCGCAAGCGACAACACCCGGGCGCGCCGGCTAATCACCGTGGTGTCGATCCTTTGGACGAGGAGACTCAAATCATGTTTGGTCAAACGCCGCTCAGTAATTGGAACCCCCAGATACGTCAGGGTCCGACCAAGCTCCATGCCAAGCTTCCGAGAAATGAGGTGAGACTTCTTCTTACTGAATTTCTCGCTGAAGTAAACGTTGGACTTGGAGAAATTAACCTTCAAGCCAGCGATGTCACCGAAGGCCTGCAGAATGCGACGAACGGAGCTCGTAGCCTCCCTTGATGTAGGAGCAAACACCAACACGTCATCAGCAAACAAGAGGTGGGAAACCCGTGGCGCGTGCATCCCCGGTCTAAACCCAAGCAACTGCCGGGATTCATATTCCCGCATCAGGCACGACGGATACTCCATGGCCATAACAAAGAGGAAAGGGGAAAGTGGGCAGCCTTGCCGGAGGCCCCGACGCGCCGTCACCCAAGGAAGCCACGTTCCATTAATAAGAATAGCAAACCTTGGACCAGAAATACACGATGTGATCCACTCGCACCAAATAGCAGGGAAACGCATTGCCTTCATAACCTCGAGCAGAAAGTCCCATCGAGCCCTATCATAGGCCTGCTCCATGTCGACTTTCACTGCCATGAGGCCGGAGGCAGCAGTACAGGAGCGCATCCTCGCTGCCATTTCCTGGGCTATGTTAATGTTATCCGAGATGCTCCTCCGGGGACAAAAGTGACCTGTTCCTGCGAAATAAGACTAGGCAGCAGCGTTTTCAATCTGCCAACAAGAATTCGAGCCACCAATTTATAGATTGTATTGCATAAGCTGATCGGCCGGAAATGCTTCGACCGGCAAGCGCCCTGTTTCTTCGGAATAAGGACTACAAGGGTGTCCTTCCAGTCCTCCGACCATCTGTGCTCCTCGAAGAAAGCAAAAACAGCATTAATAATATCCCGCTGCGTAATGTTCCAATAACCATTAACGAAGTCCATTGTGATTCTGTCAATTCCCGGGGTGCGATTCCTTTTGATACCCCTCATAGCCACCAAGATTTCGTCTTCCGTAACCCTGCGGCAAAGGTTAGAACCCAACTCATCGCTAATGGATCCTGAAAGCGAGGTAATAAGGGGCAGGGGCGTCTGGTTGCCATCGCTCCATTTTCGTTCGAAATAGGCGAGGACAAGACGCCTAATGCTGTTGGGAGAGTCCACAATGTTGCCGTCATCATCCCTCAAGTAGGTAATGCGATTCTCCCTTTTCCGAGCCGAGGCAGCAATGTGGAAGAACTTCGAGTTGCAATCACCAAGCTTCGCCCAGTGCACCTTGGCGGGCTGCAACCACCACTGCTCTTCATGGGCACATCCCCGGTGAAAGGCAGCAACCATATTCCCAAGCTGCTTGTGGTCCTCCTCCAACAGACCCTCGCTAGACTCCCTCTTCTGAAGCTCGTCGATGTCCCGTTCCAACTCCCTGTTTCGATCTATAATATTCCCCACCTCCTCACGGCTCCATTTGCGCAGCGCCATCAGCGCGCGCTTAAATTTCGTCATCACAATCTCCATACTGTCACCTTTAGCATTCCTCCTCCAAGCCTTTTTCCACCACCTGGAAAGATTGAGGGAAATCCAGCCACACGCTGTCGAATAGGGACCTGCCGGATTGCTGCCAATGATCCCCACCTCCCACCTTAATCAGCAGTGGACAGTGATCCGAACCTAGCCTACTAAGGTGATGAACTGAACATCCAGGAAATACGAGCAACCCAGCTGAGTTCATAAGAGCTCGGTCCAGTCGCTCGAGGATGCGCGCACCCCCCTGCTTCCTGTTGCTCCAAGTGAACCTATTGCCGGAGAAGCCCAAATCAACAAGTTGGAGCTCCTGCATAAGGTCCGCGAAGTCTTGCTGATCCCTACCATAGATGAAACGCCGCCCACCACACTTTTCCTCTGGTGCCAAGACTAAATTAAAATCTCCAGCAACGAGAAGAGGTTCGTCGCCACTGCAGGAGTTCCGGATAGCATCCCAAGTGGCCCAGCGCATATGGTGATGTTTGGGGCCATAAACAAAGAAGCAAGTAATCATGCCGTCAGGTAGCATTTTGACTATGCAAGCCATTGCATGAGACGAAGCCGCAGTTACCTTAAGGTCCATTCCCATCCTCCACAGAATAACAAAGCCCGTCGACAAGCCCTCCGAGGGGTAGGCCTCAAACTCCCAGCCTTTCCCCAGGAGCCAATCTGCATCTTGTCTAGAAAACGACCACGTTTTAGTCTCCATTAACGCCACTACAGTGACATTCCGCTCACGGGCCAACCTGCGCAAATAGCCCCTGGACTTCTTCTTCTTGACGCCCCTTAGATTCCATACTATGACATTCATAAATGATAATGTCGTTAGAACAATAATCAGTAACCGTGCATCTGCACCTCCCCGAACCTCCACCATCACCACCTGTGATGGCCGCTGCGCCCTACGAAGTGTAGCCATGGCCCGCCCTCTTAAGCCGTGCTGCTGCCCAGACTCGTGGGTGTGTCCTTCTCTCGAGCTGCCATAGACACGGGTAACTTTCCCCTATCTCCGCCCCCACGGGCCAACCGCTGCGCACCTTCCGCCATCGGGCCCTGGTCTTCCGTGCACTCCAACTGTTGAGCGCGGCTCCTAGATGGTGAACCCCGTCTGGGTCTACTCCTCCCGAGTTCCCTCGAGGTACGGCTGGCCCCTCTGGGCGAGCCGGCGTGCACCCACCCTCGAGTTCGTTTGACGTCTTTCGTGGGGCCATGGCTAGCCGTGGCCGCCGGGCCACTCAAAGCCATCGCACCCGTTTTCCTCCGTCTATGTTGAACTAGCATCCAAGGCCCTAATCCATGTGCCTCTTCCGTTACCTCAGGATGGTCCTCTCCTCCTTCCCTCTGGCCCCTGTTCCCGCTTGTTTCAGAACGTTCGCCATCACCAGGTTGAGTCACCACCTTCGACAGCTGCCCTTTGCATTGGCTGGCTAAAGGACCCACATGACCGCACGAGAAGCAAATCCTCGGCAGCTCCTCATATTCGAAACTTTGGTAGATTCTCCCATAGTCCCCATTGAGCCAAACGCCTGGCTTTAAGGGTTTGGAGAGGTCCGTTCGTACGCAGACCTGAGCATAGGACGATCTCTCAATTGCCGCCGTCCACCTATCAAGAAGGAATGGATCTCCTATAGCCTTCGCAATGCGCAAAATATTATCCACATCCCAGTAAATCAGGGGCAAGCCAGGGAATCACACCCAGATCGACGCACATCGCGTGGGAGTCGCCAGGATTGAACTTATGCGACCAGGCATCCAGACCCATAGCTTGGCCCGCGATTTGCCACGACCCCCCAAGCCACACATCATTTTGTTCCTCCATAGATTTGAAATGCAAGCAAAAGCAGTTCGAAGACAGATCAAGCACTTTGAAATTTTTGTGGTGGCCCCAGCGTTTGAGCAGCACCCTAGCGATGATCGGGAAAGGTAGCGTGTTCCCATAAATTGGGTCGAATTTGTGAAAATCTATTCGCTGTTGACAAGCTTCAGAAGAGACGTGGACCTCACCGTCCTCAGCAATGTCAGGAATGGCCGCGGCACGTTCCTTGACATCAATATTTGCTGGGCGCATGAAGGAATTCACCATGTTACCATTCTGATTATTGCGAGCTGTCAAAACCTCTCTAAAGCTGGCCTTGGCTGGCAAATTCTCCGTAGCCCTCTGCATCACCGCATCTCCGATAAATTTGTTCGCCTCCGCTTCCACATCTCTCGTCACAGTGTCCTCGGCCTCCAGTATGGCGTCTTTCCCTAAGAAGCCTCTAGCCTCCAAATTGATAGGAGGTGGGGGTCCCCCGTCAGATGGCATTCCTCCTTAGACGATGAAGAAAAGCATTCCCGCACTGGGGAGTTGCTCGCGGTAGTCCTTGCACGCCGGCTGCTCCTCCATAGCGTGCTTCCCGCCATCGAACGATAGATTAGGGCTGCAGGGTCCGTGGCGCCACCTCGGGGACGAAAGGTCTAATGCACCACAAGAGCCTGAGCCAATCAATCCTGTCCCAGCGCACCCCACGTGAACCAGAATTCAAATTCAAACACCAACCCGGTCCACGCACGAACGGTCGAACACCCCACGTGCCACTCACACGTTGGCCGACAATCGCTGACTGTTGATCGTTGACCACCTCTGCATCTGAACAGCTCACCTCCACTCCCAGCCACGCGGTGTCGCCGGTCCCGCAGGCCCACCGCGCGGCACCACAGTCTCCTCCTCCGGTAGCGTCACAAGGTTGGACGCTGCGCCCGAGTAAACCTCGCCTTCCAACACCACCCCACACCAGACGAGCCTCGGCCACTAGTCGGCACGTCCCCGCTCCTCCGCCGTCACTCCTCAGTCGTCGTTGCTCCCCCGCCGTCGCTCCTCAGTCGCCGTCACTCCTCCCATCCGAGAACTGAGAAGTGGCCGTACCTAGTTCTCAATTTTGAATATTGTATCTTGAAATACCACTTGACAACCAAAAATGGAATATATTTAGACAATTTACAATAAAAAGAAAAATTATTGTAACGTCTATATGAATTACAGAGAGGGCAATATTTAAATATGTCTAACAAAAGCAAAAAATATTTAAATTATTTAGCGCTAAAATTAAGAAATTTAAGTACTTTTATACATAATGTAGGAACATATAACGGGCTTAAAGCACAATCAAGCATGACACATGGATTAACTATTCAAAGCTAGTAATTATTAGTTATATTGCTTAATACATCGATCATAACATTGCCCTTACTTGAATGGTGATACAAATCATAATGTTTGTCATATTCATTGTTTCAAATTTAATTTCTTTTTATGTTTTATTATCAATAAATACCTAACACTTTATCCTATATAAATAATATTCTAAAATATTAAATATAAATATTATGATAATAATATAATATCTTAAGTATTTTTATTTATAAATATTCATAAAAATTAAAAATCATCATTAAATTTTTTTTCTTTTGGTTTAAAATTACCTTCACTTATTTTAATATAAAAATTTATGATACATATATATATATATTATAAATGTTTACAAATACTTTTTTCTTATTTTAAAAATAATAAAACCTTTTATTTTATAGTGAAATAAATTTTATATTACTCGAAACCATTATTGTCTTTAAATCAAGAAAAAAGTAGCAAATATTATTTCATCATTGGAGCATAATTTTTTGTAATAGAATAAAATAAGTACCAATGTATTTCGTAAAATAAATTAGTTATGACAATAGTTTAATCTGATAAATAAAACCTACTGTATTATATATAAAAATTTTTAAAATATAAAATAGAAAGTTAAGTTATCTGTTTTAAAAATTTTTCTTTAGAGTCATGTGACATCTCAATCTCGCTATCTCAATATAATTATCTTATTATGTTTTCATACTTTGACTCAAGTGGGTTTTATTTTTCACGTATAAAGTCTTTCTTTATGATCAATTTATCTATACTAAAGTTAATCCTACTTTATTATGCCTAATCTTAAAGTTTATTTTCATAATATGTTTTATTCATTCTATGCTTAATCATAAATATGAAATTAAGGTTAAATAATAATCAATTTTTACAATTCCCAATATAAAAGTAAATTAGGCTATGGGATATAAAATTAAATTTTTAACATTCAAGGTCTTTTTATTCAAACATTTTGCTCATAATTTTACAATCACTAAAGACGAATCATAAATGAATCTACACAAAAATAATTAAATTAAGCTAAAAATCAAAATTTTGATAATTCATCAATTTGACCTCTAAAATTAGAAATCTTACATGACAAATCATAATATTTATATTCATATGAGATTGATTGTGTAACATAATTATAATTATGTAGCTGACTCTCAATCTTTTTTGGATTTAATGTCATGTTGTCTTCTTTTTGCCTTTTTTTTAACTACCTTTTTGAATAAAATTGTCATTATCATTTCAAAGACATTTGCAAACTTGAATTAAAAATTGATTTAAAAACATAATGAAAGCATTTTTAAAATCTTTACATTTGTTAAAAAAAATTAGTGAAATATTTAATAAGCTTTAACATAATTTAAACCAAATTGTTCAAAACATGGTAATGAAAAATATAAACATATCTAAACCAAGTTTAGTAAGAACAAACATATCCAAACTAAGCAAGTGAATGTCCAATGATGCAACATTTGATACAACTAATAATAAAAGTAAAATAATATCTAAAGAAAGTACTCTTGAAGTTGTCTTATTACTTCCCCATAATCTCATGTTGGTCTCATATTGATATAAAAATATAAGATCAAAAGTAAGCTAAACTAAACATCATTAGTTTAATGACAAAATCATATATAAATATATAAATCAATACAACTTAAGGTCATGCAAGATATTGAGTTAATTTTAGGGTTTTTATAATATAATATGTCATGTGAATAACAATGTAAATAAAATATTAATTTCTATATAAAAATTTCATATTTTAGTTTTTATCTTGAAATTGGTTTACAGCATAGTCTACTTTTCAGAACTTAAAACTCAAAATAAATATTGTGATCAAATAGCTCTTTTGCATAAATAAACAACACATCATTTTGAAATATTATATATCACTTTAAATAATTAATAATCCTTTAATTTTTTTAATCTTATCTTCCTATTACTAAAATTATTACTATTGCCTAATTTTTATTTTTATTTTCTTTTCAATTACTCAGGCATTAACCAATTCTTTTTCTTTTTCCTTTATTGATCATCATCACAAAATTCACATTTCTTTATAACATGTTATATTTAATCATTTAATATAGAATGATGACAATTACACATTGAGTCAATGATAACAAATAACATATTGAATCAATCGATGCATATATCATTATGAGTCATAGGGTGGCGATCAACTCGTCATATCTAAGTTTAAATTTAATATCTCAATTTTAGTCTAATTAAACTCTAAATTCTTTTACACTTTGAGTTTTAAATAAACAAAAACTCTTTTATAATTTATCTATTATTTTATATATGCAAATAATTATTTAATGCATACATCATCAATTTAATACATACATCATCAATAACAATCTCATGTAATCATATATTCCAACTATACACCACTACACATGTTGACGTAGTTTTATATTCAGATTCACAAGATTCATAGCCATTTATTACAAATATCCATCCACATACATGTATATAATTCAAAATGATACAAATTAAAAATTAAATTTATTTGCAAGCCTTTTACAATAACAATTCTTTCTAACATGTCTTTGTATGATATGTTCATCGATGCACAATGCTTTTGTGCATCTGAAAAGTTAGTGCTAAAACTAACTAAGCTAACCACTACATGCACAACTAGTTACACCAAACTATAAATACATGTAAAATAAATAAATATTTGGTCAAGTTGCATGTGGGGTCTAAAACACATTATTAACAAAAAAATAAACTAAAGTCTCACTGAAGCTTGTTATATAACATGAAAGATAAGATATGATAAGGCCATGTCATAATCATAAAAGAAATAACCACATAAATGTAATGTTTTAAACTTTTTTTACTTCTTTTATTGATGTGGTATTATATATCATCGTTTTCACTTAACTAAATAAATCTTATGAAAATCGTGTTATTGCTCTGGCTCTCTCCTAAAGTAATCGGTTAGTATGATCTTTTTACTTTACTTAGTTACAATAAAATCTTATTTATTAATTATTTATTATATATTTTTATGCATAAGATACTCAATCTTTTAATATTAGTTAGTATTACTCATTAATAATTTCTTTTGTAATAAATCTTAATCATGCAACTCATTGTCTACTAGAAATTATCACAGTAGCAAATCTTGATCAAGTGACAAATTAGCCACTATCCACCAATATAATGACAAATCTTGATTATGCAACACACTGGTAGTTTGGCACAATCACTGTGACAAATCTCAATCATGTTATACACTAACCATTGTCATTATCATAATAATATATCCAAATCATAAGATATATTGGTCATTAATTACAAAAACACGTCTTAATTATAAGACTCATTGGTCACTAAAACTATTTCAAGTGACATTTTCAATACTTTATATCACATGAATAGGTTTCATAAATCACAATTCTTGGAACAACACGATTTCACAACATAATAAAGTGATGCAAATAAAGTAAACTATATTAAATGCTCTAGCTTTATGCGAAATCAAACATGTGATAAAGCATTACAATACCAAAACGATCAATCATCCTTAAGATTTCATGTAAAATATTTTCTTAAGTAGTCATTTCTTTAATTCACAATACTCATCAAAGATCAAGCATAAGTACAAAAAATAGTTTATACAAGCATCCTAAATTTTTTAAGAATAATATTATATGAGACTTTTATCTTACAAATATCATGTATCACATCATATACATATCAAGCAAGATTTGCTTTAAGCTTTCGATTTTGTCTTTATCATATACCTAACTATTTTAGATTCTTTTCAAATGTTTGGAAGCACTTTATTTCTCTCCTTTTTTTACTTTATCAAACTTGGACAAACTATTGCATTAGCTTTTCTTGAAAAAAATCTTCCTATGCTTGGCCTCACTTGCTTTTTAGCTTACTAATCTTCCTTGCATTCCTAACCGTTTAGCTTACTCCAAGGATTGCATCCCATTGATTTAATGCCTCTCCACCTCTATTTTAAACTTAAATACACTGCTTTTTGTCTGAGTCATTCCTACATCTATTAAGGTTTTAAAATCCTTTTAGTTTCTTTGTGTTGTATTTATATGGCTCATAACTTCATATCATACCATGCTTATATTTGTTGTAGTTTTGCATTATTTTTTCGTATTATACTTATATGGTTTCATTATCATACTTATATTATATATATACTTCTTGCATCATAAATTAGTGATTTTTCATGCGACACTATTCTTCATCTAATTATATTTATATTATTGTACTTCTTGTACTATATCATTTTTTATACATTATTTAACCTTTAGACTTAGTTAAGTCATGATTCTCATTTTATAATACTTATATGATATCTATTTCATGTGTACAATACAATATTGTATTATTATCTAGTTAGATGTTTTAAAAATATTAAAATTATAAAAAATCATATAAAAATTCTAAATATACTAAACTCAAAATATCTCAAGTTACAAATATAAGATGTTAAATCTACAAAAAGATTAGCAGAGGTAATTATATTACAAGTGATTAAAGAAAGAAGAGTATCATATTAACAAAAACATCATTGAGGATGCTCTTGGTAGAAATCAAAAGCAAGCTATTCTTTTATATTAAATTTGAGAAGGAGAGACTTGTCAAGCTTAGAGAAGAATAAGAAGCTTGAAACTGTTAAGGTATTATTAATTTTTAACATATTCTTTTTTGAAAAATAATGATTTCTATGAACTTTCTTAAGTTATATTTTTATCTTTTAATAGAAGAAGAGGAAAGATAAAATTGAGAGAAAGGTAATAGATAGAAAGACAAAGACAAAGAAACCTTAAATTAAAGGTGAAGTGAAAATTAGTGTGGGAATCTTACAAAAGAGGATGAATTGTGGTCTTAGAAGTAATTTTCGTTATTTTTAACATATTTATTTCTTAAAATAATTTTATATTTATAAAAAAACTTGATTATATATATATATATATTATTTTTAATATGGCAAAGAAAAATAAATATAAAAACAAAAATAAGACACAAATTTTATGTTGCTTGACTAGAATTAGAACCTATGTCTACCCCCGACCGAGGTTACGAAAAATATTATTAACAAAATATCATAACTTTAGGTTTTTTCTTATGATTCATCTCCACCTTACTAGCTTTAACGAGTCCAACTAAAACTTAGGCTTTTGCTAACTCAACCCCAACTCGGTTTTTACGAGATCAAACTGAATTCAAGTTTTTGCAAATGCTGGGCTACCTAACCTAAGAGAAAAATAAAAATACAGTAAAACAATAAAATTTTGATAAGTCTATACAACTTTATATATTTGTTAATTCATGAAACAATACACAATAAGCTTAAATTTAAGAAGAGAAATGATAATTTTAAAAATTAGATATGCAATACTTAATAGAAAAACTTGACAATTTTGAGAAGAAGTTATAGTTGCTGCCAGTAAAATTTATGCCAGTAGAATATGAATCAATACTTTATTGAGATTTAAAATATTGATTAATGTTCATTAGTTATTCTATTTAAAATGGTTAGGTATTTATATAAAAAGTTTTTATTATAGCCATTAAAAAATGTAGAAAACTATTTGAAGCTACAACCATACAGCTTTAATAAACATGTTAAAATATTTTTTCAAAACTTTTAACACAACAATTAAATAATTAGTTGTTAGGAGAGTTGAACAAGGGCCATTGGATTTAATCGAAGGCGATACAAACTATTAGCTCTAACATTGAATAAATGAATAAGTTATGGATGGTTCGATCAAGACAAATTTGATCTTGGACATCTCATAATGTAGAATTAAATCTCGATCATTTGATTTAACAATAGTAAAATTAGGATTATATCAAGATTGTAGGATTCAAACAAGAGATATCTAGGCTGTCAAATCAATGATAGATTATGTCAAATAGGTGAAACAAAAATAGTCATCCGAGACGAGATCACGACCGTCACGTTGATTGATTAGTTATAGCAAAGGAAGCAATAATAGTTCGATTGGTTTATCAAATGGATAGTTACATCGATCAAATCATTGCTTATAGACAGAGACGATCTCTACTGTAAGATCGCGAGTACACATAGTTGCTCGGTGTCGAGCGCAGCCGATTTTGGATGCAGGAAGATACAAAAAGGATTGAGTCCTCATTATAAGAAAAGATAAGAATTTGGACTTTATAATTATACACTTGAAGGTATTATGCATAGACAAAATAGGGTTAGGTCCCCACTTGTGCCCCCATACATCTAAGTTCAAGTGTTGGCTAGCTTTATGTAATGCCTTATCCTAAGGATTCACTATGAGCCCGAAATAGGTTTGACCTGATTTTCTTGACCTAAGGTTTACAAGTGCTTACCTAGTCAAGCTTGCCTAACCCAAGAACTTTGGACTTGGGCACAAGCTGAGATGTGAAAAAAAATATTTTAATTATTAAAATTTAATAGAATTAATTTTTTTTAATTTAATCAAAGTTTGGCAAACAAACTAACATGAAATTTTACAAGCATAGAGTTTAACTAAGAAAAGAATTGTTGATTCAAATGTAAAATCCTATTCATTTGTTAAATCAAGTAGATTATCAAACAATTTGATGCTCAAATATGATTTGAGATTGATATGAAATGAGAGCAGCTTTAAAATCAACAAGTTAACATTTTATTAAAAAAGCTTATCAAAGCTTAGTGTGCATGTCTTCAGTTCTTGAAATTATTGAACACTCTAAAGTACTTTAAAGACCACTAATCCACCATTTTCTAAGATGCATAACTTGTTCATTAAAAACTAAACTTGATTTATACTAAACAAATATATTAAAATAATATATTGAAAATTTAAAACTTCACTCATCAAAAATAAATGTGACTTAACAGAAAGAAATGAAAGGATACAAAAGGAAGTTGTCTTAAACCTTGTTTTTCTTGTGTTGAAATGCATTTTCAAGTGTTATTTTGCTACAGTTGAGTTGTTATTATGTAAAATATGATTTCATGATAACTACGATGGTTAATATAAATGACTATTCGAGTATTATTGTTTTATATATGGTTGCAATGATTTTAGTTTTTTCATGGCTATTAAACAAATGATGGTTATTCAATCTGCTATGTGTATAGTTCTCTTCTACATCAACATGAAAGTTTTGTTTTTGATAATGAAGCTGTGATTAGGATGCTCTAAAATGCATGAGTTTAGGTTAATATTCAAATCCATTCATATGTAACATTTAATTGTGTTATACTTATGGAGAAAATTAAGAATAATCGTGTTTACCAAATTAACAACTTTGATGCATGGATTAATTTGGTTAATTTTAAATCAATTACATGATATTAATTACACCATTATATTGTTTGAAAATTACTTAAACTAATTGGATTAAGCTCATGGCTTGTAGTTAATCCGAGTTGATTTGTGTCATTTTAACTATTTTAATATGTGGTAAATGAAAATTATATCATGTAATATTGATTACAATAGAGAGGATGAACTTTAATCAACCTAATTAGCACTAGTATGTTACCAACTTAGCCATGAAATCTTATTTTGGATGATCATTAGAAAATGCATATGTCGTTACATTATGCCCACATGAGATAAGTACAGAGTCAATGTGCACAATACGACAACAACATCAAAGTTTTTTTAACTAAAGAGTTTGGCAAGGAACTCAATCGATTGATCACTATAGTTAACACAAATAGCATTGGGTTGTATTGAAAGTAAATAAAGTAAAAAAGTTTGCTTTTTATAATATAAAAAAATTGAAATACACATACACATTAATTAAGACTAAAATGAAGTTGTATGGATGTGAATACAAATATTGCTTCATCCTTGTAGCTTTAGTAAAAAATTTGCCTTGTATAATATAAATGAAGTAAAAAAAGTTTTGAAATAGACAAATCATATATTAATGTAACAACCCTCATTTTATAACTAGAATATTCTAAAATTTCAAGACAAAATATCTATAAAGAAGGAAGATTGTAACATCCCTCAATTTTCAATCTAGAAGAATATTAAACCCTACAAAAATATTAACATAATAATAAATTAATAAAGAGTGTTATAAACTCATATTTAGTCAAAGCATTATTTGAGCATATTAATAAAAAGAACTTTCTGAGGCAAACAAAATGATGTTAAATTTATAAATTTTGGATATCTAGAGGATTTTTTTATAAAATTTTTAAAAAATATAAGTATAATTGTAATTATCAAAAAAATTCTAATAATAGATTTATAATTTTAAAAATTTTAACTTAAGTCAAATTTGTTTAGTGAATGATAGATTTAGAAATGTTGATAGATTTGATTAGTAAATGATAGATTTGTAAATATTGATATGTCAAATGTGCTAAGGTAAATTTATAATTTTTAAAATTTTAGCTCAAGTAAAAAAATTTTTGCTGAAGATATATTTGTAAATAATAGAATCTAATATGATGATAACATAAATTTAATGAATTAGGGTTTCTAAAAGTTGTTTCAAATCATTTGGCATGACAACATAAATGCTTTTTGGTAGTTATTATTAGAAGTTAGACACGTGTAAGCTCATTGTCAAAATTTTGACTTTTGTAGATATTTTTTAAAAAATAACAAAAATATAAATATCAAATAATTAGCTATCATATTATAAAATATCAATTCTTTTCCCATGCATAGGTGTTTTTTGAGTGAGCAAAACCAAGCGATATTGATGCGGACATCAAAGCTTGGCGTTGCACGAACAACAGGGAAACAATTTTTATTTTCAAAATATTTCTTGAAATATTATGAGGTAAAAAATGATGCAGTGACGTACGTGCCGAAACATGGATTCCGGAACATCTTTCGGAATCGAATTCGGAGTTCAAACGGACTCCCAGGAGCCAAAACAGTGCGAAAAACACTTTTCCTGCCGCCGCCTACGGCTGCCGCCTGCCGCGCCGTCCGCCGCCGGAGCCGCCGCCGAACTAGACCCGGGTTCGACCGACGAGCCAGACCCGCGCCCGAGTCCCGCCCGGGCTCGTCAACCCACACCAACCCGCCAACCCGCGCCGACCCGCACCAACCCGCGCCCACCAGCGCCAACCCACGCCGACCCGCGCCAACCCGCGCCGACCCGCACCAACCCGCGCCGACCCGCGCCCGCGCCCACCAGCGCCAACCCACGCCGACCCGCGCCAACCCGCGCCGAGCCGCGCCGCCGCCGCAGCCGTCGCCGCGCCTCCAGCCGTTTGAAATTAGGAGTCTTTTTGTATTCCCATGAATGAACTTAATTTTCATTATTTTTAGGTGACTTTTGGTTTACCCATGTGTCCTTTAGTATTCCTATGTTATGAGTCAAATGTCTTTTGTACCTTTATGGATTCCTATATAAGGGGAAGTCCTCTTCTGTTGTAAAAAAGGATTGAATAGTTAATGCAAGCTTTTGAGTTTGTTTGCTTCCATTCTGAGCGTGAGTGCTCTGAGTGTCTTTGGCGTGCCGACTCGTCAAAGCTCTGATACTGGGAGGAGGGACGTGAGGTCCAAGTGGTGAGACGCCACTCCAGTTTTGGCGTGCTGATTCGCTGAAGCTCTGGTACTGGGAGGAGGGGTGCGAGGCCCAAGTGGTGAGATGCCACACCAGTAAGTTATCCCCGACACTGGTTCTACTATCCATCTTCCTATCCCTCCACCAAAATCCCAAAATCTAAAGCTTTTACCATTTCCCTTTCCTTTTCTATCTACACACACAATCCCGCATCTTTTCGTGTCGCCATACCCCCTTTTTGTCCTACATCAGATATCGTCTCTATCGAGCTCGCTTTAAACTCATAAACACATTATCATCATGCTTCAACCAAATGTGAAAAATTCCAATGTTAGATTCTAGCATTTTCTTCGAAGTGGAAGAAAGTTTCAATTTTACCATATTTTGTCGTGCGAGACTTGGGGTTCCATTGATAGGGGAAGGGGAAAGAGGATGGAGATGCTATTAACTTTGTGGAAGAAAGCACCAATCGTTGGGTTTGTTGAAAGAAGAAGAGAAGAGTGTTGTTTTCGTCATAGGTAAATGTCATACCAGTACAGCGACATACATTATATGATACAAGGAGCTTGGGTTGTGAGACATCTATAGAATTGTGAAGATATTGTATTAGAGGATTTTTTGAATCGTACTAATACGAAGAGCATTGTTATTGTTACACTTATGGTTTATTCATATAAAATGATATATGTATCATATTATGCGATTGATTTGAGTTTAATAATAGATCGTACAACATAACGTCTTTGTGATATCAGTATGATCAATAAATAATGATAGCATATATGTAAGAGAAATAAAAAATAAAATAAAACAAAATAAAATTATTGAGGTCATATAGTAAAATGTTATGGGTCATACTAGACGATCATAAGAAATATGCTATAACCAAAAAAAGATCATTTGGGATGCACAATACGATGCTATGGATCATATCGAACCATCTTAAGAAATATACTTAAAAAAAAGGATCATAAGGGGTCATACAATACAATATGGGGTTTAATATTATACGAAAATCTTACAAGACACAGATCAGATTAAACAAAAAAAATTGAGTAAAAGAGAAATTGAGAGAATCATATACGATGATAATATATCATATATACCAATTTGTAATAGAAAATGATTTATAGGTTAAATACACTATAAAATATTGAGATTATATTATATAATATACTTTAGACGATCACATGATACAATTTTAGTAGTTATATAAACATCTAAAATAAAAATATAAATAACATAAGAGATAATTTATAAGGATAAAATGACTTAAGAATTATGTTATTTCTAAGAAACTTATTGACCATTGTAGACACATTTTATTATAGGAATTTTAAAAGAAAAGACAATCAAATAAGGAATTGTTTTGTTTAACAAAGTAGATTAATTAGTAATCTATAATGTAATGTAATAGTATTACATTAATATTATATTTTATTATTATTTTTTTTAAATGGACATTTTATATATAGATAAATCATAAACCTATAAAGTAGTACACCAATAGTACTTTGATAGTATTTGTATTTTGTTATTATGGTTTTTTTAATAAATTGATTCTTATAGATAAATCTATAACCTATAATATAATAGATTATTCCAAGTTTTATTTTGGATTATAATCTTTTATGTTAGAAAATATTGATGTTTTATGGTTTAATATGATATCAATAATATTTTGCATTATTTATCACATGGTTCATTTGTTTTTTTTAAATGATAACATAAAGATAAAATAAAATATTTGTCAAAATGATATTAAAAAATATGACATGATTATTTGGTTATAGAGGAAAATAAAATGGAATACTTTATATAATAGAGCCAACATTTTAATGTTATCTAATATGATATCTTCTATGTGAAAATTATAAAACACTTCAATGTGGTTATGGTTAAGATATCCTTTGTACAAAAATCATTAGTATTTTGGTGGGTTAGGTCTATGATACCTTTTATGTGAAAATGATCGCTATTTCAATTTGATTATCATTATTTTAGCATGACTAGAGTTACAATACCATCTATGTGAAAGGCATCATCAAAATGATGATAAGGCCATGGCATCTTTTGTTTAATTTGAATAAAAACCAATAATTACATAAAACATTGGAAAATGAAATAAATAGAAAAACTAGCATTTATATTTCATATAGCTAACTTTTGGTACAATTTACATCTATCATAATTTGAACTCTATAAATGTGATTTATTATCATAGCTTACGACATATTTTATGTTATTAATCATACTGATTTGTTATTTTTGATATTTTTATTTTTTGTTACTTTATTAGATTTATCAATGAGATATATAAATTTTATTAGCACTTATATTATTAATCATATAACTACTACATCAATGTTTTAGGATTTTAATGGCATGAGAGAAAACAATCTTTTAAAATTTGAGAGTAGGTAGTGCGTGGTATAAATTAACTTATTGAAAATAAAATGGAACATTGATTTTAATTTGATATATATTGTTTTACAACATGTATCTAGATTATATTATGTTAATAATCATTTTATGGGGTTTAATTTTAGTTAGCACCAAAGATTTTGTCACTTTATTTGGTCTTTAAATAGGATTTATTATCCTTACTTGATATCTTAACTAAGAATCATATTTGATTTTTTTATTTGATTAGAAAGATGATGAGATAAATTCTTCACAATTGGCTTAATGTGTAATATGTCAACTTGAAAACTAGAGGACATGCAACTAAGTGTTATCTAATTATAAGAGCATATTGTATAGTTAATTTATCTGTATCATATGTGTAACAGCCTCAGTGTTTCATATGTTATTTTATTTTATTTGCTTAAATGAAAGAGCTCTGTGAGATGAATCCAACGATGTTTAATTTGTAATTTTCGGAGCTCTAATGAATAAATTATGAATTTTTGAAGATTTGAGATAAATTTGTAACGTAGATGATAGATCTGTAATTTTTAAATGTCGGCTTAGTTCAAATCCGATTGGCGGAGGATATATTTGCAAATATAAAATTTAGAGTGGGTTTTATGCAAAATGTGGTTCATGAACGTTCGATTTAGTCGGTTTTGGCCGCGGCAATAAAAGCCAACTCTACGCGTTTGAAACGCGTTTCTGCTAACACGGCGGCGAGACACGACGGCGAGGCACGGCGGCGAGGAATTTTCTTGATTTTTGGCACGCGACGACAACGGCCAACGAAGGTGAGAATTTTATTTGCTTTGTTGTTTTTATAAGTTTTTCGGGGAGCGGCGGTCAGTTGGCCGGCGAGAGACGCAAGAAATTTCGAAGTTCACTGGGAAATATTTCGGTTTCGCTGGAAGCAAGAGAGAGAGAGAGAGAGAGAGAGAGAGGGTGGCGTGAACCAGTCCAGGCTTTAGATCGGGTGACGCTGCTGAACGGAATGCCGAGTGCGCGCGGTCCAGCACGTCGAGTGCGCGGTCCAGCGCGCCGAGCACGCCAGGTGTAACAGCCCTAGTTTTCTCTTATTTGTATTTTTATATGCTTAAACGAAAGAGCTTTGTGAGACGAATCCAACGATGTTTAATTTGTAATTTTCGGAGCTCTAATGAATAAATTATGAATTTTTGAAGATTTGGGATAAATTTGTAACGTAGAGAATAGATCTGTAAATTTTAAATGTCGGCTTAGTTCAAATCCGATTGGCGGAGGATATATTTGCAAATAGAAAATTTTGAGGGGGTTTTCTGCAAACATGCGTTTCACTCGGTTTCGGCCGCGGCTATAAAAGCTGATTTTTGCGCGTTTGAAACAGCCGACTTTGTGCGTTTGAAACGCTTTTCTGCGAACACGGCGGCGAGGAACGGCGGTGAGGAATTTTCGTGATTTTCGGCACGCGACGACGACGGTCAACGAAGGTTAGAATTTTATTTGCTTTGTTGTTTTTATAAGCTTTTTGGGAAGCGGCGGTCAGTTGGCCGGCGAGAGACGCAAGAAATTTCTAGGTTCGCCGGCGAAATATTTTGGTTTCGCCGGACGCGAGAGAGAGAGAGGTGGCGGTGTGAACCGGTCCAGGCTTTGGACCAGGTTACGCTGCTGAACCGGATGCCGAGAGCACGCGCGGTCCAGCGCGCCGAGCACGCCCGGTCCAGCGCCGAGAGCACGCGCGGTCCAGCGCCGAGCGGGCGGTCCAGCGACGGCGTAAGAAATTTGGGAATTTAGAAAGCTGTTTGGAAAAGCTTTTAGAAAGTTTTTCTGCGCGGGCGGTTCAGCGACGGGCGCGGGCGGTCCAGCGCAGACCGTGGCCGGTCCAGCGTCTTTTGGGATTTATTTTGGGGTGTGTTTGGGAAAGCTTTTAGAAAGCGCTGTTTGGCTATAATTATTTTTGTATTTTATGGGCTTGTAGGACATTAAGAAGAATCAGAAGGGAGTAAGATGGGTGGTACAACAAATTCAGGTAGATAAATTCGTAACCTGTGATATAGCACAATAGTATTTATTTATATTTCGATACATGGTTTCTTATGGGCTGCATTACAGTTTTTCTTTACATGACTTTTATCTCATGGCTTGATATATGTTTTATGGTGTTATTTTCTAATTGAACTGAAAGCATAAAAGATGACAAAAAGGAAATTGAAACAAAAAGCATAATATGAGATAAAATATAATTGGTTGGACATATTGATATGGTTTTGGCATATTTATCACATGTGTGACATGGTTGGAAAATAAAAATGAAAATTGGATTCCTGGAGACATTATCCTCACCACTAGGCCTAGCGGATGAGATCGCAGGGTATCGATCTTCGGATCAGATATCTGCCTAGTGTGTATGTGTACCATGACCTCCGTATATATTGATGACACCAGGCCTAGCGGATGTGATCGCAGGGTATCAGTACTATACCTGCCTGGTGGCACTAGGCCTAGCGGATGAGATCGCAGGGTATCGGTCTTCGGATCAGATATCTGCCTAGTGTTATGTACTGGATGGATGCCGGCTGGATGGTCATTTGATATGATGATTGGATCCAGAGGATGATGATTCAAAGGGAATCGGGCCCAGTACGTATATAACATATAAAATAATGGAAATGGAAATTTGGTATACATGTTTATCTGGTTTACTTTTGATACTGCATGACATTTGATATGAAGGTATTCATATGGTTTATTTTTCACCGCTTATGAGATGGATTTTGTTTTATCATGTTTCACGGCTTGTCTTTTATATCTGGAGATTTATTTTACTTGGTTACATAATGGATTTATCTGCTGAGATATATATGTCTCATTAGTGCTTCATCATAGGTCATGTATCCACTACACTGAGAGCAGGGGATTATAATGGTACAGGAGAGGACTATACTCCTGACATGTGAGAGGGGATAGATTTTTGGTGGGAGTGGATTTGGTTTCATTTTGGTACTTTTTGGTACTTCAGTTTTGTGGTTTATTGTATATATATATACAGTTTAATATACACATGTTTTCATTTCAGTTCCATGGTTTGGATTTGGTTAAAATGTTTTAAAAATATATGAGATTGGTTAGAGGGTTAGAATTGTCTCACCGTCGGGTCCCCACCTAGGCATGGTTTGTCCTCACTCGAGATTATTTCTTATGCAGCATCCTTAATTTACTGTAGTTGGTAAGGTGGGTGCCTGACACCAGGTCTAGCGTTGAGCGGGCGGTCCAGCGACGGCGTAAGGAATTTGGGAATTTAGAAAACACAGTTTTAGAAAGCTGTTTGGAAAAGCTTTTAGAAAGAAATTTTTGGCTAATAAGCATATTTAAATTAATTATTTTTGTATTTTACGGGCTTGTAGGACATCAAGAAGAATCAGAAGTGAGTAAGACGGTTGGTACAGCAAATTCAGGTAGATAAATTTCCTAACCCTGTGATGTAGCACAGTATTATATGTTTTACATGGTTTTCTTACTATCACATGGTGTTTTAATTGTTGCATATGGTAAAGGAAACATGATGTTTTTGTAGTTACTTATGCATTGGTATGATAATTATAAAAAGAAGAAATAACATTGTATGATAATGAAATCAAAAGAAAGAAATAATATGTAAAGAAAGATCTTTGATATTGTATAATTGTTTGGAATTATGATTGGAAATGATAGTAAAAAATTGGATTCCCAGAGAACATTATCCTCACCACTAGGCTCAGCGTGTGAGATCGCAGAGTATCAATCTTCGGATCAGATATCTTCCTAGTGTTATGTGCTATGACTCCATGATGATTTACACCAGGCTCAGCGTATTGGATCGCAGGGTATGGTACCATACTTGCCTAGTGGCACTAGGCTCAGCATGTTGGATCGCAGGGTATCGATCTTCGGATCAGATATCTGTCTAGTGTTATGTGCTTGGTTGGATGCCGGCTAGAGGACAGTCATTGATGATTGGATCTAGAGGATAATGCGTCAAAGGGAATTGGGCCCGGTAATAACACAATATATAAGGAACTTGCATTTCTTTATGGTTTTCATTTGGCATTACCTTATATAGATGACATATGGTATGATTTTAGCTTGATGCATATGATTCATCTTTATTGTTTATGGTATTTTGTTATGCCTTTTTATTTACTTGGTTAACTATGTGGAATTATCTACTGAGATGTATAAAATCTCATTTAGTGCTTACATCACAGGTCATGAAACCATTGCATTGAGAGATGGAAATGGTACTGCTACAAAAGAACCCTTTTCACGAGATGTGTAAAACAAAGGGAGGGGTTGGTGTAATTATTATAAAAACATGTTTGTGTTTATATATATTGCGAATTTTGGAATGTGTGTTTGTCTTACCGTCAGGTCCCCACCTTTGATTTTTGGTTATTTGTCCTCACTTGATGTAACAGCTAAGAAAATTTATGATAATATTGTTATATAATGGTACTTGGTTAGGTGGGGGCTTGACAATACGCGAGACTCAACATATAACATATTAAATTATGACTTCAAGCAAGAGTAAATGATACAAGAATGTCTATGTTAGCTCAATAACACACACCCATTGGTATCACATTAGTCATATTCAAACTCAAAGTAATACCAAGCTGAATCTTATTTTAATTAGCCTTTTTTTATCAACCATAAAAGTTGTCTACTGTGCTTTATTTTTCTCACAATTTTCTTTTTATTTTTATTCTGTTTGTCTAAACATATTTTGTAATAAAAATATATCATCATCGATGTCAGTTCTTGTGCATGCTTCACTTACTATCGTTAGTTGTTTGCTTCACCTGACCATCTACAGCTTTTAGTTGTTGTTGCCTAGTTACCTAACATCACTTGGTCGTCTACAATCGCTAGGTCACCCACTTTTCCCAAACCGCCCACCATCGTCTAGTTGGTCGTCCCCTACCACCATTCGATTGTTGTCGACTACCATCATCCTTCTCGTCCACTACTCGTATCCTAATCGTTTCATCATTAACGTATGATAGTCATATTCCATTATTACATAATTTTTTCAATGTCATAATTTTTTATGTATTTTTATATTTTGTATTTAATATAGTTGACTCACTGAGTTAATGTCATGAAATTCTAAAAACTTTTTTAGATTTCTAAGCGATTTAGCTCCAAAATTATCTTTTCATATATATTTTGTATTTAATGTGTTGACTCATTGAGAGTTAAGGTCATAAAATTTTAAATATCTCTTTTATTTTAACTTTAAACTCTTAATGCTCTTTTTTCATGTTTATGATATTTTCAAATATGTATTTTTCTTTTTTTTTCATATATTGAGTCTCCTTCATCTATAAATAAGAGAGTCTCTCTCATTATAATATAGTTATTAATGAATAAATTTTTGTTTGTTTGTGTGCTTCCATTTTGTAAGAAAAGAGTATGACTTTAATTTTAATTGGAGAGATTCTAACTTTCCTCCCTTGTGAGAGATAAGAATTGAATATGTGAGACCTTCCACTATGAGAGCTAACAAATAAACAAATTTGTCGCCAATGCCAGAAAATCTTTGCTCACCTTTTTACTCTCTTGATCTAATCACCAAAAAGCCATCCTCTCCAAAGAGACTCTAAATCCTAGCCTACTATCTTGTTATCTCTTTAACCAAACTTCTCAATTAACCTAAACCTCTACCTTGTCTTTTTTTTTCTATTTTTGGTGCTCCATATACCAATTCTAAAGAGAACCACAAGCCATCATTACCAAGAAAGTACATTCTTTCTATAACTTTTATTATATAAGTAATAATCTAAAGTTAAGATTACTCTTTCTTCTATTAAAATACTTCATATAATATTTGTCTTGAAGTATTTGTTTTATTTTATACAAAATTAAATTTGATAAAACTACTCAATAAGTCTTTGTGTTTAATTTTTAATGTGTTATCATCTACTCTATTTAATAATCTATTACACAAATTTAGGCAGTACCCTTTAAATAATTATAAAATATCATACATATCACTTAACTTTAATTAGTGTATGATATTTTCTAATGTTCTTTAATAATCTATTGAATATATTTAGTATTATAGGCTCCAAATAAGATATCAATAAAAATCTAATTTACTCTGCTTTAGTAAAGTACTGTTTGGAGGACCATATGATAGTTTTATGTTTAATATTGTAACACTTGGGAATGAATAGTGCACTAAGTAAATAACGAATGATGCCTAAAGAGTAGAATTACAAAACAATAAATAGCACCTGATAGATTTTCAGGTGAAGCAGTATAGAGAAAATTGTATGAAATGACATGATTTTAAAATATCGAGAAACCTTTTCAGAGCAAAACCAACTTGAGTTGTGATGGAGCTATTTAAGGAGCAATACTTCAAAGACCAGAATATCACTTTTAATATCAAAGAAAAACCATATGCTAGTCTAATATGATTCGATGATAAATAAAGTGAAAGTTAGTAGCTTATGATACTCAGAATTAAAGAAGCTTATGAGAGTGAAAACATGACAATGCTATTTTCCACATACTGCAATCTTGCAATTTAATTTGTGCTTTGATACAATCAATGTGGTGCAATGTTTTTCAACAACTCAAATTCCTTTATAGTTTAATCATGCTCTAATACCATAATTTTGATGACCTTATTTTGCTACCAAGAACAATGCTCTAATACTACCAATGTGACAATCATAATTTTGCCACAATTTAATTCATTTCCTCTTCTTCTACCCTTATTTTTCTCCCAAAATTCATAATTCAAATAAACAATATTTTTCTTAAATTTTGTCTATTTTTGAATTTACAAATACATCAATATAATAAGAATATCTATAATTTTAGCAACCTCATAGTTTATATCCATAGTTATAAATAATAAATAAATGAAATCATCGACTACATACAACTAAAACCATTATAACAACTACATTTTAGAGTTCCAAAGTTTCTTTTAACTATTATAATCATTTTTTAATATATATCCAATACGAAATACAATATATGATTAAAAAGTAATTTAATATAACTCTTGTAACTCAAACCTTTGTAATTTCAATTCTTTTTTATAGCAGTTTTTATGAGTAGTCATCTTTTTATCATGATTCTATTATACCTAAAATATTAGTATCTAAGAAAAACTAAGTCAACCATCACTATCTTAGCAAACTTTTTCTGATAATAAATAAATATAATTAATATGCAGTAATTTGAGATAATTTGAATGTAATATCTAATCACAAGCATCAAACATGGCATAATCTTATTTATGTTAAATAAAAAAAGTATGATATACTATAAAAAACATGTTACAAACTTTAAAAGAAATAATAAGCATATACAATTTCTTATTATAGTTTCAATACTTTTGTTAAGATGGTCTTATTTACATCTATTTTTTGTTTAACTAAATAAATCTAATGGTGATCAATGTTGTAGCTCCATCTCTCTCAAGATAATTAGTTAGTATTCTCTTTTTAGTTTACTTAGTTATAATGTAAATCTTATTTATTAATTTATTATATCATGTTTTCATGCACAATCAGACTTATTCTTTTTATGTTTCTAATTATTGTATCTTTGTGATAAATCTTAATAATACAGCTCGTTGGCCACCTCAAGGTGACAAATTCAAATCTTGTGGCACACTGATCACTGGCAAACTTAATGTGACAAATTCTAATCTTATGCAACATTGGTTATAGCCCTATCATGATAACAAATGTTAGCCACATGGCACACTGGCCATTACCCATCTCACGGTGTCAAAATGTCAACCATGTGGCACATTGGCTATTAGCTATCTTATGATAGCAATATTTTAATTTTGTGATATATTGATCATCAGTCATAAAAACATCAAATTTTAATTTTAAAGAATTTGCTTTTCATTGATGTCATTTATCAATTTCAATTATCATCTATTAATTTTTTTACATATATAATTATCATTTTTTATAGTATTTACTAGATTTATGCTTTTATATTAATACATCTAATATCATGCTTACATAGTTAATAATGTCAAATAATTTTGCATATAAATTCATTTAAATTAAAAAATATACATTTAATTACAAGTAAAATTTTTTGTGTATTTATATATAATATCACTACATCAATACAATAATATAATATGCTATGTATAAAATTCATATGCAATATTTTTAATTTTAATAATTAATAATATATTAGACATATAAATAATATTTATGTTAGAGTATCTATTCACATACAAAATTTTAATTTCAATAATCAATATTACATCAAACATACACATATATTAGTCATATTAAAATATCTCTTCACATGTAATATCTTAATTTTAATAATGGGTGATATATTAAATATATGTATATAACATTTGTGTTAGAATACCTGCTTCATATATAATATCATAATTTCAACAATGAATACTACATAAAAATATACATATAACATTTATATTAAAATATTTATCTCATAATTTTCTTTTTATTTAAGATTATCCTATAATTATTCAATCTTCTTTATTTGTCAATTACAATATGTTAAAACTTTCCTTAAATTTACTTATTTCTATACAAAATTATAAATATAGAAAACTATAACTCACGAATTTTCCTTCTCTATCTCCATGCAATTTATCTCATGGTTTTTTATTTTTTTTTTGAAACCCTAGTTTACACATGTTTAATAAATTTCCTTTCTAATAATTCTATTATTAAAATAAAGGCTTAATTAAAGCTAAATACTTTTATTTTTTTCATAAATTAAAAAGAATTTAAGTAAATTTGCAGGAAAATATTTTTGATTTTTTTATCTTACCAAGATTTCTCGTTGACTGAAATCGCCCTATTTTTACTTAATTTCGTCAGAAATGTGAGGTGACCTATGTCCTTGTCATCGTTGAAGGAACCTCAGGCAGAACCTACGACCGGTTGTGCAAGATTGATGCCCTAAGGTTGTGTCAGACAGAGGGTTAGTTGGGGAAGAAATGATTTAACTTTATTAATTCTCAAAAACTTCAAATAAACTTTAATTGAGATGAAAGAAATTTCATTTGACTTATTTCAACAAATTTTATCTAATAATATACTCATTTTTATATTTTTGAATATTTTATTTTTAGGATTTTAAAAAATTTTATGAGATATTTTAATTCGTAGTTGATTAGACGATCAAAGATATTATATGATGTTTAGTAATGTTCAAAAAGAAAACTTATTAAACAAATGGTGACTTATAGTAGACTTATAAGTAGAAGTCTATAAGAATAAATTGTCTCACATTAGTCTTTGAGATATTCATTTTGATTTTTATATTAAATATTATAGTCTTAAAATATTGATACATCTTTTTATAGTAAAACTCATTTTAATTAGAATGGGGCTACCAAAAATAATAATGTTTTTATGTTGTGAGATTAGAATGTTATATATATATATATATATATATATATATATATATATATATATATATATATATATATATATATATATATATATATATATATATATATATATATGGTAATAAAAATAATATTATTTATAAATACTTTTGATATGAATTTTATATTTAGACTCTATTTTAGATGTTTCAATATATTTGGATAATTGATTTTAAAATATATGATATCATGATATTAATTTGTTTAATTATTAGGTTATTATTATGGAATAATTGCTTTCTCATATATTGTTGTTTATGTGGAATCTTTTATTATTGATATTGTGACATCCTTTGTTCAACCTTTTCCTAATTTGGTATCCCTTGCTTAGCCTCAAATATGTATTACTTTAAATTAAGATAATATAGTATTGCTTGTCTTGTTTATGATGACCAAATCAATTTATTTATTTTTTAAATATTTTCAATTGATAAGGATATGTTGCATATGGCTCTAATATAGTTGTATGTTGAAACAGAGTAATCTATCATATTATTTTATTTTTTTTGTATTGAAGATTATGTATTAAAATTTAGATTATTGAGTCATAATAGATATTATTACATAAGAAAAAATATATAATTTATCTCATAGATGAGTTTTATTTTTATTTTATTACTTAATATTTTTATTTATGAATTTTTATTTATGTGAAATGGAAAAAGTATAGTTTTTTATATTTTGCTATATTTAGAAAAATGATTGTTGGATTGTGATTTTCAAAGCCAACAATTTTATGAACAAAAAAATGAGATTTTCAAATATATGATTTTCCTACAATAGAAATGATATTTAAAAAATGGATAAATAAAAATTGTGAAAAATGGACTCCATATTGCTTACCAATGGCTCAAATATATTCCTCGTAATTTCTCATTCATTTGAGATGTTTAGTGCATTTTTAATATACGAAAGAATTAAAAATATAAAGAAAAAGCTGATAAAACGTTCCGTTGGGCCAAACAGGTGTTCTATAATTCGTGGAATCTCCGACGGCCATGGCGGTATTTTTTCTCAGATGCATTTGCTCCCGTTCCCCGCGCCGCTATCTCTCTGTGGTCCCTCTAGATGCCGGCGGAGAACACGAAGTGATCGTTTCCGGTTCCATCATATCGGATTCAGTGGTCTCCGGTGATGCAAAACACAGTTATCTCACCGTCCGTTCCCTCCTGAAATCAGAAACGGATCCATCCCGCATCCTAGACCTCTGCCACTCTGCCTCTCTCTCCCCTGATCACCACCTTGGCCGGTCCGCTCTATCAGCCGCCGTTTCGTCGCTGGCAGCTTCGCCCAATCACCTTCCTGCCGTTCGCTCCCTCGTCGCACCCCTGGTCATGTCGAAACGCCATGTTCCGCACGCTATCTCTCTTTTTGGCCTCGCTGGCCTTTTAGATGACGCAGCTGAAGCCTTCCGCTCTTCCCCATCCTTGTTCTCTCTCAACGCCCTCCTGTTTGCTTGTATCCTCTCCAACAACCATAAACAAGCGGGTACATTCTTCCGCGATATCCCTGTGTCTTACGCAATAAAACCTAATATTGTCACATACAATACCGTCATCAAGGCCTTCTGCGAGTCCGGCGGCTCAAGAACCTTTTACTCCTTTTTAGACGAAATGGTCCGTAAAGATGTCAAACCAAATCTGACCACATTTAGCATTGCACTTTCCGGATTCTATCGTGAGGAGCTGTTCAGTGACGTAAAGAAGGTTCTTTGGCTGATGAAAAAGAATGGTCGGCACGCCGGGCTCTCAATTTACAATGCCAGAATCCAGAGCCTTTGTAAGCTTGGGCGGCCCGAGGAAGCAAAAGAATTATTAAGGGAGATGAGGCCAAGGGGTATGAAACCGAGTTGGGTTACGTATGACCATTTGATATTAGGCTATTGCTCTGTAGGGAACTTGGAGGAGGCAAAGAGGCTGTTTAAGGAGATGGGTAGGAAGCAGTTAGTTCCACAGAGCAGTTGCTATTTTAGCTTAATATATTATCTCTGTCGAAATGGGGACTTTGGTTCAGCTCTTGAGATTTGTAGGGAGAGTATGGACCAGAATTGGGTGCCACAGTTTTCCACAATGAAGATGCTTGTCGATGGGCTTGTAGGGACATTACAGGTCAAAGAGGCTAGGGAGCTTGTTGAAAAGGTGAAGGGGAAGTTCTTTAGAAACATGGAATTGTGGAATAAGATTGAAGAGGCATTACCAAAGTAGCTTGTCAACATTTTAAGGTATGTTTTAGGAAAATTGTTTTGAATGATTGTAAAATTCAAATAATCATGCAATCTTTTGAATATTTGTTTGCTTCATTGTTATTGATAATTGTGTCATGCAGTGGGTGATTGTGTCAGTACTTCATCTCTGATAGCCTATGGTGGTTTGCCATGCATAAAATGATTACTTTTAATTTTAAAAAATTGTTTGAGCTATTCAACGTTGGCGGTCTTTAGTTGTCCAACAAGGATGACAATCAATATTTTCGAGATTTCGCCATTGGTAGTGAAGGGAGAGCACACAATTGAAGGTAAACACCAATTGTTTTTGTTCGACATTATGTGATGTTTTTGTCATTTTTAAGATATTATTTGATGATATCAGCCAATTTAAATGCCAAAATGTCATATTGCATATGTAAGTAAACTTAATTTCTTTACAAGTTGTATCATCCTCATTTTTAGATTTTTTGGATGCATTGTTCTAATTTTATCCATAACTCATTAACTCTTTAGTAGCTTGTATGGGCTTAGAGTATAATTTTATGTTTTTTCAAAACTAAATTAAAGAGTTGTTTGGTTTAATATTAACTCTTTGGTTTGATTGTCTTTAAGTAATATTATTAAAATTAACAATTTCACTACTAAAAAAATGACATCAAGATTTCACTTAAATTTAAGTGATATTTAGATATTGAAAATAAGAATAAAATATTACTTAGATAGTTTTGAGGCAAACAATAAAAAAATAGCAACAAATTTTAAATAATATTAATGTTATCAAGTAAATAGAACTTAGTAAGGTTAAATAGAATTGTTTATTTTGATTGAGAACTTAGAGGGTGAGGATTACAAAAGTACGAGAGGAGAGAGAGTTGGATCTTCACAGGCTGAAGACAATTAAGGAAATGAAATGAAAGCAAAGCAAGACTAGTGTCTTTTTAGTGAACAACCTCCTCGAACTGGATGTTGGAGGGTGTACTTATAATTAATGGATTGAAGGACATACTCTATCTTTCCTTAGGACGTGAGAGTTTGTTTCATAATGGTAGCTTAAGTACTCGTGCTTTGGGGACAATTACTGTCATTTCCAAAGAAGTTAATGCCATTTTCTTGGTCGGGGTTAAACTAATTGGAGTGTTTGTGTTTAAAGAGTTATTGTCATTGATAGTAACCAGGGGTTTCCTCAATGATGGCTTATCTCCCATGAGTAAAATTTGTCGCATTTTGAAGGTGAACTTGAGTGTTCGATTTGGATTGACTGACCTATTAGTGTTTCAACACTAATAGGTTGAAGGCAAGCATTTTGACTTCAATTGACAAGTCTCAATCATTCGAGTCTCGGGCACTGGGTCTAGAGAGCTCAGCTCCTAAGTGCTTAAGACTCAATGGTCAAGCCTTGAGCATGGGTATCAAGGGTCTGGCTTTAATCGGTCGGATCTTGATTAAGCTGCCTGTGGTCAATACTTGTCGTGCTGAGACTTTTTGGATTGATGCTTGAGATTAAATTAATGAATTTTTACATCCTCATTTGATCACCAAAGCCCTCATACCATCATTTATAATATGATGAAGAGTTACTATAAAGTTTTGCAAAATATTAAACAACAAGGCATAACATAAAATTTTATATTCGTTAAGGGGTGGCAACTTGTCTGGCACATTGTTTGATTTATTCTTTTACTCTTCAAATTAGGTTGAATAGGTTCCCAAAAGGGTAAGAGATTGTTGAGATGGGCCAATTTGACAACTTGCTTACTTTGTGAAACTTTTGAAGGGAAGCGAATCCTTTAATAGGAAGTAGGAGGATGTCAAGTTGGAAATGGCGTCGATGAATGTTTTGGGCCTTCTAATAGCCTTAGTGGTTGTGCTTATAGTTGTTGTAGATGTAGAGGTAAAAATTCCTAAGTAGTTTGCCTCAAATAATGTGGCTATTGGCTTGTTGATTTTTCTTATTTTTTTTAGTCTTTTCTTACTATCACAATGGGATGTAATCCCTCAGAGGTCATCATTCTTGAGGCCTTGAAAACTTGAGAAGAGTTAGAAGGAAAAAGAAAAGGTTAAGAGTTTCTAGATGCTTCATTGGAGTTTGGATTTGTGGTTGTTTGGCTTCATAATGCAGAGGATTTGTGGATTGGCCCCATAGATAACTATCTTCCGATGGAAGGCACTTAAGGTCCTTTCAAGGTGCATGATTATCGTCAAAATAATGTGGACTGACTTTTTTAAGGTATTCGTGTTGTGTCTCAAGACTTGAGGATTGCAAGGACACTGTGATTGGCTTTCCACAAGCTAATTGAGGACAAGCTGTCAAGAACCAAGGAGATCTTGGAGACTAGTATGATAAGAACTTGTCTCTTAGAGCCTCATAAGATAGCTTAAAGGGAGAGTCTTCTATTGAGAGAGGATCACTTAACTTGAGGCTAAGGTAAAGTCTTTGAGGGAGTTATTTGATGCCACTTCTTCTGTTTGGCTGGAAGAAATCTTGAGATGAAGGGTTGTTACAAACTCAAAGGTTATTGTCAAGGAGGTGAGTCATTCCATCCTCCCAATAGGCCTATGGAGATCTGTCAACTACCCATGAGGTTTGGAGGATGGAATTTTGTATATGGTTGGTAACAATCTAATGTCTTAGGATTACTTGAACTTGCTAAAGATGAAGACACTTTTGGGAGTATCGAGTTCAAGGAATATTAAGGGTTAACTTCGTACTCTTTCGAGGTCGTAGAGGAGCTAGTTCTTAAGGGGTTTTTTAATATTTCCTTTTGGCTATAGTGTTTTGCTTTTGATAACCCACAACAATAAATAGAAATGAAATAATTGTTATTTTTCTAAAAAGTTATGCACCTTTTGTAGACGACTTAACTCATTTTTTTGTTTTCATTGAGGTGAACCTCTCAAAGCTTTGAACTTTTGGATCAATGCACTTGTCTTGTTATTTGGCGAGTGGCTTTATGCTATTATAAATCCCTGTTAGTGGAAAAAATTCTTTTTTAGGTGAACCAAATGATGAAAAGTCAAGGGAAGCTTAATAAACTCTTATAGTCCTTTGTGTAGGCTTTTAATGCTTGCCTCCAATTGCTCACAATCTTGACACGAGAAGAAATTGGCAAAGTCAAGATTTGTTCTTTCCACTGCCCTCAAGTGGAGGAGAAACCGTAGAGGAAGATAAGAAAAAACTGATTAAGCTTAAGAGGAATTGATCTCCCCTTCTTCATCCCCTAGTGTGGGAGATATCATTGAGGGGGAGAAAAAGAAGGTTTACATTTCTTTAGACCTTCACTTAATGGAAAGATGGTGAAGCAAAGAATGAGAAAGAGCAAGTTGAGACTTTCATTCGGTGGGCCATAGATATAAGAGAAGAGTAAGGTTCTTGGTCAAGCATCTTGAGGCCTTCATGCGATCTGACAACGATGAAGGAAGAGGGTGGGATTCTAGATGAAGCTTTTTGAGTCCTTCATGCGATGAGGTAGTGATGAAAGAAGAGAGAGAAAGGTTAGACCATGCTTTTCTTGGTTTACATATGACATAACAATGACAAATGGGAGGAGAGGAAGATAAGAGCATGCTTCTTGAAGCCTTCATGTGACATAGTAGCAACAAAAGGGAGGAGAGAAAGCAAGATGATGCTTTTTGAGGACTTCATGCAATGGAGACCTTGTATAGCCTTAGCCTCTTCTTAACATGTGTGGATAGCCTCTATGATGCATTTGAGCAAGAGCGGGTAGGGCTTTTCATAAAGTTGACCCTCAATTAGTGCATTTCAACTAGCTTGTCACTTGATCCCTCTTTCATCTGCCTTTCAAGGAGACAAATCTCTTATATTGAGATAAATTTCAAGGGGATCTATCCGACAAGGAGGCCTCAAGGTTGAGAATTGGAATCGTTTTGCACTCAATGCACAATCTCTCCAGAGAAGTCTTCTCTAGGATCCCTTTGTTTGACTTGTAGGTGTACCTCCTGATTTTTCTTTCGAGGATTTGAGTAAGGTCAACTCAATCAAAGTTCTAGAGGGGAGATTAAGCCATTGTTATGTATTCTTTGAGAACTCAATCCTTGGTCTCCAATAAGTCATTGACTTGGCTAACCACTAACTGGGAATCGTTGAAGACAATGAGGTACTTAACTTCTAACCTCAACGCAAACTTCAAGCCAACTATTAAGGCTTTATACTCATTTTGATTATTCATTATGGGTTCCTTTCAATTTCATTTGTTATGGACACAGTAAGATAAAGCCTTTGTTGTATGATTATTGCTCCAAAGTTTTGTTCATGTACAACTTGTAGATGTTTGATGGTTCTAGTTTAGCTTTGAAACAGCATCCTTCCTTTGGGAAATCGACAAGAACTTGGTACAAAAGGGAAAAGTGAGGAATTTAAACTAACTCAAACACGATGAACGACTTTTGTTACCTTCTCGCGAGCTCCATCAATTGGAGGATGTGCTTTAGGGACTTATCCATGATGTTGTTGATGGTGTGGTAGTATTGTTGCAACTGTCCAGCAAACATAAGGAGGGCTATTGCTAGCTTCTCGAGGGGAGGGAGTTTGTCGCTTTTGCATTCCTCATGGTATGAGAAACATAATAAATTGGGTGCTCTTTGCCTTTATCTTTTAGAAGAAATACTGAGCTAACAACTGAGCTCAATTTAATGAGATAAATGAATAATGATTCCCCAGTTATTGGTTTGTTAAAGATAGATTTTGAGCTTCTAAAAGGCCTTTTTGTAATTCTTGATCTATTGAAGCTTAGATTTTGTGTGAAGATGCTTCAATAGCCTCTGAGTGTTTTTTCTTGACTTGGAGAGAAACGACCGAGTTCATCAATGCTCCAGCAAAACATTGGACATCTGGAGGATCCTTGGAGAGAACATGTTGAGATGATCTTTTATCTTGTGTAATTAGCATAAGTCTTTTCACACGACATATGTAGCCAAGGAATTTAGCCAATGAGGTGCCAAAAGTGCATTTTGAGAGGTTGAGTTTAAAGCCGAACTTTTTTTAGAACTCAAAAGTCTCTCTTAAATCTTTTAAGTGGACCTCAAATGACTTGTTTCTTGCTAAGAGGTTGTCACATAGGTTTTAAGATTTTTACCTCTTTGACTTTGAAAAATAGTGTCAATAATTTTCTGATAAATAACTTTAACATTTTTTAGGCCAAAGGGCATACCTTTGTTGTAGAAGGTTTTGAAGTTTGTAAAAAATGAAGTCTTTTTCTTATCTGCTTTAGCCATATTGATTTGATGATAACTAGGGAAGACCTCCAGGAAACTAAAGTAGGCAAAGTTGATGATTAGTTCACATGAACTTCAATTTGAGCAAGTACGCTTAAGATTAAGATCAAGATTCATGTAATTGACACACATATGCCGCTTGCAAGTATGCTTCTTCATGAGAACAATGTTTATTATCTATGTCTGATAAAAGACTGGGTGGATGAGTTGGCCTTGAGCAAATTAGAAACCTTCTCCTTAATTGCCTTTTGCTTTGGTTCTTTTGTCAAAATATTGGAATCTCGGGATTTATGTTAAATGAGTGTTGTGCCATAGATCGATTTATTCTTAACATCTTAGAGGGCATTCATACAAAGACATTGAGTTAGCCAAAAGTTCCACGGTGGCTTCACTTTCCTTTTCAACTAGACTTGAAGAAATAGTTACAAGTTTGGTCGGTCTAAGGGTATTAGGAGAATAAGAAAGATAGGAGACTGTTGATCAAATCTCTATCTGGAAGCTCGATGGTTGGGGGTCCAAGCTCAATTGTGGCTTTCATTTTGTTTACTTAACGCCACCTCGATTGTAGAAGATCCATTCGTACTCAAACAATATCCATTGATGTATTGAATTTGATGCATAGATGTGGTTGAGACTGCCAACTTGAACTTGTTTGTTGTTGGGCTGCTTGGGATTGTGTTGTATAAGGATAGAGTAGCAACCACAAGGAAGTTGATCATATACATGGCTAAGCTGAAGGAATTTTTCATTATTAGTGGCAGAGTAATCATGACCTTCGAGTCCCCGAAGAAACTCACAAGGAACCCATTGATTTGGAGGATAAGGCTCTAACCCATGCCAATCGTTTTGAAAGCATCAAGAAAGAGGACATATGTCGAACTCCCGATGGCAACGAGTATTCAGTGAACCTTGATGTTGGCAATTGACCATGAGACTATTATGACATTGTTGTAGGAAATTTCATGAGGTGGCAGATCCTTGAATTTGAAGGATATTGAGGCTTGGTCTAGTTGTTGAGTTGTCACATTGACTACCAAGGTTTTATCGAGGGACGTCAGGGTGGAGATCTTAAAGTGTGATTGCTTGTCCCTTGATATGATCTAGATGATCATGATTGGAGCATTGCCAATTTCTTTGAAGATTAAGGGTAAGGCATGGTCATCTCCTTCTACTCAATAAGATTATTTGTGGCGGTCTTGAATTTCTTCATCTGGTACTCCTCGAGGCATCCCTCCTTTAGCAACCTCTTGACTAAATCTTTTAGGGCCCTATACTTTGAGATCATGTAGCCTTAGTGGTTTAGGAATTTATAAAACTTGGTTCTATCTTGGTTGTTCCCTAAGAGTGAGCTTGGCTTTTAGAATAATCCCTCCCTTTTTTTTGCCGCTAGTATTTCTTCATGTCTTTTTGTTATCCTTAAGGGTGATGATCTCTTCAAGGAGCTTTCCAAGGACATCTTGTCAACCTTTTGTCTTTTTTGTCTACACTCAATGGGCTTATCAGGCAAATATGTTTTCCCTTTTGACTTTCCAATCAAGGTAAAAGAGAATTCTTGATTGATAAATCAAATTGCCTTAATGAAAACTTATTGTAGGGACCATAGAGGGTACTTGATAAGATGCTTCTAGGAGTCCTCAGGTTGAAGTGACCTGGTGAGCACCACTCAAGCTAGACACATTTTCTTGGTCCGCTTCTATAAAGGAGTCCTTGAAGCATTAAAGGAAAGCTCGGAGTGGCTCAGACTAATACTACTTTAGATCGAGGAGGGATTTGGAGACATTTTTGAGTTTGATGTAGTTGACAAGGGAAAGACATTTCCTCTTAAGTTGGTTGGAGGAAATGGATACAAGAGACAGTTTCATAAACCATTTAAAGATTGCATCTTTGAGAAAAGTGGAAAAAATTTACATGCCCAAACATCACATGTAAGGAGACGACGATCTCAAACTCTTTAAGGAAAATGAAAGGGCCTTAATTATCATAGAAAAAAGAAAAGTTTGGCAATTGGAGTTTTGGAAGGAGGGGCATTGACATGATCTCCTCTAGGAAGGGAGAAACCTCCTCAACAGTGTATGAGTTATACTTGTATGCCAAGAGAAAAAAAAAGCTTTAGCTGGGAGGTAGAAGGCCATGTATGGTAAGGAAATGACAGAATGTTAACAAGGTGAAGTTGTGAAGGAGTATGAGGTGGTGGATTTGTGAAAGTGGAGTTGAGGTGGTTAGGTTTAGGCTTGGCAGGAAGAGCATTGAGAGGCTCTTGATTAAATGGAGAGGGGTTCAACTTCGTATTCCTTGGAGTAGTTATATTGGCCATAAGTTGCTCTATTATAAGTTTAGGAAGAATTTTGAGGATCTTAATAAAGTGTTTCATCTATTGTTGAAATAATGGTTGGGATTGCTTGAATATGAAGGAAAAGGTTCAAGACCCTACAATGGTTGGGGCAAAACATATGTAAGAATCTTCGTTACTTCTTGATCATGATAGTTGAAAATCTCTCTTTTAGGAAACAATGTTGCACTCTCTTTATTTTCCATTTCAACTTGTCTATTATTTTTGACAAAAGATGTTAGAAAATGCTGTTGAGGGATTATCTCTATTTCTTGCTCTTGAGTAAATGTGTAGGAGCTTAAAGGTGAAGTCTTAAGTGGTCTACTTAGAATGATTGAGACTCGAGCATTTTCACTCTAAGAGCCTAAATGCAAGCCTTTTGAATGCAATTGGCTAAGCCTCAAATGTTTAGGTCTCAAGCTTTAGGGTCTTGATGGTCCAGCATCAAGTGCCTTGGTATTAAGGGTCTAGTTTTGATTTTTTAGATCTTGAGGCTTGGTTTTGATCAGTTTGTAGTCAATACTTGTCATGTGACTATTTTTTTTCAATCAACAATTAACATTAACTTAATAAATTTTTGTATTCTCAATTGACATCTAGACCGTATTGTGATTTAAATATTAGTGTTACCCAAATACTAATCTACCAAATTCTTCTTTAAGTATAGTTAAAGAAAAATTGCATTATCATGGGTCATAAAGTATTTGCTTAAACAATTGTACGAGGTAATATTTGAAGAAGTGAGAAAAAAAAAGAGGAATCAAAGCCTATTTATGTGTTTTCATGATAACATCTTGTGCAACTAGCAATCATTAGATGTGCTTTTCTTGGATAAAATGTGAATGCTAACCCAATATTTATGCAAGCATAACCTTTTTTTTCCTATCGCATTTAGGGGGAGGTCTGGTTGATTATTGTTTAGATAATATTTATATCTAAATGTTAATAATATTAAGACATCAATATTATCTAAAGTTCATGATATATTTTTTTTATGACTCAATACCATTAAAATATTTTTTTTATTTTTATTTTTAATATTAAAATAATTGATGTTTAGATATCATTTAAATTTAAGTAATAGATATTGTTCATGGTAAAGCTATTATTTTGAACAATGTTATCAAACCAAAAATTCAAAACATTTAAGGTGCATTATTTGGGTATTATTTGGATAGCATTGACATTTAAGTCAGAGTTTATTAAGATACAACTATTATCTAAAATATTTAATATTTTTTTATTGTTTAAGACAATGCTGTTTTAAATAATTGTTTGCTCTTATGGATTGATATCTTGATGACTTCTAAAGTTAGTGGACATCTTTGTCATTTTTTACTAATAAAATTTTTAGTTTTTAACAGTTTTATTTAAATAATTAATAATTAATAACTTTAAATAATATTACATTAATTGAGGAGGTTTTTGAACCCAACTGTCCACTTAAAGAAGATTATATTACATGATACTATGGTTGGAATAAACGTTTGCTTTGTCTTTTTCATTTACTGCCTGCTTTCTTCTGCAGAACCAAGCAATTCCTTGGAGGAACTGCACGAGTTAACTGTTTGACAAAGCTAATCTTAATAATCTGATTAATTCATCAACCCAGTAAACAATTTTTTTTTTTTAGAAAATCACTATAGCAAAGTCTTACAGAGATGTCATGATCCACTGTACCTTAGAGCTTCAATTTGGTTGGCTGGACGATACTAGACTTACACGCTCATGTAGCATTAAACTAAACGTACTGAGAAAATTATTTGTGCACAAAAAATGTCATACAATATCAGTAACAGCATCATACATATGAAGTGTCAATTAAGTTCAATGGTAAACATGCTTAATTGTAGGCCAAATAATTGAATGTGTTTTGTTTTGTGTGTATAAGTGCTGCTTTAGCTTAAAGTCAGCAATATTGATTTGACTTTAAAATCTAAATATTTGGAGAATATTGAATGACCACTACTGAAACATATTAAAATTAAAGTATTTTGTTATTACACGCACACATATATGTATATATAGTTTATATGTATGAGATAAAATGCATTAGGTGTTGAGGTCTAGAATGCATCTCATATTGTTGTTGAAAAGGTTAACTTTTCAAGGTTATGTATCCCTCCTTTTTAGTCCACCCTTTTCTTGCCTTGTCAAATTCATTGAACTTGGGATTCCTTAAGCATACACTCATATTTGGTGGATATTTAAATGCCTAGTTTAGGAAAGGGTCAATCAACCTTGATGTTTAATACATGTTAATGGAAGTGAATACATCTTTACTTGTTAACATCAAGAATGGTGAGGTTTGATGCCCACTTATCGGTATTATGTGATTTAGTTATAATATGGCATTGCCTATGTTTCTCAACAAACCAAAAGGCTTCTTTTTCAAGCCGTGAAACTTGCATCAAGCACCTTACCATTATGAGGGGGAATTGCTTCCTTTAATTCCATTTTGTTTGTTCGTATGTTTTAGACTAAACTAATTGCTAAATAAGTTATCTGCAGGTGGTAAGTTATCAATTGTACAGGCTCTGCTTGCTGAGCTACTGGAGCAATTTATGAGTTACATGCTTTCCAGAGATATTAAACCATTGAACTCATCCATAATTGCCCATCTGACTTCATCCCTCGCTTGCTTTTGCTGGTAGATGTTACAAGAAGATGTTGTTCTTTTTCTTTTATAGAAAAGAGCTGTCTGGGCATTGAAGTGGAAGATACATATTGCATTCATGCTACGTTGATTTTGTGATTATTTTGCGTAGTCCTTTAGAAAGCTAACAAAAATGATTGAAGATATGTTTAACACCATTGTTTAAAGCTGTGCTTTCAGATTCTTTTGGTATAAGCAATTCTGAATGATTATGTTTCAGGTTTGAAGAGGTATTACAGGAAGATGATGAAAAAGGTATGCTTTTAGTTAGCATTTTGTTGTTGAAGTTTGTATATGAAAAAATTCATCAATTTTCATTTGACCTTTTAAATAGAAAATGAAAATAATAATAACTATATTTTATCAAGGTAAGTAGCTTATGTTGAGTACTTAATCAGAATGCATTTTTTAAGTTGTGTTGCAATTGATTTTGTGAACAAAATTGTGTGCATGAATTTTTTTTATTATTTTTTTAAAACTGATCAAATCATCTTGAATTTTTTAATACGGCAAATGAAACGTGAATTTGTATTTTCTTTAGAAATGATTGATTTACTTGTCGATGACATCATGGCATAGTATCAATCTTGAATTTTGTTTCAGAATATCCCTATTTAGTTTCTTTAAAATGGAAATTTTCATCTCAAATTTCCTGATGACTTCAGCCAGTTTGTGAAGTTTGGCTATCTTATTCTGTTTTTCATTTGTTCATCATTAAGTGAATGGGATCTACGCAAACAAATGACATGAAAATTCTATTATTCCAAGCATTATTGAATATTTTCATTTATTTATTATAAGTTTCAATGACGCTGCTTTCGCATTTTTTGTTGTTGTGTAACACAAGTGATAGCTAGATGAATTGTTATGGGTTTAACATTGTTATGAAATGGTGACGAACTACTGGGAGTCATTAAATCTTAGTTTTTTCACTAATTTTTGTATTTTTTTAATCTAAATATTTCAAAAAAGTTTATTAGTCAATTTTGTGTAAATTTATTTTATGGGTTTTATGTGTCATCTTATTTTTGGTTTTAATAATTTTAAATGTTAAAATTGTTATGTTATTTGTTGTTTTCTTTTTAATGTTTGTTCTTCTTGACATTATCGTTTCATATTTAGGGAATTTTGTTTTGAATTTATTTATAGATTTTATGACTCCCATCTATTTCATAATTTTTCTAGTAATGAGTTATTTTTAATGATCTATAAAAAAAATCTTTAGGCTTATTCTTTAATTGATTAAGTTTTTAAAGTTCTAATTTTTTGTTTTACCTCTTACATAACTGTAATTTTCTTCAATTTGATGTAATTCAATTATATATTTATTCACAATTTATTTCTCTCTTTAAAGGTGATTTATTTTTAGTTATGTATAAATGTTTTGAAAGAAATTTAAATAAATTTTCAAAAATTGCAAATGTTTCAAATAAAATAACTTGTTATTAGATTTAAATTTTTTATTAATTTGATATAGTGTGAGTGTAAATCATAAGAAAATTAGTGAATTCTTAGTATGTAATGGAAGTGGAGAACAAACATGCATGTGGGAATACAGTTAATAACAATGTGCTTTTAGTATTCATGAATTGTTTTGTATTTGATTCTAAGTGGAAAATTTTAATTTGTATATGAGATTGTAATTTTAAAGTGTCGATAAGTGTTTTTGTGAGCAAAAGTATGCGAGATCTTATGAGAATTTTATAATTAAACATAATGGTTTTGATTATTATGTTGAAATAATATTCTTTTAGATAACTCATTTCATAAAAAAATATTTATTATATTGTTATCTATGCAATGCTACTCAAGCTTAATATGTTTAATTATAGAGTCATATGAGATTTAATATAGGTTTACCTCTAAAAAATTTATTAATATTTTATGACCATGATATCTTGTATACAAATCACGATCTTCTTCTCTATAGTTAATATAAAATAATTCATTTTTTTATCTTTAGAAGTTTATTATTTGAAATTGTAGTCATATATGTTTGCTTTTCGCTCTCATTGAGAGTTATAGTCTTACTAGTTTTTATTTCTCAAATCGTATTGAATTTGTAGAGAGGTCAGATTCTGTCTCACAATATCGAGATCTTATCTAGTTTAAGTTAATATAGGATAATCTAAGAGAATAATACTTCGACATATTTAAACTTTAATATCAAATTTAAAAAAGAAAAATTAGTAGTTTATTACGTGTTAATTAAATATTATTTTATGTGTTATATGTTATATATATTATCTTATTTTGTTATTAAGTTTTCAATTGGTTTAATTTATTTTATGATTTAGTAATTTAGAAAATTGTGAGATATAAAGTTAGTTTTAATATTTTTAATTTCTGTATTTTATTATAGTATTCTTAAGTTATTATAATAATCTGTTTATTTCTAGTGATAAATTTTTATTATTATTATTTTTTCAATATAATATGCTTGATGAATCCTGTTTTTGCATGATAATATAATAGCATAATATGATTTTAAAATTTAGCTTTTAAAATGTGATGAAATAGCTTATTGTGGGTAAGAAAATTTGGCCTTAAAAAATTATGAAATAATTATTTATTGTCATTTATAAAAGAAATAGTTTCCAATCAAAAGTTAAGAAAAAAAGAATAAGAAAGGTCTTGATAACGTGAGTGGTCTTCACAAATTTAGGATTTATAAAGATGATTTATTTATTATTATAATTAAATAATCCATTTATTTATTAAATTTTTTACTTCAATAATTTGCAAAGTTGTTTAAAGAATCTTCAATTTTGATAAAAAAAACTTATTAGACTTACTTGATAAAATTTATCTAATAATATATATATACATATTTGAAATATTTTTTTAATAATGTTTTATATGTTTTACAAAACTATTAGTAACAACAATTTAAACTATAAAAATTAATTTTTTATATCATAAAATTAAAAATATTAAATACTGAGGCTAAACTTTTGAATCCTTAGTGGTTAAAATCAATCCTTAAAATCTAAGCTCTTTTAAATAGATCTTTAAGTTATAATTGTTAGAGTAAAGATCCTTTAATTCAAATCATTCTAAGACAATTCTTTAAGAATTTTTTTTTCAAATTGAGTCTTGTACATTAAAGCTAAACAGATAAGTTATCATATAAGTGAAATTTAGAGTCTATTAATGATAACAATAACTTTTTTCTCATTTTAAAGTGATAATAAAAAAAGTTATAATAACTCTTCACACATGCTCTTGCATTTCAGAGAACTCTCATATTATGAGAAAAAACTGACATGTTTTTCACTCTAGTTATAAAAATACCTAAAAAAAGATCTAATGAGAGGTCAATGACTAGAGAAAGACTTTTTAAATTTCTTGATGCGTTTCCTCTCCATTTTTACCTATATTGTCATGAAAATTTTGATGATAAAAAATTTGATTAATATGATATAATTATTTATAAGTATGATATATATGTGAGATAAACAAATTTAATACATTTATTTTATCTACTATATAACATATCAATTTTAATTATAGCTTAAGAATTTAAAAATATTTAAATAAATATATATTTAGATAAAATTTGTCGAGAGATATGTTGTATGAGTTATTTGGGATTGTTTTAATTTTTTTAAATTTAAATCATAAATAAAACTAAATTATTTAATTATTATAACTTTATTTATATGTAAAATCTTGTATCTAAATGGACCCTTCCTCAGCATTTTGCGTTTACTTACGCTCGTGTAAGGTCGGCCGCCCATCTAAGCTATTTCGAAGCCCTAGCTCGCTTCAGTATCTATTATCGTCGATCGCCATTGCTACGCTGTTACTTAGCCGTCTGGACCGCACCGAGCAAAAGGCGAGACGATTTTTTCGCCGCCGTGGCCATTTTGTGCGCTTCCTGAACCGTATTCGCACTTGTGCTCTCTTATCGTTGTTCTGGCCGTGAGATCCATGGATTTCTAAACCCTAACATTGCGCCGTCTCTTACTCAGGCTGAATCGAGGAGAAGGCGGTGCACCGGCGGGGTCTCCCGATAAAGGGAAGCTAAGGTGAAAAATCGAGGAGAGGGGGAAAAAAGGGTAACCGAGGAGAGAAAGGGGTGTGGGGGATTGCACATTTATTTCAAGGTATGTGACTCGATTCATTATAGTGCTGTTTGTATGTTGTATTGTGTTATAGCGTCTTTTTGTGTCAACGGTGAACTCGTTCAAATGTGATGTTGATTGTTTGCTGTCTTTTTATGGTACCAATGCATGTTGTAAGTGAATTTAATTTAATAGAAATGTTGATTGTATGCTGAATTGTTTATAGTTCCATTGTATGCAAAACTTAATATGTGCCTTAAGCTATGTTTGTTATTTTGACTAATGATATCGGTTGTTATAATTCTTATTGTGGTTATTGTTGTAGCATGATGATAAATTTGCTAGATTAGTTTTATTTGATATACTAGTAACATTTATATATTAATGGCAAAGAAAATATGATATGCAAAATGTGAAAATTATAAATGAGTTGATATATTTATATACGATAAGTGAAGAGTTCTTTTATCCATTTATCCTCTCTCTTAGAGATGTGCTATGATTATGATGGTTATGAGATTGGGGTCGGTTGGTCTCACAATCACCATTGAGTTGAGTTGTTTATCTAGTAGTTACTATGATTATTGGATAAGTCATTAGGATAAGTTGGTGTCCTAGTGATTATTATGATGACTTGATTTGATGATTCGAAGAGATTGTTGAATATTGTAACAGGTTTTTGCCAAGGGCACTTGATGTCACATTTTGTGGAATTGATTGATAATTTTTTTGGTCATTAAAAGAGTCATGAGTGCAGTTCACAATCAGTAGTAGTAATATCACTTGATAATTATTATTTACCTATATTCGTAATTTGAATAGCTACTTATTTGTATTGTTTGCGATTGTTTTTATTGGGTGGGTATAGCTTGATTGTGAGTTTCTACTTATTTTATGTTTAGCCATTTGAATGTGTGTACTTGTTATAGGATTTGTGATCTTCATTACCTAGCACGTGGTTGACCTTGAGCTTGTTTGGGCTTGTGATGATTTGTTTTTTTTTTTGTGAGCATGTTACTTTGTGCATTGAATTGATATGACAATTTGCACTTTGCTTTGTGAACCATATTCAAGCTTTTGTTTCTTGAGAGTTTCAATTATTTGATTAGGATCAAATCTATTTTGTTTCAAGTTTTGACTTGCCTTTGACTTCTCATTCCAAACAAATTAAAAGTTGTTCTTGTTGTCATTGGCTTTAGTTTTTGAAAACTATGATATTGGTAAGAATTAATGTGATAGTATTCGTTATTTCTATTAAATATTTTGTTACCTGTGAATGTTGATTATCTTTATTTATATTTATGCCATATCACGATTAACAACATTGTATTATTTCAATTTTTTTTACTTTTTTAGTTTTATTCTTAACACATTTTTAGTAAACATTATCTTGTCTTTTTTCTATTTATCAAGGCAACTTGAGACCAAGAATTTCTTTTGTTCAAGCTTGAAAGCGGATTGAACTTGCTTGAAGTTTGTGGACTTATGAATCATTGAATTTGACATGTCTTTGATACGGTTGTGTTGCAAAAACTTTAAAAGTTTAATATAATTTTTTTATAAATTTGAATTGGTTTTCTTATACATAAATCAATAACGGTATTCCAATTGTCTTAGGTTCTTGGTAGAAAAAATACTAGGTTCATATTGCTTATCCTTGATGAAATACACATAAATTTTTTACTTTACATGCATAAATTGTTTTCATTCGTTTTATGTGAAATTTGTGCAGAATCTATATAATGTGTATAAGTTTTTTATGCATACTTAATTTAGATATGGCATATCTAATTGGACAATTTTTGTTTATAATTTGCATATTTAAAAAATTCTTATAATGGATGGGCAATTAAAAGCTTTAGCACATGTATTTGATTCATGCTTGGCAATTTTGAAGTGCACATTGCTTTGTATTGTGCATGTATTAATTGTTTAAATGTTTGTATAGATTAAATTTGGGTTCACGTAATTGTTCGTCTTCTTAGTGTGCATTTATTTTATGTAATGTATATAATTGACTAACACAGAAAAATTAAATGGATTTGATCTTGCATTGAAATATTATTGCACATTTTATTTTGTATCATGTGTGTGTGAAAGATTATGTGCATATTAATAAGTTCCTGCTGTTCATTACTTTTTGTGCAAATTATTTTTTTGTTTTATGCAAAGCTAGAGCTTTTCCCATTTTATCATGTGTACGTTTTTCACATAATGTTTTCCTGCTTACAACCCCTTATTAACCTTGAATTACTTCAAACTTGCCAGATTGTGGTTGTTTCGTTGATTTGGTGGATAGTTGAATTAGTTTGGAGTTGTTAGAATAAAACTAAAAACTCAATATCTTTATTTTATTCTTAAAGTTGCACAGTTCAAATATCTCAATTTTTACTATGGTGCATAGTTGCACTATCATGTCAAACTCTTTTATGAGAAACAAATTCACCCTTCTTTTAAACGTGTGACGAGCAAACTTTTTCTTGCCGACAGAGGTCGACGATGTTTAATCTTTAAATCCTTCTTGCAATCGCATAGTGTCGACATCGAAGTTCTCCTTGTTGTCGCAAGCTGGAGATAAATGGTACTTGTTGGGAATGAATGGTGTCAAGCTTTTGCCTCAATGAACCATCGAAGGTGAAGTCTACTAGTGATGATGGCCTTTCCTTCGAAGACTGGTGACATTTATGCCTGAATTCGTTGTTTTTGGGAAATGTAAACATTGAGATCATCCTTGTTGTTTGAAGCAGATGATGCTGAATGACTTTTTGTTGTTGAAACCAGTGATTGTGGAGTTGTTCCATTTGAAATTGGGAATGCCAAAGTTGTTATGATGATTGGAAATCACTGACTGGTGGTCTTATATGCACAATGTTGTTCATGCTATACGATCTTCACAATGAACCTTTGCTTCTTTCAAATGAGGAGGCTGTATTTTTCTAGATTGTGATGTAGTTATGGATAATAACAGTTTTTTTTGTGGAAGTGTTTACCAACAATCATAATATTATTTGAATAATGTTGGCTTGTTTGAGTGATCTATGTGGATGATTTTTGAAAACTATCTTTAATTGTTGTAACTTTATGAGCTAGCACATTTTATTTTATAAAATTTGTCTTTGTTATATATCATATGCTTATATTATTTGCATTTCTTATAATTTTGACTTATTAGATAATCACAGTTTGAATTGTTTCAACCCAATGGTTGAACCATTGGACTTAGACCTTTTGTTTATCTGGTTCTAAGGCTGGTCTGATTCTAAAAACCTGAATTAAATAATAAAAAATGCATAAAAACAAAATAGAAAAAATATTAAAGATCAATAAATTTTTTAAGTTTGTTTTTTGACAGAAAAAACCTTGTAAATTATAAACTAAATCATCCTATGATGATCTTAGGTAAAATCATCTCGTCACAACTTTACTGAACTTTATCAATAGTTATGCGAATATCATATTGACTCAGAAGGTCTCTAATCAATTTTTTGAAATGATCATTTTTAGATATAGCTGCTCACTTGTAGAAATTCATTGCTATATACCTAGCTATCTGCTTCCTTGGTGCTGTTTTGTATGCCACCCATTTGTTTCTGGTCAACTTGTGATTTCTGCTGGGGTAGTGTTTTAAGTAATTTGATTTGTTTTTAGTCTTGTGATACTCATCAAGTGAATATGCTGCTAAATTTTGTTTGGTTGTTTCCCCTTTCTGCTTTTGTATTTTGTTTCCAGGGTTTCTAGAGAAAGAAATTATCTTAAAGTCTATACATGAAACTATATTTTGCTTCAATTGTTGCCATGGTATATATTAGATATCTAGATCTAAGATGGAGTGCTTATCATTTTGCTGTTTGATATCTTGCACAACTTTAACATTTGCTCTTTTTTAATTGTAGTAGTAGGTTTCTGCCATTGGTTACATCAAATGTAATGGTGTGAGCATGAATTAAATTAATCTTGTATGTTGGGAGGTATATTTTAATTTGCAAAATGTGATGTTTTATTTTTAATTTTATCCTGTACAAGCTCTTTGTTTTGGTTAATTTTCTCTCTTGGCTGTGCAATTTTGTTTATATGAACGAGTTTGCATAACATGATTACATTCCTCAATAGATCAGTGGCGGTGATGTTAACTCAGTTCTATGTTTTTGTCATTATAATATTTTATATATGTCTACATTTTTTTTTCCTGTGAAGGATTGAAGCCGTTCTTGCTTTTTGTTTTTCATGGTAGTGCAGGTTCTTCTTTTGTCTGTTCTGGAACATTCATTGATTAAATAATTCTGCGACTATGGCAACCTTTGCAAAACCAGAAAATGCTTTGAAGCGGGCTGAAGGTGGGTATTTTATTGCTATCATGCTTTTTATCTTGTGGTCTATTTGAAGTAGATACTGTGGCTTAATACTACTGAATTGTTTTTGGTAAGATTGAAATATTTTTCTATATGCACAATTTTTTTTAAATTTCGTGTCATATTGTTTGCCCTATGAATTGTTCGTTTTGTTTAACCGGATGCTTAGGTGTATATGACTTATCCTCTCATTCATAATTATGCAAAGAATGGAATAAAACAAACCCACAACCCATCCATTACAGCAGTGCCGTACTGTTTAATTTTAGTTTGAGCATTTTCAATCTTTAATGCTATGGTGAATTTTTTTATGACATGTTTTATGAATATAACTAATAGTTATATGTGTATGGTTTCAGAGTTGATAAATGTCGGCCAAAAGCAAGCTGCCTTACAGGCACTTCATGATCTCATCACTTCAAAGCGGTACAGGGCTTGGCAAAAGACCCTTGAAAGGATTATGTTTAAATACGTAGAACTGTGTGTTGATATGAGGAAAGGAAGATATGCAAAGGATGGTCTCATACAGTACCGCATTGTTTGCCAACAAGTAAATGTGAGCTCCTTGGAAGAGGTTATAAAATATTTTATGCAGCTTGCTACTGAGAGAGCCGAGCAAGCTAAAAATCAGGCAGAGGCCTTGGAAGACGCACTTGATGTCGAGGATTTGGAAGCAGATAAGCGACCTGAAGATTTGATGCTAAGTTATGTTAGTGGAGAAAAGGGGAAGGATAGATCTGACAGGGAGCTTGTGACACCATGGTTCAAATTTTTGTGGGAGACCTACAGAACAGTCCTTGAAATTTTGAGGAACAATTCTAAGCTGGAAGCATTGTATGCTGTAAGTGTTTGTGCATTTTCTTTATACTCGTTCATACAAATTTTTACTTGTTTTTTATGCAAAGTTTTCTGTGTTGATAGTCTGACCAACTTGCATTGCTGCTTGTTCTTTTGTCATCTTAAAATATTGGTACTTGTTTCTTTATTTTGAGGATTTTCTTGATGCCTTTTTTCCAATGGCTACTCACTTTGTTTAGGTTTTAGGAATTATGTGGTATGCTGTAAGTGTTTGTGCATTTTCTTTATACTCGTTCATACAAATTTTTACTTGTTTTTTATGCAAAGTTTTCTGTGTTGATAGTCTGACCAACTTGCATTGCTGCTTGTTCTTTTGTCATCTTAAAATATTGGTACTTGTTTCTTTATTTTGAGGATTTTCTTGATGCCTTTTTTCCAATGGCTACTCACTTTGTTTAGGTTTTAGGAATTATGTGGATATGGTGCAATACCTAGCTTTGATTGTAGTTCCTTTGTATTGTTGAGAAAATAGTATTTGATGCTGCATTACTAGTTATTGCTGGAATTGCAAATTATTTATTCAACATTAGAAGTTTGGATACTTTAAATGTGACTATTACTGGTTAATATGAGAATATTGCAATTGGATCAACTTTGTTCTAGCATTATTGGTGGGTTATGTTCGGCCATTATCTTTCTATAGTTGGTTTTTAATAAATATATGTTTTTATTAAATACTAAATATTCATGGATGTCTGGAAGGGTTAGGTGATTATTATTTAGTCATGTATACTAACATTATTCATATACAATGATTGAGCTTAGAAGGAGCAAAACTTAAAACGGCATGAAGCAAGCATGTATGATCTAATTCCTGTTTATTTTCACGTATTCCCCAGGGAGCTATGGTTGAATTCATAAGTGGCTAAGGATGTTTTTGCATTGTATTTTTTTGTGAAGCAGATAGTTTCTCATTGTTTGCTGTTGTGAACCTGTAGATGACGGCACATCGAGCGTTTCAGTTCTGCAAGCAGTATAAGCGGACAACTGAATTTCGCAGATTGTGTGAGATTATTAGGAATCATCTGGCTAATTTAAATAAGTACCGTGATCAGAGGGACAGGCCAGATCTCACAGCTCCTGAAAGCTTACAGCTTTACTTGGACACTAGGATGGATCAGCTAAAGATAGCAACTGATCTTGAACTCTGGCAGGTTTAATTGCAGTTTCTTTTTAATGTATTCCTTGCTGAAACCAGATTATGACTGTATACTGATACTTTTTTACTTGATTGTACAGGAAGCTTTTCGATCGGTTGAAGACATTCATGGCTTAATGAGCATGGTTAAAAAGCAGCCAAAGCCATCATTGATGGTTGTATATTATGCTAGGTTAACTGAAATTTTTAGGGTTTCAGAGAGTCATCTTTACCATGCTTATGCATGGCTTAAGCTCTTCACACTGCAGAAAAGCTACAATAAAAACTTGACTCAAAAGGATTTGCAATTGTTAGCATCCTCTGTTTTGTTAGCTGCTCTTTCAGTTACACCATATGATCATCTTCACGGTTCTTCCCACGTGGAAATTGAAAATGAAAAAGAGCGCAATTTGAGGATGGCTAGCTTAATTAGTTTCAATGTTGATCCCAAAAAAGAAACCAGAGAAGTGGTGTGTTTATTTTTTTATTTTGTTGTTGAAATTTTATCTTTATTAGCTTAATTATGATTCTGATGTTTGGTTTTAAATATGCAGTTGTCTCGCGAAGCACTCCTCTCAGAACTGGTATGTTCTAAACCTCTTGTTGCGTTTATTACAACATGACTTACAAGGGTTGGAGGGAACGAGTCTCTATTAGCCATTGAAGCAACTCACTTTTTGGTATAAAAATATATTATAGAAAACTATGTCAATCCTGTGAATCAAAAAAGCAATATGATGATGACACATTACACTTGTATTTGTTTAGTTTACTTTTGGAGAACTTTTTCAAGAATTTTTACTCATTTGAGGCATTCCTTTGCTCCAGTATTCTAGAGGCGTGATGACTTGTGTATCTCAAGATTTGAAGGATCTTTATAATCTCCTAGAACATGAAATTCTTCCACTTGATCTGTCTTCAAAAGTACAGCCTTTGCTTTCAAGAGTTTCCAAACTTGGGGGTAAGCTTGCGGCAGCTTCTTCTGTCCCTGAAGTACAACTGAGCCTGTATATTCCTTATTTGGAAAATCTTACTGCTCTGAGAGTTTTACAGCAGGTGCATGGCTTTTTTCTTCCTTGATGAAGTTTAGTTAAAACCTAGTTTCATTCTTCTCATATGGTTCTGCTTTTAGACAAGGTATTTAGTAGCCATAATGTTAAAAGTAACTATGGCTTTATTTGGTGCCACTGTCATTCCCGTTGGATCACCAATAAACATTTTAGGCTGATTTTTGACAACCTACGTACTTAATTGGTGGTGGGTTCCATTGGAACGTATTACTTGTTAAAACAAATTAGGGGTGGACAAAAAGAAGATTGGGTAGTTCGCTAAATATCATTATTATCATCTTTATGCTATGCATTCTTAAAAATTTTGTGATTTGACCATTGTATTATATAAATTGTTTCAGGCAATACTTCATCGCAACAAATTATCAAATATAACTTATTTGCAATACTTTATCATAATTCTTTTTTAATTTATAATTAACCTTAATATTTCATAACAACTTCACAAAGCAGTTTCTAACAGTTCATGCTGTTTTAATAGTGTAGCATGGTTTATGAAAGACTTCTAATAATATATCTGTTATTCTCACATATTCAGTTTGTTTTTCTTTGGCAGGTTTCCAAAGTATATAATTCAATCAAAATTGAAACGCTTTCAAAGATGATCCCTTTTATGGATTTCTCTGCAGTAGAGAAAATTTCAGTTAATGCTGTAAAGTATAAATTTGTTGCTATGGTCATTGATCATCAAGCTGGCGCTGTTAAATTTGGAGACGAGGTATTTTCTTGGTTCCTCAGTTGGCTAGTTAGTTTGTATATTTCACTGTAGTTGAATTGTTAGTTATCCAGTTGATGGGCATAAGATGCTTAAAGTTTCTACATTGATGTTCTGTCAGCATTGATACTAATCTTCCTGGGCCTGTTTAGAATGAGTTAGTTATTTGTGTTTTTCTTAAACTAAATAATGTTAAAAAAAGTGATTACTGTTTTTATCTTAAAAAATGAATGATAATATTTTTTAATTAAAATATGCATATTTATTTATTTAGTTAAATGAGAGTGCAAAAAGCAAGGATAACAGTTTTCAAAAAAGAAATTTGCATTCAAATGATCTGAACTACGAGATTTGTTTGAATGTTAAATGGGCTATAAAATGCTTAACCTAGATTTGAGTTTGTAGAAAGGTAGCTTAACTAAGACTTGCAATTGGATTTTGTTGTTTCTATGTTACTCAGATTTATTGATCTCATTGTTTTCCTCTCTGCCATCTACTGGCTGGCTTCTGGCAACTGTGACAAGTCAGGGGTGGCTTAATTTGTTTTTGATCCAACCTAAATAGTGATACCTATATAATGGTATCCTAATTATTGTTGATAAATACATAATTGAATTTTTTATCTTTAAATAAGTTTAATATATTGTACTAATTTTTAAAATGTTTTTAATTTAATTTATTTTAACAAAATTTTACCTAAGTACATTTGGGGTCCTAGTTTACCAGAGTGGCAAATTGGATCCAAGTTGATCCCAATCTGAAGATAAATTGGTTGAATTCTCGTCAGGTTTTAGTTGATTGAACCTGAGTTGTTGATAGAGAGAGAGATAGAGATGAGATGTTTTCATTCATAAAACATTATACATTCATTATTCATGAAATTTTCATAGTGGAATACATTGCTAAAAGTAACATTCAGATGTTTACAGGAAGTTACGAAAAGAAAATTATGAATACTAATCTTGATATAGAATGTTTGAAATAGTTATATGTATTTTAGACTATGAATTTGTTTGACACGATTGTTGTTGTTGACGAAATGGGAAGGAGTTTGATGAGGCGCATATTTAAAAGTAATTGTAGAGGATTTTTGTTTGCTGAAGCCTTGTTGAAAACTTGAAATATTTTTGAATTTTTCTCTTTACAAATAGCAAACCATGTATTCGATTTTTTTTTTTGGTATGAAAAATAGGGAACAAATTATCCATATTTTTAAATGGAGGTTGTTGATCGTCATTGGAACTTGACACCATTTACTTGGTAGGTTCTCAATGGGCAGTTTGCTGTTGCAATTTGCAAACATTACCAATAGTGCATGCAAACATGACTTCTACCAAATATGCTAGTCATTGTGCATACAAAAACAACTAATGGAGGTAAATTGGTGATATGAATTCAAAGCTTTGTGGTTAAAAAATCATAATGAATTATTATTTTTGCTTGCATTTGCAAAAATTCATATGGTGTATTATTCCCTATTTATTTATGTTTCTTTAATTCAATGTTATCATTTTTGTTGATGTGGAAAAAGGGCTTTAGGAAATTTGAACAAAGGCTTCTTTGAATCAGGCTTGAGGAAGCTTGTCTCATGCATTTAAATAGCTATAAAGCCTTTTATGTCTTGTTGTTGGGTCAAGAAAATTCTAGCGACTGAAAAGTGTTTTGAGATTGAAGTAAAGTTTTTGAATGGGTGCAAACGGAGTGCTTGTGTTTTAGAGTTGAATGGCTTTGTTTGGTAAGTTCTGCATGAAAAAGCTTGGTCCAAATTTGGTGTGGCTGATACTGCTTAGTTTGTTTGATGTGGTTTGGAGTGGTTCGACGTGGTAAGGGTTGGCATGGTACAGTTGGGCATGCTTGGTGCTTGATAGGGCTTAGTCTTCTAACCAACAAAGGTGTGATAGAGCATAGTTGGGTACAGTGGTGGCACTGTAGGACATGGTCAAGCGTGATGTGGTGTAGCTTACTGCTGTAGAACTTGGTCTAGCATGTGAGCAACATGTGGTTGAAAATGGCGCCGGCAAACGCGTGGCTTGAGAATGACACATTTCAGAGTGGATTGGAGGCGACTCGTCGAGTTGGAGCTGGTTAACATGGGTTGTGGCGTGTCATGGAGTCAAAGAGGGTTATCGCTTGCGATGACAGCTTTCAGTTGCTTCTGGGAAGCTTGGTAACATGCGTGGATGTGGGCAGTGGGATTATCGAGTTGCATTCGAGGCAAGTGAAAAGTTGGTTCTGTTGGGGAATCTAAAAGGGTCTCAGGTGTTAGTAAAGGATAAGGCTTTTGGGTGTAAGAAAGGAGACCTTAAGAGCTATGTAGGAGGGCTTTGAGGCAATTTCTGGTGGTGATTAAAGCTGGAGAAAGTCTTTAATGGAGCTTAGGTTAGTGTTCTTGAGGAAAAAGATGATTGTGGTGTTACCGTGCTTCCTTGGTCGCTTAGAGCCAAAGGGAGGGGTTTTTCTTATAGCCGTGCTCGGCTAATTGCACCAAACCAACTATATTCGTCTTCTTTTTTATTCTTGCATGATCTAGCGTTGTAGTCAACAGTGAAGCATCGTGCGCTCAATTGAAGGGAGAGCGTTTGTGAGATAATGATGAAGGGGGAGAGCAGGATGTTAGACCAGTTCTTGTTGAGATCGTCATGTGATAAAAAATTTTTGAGAACTGAAGAAACGAAGTTAAATCCTTGCTTGTTGAGATTGACGAGGAGAGGGAAAGAGCAAAAGCATGTTTCTTGAAGATTTCATGTGATGGAATAATGATGAAGGGTGAGAAGTCAAGACCCTACCTGTTGTATCCTTTGTGTGAGGGTTATGATGAAGTTAAAGAAAAGAGGTCGAGATCATTTCTCTTGGTATTTTTAGGCGTTTGGGTGGTGATGAATGAAGTCGAGGGTGAGCTAGTCAAGCTTCTATATGATTGTTATATAATCATATGAGTTTATAGTGATGTTGGGATATTTTGATGGATTTTAAAAGTTAATTAAATCATGTTGATTTGGCAAGAGAATCTTTGTTGGACTCTTATGTAATATTGCATAGATTTGGCGTTGAGTGCTGACTTATTTTACTAGAGAATATTTCTTTGAGCTAATAAGTTAATCCATACCTTTGATGGCATTCACCTTTTAGGGTACAATAGTTCAAGGGGATTACTCTAGGTAAGTGCTCGATACCATCTCCTTTCTAATGTTGATTAGCGTTTGGTCAAACGATGTCTTTGATAAGATGTGGCGCTGCCTAGTTTGGAGTTAGCTTAATGAGCCATTTGTTTTGCTTTGAGACTTCAAATTTTGACATATTTGTCTAAATATTTTCCTATGCTTCATTTTTTGTTATCTTAAGTGTGTTTGAAGGCACTTTTCTTTAACTAGATCTAGCTCACGCTTCTTGGATTTTTCATTTGTTTGTTTGGCATTTATCGTGTCTTGGCATCCCTGAGGTTTTGGACTTGCACAATGAAGTAGTTGATTTCTAGTAGCATGGCTTTGATATGCCCATTGCACGTCGGGAAACTTGTCAATGCAAGCCTTTTTTTGTTTTTGAGGTGAGGCGTTAGAATGTTTAATAAGCTCTTGTTTATTTAGAATATTGTTCTGAGATGGATTATAGAGGCATATTTTAGGTTACAAGAAGTTTTGGATTGCCTTCGCTTTGAACATGGTAGCATTGTCAGTTACTATAGCTAAAAGAATTACTCATCGAGTGAATGTCTACTTAAAGCTAGATACGAACTTCTATTGTTGTCCAGCCTACAAGAGCTTTAGCTTCAATCCATTTCAAGAAGTGGCCAATTATATATAAATGGAATTTTCCCTCCTTTGGATGAAAGGAAAGGTCAAAGGAAATCCATACCTCAGATCGAGAAAGGCTAAGAAATGTTGATGACTTTTATCAGGGCTTTTGGTTGTCAAGGAAGTAGAGCATAAAGTTGGCACCTTTTGCATTTTCTAACAAATAATACATTTTCCTTATATATTGTGGGTAGAAAAAATTTGTCTTATTGTTATCCTAGCTAAACTATAACTATATGTGTGGTTATTGATTTCTCTCGAATATATTTCCTTTATGATATATTGATTCTCAGACAAGTGCATGCACCTGAGTAAAGGCCTGAGGTAGCTTTTTTGGTAGAGCCAATATTTTATTAGGACATAATGTTGTGCCTATTGTTAAACTCTTCTTAGGTTTGATTTTTGGTAGGGGTTTCTATCTTGATGTAGGCTTCCAACAAGCAGGCCTTTTGAGGTTGAGGATGGTTATGTTTATGTTCTTGACTAAGGGCTTTGGAAGTCGGGGGAAATCTTCCTTAGGATCCCCTTGTTTGGCTATTATTTTGTGTCTTGATTTACTTTGCAAGGGGTTTTAATGAGACTAAGTTATTCAAATTTGTATAGTAGGTATTGTACTTCAAATTTGTATAGTAGGGATTGTGATATTTCCTTGGACATCTTGAGAATTGCGTTATAGGTTTCAAATGAGCCATTGAGTTGGCTAACAACTAGTTGCGAGTCATTGAAAATCAATTATTTTTTAGCTTGCAACATCAAAGCAAACTTCAATTTGGCTATTAAAATTTCATATTTGGCTTGGTTCCTTGTTATTAGGAAGTTGATTCAATTCCTCTTTTTAGCTAACCTTTTTTAGGATTTGTAGAACAAAGTCAATCGTAATGGCCAATCCACTAGGTTTTCGATTTGAGGCAAGGGATATGAGTCCTTTGGGCTCGTGCTGTTGAGATTGATGTGGTCGATGCATGTGTGCCATTTTCCATTATTTTTATTTATGAGTAGCATGTTTGTTATCTATACAGCATAACAAAATGGTCAAATAAAATTGGTTTCAAAGAGTTTAGATATGTCATCTTTGATTGTGTTTTGCTTCTTGATACTAAGTAGTTGTTTCTTTTGCCGGATGGTCGGGACTCCCATATCTATTTGAAGAGAGTCTCTGGCTATTGAAGGTTCTATCCTTAGCATGTGTGAGGGCTCCCATACAAAGACATCAAGATACTTGATAAAAAGCTTGATAGTGGCTTCATTTTCTTTTTCATCTTGGCCAATAGAGATGATTATAAGTTTGATTGGGTTAGAATGATTGAGAAAAAATGGAGAGGCAATAAGAGACAAGTTTAATAACTTTTGTTTGGATCGCCCTTGTTGAGGTATTAAATTTTATGTGTAGGTGTGGTGTCAAGGCTGCTATTTTGAATATTCTAATTGTTGGTCTTCTAATAATAGCATTGGAAGGAGTGGCAACGATAATGAAGTTGATCATATGCATGATCCATGGGAATGTGATGGTTCCTTCTAGGTTTGGAGATTCTCCAAGGAAACTTACAAGCATTCTTGTTGTTGGGGGGATGAATTTTTAGTCGAACTTCCACTGTCAAATGCGCATACGACAAACTTAAATGTTGGCAATTATTTTTGAGATTATTATATTGTCAACATAAGGTTGCCAAAAGGCGGCATATCTTCCTGCTTGAAAGATATTAAAGCTGATTTTTCTTTTCGAATTGCCATATTAATGACTATGGTTAGCCCAATGGATTTTAGGGTGGAGCTCTTAGAGTGGGATTATTTCTCTCTTTTGTTGGTATAGATGATTCTGACTTGGGCTTTGCCTTTGTCTTTTAACTCCAGTTGAAGGGTCTGATCATGTTTGTCAATTTGAGGTCGTTCGGCAAAGTTGACGCTACAAGTTTATTAGAGATAGAGTTAAATTTAAGACTTTTTACCTAGTATTCTTGGAGGTTTATTTCTTTCAATTGTTTTTCGATTAAAGCTTTGAGGGCCTTATATTCTAATGTTGTGTGGCCATGGTCATTGTATTTGCAAAATTTCATGGTATGTTGAATATTCTTTGAGATTGGCCTTGGCATCCGGTGCAATTTATCTTTTTTAATGGCCACCAAAATTTCTTCGGGTGTTGCACTTAAGGGAGCTTGGTATCCCCAATGGTGATAGTCTTGAGGAACTATTTGGGGGTAATCTTTCTCGTCCTACAGCTTTTTTTTGTTCTCAAGGGATTTTAAAGGCAAGTGTTTTTGTAAATTTTATGCTAAAGAGACTTAATGAGGGTTGCTTGAGTAAGTTAGAAGTTCTCTTAATCTATTTTTTTAAGGACTTCTTTTAAGTATTGAGGAAGGACAAAAGGTATCCCTCGAAAGTAGCCTCGGCTTTTAGTACAATCCATCCTTTTTAATGGTTTTCAAAATTTTTTTGGTGGCTTGCTCAAAGGAGTATTGAATTTTTGAGGTTAGTATCCCTGAGAGTGATGATTTTGAGGAGCATCTAGGGGTAATCTTTGTCATCTTATGGCTTTTTAGTTTTTAATTGAGAGGTCTTGGAAGAGGTAAGGTTTTTTCTTCTGATCTGTTAGATAGAGTCAAAGAAATTTCCTTGTTGATAAAGGAAATGGCCATGTTAAAGTTTTTTTGCAAGATATTTGTGGACATTTGATTAAGTATTTTTGGAATTTCTCTGGTTGAAAAGACTTGATGGGGGTTTTTGAAGTCCAAAGTTCTATTGAACTTTTTCCTTTATGTCTACTTTGAATTGTTGGAGGAAGGTTCAAAATGGTTTGGATTGATACTGTCTTAGGTCGAGAAGAAACTCAAAAGCTTTTTTGGGCCTAGCACAATAGGCAAGATATGACAAAAATAGCTTTCATGTTGGAAAAATGAAGAAATTGATCTAAGAGACAATTTTTAGGACCATTTTGATGTGTCTTTTAGGTAGTTTGAGAAAATCTTGTATTTTACAAGCTCAGTTGTGACATACAGAGAGGCGTCCATCTCAAATTCCTTTGAGAAAATGTAAGGGTCTGAGTTGCTAAAATAGAAAGTGTTGTGTAATTGAAGTTTATGAGGTAGAGGTATTGAAAGAATCTCTTCTATGAATGAAGAAACTCCTCAATGACATCTTGGTTATACCCATATTGTCAAAATAATTTAGGCTCCTCACTAGGGTGATTGTGAGTTTCTTGAGTGTAAGTTAGATTTCTTACACCATAAGGCATCATTGGGTTGTAGGGGGATACAAAGGGGTGTAATGAGGTTTGGGTGCTTTGGGAAGAGTTTTGAGTGACTCTTTGTTATAAGGAGTGATGTTTGACGTGTTTGGTATGTTCAAAATGTTCGGCATGTTTGATTTGCTCTCTTGTGTTGAGAGAAATTTTGTAAAATGTTTCATTTGTTGTTTAAAACAAATGAAAAAGGATCTCTAGCAGGAGATGAAGGTTTTGAAGTTTGCGAATTTGAGGTAGAGATGTGGGGAACATCTGCTGTCTGTTGACTAATACTGTCAAGCATTTCTTCCCATAGATAGTGCTATAAACCATTGATGTGCAAACAGGCATTCGAGGAATTGGAATAAAAGCTTATCTAAATCATGATCGAGAAGGCATGTTTTGTCGGGAAGGAGACATCCGTAATTAGCTTATAAAGACTTTTATTACGTTATTGTTGGAGCAAGAAATTCAAGTGATTGAAAAGTATTTGAGATTGTAGCAATCCTTTCAAATAGATGTAGATGGAGTGTTTAGATGCTAATGGAGTGTTTAGGTGGATTCTAGAGTGGCATGGCTCAGTTTGGGAACGGTTTTTTTTTTTTTTGAAAAAGCTTTATCTAGAAAATTCAGTGCTAACAACACTACTTGGGGTTGTTTGGCATGGTATGGGGTGGGCTAACGCAATCAATCACGGCAGGTGTGCGTTAGGGCTTGGTCTAGCGTGGGTAGTCGTGGCGCGGAAGAGTGTAATGGGGTGTGGCAATGGCGTGTTAGGACTTGGTTTTGTGTGACACGATGCAATGGAGGTGCTGTCTAGTGCGATGAGGTTTAGTCGGGCACTTTAGAAGATAGTTCAGCGCAAAAGTGTGCGGCTTTCAACGGTGCTGACAGTCATCTGCAGTGAGAATCGACAAGTTGGCTTGTGAGCTGTGTGGTTCTGAGTGGGTTGGAGGTGACTTGGTTGTCAGCGCAGGTTATCGTGGGTTATCATGTGTCAAAGGAGATATGCCAGGTTGACGTGGGACATGGGTGGTTGCATGTCAATGCTTGTGGCAAGCAGCTTTGAGATTCTTCTAGACAATGCGAGCAACATGCAGTGAGTAGTGGAATTGTGAGTTGCGTTCGAGGTGAGGAAAAGTTGGGTTTGGTTGGGGATGCAAAAAGTTGGGTGCTTAGATAGGGAGGGGAGGCTTTCAGGTGAGAGAAAGTAGAGCTCGGGAGCTACTGAGGTAGGTTTTTGAGGCAATTTAGGGCAGCCAACAAAGAAAGAGAGTCATCGACGGAGCTCAAGCTAAGGTTTTTGAGGAAGAAGATGATTGTGGTGCTATCGCGAGTTCTTTTTCCCTTTAGAGCCAAATGGAGGGTGTCTTTTAATAGTCAAGCTTGTCGAATGGCACCAAATTAGTTGAACTCTTCTCCTTTATTATAGTGTGATCTAATATGGTGTTTGGTAGTGAAGCATTGTGTTCGATAGGTATTTGGCCTTTTTCTTTTTTTTTTTTTAATTCTTCAATGTTTTTCCCATGCATTATGGAATGGTGAAAAGATGTGTTTGCGTGGGTGGGTGCATGCGACGATACGGGTGTGGTTGTGTGGGCATAAGCTTTAATGCGCGTGTATGCATTCATGCATGCTTGTATAATCACAAAATAAGTTCTTTTTTCAAAAATTTTATTTCATCATAGTATTATGTTTGTGCTCATGTTTTTGAATACCTTTTTGTTTTATAATTTTAAAATAATGAACTAGTTTGTAAACATTATTTATCTACGCAATATTTGACAAGGATTACCACAAGAAGACTTTAGCCCATTAATTGAGGTTGACTACATAAATATTTTTACTTTAGTATGCCTAATTCATTAACAATTGCTAATATTCAAATATAATTAATTGTTTTAGAATAGCATCTTGTTAAGTTGTTTTGAGTTTTATCTTTTTCTCTGTTTTAGAATAGCATCTTGTTAAGTTGTTTTGAGTTTTATCTTTTTCTCTGTTTATATGAAAAAATTCCAACTCACGTCTCTTAATAAAGGCAGTAGGTACCATCCATTAAACATGAGCAAACAATCCAAGTAAACTTCCTTTTTGAATGCACTCTTTTATTTGTTTTCTTTTGAGTGTAGTCTGTTATTTATGTCAGCTTTCTAATTTATTCAACATTCTTTTTCTGTGTTTGAACTTCAGATATCAATATTTTATATGATAAAATATTATTGATCTTATCGATTTCTTATAAACATACCTTTATTATTGAGTGCATTGCTTTGTTCACATAATATGTTAGAAATAATCACACAAACAAAAAGTTCGTCTTACAAAAGCAAAAAGTCAAGTAATGTTTTTGTTATTTCAAAATAACAATAATTTCATCAAGTATTTCTTGGTAATCTAGCCAAACAGTCAACTTTTAAGTAGCATTTATCATCAAAGCCGTTCAAAAATCATCTTGATGTTTAATAACAATGCTTTCAAATCATTCTTAAACTTATATTTTTTTAACCTCTCCATCCATGGATATTATTATCTACAACCCAGGAAGGCAGTTTTTTTTAGTTTGATTTAAGCTTTCACAATTTGTTAGTCTATTTAATTTGCTTAATGTTCAATAACAATTTGGTCAAATCAATCGTTAGCTTATATTTTTTTACCCCTTCATCCGTCGATGTTATCTACAACCAATAAGAAAACAGTAGTGTACTTTGATTCAGTGTTCAGGCAATTGGTCAATTGATGAAACTTGCTTATAAATGATCCATTTGCACTTTGCCAAAAGCATGAATTGTTGAAAACTTTTGAAGTTAAATCATTGTATCACTTAAACACGACTTTGTGCTTGGGAATATTTTTTATTATTTATTTCAACAACATAGAACTAATAACTTGCCTCATATCCAAATCGTTTGTTAGATTTGATTTTCAAAATTGAACCAAAAGATTGTTACAAACTCTTATATTTCTGCATAGGGGGGGATTTTAGTATATTCTTGCTTCCATCTTTTTAGCCCAGTTTCTGAGGCCCACATGAGCTGCTTTTGTTTGTGACTTTCGCTCTGAACTAAGGGCGTACTTGTTCTTTTCATTTTCTTGTAGAAACAGTGCCATTTCTTTACTCTGAGTTAGGGATTCCTAATATATGGACTGATTTTTAGAACTGCATTATATATTTGCTTATTTATATGTGCAATTTTGCTCCGTGCATGCATACGTGCAGCATATGCTTGTATGTAGCGGACAAGTGGAAGCACTTGCATATACCACAAAGACATAACCCCACATCTTGTTTAGTTATTTGAAAAATCCTATGTTTTTTCAAAATAATTAGTTTTTTTTTGTTTATATAAATCGATTTAAGCTCTCTGCCCATTTTGTTTAGTCTGATTTTACTGAATGCTACAATGTTTTAGTTTTGGTAAGTTGTAGAAAGAATTACTTGCGAGTGGTTCGTCCACTATATGCATTTAATTATTCTAACTTCGTTAAAATCAAAAAAAAAAAAAAAAAATTGCAGACTTGTGTTTTCTATCAGAAGAGCAGCCCATGGTTTTGTCAGACAATGAGATACATTGTGTGATTGTGTCTAATGAAGCTTGATTTCTCTTTCAGGACATTGAGTCTGTCAACCTTTGTGATCACCTTACCAGCCTTGCTGATTCTCTTAATAAAGCAAGAAGCATGATTTACCACCCCTTAAATAAGCAATCAAGGTTAGGTGACAGTCTTTTTGGTTTAGCAGATAGAGTGGAGAAGGAACATAAAAGGGTTTTAGCAAGGAAATCTATAATTGAGAAACGGAAGGAAGAACATGAGCGCCAGATGCTTGAAAGGGTGGGCTTGTCTTCTTGATATTTGTCTTATGCATAAATTTTGAAGTACAATTCTAAACATTTTGTGCTCTTGTTTCTTAAAGGAACGGGAAGAAGAATCAAAAAGGCTAAAACAGCAGAAGACAACAGAGGAGGCTGAACAAAGGCGGCTTGCAGAAGAATATACTCGTAGAGAGGAGCAAAGAATACGTCGTGAAATTGAGGAAAGAGAACGCCTCCAAGCTGAGGCATTGATTCTGCAGAAAGGATCCAAGAAGAAGGGTAAAAGGGTTCTTCTTGATGGGGTAAGCTGCTTTTTTAGTTACTATTACTAGTTGAATGCACATGCATGTCTACTAAGTGCTCGTGATTCCTAAATCCTTTGTAGTCAATTGATAACAATTTTGTTTAATCATACAGTAAATGAAAAGTATGTTTCAGAAAAATAAAGCATTTGAAACAACTTTGTTTAGCATTATCCTTCCTAATCTACATATACTTGAAAAACGAGCCATACTTTCCTATGATAAGAGTAAAAAAAAAAAAAATGCTTGCCAAAAGCATATGATCCTTTTTTTATGAGAAATTATTAAACGTTCACCTTCTTCAACCGTATCAATTTAATCTGTCTGCATGTTCTTATATTAATATGTGGCAATTTTATCCCGTTTTTGTTAGGTTAGTCATGCCATCATTTTATGCATTTATTAAGAAATGCTGATAGTTGCACTTCTGATTGTTTTTTGAGGCTCTTGTAACATTCTTGTGAGATAAAACCTGTAGTATCTACAAAGAAAATACCTTATCATAGTCAAAAGTAAATTCCTGTGAGTAATACCACTAAAAAAAGCTTAAGAACATTGACGTAGCATACATTAATAGGTCGCAAAAAAATCAAACTTGGAAAACATTAGTAATGCAAAAGTTATGCAGTTTATATCTATGCCATTGCAAAGTGGCTGATAATCTACAAAATATAATGTGATTCAAATAACGACTTTTGAACTGTTATCAACCATCCTGAGAATTATGAGCTTATTTAGTCAGTTGCAGTGTATGCTGTGGATAACTCAACGATTAAGTTTTGGAATATCATGCTTAATTTTTAACCATTTCCCCTTATTTTTTGAAAGTTAAAGATACTTCAACTTTTACAATTGTGTTTTTGGCTGATGACATTATTTGCAATTTGTTTGGACGTTTATTGAAAAAGCAGTTGCTCGATTAAAATATAGTTTGGTAATTCACTAATGAACAATGAACCACACGAGACCATCTTGAAGTTGCGGAAATTAACATGCAATGTGATGGAAATAACGTATGGTCTTCAGGTCGTTGGTTTAACTTTAGGTTTGAAGCTGTTATACTATGGGAAGTAACAGTTAGTCATCTTATTTAATTAATGCATATATTGTTCATAAAAATAATATTGATATTTAATGCTTTGACAATTCTTTTTTTTGTGAGCAAGTTTTCCCAAATTACATAAACTTTATGTTTTATTGTGCTCTTTGCAAAGGTGCATTCTTTAAAATTTAGTTGGATTTAGCTATCTAAAAACTATAGTTATGATTCAAAATAATTTGATATGGTTCAGTAAAGGATGATGACTTGGACATATACGTTTTTTTTATTTAGTTTTAGCGCTATTTGTTGTAATTTAGTAGTCATCTATTTGAATTAGTTGATGAAGATGAACCTTCTGTCAAATCCAATCTTTCATTTCAATTAATTTAATCTAGCATCAGTTGTCCAATCAAAGTTTTATTTTGCATGGTTTGATTTACACATGAATACGGATTCATTTGAATGCATTCGATTAAAAATATGTTAATAAAAAATTAATTAGATTTTGTTAATTTTTGTTTGATTTTATGTAGTGCGGTGTGAAAGTGAAATTTTAATTCGAATTAACTATCTAATAATTAACTTTTTCTATGCAAAATTATTTGTTCGGAAATTTTCTGAATTATTTTCTTTGAAACTTGTTTGGCATAATTTCATTTATTAGGATGACTTTTGTTCACATAAACAAGCTTAATAATAACGAGAGAAATTTAATTTTAAATAATGTTAATTGAAATATTGCTTGTTTTTAATTTGTTCTTTTAAATTGTCTGGTTTCCAAATTTTTGTTTGTTGAAGTTTTCCAAATTAAAGCATCTTTTTGACAAAAGATGTTTTATTATGTTAGCCAAACAGCTTAACAAATTTTACTTATATTCCAAATTGTTGGAATCATTACTGTCATTTGATTGCATTATTTTAAAAGCCAAAAAAATCTTTTTGCCCGTTAATGATTTAACTAATTTCTTTCTGTTTTATTTCTCACATAAGTCAAAGGTTGGTTTTATATGATTCTTCAAATAAGTATGTCTTAATAACTAATACTAAACTGAATTTCTTCCTCTTTTCTACTGCAACTTATCAAATTTTCAGATGGAATTTCTTGTCATTTAGAAGCAGCTGTATCAAATGAACCCAAAGTTTAAACTTGCGTAAACTCATTGCTGCTTAGAACAAAGCTTTCTAATTTAATTAGTGGACAATTTAATTTAGAAATGCTGTTTTATTTAACTTTTGCTAGAGTTTTTTTTTTTAACAAACGATTAATATGATTAAGATATAACTCAAGTTGTTTTCGCTTGTCCTGTTGTTGCAAGATTAACCATTCTGTTGAAAATAATTGCTTGTTGCTGTTTAATAGAAAAAAATAAATTTACGGTTTTACTGGTTTCCAAATCAGGTGGAGTATGATTCATCTTTAGATATTCTATGGTGTCTGTTAAACTTGCTGTTAAAGTCCTCCGGATTAATTGAAGTTTTGGAATTTAACTTTATACTAGGGTTGTAGTGGAGACATTGGATGGAATGTTCTATTGATGTACTTAAAGACGTGCTGTAGTAACATGAATTTTTAGCAAACTCTGCTGCTGGAGGTTGTTTAGCATTTATGTGCGTATACTGATGTTGCTGCAGCTGGCTTGATAGAAGTTTTCTTTCTTTCATTCCCCTCTACATTGTATATTGAGAAAGGGCAAATTTTCTAACGTTCCGCTTCAGGATGTTTATTACTCATTTCTTTTGTTATTGAATTCATTACACTCCAGATATTCTCATCTCATTATTTTGATCTTGGCCAAATCTTTACCCATCACCCAATTACTTACCTTCTTTTCTTTAATAAGGCTAGTTGAAATACCTGTCATTATTTTTATATGATTATAAAGAAAGTTACTGGTTAAGTTAAAGTTAATTTCTTCGTGTACATATGACTAGTTAATTTGCATTGAACTTGTACTGCTCTGGGACAATTGTTTTGCATTTACGATTTGTTTTTCTTCTTTTTTCTTTCCTCCCAGGAGAAAGTTTCCAAGGAGGCCCTTATTGAGATGGCAATGAGTGAACATCTCAAGGAACGCCAGGAAATGGAAAAAAAGCTGGCGAGACTTGCAAAAACTATGGATTACATGGAAAGAGCAAAGAGGGAGGAGGAAGCTCCCTTAATTGTGCAGGCCTTTCAACAGGGTTTGGTTGAGGAACGGCTAATTCATGAACGCATGCAACGGGTTGATTTTCTTTGTTCTAGAACTAAATGTACTGATTCTGTTGTTTAGTTTTTAATCTGCTACTTGTAATGTTATTTTACAGATGGAGATTGAGCTTAGCAGGCAGCATCATGCTGGTGATCTTCAAGAAAAGAATAGACTAAGTCGAATGGTAGAAAATAAGGTTTGTATAATCCATCAATGCTTCTTACTCGTTGGTTTGTTTTCTTTTAATGTGTAAAAATGGTTAGTCATTGGCTTAAAGGAGCTTTTGCAGAATCTCGTTGGTATGGCTGACCTTAGTTGATTATTCCATCCTGTACAGATTATTTTACAGAAAAGAATAGAAGATCATCGACATTCCGAATACAAGCGATTGAAGAAAGAAGCAGATGATCGCATAAACCTACAAAAATCATTGAAAAAGCGGGAGATAGAAATCAAAAGGAAGCTCCTCTTTTATATTAAATCCGAGGAAGAGAGACTTGCCAAGCTTAGGGAGGAAGAAGAAGCTCGAAAGCACGAAGGTCTGGTTTATTTCTAAGCTGCAGTTCTTTTCTAAGCTGCAGTTCACTTTCTTAAATCCTTTATTGGTCTTCTGGCAGAGGAAGAGAGAAGGAAGAGGGAAGAAGCTGAGCGAAAGGCAAAACTTGATGAAATGGCAGAAAGACAGAGACAAAGAGATAGAGAATTGGAGGAGAAGGAAAGGATGAGAAGAGAAACCCTCCCAGGAAAAACTGCAGACCCTTTATCAAGGCCAGCTACCACTGTTACTGCTCCACGTCCCATGGAGCCTGTTGCCGTTGCTGCTGCCACTTCTGCGACAGCCACCGCTCCAGTGCCTGGTAAGTACGTTCCCAAATTCCGCCGTGAAGGCGCTGCTTCCACCAACCCTTCACCTGAGCCAGATAGGTGGCGAGGGCATGACGAACGCCCGCCGCAATCAAGTGATAAATGGCGTACTGACGATCGTGACCGTCGATCTACCGTTGGGTCCAGGTTCTCCTCTTCATCTTCTTCCTGGTCTTCTTCCAGAAATCGTTGATGAAGTTTTCGGTTTGAGTAAGTACTGTTTGCTTTTAAGATGATGCTGTGGGTATTTAAAACTATTTTTGTTGCCTTGTGTTGGAGCAGACTTGTAATTTTATTTTGCTGCAGTTAAGTTGAGTTGTGTTAAATAGGATTTTTGATGCTGCCATTTCCATGTTAACAATGTTGATTTGATAAAAAACTGTTCTGGGTTTTGGGGGGTTATTAACGGTTTTAGTGTTTTCATGGCTATTAGGCCAATGATATTTATTCTATCTTTCGTGTATACAGTTCTATTCAAAGCCTACCAAATCTCCTTCAATGGAGCTACTGTGAAAATGGTGAATAACATTTAAGGTAAAGTATGATGATGACATTATACTCTGCTGAGAAATTATCTAATTGGTGTACTTTATTTGTTGATGGATGGTTTTATTTACACAATTTTACTGTGTTGCATTTGACGAGCTTTGAACATAAATGAGGAGTTATAGGATTGAAAATACGAGGTTTGCACGATTTCGAAATTAATTTGAAAATCTGATTATCTTAAGTCCAAATAAATAACTATAGTAATATGATAATAAACTATTACTTCAAATCTAAATAATCGTTCCTAAAAGACAATCGCTTCGTCAGAGATTACCTTTTCAACGTGAGCTCAACATTGGCTAAAACATGGAGAGAGATGGATTTATGAAACACAAATATCAAAGGATTAATAAGCTAATCAAGTCTCACAAATATGATAATTTTAAATTTTGGGATAGGATTTAAATGTAAGTATTTTAAAAATTATAAAGATAGTTTTTTCATAGTGACTCTCTTATGGAGAACCATGGGTTTAAGTTGTCATTGTTACTACCACATCATAGCACAAAATAGGTTAGTGTTTTCTAACACCAATATTTGTATAACAATCATAAACTTTACAACATTAGAAAAATCATGGAACATTTGTCTACCTCGACATATTGTGCTCTAGATTGTTAACACAAGAATGTCATGCTAGTTTTTAAACCATGAGCATGTCATCAATTAAAATATGAGGAGACATGATTTACTAATATAAGATTCATAATTTTTGAAAATGAATATCAAATCCTTAATGTTTTAAGCCCAAACTAATAACTCCAATATTATGATAACAAATTATTAATCTTTAAATTCAAATAGTTCTCCATAAAAAATAATGACATCCTTAGAATCCACCTTCTTAACACAAGCTCTATATTAGCTATAAGACACAAAGAATGGATTTGTAAAACACAAATCTCAAAGGATTAAGAAATTAATCAGTATATCAAATGTGATAATTTGAGGTTTTGAGATATGTTTAAAGGATTATGGTTTTAGAAATATCAAATTAGTTTTTTCATAGTAAGCTAATTGTTAGCTAACTCATAAAGAAGCATAGATTTGAAAAACGCTAGTTCTCTCATAGTAAGCTTATTGTTGGCAAATCCTTGTGGTGATATAGGTTTGAATAACACTAGTTTTCTTTCAGCAAGCTCATTGTAAGCACACCCTTGGAGACACAAATTTGAATAACACATGTTTAACAACATTTGAAAAATGGCATGGGATTTTAAAAAAATTAACCCATGGCTTAATATTTTCACAAAATAGCCCCAATAACTTGCCCGTTTACAACTTGTTGTTTCTAATCAATGAGAAGGAATCAAATTGTTTGATAGAAGTTTTATTGGATTAGAAAACTAATTTGACATCCTTAAGACATTAATTGGGCATATGTACCTTGCTCACTATGTAATTTTGTGGAATACTATATGATCTCAATTTGGACTATTCTAGTACAAGCTCCTTTGCTAGTTGGTAGATTGCAGAATTCCATCTAGTTTGAATTTTTTTGTTGAGGTATATATTCTCCCCACAAGTTATAGTTTTATGAGATGTTGCATAATTTGAATGTAGATGGAGCAATATAAACATTAAATTTGAATTTGAAAGGTTAGTGGGGAGATTTATTGCTTCACAAGCCAATTGTTACACTAGTAATTTGGTATAATTTGTGAAGCAAGCAAATGGAGTTATGATGTGTTTCTTGTGAAGTATGGAAAGAGTTTAAATTCAATTTTGACTTGGTGGATAATCGAAGACAAAAAGAAAATAAACTTGTATAATCCAAAAATTGTTAACTTTTCACTAATTGATTGCAAGTGAACTTTTTGTTTTTGAGAAAAACAAGAAATTGCACCTGCTCTTACTTTCACGAGCTTGCAAGAAATAACAATAAACCTTGTTTCTTTTGTAATACAAACCCAATTCTTCGAGCTCTAGGTTAATTTCCTAGTTCTATTAATTTTGTGCTAGTCAAGCCCACGTCTTCCTATAAGTTAATAACAAGCTCGTGTTTTTACTTAGATATCCAATGATCTTGTTCCCTAACTCATAACTTGAATCCATTAATAATATAACCTTAAGTTTTTTTATAAGTTTATGAAATAAGTTAATTTTATAGTACTATAAAACTTTGTGTGTCATAACTATGGCTTTTAACAAGTTAGATAATATTAGATAATGCTGATGCAATCGTGTGGTATTTGAGAACTAAAAAAAATGAGTGTAATATAAACAATAATATTTAACCTTTTATAGTTTTTCAAAATTTATTTTCTATTTATCTCTTTAATCTCCCAAACTACTTGGTTTGTTTTCCATTATATCTTTAATAGTTTCATGCATATTATATTACTTTTTTTTCAACTATTGAAGAATATAATTAAGTTCTTTTAATAATCCAAACTTAAAAAAAAGATGTACACTCATGGGTAGATACCATGGAAGAACTCTCCCTAAAGAATTGTAAATCATTCAAAGAGACGTTAAGTAAATGCATCTATTGTGGGTTTAATTATACCAAACTATCCTCATTGGCAACAAATAACAAAAGTTTCCCAATTAGCTTTCTTCAAGTTATCAATGTCTTTGTTGACCTTCCAAATTTAAATCTTTATTGCTGACATTTATATGAAATTGGGCAAAATACAATAAACTACATGTCCTGAAAAGAATGTATCACCAAACCATTAAAATTCAAGTTGGATAGAATCTTGTAAAATAACTAACAATTGAGTCAACCTATATCAAAATAATCCAAATTCCAATTGAGATGTGAGGTTAATATCATAATGTTAAGAATCTTATGTTAAAAAAAACCTATTTCTCGTCATTGGTTAGATGATTATAAGTAGAGATTAAGGAGGTGAACTACGAGAATGTGACATTTGTTAAGGTATAAGTGATTAGGGTTTGGGCACAAGAACTTTGAAATATCATGTTAATTTTCTAATATCGTGTAATCAAGAGAAACATATAAAACTAATAATTAAACATTTATCTTATAGTTGAACCATCCAACTTTAATGTGGACAGAATTGCAACACACTACTAGTCAAGATGGAAGGCACATTCAACCCAAATTCAAATCTCTAAACCAATCTCATTGACACAAGTTAACTAAGGTGCTCAATTTAGCACCAAATTACTGAAGTGTTAATGTTGAACTAATTCAAAATAATATTTTTTGTTTTGGAATTTAAAATCTACCAGCACTACCAAATTCAAAAAGTACTAATTATCATAAATTACTATCTAAATAGGGAAAATATGTCACGATCTTGCAAATACAAATTTGAGAAATTTCATATAATTTCTAATTTTTTCGTAAACATATACTTAAGTCATTCAAATCAAATTAGAAAAAATCCCATAAAACTATCAATTGAGGAGAAAAATATAATCAAACTATTGAAATTGAAATTGAGCAAAATTCCATAAAACTACTTGCCAATGTGGGAACATATGATTGAACCTTCCAAATTAAAATAAAGCAGAATCCCCAAAAACTATTAGTTAGAATGAGAGCATATACCTATTAAACAATCCAAATTCAAATATGTCATAATCTTATAAAATTATTGACCAACGAAGTGGCATATAATATAGCTGAGTAATGCAAACTCAAATTCATTAATATTTGATAAAACTATTAACCTTAGCAATCCGATATCCTTATACCTAATCTTTAATTTAGGAATTTGATAAGTTGTGAAAAGTTTATCTTTTGAAGGCTAGGCTTATGGTTAAGACATAAGGTCTTAGCAATATTAGACTGATATTGTCATTTGGTGAACATGGTGTTTGATTAACCCTTTCTAGTCTATTTACCCAAACCAAACTCAAGGTAAGCTTTTAAATTGCATTGGTGTGGTTGTTCAAGTGTAATAGTGGAAAGTTTGTTTTTAGACTTTGATTAATCATCTATTGTGGATACAATTTTACTAAATTGCCATCGTTGGCACGAAATTATCAAGTTATTCTAGTTGGCTTTCTCCAAGTTATTAATCTTCCCAATGACTTCTCAATTATTAAGGGACTAGCAATTGGTGTTAGGGGTTAAAAGACTTTTGTTTGTGTTAGGATCATAAGTTCGACTTCAAGGAAATAGTATCACTTTTTTAATGTCATGAAAGTTGTGTTAGTTAGGACCTTAACCCTAAAACCATGCTTGGAAATCTCAAATTAATGTATTAAAGATATTGGATTGGTTTCAAAATCCATTGAGTCTTATGTTACTCAAATTCACTTTTTTGATGATTATCTAAGAAAATAGAGATTAAAAATATTTTTTCAAATCCCATCAATATGTTAGTTAAGCTCATGTGTACTTATAAGTTTAACTATAAATATACTCATGGTTTAAAAATTGGCATAAGATGTCCTAATCATAAAGTTATATCTTGACCTCTCTAGCAACCTTTAACCACTAGCAATCATATGATATGTATGTGGAACAACATTAGATTACTTTTCTAACCTTGCAAGTTTTTGTTTACTATTCCAATGGATCTCCATTAGAGTACATAATGCTCGGCCAATTTGGTGCGACAGAGAGGTTGTTCACAACAACAACAAATGTGAATTTGTGACAGGGTTAAGGTATGTTATAAATGAAAGTTTTATCAATATAATTAGAATCAATAAATTAACAAAATTAATAAATCTAACTTATTATTAAAGATCATTAGAAATTACATTAGAAGATGGATTAACCATAAAATATCTCAAAAATTACAAATTAACATGCAGATCTGGAACAGAGGAGCAATACCATAAATATGATTCAACATCTTATTGAATAAAACATATTTAGAAATACAATTAACTCAAAATATATATAAAAAATTCAAAGCGTAATAACTGAGCCATAAGAAAACAATAAGAAACTGGGAGATGAACAATACTTTAAAGAGTAATTATTAATCAAAACCGCATCCCATTAACATAACAGTGAATATAAACCGAGCCGTTCTAAGCAACACTTATAAGCTCCAACTAGTCGAGTTTTCATAGTTCAGTGCCTCATGAACACGAAAATATCCACGCTGGTTTAACGATGAATCTCGCTAACACAAACAAAGCATACAACAAACTTACAGCTAAACAATGAGCGAAGTACCAAACTAATTCAATCCACAGCTCGATCATGCAATCTTCAGTTCAGATTCTTCATTCCATCAAAACTCACTGCAAAGAAGCCAATTAGATAAATATGAAAAAAAAAATATGTGAATTACACAAGTAACTGCAATGGAAAATTTACAGATGAGCTCCAATTTGAACGGTGGATAAAAAAAACAGCATAAGTCTACCTGTTGTTGCTGATAGTTTGCAGCACCTGGATAGGTTCCATAAGCATACTGGTTGGGATCCTGTGGAGCATTTGTATAACCATATGCTTCATAACCTTGTCCGTATCCATAGTAGTTACCATTCCATTGGTTTGGGTCTTGCTGAGGCTGCAAAGGAACAAAGATTTGCTAAACATGGATTAAATAAAAACTGCATGGTTAGTTACTCTGGTTTACATAACAAATTAACCTGCTTGTTTGTAGGGCTTCGGCCCCATGAAAGGCGAATTTTCTGGGCACCAAGCTGGGTTCCCTGCAACATCAGTAAAGCTTCCTCTGCACAAGCCCTGTGGAAGAGAAGGAAGGTTATGTTTGTGGATATAATAGGAAAGAAGCAATTAAAAGAAAAATAAAATTCTGTAACGAAGACCTGTTCACAAACTGAACAAATCCACAGCGTTTTCCAACAGGTATCTTCACGTGGACCAGTTCACCATATGGACTAAATACCTGTCGCAAGACGTCCTCTGTAACATTCGGATCCAAGCCACCCACAAATATCTGAACTCAGAATAATGCTTGTAAGTGAAACATATGATAAGAAAAAGGGCAAAAGGAAGAAGTGAGCGGGAAAAGAAAGGAAAAGAAGGAACTTTTGGGTACCCACAGTAGTGTTATTTGGGTCACTTTCTGATTGGTTTCCTTGGGCAGATTGGTAAGAAGCTGCAAAAATAAAAACTAAGTGAACCATATTTCTATTGCCACCGGTAAACACATGATTTTGATTGTGTAATGTTTGCCAATACTGTTGCATCCATATGATATTACTTTAATCTTAACAAAAAAAAAAAAAAAAAAAAAAAAAAAACTTTGCTAGCTAATCATGGTCAGTTGCAGCGCCTTGAAGGTTGATGGCGTACAATTCTGCAGATCTGAAAAAAAAGGTAAGAAATTGTCCCAAAACAGATAACTGAAAATAAAATGTCTAGCAATTAGTTTCCACAAGTCCCAATGAATGTGACAGATAATTGTTTGATTTCTTTACTCTAATTTCAGTTCGTGATTAACATTAATTCTACATGACATTTAAGCTGATTGAAGGTCCCCCAAAAGCCATAACCATATGGCAACTATCTAAAGCTGTACATTAGATTAATCGAATAAAGAATTGGAACATGAAACTAAGCTCCATCAAGAGTTGTAGGAGAACTCAATCTGCCAAGTGGACAATAGTCTAAAAATACACATCTATCACATGCATGAGGTGGATAATCCTGGTCACTCAAATAAGAAATACAGAATTACATCAACTCTGCTAACACTAGAAAGTTCAAGCTCACCAGATTCATTAAAAGAATTACATTAGCAAAATATGGGATTTGCTTGCACAGTTATTAGGCTGAAAAATACACAAATAGAAAGTTAACTATGTTCTTCAGATGCATAAAGCAGAACCAAACCCCAGACCAAGAAATCATAAGCCTAGCCCCATAAAGTACATGTTGAAATTATTAAAATATTGAACCACAAAGGTAAAATTAGTAGATCCCCACAAGTTCATAATAAAGAAGAAAAAAAAAGTTTCACCAGAAGGGCAATTCCTACTTCTCCCTTCTCCCTCGCTCCTGTTAGCTCTTCCCCTCCAAAACTTTTTGTCAAAACCTAAAGCCATTGGTCCACTGACATCCCCTATTACTCTTCTTATTCCTCCTATCCGCCTACAAAAATCCTAAAGAAAGAGACAATGACAACTTTCCAATGTCTACAGCAACCACAAACTTCTGTTCCACTTCTTCCTTCTCCCTCCCTCCTGTTAGCTCTTCCACTCCAAAACTCTTTGTCAAAATCTAAAGTCATTGGTCCACTGACACCCCTTATTACTTTTCTTATTCCTCCTACAAAAATCCTACAGAACGAGACAATGACAAAACTTTCCAATGTCTACAGCAACCACAAACTTCTCTTCTACTTCTCCCTTCTCCCTCCCTCTTGTTAGCTCTTCCCATCCAAAACTCTTTCTCAAAACCAAAAGCCATTGGTCCATTGACACCCATCTATTATTTTTCTTATTCCTCCCATCTTCCTACTAAAATCCTACAGAACAAGACAATGGCAAACCTTTCCAATGTTTACAGCAGCCACATGCTTCTCTCCTAGAACAGGAAATCATCAGGAGCTAAACACCACCACATTTGATATTTCCTCCACATCTTGGCCACAATGAGAATTCCTTCCACCATTTCCTTTTCCCCTTCACCATAATCCATCATCCTCACATCCACTCCTTTTACTTTTATTGGAATTATCTTCCTTCTCTTAGGCCCTTATTTTTTAAATTACAAACTATAGCAGTTAGTTTGGATTAATCAAAGTTAAATGGTTCTAATTTTAGTTATCTCCACCAAGTAGTTACACAGTTATTGATTTTGGGCTTCCTTGATTAGTATAGAAGTAGTTCATGATTCACATGAACTATACATCTAGCGGTAGTATACTTTTAAACTGATTGATCCAACAATTATGACAATAAAAATGGAGTACATTTTTTTATCAGTCCTTAATGTACCTAAAAAATCTTTGATATTTATTATTTAAATTATTTTAGCAGGAAGAATTATTGATGTGCATTAAATTGCTTGAATCACTCAAGAGATGCATGTATTTCTTTAACCCAATAGTAAGATTTAGTTTTTTGGTCAACATAGACCAAAATGCCTCAAGGATCTAGAACAGATTAGATCCGACTTGTGCTTTCAACCATAATTCCCTAGTTGGCAGCTCTCCTTTGATGCTATATAAGATGCATGAATTTATTTGTAAGTAATAATTAAATTAACTAAAATCATCATTCATAAAGCATTGTGTTACGTGTTATTAATGATCATATGTAAATGTCAAGCTTACGTTTACATGATAGCAGTACTCTAATGATAATTCTTAAAAAGTTCCAATTTTAGTTTATTGAACAAATATTTGTGCAACTTTCTCATTAAGTTATTTTTCATTTTTTTTCTATTATAATCATGACAGATTTGGACATGCATATCAACATACATCATAGCATGATAGATGAAGAAATTTTTTTCTACAAATGTATTGATTAATGTTTGGATAGCATGAACATCAAGCATACAAAATAATGAACCTCTTGATTCTAGGTTTAAATTTATATAGTCAAAGGGATATCATAGATATAATCATCAATACTAGACCTAACAATTTCAATAAATTTCCAAAAAATAATGCCAAATATCAAGAAATTGAATTTAAAATTTTTATATGAGAAATAAATATTAGTAGAGGCTAGAAAAAAAGGTTTGTGCAATCACCCTATTGATTAGTAATGATTGTGGAATACTGAGATTCAAATGATAATATGAAAACATAATGCAAGGAATACAACTATAACAAAGAACATATTGTATAAGTGCCACCTGAGGGCAGGTAAGTATGCTCATTCAATTGTTTTGACATCATGACTACATGTGCATTATGATTACTTCATTGAGTAACCATAAAAGCCATCTGCATTATGATAAGGGAATCATGCTGCCGTTAAATGACTAATACTAGTGCAATGATTGTTTTAGAATATAAAGTCCAACTTTTAGCTTGTGCTGTAGTTAACTGATTAATATTAACTCGTCTCCTCTTACAACAAATTGTCAGGGTGAACCACTTTCTGAAAACAGGACTGTCAAAAAAACATTCAAGGAAAATATTGGATCTTAATAAATCCTTAAAAAAGAGAGAGCCGAAGGGAGCGAGCGAAAATGCAAGTGCTAGAAGTGACAGGACAAACAAAGAAATCGCATGCTAAGGATCCATACTCCACAAAACAACAAACACTTGGCACCATAACAGTTCAAAGGAAAAAAATGTAGAACTTAACTATATATTCCAAGAATCTTGACTCAAATACTCTCTAAACAGGATACTAACAAGTTATACTAGACTGTCAAAACAAATGAAGGAAAATAGTCAATCGCAATAAACCCATAAAAGAGGGATAAAAGAAAGCAAATTCTAGAAGTAGAAGGACAAACAAGGTGATCCTATTTTTAGTGTCTAAACTCCATAGAATTAGCAATGATGAACAAGCAGTTGGCACCATGACAATCCAAAAGAATGATGTAGAACTTAACAATATATTCCAAGATGCTTGACTCGTACTCTCTCTAAACAGGATACTAATAAGATATACTAAGTAGTCTCCATAAACTACAAATAAAACTCTATGATTGACCATTAATTCAAATAAATACTTTCCTAACACAGCTTCTACATTGATTTCTAGCACATAAAATATGAGTGCTTATATGACAAATGCAGCAAACAATGCAATATTTATTCAAGTTTTTAAGCAAGCCAAATAGTAAAATAAAACAATCTTGAGATCATTATCTAAATGCATTCCTAGTATAGAAGTATGTGATACACTTCTATGTTTGATCATGTAAGTGCATATATGTTGAAAATTTTAGTAAAAAGTTTGCAGGTAAATTTCCTAGAAATTGCCAAATTTCAGGCACAACAACATGGTATGATTGACTATAAATTTTACCTGCAACCTAAACATGTAACAGCTCATCAAGTACAAAAAACAAAATCGCAAGAAAAAATGGCCTAGGGAACCAAACTGGTGGCTCAAGTTCATCAAAATTTATGAATAAATAAAAAAAGACCAGGTGACAAAAGAGAATACTCAAACTAAGAAATGCATAGAAGATGCAAGTATGGACAGGAGTAGGCGCACACATGCCCCACAGTAAACTGAAAAAGTATTGAAAGAAAGAAAAGTACGCTTATAGATTCATAAAAAAAAGTCTAGGAATAGTAAGTATCAGGGAATTGTTCTATCTGACAAGTAATCCATCAGTGGATAGTGAAAATATGAAACAAAACATGCACATGAAGCTTATATTTCAAGGAAACCAGGGAAAGATTCACTCATAGAATTTAAAAAAATAAAGGAATTCTTAAAAGGCATGAGACAGTAAATTTGAAATGAAGCATTTCAAATATGTGAAAGCAAAAAACAGTAAAAAAAAAAAAATAAGACAGTATTTTAGATGCCATGCAAATGAAAGAAAAATAGATGTTGCAGGCAACATTAGATCTAAGGAAGAGGGAAAAAAACTTGAAATGTTACGAAACCAAAACTTAAACTGACTGGGGAGAAAGAACTTAAAGCTAGGAAATCCATAAAAAGAACTATTGCCAAACTGTTCACATAAACTGCAACACTGACCTAACTGAGGCCACGCACTACAGAAGATACACATCTCAGCTGAAGTGATTGCAGGCCCTATATCAAGAGGGACTCCTGGCATCCTGCTTTAAGACAACATGAGTGTTTATAAGTTGTACTTATTTTCATGTACATTAGATCGGCCCCAAATCACATATGGAATGAAGGACAAGACTTTGTTACTATTAGGAAGCAGTGCCACTTATCTTCAAGCGTGACTTGAAAAGAAAACAAAACATTTATTTGATTGCACTTCAATATGAAAATAATCATTCAGGTCCAACTTCAATTGAAAATACACAAATGAAGATAAACCGATTAGTTCTTTGGTACAAATCAATCGTTGGCAGGGGCATTGTTAAGGCTACCTGCAAATCATCTAAAACAACAAATATGGTAAAGATGTAGAACATACACGTTTCTAGGAAGGCCTTTCTTGCACAGATTTCTAGTATCATACTGTTATTATAGGTAAAGAAATAAATTAGGTTTGAAGTACAAAGGTTATATTGCTCCATACCTTTTGAGGTATCTTGCTCCAGTGCATCAGTGGTCTTCTTATTAGCAGCAGGACCGACCCTCATAGGCCTCGTTGAGCAAAAAACTCCATTCATTTCCGTCATCGCCCTTGCTTGTTCATTTGCATCTCCAAATCTAACAAAACCGTAGCCCTTGGAGCGTCCAGTTATTCGGTCAGTGACAATTTTAGCACCCTTCACAGATGTATAATGGCTCCTAAAAGTCTCCTGCAACATGTACTCTGTAACATCTGATGCCAAGTCTCCAACAAAAATTGTATAATCATTAGCATCATCTCCTTTCTTTCCACCAGCCCAATTCAATCGAAAAGCTTGCTCGCCATTCGGCATCATCGTTCCATTATATGTTTGCAGAACTCGCTCTGCAGTTGCGCGAGTTGCAAATTCAACAAAGCCATAGCCCTCAAATTGCCCAGTTTGCTTGTTCCTTATAAGCTTAACCGATACAACCTGCAGTGAGAATAAGAATTAAAGGAGCAAACCACATGCTCTATAACCAAGAAAGAAAATAAAGAATAGTTCAAATCTTTTATAATACATGTTGATTACCTCTCCGGTGTGAGCAAAGCAATTATGGATGTACGATTCCTCCATCCAGTACTGCAGATCACCGATCCATAGAGTGCGGACCTCGTCCGCAGAAGATGGCTGGGGCTGCGCATTCTGGATGGGACCGGAGAAAGGTGCAGGCACGGGTGCACCGTACTGGGACTGATATTGCTGCGGAGGAGGCAGGTATTGAGGTGGAGGGATCTGCGAGGGCTGCTGATTCCACATCGGCTGCCCCTGGGACGGAGGGTATTGCGGTGCCTGCGTTGGGGGGTACTGCTGGCCCTGCGTCGGAGGATACTGCGGAGCCTGCGTCTGAGGGTACTGGGGAGCCTGCGTCGGAGGGTACTGAGGCGCCTGCGTTGGAGGGTACTGCGGCTGGGGGGCCGGTGGAGGAACCACTCCCCACTGCGAGGGAACCGCCTGAGGAGACGGATGCATCTGGTGCTGCTGGTTCATTTGCGGCGGAGCAATGGTCGACGGTGCTATACCTCCTCCTTGCATCGCGTAGGGCAGCTTGTGAAACCCTAATAACGTCTGATGAGGAGGACAAGGCGACAGAAGTCACCGATCTGATCGAAGGTCTAAAAACGAAGGGACGACGATAGTCTCCTATATCTAAAAGGAAGATATTTGCGGTTTAATTTACCAAAACGCCCTTCCCTTTATTGAGGTTTGTATTTGTGTTGGTATTTTTATACCTTTTTTGCAATAATAATTAAAAATAAGTTAATATAATAAATAAAAAATATTTCTCATTTTCAATTAATTAGCTTTAAATGGACTTTATAAGTTGTTCTAGGAAGGTGCATTTATTATTTTTTGTAATTAAATAATAACTTAAAGATTTATATACGTGCACATATATATGTATATATGTATATATATATGTATATATGTATATATATATAAATATATGTATATGTATATATATATATGTATATGTATATATATATATATATATAAATATATGTATATATGTATATATATATATATATATAAATATATGTATATATGTGTATATATATATATAAATATATGTATATATGTATATATATGTAAATATAAATATATGTATATATGTATATATATGTATAGATATATATTATATACATATATTTATATATATAGATATATACATATATACATATATTTATATATGTATATATATATATATAAATATATGTATATATATATACATACATACATACATATACATATACATACATACATACATACATACATACATACATATATGTATGTATGTATGTATGTATGTATATGTATATGTATGTATGTATGTATATATACATATATGTATATGTATGTATATATATATACATACATATATACACAAATATGTATATATACATATATAAAACTATGCATAAAATTAATAATATTTACTAAAGATTACAAAGGAAATTGAAAATGACAAATCTTAAAGCTAGTAAAAATAATCAAAAGGTGTCTTTTGAGAAAAAAAAATTCGCCTTTTATATATATTAAATAATATGGTTAGTAAGATATGAAGTAAAATAATAATGAATAATATAACTTAGAGAGAGTATCAATCATCAAGATATATACAAACAATAATAATTGTTACAAATATTGTTTCTATATCTTATTAAGGTCACCTATCTATTGACATGAATAACAACATTTCAAGATATTTTGAACTCAATTATTTGTCATACATGATATAATTAAATCCCTAATGCTCTTTTAATAACCAACATTATATCTAAACTTTTATAGAGTCATCAGAGTTGGCCTCGACCTTAGTTCAAGTAAGAAATATTCATTAAGAAAAAAACTAAGTAATGGAATTTAAAAGAATTAGGCAAATGAACACATTGAAGAATAAGAGTAACTATTGCAACCCAATTTTATTTTTTTAATACAATAGGTAGACAATGAAGATTTTTAACCTATTTTTTATTCATTTAAAAAACCCTTTATATTAAAAGCTTATGTTTTTAACAAAATTTTCTTTGATACAAACTTATTTATTTTAAAATTTATAATTAACTATCTTATTTTTTAAAAACTCCTTTTAAAGATATTGTTGATTATTTTTAAACTTCAACAATTAAAACTTTAATTATCATATAAAGAACTCCCTAGTCTTTTAAAAAATAATAAATATAGAATTATCATATAAAAAACTCACTAATCTTAACCTTTTTAAACAAAAATCTCATAATCTTGTGATAGAAATAAAATCATATAAAATTATCATATCAAGAACTCACTAGTCTTAAAAAATAATAATAACAACTATGATAAACTTTATTTTACCACTAAAAATAAAATATCAAACCATAATCTATCTCATAATAACTTTGTTACTATAATTAGAATATGTACATCCCAATAATAACAATCTTATTACATGATTTTTAGTATAAAAAGAAAACTATTATATACTAAATCATCATTTTATACTATACTTTGAGATTTTATGTTGTACTTCTTCATTTCTTCTAATATTATGATAAAATAGACTCTATTATCTAATAAGCTTGGCACTCATAATACTCATACATGAATATAAAGTTTAACATATAAAATAATTAAAATGTGATAAAATAATCATGTATGTACAAACAATAAATTCTCTTATAATTCTTGATATCATTTTTTCATTTCTAGTATTGTTAGATCACATCTTTCATAAGTTTCATTGTCTATTTAAAACCTTTGAAATCTTGTCCCTTTTTCCCATGGCGATGGCTTCAATATTTTACTATATATTGCTTTATCTCTTTGCACAACTACATTTTCTAGAGTATTTTAACAAATTCCAAATTTTGTTATAGATTTTTCTTCACCCTCATGCCAATGCTTATATTAAAATTAACACACATAATTATTTCATACCATAAAAGAAAATATAAATAACATAGAGAAAAATATTAAGAATATAATTAATTTAAGTATATACAATGCAAACTTAATAATCATATTATAACAGAAAACATCATCAAAATTTTCTTTTATAAATGAATGACTTTTAAATACTATCATAAAATACTACTTCCAATTTCCAAACTAGTGGTCAATCCTATTCTTGAATTAGTGCTAATGCAAACTCTCATGAATTTGTCTAAGCATGGATCTTTTCTTAGTCTTTTTGTTCCTCTTGATACGTTGTCCAATTGAAAATCACTAAATTTTCTTAACTTTTATTGTAATATTTGAAATTTTAATTTCATTATGAAGCCTATTTCAATTTTGTAATATGCATTTACTATCTTAATTCTTTAATCACATCTATTTAGATAATTTGATTTTGTGAATTTTGTTTGAAAAATAAAATAAAGCTTTGTAACATGTCTTGCAATATGTCATTGAACAAATATTTCATAATTTTAAAATAAAGATTTTTTTTATAGAACTTATCAAAATGATTCTAAGAATATTTTAATTTAATCATAGGTCATTTGAAATTGTTATAAATTTTAAAATTTTGATTAATGAGAAGATATAATTCTAACACCTAAATTGGAAACTATAAACCGTTCCAATCCCATGAATAGTTACAAATCAAGGAGATGGAGACTTAATACAATGAGTTGATTTGTTTTATTCACAATTTTGTGCTACCTCAATTGCTCAAGTTACCTATTTTAAGGTTGAATTGCTCACAATGTGATCGAACCTAACATGTTCTTTTTTATTTTACTAGCAATTAAGTTGGGAAGCCAAGCACTTGCAAGTGGAACTAGAAGATTCCAAAATCAAAAGGTATGCTTTAGTTGTGGAAGGGAGGAGGAAGATTCAATAGATTTGGAGGTTTAGGGGGTTTAATCTTGAGGGAAAAGAAAAATTATGATAATGTAATTTCTCGATCTAAATTGTTGTAAATGCAAAGAAATAGTCAAGTAATAATTTGAGTATTATTTCTCTATCATGAATTTAATTTTATTTAGCTGCTTTCGAGAAATTAAGAAATGTTTTGTTTCATCAGCTTGTGAATATATTCGAAAAGCTATGGTTAGTTGAGAAATCGTATCACAACATAGAAACGTCACGAAGAATTTCAAAGCTCTAAGAAATTGCAATTTCTAATTTGTAAGATCAAAGAGACATGTAGATATACTTAATTATCAAAATAGGTTTTGAACATATTATGAAAATTAAATAATACATCTTTGTGATTCAAATATCAGTTCTGTATATAAAACCATATTTTATTAACAAGATTTTGACATCTTATTCTATATGTTATATACAAATTTATCAATTTGAGTCATTATTGATAAATAAATTTGACTTTATGAATTATCTTATTAGAAGAAAGAATATGTGAAATCCATTAAGAAACCATATTTATATTTTTTTATTTATACTAACAAAAAATATATGTTTTCTTACGATATTATCCATCAACTATAGTGTGGTATTAAGGAATATGTCATATGTGTTATTAGTACTCTTTGTAGGGTGATTAGCTATGGTTTTAAAACATATTATGTCATTAGATGATTGTAGATGTTATAATGATTTATGCCTTAGGATAATACTAAATGATTGTCATTTTCTCTTTTGCATTAGGAGGGTGGCCGAGTGTAAGTATATGACCAATGTTAAAGATGTTGTCATTAGCTTATCTTCAAATTATAAGGTACTTGGATATGGTTTCTATGGCCATACAAGTGAAGAAGATATGATATAAATTAATTGATATATACTTACTATAAAAGGCCTCTCCTTTGAAGGTCTTTTTATCATTAAATTAAGGTATTATTTTGTTAAATTGTTTTATCCCTACACAAGTTAATTTTGCCTTCAAAAGGTGTCTTAACCTTTTAAGACAAAAATTTCTTTAAAATCACTATTTTAATAACCAATGTGGGACATTTATTTTCTATTACTCACCACCAAGAGCTTGCCAAGTTTCACTCCTTATCTAATTATCCTCTTTTGAAGCATCACTCGACATTTAATCTCTACTCTGGTATACAAGCTAGTTTACCTCGTTTATGCATAAAATTCATACAATTCTTCTCCTAAATTTCCTCTGGTTCTCATGCATTGGTTTAAGAATTTCAATAGCACCTCTGTTTTTATATCACTCTCACTTGCTCTCTCTCTCTCTCTCTCTCTCTAATATCCTCATCTCTATAATGCATTTAGCCAAGGGTCTCATCCCTCTTTTTTTTTTCCAAAAATCACTTATCAATCATGGCCTTTCTGTTTTTAGTAATGCCAAGTTGTTTCTCCTTCCAGTCATTTTGAATGGTTCAAATGGTTATCTCTTCATCGAGACAACTCCTCATCCTTTGAATACTTCAAATCTCATTGTTTTATCATCACTTTGGCTCTCTTAAATGTCTATTTACTTTATTGTTCACAATTTAGTTTCAAAAAAACTATAATAATTTCAACAATTATTAAATTCTTAATTAAACTACAACTTACAAAAGTTAAACATTGCTTGTATTTATTAACAAAAGATATGTTTGCAAGGTACACTTGCCTCGAGCATAGACCTTTTCAAAATAACAATAACGAAAGTAGAAGTGTGAAAAAACTAGGAACATATAAGAATAAAAAGAAAAGCATTTTTGTCACAAAAAAGATTGAACAATCTAAGAAGATTTTTTCAAATGTTCTTGAATTCATGAAATTGTGATTTTTAGAATTCTATGAATTTTTTTATAAATAATTCTCAACATTTTTATATAAAACTTGAGATATAATATTTAATTATAAAAACATAATATTTTAACTAAAAAAGATTTATTTCACATTTGCACTAGTTTTTTGGTTTGGTATTTTATATGCATGGAATATTAGATATTTTACAATAAGAAAATAACAATTGATATGTGATAATTAAGTAAATTTATAGCCAGGTTATATGCATATGATTTTGACAATGAAAAATGTGGTATGTGAATGATGTTAGTTTTAAGTAATTTGATTTATAAATGTGTTTGGATTTATTGTGTATATATGAAAGTATTTATTTTTTTTAATAAATCTCCTGTAAATTATCATATTTAGGAATTTTAATGATCGGATTTATACCTATAGAGACTGTGCAAAGCCATAAATAATATATAATGACATGTCTATAAAAAGTATATCTTGATCAGTCCCACAAATTAGAATATTCCTCAAACTAAAATTAATTAATTTTAAATTTAATTACATAAGGTGGACAATACAAATTTGAATTTAAAATCAAATAGATTTAATTAATTGAATCTGATAACTAAACTTAGTTTTAACACAAAAATAAATCAATTAAGAAGTTTACTTCATATAGGTACAAAATTTATTAACAGTAGCTAAAATACTCTATTAATATTAAATAATTAAACTAATTTCAATAAAAATCAATAAACTACAAATAATAATTAGAAAATTAAAAACAAATAAAATTTAACAAGAAGAACCAAGAAAGATTTTCCATTTTACTACTATGTTCCTTCTATTAAAGGATTTGGTTTGAATATTTTTTCGATTGGGTAATTTCAGAACAAAGGCCGCATAACATCAAACAGTTCAATAGAAATTCTCGATAATAATAAAACAAATAAATAAACATTATATAATAATAGAGAACTCTGACATGATATATAAACATCGTTTGTAAGATAAATGATATGTGATAACTCGTACAAAGATAATACCGAAAGGCTCAAAACAACCACAAACAATCAAGACGCAGATCAATCAATTACATTAATTACTAGATATTAAATATAAGAATTTTTATAATAAAATTTTATAATAAATTTTTGAGATGATACAATATAAGTCATATTACCAAACAAATAAAATATTAGAGAAAAAAAAACTTAAAATCTTCTTTAGAGAAGTCACATTGCTCAATGGAAGAGATGAATATTAAACAACTTAATTTAAATACAACTCTTTTAATTTCAAGATAATCAATTTTTGTTAAATGATTTTTGCATCTATTCATACTGTGAAATCATAATGATCATGCTATACAAAACCACTAAACGACTAAATAATCTAACACATCATATTGTTCAATTTATTCTTTGCTCGTTTTTATAAAAGATTGTACTATACAATAGATATATATGATACATTATTTTTATACTTAATTCATTCAACACATAATTTCTTTATTAAATAAGATTATACTTAAAGAATGACTAAACATGTCAAGTTCATTTTTATTATAATTTCTTAAACTTCCTTTTAGAATGAGATTGCACTCATAAGATGACTAACATTATATTGTACGAATATCATTACTTCAACTCTTATGTTACATTTGGCTTCTTAAACTCTCTATTGGAATAAAATCATACTTATAAGATTAATACAATCATATTGTATTATAATTTTAATTTAATTCATTTAAAACTTCAATACTACATGTAATAAGATCATATAATATGATACTCATGCATGTTATTATACAAACTTTCTTAAGTTTATTTATTTCGTTATTTTACCCTCGCCTGGATCACATATTCAAAATATTTTAACATCATATTGAATATTTTTTATTTCTGAATTATATGAAAAATGGAAGATTATCAAATCATTCCAAAAACAATCTATAAAATCAGAGATAAAGAGGACCCATTACCACTATACAATCCGTGGTCTGAATAGACAGCAATTCGCTGCTTTATTCAATAATTTTTAAAATTCAATATTTAAACATCAAATAAAGAAAACAATTATCTATCATGTTCATTTGCACTTCCTGCATCTGTCAATACAAGATATAGAATCACAAACCGGGTAAAGATGGGGGGTTGAAGGGCCAATAGTGAGTGACTGAGCCCCAACATGTAATGTTGTTCCATTACGTTAATGCAATTGTTGGGCATACACAAGAAATTAAATGAAATATTCATTTCTCATTAATAGAATTTTAAAATAAGCTTGATGAAAAATAAATTAATAAATTTTCTCAAAGAGAGAGAAATTACAAGGTTTTCTCCACTTTTCTCAAAGAAGTAACGTCCAAATAATTCAAAACAATGCCTCCTATACCTATCTCTTTTGTCCATCTCAATAAGAAATTCATTTTCTCCTTCGCCAATTACCCCGAGAGGGTCTCAGAATCCCTCCTTGATTTGAAGTAGTATTAATCTGAAACCCTTAAGTCTTCACCCAACACTTAAAAAGACGCTTTTAAAGAAGTAAACCTGGAAGAATCCACCAAACTCAAATGGCCCTCATCAGGTCACTCCAACTTAGAGACTTCCCAAAGCATTATCAATTAGGAATTTTCCTGTACCTTGAATGAAAAATTAAAGGGATAACATCTTTATCTCTTCAACCTGCTTAGTATGGGCAAAAGAGATGGAAGGTCAACAGGATTCCCCTAGAAAGACCCCTAAAGGAGAAATTACAATCAAGCTACCAAGTTCAGCACCTTAACACACCCTTCGATGCATCGCCAAAGGAAGTGTTGGCGACAACTAAAAGGGAGGGATTGTTTTAGAAGCCAAGGCTGTTCTCAAGGAACAACCACAACATAATCAATTTCCATAAAGATCACAACCTCAATGCATAGAGATCTAAAAGCATTGACTTAAGAGGCTATTGAAGGAGAATCACCACTAGATGTACAACGAAAGAAATCTTGGCCAATATTGCCCCCAATAGTCTTGTGAAAGCAAGTACCATCGCAAAACTTCGAGCCAAAGGAGATAACCACACCGTGCCTTGAACGTTTAGGGACATGGGCCACATTCTAGTAGTGATCATCTGTTATATCAGGAGGAAAACAGGCCCACCCTAGGAATTCAACCCTAAGCTCACTTGAGAATACCTAAGTAGCAAAAATGACAACTCGATAAACAGACTAAGCCTCGATATCCTTCGAACCTGAGGATCTACCGCCCTTGGTAACCCCTACAATTACATCATAATTGTCTCAGAGCTAATAGCCAATATCGAGGCTTGCCAAATGGTGACCAACAATGGGTGTTCCACGGATATCCTTTATATCGACACCTACGACAAGATTGACACCGATCAAAACCTCATCCTCTCTACACCAAAGAGAGATCAAAATATGCCTCTTCAAAGTTGGTGAACTTGTTCTAAAAAATTAAAATGCCTTTCGATGCCATGAAGGCTCTACAAGTTCGTGGGAAATTGGGAATGGCCCTTCACTATGAAGGCTTTCATTGGTCTGATTGCCTACCAACTCCAAACAGAGGAAAGGGTTGAGCTATCTCAATCATGAAGAGAAAACCACTTGAAATTTTATCCTTGATAAGTGCAATTATCCCTAATTTTCTTGTGTACAATGCATTTAGTCTATAGCTTCTTTGCACAATATATTATTTAATTTGTCAAGGTTTTGTAACTTACATGATTTCTAAGTTCTTGTACAAAACGTTTTAGCAAACTTGAGAAATTACCCATCAAGTTCCAAAATGTGCTTAATTGCTTTTTCAACTTTGATCAAAATCACTAAAGCTTCTTCTTTCATTGATTTCAACAATGCCATTGTCCATCAAGGCTAACCCAACACTTAAGAATGTAAGTATCCCTTCAACAAGTAAAACATGTATTTCCATTAACTTAGCAATCTAAGGCTCAACATTCTTCTCTCCTTTGTCAATGCTTCATCACATAAAGGCCTCGAGAGAATTGGTCCCAACTTCTTCTCTTCCATCTTGCTTTGTCACCTGAAGATCTCAAGAGGCATGGCCTTGACTTCTTATCACCCTTCGCCGCACCTCAAGAACCATGATGTTGCCTTCCTTTCCTCTCCTTTGTTGTTGCTATGTCACAAGAAGCTATCAAGACCCATGGTCTTACGTTCCTCTCCAATCAACGTTGCTCAGTCACATGAAAGTCTCATCAAGTACAATCCTAAATCTCACTCTTCACCTTCATCATTGCTCCATTGAGAAAAGATTTTTATAGATCAAGCATTGTTACTTTTCTACTTTACTTAATCTTTGTCTCATCGAATGGAAGTTTCAAGAAATATAACTTTGCTTCCTCTCCTTATACATCTCCCTCGCTAGTATAACCAATGCTCTAAGGCAATGCAAAGATCAATTCCTTGTAAATTTAATCAACTCTACATCTTCAATGGTATCATCTATACATGGGGACCATTGAGAGATCAACTATTATAACTTAGTAGTTAACTTTTCTCCTTCAAGTCATATCATTTGTACTACTTAACCAAAGATTGATAGTTATAGTGCCACTAATTAACCAAAAAACACTCAGAATTAAAGCAAGACAGGTGCACCAACTCAACAATTCGAGCTTTTGAAAAGATAATTTTAATGAAAATAAAAAAAGAAATTATATTTTTTAAGAACATACACGAATTCTCAATAGATCTTCTTCAACGGTATCACCTATACATGGGGACCATAGAGAGATCAATTATTTTGACTTAACAGTTAACTTATCTCCTCCAAGTCATATCACCTATAAATGGGAACCATAGAAAGATCAATTATTTTCATTGAAAAGATAATTTCAATGAAAATAAAAAAAGAAATTATATTTTTTAAGAACACACACGAATTCTCAATAGATCTTCTTCAACGGTATCACCTATACATGGGGACCATATAGAGATCAATTATTTTGACGTAACAATTAACTTATCTCCTCCAAGTCATATCATATATAATAAAGAACCAAAGATTGGTAGTTATAATGCCACTCGATAACCAAAGACCACTAACAATTAAAACAAGACATGTGCACCAACTCAATAATTCGAGCTTTTGAAAAGATAATTTCAATGAAAATAAAAAAAGAAACTATAATTTCTAAGAACATACACAAATTCTCAATAAAAGTTCCACTATTTTGACTCTACTAACCATTGCATGTTATCAAAAAAAATAAAAAATTCAAATGACAAAAAAGGAGAAGTATATAAAGACCAATGAGAACTCTAAGTGGCATCCAAAGCATACAGAGTTTATTATAAAATTCTTTAAACTCGACACACCCATAAGCCTATTCATCTCCAACGAGTATTCAAACAATTAAAAGAATGGATTAGCTCACTTACACATCAACCTTCTTTGAGTCTGGAATGGCCACTTGCTTAGTGATTTTATCTAAGTTTATAATAAAGAACGGTGACAAATAATTCAATAACAATATCTTAAGATAAATTAACAATTAACCTATTTACATCATAATTATTCAGTTTACATATCTAATAGTTTTAAAATAACTCTTCTATTATCTTTCATTATCTTTTATTCTTTTCATTTCTTACACAATATTCATTATATTCTATATATATCTTCTCAATTTCAATTCTTAAAGTTTTCAAAATTCACATATTTTGCTTTACACTTTTTATTCTTTCAGATTCAACAAAACAACATATCGTTTTATACAATAAGTATTCACAAATAAAGCTAGAAAAAACATATGAATTCTCCCAAATGTTTAACGAAAAACATTGTTATGCCAACACATCATGTTATTTGGTCCCCGCTATCATATCGTATGACACGCAAACGTCTTTGTGTGATCACTAGATTAGATAGACCGATCTACTCTATATCTTTAACCAACAATTGATTATAAAGTACAATGGATCATCATACTAAGAGATTTATTCTAAGCAATCCTCCCTTAACAAAAGGATTCCTCTTTTTCTAAGCTCCCTTTCGAGGTTCTCAGAGATTTATTTTCATCACACTAGTCTTGCATGACCTCTTAAACTGATAACAACGAGCCATAGAACAACTTATACTAAGCCAATCATTCTGCACTCATAATCTTCAAGTAACAAGATACACTACATACCTCATTAAGGTTCTACTCCAAAAGTGCCATTTATATCAACGAAGATGACAGCCTAAGTTTCAACAACACCAATTGTTGGAGGAATCGACATGCTTAGGGAAGAATTGCTACCATCATATGGAAAGTTTGCATCCTCCCAAAGGCAGCTAAGAATCTCGAGAGAACCTCGACTGTGTTCCATTGGAATTTGATTATTCATTTGATTAATCCTCGTAGCTTCGAGACAAAACAGCCACTAATCCAAACTCTAAGAAAGTTTATAGAACCTCTTCTTACCTTTTTCATTACATCACTATTGATACTTATAGTGTCTCGACCATAACATTCTCAAGCAATTCAAAGTAGTCAAAGAAGCAACCAAAGAACATGAGTTTCATTAAGCTGATGACCACATTTTTTGTGGCAATTGGCTCAAGCATTGCTGCTTCTACACCTGCAGCAATTTTATACCCAATAGGAGTGGCTATTAGGGGGATCAAAAAATTCATCGAGCCAATTCAACATTAACATCTTCCCACTTTCATTTAAAGGATTCTCTTCCCTTTATCAGAAGTTTTTTCACAATATAAAGCACAATGTAAAATCAGCTCATGTCAACAACCCCTTACTCTGGATGAGTAACAAATCAACAAAAATTCAAACCTAACCAACTTGATTGAAAGAGCAAACAAAAAAAGCTAAAAGAATAGAGTGTTGTTAAGTCAACAATCGAATCGCCAACCAAATAGTAGAAGGGCGACTGAAACGATATCTTAACTAACTTCTATATACCATAGCTTCGGATCCAGAAAAAGTTATAATGCAACTCTCTTTAAAAATGAAGCCAAGGAGAATAAAAATAGAAATCCACCGAAGAACAAAGCTAGATACGGAAAAAAAAATAATTTATAAGATAACACGTGATAGATAGACAAACATCAAAAGAAATGTATGTTTTCTCTTTTATTATGTTACAACCACTATTAGGCTTGCATTAGAAATTATATGAAATATACTTTACAAAAATGATGATAATAATTTAAAAATAACCTTCAATAACTATATGAAAGCAAGATTTTTTTTGATAAAAAGATATTGAAAAAAGAGTTGTTAAGATATTTTTATATATTTTATATATACGAAAATCAAATCATTACCTGTTTTCGGAACATATAAAACATAGAGGATTGTTAAATAGTTTAAAAAAATATGACAAAGGGCCACCACCAACTTAAAACCTAAGTAACCAAAGAGGTGACCTTGAGTAGCTAAGTAACAGAATGATGGAGTAATAAGTCCATTGCCTCAAAAAATCCCACTTGGCCAATTTTATTCAACTACTTTTATAATTAAATAGATTGATACGTTGTTAAGATATGAGTCTATTGTTTATGGCATTTAAAATATTTAAATACTTGCTGCGAGTGATCTACCTAATCCAAGGATTTCATTTTTCACATAAAAAATTGTACAATTTAACAATCCAATTCTTGAATGAATAGAGAAACCAACTCTAATTTATCACAAACTCAACATGCATAATTTGTTAATGTCTAACAAAATTCCTACTTTTTGTTCAAAATAGGAGTTTTGACTAATTTCAAACCAATTTCTATAAAAGTCGTTCACTCAAAGAATCGATTTCAACCAAAACCAAATGAAACAATTTTGTTTTGATGAAAACTCATTATTTAGCCAGCTAGTATCATAAATTCCTACAATGATCCCTAAATTATTTGATAATAACTCCATAAGGTTTCATTTGGTTTTGATTGAAACTCATGATTTAACCAATTAGTATCATAAATTCCTATGACACCTAAATTATTTGACAATGACTTCATAAGTTATGTACAATTTAACAATCCAATTCTTGAATGAATAAAAAAAACCAACTCTAATTTATCACAAGCTCAACATGCATAATTTGTTAATGTTTAACAAAATTCTTACTTTTTGTTCAAAATAGGAGTTTTGACCGATTTCGAACCAATTTTTATAAAAGTCATTCACTCAGAATCGATTTCGACCAAAACCAAATTAAACAATTTTGTTTTGATGGAAACTCATTATTTAGCCAGCTAATATCATAAATTATTACAATGACCCCTAAGTTATTTGATAATAACTCCATAAGGTTTCATTTGGTTTTGATTGAAACTCATGATTTAACCAATTAGTATCATAAATTCCTACGACACCTAAATTATTTGACAATGACTTCATAAGTTATGTACAATTTAACAATCCAATTCTTGAATGAATAGAGAAACCAACTCCAATTTATCACAAACTCAACATGCATAATTTGTTAATGTTTAATAAAATTCCTACTTTTTGTTCAAAATAGGAGTTTTGACCGGTTTCGAACCAATTTCTATAAAAGTCATTCACTGAAAGAATCGATTTCAACCAAAACCAAATGAAACAATTTTGTTTCGATGGAAACTCATTACTTAGCCAACTAGTATCATAAATTCCTACAATGACCCCTAAATTATTCGATAATAACAACATAAGGTTTCATTTGGTTTTGGTTGAAACTCATGATTTAACCAATTAGTATCATAAATTCCTACGACACCTAAATTATTTGACAATGACTTCATAAGTTATGTACAATTTAACAATCCAATTCTTGAATGAATAGAGAAACCAACTCTAATTTATCACAAACTCAACATGCATAATTTGTTAATGTTTAACAAAATTCCTACTTTTGATCAAAATAGGAGTTTTGACCAGTTTCGAACCAATTTCCATAAGAGTCATTCGCTCAAAGAATCGATTTCAACCAAAACCAAATTAAACAATTTTTTTTGGAAACTCATTATTTAGCCAACTAGTATCATAAATTCCTACAATGACACCTAAATTATTTGACAATGACTTCATAAGTTATGTACAATTTAACAATCCAATTCTTGAATGAATAGAGAAACCAACTCTAATTTATCACAAACTCAACATGCATAATTTGTTAATGTTTAACAAAATTCTTACTTTTTGTTCAAAATTGGAGTTTTCACCAGTTTAGAACCAATTTCTATAAAAGTCATTCACTGAAAGAATCGATTTCAACCAAAACCAAATGAAACAATTTTGTTTCGATGGAAACTCATTACTTAGCCAACTAGTATCATAAATTCCTACAATGACACCTAAACTATTTGATAATAACTCCATAAGGTTTCATTTGTTTTTTATTGAAACTCATGACTTAACCAATTAGTATCATAAATTCCTACAATGACACCTAAATTATTTGACAAAGACTTCATAAGTTATGCAACTCTAATTTAGCTACCAACCACTTAATATTATAATCTACCAACATTTCAAATTTAAATAAATACAACCATAATAACAGGTTTTCTAAAATTTCCCATAATTTTCCTACCTAAAACCACCACAAATTTGCACAATCTTTATTATATAAACAAAAAGGAATCATGGATGGGGATATTTGGTTTTGCTAGTTGGTGAGCTATCACAATACTACCACTTTGTGAGCTACAAGAGACTTAAGGAAGAACTTCCAAAATTCGACAATGAAAGAAAGATTCCCATCCATCACATTTGACTAATCTCACTCAACTGTTCTTTTGTAACATTATTTGTTTCTCCTATTTTACTTGTTTTAAGATTCACCATCTAGCCATGTAGACAAGTGATAAAGACAGAATAATATTATTTTTTTTACTATGGCCAGCGATATCATTTTCAAACAAAAAATGACAAGCCAAAAAATTTTTATGATAAATTGAATATTACTTGGTTACAATTGTTGTGATGGTACACATCAATTTTTCTTTCCATTTTAACCATTAAAAAAAACCAATACGTTGAAAATTTAATATTAAGTGTTTAAGAGATATAAATTTCTTTTAAAAATATTTTGATGATTTATTTAAATAGCTAAATAATATATATTAAATTATTTAGTTAACTTATTTAACTTAAAAAAACTAATAAAAGTTTTAAATGTATTAAAAAATTAACTCAAAAGCAAACAAAGTTGTTAAAAGTACTGAATAAGATCGTCTCTTTTTGATTCCGTCGAAAATCGATTGGAACCAAAGTTCGAAACTAAAACTAAGAAAATTGCTATTTAGTCTATACCTATGAGAAATGATAAGCAAGTTGTATGTGTATGTTAGGGATTTGACATTAAAAACAATGCAAAATTTGTAATGGACCTAAGCATTAGATTAAATTATGTCACTCATATTCTTGACAATCTTCATTTCTATCTATAAAAATTAGAGGGATGTAAGCAGCTATGATAGTTTATTCTGACTATGCATCAATGACAACAATAAACTTTGGTGTACGAGAATATATATGAAAAATAAACAAAATTAGAGGCTTCTCTGTCTACTGATTTAATGATTTGACAAACCATGACAACTCTTACAACCCATATAAAGAATTTTAACAATCAAATGCCACACAAACACAACATTAATTCCATTAGCGAGGAGAATTACTTAATGAGTCAAGACAAACCAAACAGTATGATTAAAAAAGCACTCGGAATTTTAAAAGAAAACTTAAAATCCTAAACAAGCACACTCATTGTGGCATTAGTCCGATCAATGGCATTCCACAACAAAACAACAAAGTCTTAAGCTTATTGTTAAGAATTCAAATCTACAAGCACAAAATCATTAAATTCAAAGTGAAGAAAACATTAATGCTTAAAACAAAAAAAGTTATCCTTGAATACAAAAATATAATAAATGTAGATGCTAAACAAAGGGCAAAAAAAAAATTTGATTTACAAAACTTCAAAGCACTATAATATATATATATATATATACTAAAACCAAAAGTTTGTTCAAGAAAAAAAACAAAACAATTAACATAAGATACTTAAAAAATGAGCAACATATGGATTTTACTCATCACTATTTGAATTGGTTCAAAGAGAGGAAAACAATCAAAAACATCATCTACACGTCCGTCAATAACAGAAATAGAAACACACAAAAAGATTCAAGATGGATTGGTAAAGAAATAGGTTGCAACCAAGTCAACAAAAGATTTGCAATGCAAATAGCTAAAGGGATCTAGAAAAGTTTTTGCATAAACCTCTTTAAAGCAAAAGACAAGGAGATTGACAATTAAGATATGTGAGTGAAAAAAAAACTTTAGCATAAAAAAGAAAATAAATTAAAGGAAAGCCAGTAAGACATATGACTTATTCGGTCAACTTCACTTATGAGATTTATGCATAAGAATAGGTGAAGTTAAAAATGGGTAGCTCAGTTGTGCATGAAACATGAGTAGAAGTCTTGGTCAATGCTCGACATCTAATCTCACTCTTCTAGTATTGCAAGACCCTTATTGAACATACAATATATATTCCATGAATGATTCATTTAATACACTTATTGATATTTAAAAATCAATCTATTTGACAATGTGGAGAAAAATTACTTTTGATAAAATGATGTTGAAAAAGAAATGTTAGAATATTTTATATGTGAACGCATTTAATCAATTGTTCTATTTTTGAGTGCTATGAAAAATAGAAGAATGGCATCTTAATTCAAAAAAAAATTCTATAAAAAAAATTTCATAATGGTACACCAACATCCAACCCACATAGCCAAACCAATGACTTTTTGCGTGAATAAGCATTACTCAATTTAACCCAAGAACATGAATCAAATAAATTTTTGTTCAATTTAACTCACTTTGGCTTTCGATAAGAGATTTGACATTTTTTATGATCAATTTTTGTTCAGCTTTGTGACCTTAAAAATTGAAGTGATAAAAAAACTAAAACTATCACATATACAATGTTTTTTACCCAATATTACGATTTGTCATTTAAGCTTTATTATTGATAGCTTTGATTAAAATTTAGTTTTTAAATCTTAGATATAATCAATTAACCAAGTTTTTTATCAAATAAAAATTTTATTTTATTTTGCATATAATAAAGTAGAAGAGATTCTATAATGATGCACAAATAAGTTAAAGCTACAACAACCGAAATAAACAATCTACCAAAATACTAATACATGACAGCAAATATTCACACTTAGCCCTGTTATGCTTTTCTATTTTCCTTTTGCACTTGTATTAACAAATTGGAGTAATGCAATCACTAGAAAAATCTGATAAGACCAAAACATCATTAGAAATGATTGTGACATAACTAAACTGTAGCAAAGAGATCTTGTTTTACATGTGATATAAGAGAAAATTCTTTATAAATGTTTTTGAGTTCTTCGACATCTATATTACACTCAATGGCCATACATTTCTTATAAATATTATGAAAACTTATGACGAGGCTCAAATGAAATGTTTCCACCGTACACTCATTCAATGATGCTACTCCAATTCGAAGTTCAATATGGGATAGAAGACAAATAAGATTCTTCCTAATGAAGATGTCACAATAAAGAAAATCAACTCTTAAAAAAGAATCCACTATAAAGGAAATAAATTTAGAGTTGGTGGGTTTGATAGTAAAAGGTTCAATAAAGGCATTAAAGCCAATAAACTGATTAGCAAAAATACCAATAGTAGAGGTCAGAGCTACAGCAATGGTACCGGAATCAAAATAGATATAAGTAGCAATATTAGATGAACTTGGTTGCAAATCTTCTTGCTTTATTGATGCTTGCTTGGCTTGAAGTTTCTATTTCTAGATTAACCAACTTCAAACAAGTCAAATTTTTTCAATTCAATTAAATTTTCAAATACTATTTAGTTAGCTGATTTCATTTGATTTTTCACATTATTCAATTCAGCTCAGTTTATAGATTGATTTAACAAAAACAAATCTGATGAGTCAATCTGTTAATTGATGCGACCAAATGCACACCTTAACCTTTTGTATGCTACGTCAAGAATGGATGGAGTAATAAATTCACATGCTCAATAACTCACACTTCCACTCTTTTTGAAAACATTGTTGAGATTTTGAGCCAACTGTATTTGACATTAAAGATACTTTAAAACATAAAATAGACGATCTAAATGCTCCATTCTATTCATTTTCTGAGAAAATGTACTACAATTCTACAAACAACTTCTTGATTGAATTAAAGAACCAGCTTTACTTTATCACAAACTCCATAATTTGTTAGCATTTCTATACCTACAAGAAATTATTGGCTAACTCTATGAGTAAGTGTGATGTTAGGAATTTAACATAAAAATCAATGCAAAGCTAATGATGGATTAGCTTTGCATGTTTGAGAAAAGCCTAACATCTATCCATACCAATTGGACCAATGCATGCACCTAAGATAGTTTATTTTGACAATGTATTAATGATAACAATGAACTTTGGTTGACATAAACATCTATGAAATAAAAATTAAATTAGAGATTTTTATCCCAACAATTTAGTGGTTTAACAATTGATCAATCGTTTAACATTGAATCTGTCAATATTGACAAACCATTAACCCCAATGCAAAGTTCTTTAACAATTGATTACCAAAAAAGTATAATATCAAGACAATTAACAAAGAGAATTACTTCAATATACATGCACCACTTAATAATATAATAATATAATTGAGTAAATATTTGATATTTAAAGTAGAGTTTAAGCCTCAAACATGAACTCCTATGAGGGAAGAAATGACTAAATAATAAACTTAGTGATACTCCACACAAAACAATAAAATCATTAGTTTAGAAATAAGAATTAAAATCTAATTACATAAAACCAATAAATCAAACTAGAAAGAAAATAAATGCTTAAGACAAGAAAATAAGTAGCATTACCTACAAAATCATAACCATGCAGCTGCTGAACAGATAAATAAAGAAAATTTGCACAGAACTTTAAAGTAATATATTATACAAATAAAACAAAAACATGTTCAATGAAATCGAAAACAACTAACATACGATGTGTGGAAGTGCATAACCTAGTGGATTTTAAAACCCACTTCTCGATTTGCTTCAAAGTGAAGAATGAAAGCAGAAACATCATTTGGACACGATTCATTAATCAATAAAGAAATAGAAATGCAAAAGCAAGGGTAAGAAGGTTAGCTAAGGCAATAAGGTGTCATCGAGTCAACAATCAAATCGTCAACCAAATAGCAAAAGGACGACAGAAACGATATCTCGACTTGCTTCTATTTACCTCTGCTTCGGATCCAGCTAAGCTACGGCTTAACTCTCTTTAAAACCGAAGGCAAGGAGAATGACGATTGAAATCCAACAAAAAACAAAATAATGGAAAAGAAAATATTTTAGTGGAGAGACAAAATGATTGATATGCAACAGTTGATTAACAATGTCGAAACATGTGTAGGGTTAATCTTCTAGTAGGTTGCAGACTGATCAATAGCAGAGTAATAACAACACTAGCACAGGTGATAGTAGACATCCAAATTGGTAGTGCATTATGTACCTCCCATTACAACTACTGAGGGATACACAAATTACAATACAACATATATGCATACAGGAGGTGATTATCAAGGAAAAAAGGTACAATAAAAGAGGCTGTAGAGGCAAATATACAACAATGGTAGGTTATGGGACGTATGATCATCAAGATACTTGAAAATGCATACCGGAACCACAGAAAGAGTACTAATTAGTATTATCAGACAAAAATTAACCACAGGTTCAGTACATATTGTGTGATAGTATGATATAATTATTTTTTGCATATAACCAATCACATCATTTTCAAACAACAAAATGACAATCACAAAAAAGCTTATGATCAACAACAAAGTACATTATTATTGTTGTGATAGTACTGCAATACGTAATTTGTTCTTTACATCTAGTTGTATCATTTAAAAAGCAAAAACAATCAAAATATTCAAAATTTTATATGTACAATATATATATATATATTAAACAACTTAAATGATTTAATAAATTAAATAAAGTCACTTAAAAATAATCAAAACTAGTTTAAATATGTTAAAAATTAATCAAATTTGCCATCAAAACCAACAAAAATTATCAAAACTATTGAACATGTTTACCCAACCAGGAGATCAAAACCAAAACTAAGCATTTCTATTTGGTCCATACCCATGAGAAATTATAAAGTTTATGTTTGTTATGAATTGAACATAAAAAGTTCATACAAAGCTTGTGCTGGATCTCCATAAAAATTTAAAAGTACCGTTTCAAAATGTGGAATTAAGCTTTGATTGATAATATGATGCTGAAAAATATTTGTTAAAATATTTTTTTATTATTTTCTATATGTCATTTCCAGTTTTTTTTGGAGGAAATAAAATAAAAGAAAGAGGTAATACAACAACCAACAAAAAGGATTGATAGAAAACGGGCCCCTCTTGGGATCTGATTTCTTTTTCTTGACAATGAGGAGCCCCCATTTGTCCAACTTTTTTTGTTCTTTCCCGCAATGTGCCCATCCTCTAGAACGACTTGCTATCTTCGCCAAATATGGCTACGCCTCCATGACCTTTGGCAATGTTGTTAATCAACTCCATAATGAGTACTAGTTTACCCAATCCAGCTACCAAAAATAGTCTGATTTTTTGCCCACGTCAATAGAGGGCTGCTTGTATCCAACTCGTATCCGCTCAAATTATCTCCGTTTCCAATTCAAAAGGTTGGATTTTTCAATCGTGCAGAAAAAGAGAGGTACTATGTTGGTTAGGTCAAGGAGCAACATACTTTCCATGAGTTTCAAAGCAAGCTCCACACTGGCTATACTCACCAGGTTCGCACCTTTCAGACACTCCATGACTTCCATGAGAGATTGGGCTGAACCACCTCCAAAACTTTGGTGTGCTCTATTGCTTATTTACTTGTCTTGTATACTTGCAATTGATATTTCTGATACACATCACATAACACTGCAAGTGTTTCATCAATCAAAAAGATTTGGAATGACCCAATGAACTCCCCCCCCCCCCCCCACATCTACACAAGAAACCAAACCAGCAATCAAACATAGCTCAGCCAAGGAGGGATGAGTAATTAGACAATTACCACAATAAATTGCACTATGCCATTGTTATTCAATATTTTCAAAATTCAGTAACATAAAGCATCGTTGAGATTTGGAGCCAGCTATTTATGGCATTCAAAATACTCGTCAACACACAATGAGCGACCAAATTGTTCCATGTCATTCATTTACATGGTAAACAAAATACAAGTCTACAAAAAAATCAATTGACTGAAAGAGAAAACCAGCCTCAATTTATTACTAACTCAATCAACATAAACTCTTACTACTTAGTCTATACCTCCAGGAAATACCAGGTCTTATGTGTAAGCTTGCATGGTCAAGGATTGAAAGTAAAAAATCTCTGCAATGTTTTTGATGGATATGTGAGCTTCACGAAGACAATAATTTATGCCATACACACCAAAGATAAACCTTATTTCTATCCATACAAACTGCAGCAATGCAAGCACCTAAGATAGTTTATTTTTAACTATGTATCACTTAAAAAATAAGACCTAATTTGACAAAAACATGTATGAAATGTAAACAAAATTAGAGGTCTATATGTCCCAAATAAAAATGGATTAATAATTGATGAAATCTTTAACATCAAACATGCCAACATTGACAAAACACTAGCCCCAATATTAAGTTTTTAAACAATTTATTACCACAGAAGCATAACATCGATACTATTAACAGAGAGAATTACTAAATGACATGCACATCTTAATAATATGATCTAGTAAATATTTGACATTTTAAAGGAAAATTTCAAAAGCAAAACATTTACTCCAACTTAATATGGCATTAACACGATCAAGAACTCGGTTGTATCCCACAAAGAAATGATAAGATCTTAACTTAATGATATAAATTGAAATCTAAGTACATAATATCATGAAAATCAACCCAGAAAGAAAATAAATCATCAAAACAAGAAAACAGGTATCATTGAATAAAAATTATAAAGGATACAAATGCTTAACAAGACACTTGAAGAACCATTGTGCAAAACTTCAAAGCAATGTGTATCCCAGCAAACTAAAGCATGTTCAAGAAAATAAGCAATTAACATAAGATGCACAAAGTGAAACAGCTTGTGGAATTTACTACAAGCTGCTCAAATTGGTTAAAAAGGAAGAAAACAATCAGAAACATCATTCGCACATCCTTTGTTTACCAATAAAAGAAATAAACGCAAAAAGGAGTGAAGACAAGTGGGTACACAGTCAAATTGCAGAAGGGTGACTGAAACAATATCTCAACTTACTTCCATTTACCTCTAACTCAGATCTAGAAAAGTTATGGTTTAACCCTCTTAAAAACTGAAGGTGAGCAAAACGATAATTGAAATTTACCAATGGTGAAAAACAAAGGGATCGAAAAGAAAACAGATTCGAGGAGACCCAGCAATAAATAGGCAACCATAAGATTAACATCATCAAAATGGAGTTTACAGCTGATCTTAAGGCAAGATTTCTCATCAGGTAGTTTGCCCAGCTTAAAACTCGTACAGAAGTCTTGGTTGGGGATCAGCTTGCAATACAATTCTTCTATCATGTTAAGGCCTCCATTGGGTTTACATTAGAAATCTTACAAAAGATTCAAATTTACAGACTTATAGCACTTTAAAATGAAATTGATAAAAAATTTTAAAAGGCGGCAACAATGTCAATAAATTTTGCTTGATAAAGTGATGTTGGAACAAAGTTGTTAGAATACTTTCGAATATTTATATATGTAAAGATGAAATAATTGTTCGATTTTTGATGATTTGAAAAACAGAAGAATGGCAAATCAATCCAAACAAAATTTTCTAAAAATATAGTGGTGATAAGCAATGTTTTGAAAACTGGACTGGCCTTAGAACAAAATGAGCAATAGTTTTAAAGCCTAAAGGTTTAACCATCACCACGATGATATAATAATTCATAATTATAAGAAATTTAATAAAATAAGCATATGATATATAGCAATAACGAATTTATAAAACTTATTGACTTAAACATATTACTCGTTAAAGCTATCAAAATTCACAAATAAACCTTACTGGCAATACTCCTCAACTTCACTAATCACTAATAATTTGAAGAATTCAGCATTACTCTAATAATAAGATAATCATCAATAAACACAAACAAAAATGTATCACTTCATTGCTACATCAAAATAAACAACACAATTAGTTTTATTTTTTAAACCTTAATTGGTTCAATTGGGCTACTTTGTCGGTTCAACGGTTTAACCGCCATTTTGGATTGGTTCATGGCAGTTCATTACAAAAAGGGTTCTTAGAGTGCCAGGATGGACTAGATTACCAAATTGTGGTCAAACTGGTTGGCCCGATCCAGCTTCTCAAAAAACTGCTGACCTATTGTATGCTAAGTTGAGGATAGATGTAGTAAGCCCATGGCTTAAATAAATGACACTTCAACATTTTTATTCCATATAATTTAAAAAAATTGCTGAGATTTAGAGTCAGTTGTCTATGGTTACTCAAAATACCTATCAACATGCATGGGTGATCTAACTACTCCAAGTAGTCCATTTCCCAAGTACATGCAGTACAATTCTATAAACAAACTCTTGATTGAATGGAAAAACCAACTCTGATTTAACACCAACTTAGCCTACATAAGTTTTTACCATTTCGTCCATACCAATGAGAAATTACCAGAAAGCTGCGTGTATTGAGCTATATGCACATAGTTGTCTGTCATTCTGACAAGTGGCTATAATAATAGGCAGTGTGCAATTTTCCTTTTACATCCTTGACATAAGGTTTAGCAGTGTTTCCTTCATGTGAGCGATGTGCATTAACTACATCGCAATGGTTAAAAATATATATTTATTATTTTTTAATCCATTAATTACATATGAGTACTTCTTTCCAATGTTTAGTATGCATCATATGCTTACAACAAGATAAATAATAAAGTGCATGCAGAAAAGCATATATAAAAAGGAAAGAGTATCTGCATACTATAAATGGATGATGGCTTAGCTATAGTCTCCATTTAAAAAGACAGATAACAATGGAAAGCAATAATGACTTGAAATGAAACAATCCTAAACTTTGAGAGCAAATGAAAAAAAAAAACAAGAAAAGAAAAAGAAGCTACAGGAGAAGGACCTTGAAGCTAGGAATTCCATAAACAAACTATTGGCAAACTGTTTGTATAAACTACAACGCGAACGTAACTGTGACCGTGTGTTATACATATCTCAACTTTAAGTTATTGACGACCCAACATCAAGAGGAACTTCGTGCATCTTGCATTAGGATAAAAAGTGTACAACTTGGAAGTAAATAAAACATGAGGTTGATAGGACTACAATATGAAAATAATCATTCAATTGCAACTTCAATTGGAAGTACAAAAATAGAAATGAAGGGATTAGTACTTTAAAACAATTCAATCGCTAGCAGAGACAACGTTCCTGCTACTTTCAATTCATCTAAAGTAGCAACAAATGTAATAAGAATGAAGTACATGTATCACACCTTTCATGAACACTTTCTTGTACTTTCTGCTAATCTGCATAAAGAAATATTGGAGACCTACGGTTGATATAACTCCATACCTTTTGAGGCGTCCTGTTCCAGTATATCAGTTGTCTTTTTATTAGCAGCAGGACTGACCCTAATGGGCCTTGTTGAACGAAGAACTATATAACGGCGAAAGCGAAAAAAATACATAGTTTAGGGTCTTCTATATGATAGATGTTGATTACCTCCCTGGTGCGTGCAAAGCAATTATGGATGTACAATTTTTCCATCCAGAAGTGCAGATCTATATCCAAAGAGTGCGAACTTCGTGGCGGATAACAGCTGAGGCTGCGCATTCTGGATAGAGGCTGAAAAAGGCGCAGCCACGGATGCACTGTACTCAGTAAGAAATTCCAACAGAGAAGGCATTTATCGAGGCGGAGGAATCTGCAACTGCAGATTCCACATTAGTGCGCCTGCGCCGGAGTGTACTGAGTCTCAGGAGCAGGCTGATGACTCCCAGCTGCGTAAGGGCCGGCTGAGAAGAAGGACTCTCCTGGTGCCGTGCTTCATTGGCGGCGGAGCCACGGGCTGAAACGAATTGTAGGATAGCCAAATGAAACCCTAATAAAAAATCAAAGAAAGCGAATCTTTGGGCAAACGCCAGCCGTGCCGTTTGTTAAGCGATCAACAGTTACCAGTAACGCCGAGGAGCGGTGAAAAAATGTGCATTTGATTTGCGTCACTATTTTAAAAATAGTTTAATATCAATTCCGAAAATATCAACAATAAAAATCTCTTTTCTTAAGGACACTTTATCAAAACAACTTATTTAAATAGTAAATACAAAGAACCTTTTAAATTTTTTTTAATCGACCACTCTTAAACTGCAATAATTAAGAAAAAGTTATAAAAAGGTACATTTGCAATAAAAAGTTCCAAAAAATAAACAATTAGCACCTACATGGAAATCGCATCAGGCTCTGGTTATGACCAAGCTTGGACCTACATGGAAATCGCATCAGGCTCGACCGATCATGATATAAATAGATTAGCTAATACAAGTATAAATGCATTCGTGTAATTAGGTGTAGAAAAGTATATTTTTAATAAACAATAAAATAAGAACAAAAAAATTATAATTTTAAAATAATACTTAAATTATTTTAATCTTTTATCAAATTAAGATTATTTAATTATTTTATTAAGCATTTGTCGATATTTATCAAAACTTAATTGTAATAACCTAATATATTTATCATAATCATTTCTTTTTAATTTATATTTTACGATTGAATATATATATTCAAATTTCAAAACCTAAAAATATAATTTAATTGGTACTTCAAAAAATATATCAAAACATGATAGCTATGTTTCAGATTTGAATGTGTTGCCATGATATCTCATTATAAGAAATATGAAGATACACTATTTATATTTATTGCATTTAATTGAGAATTTTAGAGAAATTTTAAAATCAAGATTTAAAAATAGAGAGAAAATTCATTAAATAGTAGCTAACTTATCTTCTCAACTAATATTAGAGTATAAACTCCTTCCAATGCCATGAAAACTTACTATAATATTTAGAAAATAAGAGAAAAAGAAATTAATATAACTTGAAGAAAAACATGACCTTATTAAAAAATAAAATAACAGTAAGATATATGTGATATACATCACTCTTGGTGTTCTGCTTAGAGTTAGGATCATGACATAAAGAGATCTCAACTTATTGATAATGAGATAGTTCACTCACAAATATGGGGGTGCTCAAACATGAGGTTTTGACATTTTCAAGTGACTTGTTTCTTATTAGCACCAGATGTTGCAATTAAATCACGAGATTTAGTAATATAAGATACTTTACTCTTGGATATTGTAGGTACTCAAAGTTGAGGTTTTAACATTTTGAGCATCTTATTCTATATCGACATAAGATGTTGTACTAGAGGACGAGACTTAGTGATGATGAGATATTTTACTCTTTAGTATTATGATACTCAAATATAAGATCGTGATATTTTAGAACGTTAAGATTTATGATAATGAGATATGATATGATATTTACATATATTAGGATAAATGTCATTAAAAGTTTAGGTCCTAAAGAAGAATAAAAGAAAATAAATAAAAAAAGGAATATAAAAAATGAAAAAAAAAACAAAATAAAATATTATATACTTTTGATGAGTTTGAAATATATATATATATATATATATATATATTGAATTGATAATATTTATAAGATAGAGATATCATATTTTAATATATGTTAACTTTATTATATAGATATAATTGTTGAAAAAACAAATTTTAATATTTTCTAAGTGTTTTGGTGTAGTGATTATTCATTTGACGTGTAAAAAAAGTTTCAAATTTTAAAGAAAAAAATAAACTTTTTATCACACAGGGTTTATGTAGTGTCTTGGCTAGTTTTTCATTTATTCAAATATTGCATCATTTATTTATTTTATTTTTTAAATTTTGAAAACTTTTTTATATAATTAAAAATCGTTTGCATGCTTAAATTTTAAAAGTATTTTTAAACTATAGTAGAAGTAATATAATAAATTTTGCAATTTGAAATTTGTATAAAATATTACATTATTTTTAAAAGCCAATTGTTTACACTACCTTGATGGAAAACTAATAAAATCCAAAACAATCTAAGGATACCAAACATATCTATGTTAAATAAAAGGCATAACTAAGTGGTACAATAGTTGATATAATTAACATTATAAATAAATCAACTTCTCTAAATGCTCCTTGTGATACCCTGTTATACCCAGTAAAAATTTTTATGTTAATCTTTAGTAAATTAATTTTTGGCTTGGATGATTTCAGATCGACAGTAGGATGAGCCAGGAGCTCAATTGGAGGCTATTCGGCCTGAAAGTTGACTATTCGGGCTGACTGGTTATCTGAGATGCGTGACCTTCAACTTTGTGATGAAGAGCTGAAGGAGAAGTTTGAGTTGGCATCACAGGGATTGGGAGGAGACTTTGCTCTCAGAGACGACATTTTGACTTTCAGGGGTCGCTGGTGTGTGCCATCACATCAGGAGTTCAGGGAGAGGATCCTTCGGGAGGCTCATTATAGAACTTTGGCTATGCACCCTGGAGAAGTCAAGATGTATAGGAATTTGAGGAGTATTTTCTGGTGGAGAGGGTTGAAGGCAGATGTTGCTGCTTTTGTTAAGAAGTGCCTTACATGTCAGCAAGTTAAGGCCGAGCACCAGAGACCTGGGGGATTGCTGCAGAGATTGCCGATTCCGGAGTGGAAATGGGATGACATCACTATGGACTTTGTAACTGGTCTTCCTCGTACCAGACAAGGTTTTGACGCCATTTGGGTCATCGTGGATCGATTAACCAAGTCAGCCCATTTCTTATCAATTAAGAAGACGGATTCAGCGGCACAATTGGCAGAGGTATATATTCAGCAGATTGTCAGATTGCATGGAATTCCCCGATCTATTATTTTTGACAGAGACGCCAAGTTCACATCACAGTTTTGGAGGAGCTTACACACTGCCATGGGTACACAGTTGAAGTTCAGTACTGCTTATCATCCTCAGACAGATGGACAGTCTGAGCGGGCTATTCGGACCTTGGAGGATTTGCTACGCTTGAGCGTACAAACTTACTCAACAGATTGGGCCAGACGGTTACCCTTGGTAGAGTTTGTGTACAATAACAGCTTCCAGGCATCGATTGGTATGGCACCTTACGAGGCATTGTATGGGCGTAGGTGCAGATCCCCTCTTTGTTGGGAGGAGGGTGATTCCAGGAGAGTGTGGGGACCTCAGATTGTGCAGGAGACCACAGCTGAAGTCAAGTTATTGCAAGACAGATTACGTATTGTGCAAGATCGCCAGACGAAATATTATGATCCTAAGCACAGAGCTGTTGAGTTTTCTGTGGGAGATAGGGTATTCCTGAAGATCAGTCCTATGCGAGGTCTATTCCGGTTCGGGAAGCCTTCTAAGCTTCGACCTCGTTACATTGGACCCTATCCTATTCTAGAGAGGATTGGTAAAGTGGCTTACAGGTTGGCACTTCCTGAACATCTGATTGGGATTCACAATGTGTTTCATGTTTCGAATCTCAAGAGATATGTGCCAGATCCTTCTCATTGTATCAGCGATGATCTTCCTGGTTTGCAAATGACACCAGATTATTCTTATGTGGAACTACCAGTTCGCATCCTCGAGGAGAGCAGCAGACAGCTGAGGAACAGGTCGTTTCCTATGGTCAAGGTTCTGTGGAATAGACATGACGAAAGGGAGGCAACCTGGGAGCTAGAGCAGGATGTTGCGGAGAAGTGGCCGGAACTTCTTGCTGAATTTCGAGGGCGAAATTCCTGATAAGGTGGGGAGATTGTTATACCCAGTAAAAATTTTTATGTTAATCTTTAGTAAATTAATTTTTGGCTTGGATGATTTCAGATCGACAGTAGGATGAGCCAGGAGCTCAATTGGAGGCTATTGGAATTTCTGAAATTTCTAGGGATTTTTCGGAGCACCGAGGTGAATTTTAAGAAATTTTCCCTGTTTAATTAGATTTATTGGATTTTTAGAAATTCGAAAATCCATTTAAATTAAACCGGAAATTAGTTTTTACCGCGCGTGAACCGGACCGGAACGGTTCAGCGGAGGCGGAGGCGGCTCGCCGAGTGAGTTTGCGCGTGCGTTCTGATAAGCGGATCGGACAGTCGTGATCGACGGTTGGGATTGAACCGGCTGATCGGGTGCTTACCGTGTCAATAGCGTGTCGACAGCGCGTATTGGGTGCTTACCGTGTCGAAAGCGTGTCAACGGTGCGTAACGGGTTTTCACCGTGTCGGCCAGGAATATAAAACCCTCGCGAACGATTAGGGTTTCGTTCGACCGACCGATAGAGAGGAATTTTCCGGCGTACGGCGCGTGATTCCGGCGGCCTGGCAAGGGGCTTTTTGTGTCTAGAGATTCACGGGACCGAGGAGAGTCGATTGATACCGGATTCGTTAAGTGAGGAGCTGCGGCGAGCTGCGGACGAGGCTCACCGTCGCCGGCGACTTTGAGGTAGGAAATTCAGATTTAAATCAATTAATTAGCAAGTTAAAAATATGGGATATTTTGCAGATTTCTACCTGAGCATGCGAAATGTGGGTTTTTGGAATTGATTAATGCAATTATTGATTTTAGCATGTTTAGGGTTTTCGAAAAAAAAATTATACCGTCGAATTTGGAAATTTTACCAAGCATATGTTGAGTTGATTTTGTGCTTAATCATGTTAAGGTGGTTTGCAAATGCTGGAATCATTAATTTCATAAATTGTCAATTAGGGATCGGATGAAACTCCTTCGACGGATATTTTGATTGAATCTTAGGAATTAATGACATCTTTGGAATGTTAGGATAGTACGAACATGTTCTCCTTGTTCGCAGTGGCCGGAAATCGAGTATTGGTCGGCGATTGCGGCGGCTAGGGTTTCGCGGACGACGGGCGAAGGAAGGAGACGAATTAAGGGTTAATTAGGGATTAGTTGATTTATTAAGAGAATAATTATATTAATTATTAAGAGTATATATTAAGCGTCGGCCGAATTCGGGTTAATAACTTCGACCGGCGGGGGTTTGGTTCAGCGCGAAGGCCCGAACCGGTGGCGAGATCTGGTTCAGGGAATTCGGCGCGGTTCAGTGAGAAGCGGTTCTCGGCTCAGCGCGAAGGCCGAACCGGCGGCGAGAACCGGGTTCACGGAAGTACGATGCGGTAAATGGAATAACGGAATTTTTAAATTCGGTAATTATTCCGAATTTCGGAAAATGGATAAAATTGCAAAATTTGATATTTCGAATTTAGGAAAAATTCGATAATTGAGTTTTAGGGATTATTATATTTTAGAAAATTCAAGAAAAATCAGAAAATTTGGAAATGAGAAATTTCGAAAATTCTGGAGATCCGTGGGTAAAGAAAAAAAAAATTGCCTGAAGTAGGGAAAAATGTTATCAGTGATGACAGTACAGCTGGAAACAGTCAGACAGAGGTATGGTACATGGATGCTACCAGAACAGTCAGTAATTGACAGTTGTATTGCTTGGATGGCAATGGTATGGATTGAGTCAGTTTACTCAGTGTTGGCATATTTCACGGATTGACATACTGGACCGGACTACTATAGACCCTATATGATGTTTTAGGGTAGTTGTGGTAGGTAACTATGCGATTCAGACTTAGCTTCCACAGTATACATGTGGACTGGTATGCGCCTTGTTGTACCTGGACACATGTTGCCGGATCTTGGAGTTAGAGATTGGCAATGACTGTAGGGGCGTGAGCTTCTATGGAAGTTGTTGGTAGAGGACTCTTTGGGACGGTGGCTGAGTCGGTCTCTCCTGGTCCATGTGTGTAGGCCTGCGCTCCTGAGGGTGGCAGGGGTGTCTCGCAGTGGCTAGCCAAGTGTGTAGGCCTGCGCGCCTTAGGGTGGCAGGGGTGTCTCACGTTGGCTAGAGATTTTGTGACTAGATCTGTCTATAGTCTCCAGGAGATTGATTGACGAGAGACGCTGCGGTGTCGGGTGCTTAGGCGCCATGCGTGTTTCGAGATGGGCGTTCCCACTGGCACGCTACCTGGAAGCCCAGAGGAGAGCTACTCTGGTGTGACTAGGGGTGACTGTGGTTGGTCGGAGTCTGGGACTGAGAGTGCCTATCCACCATACATTGTTATGCTGTATTCCTATATTTTTGCTATTATCCTTCTCTTGCATGTGAGTTTTACTAGCTGTCTTTCCTACTGGGCGTAGCTCATTCCTGTATTATATATTTCAGTGTCTCGGCAGACTTGACGCTACCAGATTAGGTGGGATCGTGGTCAGCAGGCTTGTGGAGGATATCTGATTTGTGATTGTCTGAGATATTCTGGTTAATTGATTGTTGCTGTTGGATATATTTAATGAGATTGTTATTCTCATATGTCATATAATATGTGAGGGTAATTCTGACTTATGTTTCTGGTTGGATAATATTGCACTTGTTGGACTGGATCTTATTCTTGTAATGTAGTTTTCATTTACTGTCTTACCTTATTGTCTTGGAGTATGGTGTGTGGAGTGCCATATTTTATTTGTGGATGTTATATATCTTTTTGTTTGATGGTGATGTCATTACATGACTATGGAACTTAACCGTGGGGGTTCAGACTTCTATTAGATCGGTTCTCCTACCGGTATGGGTTAGGAGTATTGGGTCTAGTAGGAGTAACATTGTGCGAGTCCATCTGTTAATTCAGGAGTCATGAACCTGATTTGACGGTGTACCCGGGAGATGGGATCCACATTGTTAAGGAAAGTAGGTGTGTAATGATGTGTTATATCCTATGTTTTCGTAGCTACTCAGGTTGGTATGGGACGATCTGAGCTGTCTATATAAAAAAAAAATGTATGCCAAAAATCAGCCTAGGAAAAATGGGGTGTAACATACCCCTTATAACTCCTCAATAATTCTGTGGTGGATCTAATTTTGACTTGAAAATGTTTCATTAAAAGTAGATCGAGCCAATTATCACTCCCTCCATGATAAAATCATATGCATATATGTATAACAAATAACATTTAAGTCATACTTCATGTTAAGTCTATTATGATATTAACCCCTAGCCAGTATACATTATTTGATAATAATAAATGTTAACTATTTCTAATAAATATGGTTTAGTGAATTTTTAAATTCTAAATAGTTGATATTCATATTCATAGAAAAATTTAAAGAAGAAGAAAAACAAAAATAAAATCTCATGAAAAAGATAGTATAAAATAACAAGCTATCAAGAAATATTTTGTGATGTTACTTTTAGGTATTTCAATTTGATTTTTAAAATATTAAGCTTGACTAAAACTAGTTTTTTAAGGTACAAAAAATTTAATTAATTTTCATCTCTAATATCCTTGGTCACCATATTTGATTTAATATTTGAAATACACATTTCTCAAATATCTTCAAAATCTTATTATTTAATAATAATTTAAATGAAAAAAATTTAAAATAAAAAACAAATTACCTTCTTAATTAAAATATTATTAATAAGAGTGAAGTAAATTACAATAATTAAAAATTTTATTTTTTTAAAAAAATGCTACTTTTTATTTAGATAATAAATCTTTAAAAATTGTGAAATAATAAGGTACAAAAATTTAAACATGTACATGAGCAATTTTTAAGTGGTTTGACTTAAAATCAAGTCTATGTCCACTTCCAGTAAAAAATCAAATACAAAAACAAACTATATAAGCCTTTCATCAAAAGATGGGTAGGTTAAACTCTTACAATAAGAATATAAAATAAGTTACAATAGTCTTATAAAAAAATAGAGTTAGCAAAAAAAGAAAAGAAAACGATGATAAAAATTCTTATAAATAAATTTCTATGATTGACAAAATATTTTACAAGGTACAATTATTTTAATTTAATTAGATATAAAATGAGAAAAAGAGAGCTTAACTGATTGGAATATAAATAAGGAAATTAGAAGTTTGTTGAGTAAAGGCACAGGGTAAGGAGGCGACGATTAGCAATGACTGCGAATTGCTTTGAGGTTGTGACTTGAGAACTCTTCTTTTGAATTTTGTAAAAGTTTTCATCAAAAATTTTGCTAAAAAGTTTACCTATTTATAGACATCGTTTAATGACTAAAATAACATACTAAACACTAAATTAGTTGTTAAGTTTTTTCTTTTTTAATTTTTAATTATAAAGTGAACATTTTTAATTAGGATTTTTTATTTAAATCATTACTAAATAATAAGATTTCAAAAATATTTGAAAAATATGTATTTCAAATATTAAATTAAAGATTATGATCAAGTATATTAGAAATGAAAGTTAATTAAGATTTTTTTGACTTAAAAAACTAATTTTAATCAAACTTAACATTCTATGAATGAAATTAAAATACTTAAAAGTAATATCAAAAAATATTTTTTGTGGTTTGTCACTTTCATTAAGTTCTTTTTTATGAGATTTCACTTTGGCTTATCTTATTTTTTAAATTTTCTTCTGAATACGAGCATCAACTATTTAGAATTTGAAAATTTACAAAACTAAATTTATTAGAAATATTTAAAATTTGTTGTCATCAAATAATGTACCATGGCTAAGGGTTAATAACACAATAATGCCAAACTCGTAATATGAAAATAACATAATGTAACATGTAACGAGCAATAAAATAAGCTATTATTTATGACCAGAGTTATCCAATCTCTCTATAATAAAATAAGGTGTTCTTTTATTTTTATCTTTTTAATTTTTTTAAGTAATAGTTTTTATTTATATAAAATAAATTGAGCCAATTCTAAATAAGAATTGGCTTAAATAATGGTTCATTTGACTCATCTTTAATTCTCATAATTCTAGAATGATGATCATTGATTTTGAATAATTAACATAATGACTTATTTGACTCATCTTTAAAAATATATTAGTATAGAATGATTGTTACTTCTTTAAACAATCAATATTTATACATTTTGTATAATCCCTTTAACCCTTTGTCAGTTTGTTCTTTATTTATTTTTTTTCTTATTTCTTTCTTATTATATTATGGATAAACGTTTTTTAATGACAATTATTACTTTATTGTATTTTTTTTATAATATGTTATATTTAACATTTGAATATAACATTTAGGAATAATCCTTATTTCTCTTTTTCTTTTTCATAAATATTATACAACATTACATATTTGATAATATATTAAAAATAATAATATATTAAAATAAAAACAATATCGTGTTGAATCAATCATAAGTAATTTAAGCATTGTAAGCATGGATTACATTCTTCCTCAAAGCCAAAAGATTCTAATTCATTATTATAAGGTCATTAAGCATCAAATAGTATGACATCAAATTCATAAATATATTAACAATTTTATTTATTTTAGAATTTCTAATAGTAGTCATGCCATAAAACGTATCATGAAATGTGTAAATTTTTCTATTCCTTCCTAATTGCTAAAGAAATTTCATTACTATACAAACACTACTTTTCTCTAAAAATTTAGATTTTTTTTATCCCAATTTTTGTTTGACTTCTCCAAATACATTGAAACCACCTCCTCTCACAAAAGAATAACTCTTTTGATAAAAAAAGATCGAATTCTATTTCTTTTATAAAAGAATAACTCTTGATAGTTTAAGAGTGATGAATTTTGTTAGAACCAAAGTTCTTAAAATTCTATTTGCTTTGTAGTGTTTACTCTTTCTTTTGATGACTCTGTTCTTCTTTTAAATGATTTCACGTGCATTACAACAAGAATTTTACCATGATTTTTTGGTAAGGTAGAGCCATCCTTTAGTGAATGTTGTATTTTCTTTACAAACATTTAAAGATTTCAAAATAATATCTACTAACAAATGTAAAGCAATCATTTGAGTTGTAAACATAACTAAATTTGTAATAAACTTATTTGAGTTGTACATATAATATTTTTAGAATTAATTACCAAGTCTTTATTGTAATCTAAATAGTTCTATCTAAGAATTGTTCATCAAAAATATTATCTCTTATCAATATCACATGCTCCAACCATTCAATATTCTGATATTTTACTTGTTACTAAGACAAATTTCTCACCTGTGATGAGTCTGCATTAGAATTGAAATAGAGAATATATACAAAAGAAGATTTTTTATTTAAATTTTTTAAAATGACATGAAATTATAATTCATGATGTATCTAAAAAACATAATGCTGAATCTTAGATGAGAATTACATTAAAGCACGGTAATAAATGTAATGAACACAATAGTTAAAACTCTGTAACAAACAGAGTTCATGGCAAGAAATAGAATAATTTTTTAACATCTTATTCTGACTGCTTGCTGTTTGTTTCCAGGCACACATGCCTACTTCTGATTATTTTAATACGCAGAGCAGGCGATGAACATTAGACCAAAGCCTTATCTAGACATTAACTATGCCTCTCCTTTGGATTCGCCGCTGATGTACAGGATTCCTGAGCTGGCACCAGGTTTCGTCCATGCATATCTCTCTACTTATACTCTTCTGCTGTGGCATCTCCTCGTTCTCAGTTGTACCTCTCGTGTATGAGAAGGAATCGTATTCAGAACCTGAGAAATAAACCAAGTAAACTGGAGAATGTTTCCTTGCAGAGAAAGTAAAACAGGTGTTTATGGGTTGATATGGATGAGGTATTTGGTTCCCATAGGGAACAGCGACACGAGGGGCTCTATTTCAGCAAGTGGGTAGATAAATAACCAAGCAAGTTGGCTTTATGTGTTCATAGAGAAGCTAATCTAGCTTATTTGATTAAACAAGTTGACATCTGAAGCATATCGAACTCCCAGGCTTTTTAATTTGTGTTATATTATACATTTTTGTATTACGTTTTGAGATTAGCTTTCATTTGGGTGCTGCATTTGGCATTATTTTCGCCAACACCTGCCATTTGGACAACAATTTGGGTCATTAATCTATATTATGTTTATTATTTATATTAAATAATGTTACCTACAAAACAATGGCATGTGAGGTGGGGCACCTGGGTCTGCTTTCTATTAAAAAAAAAATCATTTAGTTAATGTGTTTTCATCAAAATTACTCTTGCTTTCAAGCTCCAGGTATATAGTAAACTGAGGAAGCTATTAAGCTCCAGGTATCTAATCATTAATTATAAACTATCCAAGCTACATTAATGCTGATATCTCTATCAAGAAATAAAAATAAATGAACCAATTGATGGAGTTGTTAGGAATTATCGTCGATAATTTGGATTTAATTTTTATTTATATTTTTTTAATGCTTCTTTAACTTATTTTAAGAGAGAAAAAAAAAAACACTTTTTTCCAATTGGTTGGAATTTAAATTAAGTGGTATTTTTCTAATTTAGGTCGTCCTCAACTCTGAATTATTTAAACACAGTTCAATTGTTATACGCCTTGCTCCTCCGCATCATGTATGCATTCCTGTGTTCAATTAAAGCCTTCCAAGTGGAGCGCACAAGGAAAATAATTCTATATTAATGTGCATTTCTAATAATTTGTCATTATAAAATAAATTTATTTTCTTATTCATTAAATAAAAAAAATTCTAAAACATATTATTATTCAATTAATAAATAATTTTACAAATGTGAAAATTGCTTGTGGATTAACTTTGCTGGTTTTGATCAGATGTTTATATTTTTTTAAGTAAAACAGAAAACATTGATAGAAGATTTTGGTTGATTGATGTAAAATATTTTTATTTTTTTAATTTTAAAATATTTTTTTAGAGTTTATTGAATTTGATAATAAATATTAGAACCATAGATATTAATATTTATTTTTTATATTTTCAAATGAAAAAACATGTATCTTATAAAATAATTATTATTTTAAAAAAGCTGGAATACAACTTCAAGCCAATCAGAAAGGAAGATAATGTTGCCGTCAAGAAATTTATTATAAATGACTATTAAAAATAATCATTTGGTAAAACATCAAACTTCATCTGAGGCAAGAATGAAAGCTACCGAAAAATTAAAAAGAAAAATAAATTCAAAAAAGTTATTTTCTAATTGTAATTTAAATTTCTATTTTAAAATATTAAATGACGTGGAATGTTAGTCTATTTCAAATAATTTTTAAAATAAATAATGACGAATTAAATGTACGGGTTGTTGACCATTTCTTGCAGTCAGTTAATAAGACCAAAACCAAAGAGTACTAATCGATCTCATTCCGTCGCTGATTGATTCGGTTATCTTGGACCGCTTCATGTGGTTTGAACTTCGACATCAGTTTGTTCTTTTTTCGCAAATCTTTCAACGGTTCAACTCGTTCGCTTGACGAGTAAACCAGTTGTAAATATATAATTTAGGAATTGTTTCAGGTTGTTTTTGAAAATTAATCAGTGTTCGTTCAACCATGGTCATGCAAATGGAGCAAATGATATGGTTGAAAAGGAACGCCACGTGCGAGCTGCAAAATCCAGCTTTGCTCTCACGTAACAGATAATTAATTAAATGACTAATCCGGCCGGCAGGCCGGCTTCTACGAGGGAACGACTTTTGCTAAATAATGTCATTAAAATATTTTTTAAATAGTAAATTTCTAGCTTGCTTACATTACACTCACCGTTGGCAAATCTCATTTACTATTGTTAATACTATATATATATATATATATATATATATATATATATATATATATATATATATATATATAGACTCATTAATCATTTAAGTTTAATCATGATTCAAGATTGATTTAAGAAATTTTGAAAATTAGTTATTGAAGTTTCTTAATGTATATTATTATATATTTTTACATTTATATAATTTTTATATCAAATAGAATTAAGTTTAAGAAAAATAGAGTTTCTTAAGTTTAAGAAATTTGTTAATAATACGTGGTGGTAAAGACTAAAAAAATGATATGTAAAATAGACATAGAGTAGTGAAATGTTAAAAAAATCGAGAAAGAGAAGCGCAAAATGAAATCAAAGGGATTACCAAAATAGAGAGATCTTGTTATTTGTGAAATCATTATCATGGGTTCTCACCAATGAGATAATTCTTATTCGCAAAAAAGAAAATATAAAAATATATCCATTTGCTTCCTTCTTCTTATAAGTGAATGAACCACTTTGATTGTGATAGATAATAGTGATAAACTAAATGATGTGTAACATGATAATTACATGTGAATATTGTTATAATATATTTAATATACTTAATGTCTATTAATTTTGTTAAATAATTGAGACGATGATATGAAAACTTTGGTGGACTTTAGATAATGTGGCAATGAGGCAACGAGATAATACACCATCAGTATTGCACTTTCAAATCATTTCATTCAATTCGTTTAATATTACCAAGTTCTCAAGTATTGTCTTAGAAAACATAAAATCTACAACTTTGTTTCACATAACCCTTAGGAGGATAGGGGTAAAAACGTGTATATTTTGTTTGTCAAAAGCTTATTCTTTTAAGAAAATTCCAATAAAGGCAAAGAAATCTCTAAAGGAGATGCTCCTTTGAGTAGAGAAGAAGAAAATAGTTGCCTAAGGAGACTTTGTCACAATAAAGATAGATTAATGAGAGCTTTGACATAGTAACAATGTTTGAAAATATTTTATCTAAATATATTTTGTCTAAAAGGATGAGTCTTTTTTTATAAATGAAAGACTTATGATCAAATAAAAAATCTGCTTAAGAAGAGAAATAATATACAAAATTATTTTCAAGATGATTAAAAGTAAATAATGTAACATATTTTAGATTACTTTTTAGTTTGATCTAATTTGAATTTGTTAAAGCGTTAACTATTAAAAACTAGTATAAGTTCTTTAAAATTTTCCAATTCTTCATAAATTATTAAATTTTGATATCAAATGAAAAAGTTATGTGCAAAATATAAAGAACTAACTTGGAAGTTAAAGATTTCACTTGATTAGAAAGTATAAATAGTCTTCAATATTTTTTTTTTAAATGTTTTAAGAGATTCTTATAAAATTTTCTTATTGCATTATTCTTTTTATAAGATGACAAGTGATAACTTATGAGAATTCCAATGTTGTATCCTAATGTCATCATATGTAATTGTATTTTATTCTATTGACTCCATTATTGTTGCATATTTTATTACACTTTCTTTGTTTGTTCATTTTTTTTATTATCACAAGAATTTTAGTTTTTTTTATAAGATATTTGATCACTGAGTGTGAATAATGTTGTTAAAATTTTTTTACTGAAGTCATAAATAGGTATTTGTTAAGGAGATTAGAAGACTTAATAGACAGATGTTAGACCAACAATGCTGGAAACAATAATTAAACATATGAGGTATCAAGTTTATAACAATTTTTAATTTCAAACTCATATAAAAAAAATCTTAACATTATGAACGAAAAATTTTGATAAAGTATGACTTAACTTAATGAGATAAATTTTTTTAAATATATGATTTAACATAAAAATATTAAAATAATAATATAATATATAGTAGTATATCATATGCTTAACATTAGTCAAAAATATTATTTAAGTATATATATTAAGAGAATTCTTGAAGACAAACTTAGTAACCTTTAGGTTGTGATTTTTTGGTGACCTATAAATGTTTTATGAATATTTAAAGATATTAATATAATTGTAATTATTAAAAAAATCACTAAAGATATATTAAAAATTTTTAAAATTTTTATTTAGGTCAAATCTGATTAATAGAAAATAGATTTTAAAATATTGAAATCTCAAATATATTATGATAAATTTATAATTTTATAATTTCAGTCTTTGGTTTAACATATTTTATGGATGATAGATTTGTAATAAAAAATATTAAAGATGTATAATTTTAATTTTATTTATTAAAGTCTATGTCGACTCTCCATATGAAAAGAATGAGCGTTTAGTAGCAAAAAATAACTTAAGTAATTTTCGATAATAATTATATGTTTATTATACATGTAAGCTCATATTCAACTTATCAACTTTGTAGGCATAAATAATAAATATATAATAACTATGTTGGTGGCTACCAAATTATAAAATAACCATTTTCTTTCCCTAAATGAGTGATTTCGAGTGAGCATTCGACTTATTAGGATATTATGAAGAATATTTTTTGATAGAACGATGGGCTACTATGAGTTATAAAAGGAGCTTTGTTCAATAGGGTATTCTAGGTCACGAGTTTGACTTGTAGTTGGCAAGGTATATTTTATTTTCATCTTTTTATTTTTTGTGTTGTGAGATATTGCTCCAAGTAGCCATGAGGGGGAGAGAGGAATAGAGAATGAAGAAGAGGAGTTCAATGTAGGAAATAGAGGGAAGCATCGATTTCATAAGGGAGAGATAGTGTGAAGGTTGGTTTAACTCGAGGAAGATGAGAAGGGTGTCGAGTTTTTTGTCCAAGAAAGAGAAGAAGATGAGAAGGGTTCATTGCAAAAAAAAATTGTCTACTAGTGCAATGGTAAATATTGTTTGGTATAAAGAGCATGGGTTATAAAAACTGTGGTGAAGCTTAATACCATATTATATGTTTTTTTAGATGTTACCAATATGAAGAATACATTATTATTGAACAAATAGGTTAATCATAAAGGATGATATGAGTATTGTATTATATCATTAATTTGAGTTTAAAAAATTGTTCAAGTTTGAAAAATTAGACTGGTTAATATATCATATGATATGATTTTTCTTATATCAATATGATTAGTGGATATCATCAATAGATCAGTGAGAAAAAAATAAGATAAAATAAAATAATTTTATATTTATATAATATAATATTATTGATCATATTGAATGAGCATAAGAAATATACTAAAATAAAAAAAATATTATATGAGGACATATAATATGATATGGTTTACAGTACTATACTATATCATTACGAGGCTTTTAGCAATTAGATTGCATGAATAAGCTAAGTATTATTAAGATAAACTTGAATATATGGTATGATAGAAGATCATACCCATATGAATTTGCAAAAGAAAATGATTCATATGACAACTTATTATATGATACTAAATCGTATTGATACTATAAAGTACATTTTAGAAGATCATACAGTATGATTGGAGGATTGCACGAGTATGATCATAAGAAAAAACCTAAGAATTTGTGAGAATCACATGTCTCATAATAAAATATTTTAAATTTCAACCAACAATTATTGGTGAGTAAAAAAATTTTATACATAAATACATTAAATTTTATTTTAAATTAATTTAAATTTAAATTCAAATTCATAAAATTATAAATAATTACTTTTTTTCATAATTTTGTTGATTAAATTATAATCTTTATACATCATAGATTTGGTCATATTTCATAGAAAATGATATAAAATAATATTTTAACTTTTGGATCAATTTAGGTTATTTATTTATAAAACTTACAAAACATAAAATTAATCATAAGTCAAATACCTCTCTCAAATTAATTGTTAATCTCTTATTTTTTATAAAAAAAGAAAAACAATAAGAGAAACTGTTCGTGAGAATGGTTTGCTGAATTGATTTTGTTTTTACCAGTCATTTTCAGCAACCAAATCTCGATCAACTAATCGCCACTTTTCAAATTAATTTAAATGGTAAAAAAATTAGAAGATTATGATCATCTATTTTAATTTATTTTATTAATAAGTCCGCCAATCTTTTCTAGAAGGGAAAGCAACATATAAATATTGTTTTTCATTCTATTACTCTGATTTTTAGAAATAATAAAATTATCAAATTATTTTAAATACATAACATTGTTATTTTTTTGTAAAGTATATTAATTCTGTTTTTATATTGTTTTTTTTTTAAATACATCGCATTCTAATATATTTTTGTTAACTTAAAAATTTAACAATGATTATGCCAACCAAATCTAGGAAGCAAACAGTTGCTTAGATTAGCCAGCTCCACTCATTCAAGGGATCTATCATTGACTTGTTAATATAAAAATTCTTTAAAAAATGAATTTTTTAAAATATCAATAAGAAATATAATTAATAAAAATCATTAGAAATTTTTAAAATATGTTTTGGAAATTTACATATAGCTCAGCTATTAGTAGGCAACTTGCTCCTAATTGGTCAAATTAATTTTGTCAGAATTTTATTTCTTAAAAATATTTTTTATCAGAATTTTATTTTTTCTGGAAAAAATATATATTTTTTCAATATTTTTTTAATATTTAGAGCTTACAGAAATTTACAAACTTTTCGAAAGTAGATACAAAAATATATTATAAACAAGCTGCTAAAGAAGGGTACAGATTAACATTATTTAAAAAAGAAATGAACAAAGGACGCCCCGAGCCAGGGCGGCACATGTTTTTCCAGCGAACTGAGTCCCACCACCCGACAGGGTCAGCCGGGTTCAGTAGCTACCAGAGAGCAGACGGTCAAAGATGAACCGAGAACAAAGATCGATCGGGACACCAGGTCTAATGAGAATCGGTGGCCGCGGCGGCAGAGAGAGAACTGCCGCCGTCAGCGAGTCGCCAGGCGGATGTGGCGATGAGAGGACGGGTATGCCAACCAAGGGTTAGGCATCCTTCTTTCTCCTCAACGCGGTAGCCATCGCCGCCAGCGAAGATAGCAAGGAGCATACTCGCTTGCTTGAAGGCATTTGAACCGAGGTGTTCGGGCTCGAATCCGGCGACAGCCATCCGTTCCTTCCACTGCAGCAGCGTCTCATGGCGTTCCGTCCTCTCCGTCCCTTCGCAGGCGACGACGTTGCAAATCTGCCGGCCGAGATAGACCTCCGACATTACCTGATCCTGCTGCCCCTCGCTGGAGCCGGAGCCGCCCTCTAGTGAATCGAACATCGTTGAGTAGTAGTGAAGCGCCTCCGTGAATCTCTCGAGGAAGCTGCCGGCGTTGTGGTTCGATTCCTGCTCCACGATGGTGACTATCCGCGGCTTGATTGCACGAACAGTGGCGAGGACTTTCTCCAAAGCCCCCGGCCGGGCAAGCAGAGGGTGGAGCTCGAAGACTGAATTGATTGCCACCACCTCGGGCTCGTCGGATTCACCGTTGGTCTGCGAAGGGGATTCGAGCATATACGGCTCGAGGTCAGCGAGGCTGTTGGCCACAAAACCGCGGTACTCGAAGTCGACGTGGATCGTGTCCGCCAGCTGAGCGAGCTTCCAGCCCACTTGCTGCAACGCGTCGGTGTTGTCCGGCTGAGGCGGACCGATTCCCGTGAGGCGGAAGGACGGAGGACCGCCATGACGAAGCGCAAGGGCCTGCATCAGCGCCGGCCACTGCATTCCCTGCTTCATGCTGAAGTCGATTACATGAACCCGGCGGCAGCCCGCAAAGGCTTCAAGAATGGCCTGGTTAGCCGTAAAGTGAGCAAACTTGAGGTAAGGGCAGCTCTCATAGAAATGCATCTGGAGGATATCGGAGAAGGTGGAGTCGAGAGAGCATTCCTGTTGTAGTTGGAGACGGTAGATTCGGCGAGCCAGAGCTTCAGCGAAGTATCCGGCAACCTTACGTATAGCACCGCCCTGGGAGGAAGCTAGCACAGATATCTGCTTCACGAGAACTTCCGCGGCCTTGTAATTCTCCTGCTGTACCGCCTCCGCACAAGCCAAAAGGGAGTGTATGAGACGGATACCGACCTCCTGCGAGTCCAAGACCACTATGGGCATCACAGAGGGGGGTTCTTCCTTGGCGCAGGTGGAGGCTGGCACGGAACCGATTGGTTGAGAAGCAGTTCCGACCACTCCGCCGCGGCCAGATAAACATTCGGAAGCAGATGAGGACGACGAGGGACGCATCCTTTTCCTGTCTCTTGATCCATTCTTAATCTGAGTCTCCGATCTGCAGACGACGGGTTTGCTACCGGCGTTGGGATTACGGAGGGCGAAGTCACGGGGAAGTACCTGAGCCGGCAGGGCAGAAAAATCAACAGAGGTGCGAGTGGACGAGGCCGTAGCAGCCAGGTTGTCGGCAGGATCGAAGAAGGCGGAAGACGAGTTGACAGACATCGGGGCCGGCGGCAGATTTAAGGCGCCGGAATTAGAGTGAATCGCCGGCGGGAACGATGCAACTGGCATACTGAGATCGGAGAGTATGTTATCCAGCCAGTTGGACAGATCAGATGGATTGTAATGGACGGTGTCGGAGGCAAGGTGGGTCAGTAGCGCATCGTCTTGCACCGCGCTGCTCCCAATCGCCATCTCCAACTGCTCAAGCTTCTGCGCCACATCCGCCATGTCCGACGACCTCACCTTGTAACCAAGCGCCGCGAGCAGCTCATCCATCCCCGCATCGGGCTCCTCCTCGAATCCGATCATCTTCGCCTTCCCATTAGCGGCCATTCCAGGCTGCGCCGGACCAAAACCCCCATACGTCCCTCCACCTACGTTGTCGGCATACTCCCTCTTCATCCCCGATCCTTTTGCAGACACGAGATCGGGATCCTCTTGCTCACCTCAACTTCACGTATAGGACTCGTCAAGGACTCGCTCGCCAAAGACCCACCCACCAAGTTGTAGATGGATGCTAGAGAAGAGCGTGAGTGCGTACCAAGAACAAGCTAATGGTAGAGGAGAAGCAGCGAGTAAAGGGTAAAAGAGGACAAAGCTCATGCATCCATAAATGGGCGATGCATCTCCTTCATATCCCTTTTCCATTTTCCCCCTTATATCTCCCTCTACCTATCCCAATCGTACAATAAAATAATTCCTTCTTTCCTCTCACTTCCAGTTCACCACCCGTTGCCGATCGTACAACAAAATAATTGCCATCGTTATCTATGCTAAAATAAAAATGAAATGAATTTATATATATATATATATAATTAACAAACTAAAGAATAATAGAAAATGGTTGGGGAAAGAGCCCACCACGATGGTGATCGAAGAGGGAAAGAGAAATGTGAGATGTTTAAATAAATGGATGGTGAGATGTTAGCTGTGGAATGTCTTTTGTACCTGTTACTGTGGAACATGTTATATATTTATTTGTTTTTTAAATATGGACAAGTTCAAGTAAATAAAAATGATAGTTTAAGATATGGTATAATAAGAATATTATGAAATTAAGAAAAAAATTATTGTAAAAAGAAACTCTCAGAAAAAATCATATTGAAAATCAAAATAAATTTTTTGTTTGCATCAATTTTGTAAAAATATAAAAAAAGTTTTTTAATATATAATATATTTATTGGTTCATCTCGATGGATATTAATTACTTAAGGTAGTTTATGACTAATGAAAAACTTTTTTAAGACAAAAGTTCATCTTTTATGTAATCTTGTTGAATTATCATGTTCTTCAATTCTTTTATGTTCTACATTAGTCTCTATATTTAAGGTTGATGTCCAACCTATTTAATTAGTTCATACATAAAAGCCCACGTGTCATTTCGATATCATTTGAGATCCATTATGAACTCTCATCATCTTGTTGCCTCTTTCGCAACTAGTTTTCATATAATCCTTTTTCTTTTCTTTCTTTTAACCACAACTTCCTAGTCTAACATTCTGTCTTACATCCATACTTTTATCATTTTTCATTCATTTTTTCTCCCTTTAAATTTCATGGAATGTCATTTGGTTAATTTTTTGGAATTCTTATCATGCTAATGCATGTTATAGCTTTTTTGTAACAAGATATGTTTTCAATCCAAAACTATTTTAATTTCAATGTTCTTAATTATTGAGTTTTCATAAGATCTAATATTAAGTTATACCTAAATTATTCTTTGTTATTTTAAAATTTATGATTTTATTTATATCATTTAAGATATTTGTTTCTATAGTTGATGTGAAATCGAACTATTCATTGCCTAGCCCATATATTTCAAATTTTTTTCGTGATCTTTTCATCATTTTTAGGCAACCCAACTCCCATTCTTCAAATGTTTTGTAGAGTCTCTCAATTCTTCTTGGACATGCAATCAAATGTTACGTCCTAATCTTCTTTGAGTTTCTCTTTTTTTTTGAAATTTTCTTCTCATTGTCAATCCAATAGTTTATATTTTGTATGATATTATTATGATTTTTTATTAATAAAATATTCTTTTTTTATTAACATTGATCTAATCTACATCAAAATCAATTGAATTTTGATCTTTACTTTTGTGTTCTTGATCTACACATAAGTATTATTCATTGGCATGGCTTTTATTCTTCCGCTATTCTGTTTATTGTTATTCACACTTAGTCCTAATTCAGAATGGGATTTAGGAGGTTGGGGGCAATATTTATCCTACGCAAATTTTGAGAAAAATTTGACTGGGTTAGTGAGCATAGTGATGATAGTAGAATGAAAAGACCAAACCAAACCTTTTGTAAATCAAATTTGTATTTGATGGGGCTGCCTTCTCCCGCTGCACCTCAACCAGTGCAGCGGAGGTGATAACTTTCTTAAAGTCGATAACTTGTCGTTCGCCACTTGCTGTGATCGATGGTGACAGTTATTGGCAGTGGCCACCAACAAACAGGGAGCTGCAGCGACGGCAGACCCTGGACGTGCAACAAAGTTAATGTCCAGTTTTCTTTCATTTTTATCTACAGAATTATCAATAAAAAAAAGCTGAAATAATCTGGTCTATTTTGATGACATATGAATAACATTGTGATGAAAGGAAAACAGAATTATTACATTGGATATTTTAATTTAGATTAAGCTTTTTTGTAATTATTATTTTGAAAATTAACCTTTTAAAAGTCGTTAGAAAAAGCTTGTTTACTTTCCATGGGAAATTGTAAGAACAGTTATTTTTCTTTGTTAAAAACTGCATCTTTTGCTCACTATAATCCAAGTGCGTGCTTTTTACCCTTTGCTCAACTAATCTAAAAAATATTAATTCGTGGTTAAAAAAAAAATGTTGGTAAAGATTTCTAACTCTTCGATGTCTGTCTCGATCATACTTCCTCCTTTCACTCGCTCGATCTGAATGAACAGCTCAATCTCGTATTTGACTTGCATATGAAGCCATGCAGCTGTTATTTAATTTAACGACGAGCAGAGGGCATCCTCTCTCTGCGAAGCACCAAGGTGAAGTTCGTTTTATTTACCATAGGAAAACAATAATTAAGAGAGGTCCTCTCTCTCGTTTACAAGGGGAATGAACACGCAACCTCTGCCGCTCGAAATAGCGAGCAGAATACCTGGAGGAGGGAAAAATCCAACGGGTTGAAAGAATGGTGTGCCTCGAAGAGCTCGGCCTGGGTCACAAATTGCAAGTCAATCAGCCGGTTGATCACTGGGGATTTGGCCAAAAATGTTGGGGCAATCGTCCCACTCTCCCTTCTCCTTCGCTTCCCAATAGCCGCCGATGTATCGGTAGGTGTTGCTGCCTTGGTCCTTGGCGAACCACCGTGGCTTCCAACCGCTCTCCTGCATGCTCCTGGCCTGCAATCATGCAGTATAATGCTTCATTAGTTTTTTTACATCTTTTGTTGGGATACCTATCCTATGTGGAGGCGTTATCAATATCCTATAAAGCTTTTTCATATGCAAGATGGCAGAAGCAAAATCAGGTAGTTCCTCGTAACTACCTGGCGTTGTCTCTGCTCCAACCTCAGCTTCTCTGCATTAGCCGCAGTAAACTCCCCATTTTCTAAGCATCTTTGATCCGGTCTTAGCCTTGAATCAGTGGGCGGTAGCTTTTCCTGAATATCATAAAATGATGTAACATGAAGCAATAGCAAATTCAACTATTCTTTGAATAAAAGAAGCAGACTAGCTAAAATACGCTGAAAAAGACTTGATAAAATCCACATATATGGCCCCACCCTTTTCCCTGCGCTTCAATTCAAGCAAAGCTGTCCTTTAAAAAAGCGACAAGATTTGTTGCTACCTACCTTCAAGCCCGGGGTAAGTTCATTTAATGTAATGGCATAGCGGGTGAGGTTGTATCGAGTAGGATACTGGGGTGGTTTACTTCTTTTCCATAACAGATGAGCGCGAGCGAGGGTTTCGGAACTTTTTACTTTCCCCGGATCACCACTCACGTAATGCATACTTTCGTCCCATTTACCGAACAATGTTGCCACTGTTTTCCCATTCCGATCCTGAACTACGCCATGCACCTGCATGTCAAATTGTATAGATTGCGACAGAACACCTGTCAATGTCCAGAAAAAAAAACCAGCAAGCACAAAAGCAAGAAATTGAACAAAACCACACAAGGATATTTACTATAGAGTTGGAGGTATTTACTGCTCTATCTCTAGTTCCCTAAATTTAGAACTTGTAGGCCCAATTGCGTAATCAATTAATAAATATAATTTTGACAAACCTAAAAGTTTCAAACTTTTTGATCCACACTTCAAGGACAAATCTATATGTATAGATTTTAGTTGAATGCTTAATAAGTCCGGCATCCAAAATAATAAACGGGCCTAGCCAAAATTTAACAAATGGCTTTACATCACGCCAGCTTAAAAAAAATATAAAAATCACATAATTGTGATATACCTTTGAAAAATGCAGATACATCAGTCAGGTTTAAGGTGTTATACATTCATTGAAACTAAGCTTTACCTAATAGTGAATATTAGCCTCCACGAGTAGCACAGGTAAGAAATGTTTCATTGCCGCATATGAAGCATTTATCATATTTGCATGGTTTTTATGAGATTGTCCATTGAAACTAAAACAACATGTTTAGTTGCATATTAGTAACTTATAAAGCTGAATGAAGCATAGTACTGATTTCTCCGCATGCCATATGTGGAAAATGAAATGAGAAGGATGCAATTTTTTTCAGGTACTGTCATTTAGAAACGTACCAAGCAATCATTGAAATCAAATAAAGACATCTTGAATCACCTGATGAGGATTGCGGTCAATTATTGACTGTTCTTTGAACTTCAATTTACACGAGTACTCTTGACTTCCTTGAATGCGCATTGTACCATAATGATCACAATATAGTTTTCCAAGGATCAAGTTATAAATGGAAGTTGTCACCTAAGAAAATCCTATAGAACTCAGATTTCATAATTGAAGCTAAAACCTATTACCATACCAATATAAAGGCTATGCCATTGAATGCAGGTTTAGCAAAGGTACCTTGCTCCACTGGAAAACTTCACCATCATCAAATTCTAGAGTTAAAATGCCAACGGGATCAAGTTGAATTGAACGACCCCAAAATTTGCTTTTTAGATTACTATCAGCCCAAAATTTCCACCCAGTTCCCTCACAATGGCAAGCTACGACCATAGGGTGATGACTAACCTGCAGAACAAATTCAAAGTTTAACACATCGCAAACATGTAACAGGTTAAATGAATTTCCGTGTTCTTTTATTGATTTAAGTCCACATTGTTTGGGTTTTGTTTTTTAAACACAAGACAAAACCACTATTTTATGGATGACACAAGGAGCAACGTGCATATCAAGTTTCATCAACCGTTATGATAATTTAACCTTCCATGCAAATTTCAGCATGTACATAGATGAGCAAACCAGACACGAAACCCATATAAAAAGTTCTTGTTTACCTACATGCTTCACGAATCAAAACCGTTAGATAATTTCTAAATGCACCAGTACACAACTACTATATTGCAAATGTATAATAAAGACTGCACTCACGAAACGACAAATCCATCTCATGCAATAAAGGCCATCAATTTATAGAATTGAACATTTATATTTGTGTATAGAGATCAAGTGAGGCAGTTTGTGTGTGTGTGTGTGACAGAGAGAGAGACCATCTACTTGATCAATCCCATAAAATACTTCTTTGAAATTGTTTGTAGAAGTAACAACTGTTTAAATGGCATTAAGCACAATAAATTAAAAGATGCTCGCTACCAATTCATAAAGCCTACGGTCAAATTCAAGTTTTTAAAAATTAAAAGCCATTAGATTTGTTCAGATGATAAAACATTTGATTACCAGAAATACTAGCACTCTTGCAATGGCAGATTTATATTATTAAAAAAAAAAAACTTCCAGCATACTTGTGATAAGAAAATCATAAGGAGATATTTACCACAGAAAAAGTTCCAGACCTTTTCTGAGAAAAACCGAAGGCCTTTATCCGGATAGTCAGCTTCATATGTTTCCCCCAGAAGTGGATTAAATGGCTTGCAAATTCTACCTTCAGTAGAAGCATATCCAGAAACAGCGAAGGCAGCAACATTTAGAATTCGCATAAGACCATTTCCCTTCAGAGCACAGAGAAGATAAATCAAATAGAAACCAAAGAACATGAACACAAGATGTTATAAGGACCAAAGAAACAAGTACTAGCACAAAGAATAACAAAATAATTAATCACAGGATCAAGCATCCATTCCCTAACATTATTTCCTAATGTCAGACGCCTTTTCAAAGTTACAATAAGAACCAAAGATATAACCACTAAACCACAAAGTGATTAATTCATGCAAGGAAAAAAAAGAGAAATGAGATACTAAATAATAATTGTAGCTTAAAGGTACAGAAGAAAAAGGAGGTAAAATGTTGAGAGGAAGATATTGAAATGTATTTGCACTAAATTAATGCCAAAAACTAAACAATTACTTTTGTTAGCCATATCAGCTCACAATGTATGTCTGATGGTACAAACTTAAAAATATAGTTTACTACAACGTCTTCAGTAGTTTTTGTTTTGACACATAATGACATAGTGAATAATAGATGGCATTGGCTCAAAATGATAATACCTTCGTGGATGATGTACATCAAGCCAAGGAATAGCATAGATATAAAAAGGTCAAGGTTGATTCATAATCTTTAAAATCTTCAGGATCATTAGGAAAGTTAATGCAGTAAAAGCAAGCTTAAGCACCTTAGAAAATTTCGATAAGTCAAAGATAATTTTCTACAAAATTTGAAACTATATTCTCAAATTAGGTTGGTATAACAAAAACAAATTCTTTCACATCATAAAACTTATTGTAATAAAAAATATATAAATAATATTAAAATAAGATTATCTAATTTTTAAACAACAATTATATTAATTATATTCAATTTTAAATTTTAAAAATTATATAAAAAATTTCAATTAAACTTGGATGATTCAATACAAGGATCATCTATCTTACATGTAGGTTAAACAAATAATCATCTTGATCAAAGTTGGAGAACTAAAGACAAATTTCCTAGTTGTTTGAAGCTCATCCAAATAAACATTTGATAGAGATATTATTTGTCGAATGTAGAGGTTGAAAGGTTGAATGGCTTAATCAAACCAGAGCAATGGAGCCATTGTTGTGCTCTTTGGCACTTGATTAAAAGGTTAAATATTCACATTAGACCATAACCACAAATACAAATCTTTGGTATTCAACCTTTTAAAGATTCAATCCTACCAATTACACCTACGTAATTGAGATTGTTAAATTTCTTAAAATCTTTTTAAACTAATCGTAGGTTAATTAATTGGATGCCTGGTCTGCCAAGGGAAAATTTGAGCAGCCGAAATTTTGAATGAATGTTTTGAAATCTTTACATTTGTAAAAATTGATTTTAATAAGGTCATTTCAACATCCATAGTTATGGATAGGTTATAAATTGAGTGCAATGCTTGGATTAGGAGATTGATGAATCATAACATCTCAAAAGCTTGCTGAGATTCTTAGTGTTGAGACAATATTAATAAAATTATTTTAAAATTTCATAATCATAGATAGCTATAGTTTGAATACTAAGTTTGGACTAAGGGATTGATGAATTACAATTTTTTAAAATTTTGTTGAGATTCTTAGTGTCAAAACCTCAAGCACATTGTGTGAAGATCCCACTAAGATTTTTGCTACAATTCAATTGATAATTGCTGTTGAACTATCTTGATTAATAGGTGTCAAAAAGGATTTACATGTCATATTATTTTTGTAATTTTCTCTTTTACTTTCACATTTTATAAGCTTGACTCCTTTAAGAAAAGTGTAGGATCCTTACTGAATTTGGTATGTGCCTCTTTTGGGGCTAAGTTTGTATGCTATTTGAGGTCATTAGTGTATATCTCTTTTGGGATTGAAGTGGCAAGGTATGGTTTGCCCATTTTTACAAAAAACTTAGTAGAGAACTGACTTCATGTATGGGGGGTGTAGGCAATGGTTACTTCGAAACACCTATAAATTGCTTTCAACTTTGTTATCATACTTCAATGATCTAAACCTGTTTGATTGATTCAAACATAGCATTACATGTTTTTTCATGTAATTTCACTGTTCTAATTTGCAAAACAAAAACAAAAGAACACACAGTTGACCTCCATCCTATAATGTGCCAATCACTCTTCAATCTACAATGAAAAGGTCATATAGTTGGGATAAAGTTAATACTGTAGATCAAAGCAAAACAAGAAAGTGATAGCACTATTGTTTATCTATTAGAATATTGACTTCAAAACTATTTATCAATTTGAAATTATAACAACAATTGAAATTGTGATGATTATAAGAAAAGCATTAAGAGATATGAAGAGATCATTATAGTTTCTTTCGATAAAGAAAGCCACCAAAATTGGAGGACTCTATTATGATTCAATAGGTTGGATGAGAAAATTAAGCAAGAAAAAATGAATTTCTAAAATGGATTTCTTCTAAATATGAATTTATCCAACAAATACAAATGACATGAAGGAGAGAAGAGTCAATCGTTGCACACAAACACCAATTTAATTTATAATAAACTAAGCTTTATGTGCCTTCTCCATGACAAACTAAGATTCTTTGAAAAAATCAATGACTTCCTCTGTAATTTTCTGCTAGTAGTACAGTGAATTATGTTGCATTACATAATAATCACTATTCCCATGTGGATAGTGAAGCTTCTAAAACATGCATTACCTATGGTCATGCAAAATGGAGGGGGTGTAATGTACATAATTTTCAAGTCACAAAAATGCTAATGCATTCCAACTAAATGTGTATTGACACAATCTAAGCATGCCAATTTGACTACGCTGTGTAATGGATCATATGCCATGTGGTAATCATCGCCAGCATAGCAAGTTTGCTAAAAGGAATTCAATCAAGCAAGGTCCTGAAAAATCTTCCATATGGAATTAAATTCACTTTCCTTAAAGATTTGTCTAGGACAAACTGTGTTTCACTTTCATGAGAAGGCTAATTTTCTAGCCAAAGTTAGAAGTAGATTCACTAGTTTCCCATTGGTGACGTATCCTCAACTAGGATTTCAACCCACTCAAGTGCGAACCTCACTTCTCTTGAGAACTGCCCTTTTATGTTCAACAAAGGTATTCTGTCTCCATCTATGGAACTCTCAATTGGCCTCATCTTGCTAGAACCTTCCATGGTAGTCACATGATTCTCAACAAAGCCAACTTTTCCATCCAATGAGATAATGGCCCTTCTCTTGCCGATTTGTAGTCATAATGCAATCTATAATCAACATAAACACTTTTATCAATTCTCACCAAGTTCAAAGGCCAATGTTAGTGTCCATAGCTTTGCATCCAACGTCAACCTTCATTAAATTCCCTAGATTCTTCAAAAGTCATTATTTAATAATTTTGATCCTCCATCTCATATCAAGATTGTCTTAACTATTCAAACTGATTGTCACAGCCTTAAAAAACATATATGACCTTAAATATCATGCCAATGTTGGACTTTCACAGTAAAAGTCACTTAGTTGAAAGATTAAAAGGTCTTTTCCAAGTAGAGGGAACTTCTCAATTGATCTTAGGTCTATTCAGTCATACTTCAACTTCTAAACTCTCTCTCTCTCTCTCTCTCTCTCTCTCTCTCTCTCTCTCTCTCTCTCTCCCCTACTCTAACATTTTAACATTTTCTTAAACCTCCCCATCAAGAAAATTTTCTAACTCCACTCTTGAATTGGTCTTAGAATAATGAAATTCTTCTCTGCCCACAAAAAATGTACAATTTTCTTTGGTTGGGGTTGTCCACATTACCAAATTTGTGAATTCCTTTTGTTTTTTTCTGTCCCTTTTAACAAGATACTTCCCTAATTATATTCTTTAACTAACTTCTCTATTTTCTTCTCTTCCTACCTCTAAAACTTGTAAACTTTAATTTTTACTCTTTTGCATGTGGGACATAAACGTGTGGTCGAGATCATTTTTTGCATTAATAAAATATTTAGACAACAATGTTCCATGAGAACAGCACAAGATCAATCTTCAATAATATTAAATATTCTTTTTCATTGTCTTTGCAAAACTCACATTAACCTATTTCACGAATTAGTATTCTATTTGTTGTTTCAAGGTCAACTTTTCCAGTAAACAACCTTGCATTATGCATTAAATGCTCCTTGATGGGCTACATATCTTTTTCTTTGATAACTTTTTACATCATGTTTTCTCTTACCATGATATAAACCCACAAATTGAAAAAGTCCAATGTTGAAGGTTAGATAGTTTTGACTCTAGTCTACTCCCTTTACAAATCTTGAACTTTATTATATGCATCAATTGTTGATCACATTTTATCACATAAAGGAAAATAATTTTCTTTTATAAATCATTCGTACCTCATCACACGAGCACCAGGTCTGTTTGCAAAAAACAACAGATCTCTACACTTCATTCAAAGCTACCAGATATCTTATACTAGACTAAACTTGGCTATCTTAAATCTTTTGCAACACATCTTGGAAGATTAACCCATTTTCTTTTTCAACCTGACCTATCTAATGCTTTATCTCTTTGGACCACTCTCATTCTACTTAGACGAGTGTGATAAAGGAAACTACACTTCCATGTGATGAGCAATGTGGTTATCTCGTTTTCAAAATATACAAATCCTTAACCTTAAATAGTCATAGAAGGAAAACATGAACCGTTTTCATAAACTTCTACTACAATACATAAAACTGTAATGCTAAAGGAAAAATAAAATAACACAAGCCCATGCTAACCAAGATCACTGTTACATAGAGTATATGCATAAAAGACTGGCAGGTAACATACCCTTTTACCCCATTCGTAGGCTTGGTCAAGAAGATGAGAGTATTCAAGATCTTCAAAACATTTCTGCAATGACGAGAGGGGTTCATTGAAGTAAACAGGAAGGCAAACTTTAGTTAGATCCTTCCCAATGTTGTCTTGTATCATTGACCAAAGGCTCACTCCTTTCTCTTTCTCAACTGGGTCAGGCAATTTTTTCCGCCTCCTTACATAAGGATGATTAAATCCCACGTAACTTACTGAAGAATCACAACAGTCAGCTACAGAAATACCAAAATGTTCTTCATCATCAGAACCGATTTCAGATCTCAAGAAGTCTGATGCACTGCTCTTAAAAGAACTAGATGAAAGAAAATCTTGCGTATCAAAAAAAGTATTATCTTCATCTTCAGTCTCTTCTTCTGCAGCATCTTGTCTTTCATTATCATCTTCAGATTCAGTTACACTTGCTTCTGGATGAAAAAATTTAGCAAAAATAAACCACGCATACAACACCTCATTAAAATGCTTTTTGCTGAGCAAAAGAAGAAACAGCATAGTGGAAGTTGGCAAAACCATCACAATAAACACGAGAAAAAGTACAAAATCCAGTCCAAAGGCCACATGTGGCATGATGTGCACATACATGGACTGTGGCTATTCTTATCTTTTGTTTTTAAAATAAAAGCAGAATTTTTTTCTGCACATGTTTTTGCATTTTTTTTTTAAAAAAAAATGAAACAATGCCAGTTTCACAAAAAATAGTTAAAAAAATCCACTTGATAGAGTAGCAAGCAATAGGCTCATTTCATACAAAATAATTCTTGAATGAATCCTTAATATACTTAATTAAACTCAGAGTTCCTTCGTTAAACTAAAATCTTTCTTAGGTTGACTTCCCAGAAAAATTAGTAGTTGGCAATGATAGATTGCATGGTAATGATCCATGGATTATCATTCTTTTTATGCCAAACCTCACGTTATCCACACCCTACATTCAGACCACCTTTTTATCAGTATAACTAATAGAATCCACACTGCAATTCATATTACAAGCCCAACCATCTCTACTGCATCTTCCCTTTTGCATTCTCTCTAATCACTTCCTTTAAAATTCTGCAAATTAAAAATTCTGTTCTTATATCATCCCTCCATTAGAGGTTTAATTTTACATTGCGTTTTACATTAGTAAACATGGAGAATGAAAACAACAACAAAAGGGAGTGAGCTCATTGAATATTACACTGTATTCCACTAAAAATAAATGTACAAATGCATTTGAGTATCACAAAAGAGGCCCTTCATAATCACTGTATACTAAAAATCAACTATAACTACCTCAATTGTTTTAAACAAAAGGTTTAAGTTATCTCTACAATTATGGCATGCCGTTAACATAGGTTTGAGCAAGCACTAGTTTTCTTTTCTGCAGCATTCGGCAATTTATTCTTCAACATCGTACATTTGAAAAAAAAAAATATAGTTATTCATAAAAAAATTACAAAGCTCTGCAATCATTTTCTGTTTCTCCCATCTAACAGGGTAAATCATTATTTGATACTCTGTACATTTGGGCATATAGCCCTTCAAAACTGACAAACTCAGCAGATCATAAGATCAGGAAAAGAATAAAGTGTTAATCTCTCGAACATTGCAAAGGAAAAATTTATCAGAAATTCAAGCAAGATGTAGAGACATCAATTGGACAATAAAATTTGTTAAATTAAGGGCAGTACCATGAAATGAATGCTTGATATGAAAAGGACACCTACAATATGCCTTACCACTAAATTTATCATTTCTGGACAATGAAGTAGAAGCATGCTCTTTCGATTGTCTCTGACTCTCAGTAACCAGTGTATTCTCCAAATCAACCTTTTCTGTCTATAGGATAAAAGAACAGAATTATTTTTTTTACCAGAACATTCTGATCATCATAAAAGAAAAATCCAACTTTATTATTTTTTGTCAAATTTTTAAAATGTTTTATTCTAATATCTCATAAAATGATGAATGTAGACAATAATATATTCATATAAAAAAGATGGGCATATACTCTCCAACTGCTGATACACTTGCACCATTGTATGTCTTAAGTTCAAGCTCTACAAGAAGTATGTCATGGAGAAAAAACTCTATAATGTGCATGCAACTTCGCTCCTATGGCTTCTCAATAAACTAGTGCACTTGCAAGAAATTCCTCTGCCTTGAAAGATCCATGAGGCGCAATGTTCCCATCTCATAAGAGAGAAGCAACTTACCATAAAAGTGATACAAAGATAAATATGCATTAACTAAACTAGGTATGGATATAAATATCAACAAAGAGGAGGCTTTAAGGAATTAAAGAAAAACTACATTCTCCCATCTTTTGAGTTTGACAATACAAAATTTAGGAAGAAAAAGAAAAACATTGATGAACTCCCTCAGAAAAAAAATATCAAATAGAATAGCAAAGAAACAAGTATAAGAAAAAAAAAAAACAAAAAGCTCACAAGTAGCTATCCTTGAATTTCATTGAATGGTTACTTTCGAAAATCAAATAGTCTTATTGTAGAAGCTACAAAATATGGAATTTAATGGAATATATTTTTAATGCACATATACAAAAAATAAATAAGCGGGAATTTTAATTATAAAATTCAAATCAGTTGAATAAAATAGATTGCTTCAACAACATCGTAGATGAAAGTCTCTCTTAAAATTAAAAATAAGCTTTATAAAATGATAATAAGATTGATATTATTATATTTTACAAAATATTAGCTTGTAAAGTCCAAACATAAAATAAATTATGTTGCAAATATGAAGATGTTGAAAAGAATGTATAGTAGCCGATAAGATATGATTAGAAATGAGTGCATCCAAAAGAACATTTTTGAAGCACTAATTAAATATAAGAAATTGCAACACAACAAATGGATCTAGAAGAGTTCAAGATGCACAATACCCAATTTTGTCACTAACTATGAACTAGATCTTAAGGAAGAGCCCAAAAGGGCAAGATAAAGAGTCTTAATGTATTTGTTTGAGCTAATTGATTCTAACATGTCAAGCAATAGAGCATATACTAGATTTTTCTCCTATTTTCTTTATATTATTTAATTAGTTTTAGACTGAGAGTCAATTTTTTATGTTTTTTTTATTTATAATGAAGAGTATTTTCTATAACTTATTGAATGTCTTATAGCGAGGAATGAAAGAAGGTGTTTAATTGTTATGAAGTTGAAACCTCTTTAGGCTATTTTAATGCATGCATGCTTAGCTAAATCCCTTCGAGAAGGCATAGGCTAGCTTTCTCCCTAGCTAGATCTTGATATCTAGGTCTCGATCCAACACCTTCGATCCTTCTCCACTAAGTCTAGTAGCTACACCACCATCTTCTCCCTCGCGATCGACTGCATGTTCCTTTCTAATCACCTCATCTTGTGCATTTATATCGACCACCAGAATAATGAACACTCAACTCAACCTTTTTTCCTCTCATCCAATTGCACCTTGCTAACACAATCCTCCTTTGGCTGCTTTCTCTATGCTAGTAATCTCACTACTATTCAATCCCTCCCATTGCTACAACCGCATAAGTGACTCTCACTTCACTAGCCAAAAACACATAACACCCGCCTGGTTGATCTCATTCGTCCTTGTCCACAGTCACCCTGCCACTCCCTGCAATAACAAGCACAAGTAATTGCCTTCATCGATCGCGTTAGCCGCGCTAACTAACCAATCCACACGCAACCCATCACTTCGCCCTCACTTACATCTCATGGTTGCTCACGCACATCCCGGCCAACCAATGCCTTCTCCATGCAAACATGATTACTACTTCCAAGGATGCACCTACTATGACATTCATGAACTACAATGGTTTGAGTATGATGATTCAAGGCCACATAATACTCTTGTTAGAAGACATAATATATTATAATTTTCTCAAATAAATAAAAGAATGGATTCAACCGAAAAAGGAAATGACAATAAGCTATTAATAAGGACCTAAAATATTATGTACATAAATATAGAGTTGTTAATGGATGGAGCACAATGACATTAAATCATCCATGTAACCAATCCCACTAAGTGAGATTATGATGTTTTCATTATTGCTGTTATAGTCTTTTTATATAAATATAAAGGGCAGTTTAATGCATGAAAGCTGCTGCAAGCATAGGACCAAAAAGGATTAGATAACTAAGATTTATTTAACATAAACTTGCCATGCATTTGTAGGAGCATGCTTGTAACATTTGAACATGCAACTTTTGGGAAGGATGACAATGACTTCATTTACAAATGAGAAGCATATTATTGGCAAAGCTTAAAACCAAAACAAAATTTGTCTTGAATAGCATAAACATTAAATGAGAAGATTGGAAAGTTTTACAGTTTTTCCACTTAGTTATACCACACACACCACCCATCAGTTTAGGACAAACTACAAGGCAGCCAAATTTCTAAACCCTTCAAGGAATAAAATTTTCACTCAAAAAAGTAAATAATCAGGGAAATAAGACAACCCCTCCCCCTCAAAGCTTTTCAGAGGTCTCAAAAAATCCCTTAGTCAGTGTCAATCTACTACAGCACACTGACTTTACAACCTATACACATGATGTCAGACTACATTTTGCAGTTGTCAGTGTACACTTATGATAGATATGCACTCAGGTTGAATGCAATAGAAGTTACTGTGAGATCTCTGCTAAATAGTCAATCAAGTTAAAAATCGTGGATCATGTTATGACACACAGAATTCAATGTTTAGTTTAAATATAAACTGCTGGCACCTATAAATGAGGGAGTGTATCAAGTATGCATTGCATAAGAAGTTAAGAACTGAATCAAAATTCAAAGCCAAAATTGGATGCCATGGAAAATCCCCTTATCAAGCATCTCACGCTCGTTTGTTTACATAAAGGCCGTATGCTAATGAGCTAAATCTATATATAAAGAAATATCAAAATAAGAGTGAAGAGCAAACACATAAAAGAAAATAATATTACCGGGCAATGTGTACATGATGAAAACATAAAGGCCAACAGTTTTTAAGGAAAACAATTTCCTGCAAAATAATAAGATATGAAAATTTTGGAGATCTACAAATACAAATGCTCGTCTCAAGAGATGGTTGAGTTTTCCTGTAAATAAAGCATGCATTACAGATTTGTGTCCTCACCACCAAAAAAATCAAAACAACGGCAGTTCCATTTACGAATAATAAAAGATCAAACGTCTGCTGGGATGAAGGGTACGAGATTTCATACCTCTAGTTGTCTGAGCGTGTCGATAAGAAGCAACTGCTTCTGCTTAAGAATGGCAAGCTGCCCCTGCAACACTGAGAATTCGCTCCTCATGATTAGCTCGCTATCCTGGATTGCCGCCTCGCTCAACCCCTCCTCCACCAACCTCTGCCTCAGCTTATCTGTCGAAACGACAAAGTTATCCACGGGAGCCATCAATTCACTGTTGGATATCCTAGGAAACATCTCCTTAACCGCCTGCAGCGCTTCCATCCAGGCAGCTCTATCCTCCCTTGTCTCCGCTCTTAGATGGAGCCGCTTGGTGCCTGTAAATATTGAGAACCTCCTGTCGTCTGATCTGCTTTCCCTTACCGTCGCGACCTTAACATGATAATAAACGAGTATTTCAGAAACGCAAGAACACATCAAAACCCGTCGACAACAAGAGAGGCATAGAAAGGATTACAAAAGGACCGTACCTTGAGGTGAACTTCTCCTATTGGTTTACGTTGGAAAGAGTTGAGGTAGTTCGATCCATTTCGCCGGTGGCGGCTGAGTCTACGCATGGAATCCTCACCGATGACCATTGAACCCTTATCGGCCTCCTCCTCTAGCTGGATGCGATCAGGGCCATGGATCTTGTAGTAGGATAGGACACCGTCCTGGAGGACAAACCATCTGGGACGCCATCCGCGGCCATAATTGACCCACTTGTGGAGGATGCCGGCGATACCGCTGCCTACGATGTCGTTGAGGCGCACCTCGGCAGCAACGTCGTGGAAGGAGGATCGCATGGAGGAGAAGTCGGCGGAGAGGGTTGGACGGCTCTGCCATCGAAATCCGTTTGTGTAAGTGGTGGATGAGTGGCGAGGGGAGGCAGGGGGAGCCGAACGCGTGCTACGTGCGGATGCGGAGTGATGGAGAAACTGCTCGTTCCGGACAGGAGGAGGCGACGGCGGTGGCGGAGGAGGCATCCGTGGAGGCGGGAAGGTTGAGGATGCGCCGGCAACGGGAGAGACGGGAACCGTATTGGCACAGCAGAAGGGATGCATCCAGGTAGAAAAAGCGTGAGCGGTGGAAAAAAAGAGAGTGAAAGGGGGAGGGATCAGCTTTCAAGAAGGCACACGTGGAGGCCGACGGATAGGCGGAGCGGCACTGAGGCCGGGGACAATTCGAACAGGCGCGAAGGGATCGGCGATCAGGGAGCGGCGGTTTTAATTCTATGTCGGCAGATTCTTATAAACAGCAAATCGAAGCATACTTCGGAAACCACCGAAATGTAGGAATTAGAATTCGAGGAAGCAAATGCCAAGGCGAAGTAGGAGAAGAGTTCTTTCTTCGAGTTTGGTCGCCGCTCAAAAAGGCGGAAGTTAAACACACACACGCACGCTACCGGCTACTTGGCCCAACTCGAAGAGCCCAACCGTATATTTCTCGGATATTTGGATTTTTCTCACGCCACCCTTCAGTATTCAAGTTATTACTTTTAAACCAATCATCCACACAACAAATGCAATTAATTTTTACAATATTACCAATTTCCCAATACGTGGAAATTTTTGTACTTTTCCGTTTTGCTGAGCTTGCGTCAGTGGAAAGTACATTGTTTATCTCAAATGTGGCCACGAGGCCGAGTTAGTCAGGACTAAGTTGTAATAATAGAATTTTTAAAGTCCTTCCATAGAAAATGACCAGACGAGGGGTAAACTGCAAGTCTGCGATCTGCTAGCAGAGAGCATAGGAGGGGCAGGAATGTAAACCAGTTCAAACATTTGACCTTTGCTTTGGATCTCAGGAAAAATTATTTAGCTAAAATACTTTTTAAAAAATCTAAATTAATTACAAATTAGCAAACCTTTTAATAATTTTTTTTTTCTTTAGCAGTCAAAATACTGGCACTTTAGTCAGACTTCAGCTGACTGGACCACCCCTGCACGTTGCAAGCTATAGTAAGGAAGAAGACTTTTAGTGGTAATTTTTTTAAAAGTGTTTTGGAGTAATTTATGGTAAAATATTAAAAAAAAGGATTTTTAATATTATCTGTTGAACAATTTCAGTAGGAAAGCTACGTTGCTGAGGCGAAGGAAGCATCCCACATGAAGGAAAGCAGGAAATTGAAACACGTCCAGTGTTTTTTGGAGAAGTTTCTATAAATATCTTAGGACCTATTTGATTAATGGAATTTAAAGTCAAATACATATGTTTTAATTTAACAAATACGCATAATAATATGTCCCTGGAAAAGGGGGGGCCTCACATGGTTTGGTCTTCATGTCTCTGATTTCTTTAAGCAGCAGCTGTAAGCTTGACAGATTAGTCTCGTGATCCTTCATTTACTCCCATGTATAATTCTCCCCAGCAGCTTCGAGAGGGGCCCCAAACAAGTTGGAGAAAAAGAGGGAAACACGAAAAAGGAGAAGGAAGACGAAGCCGTTTACAGCAGAAAGCATTGATGATTCCTTCTCCCTTTGTCGACGGCTTTGACGCAAACAGCCCTCATGGCCCAGCTGGCCAGCAGTCGTCGCCGGACTTTAAACGCCTCCTCCCTCGTGGTGACCCTCCATCAAACAGCAAACCAACAGTTATCTTCCATGGCGGACGGCCACACAAGCAAGTTGTCATTTTGGGAACGATTTCGGCCTCTTGTGGCTTGCCAAAATGTGAAGGTTACAGGAATGGGCTGGCATACGGCCGAGCCACGTGCAGAGATTGAACTTAAGGATTCCCAGGTGAAATGAAGTCTATCCATGTGTTGGGTTTTTTTTTTTTTTTTTTTTTGGCCGTTGGATTTCAAATCAAATACAAAGTGGTCTTCTTCTTCCTCCGCCTTGCAAAGGTTATGGTAATCTGCAAGTCTTTAATAACAAGGCCTTGAAACTAGCAGTTCGGCCGAGGGACCACAGCAGATATTTTTCAGAGAGATGCAGTTAAAGGTCCCCCCACTTGATGTGGATGAGTGGCCTACCTCTCTGGGTGCATGCAATACTTCCTTTGGTTAGCATACGTGAATTCGTGAGATGGTTTTCCTTTGTGTAGTATATCTACCAGTTGAACAGCCATGGCTTGGAAGAGTGTCGTCGTCTTCTACATAGCGTAGATTTGGTGAACGATTTCAGAGTCTCTCGGTTTGGTTCAGGTGGACTGGAGGAAGAAAAAAAGAGGCAAACAACAACAATGATGAGCAATCAATCGATGCATCAAACAAATGACACAATTATTGAAAGATCGATGCAGAGACTACCAAACAAAACTCGGCATCAAAAGCCAGGCCTTCACATCACCAAGACACAAGAACCACTCTTTGAATTGTTACTCAACGTTTGGTTGGATATTACTCAGGTAATAATGAAACCATGGGGGAAAAAGGACGTCAGAGCTTTAAATGTGGAGAAAAAATTATAAATAATAACAAAAATAAACAATATTTTTATAATATTTAGAACCTTCTTAGATAGGAATAATAATAACAATGTTGTGACAATGATAATATTTATCTATAAAATAATCAACTATTTATGTTTATATATTTGATATTGATTTTTGTTGTATACAAAATTAATTTAAAAGGATGGATGAGCATCAACGCATCTCTAAATGAGGGATATTGGTTACTTGAAAAGTGGTTTTTTTAGCATATTATTGAGAAAAACTAATTATGAGAATTTAGTTATTTGTAATTTATAATTTTTTTAGTGTTATTTAGCATTTTTAAAAACTTTTAAAAATTAAAGTAAATATTAAATATTTAATTTCTTAAATCCTTATAAAAATATAATCTCTTTTTTCCTTCCATAATTATCGTGAGATGCTGAAAAGGAGGGTTTGAGATATTTGAAGTAGAAAGAGAAGTAAGAGCTTAGGAGAGGGAGAGAAAAAATTCGGATTTTGCACTTGAGAGTTGCAATTGTGACAAGGAATTTTCAAGCTATGGAAGGGAAAAGCTTGGATTTTACTTTGGTTGGAAAGAATTGAGAAATGTATGCTTTATTTGAGAGGTTTTCTACTATAGCATGCTTATAAGTTGTATTTTAGGTTGCTTGAGAGTTGGAGTGAAATTAAAAAGAATTTAGATCAAAATTGATAAGTTGTAGGTTTCCACACATACTATACATGAGAGTCAAATGTTTCATATGCCAAGGCTATAGTATCATATGTTAAACTCAAGAATGTGAAGAAAAAAAAGCCAAGTCTAAGACCACATATCATAACTTGTTAAGAAGAAAAAAATGTTAAATTTGAAAAAAAATTTCAAAGACTTGTTAAGAAGAAAAAAAGGTTAAATTTGAAAAAAAATCCTAAAAAAAGCTTTTTTGATCCACCATATAGACAAACAAAATAATTGTGATACAAGTAGCTTAATTATTAATTAATTTAAGATATTAATATGAAATGGAATATAATGTGATGTATGTTTGATTCATCTACATATATTTTAATTTATAATAAAGAATACAAATATGATGTATATATATATTATGAGTATTAAAACATAAGATAAAAAAGAAGAATAAATTAAATAAAAAAATAATGAATGAGAATAATTAGTTGAATAAGCTTGGTCTAAAAGATCACTAGAAATATAAAAAATAAGAAAATATGATTTTCTCTATGATTTCAATTACTTGATATGATGAGATCACCCATTCTATTTATTGGTACATTGATTTATGACCATAATAAACAAAGATATTATTATCTTTATTACTTCATATAAGGCAATGTAGGTGTTGGTTTTATGATAAAGATGACATCTAAACTCATTTCTATTGTTGTGATTGATTCAATGTTGAGCAACAAACCTAACATATGAACACTTAAAGTTAGCTCACAAACATGCTTTTGCTGGTGTTGCATCAGTTCCACAAATCCACTAGTACAAAATTTGATTAAAAATTACTTTAAAAAATGCTTAAAATTGAATTTTTAATTGATTTCATTGCGTGCCTTATTAAGCATTGTTGTCAGCGCCCATTGTCGTCGCCCGAGCTAATCCTTGCACCCACATGATCTGAATTGACCTGGGAACATTGTTTCTCTGGCGTTTGACCCGCATCGACACATTACCATGCTAACCTATGATGATCCGCACAAACCAACCAGTTCTACCAACTCATTCTTTTAGACTCAACCCGCACCTACTCAAAACTCGAAATGAATGTGTCAAGACCTCCGCATGCACCGTGAGGATTTCCCCGGTTGTTTCATGGCCTGTCGTTTTGTCGGTCATCGTTACCACCACCAGAAACTCACAATTTGTTTGGGAACTGCTTAAATCAATTAATTTTATAGTTTTTTTTATTATTTTTTATTTTTTTAAAATTAGTGATGAACATTGAATTCCTTATAAATATGGATGTTCACCATATTAGAGATGAAGAAAAAATAATGAAATAATGTTTTTGTTTGTACATTTCCACCTTTGTGAACAAAATATGCGTGTCCAACCCTAGTTGGAGAAATTCTAACTTTCCTTGTAAGATAAAAGGATCAAAGGTGAAAGACTTTCCACCTAGAGAATCAAAAACTATCCCTTGTGAGAGATAAGGATAAAAGGCGAGAGACATTCCATCGGGATAGCTGGTAACTAAACAAATTTTTACTTTTACCAACACCTATATCATCATAAAAAAGGTGAATCTTTTTAGTAATTTTTATTTTCTTGGTAGTAGTAATTTAAAGTTAAAATTATTCTTTTCTATTATAGTACTTCACATAGAGTTTGTCCAAATTCTTTATTTTATGTGTAAAATTAGATGTGATAAAAATCGTTTTTGTAGGATTTTATGTTTAATGCTTAAGGAGTTACTGTTACACCCCATTTTTCCTAGGCTGATTTTTGGCATACATTTTTTTTTTACATATAGACAGCTCAGATCGTCCCATACCAACCTGAGTAGCCTACGAAAAACATAGGATATAACACATCATTACACACCTACTTTCCTTAACAATGTGGATCCCATCTCTCGGGTACACCGTCAACTCAGGATTCATGACTCCTGAATTAACAGATGGACTCGCGCAATGTTACTCCTACTAGACCCAATACTCCTATCCCATACCGATAGGAGAACCGATCTAATAGAAGTCTGAACCCCCACGGTAAGTTCCATAGTCATGTAATGACCTCACCATCAAAACAAAATATAATATATAAATATAGCACTCCACACACTATAGCACCAAAACAATAAGTAAGACAGTGAATGGAAACTACATCACAAGAATAAGATCCAAGTCCAACAAGTGCAACATCATCCAACCAGATACATAAGTCAGATTCATCCTCACACAATACCTGACATAAGAATAATAGTCTCACTGAATACATCCAATAGCATCAATCACACTAACCAAAATGTCTCAGAAATCACAGATCAGATATCCTCCACTAGCCTGCTGACCACGATCCCACCTAATCTGGGTGGCGTCAAGTCTGTCGAGCCGCTGGAAAAATATAGATGATAAAGGAATGAGCTACGCCCAGTAGGAAAGACAGCTAGTAAAACTCACATGCAAGAGAATGATAATAGCAAGAGTATAGGAATACAGCATAACAATGTATGGTGGAAAGACACTCTCAGTTCCAGACTCCGACCAACCACAGTCACCCCAGTCACACCAGAGTAGCTCTCCTCTGGGCTTCCAGGTAGCATGCCAGTGGGATCGCCCATCTCGAAACATGCATGGCGCTTAGGCAAAGCATGCCAGTGGGATACGCCCATCTCGAAACACGCATCATAACGCCTAGCACCCGACACCGCAGCGTCTATGTAGCATGCCAGTGGGATTGCCCATCTCGAAACACGCATGACGCCTAGGCAAAGCATGCCAGTGGGATTGCCCATCTCGAAACACGCATCACAACCTAGCCTAGGGTTCCAGGTAGCATGCCAGTGGGATACGCCCATCTCGAAACACGCATGGCGCCTACCAGTCACATGTATACTGTCGAAGCTAAGTCTGAACCGCACAGTTACCTATCACAACTACCCTAAAACATCATATAGGGTCTATAGTAGTCCAGTCCAATATGCCAATCCGTGAAATATGCCAACATTGAGTAAACTGACTCAATCCATGCCATTGCTGTCCAAGCAACACAACTGTACCAATTACTGACTCATTTGGTAGCATCCATGTACCATACCTCTGTCTGACTGTTTCAACTGTACTGTCATCACTGATAACATTTTTCCCTACTTCAGGAAATTTTTCTCTACATACGGATCTCCAGAATTTTCAAGATCGCTCAAATTCCAATTTCTCTTTTTCTGAATTTTTTTCAGAATTTAAAATCCCGAAATTCTAATTACTGCATTTTTTTTCAAATTCCAAAAAATCAAATTCTGCCCTTTCTCAATTTTCCGAAATTCGGAATAAATTTCCGAATTAAATTAAATTCCACATATATCCTTTTTCCGAAAATTCGGATTAATTTCCGAATTAAATTTCCTCCGCGCCGTTCGTCCGCGCCGAATCCCGCTGAACCGGTTTTCGCTGCCGGTTCGGCTTTCGCGCCGTTCGTCCGCGCCGAATCCCGCTGAACCGGTTTTCGCTGCCGGTTCGGGCCTTCGCGCCGTTCGTCCGCGCCTAATCCCGCTGAACCGGTTTTTTCGCTGCCAGTTCGGCCTTCGCGCTGAACCGAGAACCCACCGGCCGAATAATTAATCCAATTTCCAGCCGACGTTTAACATTTAAATTATTAATAAATATTGAATAATTACAATTACTTAATTAACTAAACCGTAATTAATCTAATCCATCTCCTTCCTCCGCCCGGCGCCCGCGAAACCCTAGCCGACGATTCCTCCGGGAAAATTCCGTTTCCCCCGTCGATTTCCGGCGACCGAGATCAAGGAGAAACAAAATCCGGTGTTCATATTATCCTAATGTTTCATTAATGCCACTAATTTCTAAGGTTCAATCAAAATTTCCGTCGAAGTTTCATCCGATCCCCATTTTAACAATCTATGAAATTAAACAAATTTCAGCATTTGATACTATCTTAACATGATTAAAGCACATAATCGAATCAACACATGCTTGGTAAAATTTCCAAATTCGGCGGTTATAATTTTCCGAAGAAAAACCCTAAAATGCTAAAATTCAATAATTTGCATTAATCAATTCCAAAAACCACAATTCGCATGCTCCGGTAGCTATTTGCAAAATAATCCATATTTTTAATTTGCTAAATAACTAATTTAAAATCTGAATTTCCTACCTTTCTTCTCCGGCGACGGTGAAGCTCGCACGCGACCAACCGCTGCTCCTCGCCGAACGAAACCGGTACCAATCGATTCTCCTCGGTCCCGCGAACCTCCAGGTACAAAAAGCCCCTTGAAAGGCTGCCGGAAAGTATCGCCGTTCGCCGCGAACACCTCGTCTCCGGCCACCGCTCGAAACCCTAACAGCCGAACAGTTTCGGTTAAATAACCCGCTTAAACCGGTAATAACCCGTTAAGAACCCATTAAGCGCCGGTTGACCTTCTAATAACGCCGCTTAAACCCGATCAGCCGGTTAATCTCCACCGCTGATCTCGTCCGTCTGATCCGCTTATCCGTGGCTTATCCAACCGCACGCGCAAATGCACTCGGCGAACCGCCCCCCGCCTTCGCTGAACCGCTCTGGTCCGGTTCACGCGCGGTAAAAACCAAATTCCGGTTTAAAAATCTAATAGATCGATTTAACTAGATTTTCGAATTTCCAAAAATCCAATAAATCCAATTAAATAGGGAAAATTACTTAAAAATTTCCTCGGTGCTCCGAAAAATCCCCAGAAAATTTTAGAAATTCCAATAGCCTCCAATTGAGCTCCTGGCTCATTCTACTGTCGATCTGAAATCATCCAAGCCACAATTGAATTATTGAAGATTAAACGTATAATATTTTACCGGGTATAACAGTTACTGTCTACTTAACTTAATAATCTATGCTAAAGATTTAAAATGCTAATTTTTAAATAATTCTAAAATACTATATAAGTCACTTAATCCTAATTATTATATCATATTTTTTATATTATCTAATAATCTATTGAGCATCTTCAACATTATAAGCTTTAGTTTAGACCATAGTATAAGTCTAAATCTATCCTACATCAACTTTGATGTTAGAGTTAAGATTTTCTACTAAAAAAATTCTTTTACTTAGTACATTAATTTCAACATCAAAGCATATGATTTTCTATTAAATTTTTTTCTTTTATGCAGTGTATTCAATTTTAATATTAGAGATTAAGATTTTTTATTTAAAAAAAACTTTTTTAATATTAGAGAACATATTTTCTTATTCTACTCAACTTTGGTATTAGATAATATTATTTTTTACTAAAAAAGAATTTTTTTTCTTTTTTCTTTGCTTAGTTTATTTCTAAAGAACTCTTGATTGGTTTTAAGTAAACTTTGTCTTACAAAATGATACAAAAGCAATGATATGACTCTCCACCATCTTTCTTAGAAACTATTTGATTTTTCCTAAGAGGTGGTCTAGTAAAAGTGAGATCCTTATCACTCATTTTCTTGGAAGCATATCCCATTTTAGCTTTGTTGGTCTATAGTAGCAATTGCTTTACTTTCATAATTTTTTTTATAAAAAAACATATCCCAAATTTTTTCTTTCCTTGATATCCTCTATGTGACAATTTTTTGAATAATCACGAGATCTAGTAGGTCTTATCAAATGACAAATCAAAGTCAAGAATCAGTTCAAAATAAAAGACAAATTTTAAACTAAAACCTTATGCTAGAAATATCTCAATTGATAACCCAACTCACCTAAATAGTTGGTCAAATCCTTTTAAACCAACATTGTGAGTCAAATCCTATAAGAGAAAGTGATAATAGAAGAAGTGTTACATCCACTGATTTAGAAGAAAAAATCTAAGGAGACATAGAAATCATAGAAGACATGATTCTTCTAATGAATCCAACCAAAATATCCATAGGAGAAATTATAATTATAAAAAAATTAAACCTTCAGATGAGTCAGACAAAAATGATAATGTAGATCTATTTAGTGATGATGGAAGTCTTAAGAGGTGATGAGATGGAGAGCATATCCCTAATGTGAATTAAATGTCCCAACTTTTGATTATACTTATAATTCTAAAGATTACATTGATTGATAGACTAGTATGAATGAACTTTGATTTGCACCAAATGAGTGAGTAAAAAAAGTATCAATTTATTAAGACTAAACTCACCGATACTACCCGTAGGATCCTTACAAATTTAGAGTAATAATATGCTAATAATGACAAAGAGATATCCTAAACTAGAAGAAACTATAATGTTAAGTTGTACAATAAGTTTTTTCTAATAATTTATAGTGTCAAAATGTTAGAAAAATAGTAAATATTTTTTTAATATGACAAATCTATTGAGGAGTACATTAACAAATTTGAGGATTGTAAACTTAAATGTGATATAGATGAAATGAGCATATAATACTGTCATGACCTTGCTTTTTCTTTTTTCATATTTCAACTTGATTTAATTTCTGACAAGTTTTTGTTTTAAAATTCAAAATTCAAATAGACAAAAACTCTCTTAGATTGTATCTATTTTTTAATTTATAATTATAATAATATAACAATCATATCCACAACATCACAACCAAGTAGTTTATATTCACAACTATAAATGATCAAAACTATTACACCATCCATAACTCTTATAAAAAAATCTTTATAATTTTAATTCTTTCTTTTTTACAAGTTGTTCTTATGGAAGGTCTTTTTTGGATTTTTGTTATACCTGAAATATTAATATCAAAGAAAAGGTTAAACCAACAATCATTGACTTAGTAAGTAATCTCTAATAAATAAATAAATATATAAAATAAATAATAATTTAGGACAACCATATGTAAGGTCTAATCATAAACATTAACTATAACATTTAAGTAAGTTAAGTCAAAATGAATATAAAAAATAAATATGTTATGCTATTAAAGATAAATATGCTATGATCTCTAAAAGAAACAATATACACATATAGTTTTTTTCTTTTTTTTATTTAATCTCTTTTTCTTAAAATGGTCTTACTTATCAATGCCTATTTTCACTTAACTAAGTAACCTTAAATGCACACCACTTTTTAATTTACTTAGTTATAATGAAAATCTCATTGATTCTACGTAACTAAGTAATCATACATGCACACCACTTTTCAATTTATTTAGTTACAATGAAACCATCATTTATTTTTTTATCACATTATGTTATTGTGCATAATCATGCTCAATTTAGTCATATTCTTGATATAATATCTTTGAGACAAATTTCAAAAGTGCAGCCTACATGGCCACTAGTCACCCCACGATGATAAAATCTTGAGGCCCGCATAACCATCAGCCACTTCACAATGGTAATATCTCAATCTTGTGACTTGTATGGTCATTAGCCCCCTCATAGTGATAATATCTCAATCTTGTGTCCCACATGACCACTAACCACTCATGATGATAATGTCTTAATCTTGCGCATGGTCACTAGCCACCTCACAGTAGTAATATCTTATGACCTGCATGACCACTAGTTGCAAAGAACAACACATATATTCACATCATTTAATATATATCATGAACTATCATTCCTTTAATTTAACAAGTAAAATCCTTATTTTTTAAAGTATTTATGTATTAATTCATAAAATCTCATGCTTATGAAATTAATCATGTCAAAAAAATTTACATAACAATTTATTAACAATAAGAATGCATGCATCCAATTGTAAGTACACATTTTCATATAGATACATAAGGGCATGACATCAATACATTAAAATCAAATATTCGATATAAAATTCACATGTAATATCTTAAGTTTAACAAATTAACACTACATCAAATATGTTATTCATGATAGAGATTATACTTCTCATGTAAGGTCTTATTTTTAGCAAAACTGTACTACATCAAGCGTTGGTCTTATTTTCAACAAAATGATATTACACCAAGTATACGCATAAATATTTATGTCAGAGTGCCTACCTTACTATTTTTTCTCATTGTTTGGGATAGTTGTGTAGTTGTTCAACTTCTTTTCTTTGTCAATTTAAGCCTGTAAATTGAAATTTTCTCAACTCAATTTACTAATTTTTGTATAAATTAAAAATTGTCGAAGTATTAATATAGAATCATAGAACTTATTATTAAATCTTAAAAATAAGCATTTCCGTATACCTTATTTGATTTTCCCTTTTTTTCCAAATCTTAATTTATAAATCTTAAACAAATTTCTTTCTAATCATCCTAATAATCAAATAGAAACTTAATCAAGACTAAATGCATTAATTCTTTCCATATATTTCAAGTTAAATCACAAAAATAAACTCAAATTATATTTTTAGTTTTATGATCTTATGTGAGATTCTCGACAATGAAATTAGCCTCAAATCCTTGATTCACTCGAAAGGATGTTCACAATCACCGTCATCATTGTTGGCTAAATGGTTCTTCAACGAAAGTTCAGACCAACAAACAAAAAATCTTTTCTTAGGGTTCGTCAAGCACGTGCATGGGAGAAAGGAGAAACAAATTTTGGTTTTAAGAAACACTAAAATGATTAATATATATATATATATATATATTAACTTTGATAATTTACAAAAATTCTAAATAAACTCTGATTAAGATAAAACAAACGTCATTGGACATGTCTCGATGAACTCTATCCAATTTTGTTTCTTATAATTTTGGCATATTTTACTATACATGTCAATTTGTAGAGGATTTGATGTTCAAAGATGTTACAAGTACTTTCCCATTTTATGATAGGTTTAAAAAAATACATAAAGGTTGAGGTTAAAATATAAAAAAAATAGAACTTCTTATTTTGTGAGAAATGTCGAGCCAAACCCTCAAAAGGTCTGCATAATAATTTCTCAACCCACTCATACTAGCATTTCATCTACCCCATCTATCATGGTTTCTAAACCTCTTAAACCCATATTACTATCTACTTCTTCATAATCTTCTTTAACCCAATTCACATAATCTAAAATCTCTTATTTTAAGTGTCATGAAAAAAATATGCAGCTACAAACAATCCAAAAAGATTCATGATTATGAATTTAAAAAGTGTAAATAAATAAAAATAGATAAAACAAGAAGAAAACATAATACCTAATAAAGAAGTTGAGCACGAATTATAAAATATGAAAAATTTTATGGTTAGATGCACCCCTATAACCCCATAACCACAAGACGATTAGAAGTGCACCAAATATTTTAGCACCAGTATAAAAATTAAAGAACAATCATATATGATGATCATAGATAGTGATAGTTACATTAATGCAATATCTCTTGAAGTTGCTAAGCGAATATGAGTTTTTTTATCGAAACACCCAAACCCCTACTCTATGTCATAGATAGATAAAACCTTTATACGTATTAAATAATGATATTACATGCCCTTGAAATTGGGTAGGCATAACAACAAGATTTCATGTGAAGTCATAGTTATGCAAGTAGGTCATCTTATTCTTGGAAGATCATGACTTCTTGATAGGGACATGACTTTGAAGGGTAAAACTAATAAGTGTGGTTTTGTTTATGAAGAAAAGACCATGACATTACATCATGCTCTATCTCATGAGAGACTCCAATCACTTAAGCCTAAAAATTTATAGAAAATTCTAAACTCATAAATAAAAAAAGAGAAAGATAAAAAATTTAAGTTTGATCACATTATCCTAAGTTAAGAAGACTCTTGATTAAAGAGACTTATGCTTCTATTTTTTCCTTTGCCTCTCATGTAATAATATTTGAAAAAAATAATCTAAGTAATAAAAGATACGAGAAACTAACAGATGCTCAAAGAAATATTATAGAATTTCATGAAGAAGATTATATTATAATTAGAGTTAGGTCAAAATAGTTCCCTCTTAAAACTTACAAGAAATTATAAGCATGTTGAGTTAGACCTTTTAAGATTATTCGAAAATTAAGAACTAACATGGATGTGTTGGATTTGTTAGAAGAGCATAGGATTAGTATAACTTTTAATATTAAGGAATTAGTTTTTATAGGGAACCACATCAAATACCTAATGAGTCATTTAAGTGTGATTCTTTCATGTTGAGTGAATCCATTCCTATCACTACATTAGCTTTGAGAGTAAGGACAATGTGGAGAAAATTTTAAATCCTAAGACAATTCTAACCAAAGTTTGTAAACTTAAAATATTTTTAGTTTTTTTGAAAAAAAAAATCTCTAATAAAAAACCTAGCTTACCTATGATGACTTACACGATACCACAAAATACTTGTTAAAACACTATTGTATCCATCATCTCAATACCACAGAGCCAAGCTCTCTCACATATTGAGAGGATGAGGTAGAAGCATCTAAAATTAGCTCACAAACACACATTTGTTAGTGTTATAAAGTTTCATAAGTCTATCGATACAAAATTTAGTTCAAATTTGCTTAAAAATGCTTAAAAATGCTTAAAAATGATTTTTTTATTGATTTTGTGTTTACCGCTATTCACTGTTGTCTGTCATCGTCAACGCCATCGTCTATCATTGTTAGCACCACCGTCAGCACCCGTTGTCACCATCTGAGCTAACCCATGCACCCATGTGACCGGAATTAACCTGAGAACATTGATTTTCTTACACTCGACCCACGTCGACTTGTTACCTCATTGACATGCACGAATCGTGCCAACCCACTAGTCCTGCTGCCCTGTGTCGATTGAGCATGGCCTTTTTTCTACCGGGAGAGCCAGCAATCAAATCCCTTGTAAAAGACAAGGATCAAAGATGAGAGACACTCCACTGGTAGAACCAGTAGCCAAATAAGTTCTCTATTTTTCCAATACCCACATCATCATCAAAAGCGGGAATCTTTTCAGAAATTTTTATTTTTTAGATAGTAATCTAAAGTTAAAGCTATTTTTTCTATTAAAGTACTCCACAGATTTTATCTAAATTCTCTATGTAAAATTGGATGTGATAGAAACTATTGTTGTATGATTTTATGCGTAATACTTAAGAAGTTGTTGTCTATTCAACTTAATAATCTATGCTATAGCTTTGGAATGTCAATATTTGAATAATTCTAAAATATCACACATGTCACTTAACCCTGGTTATTATATATTATTTTTCTATATTCTCTAATAATCTATTAAACATCTTCAATATTATAGGCTTCACTTTAGATCATAGTAAAAGTCTAAATTTGCCTTACATTAAAACCACAAAGGCTCATTTTATTTAGTACTTTGACACGGGTTGGTAGCAATGAGAGAGTTGACTTTGGTTGCTTGGCCAATTACTAATGAAGGTCTTCATATATGATTAATATTAAAAAGATATGATGTAATATAAGATTTCATGAAGTAGAGATAATGGTTATATAAGAAAATTAATATTTTAATAAAGAAATAAAAAACACAAAAAAAATAAAAAATAATATAAATATAAAATTTTAAAAAAATAAAGAGATAATATTAGTATTATATAATATTAGTAGTACATGATGATTATATACATATATGAGAATAATATATATGAGTATATATGTTAAGATTTAATACATTTAAATATGTTTTTAATATTATGCAACCTAATTTATTATTTAATTATTATTTATATAACATATATTATAATTTCACATTATTTTATTTATTTATAGATAGTAGTTTTCCTACCAAACATATTATGTTTATATATTCTTATATTATAAGAAATGACTGATATGCACATAACTATTATTCCTAAAGGTTTATTGTATAAAACCCTGAGTAAAAATTAATATTTTTATTTAAGAGCTTTGTGAGTTATTTTTTTATGAGAGGAACTTCTATTATATTAATATAATCATAATGTATTAAAATACCATTACGATATTTGTTGTTTATTGGCAATTTTGAGCATTTTTTATGTGATTATTTATTCAGTTGTTATATTTATGTGATACATAGTTTTGCAATGTTTAGTTAACTTCGCCTAATTTTAAATGATGTTTTTGAGACTTTTTGTTGCATATTTTGTATCTACATGATAAATTAGTATTTACGAATACTTTATCTAGTTTATTTATTGTTTTGATGGGTAGGGCATGACAATAATAGTTTTGTCCAAGTTCAAGAAATAAAAAGAAATGAAATAAATAGTAAAAGATTATCATAAATTTAAAAGAAACCACTTATACATGAAAAAAAAAATATGTATATATCAAGATACATTTTTTTCACTCAAGCAACAAAACAAATCTAAGAAATTCTAATAGAAGAACAAGAAAAAAAAAAGAATTGTAATAGTCCAAAATTTTATTTTGAAAAAACATATAATGCCATTATGTGAATAAAATATTGTTATTTTTACACATGTCTTGTAAAACATGTGTGATTATTAAGTAATTTTTAATTTAAAAAATGATTATATTTTTAGATAAAACTACTCAAGACATGTGAAATAATGTTTTTTATTCAATGAAAAATTATCTTTATTATGAATTTTACAATTTTAAGACATTATTATTAATTAATTAATTACTTATTTACTTACATAAATTAAAAACCAAATAATTGCTAATCCCATATATATATATATATATCTTGATTGCATCTCGTGGCATCTTGTTAGAGGGAAAGGGGATTTGCTCATCATTGGGAAAGAATCACTGTGCTCATTTGATTGCTCATTAAAAACGGGGTTATCATCATTAAGAGGAGTTGAAATGAAGGTTACTTAATGTCTTTCCCTAATATCTAAGGAGTTCATGGAAGAGTTGCTTGTCTAACACCTTATTAATTATGAAATTATTTAAAGAAGAATTATATGCCTTTATGTTGGTATTGAATAAGATGGTTCTTGAGGTCTTTGGTTGATATCATTGAGGTTTGACCATTGAGTGAAATAGGAGGAACTAGCAGTTTGAGGAGAGAGGCCAATAAGATGGTAGTGAAATCAAGGAAAAATGGAGTTTTGTCGAGTATGAGAAATTTTTGATTTCTTAAGGAATTGCATAGTACTGAAAAAGAAATACTTAATAAATTTTGTGCCTATTACTTTATTTTTAATCTAAATTCAATTGTAAAACTAGTGAAATTTGGATTATGGTAAATTCTATAGTTTAAACATGCGATAAATTATTTTATTTTAAATGTAAGTGCACGATCAATTTTTAAACTAGTATTATTGTTATAAGTGTTGTTTCCATATATGTATTGAAAAATAAACCAGTGTTGAATGTAAAAAATGATTAATAATGATATGCATTTAAATCTAAATGTATTAGAAGTCAAAGAAAAAGAAAAATTGAAAAAAGTGTTATCTTAAGGAAAACAAAATAGGTGAATTAAAATAATTATAATAAAAAAAGTAAGCTATTGTTATATATTTTAAAATACATTGATATGAGCTTAATAGTATATTATCAGATGATTATATGTATATACAATGATTTCATATAGAATGGCATTAGCACAATGTGTTTGTATACAAATGAAATGAAACTTATATATTTGTATATTGTATTTAATTACTATATGTACAAAAATAAAAAAATAGAAATTTTGAATGAATAAAAAAAGAAATGATAATTGAAATTAAGTGATGTACAATAAGAACAAGTAATTAAATATAAACATAAAAATCATGAAACACATGAAAAATAAGAGTAGTTGATAATTAAAACTGTGTAGTCAAAGTTATAATAAATAGTTAGTGAGAGGTGACTCATGTTAGGTGATACATATTATGTGATAAATTAATAAAAATATCTAAAATATTCAAAAATAATTATAAGAGTTTTTAAGAAGTTGGAATAAAACGTGTTTTTATATTAATGAATTATATAGACAAGAAAGTATTTAAAAAAAATGTAAGAAACTTATTTTTATATTAAATAATTATTTATAATTTTCTACTTAAGTGATCTCTCATGAATAAGTGAATGGTGAATTTGTTGTGACTAAAGATAACATTTTTCTTGGTGGCCGAGTGTTTAAGTTGGTTTGATGGTTTTCTCATAGGTTCACTTTAATGAGTAAATCATAACATTTTTTTATCCTCTTAACTCTATTTCTTCTTTATTTATGCTCTTTTACAATACTTTTCATTACATGTCTTAATCTCCTCTTTGTCTATATGATTAAGCTATAAAGGTGATAATATATCTTACGAATTGTTATAAGATGGTATGATTTTCTTATGATATTATCCAATCATTGCTCAATGATATGAGATGACATTTTCATTACTAGTATTTAGTACAAAGCTTTACTTTATTCTTAGCTATTGTTAATACTTTCGGTAAAGAGATGATATGTGGAGATAATAAGATTGAGAATGTTGGTTAGCTATGATATACTGAGTTCATTATATGATATAAATAGATATATGATCGTATGAGATCTTGTGAAGTAGAGATAATAATCATTTCAAAAAAAATAAGGCTTATATTTTGAAAATATAAAAATTAATAAAAACATTAAATGATGAAAAAAATATTATAAGATAAAAGATATTAAGTGCATAAAATGAACATACCATACACACATACATCAGTGACATATTTCTGTGAGTATTTTTTAGATATTATACATATTTATTTATTGTTCATTTATAATTTGAGTTATTTATTGTATTTCATTGTGTTATATTACTTGTAGCGATTAATTGATTTGTTAAGTTTGTTATGCTTTTTATCTGCTTATATTACAAGATTGGATAGTTTAGTTTAGGGCTGACGACCTAGTAACAATTGAGATAGGTTCTCTCCCAAGAGCATTTGTGGTAAGTTATGATATGGAATGTTCTTATTCTATATGTTATGGTTTGGGCATACTTATGTTATTTATAATTTAATTGATATGTGATGCAATAGATATAAGAAGGATGTTTTTGTGATGTTTATATATTGGTTTAATAGACATAGACAATGTAGATGTATTTATTATTATTTTAGATTGCATATGTTGAGATTATGATTTGTGATATTTGATATATTGTAATTTGATATTATTATATAAATTTTTTAATATTAAAAATGAAACATTTACTAAGGAGACTATCTATTTAGATTTTAATTTTTGATCTTTTTTGTATGTAATTTAAAGAATCAAATTGACTACATAAATTATATATTAGTTTCATCATCATTTCTTATTTAAATGGTTAGATAATGTCCTTTATATTATTAATTTTTTATATTTTTATTATTTTATATGTTGTTAAGTAAAAAGGATAAGCAGATTTTGACAAAAAAATTCTCAACCAACAAAAGCGAGAAACTAGAAAGGTGGATTAAATTAGCTTTTCTCTCTCTCTATTTTTGTAATAATTCATTTTAATTAATCATGAATTTTATTTTTAATTGTGTTTTTTATTTTCTAAGTTAGATCCAAAACTTAAGAATTATAAAAATTTTAATTTTGTCAAAATATGTGCCAAAATTATAATAATTGGATTTAAATTTTAAGTATATAATCATAAAGTTCTAACTTGAGAAATCTATTAGTATGTAACTTATAATATTTGAAAGTTATTTGAATTTTTTTATAAAATTTTTGAATAGAAACAAGAGAAAACAATATCTCTCCCTTATGCTTAGTTTGGTCCTGAATGATATGTGAAGGAAACGGAAAAGAAACAAAAGCTAGGAGAAAGTATATGGCTTGTAATATTTGAAGGTTATTTGAATTTCCTATAAAATTTTAGAACAAAAATAAGAGAAAAAAATCTCACTCATGCTCAATTTGGTCTTGAACAACATGTGAAGGAAGCCAAAAAGAGATAAAAGCTAGGAGAAAGGAAGAGAGAAGTGTTTTGGTTAAGTTCAACTAGGATCTCGAGAGGAGAAAATAGCTGAGTTAAGAAGGAACTTGAAAAAAAGAATTCCAATCTCTTTGTTAGAAGATTTATTAAAAGATATGTTTCCAATTTATTATTATTTTCTTTTAGTCAAGTGTTTGTTGAATGAAAGACTAGTAAGGCTTGAAATTGGATGTGTAGACTGAATCAAAATATCCACTTGTTTCTAACTATGTTGATCATACAATACGTTTGGGGAGATTGTATTGTATAACAATGAGGCCATAGGCCATGTACGATGGGAATAGTAGCCCGATCAACTAAAATCTTTAGGGATTATATAAGCTAGATATAGTTGATCAATCTAAGTATGATCGGCTTTAGGAAGAGTGCAACAATGATTGCCCATTTGATTCTTCATTTGATCAATGATGCTAGTGATTGCATAATACGATTTGGGAGTTAGATTGTATGATATGAGGCATAAAATAGTAAATCTCAGCTAATTTGCAAAGATCTTTGGAGATCATTTGGGACATCTTTTATAAGTACATTTGCCATAAAAAGTAAGTAATTTTGTAAAATAAAACGAATAAAAAGTGAGAAAACAAGAACATGAATTGTTTTTAAAGTTTTAAAAAAAAGAATGTGAACCATTATTGATGAAATTCAATGAGAATTGTGTAAAAAATGAAAGAATAATAAAAAAATTGAAAAAATTCCTTAGAACCACTACACAAATAAACTAAATGATTATGATATAAGTACGATAAATTGTTAGTTTTTTTATAATATTGTTGTAAAATGACATATGATGTAAACATTTTTAGATGCCATAAAATCATTTGCATATAGTCTAATTTATCCGATTGTGTATTTCTAATACACATACATATATTATGTATATATACATACATTCATATTCGATCCTATACGAATTAGAACATATGATAAAAAAATAAAAAACAAGGAGAGAAAGAGAGAAAAAAAAGACAATTAAACCTAATAGTCTAGAAGATCACCAAAAAAAAAAAAGAAATATGAAAATAATTTTTTTCAATAACCCTACAACTACATAATATAAGAAAAGAAGAAAAACACCCTATTATTACAGGAAAAGAGTCATTAGCATAAGGTATTGACAATAAAGGGCATTGGTTCTTTGATGTGTGAGAAAGAACAATCATACTTTGATATCTACACAGGAATGGGGCATTGACATGACAAAGATCTCATCCTCATCGGCATAAAATGATGGCAATAGAGAGTTTTGATTTTATAACAGATGTTGATATAATATAGATCCTAAAAAACATACATAATGATTATATGAGAAATTGTGAACCAAAAAGGTAGAAATAAGAACAAAATAAAAATCAAAGAAAAAAAAAACAAATATAAATGTTAAAGAAAGTAAAAGATATGTTACAATATAAATACTATATCATAATGGTCTTATATAGTAATTATGTGCATACAAAAGCATGATGCATACAATCATTCATGCAATGATTATTATATGCATATATTCTATATATTGTAATGCACTATTTACTTATCGCTCATTCCTTTTCGATGTATTAAATTTTCATCTTTCTATTGCTTTTATTCTTGTGACTAATATTTTTCTTGTTGAACATATCATACTTATTTTATATTTATATTACAACATGCAGACATATTAAGGTTTCTTAGATGATAGCTTAAGTTCTTAAACAAGATATTAGGTAATATTTTGTGTGCATTGAAAGAGATGTTCTACTTTTTAACAACTATTATATTGATATTGTTGCTTCAATTTCGATATTATATGATAGTTTGAAACTATATATGTTACTTCTATTTGATTGTTTCAACATATTTGTTTTGTAGATTGTGATTTTCTTTGACACCCTTATTCATTTTTATTTTGTATCCTTCAAAACTTTTATTGAACTAAGGACCTTGATGCAACACAATTACATGAGCCATATACTTCAAAATTAAAGTAAAAGATCCTTCAAAATGTATGCCAAAGTATAACCTAATGCAATATTGATGCTAAATAATTCTAGAAATGCATACCTTAGTAAAGAATTATCATTATAAAACAATGCACATGTTTAAAAAGTGATGCTTTAATTTTTTTAGAGCTTTTTTTTTTAATTCTAGATTTATGGAAATTCTTGGCACACAATATTCATGCCATTGCATCATAAATACACATTAGAATGCAATGAATAAGCATATAAAGTTTAGATCTTTTTTTTTTTTTAAGAAGGTATACTTAAGACAATTATATACCACAATCTATTCTAGAACAAACTAAACAAAATAATAAAAGTTCTTAAATTGCTACTTTGTTTTGCTTTTACTAATTCAAAACATGGCAAAGTGATAATCGAATTTAAGCACCAATGCTTTCGAAATTCAAACAGAAAAAATTAAGAACAAATAATAAACAAATTTATGAGAAAATATAACAAAATAAATGTGACAATTTTTTTAAAATTTTTTGTAGAACCACAAAGATGATATATAGACCCCAAAAAAAGTTCATTGCCCTAGTGAATCTACACTTAGAAAAACTTTACTAATGGACAACCAACTGCAATTCACCTCCTCCAATGACTCAAAAGCATTACAACCATCCTGAATAATGAGCTTGCTCACCAATTGTGCAGAAAGATTGTACAGTAATCCAGAACTGCTCTCTTAGAATCTTTAAAAGATTCAACCAACACAACTCCCCAAATATTAAATAAAACAGAACTTAAATGGTACCCAAAAGCTGTTTAATAAGCTGAAAGCAAACTGTCCAAATCACATTTCCACCACCCAATATAAGCTGCTTCTACTAAACTTCAAGCTTAAATAGTACTTAAGGGTTGGTCACTCGTGCCTAAATAATGTGAAATCTGAAGTACATCATGTCGATAGCTCATCCTAACCATACATAAGGTTATGAGCAATAAATCTACAAACAAAAATCTCCAAAAGATTTTTGTAGGTTTCAACTTCAATTGAAGTTAATGCATGAAATTTCCCTCATTTTTCTATTAGGCTACAGTGTACAAAAAAATCTAAGAGTAATAAGTACATCCAGGTTTTGGTTTTCCTATTCTCCATGTCGGTCCGTGAACTATCCAGTTGTTAACTTTCCAAAGATAAAAGCAGACAGCCAAGCCACTGGAATGAAGCTGGTGTGGCTATGAATTGAAAACAATCAACAGAAAAAACTATACTCAATTATACCAAAGAGAAGAGAAATAGGCTTTGGTGGTAATTTTACTTACAATTGGCAAATAATAACCATTCATGGCCTTCACATGACTAAGCAGCACGCTATTCATTCCTAATGGATGACTTAACTCCCTCCAAGCTGTTCCTGAAGAATCAAAGTAAACAAGAGAAAAAGACTGTTGCAAACAGTGAGATTTGCTGCTTGATTTCTAATGTGGAGCCAAATGGCAAACGCAGATAAAATGCCTTGGCCATAACAATTACTGCTTCTTAACTTTAGTCGTAATAGTCAGTATAATGCTATGTTTTTTCAACAAGTTTTTGTTTTATTTGGTTGTTTAAGAATGCTTTAGGAAGATGGAAAATAATCAGATCACTGCATAAGATTGTAGATTATCATTTTCTTCACTATGCCAATAAAAGAGAATCACAAAAATTGGAGAATACTGGACTTCCACATCAGTGCATCACTTAGGATGTTTGGTTTGATGTTTCATATTTTGGTGTAATTAGAATATGATGCAAGACAGAATTCACATGTGTTTCTACATGAACTTCACTGCATAGTCTTACATTGTCAAGCTCTGCATGAAATTGGCTCCCAAGTAGCATCAGTTGTTCTATATCAAGCCAAATTAGCTCTTAATTCAGCCCTCAGCAGGCTCATTCATCTGCCTTATCATAGGCTTGGTTCTATGATTAAAAGACAAGCTCCTTTGAAATGGTTGCTGAAAAGGAAACTTCCAACAGCCCTCATTTCCAATACATCCTGTTCTTTGACAGGAAAGCTTAATTTTACCTTTCACACATTTCATATACATCAAAAAACCAAAGGGATAATTTGATCTTTAAACACAAATATACTCAAAACTATTTCAATGACTCCTTCTAAAAGACAAGTTTTGTGAGTTCAACAAAATCTTGAGATGCAGCAGTTGTATCATGTTGCTGGACATAACTCTTAAACCTAAGTATTAAGCGTTTACCTAAATGGACTCGTTCAGATTTAATAAACTCACCAGCTGATACTCTTTTCTTGGAAATTACATGCAATTCATATTTTTTTTCTTATAGATTTGTAACAGTGCATGTTCTATGCTTGTGGTGGTATATAGATGAACTACCTTTTTTTGCATTAGATTCAGCAGATATAGGCAAAGACTGTACATGCATCTTACTGCATTGGCTGATGTATATGCTTGTTTCTGCCATTAAATTGCACCGGGCCATTAATTGACCATTACCATTCAATCATAGCTTGCTAAAACCTTATCCTCAGCTCACCCAGTGAACGCGACTAAACAAATCGGTGTTTCACTGAATAACCAGATTTTCAGTAAACTAAAGCTCCCATCCTTCAACAAATGCAAAGATGCAGCTTCCAATCATCATGATTTTGAATGAAAATCCTTCACAACCATCCGATCATTACATGTATCAGTCGGAATTGCAAGTATAGCTGACACTTTCAGAAACAGTCAACATTGTTCTATGGCCTCCGAGCCATTCTCCGACCAAGCTCTAAACTGTTTCCCAGCCAATTCCAACCATTCTCAAGCACGCCTACTGAAATATTTCCCATGGTTGCTTCCAAAAGTTCAATGGTTGAACAATTGCAATCATTTTTACCACCAAAACCGTTTGCCTATAAATAAACCATTTGTCAAATATTTTAGGCACTCTTTTCTTGTGTGGATATGAGCATTTCTAGCATTCATGTTAGTGTATTTCTAGAAAGAGAGATAGAGAGCTCATCAGTGTGAAAACTTGCACTCTTGTACTTTTTCCCATCCACAATTAAATCCCTCTCACCTAACCACCATTAGTTTGTTTCTCATAGTGAAAAGGATGTCCCTCTTACTTTCAAAATTTGCACATCATCCTTTGTTATTGCCTTAGGAGGAAGGCATGGTAGACAAAAACAAGAAATAATCAAGTCTTGAATTCCATTGTTCAATAGAAATACAAAGCACGTGCACCTCTCGATCCTTTTCTTCGAAGGACCTTGGTTGTTGAAGAGGGCACTGTGAGAAATGCCCTCCTCCAAAATTGAAATGCTAATGTCTTGTTGTTTTAGTGAATAATAACTCAATTCATGGATAGACCATGACAACAATTGTAGGGATTGTCACATATCAGATCTTGCAAAGAAAGTGAGCAAGAAGGAATGTGTGTTGACTATAATCAACACAATAATGCATGTCCTCAAGACTCTTACCCACTTCCTTGAATTGATGTTCTTGAGGATTTCACCTTTGATCACAAATATTCGTGATTCTTCAATTCATTTTCTAGCTAAAACTAGATCTAAATTGCAGAATTTGACAATGGCAAAATTGTATTCATCGTTGACATTGGAAAATTCTGCACTACCATCATCGCATTTGGATTTCGAAGTAGTAGATACACATACCAATAAATGATAGACTATTTTTAAAAATCAATTGGGCAGGAACATAAAGGTATATGCCAATGATATTTTGGTAATAACCAAAGAATTCTGACCACCAAAAGATCATCTAAAAACAAAGGAGGCATGAGCACCTCAATCTAAGTGCACTTTCCTAGCTTCATCCAAAAAGATCCTCGAATTTATCATAGCAAAAAAGAAGGAACTGAAGTCAAACCCTAAGAAGGTAAAAGCTATCCTTTGATACCATCTTTCAAGACAAGGCATGAAGTTTAGCGCCTTAATGGGATGGTCAGCCTGAGCTGATTCATTTCTCAACTCAATGGCAAATTGAAAATGTTCTGCACAGCACTCTGAGGAATAAGGAACCTCAAGTGAACTTCCAAGAGCAAGAAGGCTTCTCTTTAATTAAAGTACTTATCCTCACCTCCACTTTTGAGTAGCCTTACAACAAAGAACCAGTGTACTTAAATGTTCTTCGAAACTGTAACCAGCTCTATTCTTATGTAAGAAATGAAAGGAATTCAGAAGCCTGTTTGCTATACAAGCAGCGCAATGAAATCAACAAAAACGAGATACACAAAGCTCAAAAAACTTGTTTTGGCTTTCATGCTGTCTTCTAGCTGGCATTGTCTGTAATTCCAAACTTGCTTGATTGTTGTGATGACTAATAAGCCTCTCCAGCAAGTGCTGTATTCACCCGAAATAACTGGTCAACTTCAAAAGTTAGCAGCTAAGCTCAAAAGAGTTTGACATTCTTTTCATTTCAAGGTGTGCAAGGTTAGGCACTTCTAGACTTCATAATCAATGGACTTTCTTCTTCGCTTCCTGGAGTTAGTAACCAGCTCATGAACTGAAAATGTTTCATCAATGGTGCCTTAGAAGAACATAACAATATTAGAGTAGTTTTAACCAACGCTAAAGGTGTAACAGTATGGCAAGACATTCAGATTTCTTTCACAACAACGAACCATCAAGTGGAGTAAGAGACATTTTTAGCCAGTTCAAGTATTTAACTCAACTTTGGAAGCAAAAGAACACTAATTATAAGCAATGATTCTCAACTAATTGTTAACGAAATTATTAATAAGCACATGAATCATCATATCTCTAGAAGTGAAAAACATAGGGGTCTTCATCCACAGCAGAGTAGATGAGGTGATGATCAGGACAAGATCAAAAGAGGGAGACTTCTCACCCTCCTTGGCAAGCTTCACGTTCTCCTTGGCCAAGAACTTTTCAATTCAGCCCCTCAGCCTTCGAGAAATTTGGATGTTGATATGTCTCTCTTTCGTAGAGGGAAGATTCAATAATTAAGGGTGAACCCAACACCCACTTATACCATCATAAATAGAGGATGCACAGATATTGGCGTGCCATGTGGTAAAGTATTTTATTTTAACCTATGCAGAATTCTCTGGTCTTTATTACCCTGCATCTTAAACCTATCCTCCTTGACCGTGGACTATGGAAGTTCATCTTCAAAAGAATACAAGATAGGGATACACATCAAGTTTGGTATCAATGCTGTTTTCAACATCCATGATGGAGCTAACAAGCCACCGCTACGTAGAGGATTGTGTAGTACGATTGTGTAGCATAGAAATCTAATTGTGGCTCGAGCAATAATTGAAGCAATGAAGGAACAGTGACAACAAACGAGGACATGCTTGCTGTGTGGTGGTGAATTTTGCAAAGATTACAAAGCAAATTGAAGAGTTGATAGAGATTCTAAAGTTTTACCAATCTATGATGGTAATATCAATGCTGAGAAGTTGGATTTTAGGCTTGATTAATTGGAGGCATTGTTCCATCTATGAATATACCAATAGAGGTGATGCAACATTTGCAAATCTTAAACCTAACCATTACGCTTTAGCATAAATGCCTTTCTGCTCTTTGGAGCACAAGATGGATTTAGTTGGAGCAACTTCAAGAAGCTCTTACAGGATGAATTTTATCTCATGAAATATGAAGGGAAGCATGGGAAGATATGGCACAACTTAAGACAATGATAGGAAAAATCAATGCAATAATACACCACAAAGTCTTGTAAAAACACCATAGTATTTTGTGTGAATCTCAATTATCACTCTAAGGAAATATGCATGTGCCATGTGAGAACATCTATGCATTGAGTTGAATTTACTTCCTGTTATTGACGATTTAATAGGCAAGCTCATTCACCACAGCAACAAAAATTGTAAGAAAAATGGTATAAATAAGTGTCCCAAAATAACAATGGCAATGATAAGTATAACAAAAAAATTTTGAAGTCTAATTCTTTCATTGCAAGAGATTCCAAACAAACATGTGAAGATTGCAAATAGAAAAAATCTTAAAAAGAAGTATTGGGAATTCAATGTTAAATTGAAAGGAAGAGTCAATAGGATAAAAGAACCGATTGCAATTGAAAGAGAAGTGGCCTCGGATGCATTGAAAGCCATAGCTTCTAGTTTTTCAAATGTAGAAGCATCTAATGTTAGCTCACAAACACATACATGCTGGCATTGCACCAATCCCATTTAAACTCGGAGCCGTACATCAGCCGAATCATATTTTGATTAATCATATTTGGCAACCATAGGTGTTGACAACAATACTCTATTTTCCTCTATGGTTATCTCTGTTGTTTGTGCTCTATTTGTTTAAGCATATTTTGAAGTAAAATATGTCATCATTAACGTCGGTTCTTGTGTGTGCTTCGGCCGTTATCGTCAGTTGTCCACCATCACCTGATCGTTTGCTGCTACTGATCGTTGCCGCCTAATTTCCCAACATCACATGGTCATCCCTTCAACCATCCATAAGTCCACCGGTATAAAATTTAGTTGAAAATTGTTTAAATTAATGCTTAAAATTGAGCTTTATGCTGTTTTTGTCGTTGTTACCACCATCGTCAACAGCCGTAACCGTTGCCCGCGTCGACGTGCACATACCCGTGGAACTTGGTTGATCCGCTCGACCCGTCACTAATGACAACTTGCTCCATCCGTTCCGACCCACGTCAACCTGCGTCGACCCATTAGCCCTCGTTGACCCGCATTATTCTGCCAAAGCTGCACCTACTAGAAAACCAGATTGAAAGCGTTGCTCCTTTCGCTCGCACTGCATTGATCTCACCCCCTCCGTTTTGCTGATCGCTGTTGCCACCGCCCAAAACACACGACCGGTTTGGGAATTGCTTACGTCAATTAATTTTGTAGTTTTTTAATTTAGTTTTTTTTAATTTTTTAATAAAAGAATACTTTTGAACCCTTGAGGTTTCTAAAAATAGGGATACACACTATGTTGTTAATGAATGAAAAAACTTCTCTTGTTTGTGTGCTTCCATCTTTGTAAGCAAAGTATGCCCGAGAGATTCCAACTTCTCCTCTTCTTATAAAAGACAAGATTCGAAGATGAGAGACATTCTACCGGAAGAGCCGACAACCAAACAAATTCCCACTTCCTCTAATGCTCTCAAGTATTCACCCCCCCTCCCCTTTAACTCCTTTGATCAAACCACTAAACCACCACCCTCCTCAACAAAGCTCTAAATCCCAACCTATTTAGCCAAACTTCCCTACTAACCCGAACCAACACCTTATCACCCTTTTTCATTTTTGGTGTCTCACACGCCAACTCCAATGGAACTATAAGACATCATCCGCCAAAAAAAGTGCAATCTTTCAACAACTTTTATTTTCTAAGTAGTAATTTAAAATTAAAATTCTTTTTTCTTCTATCAAAATACTCCACATAATTTGTCTTAAATTCTCTATCTTATATGTCTGAAATTGGATGTGAAAAAAAACCACTCTGTAGGACTTTATGCTTAACGCTTAATGTGTTGCCACCTACTCTACTTAATAATCCAAACTACAACTTTAATCTAAGCTAAAATTTTAGAAATCAATCTTTGAATAATTCTAAAATATCACACATGTCATCTAATTCTAATTAATGTATAGTATTCTTTAATATTTTCTAATAATCTATTGAGTATCTCTAGTACTGTAGGCTCCAAATTAGATCCTAATAGAAATCTAATTTATCATGCATCACTTTCTTCGATAGGATGAAAACAAGAGAATAGAAAGCTATTGCTAAAGCAAAAAAAGAGTTTTTTTCACATCAAAATCTAAGTTAAGCCTAAGTTGGTACAAAAATAATTAATGTAAGATATTCAATGAACATCATAATTGGGTGAAGGAGCTACACGTAGTAATAAAGCCAAACTGAAAACAATAAGAACTTGAGCACATGTTGATGATAAGCAACAATGGGATAATAAGAATGCATCTTCGAATTTATAATCTCAAGATGAGACTATCTTTGATGTTATATCTCTCAATGTACACAATGTTATGTTTAAGAGCACTTATTTCTAGGATATAGATGTCATGCCTTACAAAGGATAGCATTTGCTACAATGCTACATAGCTCTAAGAATGATGGAGATAAACAAATAGATTATTTTCTTTCTTAAAGATTGTTTCATAGAGAAATTCCAACAAAGCTAAAGTCACCCCTAAAGGAGAAACCTTTTCAATTAGAGAGAAAGAAATAGATTTGCTTAGCAAAGGAGGCACAATACTATACAATTCAAGAAAGTGCTATTGATTAGCAAATTCTAGCATTCAAATATAGGAAGATCACTACTATACAACTTCCAAATGTGAAGCATAATCAAAGTTTCTCCATGAATCGAGGATCTTCTACCTTACATGGTCAAAGTTGGAAATGTAGTAGGGTATGAAATTATTTCGCACATGACTTTTGAATAGAGAAATGTAAGCATCCTATGATCAAAGGATCAATCATGAATCACTTTAACCTACTTTGATTCATTTGTAAATCAAGAAAGCAAGTCATGAAGAAGGTGCAACAAAATCAAAAGAGAAAAGGGCTAAGAAATTTTTTTGTTGTGCATAATGAATCGCATAATCCAAAGATTGTTTGTTTGATGAGTCAAATGAACGATGGTGACAAAGGCATGCTTTTCTCAAAAAGAATAAGAAGAAACAACTATACCATTCAATATTGAATCATCTAGTTATTTCACATAAGATTTGATGATTTGAACAAAGGCGATCAAGGATTATTAACCTAATCAAATGTTACAATTAGGCTAATCAAAACATTTGATTCATTGGGATATGTTTGATTACGATTTTGTTGTTTTTAATTGAATCAAAGTTTTCCACCACCCTTGTGGATTCCAATCTACTGAATTGAGTCATATATAATGGAATTTATGCACCTATGTTTCCAACAATTAATTGGGAAGCTTTTTAGGAGATTTTGATCCAATATCTAGACAATTCTCAAACTTTTCTCCCAAGTTACCTAGTTTTATGAAGGAGCATCCACTTAGGGTTTTAGTCAAGTTCTTTGAATGATAGTTTCTTTAATAAAAGTTTGATTTCTTTAATTTTCTTCTCTCCTTCACTCAAGCTCTCCAAAAGTCTCTAACTTTTCTCTGAGTGCTTAGAGTGCCTTAATCTTGCTGAATAGAGAGATTACCATATCAAGAAGGGTTTTTGTGTAGTAGTTTTTGTTAACCCCGTCGATCAATGGAAGTTGAGGGAGATTATTGACTTAATGGACTTATAACAGTTGTTTGAAGCTAAAAATTTATATTTTTTATGATCTTGCTTTTGTTATTTAGTGATATTTTAGATCTTGACTATGTTTGTTTGGTAGCTATTCAAACATGTTGAACAAATCTTACAGCCATGATCTTTGACTCATAAGTTTAGTTGGCTAGTTGTTTAAGGACGATTGATCAAATGTGCTCTTTGAGTCAACGTCATTATTTGGCATAATTGAAACCTAAGGCTTAATCTTAATAGGCATTGGGCTAGTTAATCAATGAGTTCATGAATATGTTCACCTAAAAATTGTATCCCATTGCATATCACATAAACTCATTCAAATGCATAACTTTTTTCTACATGATAAACTTATGTTACATTGAAAAATGTTTTTATACTTAGCTAAACAAGTGCTTTAGTTCCAAAGCTTTCACGTTGCCATAAAATTTATTAGATAATGACAGAAAACTTAAAATAAAAAAGGTCTTTTCTAGAAAATTATTGCAACATCTGACGATCTGTCTAATAGCTATCTGAAAAGTATCAGAACATCCAAAACAAGATATATCCTATTGTAATAAATATTCAAGTTTCAATCAAAGTCATTGTTAGACAAGTGTTGAACCATCCAATGGTCATTAAAACATCCAAAGAGGATTCGATCATTTCTCTAAAATAACGCAATAGGACTTGAGGTTCAACCGGACGGGCATCAAACCGTCTTATATGCCCCCGATGTTAACATCAAATTTTCACTAATAAAAACAAGTACCATTAGATGATGATCAGATCGTCAAATGGTCAATAGATTGATTATTAGACCATTTGACAGACCGTCTAATGTCTTGAGAAGATTATATTTGATCTTATCATGTAGTCCAACATTTTGATCAAACCGTCCTATGTGATCATTGACAGACTAAAAAGTTAAACCAAAATTCTTAGATCATCGTAAAACAGTTCTAAATTAAGTTCAAATGGTCGTAATGGCATTGCTAGATCACTAAGTCATTGCTTGGCTAGAAATACACTATTGCTAAACCCAATTGATGATTAATATTATTTAATACCTTAATCTATCTTGCTCTTCTTAGCAAAATCCTTCAAGTAGAAGCAAATGCTGCAGTGTGCTTAAAATAATCAAAACTCTTGTATTTTATCGTAACAATTTCATCAAAGCAAAATTGGTAATATCTTTTATATCATTTTATAACATGTTCTAGAAGTGCTTCCAAGATTACTTTTGTGGTCATAGGTTGTATAATTGAGCTTGTAATCATGTTTTGAGTTTCACTTTATTTCTCTTGAGAAATATGTTGTAAGAAGCACTTTTGAGACTAGATATTTTTGATTTTTTTAGATCATTTTTGTTGTTGGCTCTTTTGAACCAGTGTCATTATGGACTCTTTTGAGCAAGTGATTATATACTCTTTTGGGCTAGTGTGATCCCATTAGATCTTGAGAGTATTGCCTATTCATTTTTGTAAAAGGTATTTGTGATTTTGTAAGTCTGATCTTTCATGCCTAGAAGCAGATATATGCTCAATGTCTATGAATGAATCACTTAAAAATATTTGCACCTTTACCTTTTGCATTCTTGTACAAATAATATTAAAATTACTTAAAGAGTTTTTCAATTAATTAATCTCAATTGTATTAGAACTTTGGTAAAAACATTTACATATTAATACAAATTTATTACAATATAATAATTCAGACCCCAATTGTGTGTTTGACAAGTGTCAAATATTCCAATATCTTTAGTTATCCAAGAGACTACAAACCTTGTTTATCTTAATCTATGTGAAGTTCTTTTGTCTATTATTTTGCATCTTAAATCTTCCTTGAATTTAGTCAACACAAACTTATTGCCTAAAATAGTTCAAAGTAGGATATGAATAACTGGGACATACCATTAATGCAATTTTACAAAAGATTTTTCATGTTATTCTAAAAAATTTTCACCAACCTTCCATTTTATCTCAATTGGCATAGCACCAATTATGGCATTGTTCAACAACATATTAAATCTAGTTGAAAACAAACAATTCACTATTCAATTATGAAACAGGTATGTTTTTGAGAGGTTGCTCTCACAATATAAATACAAATCATCTCCAAAGTGTTTGACAATATGCATGCAAATAAAACACATGAGTGAAATCCTTGACAATGCCATCATTTGAATTTCTTTTTGCTAGTAATCATTTATGTTTTCACCACGAAGTGTTTGTTAGCTACCAGATTTTTAAAACTTCTTTATGTATTTTTGCATTAGGACCACACAGTACCAAAACAAGTCAAATGGTCTTGCAAGAAAGTTTTTATCAACTCGCATCAACCAATATTTTTCTACAAATTATCAACTTTTCAAGGCATAACCCAAAATAAGCAGAGAATTCGAGAAAAGTTGTTTCCATTTCCAAGAAAATAAAACCAAATTTAATATTCAATGACGAGCAAGATGAGCAATAAATTTGGTGGCATATGAACAATTTGATGCCGTGCATCAATCCAACAAGAATGCATAGCATTTCTGGTTTGCTTTTTGTTTTTGTATCACAATATCATTGCTCTCCAAAGCTTTCTTTGATTCGCTACTCTCGAATACTTTAGCTTTGACCCCCTTCCCTTGATACCAAATTTTCTTTAGAGTGCTGATTTTCCTTGCTTGGATGACATCTTCATTTAATAGAATCAAACATAGCTTCCCACTCAACTTGACCTCCTTATCAATGCATTACCATCAAGAGAGCTTATAGTGAAAGCACTTCATTTGAGCCTTTCCCCAATGTTTCATTAGATTTATGAGAAATGTATGTCTTATGATCATAAAGTAGAGATCAACAAACTCAAAAACTTGAAAAAAGAACTACCCCTTAGACTTCATGCTAAAAGAATATCTTTTCCAACGTCTAGTTATGTACAATCGACTCTAACGAAGCTTTGGCTTTGTCGAATTTTTCTGATAACTATCTGACTGCAATTAAAGTGGTCAAAGACCACCTAATTCTTAAATACAAGTGCAAAGAAAAAAAAAAGTCATATAGAGCCAAACGTTTAACTTTACTGTTCCTTATTGTTTTATTATTCCATAAGTTGTAACACTATCGTGTCAATGCATCATATATAAAATCACTAACAATATGTTAGATGAGTAATGAAATATTTCTTTTAAAAAAAACCTATTGTTTTCTAATAATTTTTTTTACAAACTTTACATTTTAAAAATTGTTGGTTCATGAAATTTCAATTTGAGTGAAGTTGAGCCCACAATACATAAAAACTAGTCATCTCCAAAGTGTTCGACCATTTCTACTCATAAAAATGAAATACAGAATTTTTGAGAATGTCATCATTCAAATTTCTTTTTTGTAGTAATTATTTTTGCTTTGATCATAAAGGATTTGTCAACAACCAGATATTATCAAAACTCCTTTAGGTTTTTTTGCATTAGGACCACAAAGTACCAAAATATAAATCTTGCAAGAAAGTTCCTATGAACTCACAGCTACCAACTTTTTGTGCAAATTAATGGTTTTTTAAGGCATAATCCAAAGTGATCAGAGAATCAGAGAATAGTTGCTGCCATCTCCAAGAAAATAAACCAAACATGACATGCAATGATGAGCAAGATGAACAACAAATTTAGTAACATATGAACTATTTGAAGCCATGCATTAATGCAATCAGAATGCATAGCATTTTGTGGTTTATTCCAAATGGCTTAGTGTATTGGATCATCGTTTTCTAGTCTTTTCTTTATTTTACAATGTTTATATATTAAAAACTGATGGTTTATGATATGTATGTTTTTGAACTGTAAGATCAATGACATTTCAACACTGCCCACCTTATCATAAAGAGATCGAAGTTAAAATATTGTGTATATTTCTCCACAATTCAATCATCCTCAAAGAACTAATTTAAATGATAAAAAGACATTAGTAAAACTCCATTTATGATCACATGGACTAATTATAATTAACAGAGAGCTAGAAAGTGGCAGATATGAGAAGAATGAATCCAATACACAAGGAGAAGCTATCAAACTATGCCAGAAAAAGTAATAAACAGATAAGCAAATTTTAATATTCAAATGGCATTGTTTGAGTGAGGGATTATAAGTGCTATCATATATTTCACAAAGTTATCCACCATTATCAGGTCCTCAAAAGAAATAGATCTGGCAAAAAATTGTCAAGAATTTGAAGCTGCGAAGTGGCCCATGGTATCGCACTTCAATCGAGCTTGTTCACATTATAGCAAAGCTAAAAACCTTTGACATCTAACAAAAATAAGAACATCTCAATGTGAAAGAATGTTTCACAAGTAAATATCTAAAACTGAAATATGGCTGTTTTTTTTCACACCAATGACTCGTTTGGCCAAGCATTACAGGATCCATGATTTCACAACCATGAAATGCTAGAAGAACATTTATCTATGCAACTTATCCTATTACAATAAAGTTAAAGGTAAGCCCATTATTTCAAACTGCTCATGCAAGCTCACTCATTTAATGTATACCAAGTAAGATGCTTTCCAATGCAATGCATTAGGGAAAGAAATCATACAAACGTACATGTAAACCATGTTGCATGAAGATAAAAAATAATTCACCAATTAAACAAGATTTATGTATCTTAAGGCAAATAAGTAAAAAAGGAATCAAGCTCGAATAGCACCTACTCCCGTAAAAAAATGTTAACCATAAAATTGTACCACCAAAATTCAAATTATTTTAACCAATAAAAAATTCTTCCTTATCTAAATTCTAGTTTGAAACTTCTCTTTATTTATGACATTCAATGCTTTAACTTTCATGATGATAGCAGAGAGGATATGTAAACTATCACATGACTCTTTTGACTCTATATTTCTCATATTTTTTAACGTCAATTTTACAAAAGTTATGTATTTTGTGGCTAAAATCCAATAAATCACTACTAGATTTTAACAGAGAAATTAATGTGAAATGGAGTTTTTGGAATAAACAAGATGTTTGTGTTTTATAAAACGCGTGAGACAAAATGAAGAAAAAGAGGGGTGGATTGTGCGTTTAATAATTTTTTCGATTCAAAAAATTAGAAACAAAATTTTTGAGCTTAAAATAAATTTTTCTTTTGTAAAAATTATAAAAAATTATCAACGAAATAAAATTGCTTGACAATAAATGAAATGCACAAAAGATTTTTAAGTGGTTCAATCAAAACCCATGCCTACATCCACCCCTGATCTTCGATCGGGCTTTCACTAACCACTCCCTTTTATCGAAACTTGTAGAGATAAACCAAATATACACCGGTGCTCTAATGAGACACCAAAATCAGAGAAATTCTAGCTATACGAAAAAATTCAAAACTTTATAATTTCATTTATAAAAATCCCGACCCTTTACTCTTTAAACAAAAGTGACACTACTAATGAATGAAGTAGATGTTACCAGGAAATGTAGAAATGATTATGAACGAAGCAAGAAAAATAAAAACTGATAGAAATTTGCAGCTTTCATAATTAGGCAAAAATTCGTTAGTCACTGTGTAAACTTCACTTGTATTTGTATGAAAACTTTTAAGTTTGATTCAATAGTTTCAATGTTTGGTAAATAGTCCCTATTTATAGTTGAAATGAAAACTCAAAAAATAACTCTCCTAATTACTAAAATCTACTTTTTGGAAAGCTGGTCGTTACAGATGAAGAAGACGGTACAGCTATCATTCGATTAAGCGAACAGAGCAGTAACTGTCAAATCAAATTAAATAATAAATGGTCCAAATCTAATCACAACGACATAAGATCTGAAGCATTGGATTCGAAAGCCAGATGAACAATAACGATAATCAGATTAATGTTCACACAGGCGGAGAGACTTTCAACCATTTGATCAACTATTTTGGATGAATGGCTAAAGAAAATTAGCCGTTCACAAATGCAAGCACGATCTGGACTGCTCAATTGTGAAAACGTGCGATCGGTTGGTGCAAAAATCTTAAGTTTGACAATAGCTTTTGTTTAGTCCCGTGGTGTTCTCAAGAAATCATGACCCAAGTCGCCAACGCGCATCTACGGGTCAGACCTGATCCGATTTTCCTAAATTGATTAATGAGTCCACCCTGACTCGTTTCACTTAAGCCGGTTCAGAAGTAATGCCATAAACCAATTGACTCAGAGATCGCAACAGTAACCTGACTTGACCGATACTTGGGCTTGACACGTCTCAGATTTGGTCGAGTTCCTGGCCTGTAGGTCCCCAAGGCTTGTGCCCCCCAGTACTCTGGGCCACTTGACCCGTGCTCTACGGGCTTAGCGGTTAAGGTGTGAGAAAAAAAAATTATTTTTATAATAATAAAATTTTTATATCAAAAAATATTTGAATATTTATAAGATTTTTAAAACTCCAATATCTTCAAACAAAATGCAGTTTGAACTAAATTCGCATATGCATGAAAGATAATAACCCTATGTGGCACAATTGAAAAAAAAATAAGAGGTTTAACACGTTAACCATAAAAAATTAGAAATGAAGTTCTATGTGAACCATTGTTCCAAGCTTCAGAGTCAGTAGGTTGAGTCATCAAATTGCATTCACTATTTCTGTTAGTCTTTGCTCCAACAAATCCAAACTGTTAAAATACTTTTTAAAATTTAACTGAAAAAATACTAAGCTCAACAAGACATTAGTAAACACTTAGCCTTGACTTTGTGATTATCACATCAAAAGGTATAATAGTTTGCACCTAACAACCAACTATTTGAATCAGTTGCATTTACCACACTAATATGAATAGATTTAAGTGATCAAATATTTGAAACATAGACAATGGTCCCAAAATAAAATATCCTCGCTAAGATGAATCCTAGATTAGTTATGAGACTAAGCAATCATAATCTAACCACACATTCTACAGAAATAGCCAAAAAAGATCTATCAGATATGCTTCCTATTTTACATTAAAAAAAAGATGAACTACCTTTTCAAAACTCCACTCTAAGGAAGCTGGTCAAGAGAAAAATCAAAACTAACCAAGCAGTGCACATGCTATTCTTTCAGAATAAAAAACAGGCAAAATTTGAAGCTGAGGTATATTACGATGGAATCACATAATGGAAATCTGGTAGCCATTAAGATTTTTCTTTTTCACTGGCCTTCTTCCTGTATATTTATGCTATAAGTTAGCACTAGGAAATACCACAGTACAGTTTTTTCAGAAAGAACTGCATTCCTGTACCAAGCAAGGTGTTCAATAGAATGTAGACTGGCTCCATTCACTAAATTGAGAGGGAGATAATTTCTTTTATTCAGTTTAATCCAAGACAAACACGTTAATTTAAGTGAATACAAAAATTGATGGAAATATAACCACAATTCTGGAAATGACTTCTAAATCAAACGCTAAAAGAGCAGATTATTTTTCCATATAGTGTTAAATCAGTAGAAGAGAAGAAGAAAAAGTTGCCTTTCTATACAAGAAAAGCTGCTGATGTAGTGAGGTAATGCATAAAAATCGTACCATTGCTTCTTAGGAAAACAAACCAAAATAAAGAATCATTATTATCATACATGAATAACAATCCATAATGTGTCTGTTTACATTAAGAAATAGTCATTGAATCTTTCTCTTCACCAAAATCAGAACATGGAATTCTCAATAAAACTTATAAAATGAAAGCGCTTCACAGTTATTTATAGTAATTGAGAAGCTTGCAAGAGTTAATTTCCAACATATTGCTGCAATAGCTCAGTTTAATTATACCTTCAGCTCTCAAAATAGAAACTAAGACAATAAAGCAAATAAAAGCTTAAACATGCAAGTCAATATGAACTTTGATTGTTTGTGGTCAATCCTGTGGTGTATCATTGCTTGCTTTGTCATTATTGTATTGTTGCTCCTACCCAACTCCAAACCTAAATCTTTCTAAACAGCCTCCTATAGAAACAATATGAGCCTTCCCTCTTCTAAAATCGATCCCTTGCTTGATGTCATTGCATAACCTAGACTAGGTCATTTCCTCACTACTACCTTGCACTATAGCCCTCAACCCCTCTTCGGGGGTCCAAAAAAGTGCTTTGCAAATTGTGATGTCAAACTCCATATTAAACAATCGAATATACATATGCCATCAAGCTTGTTTGAAGGGCATTGGGAAGATTGCCTCATGTTTGAGCATGATATTAAATGCAAAAATAGGTGTATAAAATTCTTTTTTTATGTGATGGGCAATGATGAAATATGTTTTAACTAAGTTCTTGATATGTTGGTGGAAGGCTAGATTTGTTCTAAGAATCTACCATTTATCAAGTTTTTGTAGTTTGATTCTTTGCTAATTGTCATCATGGTGTTGCATCCTTGGTAGAGAACTTACACTTTGCCAATGTACACCAAAAGGACTAATACTAATCGATTGATCCAATCCTTTAGATTCAACATTGCACTTACTTTTGTGCTTTTGATTTACTAAACTATTGTAATCACAATAATAATAGTTCCAATTAGTTGCACATCAAAGAGCAAGAATAACATCAATACCCTACAATGTTGTAGGCAATACTAATCAAGAAAGAGTGGAAGAAGTAAAAACAACATGCCATAGAGTTAGTGGCCCTCATTCAAGAGCAAAAAACCTCATAGTGATAAAAAAGTGTTGGCTAAACAAAATAAAATAACAACTAAGAATCTCTTGGAAGAACCTAAGAAAGAAATGAAATAAATATCATATAGGTTGGGACCAACTTAGAAACATTCTAGACATTACAACTGTTTGGGATGAGCTAATTGAGGCAAAACCTTTTTTGTTCAGCAGATTTTGAAACTTACAGGTTCTTAGATTGATCTTTACTAACATTTTAAGAAAGGCCTGATGCTTCGTTGAAGATTGATTGAAGAAGTTTTAGGGGAGATTGATTGAAAAAGTTTTGCATTATGAAGTTGTTAGGTTCTTTGATTGGGAATTCTATGTCTTTATTTTCTATGCTTAGACTTTATTTGGGCGATTAAAATATAATTGTAATAATTATTTTTCATCAATTGTTAATTGTTCTTTGATATTGCTTATGTTTTTTTGACACTTAACTAATGATAAACAACTAATTATGAACAAAATCTTTCATTTTTTTTATCTAGGATTGACTTATTAAATAACCAATTGGGTTTAATATTCTCAAACTTGTGTTAGAAAATGACTTTCAGGTTCAAGATAAAAAAATCTCACCTAAGTTAATTAAAGGATAAGCCTAAATTAGCTAAATCCTAATCCAAACAAGGCATTCATTATCAAGGCCCTAAAGGTGTGTTGGATACTACTCTTGAGATAAAATCAATCCTAATGTCATTATTTCATGTGCACAGAAAATGATCAACAAACTTCAAACCGAGTGCCCATACATTGTTGCCTAGGTAAAAGTAACAAAATAGCACAATTGCACATTGCCAAATAACTCAAGTTCATTCCCACTTTCTCACTCTCATATTAAAAGAACTCTCTTATATACATATGGACTTATAAGTGTGTACTTATATTTAAACATCTACAAGCTCTTAAATGCATGGTTGTTCCATTCACAACTATGTCCTTAGAAGAATGTTGGCAATTCAACACACCCAATTAATGGACTCAAATAGTTGTTCAAGGCTAATAAATTTAAGGTCTCTTTGGTAGAAATAACCATTTCAAATTCTTCCATTGAATTTATTCTCCTTAATAAAATTTAAAATTAAATTATAAGAAGCTCTGCATTTTCAAACAGCAATGGGGCAATATTTGCATTCTTCAAAAATAATATTCAATCAATTATTCTAAATATCTTGATTTTCATCAAATTTAGAGCAATGATCACTCATTACCTGAAATGCCCCAAAAAGCCAAAATACATAAAAAGGTCAGCATTTGGAAATCTGCAGAAGAGCCAATTTATATTTCTTACAACAACTTTCAAGAGAAACAAGTTATCAAAAAGAATTTTTCACAAGTTCACATTAAATATGAAAAAATTTTCAAAACATTTATGAGCATTGGCACACACTAATCAACTGGCAACAAAAATATACCATTTTCCAGATGAAACTAACAAAGTTGCATACCATCTCATACCTATAAGAAAACAAAAAAATCAAAACTTCGAAAAGGCAAAAACCTACTACAATGCTTTTTCAGACAAAAAACACACAAAAGATGGAAAGAACTAAGAAGAAACAATACCAAAAACATTATTTGAGTTTGCAGCCTATTGTTAATATTGCCCCATCTCTAACTTCTCCTGCTCTGATGCAGAAAAAAAGCAGTAATTGCAGCAACAACAGTGCCTGTTGATGCTGCTATCACAACCCAAGAGATCTTTGGCCTTTCCTCTGTCAAGTTGACTTCATGATTATTCTGAGCCAACGCATTACTATCAACATTGAATTCAAGCCCTTTGAGCTTTCCCTCAAGTTCAGAAATGAAGTCCTTTAGCTGCTTCACTTCCTTCTCCAGCTCCTCCTCCCTCCTTTGAGTATCCACTGTTGCCTGCCCAAACTGCCCCTTAACTGAGAATGTTCCAACCTCCTTTTCTGCAATGACCTTATTTTTTTGAACATACATTTCCTCCATCCCTTGATCCCTCACAAGTACCAACTCCTGCTTGAGAGCTACAATTTCACTTTCTTTCTCTGCCACAACAGAAGCTGTCTTCTTCTTCTCTATTTCCAGCTCCTCCCTTCCCATCTCCTTAGTTAGCTGGAGCTCCTCCATGAGAGAATTGATCACTTCTGTCACCGAAATTCTTGCCTCCTTTTCAGTAGCTATCTCAGCACTGGCCATCTCCCTAACAGCCTTTAGCTCATCCTTAAGGAAGGTGATCTCCTCCTCTGCCTTTGAAACTGCCATGAGTATCTTGTCCTTCTCAATCTCCAAGACCTTGGCATTCTCCACTGCAATTCTCAGCTCTTCCTTGAATGAATTGATCACTTCTTCTTGCTTCTCAGCCGCAACCCTGGCTTTCTCCTTCTCAGTAGCCATCTCCGAACTGTGCTTTTCTATGGCAGATTTAAAATCTGCCTTGAGGGAGTTGATCTCGTCCTTCGTCCCTGAAGCCATCGCCAGCGTCTTCTCCTTCTCAGCCTCCATCTCGTTGATCTTCTCTCTTGCAGCTCTCAACTCCTCAAACGCTGCATCCTCATCTTTCTTTAACACCATAGCCTTAGCATTCCCTTTCCCCATCTCTAAATCTTCATTATATTTCTTCAACTCCTCTTTGAGGCAAATAATCTCCTCCTCCTTTCCCTTCGCGAATGCTCTTGCCTTCTCCAAATTAACCTCCAACTCTTCGTTGACAGACCTGAGCTCGCCTTCCTTCTTCAAAGCCAAGGACTCCGCTTCATCCTTGACAGAGTTTAAATGATCCATACCTGCCTCGACCATCCTAAGCTGAAACTCCAGAAGACCCTTATCGTCCTCGAGAATTTTGGCAGACCGCTGATGCGACTCCGCCTCAGCGCGCGCTTCCTCTTTCTCAGATAAGGCGAGCGTGAGATCCTCCTGGAGGCGGATGAGCTCGCCCTCAAGTTCAATAACACGAGAGCCAAGGGAGCGCGAATCAGCATTGGAGCGCTCCATTTCCGCCATTACTTCCCCCATGCGGCGATGGAGGTCTGAGCGATGACGGCGGAGATCATTGATCTCTTGGTGAAGGTCCTCAACCGTTTGTTCAGTGTCTTCAGTCTCCTCGGTTGTCACGAGATCCTCCTCCTCACCGTCGTCCACATCATAGAACTGGTTTTGCCGGGGTTTTTCCGGCGACTCCATCTCGCGGGGCTGCTCGCCGTCGTCGGTGACGCCATAAAGCTTTTCGGGTTCCATGTGTCGAACAAGCGTCGAAGTCCTAAGAAAGGTAAACTAATTTTTCATACAAAAAGACGGGACAAAGATATGCGCGATCGAAAAGCCCTCGGTCGAGATAAGAGAGCAAGTTTATCAAGGACTCATGAACAGTCACAGAAATGTATTGTAATAATTATTAATTTTATATTGATTTTTTTTATTTAACGTCTTTCTTGAATACACTCGAACATTTATAAAGTTCAACCATGCCTTGACAGCTAATATTGCAATCAAATGAAAATGTATCATACAACATCACATTTAAAAGGGAACTAAACAAGGACAAAACGCTCAAACTTATCAATTTTTCGTCTCCATCGTTCTACACAGCCACAGCTTAAAGCTTTCTTCAGTCATTTGAACATCATGATCCATTGTCGCAAGATCAGCTGACTGAATGCTACTTGGAATTCAAAATAACAAAAGACACGAATCCCTTCCTGGTATTGTGATGTCTGAAATAAAACCATTTATCTGAGAAAAGGATTTCAATAACATACAAATTTTTTATTCCAAAGCCTGAACCCAACTTACCTGTTAATTCAAATGCAGCAAGAAAAAAATATATGATCATATTCTATGGTAGCTATCTTTCTTGATGAACCAGAAGGATTGGCAGGCAGAAGGAAATGAATCTTATTTCACATATTTTCTTAAGAGGGGAAAAGATTTGAACACCCTCTCTCTCTCTCTCTCTCTCTCTCTCTCTCTCTCTCTCTCTCTCACTCTGTTTCTCTCTTCAAAACATTGCAACTTTCACGTACTCACACAAATAGACCACTGCCTTCCAAACCCTCTCTGAAGAGCTCGGCCATGTAACTATGATTTTGCTGAAACACTGATAACTTCGACTTGGGTGGGATTCACACAACTATTTCTTCAGCTTCAAGTCGGGTTTCCGCTTCTTATACTGCAAATTAAAAAATAAACAATCTCAACTCCAACAAACCAAAAGATTAAAACAATGGACACATCAACTTCTAATAGAAAATGACTACCTCTGAAAGGAAAGATTCAATCTCCTCGCGTGTCAAAGCTTCTTCACCTGCATTCTCCTCCCATCCTAGTGATCGAAGAAAGGCTGCCTCTTCCTCATCCGGGGCTATCTTCTCTGGCTCCTCGCATGCATTCTCAGTCGAACACTTTGAAATGGTGCTTGATGAATATGAAACCTTCTCCATGGCTGAAGCAGAAACAAGAGCAACTTGGCCACCCGCCTCCAAGTTGGATGACGAGATTTCACAGCCTGATGAGTCGTCATTAGAACCTGCTTGTGGGCTAGGAGATGCTTTCATTCTTAGAGAATTGAAGAATTCATTTCGGTTTTGAGCCTGGGAAGAGGGCTTCTTTTCTCCATAGGAGCAAAGAGTTAAAGAACCAACTCTACCATCTTTAAGTTTCGAGTTGATCGGACCTTTGGGAGGTGGACTTGGTGTAAGAGGAACACCACCGGATGAGTTTAGAACTCTTCCTCCATTTGTTAGGTTCGTGCTATCTTTTCCAGTAGGAGATGAACCATTCCTTTCCCTATTTAGCACTTGAAAGTTCCCAGGTTGGGATATCTTAGAACTATCAGACCTGGCTGCAGGGTGAACAGCATGATGGCCGAGCACCACTGAAGACTGCTGCCCTGTCTTGGAAGCACCAACTTCTACATTTCTACTCCCTTTAGTCTTTGCTTTGTCGGCTGAGTTGATCACCTGGAAAAAGCAAGACAATTTTAAAAATTGAAGATAATAATGGCGAATATATGATAAATTACCAAAATAGAAGAAGTTGATGCTTGGCATTGTTGGCTTAGAAAAAGCTAACCTGCTCGAAATTTACAAAAGGATTTTAGTAGGTGGAATGATGTTAAACAACTCATTACATCAATTGTTGCTGTTAGTTTTCCAGCCCACATCCTATTCCCTACAATACTATTCTTATACATACTAAAATTCACTTTCTTAAATCAGACTGAATTGTTTTATTTCCAGTAAGGCGAACATATCTGCTTCTCATCAAACTCAACGTGTTGAGTTATAAATTTATAACCTCAAACTATTGAACAACCCTACCAAATCTATTCTTATCAAACAACTAATTAAATATCAGGAGTCCAGGAACTTTACAAATTCCAGGCGAGGTTTACATGCTAAAAAAACTAATTTAATACGTGAAAAGCAGTGGAAATTAGCCTGACTGATTCATCTCGCATAAACATCTAACTTCAAAATAAAACTTATGTAATAACAGTCCAACAACATGCCTTAACCCTAATAACTAAAGTCAGTACGGTGAATATTTAGTCTTCAAGACATTCCATTAAACTAACAACTCACTAATAAGTTCTAAGCATGAAAGGTACAGCATAATTGATTATTGAAAAGCCTTTTTTTGGCCTTTTTTTTTTTATCATAAGCAAACGCTTAATTAAACCTAACATGAAATCCTCTAAGGAGGATCAAAACAAAAATCCTTAAGCAAAAGTTTAAGAAAAGGCTCGCGCAGCAGTGAGTCCCCTCTCCACGTGAAGTCCGACTCACAGGCAGCGCGCGTGACCCAGTCCGCCGGCGCGTTCCCCTCCCTGCCAATGTGCGATGTTCTCAGCGCGCTCAAATTGCGTGCATGCTGAAGCGCTAAAGCATAGCAACCACCCTCAGGAGGATTAACGAGTAGGTTGCGCACCTTCTGCTCAACATTCACCGAATCCGAACCTCTACTGCAAGATAATCAGGTAGGTTATTCCTCAGCATCTCTAAAGCTTCTAACATTGTCAGAGTCTCCATCTCCTCCGCAGCATGCAAATAAAACCGTCTCCCCGCTACCAGCAAGGGCTTGCCGTGATGATCCCAAGCCACAAGAACAATCCCGGAGGTGTCATCACCAACCGCAGCATCACAATTAATCAAGATCCAACCAGTGTGTGGGGGGGGGGGGGGGGGGGGGGGGGGAACCTCGACATGGGCTACTTTCAGCTCAGAAGAGCTGTTTGGGTTCCCGCAAACCATAGACAGGTGCTGATTACGACGCTCAGAAACAGCAGCCACTTCAATTTGAATCTTCCGCCAAAAGGTTCTGGGATGCAGGGGCTGTTCATTGTGCCTTTTCGCATTCCTATTCTCCCATATGTAAAACATGATTGTCGCAAAGGACGTTGCCCAAGCTCTGCCCTCTCCCCGATGCACGTCAGACGAGCCAACAAACTCCTTGATACTTTGTATAAAAGCCTGCTCACTCCCCTCCACAAAGGGAGGCCCCGGCACATTAGCGGCCTGACGCATATGACACGCGATCCACACCTCTTGAGCACAAGGACACTCCCATAAAGCATGCTGCAGTGTTTCAGCCTCATCGCAACCCCAAGAACACTTGTTGCTATCAGCAAGCTTCCTGCGCTCTAACCATACCGCAGTAGGCAAATAATACCCCACCAGCCTCCATATAAATATGCGTACACGCGGCAGCACGTTCAGTTTCCATATCCCTTTGGCTTCCTCCCTAACTTCCTTCCCCTGGTCCCCATCCCTCCTCCTTGCACCAAGCTTAAGCTATTTGTAGAAGTGGCAATTATCAACCCTCTCCAGCCCCGTATTTGCTTAAACAAGCACATCCTCCTCTTGCCATTGAGCCCAAATCAAACGCATAATCCTCTCAAATAATGGAGCGCCAGCCCAGGACCGAATCTTTAGTTCATCCCACACTCCACTCTTGATGACGCATTCACCCACCAGAGTCGGCCACTGAACATTCATGTTAATATAGGTGGGCTAGCAACAAAGCAGGAGAAAGTCGATCCAATTATCCTCCGCAAACAAGACTCTCTTGCCCTCACCGATTCTCCAAACAAAATTGGCAACTGCATGTGTCATGGCCCCAATCACCAGTCTACATGCATGAGATGCCCCGCGCGGTGCTCTAAGAAAATTGTTGCCAAATCCGTATTTCCCTCTCATAACTTCCGCCCACAAGCTCTACTCACGGCTAAGAAGTCGCTTACACATCTTCATATGGAGCACACGTTGCCAGATGCGCAACTCCAGCAACCCGAGGCCTCCCGCATCCTTTGGCAACGTTACGGTATCCCAATCCATGTAATGCATCATATTCACCCCCCTACACCACTCCACAAGAATTTCCTGATGATCCTCTCCCAACAGCAATGGTGCCTAAAGGAACGACACAATGGCTCATAAGGTAGCTTGGGATCGCATTTAGCACTGCCTTGATCATGGTGATTCTCCCAGCAAGCGACAACGGCCTCACCCTCCACTTGACCACCCTCTCCTCCATATTCTAGATCACAAACTGGACATCATCCTTCCTCAGCGTCTTCGCTAAAATAGGGACACCCAAATATTTTAATTTGACACTTAGACTCATGCCCAGTATGCTACTGATGAATCGCTTCTGCTTATTCCTCATCACTTTACTAAAATGGACACTGGATTTAGTGCGATTTACCATCAAACTCGCCTCCTCCCCAAACACCTGGAATGTTCCGCAAACAGCGTTTGCTGCCTTCTACATTGCAGGGCCAAACACCACAATGTCATCTGCAAACAGAAGATGAGACACGAGAGGCGCGTGTTGACCACACCTGAGCCCAGCAGAGTTTTCTCCTCGTATGCCCGAACGATCGTAGAGAAGTACTCAGTCACGATTGTGAATAAATAGGGCGACAAAGGACACCCTTGACGCAAGCCACGGTTGGCCTCAATCCAAGGCAGACGGGTGCCATTTAGCAACACCCCAAACCTAGGACCGGTGATGCAAGCTTCCACCCAGTCACACCATAGTAGCGGGAATCCCATCATCTTAAGCATATGGAGCACAAAATCCCAGCGAACGTGGTCGAAAGCCTGCTCCATGTCAATCTTTATCGCCATCAGCCTCTTCTTAGTATTAGAAAGATGCATCCGCGAAGCGATCTCCTGGGCCACAAAGATGTTGTTTGAAATGGACCTCCCTGGGACAAAAACTCCTTGTTCCCTGGAAATGATATGAGGTAGCACTACTTTAAGCCTCTCCACCATAACTCTCGCGATGACTTTGTATATGACATTGCACAGGCTTATGGGCCTGTAGTGCTCCAGCTTGTTCGCGCTCTGTGATTTAGGAATTAACACCGCCAGCGTGTCTTTCCACCTCACTGGCATTCTCCTCTCATCAAAGAAAGCATGAGCAGCCCGTAGGATATCCCTCTAGGTTATGGACCAGTAACTCCTCACAAATTCCGCTGTAATCCCATCGATACCCGAAGCCTTGTTATTCTTCATGACCTTAATGGCTTGCATAATCTCCGCCTCCATCACTCACTGCCCCAGCATATTTGCCTGCTCACGGCTTAGACAAGCTCGCGGACCCCAACGCACCTCCTCATGCGCACAGTTTGCACTATGCCATTTTGCCTCAAAGAAGGATGACAGGATCGAGCCAATGCTCTCTGCTGAAGTCGCGACCACCCCCCTCCCCTCATCCTACAGATGTGCAATGAAATTACCCCGCATGTGCGCAGTAGTAGCAGCATGAAAGACTTTGGTGTTACGGTCCCCCAAGAGCGCCCAGTGTACTTTCGCTCTTTGCCACCACCATTTTTCTTCAAACGCACTGCCGCGATGAAAGTCCATGATCAATCGGCCAAGGAGCGAGTGCTCCGCCTCATCCAACCCCATTTGCGATTCCTGAATCTGCAAGCTATTGATGCAATTCTCCATCTCCACGTTCTTCCTTATTACATTGCCCAACGTATTCTTGCTCCAGCTGCGCAAAGCCACTAGCGCTCTATTAAATTTAGTTGATAATACATCCATACTATCACCTTTGGCGCGCCTCCTCCATGCATTGAGAACCACTCCCCTGGTCTGAGGGTAGTCGAGCCAGATGCTCTCGAATTGAATTCTGGCATCAACACGCAATCCCCGACCCCCGCCCAAGTCGATGAGCAGCGGACAGTGATCAGATCCCACCCGAGCAAGGTGAGTGACCGTGCACTTGAGGAACACATGGAGCCCCTGCGTATTCATGAGCGCTCTGTCAAGTCTTTCGCAAATTCTTGCACCCCCTTCCTTCCCATTGCACCAAGTAAAGTTGTTTCCCACGTGCTTAAGGTCAACCAACTGCAGCTCCTGAATAACATCCAAGAACTCCTGATGCGCTTTCCCGAAGGTAAATTTCCTTCCCCCTCTTTTCTCATTTTGCGACATGATTAGATTAAAATCACCCGCCACCACCAACGGACCACCTCTGTTGTTAACTCTTCTAAGAACTTCCCACATCTCAGCCCGCTTATATGGCTCCTTCGGGCCATAGACCGCGCAGCACTTGATCTTCCTGTCCACTCCCAGAGTGATTTCAAAAGCCATTACATGTCTCATCGACCCCAACAGATTAACCGTTAGCCCATTGTGCCACGGCATAATAATTCCTCCCGACTTCCCCTCCAATGGCTGAACTTCATAACTTTACTCCCTGCCCAGTAACCAATCCGCATCCTTCCTGGTGAAAGTTTGTGCTCTCGTCTCCACCAGAGCCACAGCATCCACAGCACCATCTCTGATAAAGCGCTGAAGGTAAGTCCTAGAGTTTTTATCCCGAACTCGGATGTTCCATACTGCCAACTTAATCATTTGAAAACAACAGCCTGATTAAAGGTCTCAAGATAGCTACCCAGATTCCACCTGGAGCTCCTGAGAATGTCACAGCTACAAGCGCATGCACAATCCAAGCATGCGTACAATGGCACAATGAGCAACCATCAGCCATATAAATATGTGGATAGCGTCCCCGTTGACTAATGCCCCACAAGGACTGCATACTCCAATCCCCACATGCGCGTGCACCACCCGGCACCATCACAGCATAAGTCACCTTCACGCGACCTGAAGCATCTCCGTGGCCCCAGAGAGCATGTCCACACCCACACGAGGCCCCGCGTACATCACAGCCGCATTATGGGTTCTCCTACCATTATTCAGCACCCTCACACTGAGTCCACTGCACCCCACAATGTGCAGAGCAAACGCGATTCTCTCAAGGGTTGACGTTATCATTGTCATAACCAACCTCATCTAACACCATAGGCTTCTTCCCTTTAAGATCGATCGCCTGCTGCCTCTTCAACCAAGCCTTTCGCTCATCAGCCTTTGGGTTCAACGGGGCTGGTGCAAATCCTGCCTGCCTCCTATCATCAGAGTATCTTGGCCTACTGGTTGGCTCCCTCCCTCTTGTGGATGATAAGCTCCACCTCCTGTCATAATACCCCAATCTTTCATTGCCCTGTGCATAACTTCTCATCCCCCCATGCGAGTTCTGCCCACCTCCAAAGACCCCTTCTTTTTTCTGCAGAGTATCCGGCAGACGCCGTCGCCATTGCTTCACAAGCATCCATGGCCCTAATCCTTCAGGCTTCCTATCGTCGTTCATCTGCTGAGTCAACGGCACTAGATCTTCCTTCCCCCCTGTATCTCAAGAACCAGCGGCCTCTTCCCATCCGAAGCAGGCGCATTGAAAGCACTCGCCACTGCCCGAGCAAGCAGCTCCCGTGTGGGTGTTCCACGTGCACTACCCCCAGAGTGCTCCTGCCCGTTGTCCCTCGTGGGCACTCCACAGGTAACCAACCACTCCCCAGCCTGCTGCGCAAGGATGACACCCCGCTCCTTCAGCTTTACATTGCTCCTTCAAATGTCCTACATGCCCGCAACCGAAGCAGACGAGTGGCAAGCCCTCATATTCAAAAGCCTGGTGAGTCAATCCCAAGTCACCACTCAGACAAATCCCTGGCTTCAATGGCTGCAACAGGTCCATTCTAATGCAAACTCTCGCGTATGTGGACCTCTGCATATTCGCCGTCCACCCATCAACCAATATTGGTTCTCCAATTGACTTTGTGATCCTCAAAATATTGTCAATGTCCCAGTATATTAAGGGAAGTCCAGGGAACCACACCCACACTGGGGCGCGCATCGCAACCTTAGCTGAGTGGCCGAACTCGACAGACCATAGGTCCAACCCCAAAGCATGGCCGGCGACTTGCCAAGGCCCTCCAAGCCACACCTCATTCCTGTCTTTGATGGAGTCGAAGTGAAGACAGAAGCAGCCCTCCGTCAAGTCAAGTATTCGGAAATTTGTGAAATGGCCCCAACGGTTGTGTAGTACCCGCGCAATGACAAAGAAGGGGAGCGTGTCACCATAGACCCGCCCAACCAAGTCATGTTTATGGAAGTCTCTGCGTCGTTGGCACGCCTCGTTTGACATAGACACTACACCATTGGCTCCACACTCAGCCATCCCAGCTGCTCTCGCTGCAACATCAATATCTACCGGCTTGACAAATTGGGTCGCAACCCCGTTAGAGACGATTGACTTTGCCGTTAGTGTCTCTTTAAAGCTCACCCTGTTGGCATGTGTCAGACCAATTGATTTGCCCATTTGTTCCTTCCACGCCAGAGCAATCGTGCATGGGCCGCGATGGCTTCTCCCTTTGCTCGCAGACCCCACAGGCCAGCATTGTACTCTCGCTTAAGCCATTGTCACACATCCCAGGGTTCACTGCTTGAGTGTTAACCCCCTCATTTCCATCATCCTTATTCATTTTAATCCCACTGCCATCCATCCTCACGCAATTGCCTTCCTCATACTGTGTCACTGCATCGTGATCCCCTATCTCCACCTGATCCCTTGCAGCCCCACTGGAGGAGGCTGCCGAGTCACTTGAAGTAGCATATTCTCATTCAGCAGAGGTCCTCTCCTCCCTCCCCCACATCCATCCCGAACACCAACCCCGACTCTCCATTCACGGCATAGGACTTGTTCAAATTTGCACCATCCATCCTTTCCGGAGATTCACATCCATGAGTTTTGGACTTCTTATTGCTCTTTTTTCCTTTCAAACACGCCATGATCCACTACCACATTCACAGCAGTCCCCGCGTAAATAACGGTCACCAACAAACTATTTGAAGAGAAGGTATTCTCCTCCGCAGTCCAGCGTAGTCATCAAATAATGTTCCAGCAACGCCCCCAGGCTCCAGAATTCAAATTTCAAAATTCAAAACAAAGCACAGGGTCCCCACCTTGTCCCCCCCGAAGATCAAGAGGCTGCCTGCGGTACAGGAGGTGCCGAAGCTGCAGGGTGGGCACACAAGGACGGTCTGAGAGGCAGGTAGAGGCCCAAGCGCAGGAGGCTCAGGAAGCAGTGGCGGGAAGCTCAAAGGTGGAGCACAATGGCGGAGGCTCAAAGGCGGAGGCTCAGAAGCGGAGGCTTAGAAGCAGAAGCTCAAAGGCAGAGCACAATGGCGAAGGCTCAGGAGGCGGAGGTGGAGGTGGAGGCGGAGGCGGTGGCGGAGCAGAGGCGAAGGCTCGGAGACGCTCAAAGGCGAAGGCTCAAAGGCGGAGTCAACAGGTTCGAAGGGTTAGAGAAATGGGCAAAATGAATGTCGAGAAATTCCTCGATTCTTGTAAAAAGAGAGAAAAATCTGTAACGCAGCTGGAATTAGGGTTTAGGATGAATAAATTCATACCATTACAGGGAATAAAAAAACAGCATCTAAAAGCTTCAAAACTTTGAACCAAAACAGGAGGCAATCATCTAGCCTAATTGGCCACAATCATCTAGCATAATTGGCCAATAAGTCACTCACTTGTAAGCAAACTATCACCACAATCATCTAGCCTAATTGGCCAATAGCCACTGAATTGAAATGTACTCAACACAAAACTTGACCATGCACTCTAAGCAACAGAGAATTCTCTGTAGCTATAAACTATTAAAAGCAGAACAATACACGTTGCAAAATGCATGCATATGCAAAAACATCCAACCCATCAACCTCTTTTCCATATCATACAAGCATGGGATTGCTGTTCCTTTCACATAGTGCAAGAAAGATGATGCAATATACTCCCTATAACTTGATTGACATAGTTTCTTAAATCTTCAATGAAACGTGCAAACATTTGTCAGACTTATTACTGTTTTATATATTCATGATTAAAGATATCTAAAATAATAATCTTTAATTAAAAATTTTCCCTAACATGCAAATACATAAAAAACTCACTATTCTTTCTATTATCCATAAAACTTTGCTAATTCTAACTAAAACATCAAAAAGAAAACATTTGGGACCTTACATAAGCATTCACATTATCACAGACATGACAGCTAAAACACTTATGAAAGATGACAAATACACTGAATCTAATTCAAATTCATAATCTAGCCATTTCGTAACTTTATTCAGAAGATTTTCATCTATATTTATTAGTCAAAATAGCAATTTTCCAAAAAGGGTAACAACTAGGGTTAGCAAACTTCTACCAAAATGTACGCTGAAACAAATCAAACCAACGCAACCCAGGTTATTCATGATCACAAAAAATTGGGTCCAATCTGGTGAGCTATATCTTTAAAGGAAATTATTCTAGTGTGGTGCACAGACACCTGCATTGGCAAGAGCAAGCAAACATCATGGATATTTAAATTGATGTAATATTTATATTAGAAAAAGTTGTGAATGTAATTTAAAAACCTAATAAAAACATCACATGGTTTATGGCATTTCACTTATACTATGTATAAATAATCTTTAAAATACAACCATAACTAAATGACAAAACTGTGGAAACCACACCGTAAACTTAACATATGCTGACTAATTAAAATTCGTCTTAAGGCCTTGCTTTAAAAATCAACTTTTATATGATTCCTCATGCATTGACAAAGTTTTGTTCATCCAAACAGAAACATTAATATCACTTCCTACAATTATGCAAAAGGCAAATTGTTATATTGTAATCAATGCTCCTTGAAGTTGAAATCACAGATAGATCTTGCTTCGTTACATTAACATCATTATAAGTAAACATGCAAGTTTAAGTTCTCGAAACCATCATATCTGTCATAATTGTATTTGGCTCATTGATTACTAGAAACCAAATAGCTTTCAAGAATATGATTCTCACATTGTTATTTCTAAAGGCATTCGATTTCCACCAAAAAAACCTACAACTCAGTCCTCTTACATTTGCGAAACATCAGCAACAGTAATTATGCACCACAGAAGCTTTTTGGTGCAGCATGCCATCATCCAACAGTAAGTGCACCTAAAAAAATGGCCATGTACCACCACTAATTTGGCATCTATACCAAGAGCTCCTTTTACTTAAAACTGCCATTCACATGATAGCCTGATCCGTTAAATTGCTGCATGAATTGTCATCAATTGTGCTAACTTAAACTTTATCATAAATAATAGATTTACATCAGGTTTCTTTCCAAGCCCAATTCAACTTGCCCCACCTGAGGTACATGAGAAGGCAGACTATCAAAAAAAGATTTGCTTAAAAAGAGCCATAAATATGAATTAACACTAAAAGAAATGTACTTTAACCTTTAACTAGACCTAATATCAGGTAGCTGCAAAATGTGTTCCATTTGAACCAGCTACAACATTTTCTCCACACATCCAAAATGAAACTTGCCAACAGATTAACTGCTGCATGCAACAACCCAATGTGCCACAAACAAAGTATAAGTTATGGGCACCACGCATATCACATCACTCATATCACATCCAATGAAACACCGGTATTACGTGTACATCACGAGGCAATACCCAATATGACAAAAATCCATTCGTTGGGCCAAAGCCAAACAAAATCGTAGATTATTACATAAAAGTAAACAGACACTTCTGCTCTAAATAGTGCAAAGTTGATTTATATTAATTTTTGCTAAGGGAGAAAATATCAATCAAACATTCATAAATGTAAAAGTAGTCTCCACAAAACATCTGGCTTTCAGGCCCAAGTTTATAATCATATACAAAGAAACCAAAATGGTAGACGGTGACATAAAAGTGGCTATTTCAGGGTGAAAAAAAAAATTCAATATTTGTTTCCTCATTATAATCTTGAAGCATTGCCCAGTTACAAAACAAATTGTTAATAAAGGAACAAAGTCACGAGAAAAGTAACCACATTCAAAAACTTTCAGATTGCAGTAATAACGAAGCAGCTTCTTCGAGTTTCATTCATAGAGAAAAGATTGTCTCAAGTCAGCAGTTACCTCATTAAATGCAGCTTTCAACCTCACGCATATGAATGCATCAATCTTACCTTCTAACAGTTTTTCAAAATAACTTAAGTGAAACTAATAATCCTTAAGTTAACAGCACATGAACCTAAAACACATGGATGCACAAGTTTGTTTAGAGTAAACAAAAAGAGAAAGTCAAAATGAAAAAGAAAATAGGACACTACTAGAAACTGCTTGAATTTTGTATTTCATTGTATGTTTAATTGGAATGAAAATAGAGAAAAATATAATTTTATTATCATTTGATATTTTTTTATTTCAAATCTATAGTCCTTCATGGTTCTAAGATGATTGTTTTATCACCCTTTTCATAAAGTATGGTAGAGAATGTTGATATATTTCTAACATTTAGTCAATTATCTAAATAATTGAATTTTCTAAATTGATTCAAACTAAAAAAATAAAGAATTGTACATCAATTATAACTTTTCTAATTTCACTCGAACAAACAAAGCCATAAAAACAAAAATGCAAGCAATATATGTATATGCAAATCCATCAATTGCACTAAAAATTTATATCAAGCAAGATATTATGTTCACTATCTTAAGGGACATTCAATGAAGAAAAGAAAGACTAGTGTCTTCCAATTTCATTTTAGGTAGCCAATAAAATATAGCTCCAATATTTAAAAAAAAATGTAATAAGTTACACACATTGAAATTCATTGTCTCAAAATAATATTTCTCAGGTTAAAACATTTCTGAATTAGAAGTACAAAAAACTTTAAAATAATAAGAAAACAATCAATAGAAAGGTGGACTCAAAGGCTAAGAAGCATGAAGCCCTAGTGAAAAGACCTCTTTTTCCTATTGTAGAGCCTTAAATTCATCTAACTGTTGAATACTCTCTCTATCTCTCTCTCTCTCTCTCACATACACTCTTTCTCCATAATCTACCTCCCAAACAATGTTGGTACTTACTACTTTCTAAAATCTATCAATTTAGTACTTAGGGATGCGTTATTAAACATGACCTCTTATTTAAACTGTTCACTAAATAAAAACACGTGTTTGAAAAAGATATTTTAACTCAGAGCTGATAATAAATAGAACATGAGCAGAAACTTGTTTGTTCGTTTCTTTTAATTAGGAGTTTGAAACTTAGAATACTACAAACATATAACATCTGTCTAAACATGATACAATGGCAAAGAAAATGAGTAGATTATCACTCAACCTAATTAACTGAGTATCAAGCTGACCCACAATTGTTTTGAGTCTTGGTCATTCACCATGTCCTTTGTTTGTAGTTTTGCCTCCCAAGCCCAACCATCCGCACCTTATCGTGGCTTAAATCTCCTTTAAAACTTTTGTCTCCTATATGTCAAGTTTCTCAATCCATTTGCAGAGACTTTTATGATGTTGCTCACATCTTTTTAATAAATTTTCTTGCCTCTCATCCAACAGCACTTGCTTTTATATTTAACTTTTTTTAAAAAATGAATTAAATTATTAGCATAATCTTCAAAATTTTCTTCACCATTCAAATTTCAAACAAAGAAAAAAGAATACATATACATATAAAGTCCTCTTAAACTTATATCTTATTTAGTACAAATTTATTGCAAAGATATTCAAAAGACGTTGCCAAGAAGATCAAGTATGAAGTGATATAATTCTACAAGAAGTAGGGTGTAGGCAACTCATTCTCATTTATGGAGCATCCTAAAAGAAGCTTTCATATACTGCAATGACAAAAAAGTTAAACCATCAATGCTAGACAATTATTGCTGGTTCCATGCCCAGATCAAACAAAATGACGATCAAAATCATGCTATCATAAGGACCATTAATAAAAAAAAACATTTATGCATGTTCGTTGAAATTTGCATAATTCAATTATTCATAGATATGTTCTAGTTCAAATCTTATTAGGATGATCCTAAAATAAAAGGCAACAAAAACAACAGCACAATGCAGAAAATGTAACAAGACATAAACAGGGCAAAGCAAACGTGAATGAATTTACAGAGAATAAAGCATTAGTAAACATTTAAACACAGCTTCAAAAGCTCTCTACATCAAAAACTAACTTGTGCAAGAATATTGCTGTTTGAATCATTAATATACCTCAACCAAGGGCAAGAAACCAATAAAATCAACAAAAAGGTAGCTTTATTGAGCGAAAAAGACTATAGCTTCACCTTTAAAATAACAAACAGAACATAATAGTCTACTATATCCACCACCATAACAACAAAAACAATAACAAGCCTTAATCTAATGGGCAATTATCTATACTAATCTTTTTTCACTATTCTACACTGTCAAATAGCTCCAAACTAAGACTATCTAAAGTCAATCTTACCAAACCTTATTATATTCTAGTAGTTCAACTTTCCTTAGAAAAACTTCTAAAAATCTATGTTGTCTTTGTCTAAGCTTTCTAAATCAACTCTATTTATTTATGTTTTTGGTAATCAGAGCTATGCCGACCTTCTTAAATATACAATCACTACTAATTCTATCCAAGCTACTCATCCATCCAACAATCCACTTCTTTATAATATGATGAAAAAGCATTTCCACTTAAAAAAAAAATAAATTCAGCACTAGCAATGTGCCCATAGCAAAACAGAGATAGAACAATGGATAAAAACAACCATAACATAAAAAACTTTTGCCAATATTATGCTCAAGAAAATGATAGTTTAATGGCTTAAGTTCTCTAGGTCATTACTTGAAGACCATGTTATTTATTAAACTCTATTGTCATATCTTATTGTGATCCAACCCTTTACCATTTTTTAAAAAATCAGATGCCAATAATTCTCTCTTCTCTCTAAAGCAACCAGGATAAGCAATACATGCTTGAACCACATAGGTTAACTCTGGCTAAGCATATATTCAACTAATAAGCTAATACATGAGAATGTATAGAATCAAAAAAAAAAGAAATTAAGATTTGAGTGTCCCATATCCTTGCTTTTCAATCAAGTTCGAATTATAGCCTTACTGCATAGACTAAATGTAGTAACAAATAAGTTTAACCTACTCAATACAAAAAATTTATCAAAGCAAGCCAACATTATCACCAAAATTACTTAATCCCAAAAGTATGCTATGGTATACAAAATTGACGTTGCTTTTGAGTTGAAATCCCTGAGAATGTTGTTTGGAAAAAGATCTATACATTTAATAATGCTCCTCTTCTACTTTGTTTCCAAAAGAATATCAATCTTTTCTGCAAGTGAGAACGCAAAGAAAGACAAACAGCACATCACCTCAATGCACAAAAGCTCCAGCGTGCACAGGTCAGGGAAGGGTAGAGCCTATGAGCTTCTATTTAAGTCATTGTACAATAGTTGAAACATAACTTCCTGATCATAATAACTTTTCATTCAAGCATTCATTGTTTAGAAGTTTGCAACACAAGCACTTTTCAATAGGTCAAAACCCTAAAACTACTCAGTTAAGAAAAAAAAAACCTTTGCCAACATAATCAAGGTCCTTTAAAATGCACACGTATTTTAAAAGCATAATTTATATAAAACAAAAACACAGAGGTGTTTCTTCTTAATTATTCAGAGATTGTCATGCTTGACAAAAATTTCCAGTATTAAGCATTAACATAAGATAATCTAATAGACTTGACATTTAATATGAAAAAGACAGCAAACCACAGGACTTCTCCACAATTACATTTTAAAAGAATAAATATATTAAAAACAAAAAATTCACATCAAATCATATTAGGTTGAGATTAAGTCCAACATTATCTCTTACATGATTGTAATTTGTAGCCTATGAGTTGAATATAGATAAATAAACAGCATAAGATTACGAAAAAAATCTTCGATTTCACCAAAAGAAACAATAAAGAACACTAATCAACTACCATGACGTAATAGGACCAAAAAACACAAAAACCTTCCTCTTAATTACCCGATTGTACAAAAACCCAATACTCTTCACATCTTATATAAAAAAAGGCACAAAAAAACTACATGAAAAACATCTTAGAGCTTAAGCACAGTTATATGTTAAAAGAACAATATATTGGTCTTCAAAAAAGAAACTACATATTAATAAACACTGAATCACACAAAGATGAGGCTAATTGAAATATTGCCTCTCACTTGGTTTTATCTTTTAACAAAATAGTTGAGGCAAGATAATCAGATAAATATACCTCGTAACAATTACAGGAAAAAAAAGATCTTTAATTGCGTCAAAAGGAACATAAAAACACAATATTTGTCACATACTGAGCTTTTAGGCATTGATGTCACAGGTCTAAGCTTCAAAACGTACTGACGATGTAATTCCTCTATCTTTTGGGACTCATTAGATTGCTGCATTCATGCACAGCATAAGAAACAGTTCTCAGCTAATTCGAAGAGCAGGGAAGTAAAACACATCAGCCAATTTACCTGGGGTGCAGTTCTAACTCTTGCTGGGGTCTGGGCTATTGTTTCAGCCATATTTAAGCTAGTGGAGTTACACAAAGCACGTGTTAATGCAGAACTAGGTGATAAAGATAATGTGCTCACTGGACCACTCCCCCTAACAATGGGAGGTACTTCAGCCAAAGCAGAAGTCCATCCATCATTTCCTGCAATTGATGAAGCAATTACTGGAAAGCTATGAATGGTAGTGCTCACAGCAGGTGAAGAAACCCTTGTTATATCTGACCCGACATGCTTTTCATCAGCTCCAAGAAATGGGAAATCTCTATCAAAGGAGAATTTATTAGAATCATGTCCAGTTCTTTTATGCCAAGGATCAACACGTCTTCCTGACACCTTTGTTTGCGAATACCTCAAAGCATCCCTTTCAGATTTGCCATTAATCAATGAAAATTCGTGGTTAGAGAATCCATTTTCAAGTTGAAGGGTTTTATCCCTATCACGAATCTCCATATATTTCTCTCGATCCCGATCCCTATCCCTATCGCGGTGGCTGCGACCAAAACTAGTGTAATTCCGTGAAGGAAGATCCTTGTCCCTCCCACTGGAACCATTGCAAACAGCACCTCTACGAAAGGAAGACGAGGATCTTTCTGTAAAAGAGAATGAACGAGGAGAATCTTGGTCAAACACACTCACTAGCAATTTGTTTCTAGATGAGAACCCGCTGCTTTGCTCATCTGTTGATGAAATAAAATATAAAAAAACAACTTTGCTGGTAGCAAAAGGGAATAAAAAACAATAACAGAATGTAGAAATACCTGGATATGAGGACCAGCTATGGTGATTCAAAATGCTGCTGCTGCTTCCTGTTGAACTGCAACTTGCCCCTTTATACCACTCTGGAACCAAAGTTGGTTCACCTCGGTCCATTGTACATAGGTATCATCCTCTAGCACCAAATTAGTGTGGAGGCAGCGATTGAATCTGTCTACCTTACCTTTTAACCAATAAACTGAATGCAAAATATCAATCTCCTTCTCGTTCTTCAGTCACGCGAAACGTCAAAAAGCTCCCTGCAGCCGGTTTTATAGCACACTGTCGTGGGACAATTCTTATCCGAAAGACAATTATACCTGTTCAAAGTTCAAAATCAAATCAACACCACTAGAAACCCTTCGGAACCACAAGAAAGTCGCATTAAGGTGTTGTCCAAAATCCAGAAAACGAAAGAGGGGAAACTGAAATCCCTACGCTTCCACAGGCAATCCGAAGAAGAGTGCCCATTAACTGCGCCCAGTTACAATTTCCAAAATAATCCGGAATCAAAACAGCAAGGAAGGGGCAAATGAACCTATGAAGCTTTCACCCTGCACTCCTTCAAACCCTAATTATCTCAATGAGCGGAAGGTCAGGGAAAGAAAGGACCAAAAGATTTCATAACATCGAGTCCATAGCGGCCGGTTGACGCCGGCATACGACGTAGAGGGCAGAATGTGGAGGCGGACGCAGGAATCCCTCGAGACTTGTGCACAAATCCCCTCCCAATTCCACAGGGCAGCCCCAATTTGCTTCAGATTAAGTCTTGTAATCAGATGAGAATACGGAAGCCGCTACAGGCACTCGGGAGCCTAAGAAAGGATCGGGCAACCGCTGCAGAACAAAAAGGATCTTTGCTCCCGTATCCCTTCTCTCTCTCTCTCTCTCTCACGCACACACAACCTTGTTCTTCTGTCCTCTCCCTGTTTTGCTCCAAATTGTCCCTCGATTTGCGTGGATTTCCTATTCTTCTTTGTCTCGTCTTGTGCTTCTCACAGTGGTTAGGGCTTCAGCGAGGTATTATAGGCCAAGGACCAGAGGCGGTTCGGATTCGGGAGGGCGGAGTGAAACGGCGATAATCGAAGGGTTTCTTTCTTGCTGATTCTCGCCCTGCTTCCAGTTTTATATTTGTTCCTCTTTTATCCGACAAAAATAACAAAAAAAAGATAGTTTAAACCATACGAGGAAAGTTAAAATAGACATAATTATTGGCCGGATAATCTTTTTGTCAAACTGAAAATTCTTTTTTAGTGAATTCTTAAAAAAAAAAAATACAATCTTCAGAAATTAAAAAAATTATTAATAGATTATGTTATATAATATATTAAATTAATTAATTATTTTCTTAATCTTATTCTTATATGAGAATTTGATAGATATTTCACAACCCATAACTGACTAATTTTAAGCATGACCCATGCAATGAGCAAATATAATTGAATAACTGAAAAATAAGAAAATAAAAGTTATTATCACTACATTAATTTATCTAAAGTTGTTAAATGTATTCTTTACAATAAATCAAAATATTATCAGATAATTTTCAAAAATAAATATTTCAAATATAAAAACTAAAAACAATTTAAAAAATAAAATAAAATAAATATTTTTATTGTTCACAATATTAATTACTTTATTAAGTTCTTATTAATATTATGTTTATGACTTTTAATAACATTTGAAAAAATATATTTTCAAATTATAATATTTATTTATCTATTAACAAGTTGGCATTTAATAACTATACCAAACGCATCGAAGTAAGGACAAAAAAATAAATAAAAACTTCAGATGTGTTTTTAAACAAAGCACATTATCATTTTATGGGTCCATTTTGGACTCCAAGGGTAAATTTTATTAAAAATTAAAAGAAAACTGTTATGATTAAATATTTTTGTATTTACATTAATTATTTTTCACATAATTTTTTTATTGTTTTTTCAACAAAGTCGACTTGTGATGATTGACAAATTCGATCATGTCATAATAAATACAGAAATTATATTTTTATAATAAATATTTAATGTCATAAACTTTTAATTTGATGAGTTTTATTGGATGTTACTTATTTTATTTACATTTAAATGTCATATGACACGTCATCGATCGGCGGTTGGGTAGCCGAGGAAGTTGGTCATTCCTCTACGACTTGATTAAGAGGATTTATTTAATTATTTTAAGTTTTCTAATAACGTTTATATAAGCTTTAAAAATCATTTATGATTTCTATATTTTTTTTTCCTTAAAATAAAACAATATATCATATCTTTTGCATTCCCTACTTGATTCGATGTATAATTTCTTCATTTAGGTGGACGGAAATTATAACAGAGTTTATATTATTTAACAATTATCTATATCAATTTAAATAAAAGATTTAATAATAGCCTCAGAACTTTTATAATGATTATTTACAATAATTATTAGATGATCCTTTATGAATCATATGAAATCTTTTTTCTTATGTATTTATTTCATCTTTGATTAACTATTTATCTCGTTGTCAGTCCTTTTTCTCACTCTTAGAGTGAGTCGACTCCTTTTGCCTCTTGTTGAAACTTTTTTTTTACTTTGATAACCAATTAACTATTCTTTCTCTTATCATCGATCTTCTTTCTCTGTTATACCCAGTAAAAAAAAAAAAAAAAAAATTATATTAATCTTTAATAAATTAATTTTTGGCTTGGATGATTTCAGATCGACAGTAGGATGAGCCAGGAGCTCAATTAGAAGCTATTGGAATTTCTGAAATTTCTGGGGATTTTTCGGAGCACCGAAGTAATTTTTAAGTAATTTTCCCTGTTTATTTGGATTTATTGGATTTTTGGAAATTCGAAAATCAATTATGATCGGTTATTTTAAAACCGGAAATTTATTTTTATCGCGCGTGAACCGGACCGGAACGGTTCAGCGGAGGCGGAGGCGGTTCGCCGAGTTAGTTTGCGCATGCGTTCTGATAAGCGGATCGGACGGTCGTGATCGACGGTTGGGATTGAACCGGCTGATCGGGTGCTTACCGTGTCGATAGCGTGTCGACAGCGCGTATCGGGTGCTTACCGTGTCGAAAGCGTGTCAACGGTGCGTAGTGGATTTTCACCGTGTCGGCCAGAAATATAAAACCCTCGCGAAACGATTAGGGTTCGTTCGACCGACCGATAGAGAGATTTTTCCGACGTACGGCGCGTGATTCCGGCGGCCTGGCAAAGGGCTTTTTGTGCCTGGAGATTCACGGGAACGCGGAGAGTCGATTGATACTGGATTCGTTCGGTGAGGAGCTGCGGCGAGCTGCGGATGAAGTTCACCGTCGCCGGCGTCGTTGAGGTAGGAAATTCAGATTTAAATTAGTTATTTAATAGAAATTAAAAGCATGGAATATATTGCAAATTGCTACCTGAGCATGCAAGTTGTGGTTTTTGGAATTGATTTATGCAAATTATCGATTTTAGCATTTTAGGTTTTTTCGGATAAATTATACCCGTCGAATTCGGAATTTTTCCAAGCATATGTTGATTTGATTATGTGCCTAAATCATGTTAAGGTGTTTTCAAATGCTTAAATATGTTTAATTTCATAGATTGTCAAAATGGGGATCGGATGAAACTTCGGCGGAAAATTTTGATTGAACCTTAGAATTAGTGACATTATTGAAACATTAGGATAGTATGAACATCGGATTTTGCTTCTCCTTGATCTCGGTCACCGGAAATCGACGGGGAAAACGAAATTTTCCGGAGGACTCGTCGGCTAGGGTTTCGCGGGCGCCGGGCGGAGGAAGGAGACGGATTAAGTAAATTCGGTTTAATTATTTGAGTAATTATAATTATATAATTTTTATTAATAATTATATGCGGCGCGGAAGAAAAGAAATGCGGATTTTTAAATTCGGAAGATTAATCCGAATTTTTCGGAAATGGAAATGTGGGAATTTTAATTCGGAAATTAATCCGAATTTCGGAAAAAAAAAAATATGCGGAATTTTAATTCGGAATTTTATTCTGAATTTTTGAAAAAATGGAAAAAGGGGCGGAAATTGATTTTGGAAATTAGGAAAATTCGGTAATTGAATTTCCGGGAATTATTAAATTATGAAAAAGTCAGAAAAAAAAATTGGAATAAAAATTTCCTGAAGTAGGGAAAAATGTTATCAGTGACGACAGTACAGTTGAAAACAGTCATACAGAGGAATGGTACATAGATGCTACCAGAACAGTCAGTAATTGGTATAGTTGTATTGCTTGGATGGCAAAGGGCATGGATTGAGTCAGTTTACTCAGTGTTGGCATATTTTATGGATTGGCATACTGGACCGGACTACTATAGACCCTATATGATGTTTTAGGGTAGTTGTGGTAGGTAACTGTGCGGTTCAGACTTAGCTTCCACAGTATACATGTGGACTGGTATGCGCCTTGTCGTACTTGGACATATGTTGCCGGATCTTGGAGTTAGAGATTGGCAATGACTGTAGGGGCGTGAGCTTCTATGGAAGTTGTTGGTAGAGGACTCTTTGGGACGGTGGCTGAGTCGATCTCTCCTGGTCCAGGTGTGTAGGCCTGCGCGCCTGAGGGTGGCAGGGGTGTCTCGCAGTGGCTAGCCAAGTGTGTAGGCCTGCGTGCCTTAGGGTGGCAGGGGTGTCTCACGTTGGCTAGAGATTTTGTGACTGGATCTGTCTATAGTCTCCAGGAGATTGATTGACGAGAGACGCTGCGGTGTCGGGTGCTTAAGCACCATGCGTGTTTCGAGATGGGCGTTCCCACTGGCACGCTACCTGGAAGCCCAGAGGAGAGCTACTCTGGTGTGACTGGGGGTGACTGTGGTTGGTCGGAGTCTGGGACTGAGAGTGCCTATCCACCATACATTGTTATGCTGTATTCCTATATTTTTGCTATTATCCTTCTCTTGCATGTGAGTTTTACTAGCTGTCTTTCCTACTGGGCGTAGCTCATTCCTGTGTTACATATTTCAGTGGCTCGGCAGACTTGACGCTACTTGATTAGGTGGGATCGTGGTCAGCAGGCTTGTGGAGGATATCTGATTTGTGATTGTCTGAGATATTCTGGTTAATTGATTGTTGTTGTTGGATGTATTTAATGAGATTGTTATTCTCATATGTCATGTAATATGTGAGGGTAATTCTGACTTATGTTTCTGGTTGGATAATGTTACACTTGTTGGACTTGGATCTTATTCTTGTGATGTAGTTTCATTCACTGTTTTATTTTATTGTCTTGGAGTATGGTGTGTGGAGTGCCATATTTTATTGTGGATGTTATATATCTTTTTGTTTGATGGTGAGGTCATTACATGACTATGGAACTTAACCGTGGGGGTTCAGACTTCTATTAGATCGGTTCTCCTACCGGTATGGGTTAGGAGTATTGGGTCTAGTAGGAGTAACATTGCGCGAGTCCATCTGTTAATTCAGGAGTCATGAACCTGATTTGATGGTGTACCCGGGAGATGGGATCCACATTGTTAAGGGAAGTAGGTGTGTAATGATGTGTTATATCCTATGTTTTTCGTAGGCTACTCAGGTTGGTATGGGACGATCTGTGTTATACCCGGTAAAATATTATAGGTTTAATCTTCAATAATTAAATTATGGCTTGGATGATTTCAAATCGACAGTAGGATGAGCCAGGAGCTCAATTGGAGGCTATTGGAATTTCTGAAATTTTCTGGGGATTTTTCGGAGCACCGAGGAATTTTTAAGTAATTTTCCCTGTTTAATTGGATTTTTGGAAATTCGAAAATCTATTTAAATCGGTCCATTAGACCGGAATTTGGTTTTTTTACCGCTCGTGAACCGGACCGGAGCGGTTCAGCGAAGGCGGGGGCGGTTCGCCGAGTGCGTTTGCGCGTGCGGTTGGATAAGCCGCGGATAAGCGGATCGGACGGACGAGATCAGCGGTGGAGATTAACCGGCTGATCGGGTTTAAGCGGCGTTATTAGAAGGTCAACCGGCACTTAATGGGTTCTTAACGGGTTATTACCGGTTTAAGCTGGGTATTTAACCCGATTAATTTCGGCTGTTAGGGTTTTCGAGCGGGGGCCGGAGACGAGGTGTTCGCGGCGAACGGCGATATTTTTCCGGCAGCCTTTCAAGGGGCTTTTTGTACCTGGAGGTTCGCGGGACCGAGGAGAATCGATTGGTACCGGTTTCGTTCGGCGAGGAGCAGCGGTGGGTCGCGTGTGAGCTTCACCGTCGCCGGAGAAGAAGGTAGGAAATTCAGTTTAAATTTCGTTAATTAGCGAATTAAAAATATGGATTACTTTGCAATTAACTACCAGAACATGTGAATTGTGTTTTTTTGAAAGTGATTAATGCAAATTATTGATTTTAGCATTTTAGGGTTTTCGGAAAATTTATACCCGTCAAATTGGAAATTTTACCGAGCAATTGATGATTCTATTATGGGCTTTAATCATGTTAAGATTGTATCAAATGCTAAAAATTGTTTAATTTCATAGATTGTTTGTTTAATTTCATAAATTGTTAAATGAGGATCGGATGAAAATTTCGGAAGGAAATTTTGATTTAATTTTAGGAATTAGTGACATCATTGGAATGTTAGGATAGTACGAACATGTTCTCCTTGATCTCGGTCGCCGGAAATCGACGGGGAAAACGGAATTTCCCGGAGGAATCGTCGGCTAGGGTTTCGCAGGCGCCGGGCGGAGGAAGGAGATGGATTAGATTAATTTTAGCTTAGTTAATTAAATAATTGTAATTAATTAATAATTAATAATAATTAAATACTAAACGTCGGCTGGAAAATTTGATTTAAAGGTTCGACCGGTGGGTTCGCGGTTCAGCGCGGGTTTTCCGAACCGGCAGCGAAACCCGGTTCAGCGGAACGCGGGCGCGGACGAACGGCGGAGGAAAAAAAAAACTTAATTCGGAAATTAATCCGAATTTTTCGGAAAATATGTGAAATTTAAATTTTCGGAAATTTATTTCAAATTTTCGAAAAATGGATAAAGGGCAGAAATTGAAGTTGAAATTTAAAATTTCCTGAAACGAGAAAAAGGTGATTTAGGGAAATCACATAGACAAGTTGAAAGTTACTGTTGGAAATTATCCATAAATTCAGTGCAGCTGGATCAGTTGGAAGGAAGTGTGACACTTGGGTAAGTATTACCAGAATAGTCAGAATTTCGATACAGTTTGTATTACTTGGATGGCATTGACATGGATTGAGTCAGTTTACTCGGTGTTGGTATATTTCATGGATTGGCATACTGGACCGGACTACTATAGACCCTATATGATGTTTTAGGGTAGTTGTGGTAGGTAACTGTGCGGTTCAGACTTAACTTTCACAGTATACATGTGGACTGGTATGCGCCTTGTTGTATCTGGATACATGTTGCCGAATCTTGGAGTTAAAGCTTGGCAATGACTGTAGGGGCGTGGCTTCTATGGAAATTATTGGGAGAGGACTTCTTGGGACGGTGGCTGAGTCGACCTCTTCTGGTCCACGAGTGTAGGCCTGCGTGCCTGAGAGTGGCAGCGGCAGGGGTGACTCGCCGTGGCTAGCCAGGGTGTCTCACGTTGGCTAGAGATCTATGTGACGGGTTTGTCTATAGTCTCCAGAAGATTGATTGACGAGAGACGCTGCGGTGTCGGGTGCTAGGCGCCATGCGTGCGCAGAGATGGGCGTGTCCCGCTGGCATGCTACCTGGGAGCACAGAGGAGAGCTACTCTGTTGTGACTGGGGGTGACTGTGATTGGTCGGAGTCTGGAACTGAGAGTGCCTATCCACCATACATTGTTATGCTGTATTCCTATATTTTTGCTATTATCCTTCTCTTGCATGTGAGTTTTACTAGCTGTCTTTCCTACTGGGCGTAGCTCATTCCTGTGTTACATATTTCAGTGGCTCGGCAGACTTGACGCTACCTGATTAGGTGGGATCGTGGTCAGCAGGCTTGTGGAGGATATCTGATTTGTGATTGTCTGAGATATTCTGGTTAGTTGATTGTTGTTGTTGGATGTATTTAATGAGATTATTATTCTCATATGTCATGTAATATGTGAGGGTAATTCTGACTTATATTTCTGTTGGATGATATTGTATTTGTTGGACTTGGATATTATTCTTGTGATGTAGTTTCATTCACTGTTTTATTTTATTGTCTTGGAGTATGGTGTGTGGAGTGCCATATTTTATTGTGGATGTTATATATTTTTTTGTTTGATGGTGAGGTCATTACATGACTATGGAACTTAACATTGGGGGTTCAGACTTCTATTAGACCGGTTCTCCTATCGGTATGGGTTAGGAGTATTGGGTCTAGTAGGAGTAACATTGCGCGAGTCCATCTGTTAATTCAGGAGTCATAAACCTGATTTGACGGTGTACCCGGGAGATGGGATCCACATTGTTAAGGAAAGTAGGTGTGTAATGATGTGTTATATCCTATGTTTTTCGTAGGCTACTCAGGTTGGTATGGGACGATCTGAGCTGTCTATATGCAAAAAAAAAAAAAAAAAAAAAAAAAAAAAAATTTATGCCAAAATCAGCCTAGAAAATATGGGGTGTAACAATCTGAGCTATCTATATGCAAAAAAAAAAAAATTTATGCCAAAATCAGCCTAGAAAATATGGGGTGTAACATTCTCTCTCAACAAAATCAATACTTTATTCTTGTATCGATATGTTGACTCTCTCTTCCTCTAATTTTAGCTATCTTTGTTTTCCTCTCATTATCTATATCACAATTACAATCTATCTTCTTAATATTTTAAAATCTCGAGAGTATAAGAATTATCTAATTATTTATTATTGATTATCTAGTAATTAAATTATGAAAATTATAATATTTAGGTGATAGAATGGAGCTTAAAAGAGATAACAGATTTATGATCATTATTGAAGTCAAAACAATTATCAAATGATTATTTATAAACTTTTTGATAGATTATTAGAAATTTTTAAAAATCTTATATATTTAAAATTTAAAAATGGGAGTTACATATATTAATGAGAGAGGTAAATGTTAAATATAAAATTTTAAAATATTAGAAACTTTATATAATTATACTTTCCATCTTTCCCACAATATATGCTCACCCTTGGTCGTTAAAAATATAAAGTAAAATAACATAAGTTTCAAAATAATTATTTATATAAAATTACATTACCACAACATCCTCCTTTTCTTGAATTGTTGAGTTATATGGTTGATAACAAGTTTATTATTATTTCTTAAAGTTAATGCCATTGTTTTGTTTTTTTTTTCTTTAAATTAAAAATATAATCTATGGGTTTCTTTAGCATTTTAATTTAATATTTTTATACTATTTTCATAGTTTTTTATCAAAGTTTTTAAAGTTAGTTAATAAAATAATTTTTAAAATTAAACATTGAAAATGAAAAAATGAGATAAAATCAAACTCTCACATAACATAATATATTTTTGTAATAATAATAAGTTTGTCTAAAGATTTTTATTAATAAAATATCATAAAAGTGTCTCATGTATGAGAATTTTACGTTAACTCATAAACACAAATCTGTTAGTATCACATCATTCTTATTCAAACTTGGAATCACACCAAAGTTGAATCTTATTTTAGTTTATCAACTTTGTAAAACATACGAGTCGACTATAATACACTAGTTTTTCTTATAATTATCTTTTCTATTTTTATTATATATTCATCGAAGCATATTTTGTAAAGATATAAGTTATTATCAAAATCGAGTATGGTGCTTACTTTGTTCGTTACTATCATTTGCTCGTCTTCACCTAGTCGTTTTCTACTCTCGATCATTGCTCCCTGCTTGCCCAACATCACTTAATCATCTGTCATTACAAAGATGCTTGATGATCCCCAACCGCACACCATCGCATCTCCCCCCTCCCCCAACCCTCTGTCAACGATCTGACCACTAGCCATCATAGATCGTCATCATTTGCCTCATCTACTACTGATGCCAAACCCCGCTTATCTATTAACTCTTAATTCCTGTTTAATCATTCGGTAGTTTATTTCACGTATTATTTGATATGTATATAAAATATATTTTATAATTTTAAGGGATATTATAGAAATTTTATTTATATATTTTAAATGATATGTGGATAATTATATTTAAGATAATGTATTATTTTATGTTTTTATATTTTTATCTTTGATAAACATAGTTAGATTTAAAAATTTCAATTAACACTTCGTGAACTAATAATAGAATTATGGATTTTATTATATAAAAAATATTGATAAATATGATATCTTTTAAAGATGAAATTTTTGATTTTGTGTATACTTTATGGATTTGATTATGTTGTAATTATCATTATTAATTAATCATAATTATAAATATTATGTATATCTTGTAATTATTATTATTGATTGTTGACTTGTATAAGAGAATTATGAATAGTTTAAAAAAAATTTTGTTTGCTTGTTTTTTGAAGTATAGTTGTTTCTTACACAATACAATACTTGCAAAATTAGATGATTTTAAAAAAAAAAATCAAAGTATACTTTCTTATTTTTCTCATACAGTTAAGTTGTTAGTGTTCTTTAATTATATTTAAACGTTAATTATTCTAATCTTAAAGTCATTATGACTAATTTTTGAATGAAGTTATAGTAATATATGAGAAGAGACTCTCGTATTATAATATTATTATTGATGAATAAAACTTTTTTTATTTGTGTACTTTTATATTTATAAAAAATATTCATTAAGAGAGTTGGCAACCACATAAATTTTCTCTTTCTCTAATAACCTCAAGTCTCCACTTATCTTTTTACTCTTTTCATTAATCCATCAAACCATCACCTTCCTCAACCAAGGCTCCAAATCTTATCATATAATTTTATTACTTCTTTAGCTAATATTTTTCACTAACCCAAACCTCCATCTCATCATCTTTTTTTTTTTTTCATATTTGGTGCTTTACAAGCTAACTCCAAATAAAATTATGTCATAATTGCTAAAAAGGATGCATTATTTCTGTAATTTTTATTTTATAGTTAGTAATCTAAAGTTGAAGTTGTTTTTTCTTCTATTAAAATATTTCACATAGAATTTATTTTAAATTATCTATTTTTTGTGTGAAATTTGATATGAAAAAACTACTCAGTAAGACTTTATAATTAATGCTTAATGTGTTGTTACTCACTTTACTTAATAATTCATGCTATAACTTTGTACGCTAATATTTGAATTATTATAAAATATCATACATGTCATCGAACTCTAATTTGTATATAGTATATTTTAATATTTTTAATAATCTATTGAACATATTTAGTGTTGTAGGTTCTAAATTAGATTATAGTAAAAGTCTAGTTTGGTTTGCATTAATATTTATGATCTCAATTATTTAAATTAAGTTAACAATCAAATGTGATGTGAAAATAGTGTGTGAGTTGAATAAGAGTGAGATTTAGATAATATGTAAATCTATTAGAAACACAATTTATATATTTTAAAAATAAAAAAAAATCACAAAAAACTATTTAAAAGAAATCTTATTTGATGGAAACATCGTTTTAAGATACTTTTTTTTGAATTTTTGATAATTTTAATTTTTTTAATTTTTGAGTTAAAAAAATGGGATTTTAATTTTTTCAATTATATGAGTAAAATTAAAGTTTTTATAAACTAAGTTTTGTTTAAGATTTTGCTGCTTTTAAATTAAAAAATTTTAAAAATTTTGATTAAAGCTAATGCACAATGAGGGCATTTGTTACTTCAATTTTTTTCAAAAGGTTTTTCTACCCAATTATGACAATTTTTTATTCTAATTCATAGAATTTTTTGCAAATTATTTTTGTAAATAGTTTATAAATTCTAAACAAGTTTCAAAACGAGAAATTACAAAAAAATTTTTGAAATAATGTTTTTTATGTTAGTAAAATGGATAATTTGATAGAAAAATTTGTTAAAAAAAAAATTTAAATTAAAAAAAATAAAAATATGATTAACATTCAAAAGTTTTACTTTAATGCTTTGTTATTTTATTAAGTTTTCTTAAGGAAACAATAGATATACTAAATGTTATCTATTATATAAAACTTAAGGTCTTTTTTATTAGTATTTTTAGAAATATCTTTTTTAAATCTTAAAAGCTTAGAAACGATTTAAAACAATTTTTATGTAAATTATATTTTTGTACGAACCTTATTAAAATTTATATTTTAATCCTAATAGTTGTTATTGAACAAAACTTCAAATTTTTTCGCTATCATTTAAATGGATCCGAATTACACTTGGCAAAGTTAAAACAAATTGATTTCTTTTAAAAACAACACAAATAGCAAATCGACAGCATCAATCAAATAAATTTATGCGGTTATAAATAAAAAAATACTTATTAATAATGATTTAATAATTTCTTTTTCATGTCAAAGAAAAATAATTTCTAACTTGACAATGGCCCACAAACGGTTTACTCCAAACTTGGGTTTTTTAAATTTTGAAGTATTTATTTATTTTTAAATTAAACAGGTAAAAATAAATTTTATTATATAAATATATCCCATGAATTTGTTTAATATTATTTTATTTCGGAGTTTAAACTCCGAGCGTGTGTTTCCTTTGCAGCCCAAGCCGCTTTATATGCTCTGGTGGGTTTAGTTCAAGTTTAGAGAAGAAAACATCGTAGGTGTTCGGGAGTGTTCGGTTTGCGATGGGTTCCAAGCGTTCCTCTTCTAAAAACCCTAACAAGGACCCATCTCCGCCGCTGCCGCCGCCTACGGAAGCGCCAGCCGACGGGACAAACCCTAAAAAGCGCAGCGTCGCGTCTCCTTCTAAACCCCTCAAGAAAACCAAGCCATTGGTCTCCATGTCGGGCAATCCCGATGTTGCTTGTCCTGTTGCTTCTCCAGAAGGTGAAGACCTCTCTCGGAAAAGCGGTCTCAAGCGCAAGGCCGGCCAGCCTCCTAAAGAGATCTCATCGAGTCCCTCTGCTGCATCTGCCGGCGAAGGTGCCCCACCAGTTCACTCAGCTTCTGCACGTTGGGGAGATGAGCATACCCTGAAGCTCCTCAGAGCCGCTATTTCGTTCAAGCTCAGGAACGGTTTAGTGCCTAAACTTTGCCATATGTCGCATTTTTTAAAAGAAATCGAGGATTGGGTTCCAGGACCACTTTCCGAGAAGAATGTTGTCAATAAGTTGCGTAATCTGAAAGTTAAGTTTCAGAAAAGCCCTAAACCTGGACCTGAGAGCTTGGAATTCAGTCGGAGCTTCTATGAACTTGCCTCTAAGCTTTGGGATTCTGACAAGTTGAAGGGCAAAGGCAGTGATGGTGGTGCTGCGATGGATAGAAATCGGGCAGAGAGTAACGGTGATGGGATGACTAATAAAGATAAGAGTTCAAATAAATCAAAGAAGAAAGCAGTCTCGAGCGATCTGGATGAGGAGGATGGTGAGGATGAAGATGGGGTGGGGAATGATGAGGATGAGGATAATGGCAGAGAAAATAAGATGAAAAAGCAGCATGTTGATGGAGGAAATGGCTTGTTGAATGGGAATGTGTCTGGTTGTCAGTATAAATTTCTTAGGAGTGCTTTGGAAGAATTCTGGTTAGATAAAAAACTTGATTTGGATATTCTAAACACGGCCTTCAAGAAGGTGAATCCGGTGCAAGCCAAGCAACTGGATGAACAGTTCAAGGAACTTTTGGAGGAGCAGTTAAAGTTGAAGATGGAGAAAGCTAAATTATCTACTGAAGTGATTCAAGCAGTGCTTGGCTGCTGATTTGGATAGCAGTATGGTATATCATTTACTGAGTGGTTTCAAATTTTTGTTAATTATGTTGGAGACCAATGAAATTTCTTATGAGTTAGATATTGTTCTTGTGTTTTGCCTAGTAGGTCTGTCTCTTATATATACAAGCATATGTTCACCTGTGTGGTTATTGTGCATTTGTGTATTGATTTTCTTGTGTGCACTGTCGTTGAATGTTATATGCATTTGATTTTAATTCTAACCATAATTGTAGCTTTGATCGTCTTTTGTACTTTCTTGTGAGCCAAAATCAAACTTTTAAGGGCTTATCATGGCATATTTTTTTGTTGGTATAGTTACATGTTAATTGATGCTTTATTTATACATTGAAATTTCTTCTCTTTGTTGTAAGATTGGTAATGCTTGGAATGTTACTATTGTGATGCAATTTGTTACTAACAGGTATGAACTTTTTGGTACATAACATCTTTACCAAGTCATACCGTCAATATTTTCTTTTTCGTTTTTGTTGTTACTTGATACAATATTATCTATCTAAAATTATTAATTTGCATTTTGAATATTTGCATTTTACTTGCTTTTGTTGAAGTAATATTAGAAATTTATTAGAAGCTTAATTGCAATGTGCCTCATAAGCTGTAAAGAATATATTACCATTACAGATTGGGGATAAAATGATATGAAGAAGAAATCTCCCTTGGAAGAATTACAAGGAGAAAAAAAAGAAGAGTATCAACTAGATTCCAAACAAATAAAGTGAACTTTATTTCTCTTGTAGTTCTTTTGTCTATAGTCCATAATATTGGACTTAGGTTGGGATCCGATCCTCAAAATTGGAACTTGGGGGGATCTATTGATAGGTCCCCAAGTTGGTGGATCCCGATGAGATGACATCATTCCCAATCAGGGAAGTATAGCTGGCATTCATTTTTTAATTGTTTAACTTTCTGAAGTGGGTGCATTATACAAGTTGATGTGGCAAAGTTGCTATAATGTAACAAACGGGATTGATGCTACTTGTCCTTCAATAAATCAAGCTTAAGAAATGTTACTTGAGGTGAGAGGCATTGGACTATCAAGTATCTCTTTGAAGAAAGCAGGACGTTTAACCTTTTTTGAATTCCATGTGGCATTGAAGAAGGTGGGAAGGCTAGCTGTTTGAACTTTGTAGTGTTGGCAAATCCTTGATTGGCACATAGTATTTGATGGTTTATGGATGCAAGAAGTGCTTAATTGTGGGATTGGCCCATGGGACCAATGTGGCATCTTAGAGAACTCTTTTGGAGGGTGAAAATTGAATGTTTTAAACCCCTTGATTGAATTTCGTGTTGCTTAAACCAAGTCAATTAACAAGACTTGAGATGTGTTTTTGCTTCTTTGTTTGGTATTTGAACTCTTCATTACCACCGATTAATATTTTAAATGAAGAGTTGTTATTTTTACATGTCTTAAAATAAAATGAAATTTTAAATTGAAGAGTATGGTGCTTATTATATTAGTATTTACATCTTTTTGTGAGGAGGTCATTACTTTTCAAAGAAGCCTCTTTCAACTTTGATTATTTACCTTTTTATATTATTAGTCAATTTTGGAAGATGAATTATTGGAAGTCTAATTTGGATGTTTTTGGCAATGCTATTTCTATCATGATGGAAAGAGCTAGAGAAAGGTGAGATGAAGTCGTCTTAGCAGAAGCATGGAGAAAGAAATGAAGGTTCAAAGAAACAAAATCCTTTGGTGGTAATGTAGATGACCAACCCTTTGAACCCTTAGTTGAATCTATTTCTTTTCTAGGTGCTAAAACAGAATGCGACATTTAGAACGAGCAACTGTCACCCAAGGATATACTAACTTGGCAAGTTTGAGCTAGTGAATTGATTTGTTGATTGACCTTTTACAAACTTAATGTTGAATCATATCCTCATAAAGTTGTCTCCAAAATTATTGAAAATTAAGGAAGAAATACAATTAACAATTTGGATCCTTGAAGAGAATCGAGTTAGTTAACGCCAAGGCTGAGATGAGTCAAATCGAAGAGGAATGATTGGATTATGTACGAGGATTCTTGATCCACATGCCTTTTTTTCTATATGCCAAGGTTAAATTCATTTGTAATCATTTGCATAGCTGAATGAACTAACTTATGGTGATAACTATATTCCAAATTTTATTATTCCTCTTGTCAAAGGATTTGAGTCTAAACATTTTGACATTATTCCCAATTCTAAATTGAAAGATTTGATGGAATAGAGTTTGTTTGAAAGAAAGCAATCTTTGGAGATTTGAAAATTGTTAGTTTTGGATGGCTGGTGTTAAAAAGCTGTTGAATAATGGCATTGGTGGGATGGAGTTGATTCTAAAGGATTAACAAGGAGAGAATAAAGCACTTAGTATTGTAAAGAATTTCTTTTAGAACATAGTCATTAGTTTTTGAGAAAGGATCTTTGAGCTTGAGGGTGCGAACAAAATTTTAAAAAATTTGGCTGACTTGGTTTCATGTTTCTTTGTTTATGAGGAGAAACATGGCAACTTTTCATGTGATTCTAAAACGATTCATGATAACATGCAAACCATCAATTTCAATTTGTTTTTGGCATTCTTTTGGCTATCAGAGATAAGTGGAGGTTGTGGTTTTTGAGTTTCTTCTAATATAAAATGATCTTGCAGAAGGATCTAAACACAGCTTCTTTGAAGAGGTTTTTAGGAGATGCCAACATGAGGAATGTGCCTTATTGGTGGAGGATGTTAAATTTGAAAGTTTTGCCCACCATCAAGTCAAAGGTTTGAATGTTGGGGGTTGTTTAAGTAATTTCATACTGTGTTAAGGTTCATTGCAAAATGTTAGGAGTTTTTTATTGTTTTATGGAAAACATTGTGATATTATTGATTTTTAGCACAAAGTAACTAGAAGATGCTTGTATTCTTTTTTTGTCGTGCCAAATTAAACACATCAAATTGAATATAAGGTATTTAATTTTAAAAAATGTGGAGTGACAATGTTTTGTTCGATCAATAGGATCATGAGTGGTGGATTTTTGTGTTGATTAAATTCCCGAGGTTTATTTTTTTTATAAGAAAACTTTTTCAACAAAACGTAATCAATTGTCTTCTTCCTCGTGAAAGAACTTTCTCGCGATGTTTTGTAAACAAACTTTTTGAAGAAACTCTCTACACCCTTGAGATCAGTAATGAGGGTCTTGAGGCATTCTTTATGGAGATGGTTGGAAAAGAGAAAGACGCGCTTGAAGAAACTTCTTTATGATGGAGATAGTTGGAAAAGCGAAAGGTGTGCTTGAAAAAACTGGCTATTATTAGCTTATGGAAAATCAAGAAAGAAAATGAAATTTTTTTTGAAGGAGGCCTTCGAGAAAATTTGGTGGAAGAGTAGTAGCTACCTAAATACTTAGAAAGTCCTTTTTGTTTTTAATTCCCCTTCTCACTTTGACATAATTTTTTTGAGTAGTTCACATTGTAAGGATCTACTTTATTCTAATCAGTGGAGGACATTTGGTTTTCGAATTAGCTTTGAAACCAAAATAATTGTCAATTGATGTAAATACTTGAATGTCACTATTGAAAATCCTTGTAGAGGTATGATTCTTATCCTTGTAATTGTAAATAACCAAAATTTTGATTTTGGAGGAGCTTTCAAACAATGTTGATGATGGACAATAGCACTTGAACTCATGTAGGTATTGATAATATTTGTGTAGAGGTTATTTCATGACTCCCATTATTTCAGGGGCATGTTGGTTGAGATTAAAGAAATGATTGTCAGTAAAGTCATAAGAGTTCTTAAAGGGGTTGAATCTTTGATTGATTTCATGAAAGAGATATAGAAGGGTAAAATTATTTGGCTATTGTGCCTTCAATGGTTCTTGAAAATGGAGTTATTCTCTTTCTGATGGCCTTGAGAATTCCAATTTATATGGTACTGATCGTGAGAGAAACTCTATTATGCTATCTATATTATCTCAATTGCATGTTGATAATCTAAATGCTGCTTCATTGTTTAATTTTTACTTGGTTGTTAAAGTTGTTAGTCAATGTGGAAGTATAAGAATATTAAATTTAGAGTTTTTATGAGCAAATTTTAGTTGTTTACTAGTTATATTTTGTTTTGGGATTCCATTTTCAAACTACAATAAATATATTCTGATTGTGCGCCATGGTGAAGATGAAAGATGAGAAATTAGAGTACGCTATCATGAGATCAAATAACTAGGAAGAATTGTGCAACCCAAGTGAAAATGTTCATTGAATAAGGCTTTGAGAAAATGATTGAGAATCATTTAATGATTTTGATAAAGAATTAACAAGTTAGAAACCCATGTATCTATTATGAAAGATGAAAGGAAAGAATGGATTATAATAAATCAAAAAAATAAAAAGAATAAAGTGCCTTCCATGGCTTTCACAAGAAAAGGGTTAAGAAGGCAAAATTAATTATTTATGATAATCTAGTTGAATTTACAAAATGTCACATTATGATTTTTTTCTTAATTTTTCTTGGGGAAAGATGCCCAATTTAAAAAAGAAAATTATAAAGCCTACAAAGAGAAATATGAAACTCGTGAGAATAAATTGAAGAGGAAAGAAGTTGCCATTTAAATGGTATAATGAAAGATTTGCTTGAGATATCTTATGTCGGCTTCATTAGCTTGTCTTGGTTGTGTTCAAGAACACTTATTTTTATGAACCATTATAGATTATGTGTTGGTTTGAAGAGTTTTATGTTGACAAGATACTTGGTAGATGAGATGAAGATATCTGATGAATACCTTAATATATCAAGTTAATAGAAGGCTTTTTGTTTGGATGATGAAGCTATGGTAGAAGACCTTAGATTGGACTTAATAAAAGAGGCTCGTAAAATTTTTTGAAGTGATTATGTCTTGTGACCGAATGGTTTCTTAGTCTTCTTTGTATCGCTTTGTGTATAACAATTTTCTTATGGTTGTATTTGTTTGAATGTTTAGCTAGCTAGTTCGATCCTTGATCATGAGATGTTTTTCACTTAGTAGAAAAAGCTATTTTTTAGATGGATTATCTTTGATAGAATAATGCTTGAGAATTAAATTTAATCAAGTGATTGAGTTTTGTACTTGCTCTTAAGGGATAGTTAAATTTGAATCAAGGATGTAAGTTCAATTAGTTCGCTCTATTTCATAGATCCAATCAAAGGATTTGGTCAAGGATTCCTTGACGTTTTCACATGATGGAATAAAAAGTACAATTACTCTCATGGTCATGGATCAATGATGTAGGCTAAAGTATCTTAAGCTAAGGAATGAACTTCAAAAATTTGAGAAAGAAGGGACCAAACCTTGAAAGTTTAAATCAATGTAGGCACTTTTTAGGCATTCAATGTAAGCAAGTTGATTCATAAGTCATCATATTTGCATCCTTGAGCATTATTCGACATACTTTTGGGTAATGTCTTATAAGTTTGTAATGGCTTTTGTCAAGATTAATTATTTCACCCTTTTATGTGGATTATTGACTTATGAAATATAATTTATTTTTATCAGATTGTTAGAAGCAATCATTTTGCATGCTGCATGGGATTTGACATATGAATATCCTTTTAATTTTTTGATGTCTTGAATTATTTTAACTTGATTAAGGGTTTAAAGCAAGCTTTAGCTTATGACTAGTATAGGATTCGGGTTTTGACCACATATGCTTTAATTAAGTGCGTTAATATCATGAGTTATTACCTATTGACATGATTTTAATATATGTTCATTAAGAGAATTTTTGTATCCAGTGATGAAAATGACTGATCTTTGCTCATTTGAGATTATATTGAGTTTATTGGGATAGACCATGAGGGTAGGTATTGAATCACAAACCTTTGTGTTTTATAGCAAGTGTTGGTTGTTGATGGAGATTGTTGAAGCCTTGGTTTGTGTTGACTTCTAGATTATAAAATCATTCTCTTGTCATGTTAATATTCGTTCTTCAAACACTTTCAGATCATCTCTCCCAAGAATAAATGTGCGAATCATTTGAATAGTTGGTTTCGACTCGAAGGTATCAATGGTGGTTTGGTCAGAACATAATGGGGCATCAAACATAAAGTTTTAACACATTTGAAGAAGACTTTTTTGAAGTTTCTTTATTTGCTTCAGAATTTTAACACCTAAAATAATACTGTAAAGATATTAGAATAAACGATGAGGATATGACTGCTTGATAAAAAAAGTTTTTCTAAAGCTTACCCTTCCACACAACCCAACACACTTAGAACAAACTTAAGGCATTTATTCCACATATATTTCTTTGCCTCTAAAAAATTCTTTGTTGAAGAGTAAAATTGATAAGTTACATTAACTAAATGTATTTAAAATACTCATAATGCAAAACTTGAAGATTATCAAAAATTGATTTTATTGTACTGTACAATGTCCTAATTGTATTGTATATTTAGTTTAATTGTTGTAGTATGTAGGATTTAGTGAAAGTTCTTTGTGTGAAAAATCATTTTTATCACTCATTGTATGGTACATTACACTTAATGTAGAATACGTTCAGTTAAATCTTCTTGTACTAGAAGATACCGAAAGGTATGTTTTGTGTTTAGCTTAAACTTGAGACTTTCATATGATACATTAAGATGCAAAATACAATACGTTTATTCATGGGATGATATTCCTACAGAGAGATGAACCCGAGGATTAATTAAGCACAATATGGATATAACAAATTGTGGCTATCGTAGATTACGATCCTCGTATGTTTAATTTATTTTCTATGTATAACTAGTTTGATCAAATTTTTGGATTATTTAGTATATTTGTTAGAGAGACTTTGGGGGAACTTAGAGTCTTACAAAAGCTTCCTAAAATCTATATAAAATGGTCTAAACATAGTGAAAATGTTATTGATTAATTGCAAATGTTTAAGAGCAACTATACCTTAAGATTATCTCATTTATTGGAAAAAAACAAAGGAAAAGCAAAACTACAATTGTTAGATGAGTTCTTATCATTCTTAGCCTTCCTTTAAGCTTAATTTACTTCAAACTAAGTTGAAAATCTATTCTATGCTATTTCAACTAAATTTTAATGTGCTACTTGATTAAATTATTGGTTTATATTCCTTTGTATTTGAGCTTTTAGTTTATATCTTTTGCCTCGATGTTGGGGCTTTTTATTTGAACTTAATTTTTAGCCACTTTGTAAGGTCTTTTGGTCCTTTGATTATTGGGTCCTTTGACCTGGTGTTGCATTTAGTTTTGAGCCAGTGTTTTGTAGCGTCTTTTATCCTGATGTATATGGTCCTTTGGTTTAATGTTTGTAGGGATTTTTGTTCTAATGTAGGATTTTGTTTTTTAGTTTTTCCAAAGGATATTTTAATGTTTTTTTATTGTGTTGGCTTGGGATTGTCATATATTGAGTTTTGAATTAATCCACTTAAAACCTGATTAGTTATTTACTTTGTTGTACTTTCTTCACAAAGTGTTTGAAAAACTAATCGGAGTTTCTAAAACAAGTTTGTAATGTTAATTAAGAAACTGAAAAAACTTATGTTATTTGTAGTTGTGTTTATTGAGATTGAAATTTTCATGTTTCACTTCCCTATTGTGAGAACATCTTGCATTGTTATTCTAAGAAAGTGAGCCATGAATTTGAACAACTTTTGCATCTTTTGACAAAAAGAGAACATTATCTTTTTGCTTGGTTGGCCAAACATATCGTTGGTGCTTAAGTGTCATGGCTAAGTTATAGCTCGATGCATGATTGCCACAATTGCTTCAATGTATTGATTTAGTGATGTCATGCATCAAAATAGTATGAATTCATTTTAATAAGCATTCAAGGTAAAATTTTTGAAAGGTTGTCCTTCCATTACCAAATGTTTGACTTGGTGCTTGATTTTCTTGCTTTTGTTTTTTTGTGAAGGAAAGGTTTATATCTTGAGAAATGCCTTTAAGACATTTGTGATGTAAGGGAGGGCTCTTGGTATCATCAGATGGATCGTTAGATTTGGTATGAGGACTTGCTTCTTGATTTTGCTCACAACGGTCTAAATAATCTCAACATGATTAAACTTTTTAACGAGAAAAAAATATCGAACTGTGAGCTTTTAATGTTGATTTTTTGGTTCAAAAGTGTCATTTAGTTGAGGGCCCCTAAAATAGTAGCCTAATTGATTTGTAGTCTTGGGGCTAAGTTAAGGGTAGCACTAACAACTTTTTACTCGATTGTTAGGTATAGAGAAGTTTATTTTGATTGTTCCTTTTAGTTTGTCTTGCTCTAGACTAGTTAAGAAAAATCTAGTTTTAATCTTGACATTTTTAGTGCTATAAGCATATCAAATTAGATACTGGATGCCATCGTCCTCTTTGATTAATATAAAGGTTGCAGTTGTGAATTTGATGAAGCAAGATAAATAAATAGAGGTTCTCTTGGGACATGACCATTGGGTGGAGGAAGCTTAGGGAAGTTTTGAATTCTTGAAATGTCTTTCGGCACTCTATTGTCTATTGGATTTTTTACTTGTGTTTAAAAAGCTTAAAAATGGTGTTACTGTGTCCTAAATCTAGAGATGAAACAATTGAATGTGGCTATGTATTTATTCAAGATCTTGATAGGTTCTGGGAGTCTTTGACTTTGTTTGGATTGCTTGAATCCTTATCTTTGATGCCATAAATTGACAAGCTTGCTAAATGAAGCAAAAAATGTACACTTGAGAGAACTTGACTACATCTTGTACTTTTTGTAGAGCTCAAAAGCCTTTTTTTATCCCTCAAGATTTTTTAAAAATGATTTGCTTTTTAGGAGGTTATCCTTTGAAGCTTTTGGGTTTCTGTTCTTTTGAGGACACTTGAATCAATGTGTTGAAGAGTTGCTTTTGCATTATTTAAATTGGAAGACATGACTATATAGCAATAAGTTCCAAAGTTAATGATGAATTGTCTTCAATTCTTGTTTGGTCATTTTGATATGGCAAAATGATAAATATCTAATACGTTAAAATGGTTAAATCTAGTAGATAAACTTTGATTAAATTGAGGAAGAGGATGAAAGTTTTTGTAAGGAATTTGACTGACATCAATATAATTGACCCGTATGTCATTCTGTAGTACTTTTCTTGACAATAACAACAACTTTAGCAAGTCAATCATGATAATAAACAAGAATAATGACATTGAGCCATGGAAAGTATCTTATTTTCTTGAGGTGGCAAGGCTCCCTGTGGCTTGGTAGGCATGTAGGTTTTGGCAATTAGTGCATATTGTGTTGCATGAGATGATAGAGATGATGCAGTACCCATGCTAAGCAGTGGACTAACTTGATGCTAAACTTGAAGCAATTTTGTTTCTTTTTTGCAATGTAAGAATGTGGTATGAACTTTCTAAAGATTTTCAAGATGAACTTGAGCCATTGCTTTCATGTTTTTTATTTGATTCGATTTTTGTTTTGAATTCGTTTTTGATCAATTAATGAACTGGCTGTTGAATTGTATATTATTGATAAGGGAAACGTTTATTTTTGCAATGAAACAAAAATTGGGTTACGATGCGGTCAGCATGGATACTTTCCATGGCTCAATGTGTTGCACCTTTGGGTCGACTCGAATCCGTTACTGCCTTCTATGCTATTAGTTGTGTTCAATTGGGTCGGGTTTAATCGGTCAGAGAAAAAATGCGGGCTGGTTTTCAAGATTGACCGGTCGTCTTGACTTATGTACAGCTCTTAGATTTTCGCTCCTTCAAATGTTAAATTATACTATGTAAAAATTCTCAAAACATTTTTTTATAACTGTACCTAGATATTTATAGTAATAAATTATAGATAAGTTTGGTCATTTGTTGTATTTTACAAAAGTCTTTTTGCTGATATAAATTACGAAAATTAAATAAATTTTGATTTTGTTTAATTTGGTGTTAATGAACTCTTTGATAACGCTAACCGAAGCCTATGGTTGGATATTTTGGGTTGTATAGCCAAGCATTAACGTACAGAGAATGGTATCAACGTACAAGACGACGGCAACATTTATACTATAAATTAAATTTGTTGGGAGACGGCTCATGTTGGAAAAATTTCTAAAAATCTAATTTGAAAATGAAAGGAGGATTAATTATCTATTTTTTTTCAAATAAAAAATGAAAATATTTCAGATGTCGACATTGCATTTTATTATTTAGAAAAATAAATCTATTTTTGTGAACTGAAAATATTTACAAATAATTTAATATATAATTTTTTTTTACTAGTTTTATCAATACAATAAGGATATTTTAAATTGTTTTCTTTCTAAAATATTTAAGGTAACTTGTTCAAGCGAATCTATATCACATATTTCAAGCCGAAGTAATGCGTGACAGTCAATTAATACTTATCAACAAACAGCTGTACTTAGCATTAGTCTAGATAATTTTTTTAGTTAATTTATTGCAATACTTAAATTTTCTTATTCCCTTTTATTTTTTTAATATATCTATATCTCTATTATAATAATTTATAAGATTAAAAAATTACAAAAAATAAAAAAATGTTAAAGGAGGTTATCACCATATCCAAGGTTCACTAACAAAACAAATTTCCCAATTTCTCCTGCTTGGTCTCTCTTCTCTCTCTTTGGAGCAAGATTAAACTCTCATTCTCTTTAGTGAATAATATTTATTTTTAGAAAACAATCTAATACTTGAAGTCATGTTATTTATAATTAAAATTGTATATTATTTTATTTTTATTTTTATTTTTATTTACTCTATTTTTTTAAATTATGGTTTTAAGCCTAATAAAAATTTTACATAAATTTCTACACAAAATAATCAACAACATGAATTGCTTGATGCATTTTTTTCATATTTTATGAGAATTTATTTGCCTTAGAATTAAAATCAGGAGCATGAGAGCTCCACTTTGTACATATTTTGTTTATCTTATTTTTAATTTGTTATTCTTTTGATTTGTATTTGAGTTAACAAATTATATTCTTATATTGATACATTTTTTTTTCTAATGAGTCAATAAAAACTAATTTTTTTTCTAAAAAACAATTAATAAGTAGTAAAATTTTTTCTTATAAGTAATATATTTAAATTTTAGTTAAAGAAAATCATTCAATTATACAAATGACAAATTTTTCTAACAACTACATATATAAATTTGTTTATATATATATATATATATATATATATATATATATATATATATATATATATATATATATATGTGTGTGTGTGTATGTGTGTGTGTGTTTATTTATTTATTTATTTATTTGACAAGACAATTTTTATCTTAAATTAGGATAAAATAAGAATAAACGTCAAGTAAATTATAAATTATTGATATATTGCTATTCATAACTTTATAAACTCAATTACAAATGAGTCAAACAATACTTAAACATCATTAATGTGTGTTACTTTTTTGAGAACAAATATATTAATAGAGCAAATTAGAAAATGAACTTTGATTTAACATATATTAAATCAATATGCATTTTACAATCAAAGATAACTTATTTGTTATTTTTTAACCAAGAAAAAATGCTTTAAAGTTAAAAAAATAAGAAAACATATACTTAAAATTTTGAGTTTTTTATCATTCATGTATATCCAACGAATTTGGCCTTTTTTTATTTATGTAGTTATTATATTTAACTAATACATTAATAACTAATTAATTACATATTACAGCCCTAAATCGAGGAGTGTTTAGGAAATGAAGCTTCTGACGGCGAAGGTGACGGTGACGGTGACGGGGACGACGGCGGAGGAGCGGACCACACAGAAACGGAAAGAAGACTGCAGTTTTTCCAGTAGAGGACGAGTTTATTGGGTGCCTCCTCTTCGACGCGGTAGCCATCGTCGAAGAGGCCGAGCAACAGCTTGGCTTGACACAGGTTGAAGAAGCTCAACACCACTCTTCCAAATCCCACTGCCTCCAACCACTTTCCCCAACCCTCCCATGCCACCGACCCCTCCTCCCGCCGCCGGTACGCCGTCTCAACCGCTTCCGTGATTCTTGGCCCCATTATCAGCCGATCCACCACTCCCCTCGCTCTCCCCTGCATCGGAAACCTTGCTTCCAATGAATCCCATATCGCCGAATACCTCTGTAGCTCCGCCATAAACAAACCCACGAAACCCCTCCCCTCATCCCCTTTACCTCCCCCACCTTCCTCCTCCACAACCGTCACCAAACGGGCACCAAGCGACGGCGCGCTGGCGAGGAAAGACCGTACCGAAACGGCCGAACGGCGGGGGAGATGCGGGGGGTTGATCACACAATTAAGCACCAAAGCTTCCCCTTTGAACAATTTCACCGCTGCGGGCCGGAACTGCTCATCTGAGTCCAACCGGCACTGCCCGAACGAGAATGAAAGCCCCACGGATGCCGCGAAGGCCGCCAATCTCCGACCCGTGTCATGAATCGTCGCTACTGACCGCCGGCCGGCACCGCAGCGCGTTACCGCTGTTATCCTGAGATGCGGGGGCGGCAGGGGTGGAGACTGGCCATCCTTCCGCGTAACCAACGCTTGCATAAGGGACGCCCACTGCGCCCCCTCCGCGATATCGTAGTCGACGATGTGCACCCGCCGCTGGTCGGCGACGGCCTCGACGATCGCCTGGTTTGCCGTTAAGTGCCCGAACTTCACGCAGGGCGACATGCCCTGCAGCAAATGGAATGCTTTTAGCAGCTCGCCGGGATTCGGTGGGGGATCCTCTTGCTGCCTTCCGCCGTCGAGCAGGCCCTGCAATGCGTCGGTGAAATACGCGGCGAGGCGCTCCATGCTGCTTTCACCGCCTCGGGCCAACAACTCTTTGAGCCTAGCCAATATCACATGAGCCAGTTCGGGACACTTCTGAACTCCTGTGAGGGCCTCTGCCGCCGCAATGAGGAGGTGGAGGAGACGAAGACCCATCTCATCGTCGACGGTGCCGACGGTTGCAAGTTCCCCCGTCGGCGTGTTGGGTGTGTTGGTGCTGCTTGCGCTGACGGTCACGGAGCCATCGCAGAATTCCGGTAAACCGTAGCCTCCTCTGTCGGCTCCATCGTTGATCATGGACTCAATCAAACCATGAAAGTCATCAGCAGCGGGGAAATATTCCCAATCGATCCCCGGCGACCAGCTGCTCCAACCCAGTTCGCCGTCGATGGCGAAGCCGCAGCCGAAGTTGTCCATCTCCATCATGCTATCCATGGCAACCTCCATGACTTAAGCCTCTTCTAATCTGAGCTCTACTCTTTAACGTATATATAAGCATTAATTCTGTGTTGGGGGAAAGCTTAGCGACTTTAAACTTAATTATTTTGCTATTAGGCAAGATGAGGTCAGATTACAGGGCTTAATGAATATATATATTTTAAATTTTTTTCTTTTTTCTTTGATAAATATTAATGATTTCGACTTGAATACGATTTATAAAACAAAAGTCATATTTTGTCAACGGTCATAGGCTTTGATCTCCATTTGCGTATTATTTACGAGTTTAAAAAAAATTAAAATTTATTGAAGCTTTTTTTTATTTTTCTTTTTCTATTTTTCATGTTATAAATTTTTTAAAAGGTTAAAAAATATAATAGTTATATTAGCCCACTTGTGATGCCATGTATGCCAGAAATGGCTATCAATGTTTTAATTAAATTATGTATATATTAGGTAATAAAACATAAGTTGTTTATATTTAATATACTAATTTCTTCTACATAAGGAAGCTCAATGCCCGTAAAGGCTCTTTATCTTCTTTTTTGCATCTTCTCGTGACAACACATAAAGCATTTATAGATGCATCATTAATGTGATTTTTTTTTCTACTAAATATATTTTTCATGAAAATTTCTTATGTCCTTCATTTCCAAAATTATTTTGATCTTTTATTTTGTTTAATGTGATTTACTGAAATCTTTTCTTGAAATTTCAAAAATGGATGACAAATATGATTAGCACTCCAACAAATAATAATTAAGGCTTTTCAAACTTTTAATTTAACATTTTAATATTTAATAAAAATATTTTTTTTCTTTGGATAGCATATTTTGTGCCTTCAAAAGAGATACAAAATGAATCTTTTGTGCTTTTTTATGATACACAATTTCTTTTTTTGTTGTTCTTGTTTTTATCATCTTTTATATAAAATATATTTGTAGATTTTTATTTTCCTATTATCAAATAATTTAGACATTATTGATTTTTTTTATTAAATGAGATGTCAATGATAACTTATTATATAAATGATTAGATATGGTTGAATGGATAGTTTCACAACTAAATAATACCATAATAGATAAGTGCTTAAATAAAAGAGTAGCTATCATCATATCCATAGAGGATGGAACATTTTGAGATATAACATGTACTCTAAGTTTATCACACTTAACTGAATTTTGTTCTTTGTTAGATTTTGTTAACAAAATAGTAAGTGTTATGCCTCTTTATCTATTGGCTCATCCTTTACCACTACTTAGAGTAACATTTTAAGACTCATAAGTTACCAAAGATTTGGATTCAGTATCAAGACAAAACCTTGCTATATGTCTCAAATTATCACAAACAAAACATTTCAATTCATTTTCTTGCTTATACTAGTATTTACTTTTATGAAACTTTTTATAATTTGAACATTAAGGAGCCCTTTCATTAGTGGTTGTCTTTGATCTGCCATTGTAAGTGCTCAATTCAAATTGTTTTCAATCAAGTTTATTTTTTTTTCTTTGTTTTTAAAATTTCTTTTAAAGAAAAGTTTGTCTTACTCAAAAATTATTCTTTCTTTCTCTCATCAACTTTTAGAGTTCATATAACCAATTAATCTTGTTGTACTGATTAAGCATTTTCAACTATTTCTACAAAATAAGTGAACTTTAAAGTTACTAGCTACCTTATTTTAGATTTCAAACCTCTTATAACTAGAAAATGTCTTAAAAAGTTTGACAAATTATCAACATGTTATGTTTTGCATTAATCTACTTCTACACTTGATATAGTGGTGATACTCTCATAAAAAATGAATATTATTTTCTAAAACCAAAGTTATTCTTTTTTATTTTTTTTGGATAAAGTATACTATTAAAATTCTTTTTATCTTTTTGAACCATTGTTTTACAGCTAGTAGATTAGATCCTCCCTTAAAATGAAGGGATGATGAAATTGACTAAAAAAATTTGTCCATAACATACTGTCTCTTTTGTTTAGTAGAAAGTGCTATGAACGAAGTGATAAATTGTATAGGATTATTTATATTTTATACCATCTCCTTCTCTTCCGATGACATAAGACTTAACTTTATTCATATCTCCTTTAGCCAACCTTCCTTAAATCAAGATTGTCATTAATACATATATAAACTAAAATATAATAATTTCTTCACTTATTACAAGCATATGACGCACATGTTTTCAAAGATTTTTATTATTTTTTCAACATGTTAACTATTTTGATATCAATTTATCACGCGCTACCTAAATTAACTTACTAATTTTCAACATAAGTGATATATATCACTTGATCAAAGTAATAATAATAAAATTTAGGACATAAGCTATCCTTTTGGTGAGAAATGACACTACTATTATTTCTATTTTTTTCAATAGGTTTCATAGAATCTACAATACCACTAGTTATTAGTTTAACTTATCTCATAAAATCATCCACTACTTTATACATTGCAAAACCATACAAATATATAAATAACCATAGTGTTACTAAAAACTATTCATTCATATTATCACTTATATGTGCTGGTGACATTTTTTGTAGTATAAAAAAAATAATACATAAATATAATGTTTAATAGATAAATTTAAATAATAAATAATATTAAAAAAATTAAAATAAATAAATATTGAATAAAACTAATTAAACAATATCATAATATTAATAACATATTATACTTCTAATGTATACTAATGATTCATTGTAACATAATTAGATAAAACAAAGTGTACTATTGAATATTTTCATTACACAACATCTGTGTATGCAATCATATATATATATATATATATATATATATATATATATATGTCCTTATTATAACTTTTTTATTCTTTTCTTTTTTTTTCTTTTTCAAAATTTTTAAATATATTCATTTTTTTATTTTCAAGACCTTATTTTCTTTTAATATTATTATCTTATATTTTTTATATTTTTATTTTATTTTTCATTTTTTTAATATTGTTTCATATAACATCTCATCATAATATAAATATCTTCTAATAAGCATATAATAACTATTCTATAGACATATCATATTAGCTAAAAATTATATCATATCATATTCACATATTAAAGCCTTGTATAGATTGCTAGTGATGACAAATCTTTACACATCTATCAATTGAAGCTCTCTATTGGCATCATGATGGCAAGAATTCTCAATCTTACAACACCCATCCACAATGGAACGTGATGTTCCACACAACTTCACTCGAATTCTCGATGGTTATAACACATAACTCGACTCTCAAACAAAATAAAGCTGGGTATAAACTTTTATGCATGAAAAAAATACTGTTATGCTCACTATATAGTTGATTAGAGTGATAATAAAGTCAATTAAGTGAAAATAATACTATAATAATTAACAATTTAAATATATATTATAACATATCAAATTTTAGCTATGCATAATATGTTATAAATCATTAAATTAAGTTAGTATAGTTGTAAATATGTGTGTTTTAATATAACAAAGTTAGTTTTCAGAAAGATAGTTTATTGATTAAAATATTAATATTTTGAATTTATTTTAAGAATTATATCGTATTTTTTATAAAATAAAAAATTTATCTGAGCATATCATTAAAAAGTACTCAATAAGAGAAATCTAATTGTTATAAGTTTGTAAATAATGAATAAGTTATGAATTTTTCAAGAAAAAGAAACATAAATATAATTTTAGTAATTCTTTGATGACATTTGCTAATTTTCATCATGAAATTGCCTAATTTGGATAAGCTTCGGAGTGAGAAGTTAAGGATGAACTATGAAAAAGGAAACCATGTGAGGATGAAGGAGAGAGATAAAGAAGAGAAGAGAAAAGAAAAAAAAGAAAAAAAGAGGAGAAAGAAAGCTATCTTAGAAACAAGATAAAGATCAAGGATGAAGAATTTAAGAGGGTGTGCAAATATAATGATAGCTAGAAACCTCATAAAAGGTAAGTGGAATTTGGCAATCTTCTCAAATTCAATAAATTTTATGTTAGAAAAAAAAGGATTTTAACCATTATATCATATAAAAATATGATTTTAAAGATTAAAATAAGTTTAGATTAGATTGGAATTTAAACAATATTGATTTATGGTAGTTTATTTCGAACTAGAAGAGAGGTATATTAGTGATGTAGTAAGAGAGTAAAAAAATAATTTTAAGACTTTTTTGACTAATAGTATGAATGTTATCTATATATTAAAAATATTTGATAATTAAATATTCATGAATGCTTTTGTAAGAAATTAAGAGGATTGAGAGATTAGGCAATAAAACATTATTTCGATTTCAAGAAAAAATATCTAGTGACCTCTGATATAACATAATAATATATTTTTATATTAATGATTTTATTTGAAATTCATAATGTTCTATTATATTATTATGGTTTATGATGTTTTATTCATATGTGATTATTTGGATGATTGGTTTCATATGATTTTTGTCTACATGCTATCATTTTATTTGTTATTATAATTATTAGTTATTACACATCAATATAAAAAATATAAATAAAAAGAAATAGAAATATATCTCAATTATAATATTGGCATATTTTTGTGACTTAGCAGTTGGATAATAAAATAGAATACAAAAAAAAATAGTAATTGATTTCTTGAGACATTATTTATATTTTTTTATATTATTAAAGATATGGTTAGATGAGATCTTAATATATATACCGACATACAAGAAAATCGGTATTAAAAAAAAATTGCTATAATATATTAATATATTTATTATATTGTATTGCCACAACTTATATATATATATATATATATATATATATATATATATATATATATATATATATATATATATATATATATATATATAGAACTTTTATTTATTTACATATCTATCAAGTAAAACATTAATTATACATAAATGAGTGATGCTAAAATTTATGAAATTATGATTTCGTCCTAAGAAGGTAATAAAAATTACATTTCTATCTCAATTATTTAAAAAATTATAATTAATTTTTTAAGCTTAAAAAATTATAAATTTAATGCTATTGATGTCATTTTGAAAAACTTTATCCATTAGTTCGCTCAAATAAGATTTTTTATTAAGTTTAAAATTGTGACACTTTAAAAGATTATATTAATATTTTAATATTTAAAGATATAAAAATCATTATTCAAGAAAATAATATTAGAATATAAAAACATGCCTAATAATAATTATGTTAATTTAATTCTAAAATTTATCACATCTTAGATATTATAAAGATATAAAATATTACAAATCTTTTATACAAACCATAACCCACTTATATATACAAACACTAATTATCAACAAATGTCAAAAAAAAATTAACTTAGATACTATTAAGATTCATGCACTTATTGTTTTGCTTTAGCATCACATCAACTATAATTTACACAATATTATGTTGGTCCTCGACTAATCATCTGATAATATAAAACAATAGCAAGGTATGAGCACATTATTGCATTATGAAGTGCAATTTACAAATTAAATTTTCTACTAATGTATTTAAAATGTCGAACTTAACAAATAATTTTGTTTATCACAAAATGTAATACGACATGCCAACAATTTGGCATTTGACCCATTACAACATATTATGTTAGATGTTTATACTATTATGCACAACAACGATAAACAGATTAAGCAAATAGAAAATGAACAATATAATTTTATTTTTATTTTGATATTTTAACTAAGAGTGAGCACTATGCTGAATCACTCAACAAATTATTTAAATCAATTAATTTTTAACTAAGCAACACTATAATCAAATATGTATTGAGATTTATGAAAAAATAGAACTAACTTAATACCCAAATTTTGAACATAAATTGAATTGAACAAAAAAGAAATTGAACTCCATATTTGAACTTTGGTTATTGAACCAAATCAAAGATTAAGAAATCGAGTTCTTATCTAAATTAAGGCCAAAAAAATACAAAACCAATAATTCATTTTTTTTGTTTATTCAAAATTCTAGATTAAAAAAAATAAAAAAATAAAAAAATAAAAAAGTATGCACTTTATATCAAAAATTTTATCTATCTTTTTCCAATTCAAGTCATGCAACCAAACATCATCAATTTGATTCAATTTTTTTATTTTTATCCCTTCATTATCATCCTTCATATCATCATTGCCATTGTAATCTTCCTTGATTAGAAGACCTCTTAGCCTTGTTATGAAAAACAATTACCATAATAGAATCACATATCTTCACATCTATTGAATATATATAAATCCAACCTAAATTAGTATAAAATTGGGTTAGTTTTAGCTCGAATTGATAAACAATAATTTGAGAATATAAAATATAACTTATAAAATTGGACCTTTGCTTTAGTGACACATGTCTAAGTTTGCGAGAAAGTCAGACCCTGGGTTATTTTGAATGAAATATTTATAGTAAAATCTTTTATTTACTTATTTTTTCTAATCCCTAATCCCTTTGACATATTTAAATTTTATGTTAAAATTAATTTTTTTACACTTTTTTTTAATTTTATTACAACTTTTTCCATCAAAACTTCAATTTTTTCAACGCATTTTTTGCTTTAATTTTTGTTTTCATAATATTTTCCGAATTAAAAATATATAAACAAATAAAGTCATTAAGTTGACAAAATCAAGTTTTGGTATTTATCTTGCAAATCAATCATTGACTTTGTTTTAATTTGAATCATTTCACGTAGGCATGCCGGCAGTTTAAGGGGCAAACTATTTTATAATTCCCCATGACTAAATATTGTTTAGGTGTTAAGCAATACGTCTAAGCCCAAATTTAGTATAGCCACATGTCTTATCCATGATGAGTTGCCTAATTTAGGAGCCTATGTAATGATTATTCTTTTTTTTAGGATGAATGTTGTCAACATGTTTATAAAATTCAATCATATATAAGCAAAAATTTATCTTTTGAGATGTTAATATAATTAAATAATAATATTATTTGTTCTAGAACAAATATTTGTTCATAATATTATAAATAATATTGATATAATTTGATGATATACGTCTTAAATTCTGACTAAATGACAATTGAATAAATACCTAACTTTTTTTCTCATGCATTTGAAAACGAAGAATAGTATATCATATTTAAACACTTAACACTATATATATTTGTGAGGGGAATTGATGTGGTATGATATAGCACTTTGGAACAAGGTTTTATTATAGTTTTTGCATAACAACTGTACAAGTGGTTGGTTGAATATTCTAAAACGATCTATGCTAATTGTTTTGAGTAGCTAATTGATCATGTGGGGCGATCTACCTAGTCTTCTAAGTGTAAATTGATAATGAGACTATCTTATTTGGATTATTTATCACATAATAACCTATTGATTTCGTATGATAATTTAGAAACTCGTGATTCAAATTAGAAAAATCTTGACATTATGGGGATGTAAATGGTGTAATTGACATAATACAACACAATAAAAATAGAAAATACAACAAATGCAAGCAATATTAAGTATTTTGATGCTTGTAACATCTTTACTATACATGGAAACTTTTGCACTTACTTCTAATCAAACGTTAAAGCTTGTAAGCTCAATATTAATAAGAGGTTATGGTGTGAGGTAGGCCGTATTTTGTAAATATTGTTAGGTATTAGTTGCATATCATATGAGTTAGCAAGAGATGTCTAGTTTGTTCTACTTTGGGCTATTTTGTAATAACTATTTGGCACTATGTTGTTTCAATAAATATTGCACATATTTTGTTATGAAAACCCTATGTAATAACTTGTTTTAATTTATTTTAGGAAATATTTTTATTTTCATTTTATTATTGGATATGGGTTGCACGAATCTAAAACCCAAGAGTTAATGTAATTTGGTAATCCTAAAAATATATACCAAGATGACAATAGGCAAATCCATGAATATTTTGACTTTAGGAATTCATGAGTATATTGTTTACAACTCTTTGGAAGCTATTTGAATTTTTCTATAAATTAAAAAAAAAAATAAAGGAAAAAGACAAATATTTTATTAATATAAAAACTTAAATCTAATCTCTTTTTCCCCTACTTGTCGACTACAAGAAGAGGATTGAGAGAGAAAAGATGGTTTAGGAGTAGAATGAGAGAAGATAAGACAATTTAAGAGGGGAAAAAAGAAATCATCAAGTGGTTTTAGCTCGATCTATACTTATGAAAAATTATTTTGGAGCCATAGAGTAATAGAAACTTAGAAAGTAACTTGAATCCCTTTTTTTTATCAAAAGGATCATGTAAGGTAAGCTTCTACATAAGATTTTTCTCTCCCTATTGCTATAAAGTCATTTACTGAATGGATTGAAGTTTGTTTTGGATGAGTTATAGATTTGGGGTCAAAATCCACAATTCATTGCTTTTTGACTATGCCTCTTGTACTATAATATTGAGTAAATCATATTGAATGATTAACTTAGTTGAATAATACGATTGGGCCAATGGATGATTTGATTAGTATAAACAACATGATTAATCAAATTCTAAAGAAAATAGTACAATAATTATCAAATTGTATGATTAATTGAGTAATATTGGATTTGTAATTCCCAAAAAAATCATATTATATTGGAATATTCATTAGATTGGGCTTTGTTCAACATATCAAATTATTTGAAATGGAATCATTTGACAAAAACTTTAAGACTTACATAATTTAATGAAACCATGAAAAAATATGATCAGATCTAGCTTTGAAGTTATATTGTCTAATAAGGGGTCATTTAGTTAAGAAACCTAAGGATTATATAGCTAGATATGATTAATAATCAACCAATTTGATTTATTGTTTGATTAATTGTTTGATTAATTGTTTGCTAGCAATCATATAATACGACAGAAGGGATTAAACTGTATGATGTGAAGCTTTAGGCAATAAATCTCGACATAATTTATGGATATTTTGAGAACTGTTTGTAATGGTTTTTGCAAGTACTTTTGATATAAAAACTTGAAAGAAAATAATATGTGAAGACAAGCAAATAATCTTTTAAATCTTGAGAATAAGAAATTGGACAATTATTGATAATAAACAATAAAAATTATGTATGACATAAAATAAAAAGATAAAGATAAAGGCAAGGTCATTGAAGAAGCATCTTAAAACCAATAGATAAATAAACTAATTAATTATGATGTAAATATACTAAATTATTTAATGTAGAAAAATATAAAAAATAAATAAGAATAAAAAATATTTTCTCTTTAACCTTATCTTTTGAATACTTGAAATGAGAAAAAAATCACATCTATAGTTGTTGGTACTTAGATATAACACTACAATATGATAGATGTCTTATCATCGTAAGCATGTGATATTGGGTGATGTGAATAGTGGCTTCATGATAAATGATCTAATGATATAGAATCCTAAAGAGTGGATTTAATGGTTATATTTGAAAATTTAGTCCCTTAAAAAAGAAACAAGAAAAATGAGAAAAAACAAAAAAGTTTGAATGGATTGAAATATGAAAGAAAGAAAAGTAAAAACTATGAGTATTATAATGATAATTATTTGCATATATAATAACAATGCACACTAGCATTCATGAACCAATTTAGTACTTTTAAATGTTTTACAAATGGCCATGCATTTTTTTATTGCTCATTTCTTATTTATTTGTTGCATATCTAACTTTTATATTGTCTTTATGTTTGTTGTTAATAGGTTTCTTATTAAACATATCATGCTCATCCCCAATTTATATTGTAAGTTAGAATACTGACATTTATATAGATAAAGGTTTCTAAAAGATATCTTAAGACCTGAGTAAAAGATTATGTTGTATTTTATGAGCTCTATAAAAAATATTTTGTGTATGAAGACTTGTTATACTTTTTAGATAGATTTTCTTATTAGTATTGTTATTTCAACTTTTACATTGTATAACACCTTTGGATTTATGTGTGTTTCTTTTTACTTGATTACTTATATGAGATGTTATATGGATTATAATATTTTATCATTACCCTTACTCAATTTTGATTTGTATCTTTTAGATTTGTTGCATGCCCTATTCATATCTAATGATTTGAAAATTTTGAATACTTTATTAGGTTTTATTGGAATTATGTTATACAAGGCTTGACATTATAGTTGGATCACCATCAAGCCCAACATAATGAAAAATCCAACAATTATTCATTTAAGGATTTGAATTAAAAAATTAATTTAGCCCATTCTCTTATGAGTTACTTGAAAGTCTCATCACCTAAAAGTTGATTTCCAATTGTTCTTCCTTCTTTTTGTGAGTCCATTGATTCCTTATTACATCGAACTTTACTTTGAGACAACTTCTTTAATGTAACAACTCTTATCTTCCCCTAGCTAAATTAGAAGAAATTATATTAAAATACTAGGAAATGTATCATTAGCTCAAACATTGTCCAACTATTATTTAAGCATACAAATAGAAAGAACCTTTCAAGATGAACTCTACGGCATTGATTTTATAATTTTTGGAGTTAAAAAGAATTAATTATGAAATTTTTTAAGATTTAGATACATTTATAAATTCTAATTTTATGCATAGAGTATATTTATAATTTGAGAATTTTGGTTTAAGTCAAATCTAATTGGTGGAAGATAGATTTGTAAATATTAAAATCTTAAGTACACTAGGGTAAATTTATAATTTAAAAAAGTTTAACTTCGATTTAATACACTTTGTAGAGAATATCTTTATAAATAACAAAATGTAGGAGGGACAGAATGTAAATTTTGGTGCTTAGAATCTCCATTAGCTTTTCATATGAAAAGAATATGTGTTTGGCACTAATTTTTTTAATATAATTATTTCCTAATTCTTTTATAAAATACATATATTTTCAAGGTGATTAAGCAAGCGTGCTATCATAGTCAAAATTTCACCTCTTTAGGAATTAAAAATAAATATTTAATACTAATTGTGGTGGTGGCTTATCCCTAAATTGCCATTACTGCATTATAAAATAGTATGCCCATCTTTTTTCTAATGCATGAGTTTGTTTTTGCATGAGCATTCGATTAGTCAGGACATTAAGTAAAGTGAGATGTTGTGTTGGGTGTCACTTTAACATCCAAAATCATAAGTAAACCATGTATGATTAGGAGTGAGACATTGTTTGTCGTCATGATAGGGTACTGTGAGCTATAGAGAGCTTCGATCAAGAAGGCATTTTAGCTCATATGTCTGACCATCAGCCAGTAAAGTATACTCTTTTATTTTCATTGTTTTATTTTTTCAACTATTTTGTGATGTTGTTGTCTAGTAGTTGTGAAGGGAGAAGAGGAGAGGAAGACATTCAAGAAAAGTTTGAGTTCAATAGAGGAAGTAGAGGGAGACCTCGATTATATGAGAGATATGGTGAGAATGTTGATTTTGTTAGCAAGAGAAATACACAATTTTGTGTTTTTCAATGGAAGGGGAGGAGAGTGTTAGGTTCGCTATATAAAGAAGGTGATAATTATTAGAAATTTTCATACTAGTATGATGACATACATCATATTATACATAGGTTTAAAGTCATATGGCTACGATGAAGCTATACGATAGGTTATTGAAGTCTTATACTAGACAATATGTAGGATCATACTAATATAAGAAGTACTAAGTTATTGTTGAACAATCAATTAATCGTAAGAGGATGATGTTGATATCATACTTGTATGATCGATTGAAGTTAAGAAAAGTTGGAAAAGTCTAAGAGATTGGATTGGTGTATTATATGGATTGTACTATATGACAAAAAGAAAGAAATAATGGGTCATCTAAGACAAAGTAGGATTATGCGGTTGTGGTTATAGCAATTAGACTATACAAATAGATCATGTTACATAAAACAGAGGGGATTGTATAATACAATAAGGGGATCATACTCATATGATTTGTGATAGAAAATGATATATATTGTAAGACGTATTGTATGGTACTGAGATTATATATATATGATATAATAAAAAATATTTATTTTTAGAGGATCATATAGTATAATTGGTGAATTATACAAGTATGATCCAAAGTAGAAACTTAAGAACATGGAGGTAACTATAGAAATAAAATGACTTAAGAAGCATATTGTTTGTAAGATACATATTGATAATTTCATACATATTTTATTGTAAAAAATTTAGAATGGACAATCAAACAAATGAATTGTTTTAAAAAATTAGATATATAAATATGTAACTTATAATATAACATAATATTATTTTTCATTTTATTATATTTTTTCTTGACTATATTATATTATATTGGCACAAGTTTATACTTTTTTATATTATTTATTGCACGATTTTACTAATTATATTATTTATTATTTTTATATCTTTCTTAATTATGGATATTATAAAAAACAATGTATATTGACTTTGAAAATAATATTCAAATTAACACACACACACATGTGTGTGTACGTGTATGTACATTTTTCATACATCAAGACTATCATATTTATTTTATATATAATAAATGAAAATAAAGATTAGATTTCTAGAGACATTATTCTCAACACTAGGCATACATGTTGGATCATAAGATATTGATTTTTGGATCAAACATCTGTCAAGTATATGTGCTATTACACGAGATCTAGTATGAGTATCATACATGTATGATAGCATTAAGCCTAACTGATATTATCAAAGTTACTAATATTCCTATTTTATGTTATTTAGATAAATTAGATAAATTCTAGCTATAATTTATTTATTGGTATAATTATTTGATCAAATGAGTATTATATTGTTGACCCCTAGTCATAGTGTTTTATGTGATGATAAAAATTATAAATATTTCTAATGAATTATTTTAAATGAATTTTCAGATTTTAGTAAGTCGATAGTTGCATTCGTGAGAGAACTAAAAGAAAAAGATACGTAACTATTAAATCATATGAAGATCATCTTGGTTGGAATAAGAAACCATCAAGGGATGTGTTCTAAATTTAATTTTTAGGTATTTTAGTTTTACTTTGATTGGAATATTAAGTTTGATTAAAATATTTATTATAAGGCACATAAATTAAATTTAAATTAATCTTATAACAATATTTAAGTTTCTAATATTTTAGAAATCTTTAATTAATTTATTATAAAAATATGTAAGTAGAATTAATTAATTAGTAGAAAATTTAATAAAAAAAAATAACCCATTCATACAAGCAATTACCTCAACTAATTGGGTCTTATAGTGAACAGCTATAGTTCAACAGTGACTAATTCTGAACATAGTTTCGATATACCAAACGCTTTCCATAATCAATTCCAAGCATTGCATTTTGGATCAAGTAATCAATCTTGTCTCCGTAAATCAAATAAAGTATATGTAACTGTTGGTAGTTCGGGTGATTAATTCCTAAACTTAGTAAGGGACAGCTAACCTAGCTACTCAACTGTGTATAATTTTTATGAAAATCCTTATAAGGAAGAAACAACATAACAAATGTGCAACTAAGACAAAAAAACACAAACCTTTTCTGCACGGAGAAATCTCGAATTGCTAGAGTAATGTGAACTATCCAATTGCTTATTTCACAGTTGAACAATCATTGTCGTATCACGTTTTTCAAAAGTGATAATTCTATCAACAATCGATCGTGCAATCTTGCGATCGTATAGTCCAAATTTTATCCGTTCAAAAAGCTACCATCATATCGCAATCCAGATCTAATGACCTAGTTCAATTTCATATTTTTAAAGGCGCAGATTCGATTGCTTACATCTGATTGCTCAGTTTTCACGATCGAATGGTCCCAGAGCGTTCCAATTGAACGACTTCTATGCACAACTATTTTAGCCGTTATTACGAGTAGTTGGAGATTTTTTTATTTATTTCCTAATTAAAATATTGTGAATGTTGAGAAAATTATAATAACTTAACTGGGTGTTTGGTAAGTGCTTTGATTTATTATAAATTGTCTATAAATATGAGATTTTTGTATGAAAATAAAAAGAGAAATTGTTATATGATCCAAAAAAAATTTTCAAGCAATATATTCAAGTCATTAGCAGCTTGTTGTCATCATCACTTCTATACGATGCTGCGCCATTCACTCGTCAAAATCCTGAAATTTTTTTCCTTCTCAAATAAGCTAAGTTATTAATTTTTTATCATTAATTCATTTAATTAAGATACTTATGCCTCTTTAATGATTTTATAAAATATAATATTTTGGTCGTATTGATTTAGATTTTATGTCATCGAATATTTTTCTTTTATTGTCATTTTATTTCATTATAAGGGCGTAGTAGTCTGTCTTATTTGTCTTTTTGTGGTGAGGGTTTAGCCTACTCATCTTTTTATGAAAAACTTATATTGTGTTCTTTTTTGCTTGATTTTTATCAGGGTGGATGTAGACTTGTTTCATAAGTCAAACCATCTAAAAATTGATTATGTATATTTGTAATTATTATTGATTTTTCAATTACACAACTTTTATAAAATTTAATATGTTTTAAAATAAAATTAAAATTTGTAAAAAATTACTTTTATATATTTGTTAAACCTTTTTAAAATTTTTTAAAAATATTTTATTAAAATAATTTATAATAAACTAAAATTATATTTATAGCAATTCAACCTCTCTTTTTATGAACCTCACTTCAGTGAGGATGATAATTCAAAGAGAATCAGGCCCAATAACTATATAAATTTTTGGAAACTAAAAATAATAAAAAAATTGGTATTCATATTTCATTTGGCTTTTCTTAGGTACAAATGGCATGTGCTACGATTTAGGACTTATAAATGTAATTTATCATTATGGCTTATGATATAACTTCTATTTTATTTGTTATACTTATCTTTTTATATTGACATTATTTTCATATTTAATTATTTTATTTTATTTATATAATAAGATATATAAATCTCATTGATTATTACATCATACGTCATGCGTCTCTATATCAAGATTAAAAGATTTTGGTACCATGAGAGATGACTACACTCCTAAGATTTGAGAGTGGGTGTGCTTACTGTATGTTAAGTAGTTAAAAGTATAATAAAACTTCACTTTGAATTTTTATATATTTTTATATAACCATATATTTATATTATATCATATTGGTTATTTGTTTTATTTCTATAATTTTATTTTTGTTAGCATTAGAAATTTTGTTATAAATCATCACCTAGAATTTAGTGTCATCATTCAATATTTTAACTGAGTGCCACATGTTATTTTTCATTTGATTAAGAAGGTGGTGAGATTGGGCTCTAATATTTACAATCACCACTTGCTTCCGTACCATCACAATGAAATATCCCAAAAGTAGAGTAAATAATTAAATCAATATTTTAAAGATTTTCAATTATCATATATTTAAGTTGAACAAAATTAGTGTTGTCAAAGTTGATTGATAGTATAAATAATAAGCATTTGAGGCATCCAAATTGCAAAGAAAATTTATTTATAATTATTTTGAATAAATTGAACTTTTAAAATTTTGTAAAAATTATAATATTTTTTATTCTAAAATTCATATATCATAAAAAGTATATATGATACCTTAAACAAGATAGTCTAATGAAGAAATGAAATGCACAAATTATTTGGAAGCTAATAATGCCACATTTGGAAAAAAATTTTTTTTTTAGAAATTAAAATGGATTTGAAATTTATATGGATTTATTTACAAGCACATAAATTTTTAAAAGTTGGTAAATATATTAAATTGACTCAAAAATTACAAAATTACTAGAGATAAAATATTAAGCTTAATAAAATTTTCTTAAATAAAAAGAGAGGTTTTACAAGCATAGAATTGAGTGTTAGAAAAGTTTTTTAAAAGGATTTAATAATGACTTTTATTATTTTAAGATAAAAAATATATTAGAAATATTAAATGTTAAAAATTATGAAAGTTTGTTGATGGGTAAATCTCGTCAAGAAGATCTGAAGAAAATTAACCGACAATTTTTTGGAGCTTAAATTGATAAAAATTGTAAACAAAATGTTGAATATTCTAAGTTCAACAAATTAGAATTTTAATTAATTCTAAAATTTAGTTTTCTAATTCTAACACATTAAATGACAAAGGAGAACTAATCGTCTGTGGCCCAAATCAATAAGAAACCACTAGATTCCAAGCGATGGAAAGGCGATGAGACATTTACACTAAGATATACGACCGTTTAGAGGGAGATGAGGCATCGGGGAGTTGATTCGATGTTGAATGGAAATAAAAGGAAAATGAAACTCAAATGGGTGAGATTTTTCCAAGATTGGGTTAGGACGAGGGCTTAGAGAAGGGAGAAAACTATGAGGAAGTGTTGATAAAGTATTTAGAGTAGCTAAACCAAGAAATTAAAAGAAAGAGAGATTTGAAATTTCAAATGAAATTGATGTTGTCACTATAGTACCTAAGAAGATGGAGGAATTTGTGTAAAAGAATTGTTTTAATGGCATGAACATTAGAAAATTTTATCATAAGAAAGATTTGTACCATGGTATATATGTTTATTGTACTATTATAGTTATTGCTTAAAGACCACATTAGAAAAAAAAAAGTTGTATTTCATAATATTTCAAGGATAATTGTTATTTCTTGATGAACATATTACTTTGATGGACTTAGTTTTCTATGAAATGTTGAATTTCAATGCTAAATATAAAAATGTTGAATTTCATTTATTATTAATTTGATTTGAAAAGAAAAAAGAAATAAAAATAAAGAACAAAGATTGGTGATGTACGGTTGTGCATGGTTTTGAAAAGTAATCCAATAATGGTTATTTCAAAAATCCATCTTATTATCTAAAATAATAGATCTCTGAAAGTAGAAACTTGTTATCAGAAATAATATCTCTAAAAATAATTATGTTATTTAGAATAATGTCCTTTAGAAGTGGTGCTAAAAAAATTTGTTAGTAATTTTCAATATGTGTTCTAGATACATCTAATTTGATTTGAAAAATATAAAAAATACCTAAATCATATATTTAACTTGAATTGGGAAATGGAATGAGAAATTGTGAAACAAAGTTAAAAGAAAATTTCAAGATTTTTTAAAAAAGAATAATGATTTTTTAAAATAAAATTAAAAAAAGATAATATTCTTTTTATTGTTATCACTTGTTTTTGTGTAGACATTATAGGTGGCATGATCTAATTTTTTTTATATTTATGTTATATTTTTTTTTTTTTGCAAGTGAGTCAATGATGATTGATTCAATTTATTTAAAATCTAATATTTTATGTTAGGATTATTACGTAACACAAAGACTTCATGGGAGAAATGAGATTGATAACTCATGGATTATAATAACTTGTTATTGTTATTTTTTTATATGTTGTATAAACTATTAGGGTAGTTCTCTTAGTATTTCATTAACACAAATTTGTATTAGTTGAGGTTAACATAATGCTTATTTTAGTTTAATATTTTCATTACGATATGAGAACTCATGGTTTTAAAAGAAAGTAAAAGGTTTTCAAAATTTCTTTCATTGTAGTTTTTCAAATGATTAAAGTTTTTTATCGCTTTTGTTATGTTTTAAAAAATGATTTTCAAAGTTAAACATGAAATGGGTTTCATATATTTTGCCATCATTTTATTTATAAAAAATGTTTTTGAAAACTTAGAAAAAAATAAAAGAAAGAGACGCTGATGAATTCAAATCTAGGAGTAGATGGGTGAGGTCAACACACACAATCACTTCCCTTTTTCCTCCGAGAATTATATAATTGATAAGTGGCCAAATGATCATATATCAATGATGGTAGTGTAAGAGTTGTATTTATCGTCCTCTCATAGTAAGAGCTTATTATTATTATTATTATTATTATTATTATTAATTATCTTTTAAAATTGATTAAATAATTCTATTAATAATTCATAATGTGACCACAATATATGAGAGATTACTATAAAGTATATGATACTTAAAATTTGGGCTTTTTTCTTTAAGATGAATTTGTTTTAAAGACTATTACAAAGATGCACTTCTTTTTATTAGCTTTAGAGCAGTCTTGAAAAATTTTCATTCAAAATAGATACCTTAATGTCATGGATAATTCATAAGAGGGTTGAGACATAAGATTAAATTTCAATAGATTGCCTTTATTATTTCCAAATATAGGTTGAATTTTCGTTGATAAGATGGATGACACCTAACAAAAATTTGGCAATAACAAAGTGAAGATCTATGATTGTGATATCAAATTTATTGTTAATTTTAATAGTCATATAATGAGTTTGTTAAAATTGGAGAGACCAAGTTATAATCATGGCATATCTTACTTTTATTGTGTTACAAGATGACGTAATGAGCATTCATCTTGTAACTCACAAAAGAAAGATCATTTCTTGTTAATTCATAAATCTAGCCAATTTGAGTTGAATGTAATAAATATGGGTCATATATCCCACCACTTCAACATTGATAAATCTCAAATTGGCCATCAATGATTTATATAGTCTCGATCTGGTAAGCCTAGCTTTCATCCCACATCTGATCATTAAATGATTACCAATTACTATTGAAATCATCCATGTTATGTGGCTCTACTTTGTCCACATGCTCATTTGAACAGTCTATACTCAAATGTGATATAAAGCATGATAACATGTTTTTTTAAGTTTTGTTCTTATCTATTAAAAATTGATAATTGATTAATAAATAAGCTGATTTAAGAAATATTATTATTAAACCCTCTGAAAAAGTTGTGTATTTTAATAATATGTTATCAATACATTTAGCAAAATAATTAATATTATAAATTTTTATTAATATTTTAATACAAAATTCTAATACATTTTAAAAAATAAGTGATTTCTTTGTTCATTCCATATTTTTATTTATTCTTTTTCAAATCCGTGTTTCAAAACATAATAAAGAAAACACTCAAAATCATTTTTTCTAAAATTTATATTTATAAAATTCAAAAAAAAAAAAAAAAAAACAAGGCGAAGATAACATACAAATTAAAATAATTTAACAAATCGTGAATATAAAAAAGAAAGTGACCGCCAACATTCATGCATCATGTCCTCGAAACTAAATACAGCAAATATAATTTTCAAAAATAAAACCTGATCGCCTTCAAGGAGTCTTCATCTCATACACAAGTTACCAAATTCTTGTTTTTATTATCATATCATTTTATACATCACAAATAACCAACTTTGCTACATATATCTATTTGTGTCTATTAAAGAATAGGCAGACTTCTGCACATTGTTAATTAATTATCTGGTATTTAAAAAAATAAAAAAATAAAAAAATAAAAAAAAAACAAAACAAACAGAGGATTTTGTTTGATGAAGAGCAACTGCATTCATACAAAAATATCAACCCAAAATATCATTTAATTTAATATTTTTTATTGATTTTTCTGTAGATAATCCAGCAGAGCAAATGAACGACATTAAATATTATATCAGCAAAAGTAGGTTCTACACGCAAGCGTAGCTTAGAAATGATAAAAAAAATATATAATTTTCTTATCTTTGCTTCTTATCATCTTTTTTTCTTATTCACATGTCACGTCAGCAATTCAAGTACATCTGCCGGGATATTTCCAGTTGCCAATAAAATAATTAATATTTATTTTATTATTAAAATAAGCTTCACCTGAGTTGGTCACTTTCGAGAATTTATTTATTTTTTCCGGAGGATTTTTTGTTGATTTTTTTTTCTAAAATATTTGATTAATTTAGGTAACAGATTATTTTATTGAAAAAACTATTACATGATAAAAAAACAATTTAATCCTTAAAATAACAAATAAATATATTACATGATTAAAGTTATTTTGAGTCTTTTTTATTGATAATTAAATTATTGAAAATAATGTTAATTCAATTAAATAAATCCTCTAACTACGTCCAAATATGGTAATTGGGCATCTTAAAACTTGACATTTATGTATGATGTTTATTGATTATTTAATAGTTAAAAAGATGCTCATATCGTCCGTTTAGATCATAATGAATGATTAAAAATAATAATAAAATATTTTCCACAAAATTTATTTGGCATCACTTTTAGTATTCAAATAAAAACCAACTAATAAAAGCAATTAGCCAGCATTTAATAATCTTGGTCTAAATTTCAAATGGTGGGTCAGTTGTTATTTTAATAATTAAAAATATTTTTAATTATATATAATTATTATTATTTCGCTTTATTTTTCCAGTGAAAAACCAAATATATATTTTGGTAAATTTTTTAAGAGAAATATCTTTTTATAATACATAAAACTCGTTTCATGTTAGATATAACTAAACAATTAAAAAATAATAATACTATACACTCAAATATAAGTCCACTCCTATAAGTTAATCTTTTTCAATCAGAGTTTTTTAGTTAAATAAAAAAATTAATTAAAATATGCATCTTAGTTAAACTATTCAAAAGATGCTTCATCAACATTTCATTATTTCATAATTTTAAATATGTTTTTATAATAATTAAAATATATAAGTTTATATCTATACATATTTTTTCTCATCTTTTTTAATTGAATTATCCAAATCAATTGGGTTATGACTTATCTTTAGAAACGATTATAATAGCATGTCATCAAAATCCTCTCTTAATTAATTATCAACATTTGACCTTGTTTTAAAGACATTATTATATAATTATCTTTATAAAAGTTCACTTTTAAATCGTAACAGTGGTGTCAATAAAATCCATTTCATAATTTATGTTATTATATATAATTATATGTTGGTCTTATCAAAATAATATTTAATCTTTAATTTTGATCATAAAAATCGTTATCTTTGAATTCACAAATTAGTTAAGCTTATCCAAATTTTGAAAAAAAAAAAACCAATTATTTTGTTAATAATTTGTAATTATTTTATTTTATTTTTACATTGTCATAAGCAATGAACCAAGTTGGAGGTTTAATCATAGCCGTTTTATGATTTAAGTATAATAATGCATGCCGATTTATATTTATATATCTCATCATTGTTTACATTATTCAACGATGCATTGAGTTGGTGGATGCATTATTCTGTTTTACGAGAATTTGTGCTGTGATTACGACACGTGGCATCCATATGAAACCTAATTGCGTGTTCTATTGTGTTAGTCGAGCAGCTGATCCTGTCTCACGTTGTAAACGGGCTTTTTTTCTAGGATGTCTCTCGGCCATTCGTACTAACTTAAATATACGGCCCATAGAAGCCCATTAGATTGCAGACACCGCCACAATGTCCCTTCTTCACTCTCACCATTCAATCACTTTGGGGGGTGTTCGTATTCCGTTGCCGAAGCGCAACTTGGTTCCTCTGACGAGATGCATCGTGACGTCATCGCCCCCGAGGGCATTGGCGCTCTCGGGAAAGCACGTCGACTATTACTTTCGATTGCGGAACCCCATTCCCTTCCTCACGCTCTCTGCCGGACTCCTCTGCATCCGTTGTTTCTTCCGGATTCTCCCGCCAGACTTTTCTGATCGTTGGATGCACCTGGTGGAGTTCTCGCGGGGCGCGGAGGAGAAGTTGAGGAGCTTTCCTTACCACCTGATCCAGGCTGTTTTGGCCTGCGAGGACCACCGCTTCTTCTACCACTTTGGTTTCGATCCTTACGGCATTGGTCGGGCCGTCGTCTTTTACCCCAATGGTGGTGGCGGAAGCACAATTACGCAGCAGGTGTCAGATGAGCTTTATATAAATTGCCATTGTTTTTCATATTGGGGTTAGTTTTAATTGGAGATGCAATGCAGCTCGTGAAGAATGTCTTTTTGACAAGTGAAAGGAAGATTTCTAGAAAATTTGTTGAGGGGATTCTATCGCTGATCTTGGAGAGGAGATTGTCGAAGTGGGAAATCTTATATGCGTATTTAAATAAGGTATGACATTTTACATTCATGGACATTTTTTTGCTATTTCTGTAAACTTTGATCAGGTTGAAACACTTTTGTAATGTAGGCCATGTATCTGCTTGAGCTGCTAGACTTTTGAATGCTGAAGATAATATTCATCTGTGTGCACTTAAATTTTACAGGTCTTAATGGAATTTGTGTAAACTCATCAACCTTGGCTTCATTCTAATTGCTTGTTGGTAACAAGATTGGATGTTTTTGCTTCCACACTCAAGGAGAGATAGTTGATTCTGACTTCTAATGATAATCATTAAGAAATCTACTTTTCTTAATGTTTGAGCAATGAATCTAGGATTCTCTTCTTTCTATAAAAATAATTGTTAAGTACATGTGAGATTTGGGCAAGTTCTATATTATGAGTTGACTAAAATATTAGAATTTTAATGTATAATTAATATGACAATTATTTATATGTTTATGATTTTTTATTATTAAGTATCCACATAAGAGTATACTAGATAATTCCTCAAATTTGGTTAAATCCCACATAATGAATTGAGTAAAGAATTAGAATTTTATATATAATTAACATAACCATTACCTATAGTTTTAAGTTTATGGGTTAAGTATTCACATAAGGATATATTAAGTAGTTCTCCAATGAGTGATATTAGAACTAGATGTTATTCAATTAGAATGAATTGGTGTGATGGGTTTGATAAGGGTCATAGAGTCATGTGTTATGATAAGGCCATTAGGGGCAACAAAATTGACATGGTGCAGTAGGTCTAAAAATGTCAGTTGACACAATGTGACAAAATTCCTATGATGAATGTTATCTAAGTCAATGGTTTGTCTTAGATTAAGTGATTTATATACTTTGTGGTTCTGATGACGTTTTCAAAGACTAATCACTTTATCAATTACAATATTAATCCTATGATTAGCTTAATTTTCTTGTGAGAGAAATCAACGTATGAGATTCTCACTTAATGGAAAAATTTGTTATGTTCAACTGAAAATTGGTTTATTCTCACATTGTGAGTTGATTATAGTGTTTAAGTCTTAATTTACAATCAATGTAACAATTATTCATTGGTTTAAATTTTGATCAGTTGGGTGTCTATTTAAGTATGTATTGAGCATAACTTAGGCTCTCATTTAATATAGCTTCCTTGCCAAATAATGTTTGAGCTACATAAGATTTTGTTGGAGTCGATATAGTGCAATAATACTAACATTGCAATAGAATAGAAGTGGTAGGATTCCTCAATTGAAATAATATAAAAAATAATATAGCATATAATAGTCTACTCATACCATATCAAAATTGGGTGCTTCTCATGCAACTTTATCTTAAACTTTTAACAAATCCTCTTTTTATTGATGATTTTTTTTCAACTTTTATGTTGATTCTAGTTCTTCCTTTTTCTCAAGAAAATGTGATCATCAATCGGGTATAATGCATTTGAGTTTTCTCATTTCAAAGGGAGAGAATTATTCTCTTTCTTATAATTTTAAACTTGTAAAGCAAGTGGTTTGTATTGATTGGATATACTCCTTGGGGCTTTTGTTATTGAATTTTTCTTCGAAAACTTCATAGACTAGTTGTTGAAGTCTCTCCCCCAAGGTCTTTGTTGTCGAATTATCTTCCTAAGAAAAATCTCGAGGATCACATAAGCACATGTTAACTAGAGCCGCTTCTTATAGATTTTGTTGTCAATTTAAGTTTCTCGGGATGAATCTCAAGGATTTTCATGCACTTTGGCCAAACCCTTTCTTTGGGGACTTTAAAAACAAATTAATTCTTATGAAATGGATCTTGAGAAAGCATGAAGGGATTTTGTTGGTGCTATTTATTCTGCACAATCGCTTGCTGTTAAGAGTTGGCAGTGCATTGGTTAGGTTGGATAATGCACAAGTGATTCTGTGCAACTACTTTAGTATTGGATAGAAAATTACTACAATACAATGTTCTAGTTGTAAATAAATAACTTAAGGGATAGAGAGAGAAGGAAGAGTGAGTTGTGAGCAATTGCCAAGGATGAAAAATGGGTTAAAAAATAGAAGAATAAGGGACAACACTTACCAAATAAGCTTTTAGTGTTCACTAAAGGGTTGTGTAATGGAAGGAGAAACTATTAATCTTCACTCACACTTATGCACCAAACAAATGCACAAAGAGAATTAAGTCAAACCATTAAATTACATACTTTTATTTTAAATTTTGAGGCCATTAATACATACTTTTCTATTATAATTATTAAGATTCACTAACATCTATTAACATAAACTTTTACAAAGTTTTTGAAAGTTATCACTCGCTTATCTAAAATAATTAACCACAAACATTATTTTGCTTTCAAGCGGAGTGTTTAAAAGGCCTATTTAGATTTTAAAATTCTAGTCATAATTCTCATGGTTGGTTTCAAATAAGATTTATAAGATAGTTCAAAACTAATTTATGTAAGTTTTTATTATCATGTTTAATGATTAAGGCCACAAACACTGATTTGATTGGCCCATATTTAGAACCTTGTGTAGGCATATGTCATCATTGCTAGTGTTGCATCTTCTCTACTCGACAAAAAAAAAAAAAAACTTTGTTTTGCAGAGTTAAAATTAAGGTAGCTATCTAATAATTGTGGGGTAATCTTCTTTGAGTCTTTTATTATCATCAATATGTGTCTTCTAAGAGTGGTTAATTTTTTCAATAGACTAGGAATGTATGTGTCAAAATATAATTGAAAGGTGTCTTATCAAAGATAATTCTTTCAACTTCAAAAAATTGGGTATTGAAGGCTTTGATGGTTCATCATTTTCATCTGTACAAGAGTTAGACAATACAATCCCATGTTACAAATTTTACTTTATATAGTAAAATTAGTAAAATTGTCCTTAGTATTAAAAATTAAACTGATGAATATGTCAAGTGACAATTTAAGAACATAATAGTTTTTATCAATTTTTTTAATGATTTTGAAAGGCTCACAATGCACATGCAATTTTGTGTATTTGGTGGAAGGTACATCAGGCAAATGTTAATTAAAACATGATCTTTGTAATTTAATTCCTTTTAAGTTATAGTCTGATTAAAAGATTTGACATTCTTTATATTGCCTATTTCTATTTGTTGCTTTATGACTTTATATGTGTTTAGAAAATCATATGCAAAAAATGAATATAGAATCAAAAAATGTATGCATGAAAACATCAAGCAAAGCAAAAGATCTCTTTAGATTATAGTCATTCAAAAGCTCCAAAAGAATTTGTGTAGTGGTTTTCAAAACGATACTATGATAAAAAAAGCTTGGATGTATGTAAATGCAAGTAAAAAATATCTTTGTTGTTTGCTACAAGATATCTCAAGGAATTTCCTAAACTTTTGTTAACAACTTCAGTTTTGAACACTAAGTTTTATTTCAAAACGATGTCATGGATGTTTCCATGGGAAAGATAACCCTTAACTATGAATTGTGGTAGAAGTCAAGTGGGTAAAATATAATTCATGTTGTTTAAATATATCTCTAAAAACTTGTTTGGCTAAGTTTGACATATCATTTGTTTGGAAGTATATGATGTATGAAGCATTAAAAAATTCTTTGCAATGGCTCTTGTAAGCTAACCTGTCAATGACAAACTCACATGTTTGCAAAGAAAAGTCAATTCTAAAGTGAGTTGGGATTCAAGTTATTATGTTGAATTTGCATGCTTTGTATATATTTGGATCCATTGTTTAAGCATTTGTAATATTTTTCAAAATATGGTACTTAATGATCATACCCAATAATTTGAAAACATAAGTATTTTCCTTACTTTGATAGATAACATTCAAATTATACAAACATGACATGTTTAAAAAAAGACATGTTAAGTTCATAGGAATGAAATTACAATAAACTTTTTCATGCTGGCCATTTTGAGTGTAACAAGGAATTTTGATGTCATGGGTAAGGTGGTGTGGTGTACCTTACGTGAAATGGATCTAAGTATGGTTCAACTTCTATATAGGCATGGGTTGAGAGAATACTCATGGCACATTCTTTATCATTTATTATCTTAAACCCTTTCTCCTTACAAAGTTGCAACCAAGGTAGGTGTGTTCTCTCTTTTGTTTTTCTTATCATCAATTACAAAAATAAGTAAGCATCTCATGATCTTGGTATGATTCTTTCATCTACACTTTCTTTTTTATCAGATAAAATTGCATCTTCTTTAGTAAATTCCTTGGATTTAATTTCTATGGTGTCAGATTTAGGAATATGAAAGTTTTTCGTAATTCTAATATAGGTTTTTGCTTTTATGCCAACATCTTTATCAGATATAAGTATATTGTCATTGTTAACTTCTTTAATCTAAGTTTTTACAGTTTCCTGTTCTTCTAGAACAGAGAAAAAGTTGTACACTGGTAACGTATAAGTGTTTTTTTAGGATGATTGATTTTTCCAATAAATAAGGTACCTTTATGGTAAAATAGTACTAAAAAATGTCTTATCGATTATAATTCTTTTAGCTTCAAAAAATAGGAGCATTGTTATTGTAACCTCAAAAGTTAGGCTGCACAATCTCAAATTACAAATTTTGTTTTATATATTTGAATATGCTCAATATTAAAAGTTGATGAACATGTCATGTGATAATTCAAGAACATAAGGGTTCACATCAATTTTTCTAATGATTTTGAAAGGTTGACAAGTTTGGACACGTAATTTTGTATGTTTAGTGGAAGAGGAACACTTCGGACGATTGTTAATTGAAACATGATCCTCTTATTTAATTTCCTTAGAGACGTAGTTTGATTAAAAAAGTTGGCATGCTTGACATTGTTTATTTCCATTTGTTGTCTTTTTTTATATTTGTTTTGAAAATCATGTGCAAAAATGAATATAGAATGAAAAAATACATGTGTAAAAACATCAAGCAAAGCAAAGTCTCTTTAGATTATAGCCATAGATAGGCCTAAAAAAGGTTTATCTAATGGTTTTCAAAATAACACTTTGATAAACAAACTTGGATGTATGTAAACACAGGTTCAAAATATCTTGTTCTTTCTTATAAGATATCTCAAGAGATTTCTTAAATTTTTTCTAACAACTTTAGTTTGGAATACTAAAATATTTTGAAGTTTTATTTCAAAGTGATTCCATAATGGATTCCAAGGGAAAGATAACCCTTGACTATGACTTATGGCAGAAGTCAAGTGGGTGAAAGATGATTCATGTTGTTTAAATGTCTCTAAAGAATTCTTTTGCAAAGTTTAACATGTCATTTGTTTGAAAGCTTATGTTTGTGAAGCATCAAATATTTCTTTATAATGGCTCTTAAAATCTAATGTGTGCAAATTCACATTTTGGCAAAAACAAGTCAACTCTAACGGCCGTGACTACGTTAATATTCAAGTTTTTGTGTTGACTTGGCACTCAATAAGATTAATGGTGTGTTTGAAGGAAAAATGACTTGGTTTTATGATGTTAAGCTTGAACCATATTGATGATAAATAAATTACTATTAGAATTACAACCAAACATGTTAGTTTTATCTTTATAAAACTAGAATTCTAATTAAATAAAATGATCTACAATAAGAGAAGGGTAAGATCCTATTTCAAGTAGGGTTTAATGAATAATAAAATACAAATCAACTAGTATTAATTTGGTGAAGTTATTGAGATCATCTCGTCTCCTTTAAAGATCTCAAAACTTCAAAGTACTTGAGAGGTTCTTCATCTTTGGTAAAAATGATGGTAAAGAAGAGACTTACATGTACAAGTTGAAGAAATGAATCCCAAGAATAAGGAATTTTGTTGATGTTGTTCATTCTATACAATCGCTTGCTATTGGGTGTTAGTGGGTCACTGGCTTGGTGTTGGTAGTGCACTGGCTAGGCAAGATGTTGCACAAGTAGGGTTGTGTAGTAGGTACAATACTAGCTATGCAATTGTTATAGTATTAGGTTCTAGTTGCAAAGAAATAATTTAAGAAGAATCAGAGGAAAAAAAGATTGAGTTGTGAGTGATTATGAAATATAGAAAATAGGTTAAAGAAGTATTTATGAAGGTGTAGTACTAACCAAATGAGTTTGCATCCCTCACTAAAGAGTTGTACAGGGAAGGAAAAATTATCGAGATTCACCTACACTCAAACCACAAAGCAAGAGTATAAAAGAAATAACTTAATTCATCAAATTACATATTTTTTTCTAGACTTTGGAATTATTTATACAAACTTTTTTATTATAAATACTAGCATCCATTAACATTTACTAACATAAACTTTTAAAAGTTACTTGAATACTATCACTCACTTATTTGAAATAATTAAACTACAAACATTATTTTGCCCTCGAGCCGAGTATCTAGAAACTCTATTTAGGGTTCCAAAATTCTGATCATAATTCCTATGTTTGGTTTGAAATAAACTACATGGATTGGTACAAAACTAGCTTATAAGGACTTTCATATTGCATTTCATGATGAGTGCCCAAAACATTGATTTGATTGACTCACATTTGGGACATTGTGGTAGCTTTTTGTCTTTGTTGAGCTGCAATGGTCATGCATTTGTGCTATATCACTCACATTAGTTGGAACCTTTTTTGTGTTTATTGTGTTTTTTGTTATCAAATTAATTTTCTTATAGAATAGAACAAATTAAGTTGATATTTCATTTTATATATGTTTTTTTCAAGACGTTTCCACTCGTGCTCATGTTATCTCCCTACAATCTTGGACTATTATGGAGTGAGAATTTAGTTCAGCAATTGATTTGAGTGTATATGGCAGGTGTTCAGTTTTAATTGTATAAAGTCCTTCCCAATTTGGTGCGAGTTTTTGGATGCCTTTTATTCCTTGAGACAACTTGTACTTTTTGAGGACTTGGTTTTGGGGCTTGAACATTTTCGATTGGACATGCTTATTAGAGTAATTGTTGATCGATCTTTTCTCTGTTTTTGCCTCTTCTAAGTCTTCAATTGAAGTTCCTCGTAATCTAGATTTTGTTGTGCCTTGTTTTGCTCGAGTCATACCTTGGGATTTTCTTGAGCGACAATAACTCATGCTAAACACAAGAAGATATATGCTCCAATTGGATTGGTAATATTGGTTCTTCTCCATAATTGAATGAAAAAGTGTTTTAACTGTTTGTCAATGCAACTTTCCAATATGCTCATAAAGTCAAGGAGAGTGTGTTGGTCCACTTTCCCTTCTTTTCTTCCTGCTTAGTTTTATCATTAGTAGATTATTTTCATTAGTTTCCTTGTCTTGTCCATTCAAGTTGCAATGTCCAAAGGAAGCATAGTTCAAATAGAAATCAGTAATCTTGAAGTCCCTTAATAGTAAATATATGACTACTATCGAAAATTGTGGTTGTTGCAATCTCAAAACAACAAAAGATCTTTGATAATAAAAATTTCTTAATTTCTAAAGTAGATTATTAGGCTTTCACTTTGCCCTCAATCTACTTCATGAAATAATTAATCAAAGACCAAAAGATATCTCTGATTCCCCTTGGTTGGTGGCAATATTCTTAGAAAGTCGATGCCCAAAATAGTGAATGGTCATGGCAAGCTCAAGAAGGTTGGTTGGTGAATGGAACTTGCATGAATTTGGCACTTGAATCATTTCTTAATGTAATTGATGTCATCATGGTGAATTTGAATCATTTCTTAATGTAATTGATGTCATCATGGTGAACTGTTGGCCAATAGTAGCCTTGTCAAGTTATCTTGACTATTGGAGATTTTCTTGACAAATGGTTTTTGTGTTCACTCAAGTGAACTACCTTTGATGATTTGAGACATTGGAGAACCAGCTAAAGATAGGATTTTCAATAAAGTACATCATTAATAGGAATATATTGGGAAGAATATCATTAGGTTTTCTAAACTTTTGTTTTTTGCAATTGTAAAACTCTTGTTTTCAAGAAAGAATTGTTAGGGTTCACCCACCAAAGGATTTCATGTCTAGTACATTCTCAATGCTCAACGAAGAAAGCACTTGATAGCCAATTAGATATCCAAATTATGTTAAAAGTATTTGATAACTTGATTCTCCATCCTTGGGGTATGATGAATTTTGATGAATCAAATTTCTTGAATCGAGGACTTGTTGGCAATACTTCTTAAACTTGAGACTTTAAGTTCATAAACTTTACAAACTTTATTCATGATTAGTTGAGAATCACCATTTATATCAATCTTTTCACTCATACCCAAGGTGAATTTTAATTGGTTACTAGAGCTTTGTATTGAGCTTGGTTGGTGGCTACAATAAAGATGAAGTGAATACCTTATCAAATAGTAACTCCTTTAGGATTTGTCAAAAGTACTTGAATACTTCTGCTTTTTTCTCTCAAGGTTTTATAAGGTTTGCCACAAGTCTCAGGGTTTGATGAAGGAATGTCATCAAGCAAGAAATCAGTTAGTGTTGGCTTGAATTGCTCAATCAGAGTAAATGGTATGTTGAATTCCCGAAGCTTTGTTTGCCACTTTTGAATCTAAACTATCATTACAAGAGAATAAAAGACTTGCGTGAGAGGTTTATCTACCATGAAATTGATCGTATGAGTTTGAAATTATGATTGGAATCTCCTTGATGATATTATGAGAGCCAACACAAGCTTCTTGAGAGAGATTTATTTGGTTTAAATAGTCTTCATAACATAGCTCTTGTATGCATAATAGCGTTTGAGTTCCATCCTCTTGTCGAACGAGAATTGAAGTAAAAGCTTGGTCTTCATGTTGAAAAATCAAGTATGGGGTTAGAGGGGTGAATTGCTCTTCATGTTGAGGAGTCTTGGGATGCTTTAAAATAATTAGCCTTCTTGACTTTAGCTTGTGGGAAATCAAAGTTGGCTATTTGTCAAATTTCATTTTCCTTTCATTGACTTTCTTTACATTTTCCTTCATGAAAATGATGTATCTTTTAGCCCTCACAAGGATTTCATCCATGACGTCTAGTGGGAATCAAAAAAGGAATTTGCTGAATACTAGAAGTGCTAACCCCTAAGCAAAGTTATATCATCTAATTCTTTTTTGTATGGGAGATCTTGAATTACATCATTAAATTTTGCATATACTTTCGAAGGGTTTTCCTATCATTTTGATATATAGAAAATAAATTTTCCCTAATTACTTAACTTGTGATATGGAAATAGCTGACAATAAAACCTATCAAAAATCTTCAAAGTAGTTTTGATTTTCACATTTTGGAAAATGTGAAAATCATTCCAAAGTAGCTTCCTTTAGAATTATGGCGCATTTGCATTTGACTAAGTCAGAAGCTGGTTAGATGTTCAGAGCGATATCAAATTTGACAATAAAGTATGCATATGAAAATTTTATTGATAGTTCATTATTAGAAAGTTCTTATACAATGGAAAAATCTCCTTATTAATGTGTTGAATGAAGGGATATCCAGTGGATAAAATTTCTATGGCTCTTTTTGATAGAATATGTTCTCCATTGTTTTTAGGGCTATTGAACTATTGATCTAATGTTGTTACCATAAAAATATGGAAAGGTAAGAGCAGACAATGGGTGTCCCTTTAGTGGTGTTGAAGAAGCCAACAGTGTTTCCATGGTCAGAATCCTATGCTACGTCATGTTTGTTATGGGTACTATCGTAATTGGTATCAAATCTATAATTTGGGAATCTATTGAAACATCATCATTTTGGGATGAGCACCATCTTAAATAGCCCCTTAGGTTTGAGGTTTGTTGGCTTGAGTGATATCAGGATTGGTGTCTCTACTAAGATTGTAATACTAATTTCTTGGCATGCAATTCCCCTTTGGAAATTGCTTAGCATCACAATGTTACACTTCTTCTTTTGAAAAATATACTTTTTGTGGGACTTGTCTTTTTTCTTGGCCACAAGTTGTGCTTGTACCTTAAAGATCAATGAAAATCTGGATGAGAACCTCAATTACTTCAAAAAAAAAAGATCAAAATTCATTATAATTCAATGAATAACTCTAATATTACATTGTTTTTTTTTTAACACCAATTGGCTGCATTTGTGTGCATTGATTTTGTGTTTGATTTTCTATTTTTTCTTTATTAGTTTTCAATAAAAATGCAGCATGGTTGCATTTGCAAAAGACTGTAGAACTGTTCTTTACGTATTTTGATTCTAGTTTGATATAAAAACATGGTTTGTGGTGTTTTGTTTCTACAGATGTATTGGGGTCATGGGAAGTATGGAATTGAGGCAGCATCTCTCTTTTACTTTGGAAAAAGTCCATCCTTACTTAACATAGGGGAATCTGCATTACTAGGTGGAATCTTACCTGGTCCAGAGGCCCTAAACCCTTTTACAAATCCAAAAAAGTGAGTAGAACTTTTGAAACTTACAGATATTTCTTCAAATGCCATAGCTGTTCGCTTAGTGCTTTCTTTTATCAGCGTGTAATTGCCATTAAGTTTCTGTAGCAAGAAGTAATTCCAATTGCTTGACTATGATAGGGGAAAGGCTTCACAAGCTCGTGCATTGCGGAGAATGGTGGCTGCTGGTTTTCTTGGTTTGGACACGGCACTGATGATTTTCGGTCAAGCTCTTTGCTTAAATAGTGAAAGCAGTGCCCAAGTAATTTCGGTAATTATGTTACATATGCTTATTTGGTGGGATATAATTTTGTTGGGTGATGCATAATATCTCATGCTTTTTCTTTAACTCTATTTTATGTTGAAATTAAGTGAATTCTCTGCTAATTTTGAATATTATGAATAATTGAGCTGATTATGTTGTAGATCAACCTTGATCTTTGCTAAACCAGACCATACAAAATTTTCACCCATGTTTTACCCATGTTATCATTCTTTCTAGTTGATTTTACAAAAGAATATCAACATTATAGCATGTGCTCATTGACCTTCTCATAGCAACATGGTAAAGTTTGTGACATGCGAGTGTCCTTTTGAGACCTTCCACATTATAGTTTGCAAGACTCTATTCTTAGCAATAACAATAAGTTGTGCTTGTAAATGGGGTATGTATTTATCATAGGCATATCAATTTGGAAAATGATTGTGTTAGAAGTAAAATGGAACTGAGCTGAAATTTTATACATATCTTTTTGCTTCGAATAATAACATATGTATGTATGAAAGATGACTCATTAAATTAGTTTATTCATCAATTATTTTTATATTATTCTTCTAAAAAATGTAATAATTTCTTATCATATATTTTTAAATACATTTATTCATCCATCTCAACAAATTACATAATGTTTATTTATTTGCATCTTTGGTCTTTCTGATTCAATATTCAGCATCATATAAAATTGTCAAATTTATCATTGTTTTATAAAGATGTTCTTTAACCTTAAATAATATGTTCTATTCTAGTGAAGCATAAAAAGTACTTTCATCTAATATATTTAGTGCTAATAGAGTTGTCAACCAAAAATCCAAAGCCTCTGCTGTTGAGTTTTACAGCAATCTTCCTTGTTTGGTTAAAAGTTCTAACCTTGTTTTTTCAATTGTTTTTCCATGCTCGATTCCAATCCAATCAAATAGGCAATGGAACCTGTCTCAACACATTGATGGAGGTTGATCCAATCTATTTGAACCCGAAGCTGGCACTGTGGACCATTCATAGCTGGAGCTTTTCTTTTAGAAGCCGCATCATAAGAAGAGATCAGCGTCAGAATAATATCTTGGTGGTCGTTTAGGTTCTCAACCATTAGTTACATATAGGAGGAGCTCCAGCTCAATTTGAACCCAAATAGAATTAATTTTTTGAAATTGACCGTTGAGTCCAAATCAAATGGTTTGCTTGTTGATGCACGTTCACATTGGCTTTATGTAGAATTTCTGTATATAAATTGCTTTTATGAGCATATAATATCATTTTTTTTCTTATTTCGGACTGGTAAATATCAATGGTTATAACTGTTATACAAACATGAGAAACTGTAGAAAGAAATTTTAAAGCATATACGAAAGCATTTTTGGTAATAATTGTTGAAATAATTTGTTATGTTTATAATCAAATAAATAAAGAATGGTTGTGGGATGATGTCCCAAAGGTTAGAATTGTTCAACAAGGAGTAATTTTTTATACCTTTTTGAGTTATAAGGGCATAGTATTTAGTTATCTTGCAAATGAGATCAGGATGCTAATGTATTTGTTGAGCATGAGATGAGGTTAGTATGGAATGATCAAATTGGACACCATGTCAACATTTTATATTAGGTCATGACATGATATATTTTTAATAATATGATATGATTTGAAGACAAATTGTATAGCAATTGGTAGGTCTATGATGTTGTAAATTGAAGAGTAAAGGTTGAAAACACTAATAGTCAACGAATTTTAATTAGTTTCTAAGCAAAAAGATATATGAATAAATGATTTCATATAAAGAAACAAAAAAATGTTTTTAGGTTATGTATGATAGATCATGAATATATGAATTTTATAAAATTTTTAATAATGAAATAGTGGGACTAAATATCTGATAAACTAAAATTGAACATTATCAAATTTTCTTAAGCTGGATGACAACATGCTCATAGCTCAAGCTTTCCTTAAAAGAAAACTTAAAAACAAACTTGAGCTATGACTTTTCTAGCTTAAAAACATTTAAAAAGATTTTATGTGGCAACAACCCAACAAGCTTGTTTTTCTTAGTGTGGAATTGTCTTAAAAGTTTGACATGCAAGGAAATGTTTGTCTAAGAGTGCAAATGCCATGAATAAGAGAAAAATATTTCTAGAATGAATAAGACATGAATTTAATTGTAAATAATTTTTTGAATAATAAGAAAAATCATATTTATAAGACCTCTTTAGAGCTTTATTATCTTTCTTTAAGGGAGTATGACTCTAGAACTTTTATAGATTAATAAGGCTAGACTTATTACATAAATCATCAAGCAAAGGTCATCTTATTGATCTTATAAGTCATTTGACAATAAGGTTGCTTGGTTTGTGGTAGGAATAAACAAATCATGATCAATACAATTTGGTCAATATATCTTCTTAGCATTTTACATGTTTACGATTAAAAATCCTTTACTTAAATGAGTTAGATCAAGTTCTAGGAGTCTTGATTGTCTGCTCTCATACCTTCGTACATGGAGTTACATAACACTCGTGGAATATGTGGTGTGATGGTGACAGTATAATGACATGTTGTGAAACCATTATAAGGTAGGTTGAATGTAAGCACATAGGTGAGGGATAAGAGAGCAACAAAATTTTATTTGTATGGCTTTTTATTAGGGTATGGAATTAAATCTTAAGACACACTATTGCTACAAATTAGTGGATAAGGTATCATAGGCACAAGAATTACAAAAAAGAAAAAAAAAGAATATTAACCCTAATGTTGAAACCAATAAATCTATAATTGTTGTATGGGAATGCAAAACCTAAAAAAATTTGAAGTCTAAGAATGATCAACAAGTTGTCTTAGCAAAAATTAAGTTTACTGTTATTAAGTAAATAAGATTTTATTATTTACTTAAAACAATATCCTAAGGCATTTAACATAATATATTGAATTGACTTCAAAAGAAAAATTATTTATCAAGGAACTATACAGTTTAAGGCTATCTAGTTTCATCAAAATTAGATCATATTTTGATGGCCAAAATCTTTGAACAACAAAGCTTGAAAATAAATTTTTGGTTTTTTGTTAAGTGTTAAATAGTTTACCTTGGAATGATGAAAGTATAGCATTATGACACTTTTCAATAAAAGTTAAAACATAAAAAAATTGTTGATAATAAACTAATATTTCATTCTATAAAAATTCATAGTTTTTGAAGCTTGAAAAATGAGGGTTACAAAATCTATATTTTATAATAACAATGTAAACAAAGAGAGAAAATAAAAAAGAGTATAGTGGTGAACCCATTTCTCAAATATTTATTTTTATTCATTAGTACTTATCACTTATTGTTAATTACTTAGTCATTAAACATAATGAGTTAAAAGATAATTATGTAACCAAAATCATTTTGTCATCTAGATAATGAGTTTACAAAAAGCATATCAATATTTATGTTTGTTAGCATGTTATAGTTTATTTTTACTTAGATTACTTTAATGATTTATGTCAATATAAACATAGAGAAGCTAAACACGTATAAGATATCATCAAATCATATTTTGTATAAATCAACATAAAATAAGCATATAATAATTATCATAATAAAAATGTGACATGCTAATATTGTTACTTACCTGTCTTATTTATCTAATAGACTTGGTTATGATGAACACACTAATTTTATCATAGCTTATTAATCTTAGATGTAGAAATTAATGTATACAATATTGTTGTATTTAATATGGCCTAAATGCATATGCTTAGTTTTTTTAACTAAGCTATACCCTCATAAGTACTCAACCAATTGGTTTCTTGCACCCAATTATGTCAAAATTATCTATAATGCCAACAAGAGGGTTTTACCGCACCTGATTGACATAAATATCACTGATGCTCAAACAAAGGTTTTTTCCCTACCTAGTTTTCACAAGTATCTATAATACTAATTGAAGGATTCTTCCATACCTAGCTTCTATTATTATTTCACCAAGAAATTCATATTTTATCTTTCAATTCTTAATCATTGAACAAAGCAACAATAGAATCATTCTTGTTAAAATGTTTGAGATGTTTCTCTTATTATTTCACTAGGCTACATTGCTATCTACACAATATTCAATCATCATATTCAAGATCATCAACATGTGCCAAATGTCATAAGTTTATTAATGTGTGTTCATGGTATCAAATACATCATATAATATCATCAAAATTTTTATAAGTCATTTATCTTGACTAGCATTTACTTTATTCAAACAATATCATGTAATAGAACCATAAAATTTTTTCAAAAAATTTTGTGCATTTAGCCAATCATATGAGTCACAAAATAATTAAATTTGAGTAGAAAATGCTTTATTTACTGAACAATACAAAATATTGATCAAATCCTTTATTAAATTTGAGTAAGTTATATCACAAGTTGTTTCCTAAAAAATATACAAAAAAATATTATTACTAAAAGTTAGACAAATCCTTACATTTTTAGTGATTTTATTTTGCATGCATTTAATCTCTCCCTAATTTATTTTTTGAAAGATTGGTCATTATGCTTTAAAAGTTATTAAAATGCACTTTAAATGTAGTTGCAGACATTTTAAAAGCTTTGGTTTGATTCTAGTACTATTGGAGTTAGTTCTTACCCATTTTAGCCATGATTATTGGCTCAGCATGGCTTCACCACTTTTGGGTTAGTAGAGATCAAGTTAGTTATAACTTAGAGTGAGTCTTAATTCAATTTGTTTTGAAGTGAATTAGGTCATAAGGGTTGACTCGTTATGGCAGGATGGGTAAATGCGTAGAGTGCCACTAGTTTTACTCAAGCTAACTAGATTTGGGTATGGTTTGAGTTGACCCAGGGCCATCTTGGGTTAGTTTGAGCATTGTTAACCTGACTTGGTTGGCTTATTATAGTCAATGACTCCCCATCCTCCCTTTGTTTCTTCTCTATTCTTCTCTTAGCTAGAACTCATTGTCTTCTTCCATGTCTTTAACAACAAAGCAAAGAGGAAATTTTATGGAAAGCTTAGATTCCCTCTTTTTCTCTACCCTCTCTCATTTTTCTCTCTTTTTATTTATTGGAATTATTCATAACTCAATCATGAATCCACCTTATTTTTCTTGTGCAGTGCTTGACCACTGAAGCCATTCATCATTAGATAGCATGTGTAATGAATGTCTTATTATTAATTAAAAATTTGGATCATAAATGCTACATCTTAAAAAATATGAAAAACATAGGGTGTAATTGTTTAAGTATCATAAAATGATTTGTTCTTATTGTAATATGTTACCAACTTCATTTTCTATCCTTAAATTTTTGTTCCTTAGATAACCATAGGATGATTACAATCCTTGTTAGGTTGTGGGTATTCATTGATAACTAGTCAAAAGTTATCTTCATCAAAGGATCATATATTTCGTACTCATATATTCTTAATAACTAACTACCAAAGATTGTTTTCATCATCTTATTAATAAGAACACAAGCTAATAATTTTGATGACAATTATAAATGCAACTCTCATCTATTATTTCTGGTCTTATTACCACGTGTCTCATCACTATTGAATTAATAATCTCAATCAACTTACCAATAATTGATATAACGTTCTCTATTAGATCCTATTAGATTTTCCTTAACATTGATGGCAACATAAAGAAATTTTTTTTTGGACTACTTAATTTTGTGATAGCTTGCTCCTTCTCTCATTGACAACAAGTCTATGGTGGCTTGAGGTGATGCTCTGACACAAATCAAGGCCCTTTATTCTTCTTTAAATTTTACTTTCTTTGCCCTATATCATTTTTTACTCATGGCTTAATGACAATAATTGCTTTCCAATCCCATATAAATTAAATTTGATAAAACCTAGTAAAATACATACAAATATCAATTTATTAGGCTAAAACATGTTGTGTCATTGGTCTTCGTCTCATTTGTTTGATTATAACAAAATCATTATATTATTTTACTAATGTTTGCTTTAAGTGATTTTCAAATCATGCATTTCAATATTAAGTATTTTATAGAAAAATCAACTTGTGAAGACATGTTAAAAGATATTATTGGCTTTGCTCAAGCTTGACTCAATTGACATATTAAGGAGCTTTTGTTTTTACTCTTGGTATAGTGACTACCCATCAGAGACTTATCATCAAGGCTTCATTTTGGTTTCAATGGTTAACATATCATTTGATTTATTTATGGCATAATTAAGATGGTATTGCATGTTTAACTTATGCATTCTCTCACAAAATCATTTGTTGAGTTGAGATTTTTAAACTGTATCATGACATTTGGATTACATTATATGTCATTCTAAGTTTATTTTAGGACTTAAGATATTAAAATCAAGCTTAAAAATTGTTTAATTTAAGTCATATTATTCATTACCTGTTGATCATATAGTATGATGTTTAATACATATTTGAACGATTTATATTTTGGCTTATATTTGTAAGTGAAGGATGAGTTTGTGTCAGCATCATACATGTACAATGTATAAATCGTATGGTGCACCTATCATCTAGATTAAAGTTAAGTGCATAAAGTTGGTTATACAAGAGACCACCTTATACATTATTGTTTAATCTTTAAGAGATGAGTTTTCACTTATATTGTATGTGTTTGAAGCTTGCTTCACACACATACATTGTTTATTTCGTTCCAAGATTTAATCTTAATAATGTCCAAACATGTACAATTTCTATAATGTATTATTATGATCATATTATGTTATCATTAGATTGATAAGCGCTATATATAATATAATATGAATTTTTTGTTTCATAATCCTACACTCTAGTGAAATCTTATATAAGTTAATAAACACACTTACGATGCATACTAGTACAATCACTATATCGTATTAATGCAACTTTATCTTATTATTATTTTGCATGCTATATAATACAAAGTATTTGCATCATAATTATATAATTCATTACTAGACTTACTATACGTGTTTCTATATCATACGAGTGTGATATTGATATCGTATGAGTATATGAAACTATATATATATATATATATAATTTCTGCGTATATCAAAATGATTAATGCATCTAATTTATATGATTAATGTTAAATCATAAAAGCATAAACTTGGTATCATACTATTATGATAGCAATATCGTAACAATATGATCATATTATAAATATTTTTGCAGGCATACGAATCAATCTAAGTATCAAACAATTACAATAGTTTTGTTTTCAATATTTGGTGTCATAATATTATGATAGTATGTATAATATAACTATAATAAATATTTTAGTAAAGTTAAACTAAGTAGTATATTATTATACAAGTATTCACATCTTACATTTCAAGGCATACAACATTTTTTTCAAGAGTTTATCTTTTGTGAAAATATGTATCACACTGTGAAAATCTTCCTTCAAACTAATATGAAAGTCTTCCTTCAAACTAATATGATATATACAAACCATAAATATGAGGGTCCCACATAACCATTTACTAAATCACTTAGAAAATCAAAAGTTATGTGTAGTTAAAATATTAAGTGATGACTTATAAACCTAGGTGGAGACCAAATTATGAGACAAACTCCACAAAACTTATCAAATAAAACGACAAAAAACAAATTATCATTATAATGTAATCAAGATATAAAATTATATAAAAATATGTACAAAATTCAAACTTATGTTTTATCATAATTTCAATCACTTAACTCACATCAAACTTTACTCACTCTTAAATCTTAAGAGTATGATCATCTTCTGTAGCATCAAAACTCCTAAATCATAATGTCATTGATACATGACCTAATACATAACCTATGATATAAATGTTGATAAGATTTATAGATTTTACCAAATAAATCAAATAAAGTAACTAAGTATAAGAGAATTATCAATATAAATAGGTAAACATGATGAATAAAGTAGAAGTTATATCATAAACTATAATGATAAATCATATGAATAAATTTGAAACTATACTAAATATTATGTTTAATAAAAGTAAACCAAATGAAATATAAATGTCAATTTTTTTATTATTTTTAATTTATAATATTTTATATAATTATCAAACCTAATTTCCTTTAAATCATTAACATCACTAGATCAAATAGTTATGCAAATAAATGATCTATAGTCGACATCCATCAAATATATCCAAATAAAACTAGGTAAATATTTGATATGAAGATCGATTCCCTGTGAACTAACATGCCAGACTTAATGCCACAAAAAAGGTGTGGCACCTATATACTATGATCCAACACACTAATCTTAGTATCATCCAAATGTGTGTGTGTATATTGAGGTCATAACACATGTACTAGATAGATATCTAGTTTAAAGATCATTATCTTATAATTCAATATCTTAGATCTAGTAGTGTTAAGGATAATGCTCTCAAAAATCTAATTTTTGTTTCCATTTTTTAGTCATATAATAGCATATGTGAAGCAAATATATCAATATAAATGTATGAAGGAGATATGTTAATATAGATATTATTTTCAAATCTAATATATATATATATATATATATATATATATTATTTTTATATATTTGTTATGTTTCATTTTTTTCATTTAATTATTCTTTATAATGCCAATAAAGAAAGCCATAAAATAAGTGAACTATCAATTAATAAAATCATGTGATAAGTAATAAAAAATACCATTAAGATCATACTAAACCATAAAGAAAAGCATAAGTATTTACTAGCATAAGAGAATATAATCCAAAAAAATATATAAAATTTAATATTATGTTATATCATATGTCACAAAGTTATCTTCTTAGTTTTGTAAATATTTTTTTGTTTAAATCTCATCTTCTTATAATTTTTTTATAATAAAAATATATGAAATGATCAATAAATATGATATATATGACATGATTATTAGGTAATTTGGGTTCTATAAATTCCTTTTTGATTACTTAAATTTCTTCTTTAAATCATGCTATTATGATTTCGTATTATATTATATAACCCATTAAGTAAATAAGCACCATGATCTATATTATACATGTACAATCATTTGATTACATCGTTTGATCATTAATCCAACTCTTTCTGTTATTTCTAAAGCAGATTGCATGCTTGCCACCTCTAAGATCGTACCAAACGATCTTATCTTAGCTTCCTCACTAATTATTTATTTAATAATTATTATTTCCTAACTACCATACAATACGATTAACCATGTAACTTCTTGACCTTCCTTGGTGAGGTATTATTCTGCTTTAATTGAGTTTTATATTTTTCTAGGGATTCCTCCTTGGTCACTAATCTTAAAGCTTCTTAACTCCAACATGCTTAACCATTAAGTTCTTATGAGATCCAAGCTCAAGGTTCCCCTACAATACACCTCACTATTTCAAAGCTTATAACTTTGCTTATATCACTCAGGATCTTTACTTTTGTAGCTAATGTGAAACTTATTCACCCTCTTGGCCCCCAAATGTTCTCTTGGTCTTTCCATCATTCTTAAGCAACCCTAGCCCCTATACTTTGCATGTTCTCACAAGTTGACTGACCTTACCCATTGATTGTACTAATATGAGATGAATATTATACAATATGTTTAGATCCATAACCATGTCTCACTAAGCTTTCCTCTCTTCTAGCTTCCTTCACATGTGATTCCAAGGCTAAGTTCAACACATGTGAGAGGTAAGGCTTATCTCTTTATTAAATAAAAGGGATTGTTTTAATATTAAATTCTTTTTTCTCCTAATTTTAAAATTTTGTAGAATTGATTCATTCATCATATTTATGCCTTTATATAGAGGTTTAGATCTGATGATTATAAGTTACAGAGTTATGAATTGACAAGAACATATACTGATATTTTATATGATAATTATAAATTCATCTCTCATCAATTATTGTTTGTCTTATCATTACATGTCTCATGATTATTGAATTAATGAACTCAATCATCTTGCTAATAATTTACGATACTCTCATCACTATATTCTGCAAACTGTTCTCCTATCTTCAATAACAAGAGAGAGAATTTTATGAACTTAGTTTTGTGGTAGCTTTCTCCTTCTCTCATCAACAAAAACTCCATGTTGGACTAAGGTGATGATCTAACAAAAATTGAGACTCCTTATTCTTTAATTTTTCTTACTCCACCTTTTCTTTTTTTTTCAAGTGTCCTTGTTTGAACTGCTCATGATTCAATGATGATAATCACCTTCCTTTTCTAGTGATAGTGGATGACACCTACAGCTATTTATCATTAATCACTTCTTATAATGAATATCTTTTTATTAATGATAAAATTACATCATAAATACTCTATCTTCAAAAAAATATAGTTATTAATTGTGTTAATTATTATAGTGCTTTGAAATCATGCTTGGTGGTATGAAATTTACCAAATTTTCTATGTTTGGTAAAAAAATCATGTTTTTTTTAAATTTAAAATATTACGTATTTTGTAATAAAAGTTTACATCCAAACATTTATATAAAAGGGTAAGAAAGATGAATAAAATAATTCAAAATTTTATGAATTTAAAACTTCATGAATTCAAAACTCCTTAAAAGAGAATTTCTTAAGAAATTCAATATACTTGTGACAAAAAACCCCTATTTTCTTTTCTCTCTTATTTAGCTCTTAGTTATTCTCATGTTTAAATTTTTGTTATTACAACTCTAAAAAGAATATCTATTATTAAGGGCTCAAGGTGAAAGTATCTCGTCAATAGATCATTCTTCTTTCTCCTCACTTGGTTATTTAATCCCCGTAAGGATCAATGTCAAATCTATTATACCTTTGATCTTGACACTACTTATTTGATGATAATACAATTATGATATTAGTTTCTCTAACATTTTTTTGAGTATCTTTCAGGTCATATATCTCAAGCTTTTATAAGGTCGATCAATTAGATAGTTTTGAATAAATATCTCATAGAGCAATCCACAAGTGAAGAAATATCAAGTAATGTTAGTAGCTATGTACTTGTTGTGGCTTAAATGACATATCAAGGAGTTATTGATCAAACTATTGATAGAATAACTAAGTATTAGAAGTCTATCTCTAAAATATCTAATAGTTTAATTGTTTATCATATCACTTGTTTATATAGGACATAATTGGGTTGTATAACATCATTCATTCATATGTATTATTATTGATTTTTTATGTATTATTATTTTAGAAAATTATAAAAATATTTTATTATTTTAATAGCTATAAAAATACTTTAAAAATATTAAAAGATAATAAATATATAAAAGGTGGTTTTAAAAAAAACAAAAAATTTACCCTAATAACCCAACACATAACCAAGTCTAAAGGCACAAGCCAAGTGGCCTAAAATGCTGAGCAATGGACCATGGGGAACCACAGGGTCAAGAGACAGCATGAATCGAGTCGGTCAGGCCTGAGTATTAGTCATGACTCAACCTTATGGGGCTTGGATTAAATCGAGTAAAAAATAGCTCCTGAACTAGCTTAGGTGTAACAAGTCAAGATGACTCGTGAATCGTTAAGTAATGCAGTGGATCAGATCAAACCCATTATCCTATTTAACAAGCAATCTTATAAGTATGCAAGGGGACTAGGGGATGAATTCCTGAGTACATAAGAGGAGAGACAACCCCATGCAATGGCTTGACTTATAAGAAGCAAGGAATCCTTATAATATAAAAAATTTATAACAATTAGAACAAGTGGGACTAAGATTTTTGCACTTAATATATCCAAAGTTGAAGCGACTTAGTGCCGTCTGATCACACAATTTCACCATCAAATAGTCTGGATCACACCCACTTTTGTGAACAGTACATTTCATCTAATCGTCCATTTAACAAGCCCAATAGAATGAATGAGATTAGTTATGTCATCATAAACAATAATTTTCATCTTGTAGTTCATCCAAAAAATCTAATCAAACTGAGATCTTTTCTGCATTTGTGAACAGTGCATTTTATCTAACCATCTATCTGTACTACACAATTGAACAACATTAATCATCTAGTGCTCTCGCACATTATCACCATCCATCCAACATGTAGAATCAAATAGCCTAGATCAAATCCTATTTGGAATAAATTTGAACCCTTTATTTTGCATTTTGATCAAGTGGCTATTGTTTCGTCCATCTAAATCAGATGGTGGTTGCTAATCCCACTCGTAGTGAGTGTTCTAAAAATTTCATAATGTTTCTTTTGTATACCAAAATTCTAATGACTGTTTCAAGGACCTTTCTAGTCTTTAGAAAAAGTATATGTTAATCTAAAATATTTTATTATATATAAAGGAGCCTTAGGAGACAAAAAAAGTTGATTTTAACCTTGGTACATCAATATTTTTGAGAATAGAAGATGCAAAATCAAAAATTGTAATCTGATTTCGATACCTTTGCTAAAGTAGTTTTGCAACTCATTTTCTCTCTTTATTGCTTCAGCATTTTCTTCAATTACACATCATAATTGATTATTCATTTTCTTATTTTCTTTTATTTTTTTAAAATATTTTAATAATATAAAATCTTTGTTGATTTTATTTTTCTTAATAACATTAGTGTATATCAATAAATCTTTGGCTTAAAATTTCAAAAGTAGACAATTTAGGTTGTAAATTTTTTGATAAGTGTATTCATATTCCAACATCATAATTTATTGACTTGTATCATATATGTTTTTATAAATGAATAGGAAAATGTTATGATTAATTATTTTTTTGTATTGTACTTTAATGTTATAAGCTTTTGTAATTAAAATCTACGATAAAAGGTTGTGGTTGGTAAATGTTACATTTACCAGCAGAGAAGAAAGATAATTATTTTTTGTTAATGAAATCCTAATTAGGTTGGTAGAAATGGATGTAGGCATAGCGTAGGTTGAACCACCAAAAAATATCTTATATAAAAGAAAATTTTCAAAATTATTTTTATCAAGTATAAAATATTTTATTAAAAAATATTTCAAATTCATAAAAGTTTTTTAATATTTTTATTTAACAAAATTATTAAATCAATGATTTTATAATTATCAAATTTTAATTTAAGAAAAAAATTCAAAATAGCAATAAAATTAAAAACATAATTCACCCCCATCTTGTGTATTAGCTTAGCACATATTACATTAGGATCCAGTAGAATAGCCTCCTTCCTTTCTTGTACAAGCTTTTCTCTCTTTGAGCTTCCTTCACACATGATTCCAAGGCTAGGTAAAACACACGTGGGAGGTAACACTTATCCCTTTATTAAATAAAAAGGATTGTTTTAATATTAAATTCCCTTTTCACCTTCTAATTTTAAAATTTCATAAAATATTGAAATATCTTTCAAAAAATATAAGCTATATATCTATAGATTCTTCAAACTAAGATCTTTACAATGGTATTCTCAAACTTTATATTTGATTATAGTCATATTGATATGTTCTTAAAGGTGTTCACAATAATAATTTTGGGTTCTAAATCTATAATATATAAATCTAATAAATAAAATTTTATTTAAATGAAAATTATGGGTTAATTAAGTGGACTATTACAATCTCTCCATCGTATAAATTGTCCCAAAATTTAGAATAATTTGGAATACCACAACATCATGTCTTCTTTCACTTTCAAAGTTTTTTCTCTTTTAATTTGATTTTTCTAAAACATCTTTATCATGAGAATAACTTTGTTCTCAATTCTCTTTTTTAGTTCTACAAAAATTTTAATTGGTTATTCCTTATAATACATGTTCAACTAGATTTTAATTTTTTCTAGATTATACTAAATGACATAAGTTGGATCATGAAAAAATGTCTTCAATCATGACACATTAAAGACATTTGCACACCCAACATCTAGGGAGATAAAATTGTCAAATAGGAAATAAATCTAACTCTTTTTAATATTTAAAAAGATTTAATATACTTAGGTTTTTATTTCCCTGCTTGGACAAATTTAATAACTTATTTAAAGAGACTTCGTTTAAAAAAAGATGTTCATCTTTTTAGAATTCACCAAATTTATGCTTATCATAATTAAATATTATTATATAGTGAGAAAACTTTTGACTTTTCTCAAAGCCATCATTTTATTATGTTTTTGTTAGTAACAAATGACTTCTTTGAATGCATAATGGCAATGTTATTGGAGAGAAATTGAAAGAGTATTGTGGTAAACTTGGTTCTCAAATATTTTTCTTTTATTTATTAGAACTCATCATTTATTGTTAATTACTTGTTGTTATTAAACATAATGAATAAAAAAATAACTACATAATCAAAATCATTTTCCATTTAGATAAAGAGTATAGCAAATGCACATTAACATTTAACATTCATGTCTTTATCAAACATTGTTTTTTTTTTATCTTTTACTCATACCTTTAGTGTCTATTAGTATTCTTGGCACGTGTATTTTAAAATGTTAAATAATTAGAGATGAGTCTAATATATATTTAGTAGAAAACTATGTCAATAATAATAATATTAAACAAAAAAAATAATGCTATCTAAGCATTCTATATTGCATCTTTACTTGATATAACTTTAATGATTCATGTCAATATATGCATAGAAACGTTAAGCATATATAAGAAAATATCCTCACATGCTTAATAAAAATTAACAAAAAAAAGTATATAATAATTATCATAATAAAAATGTTATGGTACAAAAATATCCCACACTAATATTGTTATATAGCTATCCAATTTTTCTTATAATCATTGCAAGCCTTATTAAGGAGTGTGTATAAGTTCACAACTAGTCAAAATCTATCTTCATCAAACAGCTATGTCATTCGTTCATAATAGCCAACTGCCAAAAATTGTTTTAATCACACTATTGATGAGAATGTATGGTAACGATTTTGATGACAATTATAAATTCATCTCTCATCTATTATTGTATTTCTTATCTTCACATGCCACATCCTGTCTTCAGTTCATCTTATCAGCGTTTCTTCCTTCTTCGACAATAATGTAAAGAAAGAATTTTATGGACTTTACTTTAGTTTTGTGATAAATTTCTCCTTCTCTCTCATCAACAAAAGCTCCAAGTTGGCCTAAGATGAAGATCTAACACAAACTAAGATTCCCTATTCTTCTTTAAATGTTCTCACTCTACCTTCTTTTTTTTTGTTCTCATTTGTTGGAGTTGCTCACAACTCAATTATTATAATTTCCTTCTTTTTCCCATGACAAGGGTTGACAACTAAAGCTATTTGTCATTGGTCATCTCTTATAATGAATACCATTTTATTAATGATAAAAATTGGATTACAAATACTCTATCTCAAGAAATGTAGAATATAATTATGCTAATTGTCAAAGTATTTTAAGATCATAAGATGAATTGTCAATCAACTCTATTCTTTAACATTAAATGTTTCCTTCACACTATTATGGTTTGATTGCAACCGTTGCTAGATATTGGGTATTCATTTTGAACTATTCTATTGTTATCTTTATCAGATAACTATATGTTACTTTATCATCATGTTAGGGATGAAAACACGTAGACAATTTTGATTATAATTTTAACTCCATCTCTCATCTATTATCATTGTATCTTATTATTATGTCTTTGTCGTCATTAAATTATAAAAAATCATTATATATTATTACTTTTTGTACTAATCTGTCTTCTTTGTCATCTTGTTTGATATGATTATTGTAACTAGGATACATTCTTAAAATGAAATGATATTTAGTTTATTTTACTTAAATTTAATCCTACAAAAGAAATATAATATAAAAAAAGAAATTATCATTTATTATAGTGGATAATAGGTAACATGTGATAACATAATCGTGTTTGAAAAAGAGAAATAATTTTTTAATTTTTTTAACTAACTTGATATAGAGAAGTATTCCTTGGAACTCAATGAGCAAAGCAGACCACTTTCAATCCAAAACCCATTTTTAGTTATTTTATATATTATTATTTGATAGATAAATTAAAACAATTGTTAATAAAAAATAAGGACAATAAATAAATATAAAATTTAAATATTCAATTAATAATACATTTCTTGCACATTAAAATAAAGTTTTATTTTATTTTTCTTGTCTCTTCTTTAATATTTGATATAATATTTTTCATATTAAATAAATATTTAATTTATAAATTTAATACTTCGTTATATTTGTTGTTTTGAACAGAGATTGAGATTGGAACTTCAAACTATTTTGAAAAATTATCTCCTAATTTCATAAAATCTATAAAATTAATAAATATTTTCAACTCCGGCACTTGTTTTCGTTTCTCAATGAAAAAGTTAATAAATAAATAGTTTTCAAAATAATTAATAAATATTCAAAAACCTTTTGAAGTCTCATTTACAATCCAAATCACTGAACAAGTTGGACAATTAAATTGTTCTAAATAATTTATGAGATAACCACAGTTTATTTTGTCAACATGATAGTGATTAGAACACATCAACAATTTTGGTTATAGTTTTAGCTCCATCTCTTATCTATTATTATTATATTTTATTATCATGTCTTTATCATTATTGAATTATGAAAATCATGACTTATTATTATTTATGTTTTTAATCTATCTCTTTTGTCACCTTGTTGTGACATGATTATTAAAATCAAAATATATTCTTAAAATCAAATGATATTTAGTTTGTTTTAATTAAATATAACATTGAAAAATAAAAGCGATATAAAAATACAAGAAAATATCTTCTATATATAAATAATGAGTAATTGATAGCTTGTGACAAAAATAATTTTCGTTTAAAAAGATTAAAATAATTGTTTAAATTTGTTTAAATAAATTTGACATTATCCATAAGAAAATCATTACTTGAAACTCAATGATCTAAGTGGACCAATTTTGACCTTAAATCCTATTTTTTTTATTTTATATATTATTTTATTTGATAAAAAATTAAAACATATGTTAAACAAAGATAAAATTTAAATTTCATTTAATAATATATTTCTTACAAATTAAAATATATTTTTATTTAAGTTTTCTTGTCCCTTCTTTAATTTTTTAATTAAATTTTTTGTCTTTTTTTAATTTTTATCTTTGGAACACAATGACGAGAACTTCAATAATTTTGGTTACATTTTTAGCTCCATCTCTAATATTTTATTATTTTATCTTATTATCATATCTTTATCACTATTGAATTATGAAAATTATGACTTATTATTGCTTATTTTATCTAATTTATTTTTGTTGTCTTGTTTGATATGTTTATTATAATTAGAATATATTCTTAAAATGAAATATCTATTATTTCATAATTATCATACAATATGAGTAATCATTTAATATTCCAACCTTTCTTGGTGAGTTGTTGTTTCGATCTAATCATTTTTTATCTTTCCCTAAGAGGTTTGCTTGGTCAGTCATTTCAAAATTTTTTGACTCTAATATTCTTAATCATGAAATTCTCATAGGATTCATACTCAAATTATCCTCAAAATATACTTCACCATTTTCAAAACTTATGATCTTATTTATATTACATAAGATCTTCTATTTTATAGTCTATATGAAACATATTCATCCTCTTGGTTCTCATACTTTAAATGTCCTCTTCGTTCTTTCATCCTTCTTAGCAACCTTAGCCCTCATATTTTAGATGTTCTCCAAACCATTTTATCTTTGTCGGGGAACCAATAAAGTATTACAAATCATATCATACTAAATGATTCTTATTATTTCTCTAGACAGACAACTAATCTTACCCACCTATTGTACTGATATGAGATGAATATTATATATTATGATTATATTCGTAATCATTTTTACTCATTATCTAATATGATTTCCTTTATATAATCCTACTATAAATAGAACTTTGACCAATCATATCTTATGATCAAGTACATCACACCCATCTAACCCCCAAAATTGACTAAAATTTCTTTTTACTACTTAAATCAATCATCCAATACAATTAACCTAAATCTTATTAGTATGATATTCTATTAATAGCTTTAATACGATTTATTACTAAACTCGTCTAATGCATGAATTTACCCTCTTCTCATATCGTATAATATGACTCTATGTATCATGCTTATATGATCCTAACCATTCAACTTTAGCTAATTCTTTGTCTTAAACCCCTAAATGACTATCTAGAATGATCCCCATAATCATATCATTGAATCGTTTATTTTGTCTAAAGTACATCATAGAATTCCAATACCTATATTACCTTCATATGATAAACTCGACAACTAAACACATAATACAAGTACGACATCCATATTGCTCTCGTGTGATGAACTCGATAGCTCAAGTACTAGTTTGAATCAATCAAACATCTTTTCATGGTATTGTTGAGTTCTTTTAGTTTCTTTATCACTCTTCTCTCCTTTGCTCATTAGAACCCACACCATAATAAGTGAAACAAAATAATTTATATATTCATCAACAACAATGACTCTTCCAATAGAGTAACTCTCATGCAAAACTTTTGATCGAGACACAACAGTAAAGAATTTATAGCTTATTATAGCTTAACATTGTGATAAGTGGCTTTTCATTCCTTGTCAAGATCATATTCTTCCTTCCCAAACGATTCTCCATAAGTCAACAACACCTCTTTCAACACGAACCTCAACTTCTTAACTATATTATCTCAAACAACCTCCCAAAAATCTTCATGCATAGTTAAATCGAAGTTGACCCCACCCCCGTTGGGAGAGAAAATGCATGGTTAGACTTTTATATTTTTAAATAATGGTTCAATGGTAGCTATTATTTGTAATTATGATTAATTAATTTTATTGTTATAGTTGGTTTTAGTAGACCACAATATCATATCCTCTTTCACATCAAAAGTTATTTCTTTTAGTTTAGTTTTTTCAAAGCACCTTTATCATGAGAATGACTTTGTTCCTCAATTCTCTTTTCTTTTTCTACAAAAACTTTAATTGGTTGTTTCTTATACAACATGTCGAGCTAGATTTTAATTTCCTCTAGATTATATTAAATTAATTGAGATGGATTAAGAACAAATCTCTTTGATGAAAAAAATACATTATGCACACCCAACATCTAGGGAGATAAAATTACTTAATAAGCAATATATTCAAGTTTTTTTAATATCTAAAAAAGCCCAATATACTTAGGCATTAGTTTCCCTTCTTGATCAAATTTTGATAAATTATTTTAAGAAACTTATTTAAAAATATAAATATTGACCTTCTTAAAATTTAATATTTTTATGCTTCTCATAATTAAATATTCTTATATAATGAGAAACATTTTGACCTCTCTCATAACCATCATCTTATTATCTATTTGTTACAAACAAAAACGCTCATTTGAATGCACAATGAAAATCTGAATGGAGGGAAATTGAAAGAGTATTGTGGTGAACTTAGTTCATAAATATTTTACTTTTTTTCAATAGAACTCAACATTTATTGTTAATTACTTATTGCTATTACACATAATGAAGGCCCCGGCTCCCAGCTCCATCTCGGCCAGCATTCTGCTCTCGAGAGGTTGCGTGGAAATTCTATCGACCAGAGAAGGAGAAGGACATGGAGAAGAAGAAGAAGAAGAAGAGGAGAAAGAGAAGAAGAAGAAGAAGGGGAAGAAGGAGAAGAAGAAGAAGAAAGAGAAGAAGAAGAAGGAGAGTGAAACCCCGTAGTGAGATGAGTGCAGCCCCGTAGTGAGTTCATTCAACGTCAACGGAGAGGGAAACACCCTTTCTTTCTTTTGGAATCTATCTTTGGCTAAGATAGTCAGAACCCTTGTTCAGGTTGTTCGTTCAGGAGGTATTTTCTTCGCTTGTTCAGGGTTCCGAGCAATCACTCGTACGTACGGATGCGCTTGGAGACAAACCCTAATCGCTCCAAGGGAGGTATTTTCTGCCTTTTTATGTGTGTTTGAAAATATTAAATAATAACGGTTGTAGAAAATTATGTCAATAATAATAATATTAGATAACAAAATGATGTCATAAAAATATGTCAAATTAATGTTACTACCTAGTTACTTGATTTTTCTAATAGTCTTGTTATGATGATTGCAATTCTTATTAGATAGTGGATATTTGTTTATATATAATCATAATCTATCTTCATCAAATAGCTATGTCATCCATTCATAAATAGCCAACTATCAAAGATTGTTTCGATCATACTATTGGCTACATATACTGACAATTTTGAATTAGTGAAATTGATCATCTTACTAATAATTGACAATACTATCTTCACTGTATCCTGTCAAATTTTCTCCTCTCTTCAATAATGATGAAAAGAGAGAATTTCATGGACTTAGTATTGTGGTAGCTTTCTCCTTCTCTCATTAACAAAAAGAGAATTTCATGAACATAGTTTTGTGGTTGCTTTCTCCTTCTCTTATCAACAAAAACTCCACATTGGCCTAAGGCAACGATCTAACACAAATTGAGACTCCCTATTCTTCTTTAAATTTTTCTCGCTCTTCCCTCCCTCTTTTTCTAATCTTCTCGTTGGAGTTGCTCACAACTTGATGATAACAATTACCTTTCTTGTTTCATGATAGTAGTTGAAAACTGAAATTATTTGTCATTAGTCGTCTCTTATAATGGATATCCTTTTATTAATGAAAAAAATATGAATCATAAATACTTTATCTCAAAAAAAAAGTAGAATATAATTGTACTAATTATCAAAGTGTTTAAAAATCATAAGTTAACTTGTCAATCAACTTAGTTATTTAGCCTTAAAATTTTCCCTCACACTGTCATGAGATAGTTGCAACCTTTGTTAAGTTATGGGTATTTGTTTTGAATTAATCTATTACTATCTTTATGAAAAGACAACAGATTATTTTTTCAACATGCTAGTGATTAGAACACGTCAACAATTTTGGTTATAATTTTAGCTCCATCTCTTATCTATTATTATTGTATTTTATTGTCATGTCTTATATCACTATTGAATTATGAAAGTCAGGACTTATTATTATTTATTTTGTCTAATCTATCTCTTTTGTCACCTTGTTTGATATGATTATTGTAATAAAAATATATTCTTAAAATGAAATGATATTTAGTTTGTTTTAAACATAACATTGGAAAATAAATGTGATATAAAAATACAAGAAAGTATTTTATATATACATAATGGGTAATTGATAGCTTGTGATAATAATAACTTTGTTTTAAAAAAATAAAATAATTGTTTAAATTTTTTTAAATAAATTTGATATAATCCATTAAAAAACCACTTCTTGAAACTTAATGACCTAAGAGGACCAATTTTGACCTTAAACCCCTTTTTTATTTTATATATTATTTTATTTGATAAAGAATTAAAACATATGTTAACCAAAGCTAAAATTTAAATATTCATTTAATAATATATTTCTTGAAAATAAAAATATATTTTTATTTAAATTTTCTTATCTCTTCTTTAATTTATTATTTAAATTTTATTGTCTCTACTTTAATTTTTTTTTCTTTGCACATAACACAGTGACGAGAACTTCACTAATTTTGGTTACATTTTTAGCTTTATCTCAATATGTTATTATTTTATCTTATTGTCATATCTTTATCACTATTGAATTATGAAAATCATGACTTAGTATTATTTATTTTATCTAATTTATTTTTTGTTGTCTTTGACATGTTTATTATAATTAGAATATATTCTTAAAATAAAATGATATTTAGTTTTTTTTATTAAATATAACATTGAAAAATAAATTTAATATAAAATAAAACAATGTATTTATATTAGTGTGTAATGAATAGCTTGTGATAATGATAATTTTGTTTGAAAAAGAGTAAAATAATTTTTTGAATTTTTTTTAAATAAACTCGATATGTTACTCAATGGCCTAAGCGAATCAGTTCTGACCTTAAACCCATTTTTTTATTTATTATATTATTTATTTGATAGAAAAATTAAAATAGAAGTTAAACAAAGAAAAAAATTAAATATTCAATTAAAGATATATTTCTTGCACATGAAAATATAGTTTCATTTAAATTCTCTTGTACCTTCTTTAATTTTTAATTTGATATAATATTTTTCATATAAAATAAATTTTTTATTTATAAATTCAATACTTCATTATATTTGTTATCTTAAAAATTATTGCAAATTAAATTCGAAACTAGCACCTAAATCAGTCAAAATATTAAATACTGGTCCTTTTAACAGAGTTTGGGTTTGAAAAACTGTCACCTAATTTCATAAAACCAATAAAATTAATAAATATCTTTAATTCCGGCACTTGTTTTCTTTTCTTTTTGAAAAAGTTCAAATATTATTTTATTTTTTATAAATTATAAACACCAATAAATGTTAATTACAAGTTGTTGACTCCTCCGACTTTATTACATAACGCAACGGGAATCTCAACGAAAGCGACGAAGCAGATCCTTTTGTGGGACCACATCAGGACCGCTAAATCAACAAAATATCAAAAAAAAATTAAAATGCAATCAAATAACTGTAATAATATGGTTAAATAAAAATTTTATAAAGTCCTTTTGACACGTTTTTTTTTTTTTTGTTATCAAAAGAACAAAAATAAAAACGAATAAAAAAATAAAGCATTGGTTGAAGTTAAAATATTGTTTTAAAAATATCAAATATTTATTATTTTAATGAAATATAAAGATGTTGCTCTGGTTCGTACACGTCTGTAGTCTGACTGGTGGCCAATTCCAGTCCACACAATATGATAAAAGAAATTCTATAGTTTTTTTAACTAATTTTTTTAAAATTTAATCAAATAAAATATTATATGGCATGCGAAGAGCTATAAATTGGCCTGCGGTCGAGGTGGAGCCAGTGAGCTAGGGATGGGTTCCATGCCGAATGGAGCAGAGAAACAGCACGCCGTGCTCATCCCCTACCCAGCGCAAGGACACATCAACCCCATGCTTCATCTAGCCAAGCTCCTCCACGCCCAGGGCTTCCACATCACTTTCGTCCTCACCGACTTCAACTACGGCCGACTGGTTCGATCCCACACCTCCGACGCCGTCAAGGGCCTTCCCTCCTTCCGCTTCGCGTCCATTCCCGACGGCCTCCCTCCCTCATCCGCCGACGCCACGCAGGACATCCCCTCCCTGTGTCAATCAGCCATAGACAACTTCCTCGCTCCCTTCAGCCACCTACTAGCCGACCTCGCCGACGACCACCTCTCCCCTCCCGTCTCCTGCATCGTCTCCGATGGAGTCATGACCTTCACGCTTGACGCGGCTCGCGAATTCGGCATCCCGGAGATTTTCCTTTGGACCGCAAGCGCGTGCGGCTTCGTCTCCTATAACCATTACCGCCACCTCGTCGACAGCGGCCTTGTTCCTCTTAAAGGTATATATAAAAAAAGTTCCAACTCTGATCGATTGAACTAAACTCGTCGTTTTTCGTTGCAGATATGGACGATGTGAGGAACGGGACTTTGGAGAAGGAGGTGGATTGGGTTCCGGGGTTGATGCCGGGGATGAGGCTTAGGGATTTCCCAAGCTTCATCCGCACCACAGACCCCGACGACATCATGCTTAACTACTTCATAAGAGAAACCAGCCGACTCCCCATGGCCTCGGCCATCGTCCTCAACACCTTCGACGCCCTGGAGAACCGGGCACTGGTCGCGATGCAGGACATCCTTCCTCCGATGTACACTGTCGGCCCGCTCTCCACCCTTGTCCGGAAATCCATACCCGATGAAAACCCCCTAGTCGACCTAACCGGCAGTTTATGGCGTGAGGACGCCTCCTGCCTCGAGTGGCTCAATGGCAGGCCGGCGGGATCCGTGGTGTACGTCAACTTCGGAAGCATAACGGTGATGTCTACTGAGGAGCTCGTGGAGTTCGCATGGGGCTTGGCCAACAGCGGGTACAATTTCTTGTGGATAGTTCGGCCCGATCTAGTGAAGGGAGAAACCCCCGTGCTGCCGTCCGATTTCCTGGAGGAGATCGAGGAAAGGGGGATGATGGTGGGATGGTGCGATCAGGAGAAGGTGCTTGAGCATCCGGCGGTCGGCGTCTTTCTGACGCACTGTGGATGGAATTCGACGCTGGAGAGCCTTTGCGGCGGCGTGCCGATGATCTGTTGGCCCTTTTTCGCTGAACAGCAGACGAATTGCAGATACGCGCGGGGGGATTGGGGGGTGGGCATGGAGATTGGCGATGATGTGAAGAGGGAGAAGGTGGAGGAGTTGATAAGGGAGATGATGGCGGGGGAGAAGGGGAAGGAGATGAGAAGGAAGGCGGTGGAATGGAAGGAGATCGCCGGCAAGGCAACGGCTTTCGGTGGAAGCTCGGCGGTCAACTTGGCGAAGCTTATCGAGGAGGTCCTGTCTAATACAAAGCAGCATGCTAAACAAAACACTAGCTCTTAAGCAACAATATATCTAAGAATAAAAATAATTTTGAAGTCATGAATTAATTTTTAATGCATTTTCATGGTATTTTTCATGCATCAATAAAGCTTGTAATGGCTATTATTCGAATTAAGTTTCAGCTTTGGTGAACTTTCTAGCTTTGTTGTGTGTGGTGTATTTGAAAATTTTTATTTTTGGATATATTCATTTTTTAATTTTATTTAATTTATTTTTTTATTCGATTGAAAAAACCGAAGGTCGACGTTTTTTGTTTTTAAACGTGACAATAGCATCTTAATATAATAAAAACTTTACATGGACGTTATGCCTCACATGAGTTATTATTAAACCTAAAAATTATATCGAAAGTATTTTGTTTATAATGATACAAAAATGAGATAACAATCTCAATAGTCAAATATCAAAGACAAGTAGGTCAAAAATAGTAAGGCTCAAAAACTCGAGTTTGACCCGTAATGCTCAAAGTCAGTTGGAAACAAAAGACATGCATACTTTGTTCAAATATAATATTTTATTGTTAAAGATAATATTTTTCATCATCAAAAAAATAATTCTTTAAGTAAAAATATACTAAATAATTAAATTATAATAAAAAATAATCATAACTTTATAAAAAAAAATTATAATAATTTTTCTCATATACATGTACAATTAAGATATCATAAAAACATCTCTAATAACCCAAAAAAATGATGACTTATTATTGATCTTTTTAATGATGAAAACACATTTTAATATTTAATTCAATAGAGTTGATCACTAAAGAGAATTATTTTTTTCTATTTCACCTTAAATTAAAATAATTCAAGGTAATTTATGACAAAAGTCTAGACATAATTAAAACTCTTGTGGACCATAATTTGAAAATAAAGTGATGTCATTTATCTTAAAAAAATAAAAAAAATTATAATAAGAGAGAAAAATTAGTCAATTTTATCAATTTTAAAAAATCCAAAAATTTGAGTTAAATAAGATGACCATAATGTAATAGTCAAACTTATCAACAAAATTTTTTTTGTCCTTACTAGAATAAATCATGTGATCACCTATCATCACCTATTTATTAATATTATGTTGTAAGCGTGAAAGAAAAAATAATAAACAAAAGCAATATCTTGTAACTCTAGTTTGGTAGAGGCATGACTCAAATTAATTTAAGGATAATAAGGTTTTAATCATAGGTAAAATTGGAAGAAGGAAAAGTAATCAAAGAAATATCTTTCAAAATAATTCTTTAAAAAATCTTGTCAATCTTTTACCTAAGAATAGTCTTTTGAGCCATGCAAATTGTCAAGTCATTTCAAGATGTGACCACTCAAGTATAAAATTATGAGAAATGTTTTCCAACTATTGACAAAATATCATATGAATAATATTTTATAAATTACGTTTCAAATGTCGCAACCGACCTTAGCTCAGTTGGTAGAGCGGAGGACTGTAGTTGGAAAAGCCAATGGGATAATCCTTAGGTCGCTGGTTCGAATCCGGCAGGTCGGATATTATTATTTATATGAAATGAAATATTTTTATTATAAAACTTTTTAGAAAACAATAATTTTTTTGTAAAGAAATTTTAATAACCAAAACTGAAAAGCTTCATAATCCTTTACACAAACATCTTCTTCCACAGATGGACAAATGGTCCAGCTGGTGCAATTTGAAAGAAATTCTTTTAAACAAGGTTTCAAGGAGTTGTATTTGATAAAATACAGCCAAAAAAACTTTTTAAATTTCAATCATTTTTTAATTTTTTGTGTAGGCTTATGTAAACACATTGACAACACTAGAGTTAGTTCACCGACAGCTGTCAAATGCTATTAATAAAATTTATTTAAGTTTGTACATACGGCTGACGAGGCTCTCAAAGGTCCAAAGTAATAAAATAAAATTAATCATGACTATTGCTCATTTTATCAATTAATTTATAAAATTGATGTTGCAAAGTCACCTTCATAACTAAAATAAAAGCAAGATGTTTACAAATCGTACAACTCGATAAGGCGGTTGAAGACCACCAAACGAGCATCTGGCAATCGATGATTTTATCCAAAAAAAATATTCCAAAAAGAAAATACTTATAAAAACACTTTTTTAATCTTAAAAATATCTAAATTTCATAATTTCTATTATCTGCATTTCTCAACCACAAGTGCAAATCTAATCATGTGACCACTTGATCTGTGTTCGTTGGCTTATGCAGGCTCAATTGGCCTCATCCAATCTCCTTCACCAGATTCTTCTTTGACGTTTCCAACCATACTCCTTCACTAGATTTTCTTTTAACGCTTCGAAACACTATAAATTAGATAAACATCTAAGAGACACTTTCGTCTCTTTGATCAAAAAACCATTTTCCTCCTAAAGGACCCAATAAGATCTTATTTGTCTCAATAAGATTTTTTAATAATTATTTTTATTATTAAATATATATTACTTAGAATCTATAAATATCATGAAAATTATGAAGATGAATGTAGAGATTGAGAACAAAAAAAATTCTTAAAAATAAAAAAAAAAATTCTCTTTGAATTCTTTATTTCATGAGATTAAAAAAATTATTTATTTTGTAGAAATTTAATATTCTTTTACAGTTAAATATTAAGTATATTTGAATAAACTATTCTATTTTTTATCTATTCTATTATCATTATTTTTATCAATCTTATCAATATCAACTATATAAAAATTAAATTCTAACACAATTCTTAAACAATATTACCACGTAATGACCCATATGCAATGAGAAACAATAAACACATAATGAATAAGACATAATCAAAGAAGCAAATACATTAACAGTAAGAAAGTATAATTTACTTCACCTAAGAAGAGAACACATGAAACAATGGACAAGAAAAAATCACACCAATATGAAATAAAGGATATGCTTTAAGTCATGCAAAACCATTGTGTTGATCAATAAACTGAGGAAAAAGTACAGCAAAAATTTGTTTATGCCATTGGTGGATTAGTTGGATCCTAAGAGGTTGACAAAAAGGAAAATATTTCTATTAGATCAGATTCATGGAGTTATCTACCTTTGGTAACCCTTTAAAGAATACCAAGTAGTTTTTACATAGCTCTTCTTCTAATACTAGTGTTTAGATTGAGACATGGATTTGAGTTTGAGGGATTTGTTATTTAAGATGTTTAATTAGTGAAAAAAAGGTGGCCTGGGATTTCTCTTTTAATACTGTTGAGTTCACTTAAACACTTCTGTTAATAGCCCAACAGAGACATTCAATGAATGAAAGTAGTTGAAACCCTAAGATGCCTTTAGAGATCTTGCCAAATCAAATGTCGCTCAGAGGACCACCAACTGCGCATAAATACAAGTAGTACATCTTTATAATCTTTATATGCATATTTTGGCAGACAAGCTCAGAAATTTGAAAAGTACAAACCCTAGGGCAGATTCAAACAGACATGGCTATGATCGGAATTAGTTGAAACAAAGAAAAAGCACTTGTAAAAGTTATGGATCAAATTGGGTTCTTAAAATCATAGAGGAGAATCCTTTCAAACTTTTAATAATGCTGGCATTTATTCAGAATTTCGGATTCCTTTGTTTCTGTTTCTAAAAGTTTGTTTTTGTTCCAATAAAAAAAGTTGAGGAAGAAAACTTCTATGAAATTATACTAAATTTATTCGCAATTAACAACCTTTTTATGAACTATATTTTTAAGAAAAAAACTCCTAGTTAAACAATTTGTTATATCATAATGGTTCAACCAAGCCCAGCTAACACTTAAAATGTCTGACTTCACGTATCATGATCCTCTTTCAATCCTCTTCTTGGACTTCTATCGTGTCTCCTCTCAGTTGTCCATCCCCAACACCTCTATAATTGAGACTAAATCTGTTGTTAAACCTATTGCTAAACCACCTTGTAATTACCATTCACTTTGAAAAAAAAAAGCAGATCAATGATGAAATGTGATGAGGATTCAAAGTTGTTTTGTATTTGGATTGAAAGTTACATTTAGCAGTTTAATTCCATCTACTAGTGCTTGTCATAATAGTTGTATTGGAATTAGATTATATATTATTTGTCTTTCATGTGCCCTACCAATTTGGATTCCAAGATACAAATAGGCAACTTTATGTAGCTTATAAAAACCTTTGCATGCCAGGAATCTCGCAATCCCTAGGTTCATACCTTAAAGCATTGTGTGGAAACATTCGCATTATAAAAAATTAGCTTTCAAGCATTAATATTAAGATAAAATGCACTAGTTCACTCATACCATTCATTTTTCTAGTGCTTAATAACCTAATGTCATATATTACCTGTGAAAACACCATGTCAACACTACGTTTGATAATGTACTTGCCACAGTTCTTCAAACTGGAATGGAAAAATTGATCATAAAAGGAACAAGTGTTAGCCAACAGGAACAATGATTGCAATTTATTACAAAGTTAATAAAAGTTAGTATCAACCCTTTTTGTGTATGTTTATAACAAGGGCTTCTTGTATTATACAATCCTAGGTAGACTTGGTTGTCTACGGTTTTTAAGGCTTTCTGACATGGAATTTTTTTTTAAAAGAAACAATTTTGTTAAAGAAATTTATTTAAAATGTATTAAAAAAATTACAAGGACCAACTTTGTGCTGCTTGAATAGAAGACCACATAAAAGTATGTAGTTAGTCCACAAACTTCCAACCCACAAATTTCCAAGGAAATCTATGGGTTCACAACAAATTTCCAACCAAGTACACGGTTGACCACCAAACTTCCCTAAACCTTCAGATCGATTTGCCTAAAAGAAGATACGACCAACAGGTTTTACTAAGATCTATGGCTAGATAACATATTTCTTAAGAAATATATGATCACACTACATTGTTTAATATTTAAACACCCAACCAAAACCTCCTCTCAAACCATAATTATACATACCACTCTTCTCTTCTTCTATGCTATCAAGTTTTTGTTAGTAAATTTTCTGTCAAACAACACAGGAAATCAGCAATTCCTCTTGGAGATGAACATCGCTATCTTTGTATCATGATATTATGAAAAATATGCTCGACTATAAATATCTTACTTGAAAGGAATGATTTACAAACAAAAACTGTTTGCACGTCAAACTGGACACCTGTAAAGCTTCGAAGTAGTGCGTTAATGTGGGATGGCCAAGCTCAATTAACATAAAAGAACTGAAACAAGATTGTTTGAGCTTTCTTACTCATCGTTGGATGTCTTAATTCAACATTTATGACATCATGAGCACCAGGAGTGGAGTATGTCGGCTAAAGAGTTCAGCCATAAGCAACTAGACAAAGATCCAATTTTGTTGTAATTACATGGCATGCAATAACTTAAAAGTAACTCTTTAACCCTTTATAGATAATTTATTTCAACCTATACAAAGGTTTGGTTACTTCTAACTCTCATATTCTAGAATTAAATTTTTCTCTACAGTCATTCAATAAAGAAGAGACTCTTCCCTTCTACTTGAAGATATACCAGGAACCTATTCTATCGATGCAACCAAAGTCAACACCTTTTCTAAGATTTGCACATGTTAACAGTCTTTGCTATGACTAAGTCAAACAATTCTCTATGTGCTCCAATCCATCATCCACGTAACAAACCTGGACATTGACACATTCTTATATAAGCATCCAAGAATAACTTTTCGCATTCATCGAATCACCATCCACATCAGCAAATTCTTCTTCTTCACACACATAAGTTTTCCAAAATCCCCTTTTAAAGACATTTTTCCAAACACTCATTTTTAACTTCCCAAACAGAAACTAAACACCACTATTCCTGAAAAGAGAGAAGCAAGAAGGACACAATAAACCAGAGTTCTGTTATTGTTATAGATTCAAAAGGTTCAGTCTGCGTTTTGCAGCTAAGAAATCATCCTAAGCACCAGAGCAGCGGGCAATAAGACAAACCAAGAAAGGAACGAAGCTGAAAGACCTGCTAACTCAACACGTACATCCACCACTTGTATATTCCAAAACAATAAATTGTGCTGAGAAGTGCAACCCTCATAGGGTAAAGCTTGAACCTGCACATAGAAGAATTGCCAAGTATTATGCTGCACTTCTAAAAATACATTAAACAAGAAAAAAAATAAACCCAAACACCCATCTCCAAGCTTCAATTCATAAAAAAAATTATGGGATGATCATCAACAGGTACACAAGTAAAACAATGAATACAATATAATCATGCAGCTAAAACATTAGCATAAAGAAAGCATAATAAACTTCACCTAAGAAGAGGGCACATGAAACTAAGGTCGAGATAAAGTTACACCAATATGAAAGAAAGGGTACGTTTTATGAAGATCAGCCTGAAGACAATTTGTTGAAAACTAAACTGAGGAAAAAATACAATGAAACTTTCTACATGCCATTTGAGAATTTGTTGAATTTCATAAGCTCCTAAAAAAAGGGTGTCCCATTTCACGTGCTTCAAAGAAGGAAAACCAAGTTGTTTACCATGGCATTTCTTCTGATAGAGACCTTGATTAGAGTTTGAGGGATTTGGTATTGATTTCTAATTAGTAAAAATAAAGTGGCTTGAGATTTGTCTTTGACACTGCTGAGTTAGCTAGAACAATTCTGTTAAAAGGACCAGCAGATAGATTCCATTTAATAAAGTTACTAGTCAAACCCTAAGATGCCTTTACAGATCTTGCCATATCACATGTCGAAAAAGAGAGTTTCACCAATTTCACATAAACACGAGTTGTACATCTTTAAAATCTTCAAATAAACATTACACAAAACTACCTAAGAAAATTGGAAAGTACAAAACATAGAGCAAATTCACAACAAAGTTGATTTTTCAAGTTAAGCTGACATGGTTATAATCTGTGTATACAGAAAACAATAAAAAACAGTTGTAAAAATTATGGATCATAATGGGTTGTTGAGATCATAGGGAAGAATGGTTACAATTTTTTAAGAATGCAGCCCTTAGTTCAGAATTTAGGATTTCTTCTTTTCTGTTTATAAAGGTGATTTTACCTTCTAATAACAAAAGTTGAGCCAGAAAACATCTACGAAATTATACTAAATTTGTTCACCATTAACAACCTTTTCCATAACTAGATTTTTAAAAATAGCACCTTATTAACCAACATTTTAAATTACAATGGTGTACCAAAATAGCACTTAAAATGTCTTAACTATATTGATCATGAGCTTCTTTCCATCCTCTTCTCGGTCTTCTATTGTGTCTCCTCCCAATTGTCCCTCCCCAACACCTCCACAATTGCAACTAAATTTGTTGATAAATCTATTGTTGAGCAACCTTGTTATCATTCACTTCAATAAACAAGTAGATCGGTGGTGATACAAAGTGATGAAAAAAAGCCTGATGAGGATTCAGAGGTGCCGCTTGTTTTGGATTTGGTTTGAACCTTAACTTTAATAGTCTATTTCCAGCTAGTAGCGTTTGTCATAATAGCTGTAATGGATAGATTATATTATCATTATCTTTCCATGTTTCTACCAATTTGATACTGAAATGGCAATAGGTTGCTTTATATAGCTTGTAAATATCTTTGTATCCCTTGAAATCCTGTACCCCTTTGGGTTACACCTTAAAGCATTATGAGAAAACATTTGCATCCATTTACTACTCCTCAACCTATTATCCACAATCAAGAGTAAGAGCAAGACCATATACTTCACATAAACAAGAGTTTAATAAAAAAAATAAATAAATCTTGTCCTGATAAAAAATCATTCCATAATTGCAGCTTAAATATACTCAAAATCTAGATTGCAAAATAAATGTTATCCTAATAAGATCAAGTTTGATGAACCTCCTTTGGCGATAAGAACAAGAAGTAAGCACATAATGTCTTATGTGATAAAGAGACATATAGGAATTTTAATCTAAAAATTCTACGAGTAAAAAGAAGGTAATAATTACCTTTTGTCTTACACTACAATGAAAATTTTTCTCCAAGTTCAGTGTGAGATGCAAGTGTAAATGATGCTTGTATAATTATTAATCATTTCTTTTTGTTATTCTTCTCTAAAGGACAAAGGAAACCACAGATGCTAAAGCATCATTTGAAACAAGGGTGGCAGCCTTTACTCGTAAAGAGACAGATTTATTGGAAGGTAATGAAATTTTCATGTTATTCTCAAGTTGAAATAAAAAGAGGCATCAAGTGTGCCAATCGTCTTCTGCAATAAAACGGCATACCAACATTTTACACCATGAAGGTATAAGTCAAATTAAGTTAATGTTTACCATTTGTCCCTCATTACAATGAATGTTTTACTCCACATTCAGATTTGAGGTGTAAATGCAAATGATATAATTGTGATTAGGAATCCTTCCATTGAGCTTGAAAGGAGTTAGTGCTGTTAGGAGTTGACATTAAACTGGCCTTTTCATTTTTTTTGGGTTTTTCATAACCTGATGTCACATATGATTTGATGCAACTCCATATCCCCACTACCTAATCTAAGTCATAACAAGTTCGATTAGCTTATGTTGTGTCCCTACTTTTACTAATTTACTAGAGACAGCTCTTGATACTAGAATGGGAAAGTTCTAATGAAAGGAATATGTTTTGGCCAACATTAACAATTATTGCAATTTATTACAAACTTAAATACTTGCCAGTTTTGTGTCACAACCAGAACTTGTTTAGAACAAAGGCTTTCATATTATACAATGCTATCTAGACTTGTTTGTCTAGGACTTTAAGGCTTTTCACATGGAACAAATTTTCAAAAGAAACAAAATTTTTAATTAAATAAATTTAAAAATGTATTAAAATATAAATTATATGGAACAAATTTGTGCTGACTGAATAGATATCATGAAAGCATGTGATGAGCCTACAGACTTCCACAGAAATCTTTGGGTTCATTATATTATTAAGCAACCATGCAATTGAACACTAGACTACCCTAAACCTTTGAACCAGCTCACCTATTGAGCTTTCAACCAACATGGTCTAATGAAATCTATGGTTAGCTAACATATTTCTTAAGAAATCTATCATCACAATATAGTGTTTGCATTTAAATACCAATGATGAATGCACTACTATGGAAAGATCGGTTTGCCTACAAAAATTGTTTGCATGTTAAACTGGACAGCTGTAAAGCTTTGTAGTTCTCAAATAAGACATGATAAGCTATTAAGGTAGGATGGTGAAGCTCCGCCTACCTATGAAAACCAAACAAGGATTGCTAGAATTCGCTTTTTCATTGCAGGACTGACCATGAGGACAACGTCTTAATTCAACTTTTATGACATCATATGCACAAGGATTGGTGCATTGGCCAATAGAGTTTAGCCCTAAGCAATTGAACAAAGGTCAATTTCATTGTAAATGCATGACATGCAATAACCTGGGGTAGTAAAAACAACCTTTTGGCTAGGAAAAGGAAGAGATATGCCTTGTTGAGCCAAAAAATAATCTCCTATAAAAAGTTTCATGCTTGGAGTAAGTCTACATAAATTTAACCCTTTCAAGGAACTAAAAATATTGGCAATGAATTAAAAAATGATAACATTATCTTTAGTGTCGATCATTCCGCTTTTAATTATTAAGGTTGGGTGAACCGTAAGTAAAAGAACGAAAACCAATCATGCGGCTAAAAGCTCCATAGAGAGAAAAAAAAACAATCATGCGGTTAAATTGCTAGAGGTGATATTCCTTGATTGGTAAAACATCGCCCATACAGCCTTGTAAGACCCAACTAATCATTGATACATATCTAAAATCAATGGTACAAAGGGTTAACTTCAAACTCTTGAGGATGATGAGGAGACAAATCAATTGGTCGTCAAGATTATCTTTTGCATGACTTGACCCAGAATGCAAGGATTCTAAGAGTCTCCTCCTCTGTGATACAACAGATGAAGGGACAACAACTATCTAACGCATGAAGTTTGTAGCTAAAAGAGGATAAGAATATGAAAGGGTCTTGGCATTCTTGATGAATGTGGAACAATTGTTGTCAAAGTTAAAGATACAACCTCCATTTTTGGTGGTAAACCTGCTGATTATTGTGCTCTTTCATGATGGGAAGCTCATAAGAGACAAAATCATATTTGTGGATGGAATTTTTGTGTAGTAAGCAATTGGGATAGACACATTAATGAGAGATAACAAAGTTGTCATTATACTGATTGACTATGGGCAACCCCTATAAAATGTTCCATCCAGTCAAGGATAGACATAAACTTATGCTTACATAATTCAAGAGAGAGTTCCCCACTACATAAAAGTCACAATGATCTTGACTTTCAGTCATTTTCTGAAGTTATATCTATATGCATATAAAGGTATATCTCAACAAGAACATAAAAATTATTGATAAAAAAATATAAGTCTTGGGTCACTATGCGATAGAAAGAAATCAAAGACGACAAAATTAAAGAAAAGGGAAAGCAGATCAGACTTTAGGATAAAAACCCCTGTAGAATAGAAAAAAAGTGTGTTTAGCGTGTCTCAAAACTTCACTAGTTTTGCTAGCAATTACAGAAGTGTTGGGAAAGAGATTTCCGTAAAGCATCTACCCTACATAAGTCCAGAGAATCTACATTATTATTAAACGCAAAATTTCCAAGGGGAAAAAAATTACATATGTTAAAAACGATACTAGACTTCTAATAGTGGAGATATTCCATTTGCGGAATCATGTCTATTGTCAACTTGAATCGATAATCCCCATAAACTAAATCACTTGCAAGATACGGCAAATAAATATCCATCCAGTAGTTGTTAAAACATAATGCTCCTCTCCTAGGTTATGCTGATGCTGTTGGTCCATAATTCTACGAAATGTATTTATTTGTCATTAAAGCGCTCCTTTACGCTCTTTTATGCTTGCCAGTGCTTTGAAATCTGTAAAATTCCTATTTTCTACTGGAGCAATACGACTACAGGCCCCCTTGATTACGAATTTATCCGAGTGGAGTTATTCCTGGAACGAATAAGATTAACATGGCATCATTCGGCGATTACTACTGTTACAACTCAAGCAGAACAAAAAAAACCAACATCCAGAAGAAATCCCCCTCATATGTTCAGAACTTCAACATAAACCGTGTATGTAAAGCGAGAAAGCGAACCTTCTTGTTGGGAGTCGATTAGCAGCTGACCCTCGTGGTGCGGCCATGGGGGTGAACCACTGGGAGAAATCTCGGTCGAAGAACTCCCAATCAGGTAGCAGCACGCCGGAGATGCCGATAATGCCGTAGGCGTAGGTGACCAACACCTTCTTGAACGAGAAGGTGCAGACGGCGACCACCACCATCAACCCCGCAAGTGCTACCAGGGAGAAGCGGAGTGCCACTTCGTTCTCCATATCAGCACGAAGAAAATTCAAACCCTAACCTCACATTTAATGGAGGCACCGGCAGGGTACACCAAAGACGACTCTTCTTTCTTCCCATTGGGGATTGGACGTGGACACCTCCTCTCCTTTCGAAGTAACCTACCTGCCCAGCGGCCCACTCCCGTCACTGGGGCTTAAACGGTTAACTGCCCCGAATTTATTAATGCCAGGTGGCGATCCATCTAGGTGCATCTAAAAGCCATAGTACCATCCCGACCGTCCAATTCCACTAGGCACGAAGGGCTACGCCAGTATGAACGCACACGGCTACTTCGTTAGGCCTCTTCCACAGCTTTCTTCCCTCGGACGAATTCATCTTTAAAAATCCATGTCTCCCAGTCCCAAGAAAGCCAAAAAAAAAAAAATGTTGGCAGAAAATTTTTAAAATTTGTTCAATTTAAAAAAAAATGAATAACATCAAAATTAAAAAAAAATTAAAAAAAAATCATATTTCTATTCATATAAAGCTATGTGTATATAGTAAATTTGACAATAAGCTAAAATTTAGAGATTCAAAAGGAAAGAATTAAAACTAGTCATGAAAAGCACTTGAAAAAATTCATTATATAAAAACTAAAACAAAATTAAAAAAACAGCTATATTATTATTAATGTTTAGGATGAATTTCAATTTTTATGATTTTTTAATGATTTTAAAATATCCTTAATAAACCTATTTACAATTTAATTAACATTTTTTTTATCTGAAAGTGCTGTAGAGAAAGGAGTCAAGCAGCTTCATACAGTTCTATATTATCTTTCATTATATACACATCACTGAAGAATAGAGCGCAGCTCCAAAAAACCAACTCATGTAGAGTCTTTACGTTATTCACAAACGTGGAGGCATCTCGCCACCATTTGCTGTACAACAAATCCACCCTAAAATCACATCCTTCCATTTCAGCCTTACAGGTTTTGTCTTTCCAGAACACGAGATGAGGAAATCATCTAAACTCAAACTCTTAACTCCTGCCTCCAAGGTTCTCATAAAACAGGATGTAGCCGTGATCCGTGTTGCTGGAATACTCTTGTGCCGAGCCAAAGAAGGTCTGCAATGAAGACTCGTCAACCGTATCGACATTCTCATCGTCGATGAGAAACCAAAGGTCATGGCTCTTCACAAGGCTGATATAGTGCCCATGGTTGGGCCCGCTGCCGACATGAACCACGACGGCGAAGAGAGAGTACTCTGCCTCCGCGTTCTCCACCATGTTGCCGAGCTTCAACTCGAGGGGGAAAACGACGCGGTAAGACAGCTTCTTGTACCTACCCAACTGCTCGATGTATTTGAAACGCTTGAGATGGATGATGAGGACGTTCGGTGGTTTCTTTATCTTCATCCTTTTCTGAGCTTCCTGCAAGCTGCTTGGGTAAGGAAGCTTTGTTAGATGTGTATCACTAAGAACCAATTATTAGCAGGAACAGAGAATTTGGTTTTTATTTTCCAAATAATAACATTTTAATTGAAGAGTTTGTAACTTGTAAAAAATCAACAGTTCAACTCAACGGGTCGAAGAATAATACATCTCATCAAAACATTATGGTTCCAATACTTTAGGATAATTAACCATTAGTAATTAGATAATTTTGACTATGACACAGATTTTTCCTTTCAAGATTTACAGTTTTTCTCATCCGAAACAACATTCCCAATGACAAATTAAGATGGATTTAGGCACAAGATGAACAGGAGATCCAAGACATTTATGTAATTAACCTTTAGTATTTATAGTAATTACCAAATAAGCATTAGTAAATAATGCCTTCAAAAGTTATAAGACTTATTTAGTTCTAAACTATAAATTTTAAATCTCGGTGTCTTAACATGATCTTAATTGAGTGTAAAAATGTTTTGAAATTTCATGTTCTGAAAAAGAGGAACTATGAGTAAAACTAAAGCATAAACATACCTAAACCATAAGATAGGACCAAGAGTTCAACAACACATGTAGGCTACATGAATAACTTAGTATATGAACAAGAGATCAAGTACACATGACTATTTTGAGTACGAGAACATGAACTAAGCTGATAGTTTTTGAGATTCGACCTAGTTTTTGATTTAGATCAACATGAGCATTTTAGATTCATGGAAGCTTCGACCTAGTTTTTGATTTAGATCAACATGAGCATTTTAGATTCATAGAAGCTTAGATAGGAAACTTGACGTGGCATAAATTTGGAACAGAAAATTGAGGCATTTGAAGTTGTAAATAACCAAACTGAGGACGATTTAAAGATTTGACATTGATGGGCGTAATTTAATGGATTTTTTTTCTCACAAACAGGTAGTGGTAATTTGGGAGACTTTGGAGGATTATGAAACTCAAAATATGCATTCATCAACTTTAAATGAGTCTTAAGATGGTTTGAGATGCTTCAAGAGTATTATTCTATGATACTCTACTCCAGAGAGTATTTGACACAATTAAAATAAACCTGAAGACCTGTGAGAAATTTCATCATCAATCAAGCCAAAGAAGTCCTTTGATAATTTGAAATATCTTGAAAGTTATGCAGCTCAAGGGAAATTCGATCATCTCAACGGCTTAGAAGTTCATAAAAGGTAAAAGCATCCATATATGTGGAAAAACATTCAATGTTTTTGGTAAAATTTGGACAATTTTGATACTCAAGTAGCATCTTAAGAATTACGAGTTTTTAAAGGTTTGGGATAGCTTGGACTGAATATTAAGAATTACGAGTATTTTAAGGCATTTTGACAATTTAGGAGAGGGAGGAGCTGCAAAGGTCTTTCAGATCCATGAGACAATTTCAAAGTTTTATATGAAATTGGTTGAATTTTGGGTTGTTTTGCCCTTTTAAGGCATTTTCATAGTATGTTCCTCCTAGTAGCAAATTGATAATTTTGAATTTTGAGGTTTTCAAAATTTGTCAAATATCTCAATGTTCTCCTCAAGAACATATTCTTGAATTAAATGGGTTTTTCTAACATTTTCTACACTAAGAATATTTTGGTAATGTCACTTTTATGGCGTGTTTGTAATTTCTCTACAAGATACCCTATAAGAGCAATCCAGTCACTTAGGGGCCAAAATGTCTTGTTGCTCTCTTAGTTTAGGTGAATTGGACTCAAATAGAGTTTATGACTCAATTTGGTTCACCACAGGTGTGGTTTTGATTTGATTTGATTTGGATCTAACTTTGCTCAATTTGAGATAATTGATTGGTTTTGAACTCAAACATGTAAAGATTAGCCTCTAAACATAGAAACTCAATTTTGTCTTGGGTATGATGTGACTAGGGAGAGTGTTTCACAAGGCCAATAAGATTTTTTTTCCTTCTTCCCATAGCCCCTCCTCCTATCTCATCCACAACCAATGGTAACATAGAAGTACCACCAACAAGTAGGTAGAATCAAATATCAATGATGTCAAACATTGATGGCAAGGACGTCCATCAACTCTAGACAACAACTAGACAAAGCACAAATAATATAAAAGAGCGCAACAATGAGGTAGAGGAGATCTTGCTAATTTGAAGACAGGTGAAGGAAATCTTGGTATTTTTGTGGCAGCAATGAGTGAAATGAATCAGAAGAAACGACGGCTTAGGATAAGGGCATCCAATGACAATGATTATTGACGAAAAGTGGCAATTGCTGCTAAATTGGGAAAATGGCAACAACATTGATGAGCGACTACAATTATGCATATCTTAGTGGAGTAAAATAAGAAGTGGTGGACTAGAAGAGGAGCAATTAGAAAGAACGCCATGAGAGAGGCAGTAGAATAGTTGAGAGATCTGGTTGGAGGACGTTGAAGATTGAGCGATGAGCGATGAGTTGGGGGGATGAGGGAATCATGGGCAAGTTTGTGATTTGAGATGATAATGGAGGTGGTTGAGAGGAGGAAGGGGAGGAAAGGAGGATCTGGGGTTAGCGAAAATTTTCTTGGTATTTTCCTCTTTTTATGATTCTTTTTATTATTTCTTTTTTTTTTACTTTTACTCTCTCTTGTATTAATATGGGGATAAGCACGATAAAAAGAGCATCATCAATAACATCAAGAAAAAAAGCTCTCATTAATTGCAGTAGAAAAAGACAACACTTACCTACAACATTTGTCGCAAAAGAACTTATCCTCAGCATTCAAAGTCTCTGTTGAACTGAAATTTTTGAGACAACTTGTAATGGAACTATTTTGTTCAATATCCACACTTAGATCAAAAAATGTCTCGTCCCTTGCAGTGACAGTTTCACATCTTAAACATCTGGTCTCATTAGTCAATATACCCTGCATGCAGTAGTTGATAGAATAACAAATTTCTCTAGACAATAAAAAAAACTTCTATTAAAGGTATAATAACCAATAAGACAAGATAAATTTATTAACCTGAAAACATTTATGTACCCACGTTATGACGGGTTCTTTCTGAGCACCATTGGCTTGAAGATTGACAGGCCCATTCGCTACCTTTTCTGATTGTGAGGAAGATCCAGGTGAACCTTTTGTTTCATTTGCCTCTTTTTCCAAAATGTCAACAAGCTCGTTAAGCAAAAAATTCAAAAATTCGTGAGCATCCTGCACAGGATAAAAGATGATTTAATTATCAATTATCACACAAAGCTATTGATAAATAAACAAAAATCAAACAGCAATGACAACCCACCACAAACAACAAGAACTTTGAATTAATATTGCAAAATAGTGGTATTATTGTTTTAGTAAAAGCATATCACCTTCCTTCAAAACTTTGCATGACAAGGTGATGACACAAAAATGGGTGATGTCAAATCCCGCCTCTCTAATTTTAATTAAGTGAATGATTGAAATGTGGTGAGACCATCCTGAGATTTCAGATAAATATCTAGAATAAATTCCCCAGTAGTTCAAATAATCGACGGCCTCCAAGCAGATTTCCAACAGAATTCAGGCAAACTTTCCGACAATAGCACCTCAGTTCATTCCCCAAAGCAGGCTTTGTTTTTCAACAACAGCCTCCAATTACAGTTTATGGCAGGGGAAATTATCACTAGCACTGACTTTTAGTTTATATCCAAACAAAATTTCCATTAGGCATGAGTTACCAAGGCCATTACCCCACAACATCACCACCCAGCTCCAACACACTACCAATCCTGAGGTGATAGTTTGCAGGAAGACGTTGCTCATTCTTAAGGTCATGAATAACCGTTGACAAAGACTGACACTAAGGCACTAATTCAATGCCCTTTCAAAAAAAAAAAAAAAAAACAAGCAAAACATATCTCTTTTTCTTCAGTGCAAAATTCTCCTCATTTTTCTCTATATCTCAGCCCACTTTGATTCAATTCAATCTTTCAACATTATTTTCGTCCATCCTTAACCATACTTCGATGAACGCATTCTTAAGGAGACAACAACATATAAGGAGCTAACCTTGCTGAATTACAATGGCTACATCAACCAAGATGTCTTGTGGTGCGGACACCAGTTACATTCGAGACTTTCGACGCGCCCAATCCCGTCAAGCACGATATAGCTCGAGGAATTTATTTTTGTGCAGGGTCAATTTGGAGCTCGAAAATAAAATCTATGCTCAAAAACGGACTTTTAAAACATTCAAGACGCTCACCGGCGACTCAGGTCCCACCGCCCCGCCGAACGCCGTCCGTCCGCCGGCAGTCCGCCGGCCGCCGCCCAACAGCCGCTCCGCAGGTGCGCGCGCGCGCACGCTCAGCCAGGACCGCGGCGCGCCCCCGCGCGCGGGTACTGCACCATCGGCGCGACGGCCCCTGCGGGCCGCCAGCGACCCGTCCGCCTCCGATCGGGTCACCGCGGTTGGTATCAGGTCCGCCCGTCCCGATTATGCTTTCGGGTCACCCGCCCGCCCTCGCGGGTCGGCGCGACCCGAACTCCGCCGCTCCCGCCCACGCCGCGCCGAAAGCACCGACAGCAGTGCCCACCGCCCATACGCGCGGTGCACGTGCGACAGCTCAACCGTCCCCTTGCAAGTTTTAATTAAGTTTGGGAACAGCTTATTTTAAGGCTTTTATGTATTTTTGTACCCTTAGGCTTCCTATAAAAGGGGAGGCCTACCCTTATGTTTGGGGGGATATGCTTAGTGAATGAGAATTTGTGTTTTCTTGCATCTTGTTGAGAGCTCAAGTGTGAGTGCATCAAGAACTTCGACGTGCTGATTCGTCGAGGCTCCGATACTGGAAGGAGGGGTGTGAGGCCCAAGCGATGAGACGCCGTGCCAGTCCATCAACCATTCTGAAGCAATATCTTCGCGCATCACCCACGAAACGCAAGTCAACTTCCGTACTAACGGTACGCTCGGAAACTTCCCGCCACTTCCCTTACTTGACGTGTTTCCTTCGCGGATTTTGGATTTCCTCGCTGTTCACTTTCCTACTATCCTATTTTCTTCGTTGCCTCTGGTTCACTCTTTTCGCGTACAACTTCGTTATCCTCGAAACTAGTGTTGATTAGTTCGATCATCCGACTCTTAATTCTGTGTTGAGCGATCTTTCAAAATTTTATTTTTCGAGATCGGTATTATTAACCCATCCCGAGTACCCCGTGTCTGCGCCGTCGAGAGGTAGCGGGCCTAGCATACGGAGCAACCTCTGTGTTGCCCACGGTCCCCTCTTGGCTAGGATCGCCTTGGACGGGTGTCTCAAGCGTGTTACCTTTTTCAAAATTTCACGTAATTTCCCACAAGTTTTCTTTATTTCCCTAAAAGTTTGCAGGTTAATCGCTTGTATTGCTCAATAAACAAAAGCTTAAATCCGTCCGGCATCATCTTGCAATTTAACAATTGAATAGCAATCCGCACAATGTCACATGCTTTCTATTGTAAAATCTGCACCACCTTCCTCAATAACACAACCCTCAAATTTTTCTAGCATTCACTCAAAGGGTTCCATTCATAGCTTTAGCAATAAATGACTCACCTCCTTACCTGTATTTGCTGCCATGAGAACAACAAAACTCATTACTCAATAGGATCAACATATCAGACTTTTAGACTCCCTATCCATCACACTAAATTGTCAATTAAAAGTGATGAGAGAGCCACGCCAAGGGGGATAACTTATGACGATAGTGCTTTAGCTAAAGCTTCCCATTCTTAGGGTAAAAAAACAACACTGATGCCTGATACCAGGGTGTTGACTCTAACCATTTACATTACCTCATCCGATTATAAAAAAGGAGTTAAGCCAATGACCAAAGTGATTTGTTTTTCCTCAACAAATAAAAGAGATATAGAATTAAGGCACCTGGATGTTAATTAAATCATAACTACATCATCATAAAACTCTTTATTTACCTTTATTTCTTGGTATACTCTGATTCAATTCAAGCTTTCCACCATACATTCAATACATTCCTAATCATACTCCAATAAACAGATTCTCGAGAAGGAAATACCTCCAACATATAAGAATCCAGCAATGTCAAGTTACCATGAATATACCAACCTAGATGTCTCCCTTAGTGAATTTGACAATTAAATGTCAATCCACCCAACCCAAGCTGCTTTCTATTTCAAAACCTTCATCAGCTTTTTGAAGGACAAAACCTTGGATGGTTCCAACATCTGCTTGAGAGTTCCATCCATAACTTCGACAATCTCTGATAAGCCTCCTCTTAGCATTCAGTAACACGAACTAGAACGAAATAAGGAATCAACTTGTTCTTGGTTTAGCAGAAAAATAAAGAATTATTCCATAAATATTTGTAAAGATAAAAGACGTCATGCTCAAGGATTCCCAAGCATACTCATTTCTAGTGATGGAAGTGCATAAGCAAGGCTAGCCCCATTATGGCTCAACAAAACAAGTCTATCAAGGTATGCCCTTCTCAATTTAGAGTTACATGATCTCTAGGGACAATAGCATACAAAACAATCAAAATTTGACATCACCCCTCCGAGACTCCTTAAACCACTAATGAATGTAAAAATATTACATCTTGGTTTGTTACTCAGACTCATCCAAGTAATGCGCCACATTTTTTATTCTCCATGAACTTCTTGAAATCCTCCTCAGAAGCAATGCATTTTTGGATGCAATTGCAAGTATCCTCACGGGAGAAAGAGTTCAAAAAGAGAACAAAAGAGGAAAGATTTAATGATTTCTCTCTACAAAACCCACTGACCAAGAAGATCTAGATAACCTTGAGGTAGTTGACTCCACCATATGGAACTCATCAAATGCTATTGAAATTGATTGAAGAACTTCCTGTTATACCTCTTGATCATTGCATCGTATGCTTGATGATAACAAAAGTATTGTATTATTAATACTTTTTCAAAGTGTTGATTTTAGATCATATATCTCAAAAGCAATTAAGTTAACTAGTTAAGAGCTTGATCATGTGACTCAATGAGCTAAACGAAAGTGTTTGGATGTTAACTATAATTGACATCAGAAGAAATACAAACTCAAACAACACGAGAAAAAGACTTTTATTGAGTCTATTTATTTGATAATTGAAATATCAAAATCTATAATAATTTATTTAAACTACACATGATTTACTAAATTCAATTAGATTTAAAAAGATATTGATCGAATGAGATTTACATTGGTTGAATTAATCACCCTTATACAATGAACGCTTCACATAGAACGATAAGGTAATAGTTGGATTGGACAAAATGCTAGTCAAGAAGGATCCCAAGTAATATGGGTACAAATTCCGTACACATACGATGGCCATATCGTATAGTACGCTGATCGTTTACTCGAGAGGTTTGATCTGCTATGTAGTATTCTTGATTTTCATATGGTATAATATTGCATTTTATACTAGTAAGATGCATTCATTAGGAGGATCGAATCTAACAATAAGAGAAATTGAAATTTATCGTATTGTCGCACAAGTACGATCCTCATATCGTATGAGTATGCCATAATGTGATGAGATAATTATCATTGTACAGTATAATAATATTCATCGTAGTCATACGATCCATTTATCTGTCTAATGAAAGTTCAGGCTTTATGCTATGATCATACCATTTTCGATCATACAATATGATATTAGTTTTGTACAATACGATACGATTTCACCCAATGGTCTCATTTTGGGGCAATCATATATTGGGCAATTTTGCAACATAATAGTATGAGCCCCTTATCATATTAATAAAATTCTTTATGATTAATATAAATGAGCTTGTCATAAAAATTATCGTGATGTATGATCATGCATTGTACAATATTTTTTCGAGAGCTCAAAAATTAAATTTGCACAGTGCATTGTATCAGTACAATGCATTTTGTGCAGCAAAAATAAACTAGTCAGATGTTAACAATTAACTAAACGATGCTGTTAGTAATACATCATACTCATACAATCCCCTAGATTGTATGGTACAATCAGTTCAAGATGTGAGTAGCGACTACTTCGAATAACTTTTGATGTGTCGTTTGAAGGAATTTTGGAAAATCTATTGCGAGAAATCTCGATTAGATTCTTCATTTCTAAGAAGAGTAAAAGACAACATCATGACATTTAGCATGGAGCACTCATCTTAACCTTCTTTTTCATTCTTAAGTTAAGTTGTACTATTATTTCAAGTTATATATATTGCATCCTCTCTTATATAAACATTGACCTTTGTTGCATATCTTGCATTAATTCAAGTAGTATGTTTCTTACTTAATTGTTTATTGATTATAAGAATTATTATATTGAATTTTTACTTGATTTGTTTGTCCAATTATTAGGACTTTTACTTATTATTTTATTAGATTTTATTAAGTCATGATTATAAGATTTTATTAAATCAATGCGTTAACTTTTATTAAGTCAACTATAGGCTTTTATTAAGCCGATGTGTTGGCCTGTATTAAGTCGTGAAGAATTTTATCGAATGTGTGTTAAGTTTTATAAGTTTTTATCAAGCCAGTGCTATAAGTATTTATTAAGACAATCTTTTTAGTGGATTGTCTAGTCTTTTGACTGAAAGTGAATGTAGATTTGAGTTTAGATCGAACCACTTAAAACTCATTGTGTGCTTGCACTACAACTTCTTGTAAATCTAACAACATTTTCTAGAAAATAAGTGTTATAATAGACAACAAGATTAAGAATAATATAATTGCAAAATAAATTAAATTATTTGAGTCGATTTGAAAATTTAAATTAACACAATTCACCCCCCTCTCTTATGAACATCACGTTACAATATTTACAACACTTCACATCCCTCTAAAACCTTATAAAAGTTGAATCAACTTCATAAGCACTAATAGCCAAAGAAATCAACAGTGAAGGCATGCCAACCTACAAAACCACTCAACTGCAAGAACCTTGAGAAAGGTTGTGAACAAGTGGGAACACATTGCGTAAGAGAGGGTGTCCATTGCCAATACATTCTCAAACTCCAAGTCATTATCTTTCAAGCATTGAAGGTGGACATAGAAGACAACTTTACCAGCAAGACTAGCTCTTATTATCAAAGAGAAGGGAGAGTACCATTGGTGCCAACAAGTAAACCGTGTCGTACAAATTAAATTGCAACTCTCTCTTTAAAAGACAGGCTGGGGCTAATGTCAATGCATAAAAACAACAATCAAGATGAAGAGCGGACGCCATAAAGAGGACCTAAGTAATGCCTCTTAAGGTTGAAGCTTCATAACTACTCATTTGGCAGCGAGTAAACTACTAGAAGTAAGCTCTACATTAAACAAAGTGATGACATGAGGAGCTACTACAAGGGGCCACTCTTGGTCTAGTAGACAATCACCCTAGGAATGGCCCAAAAGAACTCCATCTAATGCCACATAAGTTGGAGCTAGTTTTGAATGAAATGCTCAAGATAAGGAAGCTACACCCTTTCAAAGGCCACAGAATCCGGGAAAAGGGAATAAAGGCATGGGTTTTTAGGTGAAAATTTCAAAACAAGGAAAAACAATAGTCAAGAGGCAACATGAAGATGCATTAAGCCTGAGAATACTAATAAGAGAACCTAAGCCTTTACAAATGAAAGAGACCTCAAGTTGCAGACAATTGAGATTTGATAGTATCAAGTTCAAGACTATGAAGGATCTTCTAAAAATCCAGATAATCAGAATGTGAGAAAAATTTTAAATTTTGCTGATATTGTTTTTGAAGTAATCTAGATTGCATGTTCTCCCACGCCAATGTTGACATGAAGCCCTAAATGCAACTTAACGACAGGAAAACCAGCTGCTGAATAAGACATGCACTGGTGATAACAGTTAGATGTGGATTGCAGCATAGGCAGTGCTCACCATTACAAGAAAACACGATTGTTGGTGGCAAGAGAGATCTCAAGACCGCCCAAAATCATTCTTGAATGAAGCTGAGTGCTAAGGATCACTGACGAGAAAGAAACTAGGACAAATGACCGTTTTCATTGATGCCATCCTGGGAGGTCCACATCAATATACTCAGGGTTGGCTTGTTGCTAATGTGGATCATTCAATCACCCATTATCCCATCACGCTATAACAACCTAATAAAACTAAACAAGATCCGATAGGACGTGGCATCAAAATTTGTACCTTTGGCAACCTTAAGCCCTTCACAAGTGATGTGTTCACAATTTCTTCTTTTAATGCTCATCTTCTCCAATTCCAACAATGTCTGGTAAGAGCAATGCAGAGAGATTGTTGAGGAGATCCAGAATGACTAATCTATATGTATTGTCATCATTATTGGCTTCAACTCATCTATCACCTTTGCGAAAGTTGACATAGCCACCCCTCCAATTGTCAACACTCCAACTTCCATCCTAGCATCACATGACGAGAGCCGTCGCATGTTGGTATCATTACACCTCCACTAGTGGTGATTGACATTACCAATTAGAGAAATGAAAAGAAAACAAACCTAAACATAAGCAATCCTTCCTCAACAACCAGAAAAATGGGATTTCTTCTCCCTTGCGCCCCTTATTTCCTCATTAAGAATAACTACCTTCAATAAGGAGAAAAAATACGGACATGTGGAACAGGTCCCACACCATCATATGGCATCAAGATGAACGACAGATGATTCTTATCCTCGAAGGGATGGCTATCTTAGCCTACAACAAAGGTGGTAGAGAAGTTGAAGCCAAAAACTGACACCATGAACTTACTCACATCTATCCTTGTTAGTTAACCTCTCTGCATCGCTGCATTGTCAGTTCCAAAAGCATCCAAGAATAATGTCATGCCACCATGCAACTTTTCCATCACTTCACTTGGGTATAAAATGGAAACTGGGCAAGGACCAAAGTATCTATTTTCCCCAGTCAAAAATGAGGTCTAGAGTAAAAAATCATATATGTGCTACTTATATCTTACGTTCCACACTTCATATTAAAACTTTCTTTATTTTCCTCAATTTCTCAGGCTGCTTTGGTTTGTTACGAGCACTTCACCTCACATGCAATATGTCCTTGCTTCTACATCAACTTCCCTACCAAGACAATGCATGAAAAAAGTTGTATTTGAAGACAGTTATCGAAATACCAGAGACTCTACTTCTGCATAATTAATTAAAAAAAAGAAAGAATGTCCCAATCCAACATTATGGACGAAACCCAATAGTCTGATAGCTCAAGCTACCTGAGTTTCCTTGCGAAATGGAAAGAAAGTTCATCTTCTCAACCCAACCAATATCTAGATGCCAAGATACTATAGTTCTATATATATAATTAAAACTAAGCACCTTCCAATCCAATATTATAAATTAAACCCAATGGTCCGATAGCACAAGCTACCAGTAGCTCATTTGCAGACACTACAAGACTATTATGAAAAGAAAGTTTAACCACCCAGCCAACTCTAACTAGATATAACTATGCTATTGATCAACCGAAGGAAAAATCATCATAACATCAATTAAATTACCCCACTTTCACATGGCAACGATAAATTCAGTAAAAATGACGGTGAATGTGACACAAGAAAATCAAGTTATATTAAGTTCATAAATTTATAAACAAGTACAAATATTAGCCTAAATTAAAATTTAGATTTTTTTTATAACTTTTAAGCCATTGTAACTGATTAAAAAGACAGTCAATCTTTCAGAAAGTTGCCAACTTCGTAGATAATAAAATAAACAAAACCAACAATAATTTTTCATTAGATAAAACTGTAGTAAAAGTAATTGGATGAATTAAGAATTCAAATGATGAACAATCCCCATTTAAAGAAATATGGCATCTTAGACCTTCCTGAAGCATCATCCATTGAATAAATTATAAAGGTTAACATTATCAAACTTCCAAAAGCCCAATGAGTAATTCAATGAAAATAATTTCTTTGTTATACAAATGAGGTCAAAAAAGTTTTCAAAGATTACCTGATGCATATAGCTGCGGAAAAGCTCATTTTGTTTTTTAACTCTTTGCACAAAACGCTTGGGAGCAATAATGCCAGTCTTCTTCTTCGATGAGTTGATCTGTACATTACAACCTGTAAGGTAGTACTAATGCCGGCAAAGTTTTTGCTTGCTTAAAATTAAAGCTCAGTGGATGAACATAAGGATACAACCTACACATCTAGCTGGACCACAAACAAACAAATTGTTAAGGAAACACTCCAAAATAACAAGGCCCCAGGACACTCCACTAAGAAATTGGATGAACCCCAGCAAACTATAGCCTCTCAACGAGTCAACGAAAATGAAAGATGATTTTTTTCACTAACAGGTGCCATGTATTCTTCACAGATCAAATATGACAAAAAAGCATCATGCCAGCACGATTGTCACAAGTTTCACAACTTCAAATTAATCTCCAATAAATGCCAATGCTAACCCAATGAACCACAGTAGTTGATTTCTTATTAACTTAACAAGAAGCCTATCATTGGGATTTTACCTGTAAGGACAAATTGATGTGTGCATTTGGCATGAATTCAATGAAATTTAAATTAATTCGTTTAATTTCAAAAGTAAAACTATAATACAGATAATACTTTGAAATAGTTAATGAATATTTTCTCTAAATAACTTATAATTTGTTATTCTAACTAATAATGACACGCAATGCTTCAACATGGTGCCAAGACAAACACCCTTCCTATAGGCATCCATTGTCCCACAACACACTCAATTAGCTCTTCGACAACGCTACCACTCATGACACCACCTTTGACTTGTTTTACAATGACAAGCTTTAATTTGATCTGCAACATTTTAGATCAAGGACATTTTTTCAAGACAACCCATTCAACTTAGCTTTTCAACCTCATGCACAATGCCTTAGCATACAATCCAACAACACAACCATAACTTGTATGCATTGTACGAAGACAGAACCTTTCAAAGCAACCACATGTATGCACACCTAGTCTCCTATGCCACCTACCACACCACTTTCTTTTCCAATTTTGTGTCCCAACAATTACAAGTAGACAACAAAAACCATTAGTTAACAATTTCAAAACTCTTCAACATAATAGAGTTTTGTGGAGATCATGTATTAGCCGAGTGTTAAGCTATATTTCAATTAATATTAGACTTCATGTTCCACTTCATCTCTTCTCTAATGCAAAGCCAACCGAAGGATAGATAGTTAGGTGTAAAGCCTCAAAGATTGCAAAGATCTATCATTCTTTGCCTAAAAAGAGACTCCATGAGAAGAGGTGTGAAAAGTCAAAATGCGAAGATTCACCTCTCATCTTTGACATCAATATTGCCTCACTCCATTTCAAAATTCATCCCCAAACCACCTTGCATGGTGCTCGTTGTTGATGCGGACAACCTTCCGTGGTATTTTCTTGTTCAATAACACTATGCCCTTCTTCCTCCTATTCAATCAAGAGCATCCCTCCCGCCATCATATTACGATATTAGCAACGTAACTTACTTCTCCAAGCATGGTTCATCAACCACTCATAGTCCACAACTCCTCACTATAAAAAACTTATCCTTTGCCAAACACACCACCCTCACGAGTTATGCATGTACCAAATTAGATAATAAAACACATCCCTTCAAGAGAATATCCTAGCATTAACTTGATGCAAATTATTCATACCATCGCAAGCTATTAGAAATAAAGAGTGTACAATGTTTTATTAGGAATGTTAAACACTACATTTAAAACATCCTTTATAATCAACACCGTTCACCCTAAGTTAGAAAAATTACAAATTATTTATCACATATTGTTTTTTTAAAAATTTATGAAACTTTTAAGTATACAAGTTAAAAAGACATACATGTCATGAATAATTGCAGTAATAATAACAAAACTCATAGGTCTAGAGTCTTCTAAGATGTAATCTTCATATCAGTAGCATTAGAGTGTTGAAAAATGAACAACCCACAATAAAGATTTCCAAATGATCAAGTCAAATAGAGACTTGGAGGTCAAGTGATCAAAAAAAAAAACTAAATTTAGGAAGGTTCAAATATCATGGAGCTCTTTAGCAACATTTTGCATACACAAAATAAGCTACCTAAAGAAGATTGATACCTCTTCTATTAAAGTTTTGACAGCCCCTGGCATTATGCATGTTTCGTAGAACTATCAACGAGTTAGCTCATATTTATTCATCGGCAAGAAAGTAGATTATATGAGAGAAAACAGGACATTATGGGCCATTGGTTGTCACTGAATCAATAGTTATTTGAGGTTCTAAAGTTTGTAAGAGCTTACTGATCCTAAGGGACATGTCAATGTCCAAAAAATATGAGCCGGTCCTATTGCAAACATTTGGACCTCATCAAATGGAGCTCATTTAAGCCCTTGTTCATGTCTTGAGAATTGTTGTATTGTATGAGAGTTTATATCACAACCCAGAGATAGTTAGACTACCTTAATCTCTCAAATACACCTCAAGCCATACACCATTTGGAGATGCATGTCTTCAAGAATTAAGACAACAAAAGTAGGGTTTTAACAGTCCTGCTAAGTAATGGAATATGGAATAGCTAGGCCAATAATTTATTAATAATTTGATCTATTTAAACTACAACTAAATGAATATGGAACCTAAAAAGGTTTGTCTACATAACTAAATTTGGTTATGTATTTAAAATTTAAATTCCTAGACACTTCTACTGAGGAAAATTTTCAAGATCACAAAATAACATTGTGAACAGTACTACAGAGGAAAATTATCTATTGCGCTTAAGCCATATGTCATCAATTTTAGAAATCTTTTGCATACTATACTAACACTTCCTACATACGGATTACTAAATTGCCCTCAGTTAAAAAGAGCTAAACAGCAAGGTAGATCACGGTAATTGTCAAACTGTGCACATTCAGAGATTTAAATATTTTAGGATCAACTGAGAGTTGTGGAATTTGAAAACCAAAGTTTCTTTGAAAAAGGAAAACATGACATGGTCATTCTAAATTGGGTATATGCAAATGTATGTGGCAAGCAGTACCTGATTAAAAAGATCTGCTAAGCATGTCAGCACATTCTCATCTGCTTCTCCAACATTCTTGTTTTCAGCATAGTACTCCAGTAACTGTTCCCTGAAAGGGATACAAAAGTAAAGTGCCTGCACAATCACAAGTAGGTGAAGTCAACCAATTAAGCCTTTATTTCATAATGCTAGGTTCTCTTACAAGCTGGTGCATCATGATGTACCAACAGAAGGAAGCCATGCTTGCCACTTACTAAAGCAAACAAATTGCAAAGATAACTTGGCCCCAACAGAAAACAGATTATTCATAGAGAGCATTGCCTTTTCGGGAGTACAACTAAAGTTAAAAAGCAAATAAGCAAAAAGGACTAAGTAGAACAAAATACATTGTCTCCTGCACTAAAATAAGGTAGCATGAAGAAAAAGTTGCCATTATAAAAAAAGTGATGAATAGACAGCTCTTCATCTATTCCAAACCCTTATATGACAAGAATAACAAATACCACCATGATGAAGAATAAAAATCATAAATGAGTAGATACAGCCTCAACACTTATTTTTATATTACAATCATTTTATACAAACAAAGAATAAAAAGCTAACTTGCCAATCAGAAAGTAAAACCGTTGGCTATCATTTACGATATAAAAGTAAATGCTCAGAACTAAATTGTTATAAATATCAGAAAAACAAACTTGCTGAGATATAGAATTCAATGGAAGTGGGAGCCATCAAATCAAAAATAATTTAAAAGTTACGAACAATTAAACAGTGCATGCATTATTTTTCATGTTGCAAATTATTTCTGATCTTGAAGTATTACTTAAATGCTGCATTATTGAAAAAGGATAAAAGACACAATAGGGGAGAAATGCCTGCATACACAAAAAGAACAGAAAAGTATCCACATTCTTCTTCTTCATATATTTCTCAAAATAAAGCATAAAAGCAAAAATAATGAAAATCCAGAGCAGAGGTACAGCCCTCTGGATCACATAAAGACGATAGCAACAACATCCCATCAGCAAAGTACCAAACTGATGTGAAGGGCCTATGATTTGATGCTATGAAAATAAAAGCATAAAAGCAAAACTAATGAAGCATCAATGAAGTATCCAAATTCTTCTTCATATACTTTTCAAAATAAAGCATAAAAGCAAAAGTAATGAAAATCTACATCAGAGGTACAGCCCTTTGGATCATATAAAGAAGATAGCAATGGCATCCAAGTAAACACCTCTCTATTCAAGAGAAAGAGTAGTACAGCAACAAGAGTTGATTTTTTTTTAATAAAAGTATGCAAGCTATAGAATACAGATTGATATTAAAAGGTTTTAAAATTGCTTCTTGATGCCTCCACCCCATCAGCAAAGTACCTAACTGATGTGAAGGGCCTGTGATTTGATGATATGAGCCAAAAAGAACTAGAAAATGGAAAATTTAAGCACAGCTCTTCATGCAAAGTATCAAGCTTAATTTTTCATAATCATTTAAGGTTTGTGAAAAATCCAAATGATTGGATCTGATGATAGATATTGATAGAGACTAAGATAATGATGGATACACCAACAGAAAAGAAATATATAGAACAAGACAAAAAATAACAGTGACAGCAATCAAGAAACACAATAGGATAAAGCTGCCATAAGGTATCATAACTGCCAAACAAGAATAAAAACATAGAAAATAACATGGCAATTCATTGAAACAAGCAGAAAGGCAACAACTAAATAAAAGATGGTGGAGAAGACAACTTCAAATGGGCTAATTTTCAACTCTTAATACATAGACAAACATTATCAAACACCATTGTATATTGCAAACTAATTAAAACAAAATTTTTTAAACAAAACCTTTCTTTACTATTTAAAGAAAATGAATATAGGTACTGTAGGGAGTCCAAAAGATAATGGAATAGAACCCCATCAAACTTAAACACGTCTCCAACCACAAAACAAAGCAGCTAATCCACATTTAAAAAAAAATTCAACGAGAAACCTTTTTTCTTTTCTCCTTGTACCTAACCTAAGCTGCATATAATATTATTCATATTAAAGATGTTTTTTCTCATAAGCATCATAATCATTGTCTTTATCAATATTTCGTCATAACTACATGTAGGTAACTTCAAAAACCCACTTTCTCCATTCATTCATCCAATCTCGAGCAATAATCCCCATAGAAGAGGGGGCTGCCAATACGAAAGAACTCTAGAGCCACTCATATGAGTTTCATTGTCATGTTAACCTTGACAAAAATTATGCCTAAATTCTAACTATGATACCTTAAACATACACCATTTTTTCTGCTTTATCCAGCACATAAGTTTATCTATACTTTGCTGTGCAACTCTTTTCGGTATTATACATTCTCAAACCAAAAAAAGCAATCCTAGTCCATGAGGTTCCAAAATAATATAGGAGGTAAGAAGGATTTCATTTAAAAAACCTTAACTCTACCAAAAGAGTGTGTTTTTCCAAATTCATAGGTTCAAAAAAAACCTAATGTTAGTTTCGCTACACTATTGTTTGATGCACTCTATCACTGTCCACTTAAATCATTCCAATATCTCATGTTCTCAATTTCACCATAATCAACCTAAATTTATTTTTTTACCTATTACACTACATGACCAATCCAATTATTGCTTCATAAATTCCCATTTTTTAGCAATATGATAATTACTCAACATGCAATTATTTATTTTACTCCCATAGTGTTACCAATAAAATCAGTATACTCATATAAAACTTGATTCCAAAATATATCTAGAAGATTAAGATAACAAACTAATATCATTTACACAGAGCTTATGTTAAGGCACCACACAAGATTAATTTTCATTATTTTTCATACCCAACCTGAATTACAAAACCAATAAAACTATCCAAGAGCTTAATAAAGTGAAAAAGTAATATCAGAAAAGAAAAAAAATCTTAAACAAACAAATAATACAAACAAAAAAGCGAAGATGCAATCTTTAATATTGATCAAACACAAATTCTTGACTAGTTTTGGTGAAAAAGGTAGGAACATTCTTGAATATTCAAGACATTATCAAACCATACCAATGGTCAATGGAATCTCGTAGGTTCTTGGATTCATCAAGATATTTCGGACAATTCCTTGACAAAAATGCAAAGAAATAGATTTTCAATTCAATTCTAGTATGACCAAGAATTAGAAAATAAGCTAAAACATTGTTGAGGTATTTCTATTCAAATGCCTATAAATGGTATTCTACGTGGAAATATTGTTCTTGCTTATTTTGATGAGCCATATTATAGATCAAATGGTTTGAATTAGTGAATATAGTATTGACAAAATATGTTGAACAGCTATTGTGTTTGTTGTATAATCTTCTTCAACAGGTTAAGGACATGGTCCAATCATTGTTTATGAAGCATTAGCATTCACTTCCCCCTCCACTCACACGCTCTGCTTGAGAGAGCATCCCAAAAAATATCAACACTAAATATACAAATATAAATTTTTATAATCAACCCATCTTGCGATAGGCCAATAATTTGCTTGAACAATTTTGCTTTGCTTGACATGAACAGATCTTCTACAATAGGTAACCAAAACAATAATCCCTGCCTCATTCGTCAATAGAAATTCTAAAATTAATAAACCAAACTAGTGCCAAGCAAATGGAACCCACGATGAGGACGATGAATAAGGTTTTTTTCATCTTGGTTAATAAACACTGCTACAGTATAATGCCCATTTATCACAAAAAATAATAATAAAATAAACATATAACAATAAGATGATTGCAAGTATTGTCTCGTACCTACAAATTTAGAATAGAAAAAATCTTCTAAATACGGTAACAAATGATAGACTATAGCCAACTGATAGTAGAGACCTCTTTCAAAATTACAGGTTTGCTTTTACTGGATAACATATGTTACATCTGCTGCCAAGTGACACGGTCAAGTTTGCAAGAAGAAACCTGACTCCGAATCACAGGCTTGTCTGATGTGGATGCAATATTTTGCAACTGAAGCATAGTGCAACTTTCTAGGTGCAATAAAGAGAACATGACGTCGCCCAAGCAGATAACCAGGACCGCCACGCACCTATATTGTTGTCCAGGCCAGGACATGCATCGGTATGAAAGCTAATAGTACGAGACAGCGGAATAACTAATTAAACCCTAAAACTTGCTTATAATAATTGTACAACTTCAGTAAACTAGCCATCAAATTCTGCTTTACCCGCACAAATAACGTAAAAAATGGGATACGTCAAAAGTGCATAAAAAGTAATTTTCCAGTCAATCAAATATAATTAAAGAATTTAGATAGATCATGCCGATCGCAACATTAGATCATGAGCTCGGGAACCTAGCCTCCTTCCCTACGCAAGTTACATGCAAAAAGAAACGAAAACTTCCCGTGTGGACTTCTGATCGGACAAACAGGGCAAAAAGAAAATAAAAATGCAATGATCCGCCACCCACTGAATCAGAAAGAATCGTTTGATAACGAAAATGAGGTTCGAAGAGGGCGATAACCAACCTGGAGGACGCTATTGCAGTAACACGTGTTTCCAAAATTCTCGAGCCCAAAGAACCTCTCTCCTTCTGGAAACTTGTCGCCAAGAGCCTTCTCGAGTTTGGAACCCGTGGTTCCCATAACCATCCACCTCTTCCACGCCACCGTCACGCCCTACACGGACAACCCTGACGAGCACCCAACGATCGAAAACCTAACTCGCTACGCACGACTATCGCTCCTTCTCCACGGCGCTGTCGTCTTGGTTGACGCCGACAACGATTTCAATCGAACTTTGGCTCGTAAAGGCAATTCGTTATGGTTTGTTTTCGTTGTCCCATGGTGTCGGTTAACCGAGAGTTGTTTATTCCATTCCGGTATACCTCTCAGTTAATAGCTAAATCATACCAAATTAGAAATAAAATTGACGATACGATCCATTAAAACACACAAAATGACAATAAAACCGAACAATGGGATATCTTCATTACTATTTCTTTCAAGAAAAAAATCAGTTCATTCTTGAACCAATTATTATTTTGTTGAGATGTTTCTTAAAACTAGATGCAAAAATTCGCATAAGATGAATACAATGCACTTCGAGCATCATCTTTACAAAATAGATAAATATTAGTGTAGATATTTTATTATGAACAAATATTTACATGAATCACATATGAATATAAAGTTTAGTCATAAACATATAATTATTTTAAATATTATATTATAATAATTTAATTATATAATAAATAATTTATGTGATTTATAAAAAAAATAATAAAAATGATTGTGAAACAAATATGAGATTTGTGATAATTATGAATAGATTATAAAAATACTTAAATATAGAAGAAAGAAAGGCATGATTTTCTCTTACATAAAGAAAAACTATATATATATACATATATATATATATATATATATATATATATATATATATATATTGAGAGTTGACTAAATTTGTTCTTCTTATTCATTTTAAAATTAATAATATATTTTTTATAGTGTCAATCATTACTTGAAAAAATTTTGAATATATTGTTAATATTAAAAATTGTATTAAACAACTTTGTGACGTTGTTGATGTCACAAATTATGAATAAATTTATAATAAATTTCAAAGCAAAACTTAAAATAACTCACAAACAAAACACATTACAACAAATTAAAGTGCTAGATTATGTTAAAAAACATGTTTTTTTACATATTTAAAACGTAATGACTTTTTATAGAAAACACTTGAGGTTATTCAACTTTCCAAATCTCTGGAAGGTTCATTAAGTTTGTAAAATCCAAGTTTAAGTGTCATTGGACAAATAGAAGTGGATTAATCAAACAATGAAACAAAATGTTCATTTTACATGATTTGCCAATTTCACATGCAAATAATTATAAAACAAGGAATTAAAGGCAAATAAAACTATGAAGTAGATAGAAATCACCTAAAGTGTTTTGACGAAGTTAGCACGATATTTTGTTATTGACTCTTCACTATCACACAAGACTGTGAGCTATTTATGCCATTCTTATGTTAACACCAACGATTCAAGGAATGTGATAAGAGGGGATTTCACATAAGCAATTAAACAAAAAATTTCATCTTACATGATATACCAATCTTACATATAAATAGTTGCAAAATAAAATAAATCAAATACAAATAAAAAATAGCATAAAAATTACTTTAAAGGTTATGTGCAAACCCAACATTTGGGAGCATTGTCAAGCCAAGAGTTCACACATAATAGTAGTGTAACAGTCTTATTTTTTCTTTATTTTATTTTTTTGTTGAAAAGAACTCTTTGAGACGAGTCTAACGATGTTTAGTTTGTAATTTTTAGAGTTCTAAGGAATAAATTATGAATTTTTAAAGATTTAGGATGGATTTGTAATATGGATGATATATTTGTAATTTTGTGAATGTTGGCATAGTTCAATTAATTTTTTAGGAAGGTATATTTGTAATTTTGAAGTTGTTGGCTGCGCTGGGTATATATGCAATTTTAGAAATTTCAGCGCATGTTTATTTCTCCGGGCAGAAGATATATGTGCAAATAAAAAATTAGAAAGGGGTGTTATGCAAAAATGTGGTTCACGAACCTTAGGGTAAGTCGGTTTCGACCGCGGTTATAAAAGCTGAAGCATGGTGCGTTTGAAAAGCACTTCTGCGAATACCGACCGGGAAAGGTTGCCGGAGCGCTCGAAGTGCGAGGATTTCTGTAAGTGATGGCTGGCAAGGATTTTATAAGGCCTTTTAGGAGTGTGCAAGAGTTCCAGTAGCCACCGTCGTGTAGAGTTCCGACACGTGACAGTGATGGCCGGCGAGATTACGTAAGATAAAGTAAGAAAACGCGATTTTTTCTTCTCCGAGGATTGTGTAAGATTTTTTTTTACGTTGAACGGTGGAGAACGAAAGGGCGGAAGCTGAGTGGGATTCGATCGGTTTAGTGTGTGAACCAGCCAGTCCAGCACTGACGAAAGGTTTCGGTTCCGCCGGACGCACAAGGGAGAGAGAGAACTGGTCCATGCTTCGGACCAGGTCGCGTTGAACCAGGCGCGCTGGGCGTGGGTGGTCCAGTGTCGACGAAAGATAATCAGAAAACAGGATTTTTGGCTATTTGGGAAAGCTTTTAGAAAGCAAAATTTTTAACCATTTAGGAACAACTTTTAGAAAGCAACTTTTGGCTAATAAGCATATTTTAACTTGATTATGTTTGCATTATGGGCTTGTAGGACATCAAGAAGAATAAGAAGTGGACAATATAAATTGTACAGCAAATTCAGGTAGATAAATTCCTAACCCTATGATGTAGCACATTATTATGTATTTTTATATGTTTTTCTCACTGTCACAGTATTTTGATTGTTGCATATGTTATACATTAATATTGTTGTATATGATAAAGAAATAAATAATATGATACAATATGCTAAAATAAAAAGAGGAGAAGCAATATGGAACAAAAGGTCTTTTGATATGGATAATTATTTGGATTGATGTTTGGAAAATGACAAATATATAAAATGGGATTCTCAGAAAACATTATCTGTCAGGCACCCCACCTTACCAACTACAGTAAATTAAGGATGCTGCATAAGAAATAATCTCGAGTGAGGACAAACCATGCCTAGGTGGGGACCCGACGGTGAGACAATTCTAACCCTCTAACCAATCACATATATTTTTAAAACATTTTAACCAAATCCAAACCATGGAGCTGAAATGAAAACATGTGTATATTAAATTGTATATATATACAATAAACCACAAAACTGAAGTACCAAAAAGTACCAAAATGAAACCAAATCCACTCCCACCAAAAATCTATCCCCTCTCACATGTCAGGAGTATAGTCCTCTCCTGTACCATTATAATCCCCAGCTCTCGGTGTAGTGGATACATGACTTGTGATGAAGCACTAATGAGACATATATATCTCAGCAGATAAATCCATTATGTAACCAAGTAAAATAAATCTCCAGATATAGAAGACAAGCCATGAAACATGATAAAACAAAATCCATCTCATAAGCGGTGAAAAATAAACCATATGAATACCTTCATATCAAATGTCATGCAGTATCAAAAGTAAACCAGATAAACATGTATACCAAATTTCCATTTCCATTATTTTATATGTTATATACTTACTGGGCCCGATTCTCTTTGAATCATCATCCTCTGGATCCAATCATCATATCAAATGACCCTCCAGCCGGCATCCATCCAGTACATAACACTAGGCAGATATCTGATCCGAAGACTGATACCCTGCGATCTCATCCGCTAGGCCTAGTGGTGAGGATAATGTCTCTAGGAATCCAATTTTCATTTTTATTTTCCAACCATGTCACACATGTGATAAATATGCCAAAACCATATCAATATGTCCAACCAATTATATTTTATCTCATATTATGCTTTTTGTTTCAATTTCCTTTTTGTCATCTTTTATGCTTTCAGTTCAATAAGAAAATAACACCATAAAACATATATCAAGCCATGAGATAAAAGTCATGTAAAGAAAAACTGTAATGCAGCCCATAAGAAACCATGTATCGAAATATAAATAAATACTATTGTGCTATATCACAGGTTACGAATTTATCTACCTGAATTTGTTGTACCACCCGTCTTACTCACTTCTGATTCTTCTTGATGTCCTACAAGCCCATAAAATACAAAAATAATTATAGCCAAACAGCGCTTTCTAAAAGCTTTCCCAAACACACCGCAAAATAAATCCCAAAAGACGCTGGACCGCCCGCGCCCGTCGCTGAACCGCCCGCGCAGAAAAACTTTCTAAAAGCTTTTCCAAACAGCTTTCTAAATTCCCAAATTTCTTACGCCATCGCTGGACCACCCGCTCGGCGCTGGACCGCGCGTGATCTCGGCGCTGGACCAGGCGTGCTCGGCACGCTGGACCGCGCGCGCTCGGCATCCGGTTCAGCAGCGTAACCCGGTCCAAAGCCTGGACCGGTTCACGCCGCCACCTCTCTCTCTCTCTCTCTCTCTCTCTCTCTCTCTCTCTCTCTCTCGCGTCCGGCGAAACCGAAATATTTCGCCGGCGAACCTAGAAATTTCTTGCGTCTCTCGCCGGCCAACTGACCGCCGCTTCTCAAAAAGCTTATAAAAACAACAAAGCAAATAAAATTCTAACCTTCGTTGGCCGTTGTCATCGCATGCCGAAATTCACAAAATTTCCTCGCCGCCGTACCTCGCCGTCGTGTCTCGCCGCAGCGTTCGCAGAAACGCGTTTCAAACGCGCAAAGTCGGCTTTTATAGCCGCGGCCGAAACCGACTAAATGGAAGGATCGTGAACCGCATGTTTGCAGAAAACCCCCTCTAAATTTTATATTTGCAAATATACCCTCCGCCAATCGGATTTGAACTAAACCGACATTTAAAAATTACAAATCTATCCTCAATGTTACAAATTTATCCCAAATCTTCAAAAATTCATAATTTATTCATTAGAGCTCCGAAAATTACAAATTTAACATCATTGGATTTGTCTCACAAAGCTCTTTCGTTTAAGCATATAAAATACAAATAAGAGAAAACTAGGGCTGTTACATTATCCTTACCACTTGGCCCAACATGTGTTGCAGGGTATCAATCTTTGGATTTAATATCTATCTAGTGTTTTATGTTATGTGCTATGTGCTATGACTCCATGATGATTTACACCAGGCCCAGCATGTGTTGTAAGGTATGGTACCATACCTGCCTAGTGGCACTAAGCCCAGCATGTGTTGCAGGGTATCGATCTTCAGATCAAATATCTGTCCGTGTTATGTGTTTGGTTGGATGCCAGTTGGAGGTCATCTATTGATGATGATTGGATCTAGAGGATAATGCATCAAAGGGAATTGGGCCCAGTAATAACACACGTAAATAAGGAATTGACATTTCTTTATGGTTTTCATTTAACATTACCTTATATATGACATCTTGTGTGATTATAGTTTTCTGATTTATTTTCACTGCACATGGTATGCTTTTTCATTTGATATCTCTTTCATATTTGGTTATCTATTATGGATTTATCTACTAAGATATGTAAAATCCTATTTAGTACTAACATCACAGGTCATACATCACATGTGTCCACAACACCGAGAGCTGGAAAAGATGACGCTGCAAGAGAGCCTTTTTCACGAGATGTGTGCGAAAGGAAAGGGTTTAGTATCAGTAAATTTGTTCAAAAACATATTTTGTTTATATATATTTTTTAGACTTTTGAGTTGGTGTTTGTCTTACCGTCGGGTCCCTACCTTGGGTTTGGTTCTTTGTCCTCACTAGATGTTGTAACAGCAGAATAATTTGATGTTAATTTTGTTATCTAATGGTTTAGTGAGGTGGGAGCTTGACAAGTAGGCCTTTTAATTATGTCAACATGATAGATTCACATATTGCTATTGATGTAATAATTAAGTATGTGATTGTAGAGGTGGTACGTGCTCATGCCATTGTCAATAGCTTAGTTGCTCAAGTGATTATTAGCATTGAAGGATAGCCCACAACTATGGATGTGGTAGTTGCACATATGACTATCAACACAATAAGATGCATGTGATATTTGAAAAGATGTTGGAGCCTAAGCATTTGAAGGTATTCATGTAGCTACACTTCCATGGATATGTGAATGCATTTTGATGATATTCTTAACTAAGGTGGTTTTTTTAGTGAACTCAAATAATTGGCTCATTAAGACCATAAAAAGGGAAAATTTGGTGCCTTAGTATCATTTTTTTCTCACATACTCTCTTTCTCTCCTTATGAAATTCACATGCTCTTCCTCTTCTTACTTTTTTTACCAAACCTTATTTTGTTATTAAAAACTCTTAAAACAAGAAGTGAATATCTAATCACTAGTATTGAACTATCCTCAAACAATTTGATACAAAGTATTATTGGGAAAAAAATAAGACAACGACATGTTAGAAAAAGAGGTAAATGAGGTCATATGTTAGAGATAACATGTGTTTGATATCTATTAATAAATATTTTTTTACTAGAAATCATTATATATAATATTTTGAGATAATTTGAATATCTTATGATTTGATTAAATGCTTGTTTATTTAGAAACTCATGTTAGTTATTTAGATAAATTGTTTGACTTAATATTAGATAACAATTGTCACCACCTAATTTCTACGATATGATTTGTATTATTTGATTTGAAATATTAAAAAGACTCATATATAAAGTATAAGATAAATTAAGAAGAAAATAAAATACATGTACAAATAAAAATATAAGAAATAAAGATCATAAAAATACGATAATATTTTATTAGAAATATAATATAATTATTAAACTAGAATATGACATAACATGACATGAAATAAACTCTTTGTTGGTATATATTAAATTTTTTTTTGAAATATTAATGAAAAAATAAAACATTTGTGATAATATCTCCACCTTAGATTGACTCAAATTATTAAGTAATTATCTTGAATTATCAATCTTGATCATCTCGATATTGTCTATGTCATACAAATCATTTTTGGTCATTTCGGTACTATCATCAAAGTCTTAGCAAGTAATGATTTTGAAAAAATCTAATTCAAATATAAATTAAATAGCATATTTTATTTTTACACAATAATTTTATTTAATTAAATAATGTGGGATTACCATTTTTATTATTAATAAATTTAAAAATAAGAAACTAGACGTTTTCAGTTGCAACACTAATATGGTCTGTATCTTGTAAAACTAATAACGTGAAGGGCGAGACTACCGATCGGGCATCGTTAGTTTCGCGTCCTGCTTGCCCTAGTTGATAGCAAAAGATTGGGCGATCATCGTTTGGCAGGGAAACGGCGGGAGGGATGAGGCTTTTGACGCATAATATGTTGGCCTGCAACATCAAGGGCGTGACGAACGGGTACCCACTGCGCCTCGAAGCCGAGAAGTGGGTGGAGAAGGAAGTGGACTTCAACGCTGACTTTCTTCGCGGCCTCTTTCACAAGCTCGACTGGGGTGCCCTCGTTGGCGCCACTCGGGTTCTCGGGTTCGAGGACCTTCTCCCGGAGGAGGCCCCAAACCTTTCCGTTGTCGGTTCGGACGACAACTTCCTCCGCCGATTCCACCGCGCAATCCTCCAACTCCATGTCGAGGAGGGAGCTCTTATCTGCCCCGAGACTGGCCGACGCTTCCCCATCAGTAAGGGCGTCCCCAACATGCTTCTTCACGAGGACGAGGTCTAGTTCTCGTTCTGTTGGTGGGGTTTTGTCTCTAATAAGGTTTTTGATAGATTTGTTGTACTCTATTTTTGCCATGCACTTCTGAACAATTGCTATTCATGCGATCGATGTCTTTCTAATATGTTTTCAAAGAAACGTTTCTTCTACTTCTTACATGTGCTCATGGAAAGGACGTTTTACTTACTTAACTAGAATGATCTAAGGTTAGACTGCAAGCCAGCTAAGATGATCTGCGAAGTTGGGGAGGCGTTTAAAACGTTTAGTTTCAATCAGAATATGTCTGAATGATATTGTTCGGGTGAATAAATAAGTAAAATAAGATGATGTGAGGTAATTCGTTAACATATTTAATGATAGGATACATAGGGCAATCAGTCCATAGAAAGAAAGAAACAAATAGAGTATGGTGATTACAAGCATAGGGTATGATGACAAGCATTCTATTTTGCATTTTCTTCTTGGCAAAACAATAATTTTTTCACTTCTTGATTGATGCTTAATCATAAGAATGTGTTCTGATCTGAGTTTTGAGATAATGTGAATTGACCAAACATTTCAGAAAAGGCCCCAAAACTGACATGATCATGCAATATACAAGCAATTGGGTTGACAATTTCTTCTTGCACTAATAAACCTAGATCTTCATCAGCAATGTTAAGATAAAGAAACTGAGATTCATTTGTTTTTGTGCTACCTTGTAAAGCAGCACTTAGCAAGTATGATTTCAATTACTAGAAGACTTTTTCATGTTGTTTATGCATTCAGAGTTTTTTTAATTCCTTACCAACCTGAATAATGATAGACATTTATTTATGGAGTTGGAAATGAAATAGCTTAATCCCAAAAATTTGACTAGTAAATTTCTGAACTTTGTAATTGATTTTAGGAATTGCATTTCACATATAACCTTTATTTTATCTACATTGAGTTCAAGCCCAAGGTAGGAGACCAAACATCTAAGTAGCTTCCCCGAAGACACTGAGGAAGTGCACTTTAGTAGATTTAGATGCATTTGATACTTTGTCAATATTTCAAATGCCACTTAGAGATCATTGTAATTCTTCGGATGTTAACAAGGATGGTGTCAACAATGCTTCAATTTTACGGCCACAATGGAGTCTCAACAATGCCGATCCTTGCCCAGTTATTTTTCCACCCAAACGATATCATCCTGTAATAGCAAGTTCTATAATTTGTAATGAAATTTCTTTTTGTAATGCTCTAGCATTTGGGCTTAATGATATATGGACAAAGCGTCCATGGAGCTCATATTTGAGTATCCTTATTTCAAATTAACAATTGCATATATAAGGGGCAATGGATAACAATTATTGGGTCATGTTTGGTTAAAATTTATTGTAATCAACACAAATGCATCGTTTATTTCTTTTACGACACAACCAAATAAGCTAATCAAATCGAATATTGAATCTCTCAAATGCGCCATATTGTTTGTAATCTTACATGATGCAGTACAAATTAGACTTCTGCTAAGATCTAATTTGGAACCTATAATATTAAAAATATTCCATAAATTATTAAAGAATGCTAAAGAATATTGTACACTAATCAGGATTAGATAATGTGATATTTTAAAATTGATCAAAGATTAGCATCTAAAATTATAGCGTGAATTATTAAGTGAAGTAGATGATAATAAATTAAGCATTAAACATAAAATCCTACAAAACAATTTTTTTCACATTTAATTTCACACATGTAAAATAGAGAATTTAAGATACTTTATGTAAAGTATTTTAATAGAAGAAATAACAAGTTTAACTTTAGATTACTAACTGAAAAATAAAAGTTGTTGAAGGAATATACATTTTTTAGTGAGTTTTATAGTTTCGTTGGAGTTGGCATGTGGAGCATCAAAGATGAGAAAAGACGACAAAGTGGTAGTTTGGGTTAGTAGAGAAGCTTGATTAAAGTGATAATAAGATGGTAGACTAGGATTTAGAGTCTTGCTGAGGAGGGTGGCAATTCGGTGATTTGATCGAGCGAATGAAAGGGTGGTGAAGAATTGACGGTGTTGGAAAAAGCAGGAATTTGTTTGGTTGTCGGATCTCTTAGGTGGAAGATCTCTCAATTTCGATTCTTATCATTCACAAGGGTTTGGTTGTCGACTCTCCCGATGGAAGGTCTCTCACCTTTGATCATTGTCTCACGAGGGGAGGAGAAATTGGAATCTCTCCAATTGGAGTTGGGGGCACACTCTTTACTCACAAAAGTGAAAACACAAACTAGAGAAGTTTCTTCATTTATTCATCTTTATCTTCATTATATATAATTTGATGATCATCCCTATTTATAAAGATCTCAAAAAATACAACAATAATTTGTTAACCTAAAAATACAAATAGATATTTAAAAATACAAAATAACATAATTTAAAATTCTAAAAGACATTTCAAAATTTCAAAATTCAACACAGATTATAAAGTGGGTCGTTGCAAGTGACGGGTCAGTGCGAGAATGACTTAATTTATTTTTGTTACAGGGAGGCATTAAGGTAGAGACAATATACAAAGTTATTGCTTTTTCATAATGACAAACTTTGCTTCAAGTGAACAAATATTGGTAGGAACTTTCAAAGACAAGTTCGTTTTCTTTTTCTTTAAGTGTTTCTAGACAAGCAATGTGGCAAGGAATCCTTGAATCATATGTGCTTTAGAAATTTGTGTCAAAATTTTCAATTGCTTTTTTTATCGCTTGTGACTTATAGTCAAACAATATTTTTATTCTAATATTCTATCGAGGCATAATAAATAATCAAAGGGTTGCAAGCAACTTTGATGCAACCTTTGACCATGGTACTCCACCATGCCATAATCATTCTCACAAGATAGATTGTCATGTCACGATTGAAAACTTACATTGCACTAAAGCAATGCCAATGTGGTTCACAAAATTCTCTTTGAGACTTGAATTCTTTTTACTTGATATTACCAAGCTCTTGCTTTACATGTTAAGGACCCTTAAATGGCAAAGCATGACGAAAACTCCTTTTTGGTTGGGACAAAAAAGGAAATATACCCATGTAATAACCCTGAGAACCAACTTTGCACCAAACATTCAAGGGATCAAAAGAAAATCCAACAACTAGTTACTTCAAGCCATTGGAAGAAATTGATAGTACATTCAAAAGGTGACAACACAATTCTTGAGATTAGCTCTGCATATATAAATGTTGATAATTGATGGCTAACAAGGTAACGACAAGTAGCCGGCCAAGACTTCTTCAAAAAATGGAACGTAGTTACCACTCTTATAATCATATCCTTTATGGAAGTAATCATTTTCTTGCAAAATAACTTGTGTAACCTTGCAAGGGTTACCAAGTTGATGAGGTTCCATTAAGCACCTCTAGTGTGGGTTGTGGCTTTGTAATTTTGAGTGTAAAAAGTAAACAAGTTCCTCAAGTTTTCAAGATTATTTCTTTCGTGACTTGATTTGAAATAAGACGATTGCAGTGATTCCCTACTCCATGGAGCAATGGTTGAAGGAACAATAGATGGTTGAAATGTAGAAGACACGAGCTTGGGGAGACACTTGAGCCAAAAGCTGGCTAACCTGGCAGCATTGGCGAGGGTGTGACTACTATTGTTGAGGCAATGACCATTGATAGTAGCAGAAGTCTTGCCAATGCATATTCTCTGGGTGGAGGATGTCAGAGGATGCTGAAGCAAAAATGATGAGCAAACATTGTGTGTAATAAGTTGCTTCCAAAGGTGGATGTAGCAAACTCATGCCATTGATAGCTTTAATACTTGGTAAAGAGTGTAAAGTGTGGGTGCTTGCTTGAAGGCTCTAAATAAATTGTATTACTACTCTATTATGCTCAAAATAATCAATTCTTTCATCATGAAGATTTAGTGAGAGCCCCCAGTCTTGTTTTTATAGTTATGGCAATCTCAAATTGTCACTTTGGCTCCCAAGAGATAACACCAAACATGTTAATGCAAAAAATATAAAATATAGAATCATTGTTCTAAACCATTAACATGGATTGAAATGAACGCAAAAACTATGTTCCCCATCAGTAAAAAAAATACTATGTTCCCATTGCCTCCAAACTTATATAAATCCAGTAAGAGGTTAGTGGAAAAGAATGGAAATTTCTTCTGCAGAACCAAAATCCTTTCCTTGGGACAAAAAAGCTCCTTTTATAAAACAAAACTAACCTTAAAAAACCATATTATCACTTCAACTGGTGGGGATACACACAATATTCTTATCTACACAACGCAATACTTCATCTCTAATTGCTTTGTGCTCACAACATGCTTGCACTGATTTGAATTATCTAATCCTGGCAATTAAAGTGGTTCTCTAATTAGTATCTTTGAAAAGCATTTGTCAAAGCACCCATGCTTTGGGGTAGCTGTGGTAGCTTGTGTGAAGAAGTCCAAGTTAAAAGATGTGAGGATTGAATAAGCAATGGGCAAGGAGTGCACCTACAAGAGCTTACACCCATCGTCTTCCAGCTCGAGGAATTTTTAGCTGCAATATAGGAGCTTCGTTTGTACCCCTAGAATCCATCCATGGCCGAGCGAACTTTAGCATAGGAAGCTCATCCAATTTTGCTACTTAAACAATGAAAAATGGGTATTAAGTTCCTCATAGAGAAGTTATTGAATGAGGGATAGTTGAAAGTGTTTGTTGCAACAAATACCAGAAAACAACGAAAGCAGGAAGAAAGTTTTGTACATGTAAACTGTTGAAGCAAACATAAATGATGTAAGTACTCACCGAATCACATGTCATGCTTCCCTTGATACACTAATCTGCTATTTGCAAGGAACTCTATCAATTGTTGAAGTTGATCTCAATGATTTTTTGTGACATCCATCTTTCTAGAGTCATTAAATTTTTTTATTTTTGAAATTATTATTTTTTAACATCAGTTTATTTTTTAAAACAAATCATTTTTTGTTTTGAAGGTCTTCCTACTTTTTCTTTATAACCAAATAATGATCATACAAATAGAAAGTTTAAATTCTTTTTCCCAAGAACAAAGTATTTATATTATCGTTATTACAAATGAAAAATAAATTTATAATATTGTCTAAAATTATATTAATAAAAATAGTTGTCATTAGTAGTTTTTAATATATATTATAAATTCTAATATGACTATCTATCTCAAAGTAATTATAATAAAAAATATTAATCTTTTTCTAGAATCTCATGATATACATTTTTTTTTAAATTATTAACTCATAGAATATATGAGTCAAATAAAACTAGCTTGGGATCATATTATATATTGAATTTAAAATCATAAAACATATATAAAATAAAAATATTGAGAAAATGAAATAAGAAATGCAATGCTCTTATTATGTTAAATCAATCTTTTAAAAATCATTACAATTTTTTTCCTTTCTTCTTGAATTTCTTGTTTTAGAAATTCAAATTGAATCCTTTAAATTCAAGGTTTTCATTATTTATCATTTTATTTTTCTTTTTATTTTTAGTTCAGTTTAGCTTGTGCAACAAAAGTTACAAATGTTTATTTTAAAACTTTTGGATTCTATTTCTAAATTTTAATCTTAGATAAAATACAATTTATCATTAATATTTTATGTTTTACCCTTAGACCTTTATACTAAGTGAGACTCGCCCATTATAGACAACACTAACTTTTACTTTTTTGAAATCAAAACTTTTTTCTTTAAACAATCGTTTCCTTTATCCCCTTCTTCATTTTTTTAATCACATTATAAAATTTATTTTCATTATTTATTGCATTTTTTATTAAATTTGCCTTGTATCATGCTCTAAAAGAGTATAATACGATAAAATAAAATATTGGAATTATATTTCAATCTTGATGATTTTATTGGAATATTCATTATAATTCATATTAAGGATTGTTTTTTTTAGTTTTTTTATTATCATTAAATTCTTCATAACTTCTAATCTTTTTATATTTGAGCCATCTCATTTCCATTGATTCGATATCGTTGGGTTTATAAGAATTTTTGTTCTTATTTTTGAAGTTCACCCGCCTCTTTAGGAGTCATACTCTATTTTAATAATGTATTATTTTTGTGAAAAATCTAATAAATTCTTAAATATCAAAATAACATATAAATAATTAATAAACTTTTTTTATACCTTTAAGATGCTATGTTTTTAGTGTTAGTCTTCCATCTCAAAGAAACTTGTATAATGAAACAATAATCATCTTAGTTATCATCATAAAATCCAAAGTGAGGAAAGTACTTCTGAATATAAATACTTTAATGAAAACTTTTTGGAGTAAGCTTATTCCACTTCGTCGACTTCGAATTTGCCAACCTGACATTGGTGTAATTGGAATCCTAATAAGTTCAATAGGGAAGCATGACGTGGTGTGTAATATCCTTCAAGCTTTATGAGAGAGATTATGGATTCAAAAGGGATTGTTGCTTTGTTGCTAAAAATAAGAGGAGTTGAAGGGTCACATATGTAATGTGTGAATCATTTTATGAGCACCATTTAGCATATGGTATGATCTTAGGAAGAACTTAATTGCTTCAAGGTTGTAGTTATCATCATTCATATTTGCACCAAATTTCAAAGGACCCATGGAATTTTCATTGTGAGAGAATTTAAAACAATCTCAGATACGTTTTTAAACATACTAACTATTGACCAATGAATTTGTGAAAGGAAAGAGAGAAATAATATGCAAAGTTGTCTGTCCTTAACATATTTCCCACTCTTAATATAACACTTGAGTAGTTACACAAGAAGAATGGAATGATCGAAAGAATATCTGAAGTATTGGAGTTAACAGAGTAAATAACTTTCATGTTAACTATATAAGTAAAGATTCTGAGTGATATGAGTAAAATTATAAGCCTTAAAATAGTGAGGTGTCTTTTAGGGACAATTTGAGTTTGAATCTAATGAGAACTCTATAGTTAAATATGCTGGAGTTAAAATAGTTTTGATATGTATGACCAAGCAATAAGAGACTCCTTAGAGAAGAACAAAATCTAATTAATTTGAGACGACAACTCACCAAGGAAGACTAAGATGTTATAATATGATATCAGAGTCGATCTCCTCTAATGTGATATGGTTTGAGACAAACCAAGTGGAAGCTGATGGGCATGTAACACTTAACTTACTTTCTAAGAAGGATGAAAGAACTAAGAGAATCTCTAAAGCATGAGGATCAGAAGAGTGAATAAATTCTATACCATCTACAAGAGAGAAGATCCTAAGCAATATATGTAAAATCATAAGTTTTGAAATAATGATGAGCTTTTTAAGGATAACTGATGCTTGGATCCTATAAAAATAATATGGTTAAGCATACTAGAGTTAAAGAAAGTTTGTGATGGGTGACCAAACAATAAGGGACCTCTTAGAGTAGGACAAAATCTGATTTGGTTAGAATAGTATCTCACCAAGAAAGATTGAGATGTCACACTTGAGCTTAACAAAAACATCATATTATTGAGTTCAACCCTATTGCAATCAAGGGAGCCAATATAGTAGCTTTCTTTCACAAATATATGAAAGTATTTGTGTCGTCTCAATTTGGTATGTTAAGTATCGATCAAAGGGTAGCATAACATCATCTCAATGTCTATCTGTAACCCACTCAATCTAGTAAAAATAACATAAGTTTTAGCAAAAGTGATAAATAAGCCATAATTTGAAATTAAATAAATGTATTGAGATAAGTTTTAATAAGTTTAGTATCCATGGTCATTAACAAATGTAATGTTAGTTAAAAAGTATAACAAGAAAAAGTGTATATGTGACTTTATGGGTAATCATACATATTCCCAAACATGCTAATCATTATCTCAAATAGATTCAATGGTAGATTTAATCTCAAGTCATAATGCATTCTTAACACATCCTCAAATCTAATGTGACACAATGCAAAGTTGTATTTATTTAGAATTATAACCATTATTATTAATGTCTTTTATCCAAAAGAACAGAACAAGTGAACAACCCTTAATTTCTTACCGAAATTAAGATGAAAAATCTTAAAAACAAACTAATGAGATCGTGAAGAGATATGATTGGATTTGAATAAGTCAATTTCTCATAATATATTGTTTATATGTATGAATATTATAATAATAATAAAATATTAAAAAAAATTATAAACTTAAACTTAATAAAACAATACATTTGAACATATCAATCAAAAGAATCTTCAAATCAAACTCAATGGCTTTGAGTTCATATTTTTTTTTGAAAACTTAAAAAATTTATCATGAATTTTTAAAGATTCATATATAATTTTAGTTTTCAAAATAACAATACCAAGTCTTAAGCTATCATATAAAATAAAAGTTGAAATAGTACACAAATACATCATCTATCAACTAGATGTAACAAAAGTCTTTACATACAACTTTCATCCTATAATGCTCATAAATAAAATAAATTTTCAAACTCAAGATCTCAAGCTATCATCTAGGAACTTTTAACTTTATAAATATCTACATCTTAATTTATAATATAAGTAGATAATAGGAATGATATGCTCAATAAGAAAAATATCAATTATAAATAATTTTTTTATAGTATTGTAATAAGTAATAAATAAATAAAGATGAAATAATAAATAAAAATAATGCATGACACACAAAAAATATCAAGGTGATTAATCACTACATAAATTTTCATAATACATATAATCATTTTATAATACTAATATCAAATAATAGTCATGTAATATCTTTTCTTTTCTTGTCTTTTTGGTAATACTTTTTTTCATCTTTTTGTTTATTTTAGATTCCTTTTTTAAGACCTTTATTTCTTATATAACTGTTAGCATCACTTCATAGGATCCTATATTATATCACATCATATTTGATGTAGAATAGATTTAGATTTTTACTAGGTTTTAATTTGGAGTTTATAATGTTGGAGATATTTAATAAATTATTAAAGAATGTCAAATGATATTATGTATTAATTAGGATTAGATGACATGTGTGATATTTTAAAACTATTCAAAGATTAACGTTTCAAAATTGTAGTATAGATTATTAAGTTGAGTATGTGACAACACCTTAAGCATAAGCATAAAATCCTGTAAAACGATATTTGTCACATCCGATTTTATACATATAAAATAAAACTTTTAAGATAAACTCTATATGAGATACTTTAAAAGAATAACTCTAATTTTAGATTACTATCTAAAAATAAAAATTATTTAAATAATTGCACCTTTTTTATGATAATGTTTAGTAGTTTCATAAGCATTAGCATTTGAAGTACCATATATAGAAAAAGGGTGACCAGATGATGGATTAAAGTTAATGGAAAAGCTTGACTTAAAAAGGTAATAAGATTGTAGGCTAAAATTTAAAGTCTTATTAAGGAGGGTGATGTTTTGGTGATTATATCAAGAGAGAAAAAAGGTGGGTGAAGAATTATAGGTGTTGGTAGAAGTAAAAATTTGTTTGGTTATCGACTCTTCTAGTGGAAGGTCTCTCATATTTGATCCTTATCTCTCATAAGAGATTTGGTTATTGACTCTTCCGATGGAAGATCTCTCTCACATTCGATTCTTGTCTCTCACAAAATAAGTTAAAATCTCTCCAACTAGAGTTAAGATTACACATTTTGTTTATAAAAATAGAAACACATAAACAAAAAAATTATTCCATAGTTTTTTATCCTCAATATGGCAAACATTTATATTTATAAAAATCTTAATGGTTCATCAATAATTTAAAAAAAATAAAAAAAATATGCAAAATTAATTGAATTAAGTAGTTCTCAAATTGACCATGTGTTTCGAGTGACGATAATAGCGAGTAGCAAAATAACAAATGTCAAAACAATGAGGTGAGCGATGCAAATAGAGTCATCAGTCTAATTTTTTAGTAAGCACGTGTCAGGTGGAACAACATAGATCAGTAAGGACTACGGGTTGGTGCGGGTCGATGCTAGTCATTGCAGGTAACGGGTTCGCATGAGTTGAGCGGATCAACCTGTCTTCTTGAGTCAATTCAGGTCACACAAGCAGATGGATCGGCTCAAGAAATGACAGCGATTGCTGATGTCGATGGATGGTAGAAGGCGGTGAAATTAACAAAAAAATAATTTAAAACATTTTTTGAAGCAATTTTCATCCAAATTTACACTAGTGACTTATAAAACTGATGCAACATCAGTGAATGTGTGTTTATGAGCTAATATTAGAGGATCTTATATTGTCTTTCCTAAGTTAAAGAGAGATTAGCTAAGTGGTATCAGGATGATGGGTATAATAGTACTCTAATTTGTGTGGCACAATATATTGTAGATCATCATAGGTAAGCCAACAGTTCTCAATCGAAGGCTTGCCTTTTCATTTTTTAAGTTTATAATCTTTAGTTAGAACTGTCTCATGATCTAAAGTTTTCTTTACATTATCCTTACTTTTAAGGTTAATGTAGTGGTGAGAAGATGTTCACTCAACATGAGATAATGAGATTCAAATAACTCACTAGGTATTGGATGTCATATCCTATAAAGGACTAAATCTTTAACATTGAAGGTTACACATCTCACACTCTTCTAGCAAATCTAACATATACACATTAATTTTTAGTTTTTGAATAATCCTAAAAAGTCAAACATCACTCTTTTGTAATTTCTTGTGAGCTCTAGGATAGAATGGTTATGACTTAACTCTAATTATAACATAATCTCATTTATGAAATTTTTTAACATTCTTTTGAGCATCTACTAGTTTTTTTGTATCTTTCATTACTTAAATTAATTTTTTAGATATTATTTTAAGTAATAAAAGATATAACCAAAGATAGGAGTCCAAAAATCTACTAACAAGATAACAAGATCAATGGAGATATTGGCTTATTATCAAGAGCTTGTACAATAGGTGGTGGGTCTGGTAAGATAGTGGCTAACTCCTTAATTATAAGAAAATAAATGAAGTCGCCTTGATTAATAGTCTTCTTAAATTGGGATAGTGAGATCAAGTTTAAATTCTTTATATTTTCTTTTTCTTTATCCATAAACTCAGAATTGTTTATAGATTTGCACCTTAAGTGATTATAAATTCTTATGAAGTGGGGTGGGATGTAATGTGATGGTTTTTCATTCATAAACAAAAGAATGCATTTTAGTTGTATCCTTTAAAGTCATGTTTCTATCAAAATGCTATGGTCTTTGAAGGATAAAATGACCTACTTACATAGATATGATATCACATAAAATCTTCTCACTATACCTACCCAATTTTAATGATACATAATATTATTGCTTAATAGGCACATAAGTTTTATTTATCAATGGCATAAAGTAAGGGTTTGGGTGTTTCAATAAATAAGCCCGTATTTAGTTAACGATCTTAGGATATATAACATTGATGTAACCATCATTATCTATGATCATCCTTTATGACTATTTCTTAATTTTTATGCTAATGTTGAAGATATTTGTTTGCTTCCAATCGTTTTACAGTTGTGGGGTTGTAAGGGTGCACCTGATCATAAAATATTCCAAGTTTTTTTAATTCTTGCTCAGTTTTCTCATAAGTCATTATATTTTCTTCTTCTTATTCTAACTTTTTTGTTTATTATTATAATCTAAGTTTATAGTCATAGATTTCTTTATGTAAATAACAGTTACATATCCTTTTTTCATGGCAATTAAAATAAATAGTTCCATATTTGGTGGGATGTCTTGAAGAAGTGGATGACAATGCTGGTTTGGGAGGTTTAAAAACTATGGTGAGTGGGGTAGATGAAATGCTAGTATTAGTGGGTTGAGAAATTATGATGTAGGCTTTTGGAGGGAGTGGCTTGTCATTTCTCTTAAAATAGGAAGTTTTGATTTTTTTTTCATATTTCTGACTATGTGATGAGCTTTCTCTAAGTTAGTAACATTTTTCATGCTAAACTCAACATGTATGTATTCTTTTAAACTTATCATGAAACAAGAAAGCACTATATACTCGGGTTATCTATATCGTACATAAGTTTATAGTCCTCAAACTTATTAATGTATTTCTCAATAGATCTATTCCCTTGGAAAAATCTTTGTCATTTATTTAATATTTTGACATTATAAGTTAGTTGAACAAAACTTATTGTGCAACTTAACCTTAAGATTTCTTTAAATTTGGGATACATTATCATTGTAACATATTGTCACTCTAAGTTTCTAAGAAACTTATAGGTAGTACTGGTGAGTTTAGTCTTAATAAACTGATGTTTTCTTTGCTTACTCATTTGGTGCCAATCAAAGTAATCATTCATACTAGTCTGTCAGCCTATTTAATCTTTAGGATTATAACTAGCATAAAAAATTGGGGCATCCAATTTCACATTAAGGATATGCTCTCTATCTCAATACTTCTTAGATCTTTTCTCCTCACTAGAATATACATATTTAGATAATCATTTTGGTCTGGCTCATCAGAAGGTTCATTTTTTTATGATCATAATTTATTTTATGGATATCTTGGACAGATTCATTAGAAGAATTATCATGTCTTTTAGGGTTCCTATGGATATTAAGATTTTCCTCTTTTAGATCATTGGGTGTGATACTTTTATTATCCCTTCCTCTTTTAGGATTTGCTTCATGTTATTAATTTAGTAGGATTCATCCAATTATTTGGGTGAGTTGGGTTATTAATTGGGGTATTTTTAATATAAGGACTTAGTTTAAGTTTTGTCTTTGATTTTAGATTGTTTTTTTACTTTGATTTTCTATTTGATAAGACTTATCAGATATTATGATCATTCAAAGGTTTGTTTACATGAGAATATCAAGGAAAAAACTAATATAAGATATCTTCTTCTTTTTATAAAATAACTATGAAAGCAAAACAATCACAACTATAGTCCACCAAAGCTGAGGAAAGAGCAAGTGATTAGGGTCCCATTTTTCCCAGGCAACCTCCTAAATAAAACCAGATAATTCTCAAAACAGATGGTATGGAGTCGAATAATTGCTTTTGCCTCATCTCCTAAGATAGAGTTTATCTAAAACTAAGAGTTTTTTAGTTGATACACAAAGCATAAAAGACTTTTTTTTAATAAAAATCATGTTATTTAATACCAAATTTGAATACATTAAACAAAAGAATTTGTTTTTATAAAAAATCGTATGCTCTGATACCAAAGTTGATACATAATAGATTTAAACTTTTATTAAGATCTAATTTAGAATCTATAATACTGTAGATGTTTAATAAATTATTAGAGAATGTGAAACAATACTATGTATTAATTAGGATTAAGTAATGTGTGTGATATTTTCAAATTATTCAAATATTGGTATTTCAAAATTATAATTATTAAGTTGAGTAGGTGACAACATCTTAAGCATTAAACATAAAATCAAGTGATTTTTGTCACATCTAATTTTATACATATAAAATAGATCTTTTAAGATAAACTCTATGTAGAGTATTTTATAAAAAAAGAATAACTCTAACTTCATATTATTACCTAAAAAATAAAAATTACTAAAAGAAGTGCACATATTTTTTTGTGATAATATCTTATAGTTTCATAGTGGTTGACATTTGGAGCATCGATGATAAAACGAGATGAGATAGTGGTTTTGGGTTAGTGAAAAAGCTTTGCTTAAAAAGGTAATAAGATCATAGGCTAGGATTTAGAGCCTTGTTGAGGAGAGTGGTGTTTTGGTGATTAGATCAAGAGAATGAAAAGGTGGGTGAAGAATTACAGGTGTTGGTGGAAGTAAGAAATTGTTTGATTACTAACTCTTTAAGTAGAAGGTCTTTCACTTTTGATCCTTATCTCTCATAAGGGATGTTAAAATCTTTCTAACTAGAGTTGGATGTACACTTTGTTCACAAAAGTAAAAGTACACAAATAAAAAAATTATTTCATAAGTTTTCATCTTCAACATAGTAAACATCCATATTTATAAAAATCTCAAAGGTTAATTAGTAATTTCAAAAAATAAAAAAACATATAAAATTAATTGAATTAAAGTAGTTCCTAAAATGATTGTACATTTCGGGTAGCAGTAACAACAAGCAATGAAATGATGGGAGGAAAAATGACAAGGCGAGTTGCGCAGGTAGAGTTGTCGATCTAATTGTTTAGTAGGCACAGGTCATGCGGAACTACATGGGTCGACGAGGACAAATAGGTTGGTACAAATAAAGTGGGTCATCATGGGTAATGGGACGACGTCGGTCAAGGGCATCAACTAGTGTTCGCAGGTCAATTCGGGTCACGTAAATGCGCAAGTTGACTCAGGTAGCGGCAATGACTGTTGACAATGGTGATGATGGTGGAAAACGGTGATAGATGACTAAAGGCAATGAAATTAACAAAAAAATTTCAATTTTAAGTATTTTTAAGTAATTTTCAATTGAAGTTTGCAGTGGTAAACTTATAGAATTGGTGCAATATCAGCATATATATGTTTAAGAACTAATATTAGATGCTCCTACGTCAATATCTTTGACTTCTTTTAATGCACCACCAACTTATACCAAAGTACAACACAAAAATGAGTATTTCATTCGTTTCTCAACATTGAAGCATTTACAATATTATTATAATAATAGGGTTTCTATCTATTATAGCTCTCAATCTAAGTGCCAACTATAATAGAGGATGATCTCATCATATCATGCACTTACGATATAATGTAATAGAAAAAATCTTTTCATATTCTCATTTCATATTTTTTTTACCTTATAGAGTAAACAATTAATTTAATCAATCTTTCATTTTCTTTTATTTCATTTCATTTTATTTATTTATTTTCTTATTTTATATTTTGATATATATATATATATATCTCATAATACTATGCTATCTCATAAACTAAAACATATGTAGATATATCAATGTCATACAATATGCTCACATCACATTATATTATATAATAATATTTTAAGATAATTGATAATTAACTTGTATTATATTTATTCAAATTGTTTACTCGACATTTTAGGATGCCTCTTTTATTATCTTTTCTTTTCTTTTATTTATTATTATTTTTTAACAATATCCATTACAAATTAAAAATATTTGCTTATATATTAGCTATGAAGTTTTCAAAATTCTCAAATTTTTCTTTAATCTATCTATTATTTCAACATTTGTCAAAACTATATTCTTTCACTTTCAAAAGCACTTTGCAAATGTAGTTGCAAAGAGTCCTTAAAATCATTCTAAATACTATAAAAAAAATTTTCATTTTCTTTCTAATGCACCATCCTTACCCCTTACCATGTTATATGTTAAACTAAATGTACTATTCTTTTTTGCTTAATTTAAGATACATTTTTCACAATTCCATTATATGTTGGCTCAATAGAATGGATCGTTCTTTATTATATGCACCTTCCAATGAGTTCAATGTTTAGTATATTGATCCTCAATTTATGACATATTAAGTTCAATATTTATATCTTTAGAAACAAATATACCATTTGTAGCTCTTATAGACCTTATCCATATGTTGATCACTGGGTACATATTAACATACTAGATGGTTTTCTTAGAAAATAAGGTATTAATATATATTCTTATTTCATTTAAATTTATGTGTAACATTTCATCATTTGTTGATGAGATATTATCCTAAACTAATTGAATTTTGTTCTTCTCTAAGAGATTCATTTTTTGCTTGGTTATCAATTACAAAAATTTTTAAACTTTAACATACTCATCATTGAGTTCTTATAGGATTCAAGCTTTGCCCTAAACAACACTTCATTATTTCAAGACTTATATTTTTACTTATATCACTCAGGATTTTTCTTCTTGTAGTTGATGTGGGACTTATTTACTCTTATGACTCTATATTTCGGATGTTCTTCCGATCCTTCTATCTTTTATACTTTGGATATTCTCCTAGTTCTTCCATCCACATCAGATAACTAATTAGGTATATATGCCCACTAACTTTCACTTGGTTTATCCTCAAACTACATTAGACTGAAGAATGTCAGCTTTGATATTATATTATAACATTGTCTTTTCTTGATGAGATATTGTAATTAGTTAATCAAATATTATCTTTCTCTAGGGGGTCCCTTCTTAATTGGTCATGCATCCTAAAAATTTTTTCAAGTTCTTCATGCTTAACTATATAGTTCTTATGAAATATAATCTCAGATTGCTCTCAAAAGATGCCTCATTATTTCAAGGCTTGGATTTTACTTATATTGCTAAATGATCCTTTTTGTAGCATATATGAAATATATTTACCCTCCTGATCCCCATAATACTTATGTTCTTCTTATTCTTCCATCTTTCTCAGGTAGCCAATTGGATGTTATAGTATTTTAAGCTAATATAGAATGTATCATCAATTTTTATAGACAATGATAAGTTTTGAATCTTCACTTAACATATAGTTTGAATACACCCATCATATGGTACCCTTAAGCTTATTATGCAATACATTTAGGTTTATCATACAATACACAAGACTTGGACTTCTACGCAGACGTAAAAAAATTCAATCCAATTCAAGACTAAATCTCAAGCAACTAAAAGACCATCAAAATAATAATTCAAGGATGAAAAAACTTAAGTAAAATTATATTTTGATAAAATCTTAATTAAGAAATTGATTCAACTTCTCTTTGAGCTCTTCTTCTCCCTCAAGATTCTAACTCTTGCTGTAGTTCTCTAGTAGTTTTTCTTCCAGTGAAGCTTAAGATCTAAGATTTAATATTTTTTTTTTCTTTTTTTCACTTTAAAAATTTCATTGAATTTTTAAACAACTTTCAAAAATTATAAATAACATACTTACAAATTGGTGAAGTCCTTCACAATAGTATGCTTACATCTCAAATTTGACCACTTGTAGGTATGACGTGCTTTTTGAGATACACCAAAATTTGATAATGTCTTAATTATTTATTTGTACAATTAACATCTAATATTAAAACACATAATTAGAAGCATGTTTTGTAGTTAAATTATTAGGCCTATCATAATAACATTCTTAGCTAATCAAATTCTTTTAGCTAAGGATAAAATCTCATAAGTATCAAGGAGGACTATAAAATGGAATCATGGAAGATGATTTTTTGTTAACTCTTTTTTTGTCTTTCTTATCATATAATATTATTAAATAAAAAGATCATATCTTCTCAAAGTTATATGTCATATTAGTTATCTAGTTTCTCATACCTTTCATGTCCCACTATGGTGGCTTGCACGTTCTCTCTTTGTAGATAATGATTCTTTCTTTAATATAAGAGATTAATAAAATGACTTCTCCCAATGAGGTTAGTTGGATGGACCACAATGAATTTATTTCTCTTATATGTCTTACATTGAAAATTTATATACTATTTTGTTGATTTAATCAAGTATTTTAATGATTTGTATTAGAAGCAAATCATTTAATCCTACATTGAATATGTTAATAAGAAAAAATATTTGTGACATTTAATTGCTTCAATGATATTAATTTGGTTGAATTATCAAGCCTTGACATGTGTTACTAAATTGCAATGTTATTTTGATAATTTTATTATTTTTAAATCATAAATTTAAAAGTAAATCATATAAACAATAAGAACAATTATTTATTTGATAATATGCACAAAACAAAAGGATATTGCGCGTTATGAGCATCTCCTACTCGATGAGTTGGATAATCAAAACCGTTCAATATGTGCCACAGCGCTACATATCATCCGATCAAGCGACGATTTCATCCAACGGCAGTGCACGCACGTAGGTGCTACTAGAACTCGATAAATACCCTACCTTTGCTCAAGAAAACCCTAGCAAGTGCGATTTTTCTACTCCGTTTTTCGTCCGCGCCATCGCCTTGCGGCTTTTGTGTTCTGTCTCCGGCGTTGTCGATCCACGATGAAGGTGCGTAATATCTGTTATTCCGATGAGGATAAAGAACGAGAAGGAATTGGTTTTTTTTTTTTTTTAAATTTTACAACGTTTAGGGAAGTTTTTTTTGTTTATTTTAGCACACTTTTCGTTGCAGTTCAACATTGCGAATCCAACAACTGGTTGCCAGAAGAAGCTCGAGATTGATGACGACCAGAAACTGTAAGATCTCTACCCGTGATTGATATGCACTTCTTTTTGGCGATTGCCGTTGTATGTTTTATTTCTGGAAGTTTCTAGGTACAACCTATGCCATCTAGGTGAGCGTGATATCCTATTTTTCCACCGGCAGGATCCTAAAATCTTTAACAACATAGAAATTTCTACTGGTATATCTTCGAATTGTAGAAAGAAGTTTAGGTAAATAAGATATTTTGACGCTCATGGCATATATCATATCCCGATTTACGGCTCATAAGTATGAGTAAACAATACCGCACATTCCATACTTGAAGTGCAAGTTGGAGGCTGCAATACCGATTATGGCGTTGTCAAACCATAATCATACGAATAGGAAATATGCAAAGAAATTTTCTTATAATATTTTGTTTCTTCTTTCGATGATATATGCAGATAAAAAAAACTTATATTCTATTTTTCACTTAGGTCTCTTCAGTCATGATGCCCTTGAAAATAATGATAATAGCCTAGTGTGAGATAATTTTCAACTTAATTAATGAAACTATAATACGAAATAACATACTAGATATATGAATAATCAATAAAACACATCATTACGAAGCATCCAAATTATTAGAGTGACTATCCTTGGTAATGCGACCATAATTAAGCATGCGAGTTGATAATAAGCGAACTTGTAAAACTAATTAGCATGCTTGTCTGCGCTGGATTATTTTTTTTGTTTAAATTTGTTCTTGTTTAATTGAACTTCATTTCTCCTGTAATTTTATTTTATAACTGGTGGCGAACCAAATTGTTGGAGACGTAGTCTCAATAATCCAAGGCAATCATAACGATGAATCAATCGTTTGAAAAGGTATGCTTCAATGATCATAATGATGAACTAATTGTTTGGAGGTTTATCCTTCCATGTATGTAAGGCTTTAATAGATAGAAAAATGTGGCACGTGGAGAGAGAATTTCTGTTTATTATGCATTTTTCCAGAAACCATAGGTTGTAATGTTTACCATAAAGGTCTAATTTCCAAATAAAATTCATAGTCTAATAATGATCTTTTTGTTCCATTTCTTGTTTTCTATTATTTATTGTAAAATGTTGATCTCACATGGAATACTAAAAGTATCATAATTATGTTGTTCAATATAAATCATAGATATAGACAGTATCAGTTTATATGATAGTATGTCCATAATGCTCAGCAAAATTAACATTTAAAAACAATTGAGCAATCCAAAATGCATGCTCAACAATTCAAAAGATATATGATTTATGAACAATAAAACTTGCATTATATTAAATTACAATGTAGAATCAACTATTCAAATTCTCTATTGGTTCATTTTCTTTTGTCGAATTCTCTGTTAACAAATATTGAACACTATTATGTATGTTTTCAAAATTTATTATTTAATGAATTAATTAGATTTTTTTCAAAATCATACTTCTATTAAAGTTATTGATTTTTTTGTTAAATTTATGTTTGTTAATAGCTTCATTCTCCAACCAATTAATGGAACCATTGTTTTGGATCAATTGCATGATTGATTTTTTGTTGGACCATTGGATTCTTCTAGTTGAATTATTCAATTAGCTTATGTGGTTATGCATTCTTATTCCTTTTATTTTTAGATTTAGCATTTTTTTGTTGGCCAATGTGATGATAGATTTGCTCATCCAATCTCCTAGTCAGGCCATTTGATCACTTGCATTGTTACTTGTGCATTACTTGAAATTTGAACATTTGATATTACATCCAAATGGAATTTTAGATGGCAAAACCACTTCTAGAAATCACCTTTAAAACTTGATTTTGGCATCTTCACGCTATAAAACTCTTGGAAATATTTATAGTTCCTTAATGTCTTCTTAATCTATTATACCAATTAATATGAGATTGAACAAGAATTATGGTTAGATCCTTAGAATTTTCTCTCGTTCTCTTTCAATCAGCTCATATTCCCATCATTTACCAGTTGTGCGTCCTTTCTTTTCCTCACTGCCAGTTGCTGCAACCCTTATATGCTATAACTTGTCCTGCAGCTCGTCTTGCAGTAACTCTATTTTTCTCATTTCTTTTCTTCTTCTTCTTCTTCTTCTTCTTCTCTCCTCTTTCTTCTCTCTTGGTGTCTTGTTTTGTATACTGATGTGCCTTACAGTGGCTCTCTTTCATTTGTATAATTACCCCACATCCTAAGATAGGGTGATTAACATAATGCTCTTTTAAAATATCAACATTTAGCAACTATAGAAGTGCAACAATTGAATGTCTTGTTGACATTTTCAATGACATTTATTTTTGAATTGTCAGATAAAATATGTGCAAACTTGCAACCAAACTGTAAACTCGCTACACTATTTTGATTTGACATTAAAAGAAGCTATTTAATCAAGCAGAAGTCCTGGGCATCACAAGCTTGATACAGGTTAAGCTGCACTGTTTGGAAAATATAGTAAATTTATGCTTTCCATGCAATTTGTTTGGTTATCCATGGGTCGAGATAAATTTTGTGTTAGTTATTACACAACTATTTTTTTCTCGTTATCTTGGTTTTTGTAAACTAGATAAAATCAAAACAAATGAAAAATAAACTAAATTTTATCAAAATAAGGATTATGGCATATCATTTTTGTATTGTTATGTCTCTTTAAAAACTTTATAAAAAATCCCTTAAATATCTTTTTTGAACTATGATTCATTGAACATTTGTATAAACCTTGTAAAATTACAACTCATATTCAACTTATATCTCATTGTTTACATAATCTTAATAAACATAAATCCTAAAACTTATTAAATATTTTTTGTATTTTATTGCTTTGGACTTTGAGAAAGCCAAATCTACTGCATCCATATTCCTTCTGTCATATTAACTTCTTACTGCCCAAGCCAATTTGGTCATTTTCATTGATTTTATTTTTGAGATTTTACCTATTCTCCTACAACTGTTAACAACCCATCCAGGTTATTCCCATTATTTTTTTTAGTTCAACGAAGTTCCATGAAAAGCCCAAAGCTGATTCTACCTTTTCTTTCTTTCACGTCATCAGAAGTGCCCATTGTATACAATACAATAAATTCTTAAGCTAAATTAATGGATTCTTAGGAGGTTCATGCATTACTTCAAGATGTGTATTCTCGGCAATCACTAAATCGGAAGTGATTTTCTTTATTTAGCATATTCAAGTCCTAATCTTTGTCTATTTGGACATCCTCTCATGCTTGATGCTTAAAGCCATGTTTAATTCGCTTGACTTTTCTTGTTGTTTCTCATGGCTGATGTCTAGCTCATATTCTCAATAGTAATGCGTGATAATAATTCTGGATTTTGTTTCTATCTGATTCCTAAATTGGTCTCTCCAGATCATTGCCTATTTAGCTTCCTTTTACTGATCGTTGTAAATCATCTAAATGCTGAGTGCTCATTTTGCAGATTAAATGCAAGTTTTGCATATAATTACTAAAGTTCTGAGCAGAAAATCCAGTATGGTTTAAACTGCTTGTTGTTATCTTTTTTAAACTATGATTCTGTGGTCAAATTGAGTATTATTCATAAAAAATCTGCTTTAAATTAAAATGTTCTAATTTAACCACGTCCTTAATGATTGGGTTCTTACTGAATTTATTTTTAGTTTTTCCATGAACTTAACTATTCCTATTTCATTTGCGAGTGCTTGCATTCTTCAGGGATTTTTATGAACACTTGCTTGTGCTTGCTATTATTGTCTCATAGTATAAATTAATTTCTTGCTAAGTTGGCTCGGCCTGTAACTTTTAGCTTGTTAAAGTTATTATTTTTTTTGCTTTGCTAGTGCTTCTAATTCAAATAAAAATGTTTCTGATCTAGTTAAGGACAATTGTTTGAAGTGTTATCCCATCTGCATTTGAAAAAATTGCTTTGCCTGCGGTTCTGATGTCTTTGATAACTTTCAATGTTCTAATATGCGAGTTATTCTTTTGCGTACGAAGCATTTATCATTTGAATTACCAGAGGACCTGTCTTAGTATTTTGCTTGCCTTCACTTATGTTTAGAAGAAACATTCAGTTGTTTGGTGGGATTTGTGTATATCTACTTTTTGTTGGGAAAAATTCCCAGTCTTTTATAATCCGTATACTTAACTACAGCCGAGCTTTTTATGACAAGAGAATTTCACAAGAAGTCAGTGGAGATGCTCTTGGAGAGGTACCTAGTTTTGTGTGGTCACAATTCTTTCACTCCTTTTTATTGTAAATGATCTGAACATTGAGTCTAAAGCGCCTTTTCTGTTGATAGGAATTTAAGGGATATGTCTTTAAGATCATGGGAGGTTGTGACAAGCAGGGGTTTCCCATGAAGCAGGGAGTTCTTACTCCTGGCCGTGTTCGCCTTTTACTTAGCAGAGGTAAGCCAGTCTTTTGCATACTTCTCCTGCTTTGAGCAATTGAATTGTAGCTTTAATTGAGCTATATCTAATATCAGTTTCTTTTCTTTTATAATGCTTAAAGTTCTTTCTTGAGATTGGAATATGCAGGAACTCCGTGCTTTCGTGGCTATGGAAGGCGCAATGGAGAGCGGAGGAGGAAATCTGTTCGCGGCTGTATCGTGAGCCCAGATCTATCTGTTCTGAATCTAGTCATTGTGAAGAAAGGTGAAAACGATCTTCCTGGGCTGACCGACATCGAGAAGCCAAGGATGAGAGGACCTAAGAGGGCCTCTAAGATTCGCAAGCTTTTCAATCTCTCCAAGGATGATGATGTTCGCAAGTATGTCAATACTTACCGCAGAACCTTCACAAGCAAAACAGGTAGAACCATCATCGTCTATTAAACACCATAGATCGAGTTGGCTTCTGCGCTTTTTCTAGTTAGAGCGTTGTACTCGTTTTGCAGGAAAAAAGTGCAGCAAGGCACCAAAGATTCAGAGGTTGGTGACTCCATTGACTCTGCAGAGGAAGAGAGCTAGAATCGCGGATAAGAAGAAAAGGATTGCCAAGGCCAAGTCTGAGGCTGCTGAGTACCAGAAGCTTCTTGCATCCAGGCTGAAGGAGCAGAGAGAACGAAGGAGCGAGAGCTTGGCTAAGCGCAGGTCCAAGCTTTCTGCCGCATCCAAGCCATCTGTTGCTGTTCCAGCTTGACTCTGATTTCTCATCAATTTTTGGTCATATATTACTTAATAGGCCAGGTTATCTTTAGTGTTGTTGCCTTTGCGTTTATCTTGAATTGTTTTCCTCGCAATTTCATAGGTAGTGAGTGCCCCTGTTATTTTGTTTTGCATAATTGTACTGTTGAGAGATATGTTATGTTACCTGGCTGTATTCTGACGGTAAACCATGTGTTTGTTTGCTGATTTTATGTTGGTATTGGGACAGCACCTGATGGTTGAACAGTAGATTATTTGCTTGTGTTTAACGGATCGAGTGCAATTGCTTGTATTTTGCTTTCATATTATTTGTTATAATTATGTTAAAAGCCTTAATTTACCCAAGACTTGAATAAATAACTTTTATTCTTCGAAGCATTCAGTTGCATCTATCTATTATTTGATTCCCTAATGGTCACAATTCGTCCTTGTGTACCAAATCACAAAAAAAATATGGTAAAGTTGTTTGTTGCTTTTAACGTTCAGAAATAAAGCCACACGAGCAATTTGTTTATATTCCATAACAAATTTGATAATTAAAAAAACTAGAAATGTTTTAAAATAATATTTTTAAAAAACATATTTTACTTGAAAGGGAAGAGTAGGAGTTTTAAAAGTTGTCTGGTAGATTTTTGATAATTTTTTTAGATTGAAAAACAAAAAAGTGCTTTTAAAAAGTTGCTCCAAACAATACCATATCTACAGCCTCGCGGGCCTGTCCAATCCGGTGGCCGAGGGCGGTTACGATTCCCCGCCTCGGGAAACCATTAATTGTGGCAGGTTTGAAAATTCCTATTTTTAGAAAAATCTTCCTATAAATTTGTCTCCCCCCAATTCCACTGTTCTTCTTCTCCTCCTGTGGTAGCGGCGATGGCGGGGACAAGGGAAGAGAACGTCTACATGGCGAAGCTCGCAGAGCAGGCGGAGAGGTATGAGGAGATGGTGGAGTTCATCGAGAAGGTGACGGTGGGAACGGAGAATGAGGAGCTAACCGTGGAGGAGCGCAACCTCCTTTCCGTTGCCTACAAGAACGTGATCGGAGCACGCCGGGCGTCATGGAGGATCGTGTCTTCGATTGAGCAGAAAGAAGAGAGCCGCGGAAACGAGGACCATGTCGCTACAATCAAGGAGTATCGGGGGAAAATTGAGAAGGAACTGGATGAGATATGCAATGGGATCCTTAAATTGCTCCACTCCCATCTCATCCCTTCCGCCTCCTCTAGTGACTCCAAGGTATTCTACCTCAAGATGAAGGGCGATTATCACAGATACCTCGCCGAGTTCAAGATCGGGTCCGATCGCAAGGAAGCAGCCGAGAACACCCTTTCCGCCTATAAATCTGCTCAGGTCTGTGACTACTATTCCATTCTAGATTTTGGATGCTTCCTTTTAGCAGATCTAATACATTTTTTCTTTTAATTTCGAATCTGGCTTTGAATTTTCGATTGATTTATATTTGATTTAGGATATTGCCATGGCGGAACTCGCACCAACTCATCCAATTAGGTTGGGTCTTGCTCTAAACTTCTCCGTGTTCTACTACGAGATACTGAATTCTCCAGATCGGGCCTGCACTCTTGCGAAGCAGGTTCTCTGTGTACAGATTTAAAGTCTTACTATACTATTTTTCCTTGTGTATTGCTGCAGATCATCGATTTTCTTTTGTTTTTCTTGTTGCAATGCATTTTTGTAGGCATTCGATGAAGCTATTGCCGAGTTGGACACCCTTGGCGAAGAATCATACAAGGACAGCACGCTAATCATGCAGCTCCTCCGTGATAACCTCACCCTCTGGACCTCAGACATGCAGGTAAATTACACAACCCGCCTTCTTCAACCTCATGGTTGGCTGCATCTTTTGATTTTGTCTTGTGATGCAATAACTTGAAACAGGACGACGGTGTTGAGGAGGTCAAGGCAGCTCCTAAGCGGGAGGATGACCAGCCTTAGCTTGATGATGTTTTTCGCTATCTTCTGATTCGAGTTCTGAACTCAACTCCCTTGTGTCCTTCCATGCATCTTGTTTATTTTTATGAGCATTTTTTTTTTCTGTTTATTTCCATTGATAATTTTATCAAATATCTTCTTGCCATAAATGCTTCTCAAGTTTAAGATTTTTAATCATGTCATAGGTTTTAGATTTGTTGAGCCGTCTCTTTGAGAATGAGATGCACAATTAATTCAGCCTCAAAGCTCATGTTTTTTGAATCCTAAGCTAGTTTGTGTAGAACATTAACAGCTGCTGTTTTAACCTGTAGCAACATTAAATGAACTCATACTGACATAAATATAGAAGGTTGTTCGTGCAAATCTACAACTTTTATGCTGATAACTTCATGAGATTCGATAATTTTTATTCTGATTTTGCTATCCCAAACCATTTTTAAATTTCATAGGTTGTTAGATCACATCAATAACTAATGCTTTGATGTTTTTAGCTTTTTAAAATTCAATCCTGAAAATTGCTTAGATTTTTTTTTTTTTTATATTTTTGCTTGTGTCTTCTAAAAGATTGTTGCCTACGGAATATCAAACAGAAATTTATGATGGAATGAATGAGATGAATTATAAGTAATCCTGATACTATTGAATAAAATATTGTGTCTTCATTACTAGTTCAAAGATAATTTATTATTTATTGTTGAATTATACTTTGCATTGACTTTGGAGTTAATACCACAATTTTCAAGGGTATTTTGTTTGGTTTAGTTTCCTTATTTTTACTTTGTTCCTTGAATCATTGTGTTCATTGTTTTGAACTTCACAGAGTAAAAAGTGGCTCTATGGTTCAAATTTTACTTGGCCTATATATTATTCGTTATCTTTCCAATAAATAAGATAAGAATGATGTTAGAGAATTAGGATAAAATAAATTATCTTTAGACCTAATGTTAGCTTTTTGAGTCTTCTAAGTGAATATCTTGCCATGTATTATTTATAATAGATATGCTCTCTTTTTGCAAGCAACTAGCATCACATTTCTAGGTGGTAAGATTCATTTCCATGGGGGAAGAAAAAAGTCAACATCCATGCTCAAGGCATGACTACAACATCTCTTTCACTCTACACATGGGTATGACTTTTATGGATTTCATTATTTAAAGCATGTTGAACACTTCTCTTAAGCCAAGTGTTTCATTACATTAGTCCTTAGGTTGTTCATGGAATCTCAAATTTTATTTCAAATTATTATGAAATTGCTAAATGTCAAAAGATGCTTAAGAACATTGAATTAAGACCTTGCATCATTAGATGGATGGATAATTCTTAATTAGATGATAGCATTTCATTGAAACCCTCTTCGTACTTGTCTTTCATAAACTCTCCCCATAAGGGAGGCTAGAGTTGATCATTGGATACTACTAAACCAATTATCATTGAATGAATCCATATCTTTGGCCAATTTGATTGGTTTGACTTCTAAACATATTAAATTCCTTGTCTTACCTTCATCTTTAGGAAATAAAATTGTCCCTAAGAAAAGAGAAATAAGATAAGAGTTGACCAAGTGGACATGTTTCTTGATTAGTTAGTCATTATAGGGATTAGGGATTAAAGACATTGGTTGTCATATCAAATTTCTTGATTACTTTACTTATTTCTCTTTAAGCAAGATGCTTTATTGTTGTAAGGTGAACTATGATTGTGATATAAATTTTCCAATCAGATTGATCTATGTCAAAAAGTCAACAAAAAAAGAATGATATTTTTCATTAGGAAAGCTTCCATGGTCTAGTTCACAATAGAAGATAGGCCTTTGAAATGTGACAACGAAATCCCAAAATGTTAATCAACGATTGCATTGCATTCAAGCTAGAGGTGAGGGACAATAAGTGCAAGTGGTTGATGTTGATGATGGATCGGCTTATTCACCCAACAAGTACATGTGGTTGATAATGATGATGAATTGACTTCTTCACCTTACAATCAAAAGATATTTTCAAAAAACTATGACATAATAAAGTCCCCATTGGTACACAAATATAAGATCTAGTTGAGAAATTATTTATTCATCTAATAATATTCATGACTCAAATAAGAAGATGTTACATAACCAAATGACTTTTTGCATAACATCTAAGGGCTTCTAAGCTAAAAAAATATGAGAAATTTGATATGACAATCCTTATAAGGGTTCCCAAGTTTTGAAAGGAGCCATAATGGCCAAGCATCTTAAATATTGATGAAGTCCTTCTCTACCAAAGAATTCAACCTTTAATGGTAAACCAACATCTTTTATGAGGAAGGCAACACAAAGGAGGTTCAAGGTCTCATTAAGATGATAGAGTGGCAATGAATTGGGGGAATAAAAAGTTGTTTTGCATTGGATGCAGTTGACCCTCCCATCATGATGGATCTTTCGTCTTAAAGAGTGTTGTAACTTGCTTATTCTCCCAAGTTATCTCAATAATAAATATGGTGATTTGCTTTTAATAGAACTAATTTGATTTTATGGACAAAAGGAATTTCATGCTTTAGATGAATCCTTATAACTCTTGATTAAGCTTGTGTAGGTAAATGCTTCCTATTATGATTGATAATAATACTCTATGGGATGAAGTCAAGATGCATTTCACCTTGTATAAGTCATTTGACAAAAAAACTTCTTTAAAGTAAAAGAGCTTGCAATCATCGACCTCTTCCTTCATGATTGAGATGAATTAATGCTGATTGATGGTGTGGAAACAATTATTGATGTCAAACCCCACAAATCAATGAGAATTTCCTCACTCTTCTTTAAGCCATCTTAAGGTTGAATGGCAGCATAGACTCGATAAAAAATGGATGTGCCTGTAAACTGAAGAATGAGTTGATCCCCTCTTATATGATCTTTTCTATGGATAGAACTACTACAAGTGGTCTAAACTCCAATCCTTTTTTTAATTCCACAAAGGGAGGCCTATGGTGAAAAGCTTGTTTTTTGACTCCCTTTATTGATAACAAATAGATTAAGCTCCTTCTCATAGTCTTGAACAAAAGGCTCTTTCAAGAAGTAGTCCATCAAAGTGCCAAAAAAAGAAGAGGTCATTCAAAGTGGAGATCTTGTAAAGGAAACACAAGCTATCTAAACTAATTTGAATTGACATAAACATGTTCAATGAATTTAATACATTAGAGAGGGTCCATTGTTCTTGTTCCTTGATGCTAGGTTAAGGGTTTGATGGCTATTCCTCCCTCTTGGGATACCATACTTGTGACTCTAAATTGAATAGGAATTTTATGCAAGGAGTTTCATCTCAGGCATTACAAAAAGTCCCACACTACTCACTAATCAATGTTAGCCACATTCAGGCTTCAAAAGAGCTTAGTTGTAAAAGAAGTACTAATTTCATCTCTTTTTGTGAGCTTGAGGTTTTACACTTAATTTACTAAGCCATCAAGAGCTTCTACTATGTCAATTAAGGTCCAATGGCTTCAAATATGCTAATGAGTAACCCCACTAGGTTTTAAGGAACTCATTTCATTCACAATAGGTGCCGTTTTGTGGTCTAGGTTTCATCAGCTAAGTGGTCATAAATTTATTCCCTTTCAAATTTGAATTTAATTGTGATAAGATATGCTTACAAATTTTGATTATTGTTTTCGACTAAGAAACATATTTATTCCACAATTAAATGCAAAATAGAGAGATGTAACCTAAATTAAAGTTGTTAGCAATAAGATCATTGACAAGCAAAAAAACATCAGATTTGGGTATTAACATAAGTCAACTAATAATCATAAAGAATAGGAATAGTTGGATCATGGCCATGACCTACCACAAAAAGTTGACAAAAACATTCAAGAAACTAAGTGGAACATAGCACTAGCAATTGAGATCGACACTTGATCTTCCTAGATCTTCAACTAGCTAACAAATCTCAACTGTGAAACTTGGTTTTCTTGGGATCTTGATCAATTCATTAGATCTAGAGAGATGAAAGGATGGATCACAATCTAAGAGACCTCCCATGAAAACTTTACAATACTATGAAAAAGAAAGATAACAATACAAAAAAAGATGAGAGGGATAGAAAGAGATTACTAAATTAAACATGTTAAGGACTCTTTTTTAGGTCTTCACCTCCCATTCCAAAGACCAAGTCAAAAAATGTAACTACCGTGGTTTGCGCCAACTTGGAGATTCATAAACTTAGGCTTACATCAAAACCAACAAGGATTCATTCAAAATATCTTATTGTTTCTCATGTTTAAATGCCAAAGGAATACATGGAATCAACTAACTATATACCTGATTATGGACTCATTAGATAAGTTGAAATAAGACAAACTAAAAATCATGATGGAATTAAAACTCTCAAGAGACAAAGAATTCACCTAGATGTGGGATGAGTTTCTTTAATATATACAAAAAGACAAATCAAGCATTCAAATAAAAGGGTAAAAAATAGGACTAAATCTTGGAACCCTCCAAACTAAACAAATCTCAACTAATGATTAATACCGTGAAGTCAACAAACCACTACGAGCAATCAAGGTTGTCTAGACTAGAAATCAATGCTAATTGAATTGGATGACCAATATTGATTGCATTGGGTAGTCAACTTATCCATTAGGTGTATATGACCTTTTTTTCATAACATAAAAAAGGTCATATACACGCTAATAGGATTTTATGACCTCTAATAAATGTACAGATAGAGACAATTAGCTCACCCAAAGAGATAAGAATCATCTTGGACTCTAATGCATGTCTAAAATAATTCAATAATCTTATAATGTCATTATGCATCTTTGTTTTCATCAATCTAAGCCAATTGTTTTATACATGCCATTATTTCCAATCACTATATTATTATATCACATGAATGAGCACATTGAAGAATATAATTATCATTTCCAACCTCTACTTCTGCCCTTTTGCTAAGTAGTGACGGTTTCTTCATCTAATTAAAGTAGTAAATTCTCAACCATACAACACGTGTCTAGCAAATAATTAAATGATATTGATAAAGAAGACAAGCTACAAGTAAACTAGATGTAAAATTGATGGGCAAAATAGTAACAATAAAAAAAAGAAAATAAAAAACATCATAATTCAAACTAAATTATCACACACACAAAGATTGAACAAACTATTCAATAATCCCAATGCACCAAAACTCCAATCAAACAAAACAAACTCATACAAAAGGACAAAACCATTTAATTTCCTGAAAGAAAGAACTAAAAAAGTCTTCTTCCTTGAAAGAACCACTTTTTTCTCCCTTATTTTTTTTTTTTTACTTTTTTATAAATAAAGCATGCTTAATATCAAAAATCACAAAACCATTTTCATAATTATGCTTAATCCAGAATAGCTTTAATATTCACTATATAGTTTTATACTTAGTCTACCATAACAGGGAGCAATATTCACATTTAATCCTCGTTTCATAAAAAAAAAAATAATTGATCGCATAGGCAGTGCTGGGAAGAGGCAACAGCCAAATATAGAGAGTAACAGATGTCACGAAGGCGCGTGACAGCCAAACCCATAAAACTTGTATGGAAAGGCACAGGCAAAGGATAAATGAACAGTGCACCTGAATAGGAGTTCAGCGTCTCTGAATCGGTTTATAGAGCACAACGGTGACAAACTTCGCACGGAAACGATGCGTGATGCCCAGAGACACCACTGATCTTGGGCTCTCCCTGTTCTCTATGTATAAATGGTTCAAAATCACGTTTTGAGGTGACGGAATACCACATGACCCATCTTGGCTTGCCGGATAGCTAAGCAACGTGTGCTGCAAGTGAGGCGGAGCAAGCGGTGGCTCGCGGGACTCATCTTCGTTTCCAGGAATTGGATTTATGTAGCTGGATTCTGGCGATCCAGGAACTTCAAATCCCATTACACAAGCTCCTCCGTCCTGCATCACAGCATTCTGATAAATTTTGTCAGGACGACGCAAGATTAGATTGTTCTCTCCACAAAGAGCACATACATGATGTTCTGCAGTTGGACCGTCCATGATGAAGATGACCAAATTCTCTATTATTATGCAGCCATCAATCAAACAAAGAGAAAGCAAGTAAATGCTGCATACACAGAAACATGCAGTTAATTCAATCAAATTCAAGATCATAAAACTGTAATTTTCCTTCAAGGTTTCATGCTTATTTATTTAAGTACAATAATAGGGAAGTGACATTCAGGTCAGATCACTTGCAAGGTACTTGAGAGTGATCGTTCTTATCAACTTCTCTAGCATTCCAACATTTTTCCTTATATCACAAACATCCATTTGACAGGCATTAAGTGCTAGCCAGATTGACATTTTAAAATGCTCTAAAAGCTATTGTTTGTCCTTAACCATCTTAAAATCAAACACATCTTTCAAATTCTAATTCACAATTATGCCAATTCTATTTTGATTCCAATGTTTACCTGAGTATCAATTTTGTATAGCATATTTTTTGGCATTCAAGGTCAAGTTGAATACCTTAAATAAGCCAAAGAACAAATACACCACTTTTCCACATATTTTTATCCATCTATAAAAATGGCATATGAACATACTATTTTTTCATATTTCATTCTCTTAAATTCTTATCTCACTTCCATTTTATGAATATGTCAACTTAAAAGGCTATATTTTTTTTTTTCAAACCACCCAGGTCATTTATAATTTTTGTCTTTTTCCTCATCTAATTTCTTATCCAAATCTTCAAGCAATAACGATTCTTTAATATTTGAAACACGATTTATAACCAAGCTGCCTCTTTAGACATATCTTCTACTTCTTCATACAAAAATGACTTTTTCATATTTGAAGCATGCCCTTTAAAGTCTCTAACCACTTAACTAGCAAATAAAACTTGCCAACACTTTTCAATTAATCTATTCGAATTACACATGAACTGGTTGTTTATTCATATTTTATCCTCTTCAATACTTCCCTTATATCAATTACATGAATTCATGTTATTTTAAAAATTTATTTCTATCAAGCGAGCAAGCTCACTTAAACAACTTCTACAACTTCTCATGCATGCTTTACATCTTTCTAATCCTCCTAATATTATGATTTAACCATGGATTATAACATAACTTCCTTGTTAAAATAATCTCGATTCACACAACCAAGACTAACTATAATTTGGTGGACATCCCATAGGTTTTCCAAACATTCCCTCAGTTAGCTTGCAAATAAAATTAGCAAAACTATTCACAAGCAGATAAGCACTCTCTTCTAAACTTACTTTTCATCTGTGAGATTCCAATACCTAATAATAACACAATGCTTTCATCTATTTTTTCTCTTGCAAATTCAATAATGGACATCTAAGGTTTGATGTAAGTGAAGTTGTCAAAAATACTCCTTGAATGGCTTTACATTCCTTACAATACAGATCATCCATTTCTTTAAGACAATCAATACACATATTGTAGAATATCAACTCATAGAGAAATCAAATGCTCATCTAGATTTATTTTAAAAAAATGACAATGATCATAACAACTATTAACATCCTAAAACAAAAAAAATCACCACCCGAAATCATTCAAAAACTTTTCAAACCAAGCAAAGCCTGTACTCAAACCAAAGATTCTTTGTAATTCAGAAAGTCCTTTAGATTCTCCAAACATGTCTTTAGATACCTTGTAAACACAACTAGAAAATCTATTCCACGACAAAATAACTCCTTCGCCTAAATCCCAAGGAAGTAATTCTAAAACACAATTGTTGAATAAACTCATATTTTTAAGCCTAAGATTCCAACACCAAATCCTTTAACATAGCTTGGAACATTTAAGATGAAAATTTAAAAAAATGCCACTATTGATTGATAAAATACACTTAAAAATATTTCAAAATAGATTATCCTTTTTTTGTAAAAGGAAATAATCAATATTCAATATTCGTTCAAAAAAATACTCTCTTATAAATAATCAAAAGTTCTTCTAATTTCTTAAAGTATTACCAATTTTCATATGCTAATTCAAACACTAAAATACCTCCAAAATCAATTTGAGGGGAATAATTGCTCTTTCAAGTAATAGATTACCCCTAATAAAAGATTTTAAGGGAAAACTTTTATCCTCATTCTTACCAACACCCACAACATCATCTTTCAAATTCTTATCCACTACTCAAATGATACCTTTTTCTACCTTTAGAGTAGATATTAAATAGTTTATTAATGCAAAAATTATACCTTCTCTTATGCAGTTTTAAACATCAATAGAAATAACATATAGATTTATCACGTTTTTTTTTTTTTGCAAATTTCATTCTCTTCAATGTTTCACTTACCCCCATTTTATCAATATACCATTTAGCAAAAGTATATTTTTCAATTAACAACTAACCTTCTTTATATAACTTACCATGTCAAAATTATACCTTCTCTTATGCATTTTTAAACATCAATAGAAATAACATATAGATTTATTGTTTTTTTTTTTTTTTTGCAAATTTCATTCTCTTCAATGTTTCACTTAACCCATTTTATAAATATACCATTTAGCAAAAGTATATTTTTCATTTAACAACTAATCTCCTTTATATAACTTACCATGTCAAATCCTTAATAAGTTTCTTATAATAAATTATCTAGTCAATTTCAACATTTTAAAACCTTAGATAAAAGCTCATACACCCAAACTTAATATGCTTATCTTCAACAAGTATTTTTGGATCATCATCCTTTATAAATTTTATTTGATCCGTCCATGGTTGATGCTATCACTGAACATATATAAGACGTGGGAATATTCTAGGGTAGCACAATAAAAAACAAATAAAGTCAAATGATGCACACTAGTATGCACAATATACTTCCAATTGTTCAAATATTTTTCTTTATTACTAGCATCTAAATTTTATTTGATCCATCCATGGTTGCTGCTATCACTGAACATATATAAGAGATGGAAATATTCTAGGGTAGCACAATAAAAAACAAATAAAGTCAAATGATGCACTGTATTATGCACAGTATACTTGCAATTGTTCAAATATTTTTCTTTTTTGCTAGCATCCATTTGAGAGGAATAAACACTCAAGTGGATATTTCAAAATGTTATAACATTTTTTAAGCTATGTTTTGATCATAATAATTTTAAAACTGACTTATTCTTCTCCCAAATTCTAATCTAAAATCACACCAACTCTATGCAGATTCTGATTTCATTAAAAAAGTTATATTTTTCTTTCTAACTTTTAAAATCAAATCTAATTTCTACGTCTTATATATGTCTTTCCTCTCAATTAGTATCTAATTTGTTATCTAAATCTCCAAGAAACAAATATTTTTTGATATTTGAAGCACACGTCATAACCAAACTTTCTCTTTAAACACATATTCCCTCTACTACTTTTTACAACAAAGAAATGTTAAAATTTGAAGCATGTCCTTCAGATTCTAAAATCACTTTCTCAATTACTTCGCAAATAAAACTTGCAACAATTTTCAATATATCTGTTGGAATATATATTATTTTAAAATATATATTTTGTGTCAGACAAATAAACTCATTTCAAAAAACGTTTATTATTCATTGTGCTGCTTTTATATCTTATTCTGCACTAGCATCTACTTGAGAGGCACACACACAAATAAAATTGTAAGAATATTCCACTGTAACATTTCTATGTCATGATGTTAAATTCAATTCTGTTAATACCACTATCACACCGTTAATTCCTTAAATAAAATTACTGCAACTCCATTTCAATTCTGAATCCTTCGCAGATATCAAATATATTTCCCCCACTTCAATTGTTGCATCTATCATTAATTAACACCACTACATCTTTCAAATTCTTATCAAAATTTACAACTCAATGTTGGATTTGATTCCTACCTCATTATCAAATATTTTTCCTCCATTAAGTACAGAATGAACATCATGATAAGCCATAAAAAAACATTCTTGTCCGATACATTTTTCATACATCCATTATACTGAATCATACTTTCTAACAAAAATTGGAAAAAAAAATCTCATTCTTCTTCTACAATAAAAAATTCTTTGTAATTTGGAATAGGCCCTTAAGATTCTCTAAGCAAATCTTTAGAATGTTTGTAATTACTCGGTAAAGTCATTCCAAGATTCTTTTCAACACTAGCATCCTTTTGAGAGCCATAAGCACACTAAATGGATAACAAATATTTTCTCTCAAATATTTTCTCTAGTATCATGCATTTCTCCTTAATTGACTTAACACACACTACATCAACTTTCAAATTCTTATCAAAACCATAGCTACTCAATGTCAAATCCAAATATTTTTCATGTATTTATCATGCATTACTTATGCCGATAGAAAAGATTGAATAATGTAATAATAAACCTCAAAAATACATTCTCCCAAGCACTTTCCATACATCTTCCTAATTCTTCATACTCTTACGATTTAACCACACTGCAACAAAAGTTACTGTTTAAACTGATCTTGATCATGCTTTTTCCACAACCAAGATTCAATTTGATTTGGAGGATGTCCCATAGAGTTTCCAAACAAAACCACAGCTACATCGCAAATACGACTAAAATTCCTCATCAAACCTTTCTTCCTTTTACTTCATTCTACAACAAAGATTCTTTGATATTTGAAGTATATCTTTCAGATTCTTAAATCACTCATTAGATACCTTTCAGTCCCCCCTCAAAATAGTTCTAAAAGTTCACAAACTACAAAAAATCTTGCACGTCTTTTCAAATCAAAGATTCTTTGCAATACATAGTCTCGCAAACAAAACTACCAATTCACAATAAAAAGTTAACTTGTCTCAATCCAAAGGTAAAAATTTAAAACACGAGTATTGAATAAACTCGTATTTTTATTCTCAAGATTCCAATAACCAATCCTATGATGTTGCAAAGAACATTAAAGATAGTTAAGAATAAGTAGTCAACTTAGACTGGTAATACATACTCATAGTATGACTTCAAATCTTCACAAAATAGATCATCCCTTCTCCTTCTATGGAAAAAATAAATGTGTTCTTAGAACATAGTCTCATATAAATAATTGAAAGTTTTTCTCATTTCTTGAAGTATTACTAATTGCAACATGTTTAAAAAAATTCTAAAATAATTGTCTTATTCATTAGCTTATCAAATCCATAACTTTTATGAAAGCCATTAAATTTATATGTTTCCCTTCCTAATGCCTTAATAAAAAACTCCTCTAAAAAAATAACATTCACATGGAGAAATGGCACTCTTAAAATTTATAGTTTGTCTTACTAAAAGATTTTTAAAACAATAGATCTATACTCATTCATTGCGACACCCACAACAATCTAATTCTTACGTGAATATCAAAGAATTTTCCAAAAATCTTGCAACATTTTTCTTGCCTTTGAAGTGAATATTGAATATCTTATTGACCTTAAAATAATACCCTTTTTTCATATATTTTCATCCATATATAGAAGTAGTATAAATACTTGGCATTTGCTCATATTCTTTCTCATAAATTCTCCTTTCATTTTATAAATATGTCATTTAGAAAAATTATGTTTTTTATTTAATAAGCTTTTTTTAAATAATTATATCATTAAATTCAACATTTAAAAACCTCTAATAAAAACTTTTACATCTAAGTATAACATCCTTATCATAAATAAGTACTTTTCGATCACCGTCTAATCCTATGACAATGGTTTTATTTACTTGTTTTCTACCTACAACTTTTAAAATGAAAATCTATGAGAACCGATCAATGCTGAATGGCCAAACATCTTATAAGACCTAACATCCTTTATAATATAGGCCATATGTTGTTCTTGTAAGAAAATAGTTAATTTATAATTCAATTTTTTTTTTCTTAATAAAGTATTAGCAATCATAAGATCAAACCCAAAAGCAACCTCTAAAATATTTAAATGTAGAATCCTTTGCTGCAAATCATCTAATTCATTTAAAAATTTCTTGTTATCATTAGCATCCATTTGACAAGAAAAAATATAGATAAAATCGATAACTTGTACTATAATAATACCTTTTGGTCTCTCAAATATTCCTCCCCTACTTCAAGAATAAGTAATCATAATTTATTTTCTATCAAACAACCAAAATTTCATTAATCAAATATCTTAACCTTCATTTAAAAGTCAGTGAGAACAATTTATCTACCTAAATTTAAAATCCTCATCATCAACTAGTACTTTATAATCATTGTCCTTAATAAATTTAACTTGACTTAAATATTTAATTTTTCTTTATCACTAACATCTATTTGGAAAGAATAAGTTAAAATAACTTTAATAAATTTTCCTTCCATAATATTTTCTAAATATAATACCCTATTAATAATTCTCTTAATACAATTTTTCTAATTCGTATCAACAAAACAATATAATTTTTCCCATATATTCCACAAATCTATAGGTTTTCCCACTTTTTATTCACAACTTTTTTCTCCCTTCCTATTCATAAACAATTCAAATAAACAAATTATATTATAGTTAGTAACCATGACCATTAGTTAATATTTAATGGTCAAACATATCTCTAGTATGATCTTACACTCTTTGCAATATAAATAATCACTTCTCCTTAGAAATAATCTATGTCATGCAAATCTAAACTTATAAGTAATCAAACACTCTTAAAAATTCTTTAAATAAATAATAGCAAACATAATATCATAAACGAAAAAATAATCTAAAACTATTTTTACATTATTAGTCTTCAAAAACCCATATCTACAAGGAAATCTAAAAATTAATTCGTTTTCCTTCCTGCATGCTCATTTAAGGCTCCTTCCACAAAAACTTTTTTATGGAAGAATCATTTGTATTAACTTATTCATATAGTTCAAACATTTTGTTTATCACTAGTATCTATTTAAGAGGCATAAGCACTAACAAGATTCACATTCTATGATGGTATAACATTTTTAAATCTATGATCTATCCTTAGTCCTCTTAAAACCAACCACATCATCATTAAGATTCTTATCTGAAACTACACCAATTCTACAAGTATATCAATTTTTCTTGTACATTTCAAGCACATTTTTTGCATTCAATGCTAAATGGCTTAGTAAAACAAAAAACACACTCTGCTCCCATGCATTTACATACATCTATAGGAATGACATACCACTTGTTTCTTGATATTCCAATCTCTTTAATGCTTAACCATTTCCACTTCACATATGTGCAGATTAAAAAGGTTATATTTTCTTTGTAATAGCATCGGCTATTTAAATAAAAATTTTTGCAATATCTTAATTTAAAATCCATAAAACTAACATTTATTTGCATTTTTTTAATTATCATCCTTGACATATTTTACAAAAGCTAGATGTTTAGTTTCTTTTCTCCCTTGCTTTTAAAAACTTAGATATGTTTTCCCCCGTATTTAATCGAATTTCTTACCTGAATTTTCAAAATCAATTTCCCAACAATCACCAAATTATTTTTTAGCTTCTCCAAGTGCTAGTTAAATCTCCATGTCATTGCAACTGAAGCAATTCATAACCAAAATACCACCTTAAATATATTTTCCACCTTTGTCGACAAATATTCTTTGATATCTGAAGCACATCCGTTAGGCTCTGCAATCACTTAACTATCTCGCAAATGAAACTAGTGACTTTCCAAAATGGGTAATAAATTCACTCGTTTAAAACCTAAAAACAAAACCCTAAGATTCAATTATTGAATAAGCTCATATTTTCATAAGACTTCAATATCTAATATTTTGGCATTGCTTTGACTATTTTTTTCCAGCAAAAAATGACTATTTCTTTTCCCACACCAGCATTAGTTGTGAGAAATGCACTCTATCCTCAATTCATTTAATACAAAATTCCACATCTTTGATTGCTTATCCAAAATATGTGAACTCCATTCAGCTTCAATTCTTACCTGAGTATCGAGCATTTTTTCCACCAACTGTCATACATCCAACCTCAATTTTCTTATGAACAACTATAGCGCCTTTAAGTTCTTATCCAAAATCACAATAATTCCAATTCTTAACCTGAGTATAAAATATTTGTCCTCCACTCACATTAACTCTTTTTGAATTTGAATTAAAGATTGAACAATGTGATAAGCTACAAAAATACATTCTTCTACCATAGAAATTTTCACTTATCTACTATAATTGAATCATGCTTAATAGTAAACCTTCCCCTTTAAAAAAATCTTATACTTCTTTTAAAACAAAAGATTATTTGTAATTTGTAGGAAGTTCTTTACATTCTCGAAGCAAATATTTATAATGTTTGTAATAAATTCAATAAATCATTCCAAAATTATTTTTAGCACTAATAAATTTTCTTTACAAAAATCACTAATAACTTTGATCATTTATCCCACCGTAACAATTTTTAAGTTGTGACTCTAACCTCAATACACTTAACAACCACTAAAACATCTTTAATTTTTATTCCAAAATTAGACCAACTCCACATCAATTCCATCTCTTATCAAAGTATAAAAAATATTTTCCCTCTTATCATGCATTGATTATTATTTATTTAACGCCCATAACGTCATCTTCATATTCTTATCCAACTCCAATTCTTAACTTAGAACCAAATATTTTTTATGTGCTTATCATGCATCCTTTTTTTGCCTTCAATTCAGAATTGAACATCTTAGTATTAAACCACCAAAAATAAGTTCTTCTAACAAGCATTTTCCATACATCTATTGGAGTGGCACATGAACCTGATGTTTTTCCATATTTCATCTTACATATAAAACATTTTTATCTTTTAACAAGCATTTTGGTAGATGCCACTCAAATTTTCCAAGCATAAGTATGTATAGCTCACAAATACAACCAACAAGACTATTTAATAATAAAAAAATCATATCCAAAGACATCTTCCAAAATAATTTGCATTTTTCATTAGTCTCATTCAACCCAAAACCACCATGAAAGGCTTTAAATTCATATGCTTCATTTCTTACAATTAAGACACAATTTACAACAAAATATCCTTTTAAAACTTATATTGTTCATGTTCTTCCCACAAAAAACTCTTTTTAATTTAGATGTCCTTCAAATTTTTCAACCATTTTGCTATTTCCAAATATTATTGGCAACACTACTCTACAAATAGATAAGCTCCCTTGCCTCACTCCCAAAGACATATAATTAGACTTATTTTTCTCCTCAACTTTTGAAGTAGACATCTAGTTTCGTAATTGATTTTAATTAGTTGAGCATACTCTAGATATGATCTCACAATTTTACAAGGTACCATTCCTTTTTCTTATATTAAAAAAATCAATATATCTACTAGAAAATATATTCCCATATGTGATAAAAAAACTCTTCTCAATTCTTAAAAGAACGTAATAGCTATTATAATATTATATGCTAAATGAAAACCTAAATTAATTAACCATATATTCTAATCTCCCAAAACAAATAATCACCCTACACCTTTTAAATTTAGTTGTTTCCCCATCTACATGCCAATTTAATTCTAATTCAACAAAAAAAAAACTTTTCATGTGGACAAATCCTTCATAGAAATGGCTCAAATAAAAAACAAGTCTAAATTATTAGCTTCAATTTTAGAGGGATATGAACAAAAAAAAATTAATAACTTATATTGCCATAATAATTTTAAATAATTCTCCTAACAAACACTACAACATATATAACATTATTGTTGGAAATTAAAATAAATGCATTTCAATTCCTATTCTTACAAGAGTATCAAAGTAGTTTCCTAAACATCTTTTTGGCAATTAAAGAAACATTCAATACTTAAAAAGCCCAAACAACATACCAATCAAACATATAATTCATTTTTTCCATATTTCATTTTTTCCTTATATTTCCAAGGACAACTCTAAAACACGAATCTTGAATAAACTAATATTTTCATCCTTAATATTCCTACAATAAACCATTTGACATTCCAACAACTTCTAAGGTGGACAACTAAGACTATTTGTCAATTTTAAGTACTCAAGCATACTTCAAATATGAACTTATATTCAATACAATATAGAATATTCCTTGTACTTATAAGCAAATAGTACAAATTTGATGTTGAAATTGGACCTAATAGAATTTAACAAAAACTTACTAAATGAGAATTTAGATGGTGAGATTATAAAATAAGAAAAGAGTGAGAGAGTTAGATCCTCATAGACTGAAGACAAAAAAAGGGTTAGAAAAAAGCATGGAAATAGAGTTTTTCTACAATTCTCGACATTCCTTTGACTGGTCTCATGATTGTATTTATAACTGGAGTGGATGAGGTGTCAAGTTTTTCCCTTAGAACTTAGGAAAGTTATAAGTGTCACTTTAATTGTGACCTAACTTCTTGGGAAATGTGCATGAATAGGGAGAATTACTACAATTTCATAAATCATGACTTAATTGTTTGAGACATTTGCATATGAGTGGGGAGTTACTATCGCTACTAGCAAACTTCAAATGTCACCTCAATAACCCTTTGTCTGCTCAAATGAAATGTACAAGATCATGAAGAAAAATCCTCACAACTGACATAGAATATCTTGGAGTCAAACATTTTGATACCAATAGCTATCCAAAAGGGTCTGTCTTTGAATGCTTGCGTCTCAAGGGTCTGACCTTGAGCAACTAGGACTCCAATATTTAGCCTAGAACTCCTAGGTCTAGAGAGCCTAACAACTAGAGTTTTGTTGTTAATGCCTACCAAGCAGTTGCATTCTACATCAATAATTGGGATTTAATTTCGCAAACTTTTGTATCTTCACTATTCTTCAAAATTCAACCACAAAATCAAATGCTCCTTTAAACTCTTAAAGAAAAAATTATTACTCAAAATATTTTTTGCCCACTTATCTAATATCACTTTTACATCTTAAGTAATATCGAACAACTAAAAAAAAACAATATCCTCCCAAACAATTCAATCAAGCTAACAATGGCATATGAGCCTAAACTATTCCATAATGTATTCTATTCAATGCTTCCTCACTTTCATTTAATGAATGCAGCAATTATTGAATTCATACTTATTATAGAAAAAATAAACTCTCATGAGTCAATTATATTGTTATGATATTCATTTGCAAGCCCATAAAAAAATGACATCCACCTAGATTTAATATCCTTATCATCAATAATCACTCTTTGATCACCATGTTAAATAAACATTACTTCATCTTAATCTTTAGTTTTTTGTCTCACTGGCCTTGCAAAACTTATATAAGACCATTTCTCTTACTATGGTTTCCAATATATCATATAAAACTTTAAAATCCACTTTCCTAACATCACTAACTTTTTTTGAGCCTATTTACATTTTTTGAAGTCTACATACTCATATAATTGAACCACACTTTATAACAAAACAATTAGTTGAAATTTATCTTGTTCATATTCTTTCAACAACCAAAATTCTTTATAGTTTGAAGAATACCATTTATATTCCCAAAGCACATCCATAAATATCTAACAATTTTTGTTATCAACACATTTTACACTCCATCTCCTCCATCTTAGATAATTAATGAATAAATTGGTATTTTTATCCTTAACATATATACCTTAAACTCATGAATTTGTCTAACATATATTCTCTTCGACAAATTTTAAGCTTAATAAATATGGCAATTAATCAATGTGGATTAAACAAACATAAAGCCTAAATGACCATGCATTTTGCTTAAAAATAATTAACATTTGCTCTATAAATCACTCTTGTAAGTAATCACCTCATTCCTTATTTTATAAGATCATAAACTAAGCAAACTCTAAAATATTCAAATCATCTTTATTAGCCTCCATAATCTAATAACTATCATTTCCATACAACTATGGAATGGTAAGTGGACATGATATTCTTCCATATTTCAATCACTCCAAGATTCCTTCACTTCCTTGTCATTATTACATTAAAAAAAAATTGATATTTTCTATTGAACAATGAAGATCCGGTAAACCAAATATCTTCTCACAATCTTAAATTCAACAACACATCCATCAGCATCTAAAGTCATTAAAATCAACAAGTACCTTCCAATCATTACCCCTAATACATTTTACTTAACATAAATCTTTAATTTTTGTCCACTAATGCTTAGAAAAGCTTAAATATGTCTATTTCTCCTTCATTATTATAAATTTCTTATTTAAATATGACAATATCACCAACAAACTTTAGCATCTCATACTCTAACAAATGAACAATCCTTTATATCAAAACTTCTTTAAACTTATATGTTTTCTTCAGCAAAGCCTTTTAATTTAAAGCATGTCAATTAGATTAAATCATGCCTTACATTTCTATCGTGCTGCAATGCTTTGAATTGTATTTTCTCCTAAAGATTTTAAAAGTTGACAAAATGTTTTCAACAAATTCTATTCCAAACCATAATCAAAAACTCTTCTCAATTCTTAAAATATTAATGATCAAAAGATCATACAATAAGACAAACTCTATGATAGTGTTATATTCATTTTTCTCCCCAAATAGATAACTGGCATGATAGTATTTAGATTCATCTTCTTCTTTGCATACAAACCCATTTATGCAAACTTCAAAAAATAAAAAAAAAATTTGCATGCATAGTATTTTGTAATAAAATTTCTAAGTAGTTGCAAAAATTTTTCATCATCACTATTGAAAACTTAAGCTTTCATAACATTTCAAAGCAATGAATATACCCATAATCTTCATCACAAAGTCTAAATTGTCTTTCAAATGCTAACTCCTAGCTGCGTATCAAAGTATTTTCCTGTTTGCTTATTAGGTATATTTTTTGCCTTTGAAGTAAAGTTGAATAATATGATAAGCCAAAAAATATATTGTTCTCCCTTATATTCCCATATATCAATAGGAAACATAGATTAATAGAATTTTCCATATTTCATCCTCTACAATGTTTTCTCCAATTTCACTACATAACTAGGTCAATTAAAATATTTATAATTTCCAACAACTAAAATGCCTTAATCAGCTCACAATCTTCATTTAAAAATTCAGGGAAATAACTCATTCAACTACATTTAATATCCCTATCATCAACAAGAACTTTTTTTATCACCAAACTTGACACATTTTATTTCACCTACATCTTGAAAATTTCTTCTTTGTTGTTTTGTCAAGCTTAAATATGTGCCACTCACCATTTTTTGTTGCTTAGTTCATTATATAAATCTTCAAAATCTGCATCTCTTTAAACATACTTTTATACTAATTTATATCTTTTGAATTCTCAACGCTCTGAATTTCAACCAAACTTTAAAACAAATCTCCCAATTTAAACATCAAAATTATTTCGTCTCTCCACACCACAATTCCTTGTAATTTGGAGCAAATTCTTCATATTCTCAAAGGATGACCATTGCTATGTTACAAATACAACAAGTAATACCATTCCAGAATTAGCATCTTTTTCTCAAATTCTTAAACATATATTTTAATCCATAAAATTTCATCACTAATCTTATGACAACACTTATGAATAACTTTCCTCCAACTTTTAATATGGACATCCAAGAATATTAGTCAATGTTGACCGATCAAACATTTTACTAATAGGAACTCATATTTTTAACCATAAATATTGGGCATTATTCTTATAAAAAAATAATCAATGTGATCTAGAAAATACAGCACAATATGTGATAAAAATGAAATACTATCAATCATAAGGTCATATGTAAAAACAAACTCTAAATTAGTTTTTCCATCACAATTAGTTTCCAAAAACCCATACTCAACATCCAAACATTTAGATTCACTTTATTCCTATTCTAAAATGCCCACTAAGGTGTCCTCCAACAAAAATATATTCCCACATCAAAGAAAGAATTGTATTAACTTCTCTAAATCATTCCAATTTTTTTTATTTATCACAATGACCTATTTAGGCAGCATAAAATCGATAGATCATCCTAATAGAACATTTTTCAAGTCACCATTTTATCCCCAATACTCTTAATACTCACCACATGGTTCAACTCCCTTTTCATTCTGATTTTTATTTTAGCACCAAATGTCAAATCCTAAAATATTGATTTCCTGTCTTTTTCACCTAATTTATTGAATGCACATACAATCTTAGAAAATGTTTGACTCCTAAAGAATGCTATTTTAGTTCATCTGAATACATTCTAACTTGATATGAGCAACTCATAATGGTAAGGTGATTCCAAAAACAATGCTAGTCACCCTGCAAGTCAATATCAAAATAAAATAAAGCTTAGCTTTAACCTGAAGTGCACATAGATTTGAAGTTCTACGAAGTGCACCAATTTTAACAAACTACAGAGTTATTTCCAATTTCCAAAAACACTGCATCCTGCAGAAAACATATAATTTCATCCCATCTCTTCCAGCAGTACATTTAATTTTGAAAATTGATGTTAAATAGATGAGACCTTAATACTAACCATGGTTAGCATCCTTACATGCAAAACATAAAAAATAGAGTAATAATTTGACAAGTGCATTATAATAAACGAGAAAATACAACAAATAAATAAGGATGCATGTACCACAAAACAAAAAAGAAAACCACAATTATCGATTGAGCCAACAGAAATTCACAAACGCTAATACAAAAAGCGAAACCAGTAATTTACTGTTCTAAATAAGAAACAAACCACATGGTTAACGGATAATTAAGTTAGCAAAAGAGTGATTGCTGAAGAAATGAAATGTAAGGAGGATGAAGCCAACCAGAGTTCCTGATCAACCTACAGCATTGAACAGATTCAACGTTACAAGGATAGAGATGGGACGGGGAGAAATTTACGAAGTGCGTGCATCAATTCACAGGGACTGAAAAGGGTAGCTGCTTGGGGCGAGGAACACGGTTGCCGAGTAAATTTTTCCTGGATGATAGTAAACCGAAGAATGAAATAACAAGAGAAGATCAAGCACTTGCCACGGTTTTCAAGTTAAATTGGAGCAAATCAGCGTGGGAAACGCAAAACACAGATCCAATGAGAAAGGAGAGGCGCGGGGCAGATTTTGCTTTGGAGAAAATAAACGACAAAAGTCAGCGGCATATATTTGAAGGAGTTGAGTCAAAAGAAGACCAGATCGCTCGCCAAAGAACTGAAAACGAAAGCATCACAGGACTGACCACAGGCTAGATCAAATGAGAGAGTTCATTCCCTCACAAAGTAAACGAACCTGGACTGAGATCGGGAGAGTGACAGTGAGGTAAATAGACAGCATCCGAAACAAAACAAAGAGCACTCCGAGTGAGAGCAAAATCAAAGAACAGAGTTGTATGGCGTACATGGAGGTAAGATGGAGGGCAGAGAAGCAATAGTCTAGTATGAATCTGAGAAATATGATTAAACGCCAATAGCAAGGAAACCACCTCTTGAAGAGAACCTCGCACACAATTGAACAGAATCTACAATCTGCGGGCACACAGAAGATGACGGAAGCAGCGGGAAACAAAACCAACGGCGCCGGCTATATGTGATAGGCTACAAGGCGACGATCTCTAGATGGATGAAGAGGGTAGGGGGAGCCTCCAGAGCCCAAAACTACAGCGTGACACCACAGTGTTGGGCGATCTCAAAAAGACCCGCCTGTTTGAAATATTTGTCTTGACTCTGGATTGATTGTTATTTTTTAATTATGATGCACTAAGCATCCTTTTATAGAAAAGTATACTAAGGTGGGTTTATGTTAGAAAGAGTTATTAGTCATGTAAATAAGAGCAATAATAGAGGTCTTTGAAGGATTTGTATTTTTAAAAAACTTTTATCATATAAATATAAGCAAATTATGTTATATGCAAATATATTAAAGAAAGTAATGTTAAATGATAATCTATTTAGATCATAATATTATAAAAAAAATATTTTAAAATTACATATGCCCATATTTTCTTTTTAAGGTTCCATCTTGTCATGTGATAGTTACAACTTGGTTCTTTTTACTCATAATTGTATGGCATCTTTTATCTCAATATGTTTCATAAAATCATTTGCTTTTTCTCTTATCTTTTTGTGTGCCTACTTTGGATGACAAATTTCTTGTAAGGCTTTGTTTAAGATCCCTTCATTCTAATTAGTTTTTTGTAACAAGTGTGCCTAAAGACCATCATCTGACAAGATCTACATAAGCCCTTTTTTTTGTATTTCAAACATCAGGCATATGATTTGGATACTTCTCTTTCACTATGAAATGAAGTATTTATGTATTGTCTTTTTGATTTGATATTTATATGGATACGAATAGTTGAATTCTATTTTCCTTAAATCAAAGAAGATGACCCTTTTCTGATAGAGCATTGAAGCTAAGAACTATTGACAATAGAAGGAAGTGTGATCTTAGTCAAAATTTTCCTCCTGTGCTAGAAAAAAACTGGCCTCTCACGAATTGGATTTGAACCAATGTCTTTGGGCTACTTTCTTTTTAATCAATCGTGATGGGTCTATCGCCCTCTTAAGATCAATATCATTTCGTCGAACCTATCTTTTCGACCTAGTGGTCTTCTGAGGCACTCGTTCAAATCAATAAGATAAACTAGTCTTATTCTCCAACAATGCAGGATGACCTCTAGTTTTGTATTCATTTGTTGTCTTGACTCTTTTTCAATGTCTCTGTTTTTCCTTCTCATAAATTATACAATTATTTTGGTAGTTCACCCATTGAATATATGAATCCACCACTTGTGTATCATCATATAAAAACCCAAGCACTTAAGTGGTCAATCATTGCTCGTGCCAAAATATACCATGAATGATTAACTAGTAGCTTTTTCTTTTAAAAACTTCTTAAAAGCCCCCATGAACTAGGTCATGTATGAGGCAAAATACACATCTAAAGAAAACAGTTAATGTCTCCATCAAGTTAATGCTTTCATTTCCCTTATAAAATAGTCACGAATTCATTTCTGTTAATTATGCCAATAATGACAAGGTCATTTATGCATGACCCACACTACCACATGCATCATAGTCACTCTTTGACATCAACTTTTTTTTAATGACTATCTTGTGGATAATTTTTATTCTTTTGAAATTATAAAATGTGGTCATCCAACCTTAAGTTATAATAGGAGTTTTATCTCACATTAGAATATCACTATCTAAGCTAGCGTTTTCATAATATTAGATGCTAATTTTAATAAAAACCACATAATAAGGACAATATCATAAAGTCTAATAAAGGATGACAAAATCTTGTTATTACTTAGTAATATGTTTATGAAGAAGGTGTCATCCCACTCAAAAAACTTAAGAACATGATGAGTTGAGGGTTTATGGTAGGAAGTTATTTATAAGACATGTCTTATCCTATTTAAAAACCTTGATGAATTAATAATTAAAGTTAAATATTATATAACAACATAATCTCATTATGTTGAGTTATTGTCCTTTCTAATTGCCCCATCATGGCTCCAACGATTTCATCCTCAATAGGTGTGTTGATATCTTAAGATCGTGGCATCACATAAAAAGTATATAATTTTTCATCTTTTAATCAATGTGGGATAATTAATCCTACATCTTAAAAGCCTCAAGCAAGACTTCCATCTTGTTTGATGATTCTTCTTACATAAAATGTCACTTGTCGATCACTCATCGCTCTCTTTAGGTGTTACATGCCTACTTATTTTGTTTGGTTTGGACTTGAATTACATCAAACTAAATGATACACTATTCTACTATTATATTTGTAATACTCTGATCTCATTATATCATGATATTATCTCGTTAAGTTACTAAATTTTGGTCAAAATAAATTTTGTCATCAAAATATATATTAATATATTAATATCATAATATTATATATATAGTTTATAATATTTTCTCTATAGTTAATATGAGATACTTAAGTTATGCATCTTAAAACTTTTGAATTAGGATTTACATCTTATTCAATAATTTCTCTCCCATAGAATATCAACTTGTGATCACTCCATCACTTTCTTTGAGTGTTACGAGTTAATGGTAACGTCATCAATTATGCAACTAACAATGACAATCTTTAAAATTTTAAATTAATTTACAAATAAAATAAATTTTTTTAGACATTACTTATATAATTTTAAAATAGCAAGTTAAGGTGACTTGAATTTTTTTAAGTTTTATAAAAAAAAAAGCATAAATAAGTCATTGTTTTTAGTTATCAGGTGGCTTGTTTAGCAAATTTTGAGATTTAAAAAAAAATCATATTTTATATTTTATTGTAAACTTCACATGAACATGTATATCAACAAGCATAAGCATGATTATGTGCAACATTTTCATGATAAATTATAGATTTAACTAAATATAGTATGTGTTAAATAGTCACAATTATATTTACATTTTTAATTATCAAACAAAATCAAATTTGAAGGAAAATAAATTCCAATGACATTTTAAAATGTTGTATAAATTAAATATAATTTCCAAACAATAACAAAGTGAGAATAGTTTAGGTATTGCATGGACTTGTTGTTTGCTAATTTAGTACAAACATAACAAGATCTTAAAGAATTGGTAGAGAGGAAGTGTATTGAAACTCATGAAACTACAAAAACATGGAAAAATAAGACAACTTAGCATCATGCACCTATATTATACCAATGTCCATATGTCATATATGATTGAGATGAAAAATTCACCTAAAGGTAAACAAAAAAGTGCACGAGACATCATGCATCAGAGTAGGATTTCAACATTGTATTATATCATCACATACATGAATAGTTTGCATTATTTCAATATATTAAATCAATATAATTATTTTTATGTATATTTTGAGACAATAAAATAAATTTTATAAAATTTAATGCCTAGAAATTAAAATGTGTCATAATTTTAAATTTAATAAAAAAAATGATTCAAGTATATCATTATAAAATATTTTTCATGAATAATTCACTATAGTGAATTTATAATTTTTTTATATATAAACAATTAGTTATATTTTTTAAAAAAATATAAACATAATTTTATAAATCATTAAGTATTAAATGATTAGTTTTTAACAATAAAATAACTTTGTTTTATTGTCGATCTTGGAAGAAAATGGCAACTAAATATTATAATTCAATGGGATTTATTTGACAAACAGTTTTGAATATATTATATTATTTCCTATCTTTTCTTGCAGTGGGCCGGGTTTATTTTTTTTTGTCTTGTTCTGGGCGGTTGGTGTAGCGAAGGTGGAAAAGTGAGGAAGCAAGTGAGTTTGGGAGAGCGGTGAGGAAAGCTTTAGTTGAAAGAAGAAAGACAAGGGAATTAAGAGCTGGAAAATTTGAGAAAAGAAATAGAGGAAGAGAAAGAGTAAGGAAAGTGAGTTGCTGCAATGAATTGGGTTTGTCCTCTTTGATCACTTATCTTAGCATTATTTTTAATAAAAATATATTTAATTATTAATTTTTTATATAATTTAATATCTTAATACTTGAACATTTTCAGAAAAAATAACAAAATTTGAACAATACAATACCTCAGCATTAGGATGTTACAAATATCTTCTCATTTTATATTTTGATATTTCAGATTTTATAAACATCTATTTTTTTAATAAATAATTTTATTTATGTTGTCATATATATATTTTATCAAAAAATCATATTTTATGATTTTATTTTTTTTAAATTCATAAAACAATGGCCATTGCAAAAAAAATTAGATGATATATAAATCGAAAAAAAAAATATTTAATATCTTGAATGCAATAACGCATAAATTATTCTCAAATAACATATAAGCTAAAAAAAAAAAAGTATCTCAACCTTTACTCGAGAAGTATATATATATAGTCAGCACGTTCTGAATTGAGGACTTCGAGGTGCTGGGAAGGGTGGAAGTTGGAAGAGAGAGAAATGAGTTCAATGTCGATTAGTTTGAAGGCGGGGCGGTTTATTGATTACTCTTCTTTCACAAATTCTCATTATCGATCTTCTTATACTCCATCAAAGTATCGTTCCTTGGCGATAGTTACCATAGGGCTTCACCGGAGTAGGAAGGAGAGGAAGGGAGATCTTTTTACAGTGGCTTCTGTGACGAAGGACAAGAGATCAAGGGTAGGTAACGTGGAGCCGGAGTGGAAGACGCAATTCCAGGAAGATTTTGAGAGACGTTTTAATCTTCCCCACCTCAAGGACTTGTTCCCTGAACTGACTCCGATTCCCTCCACCTTTCGCCTAAAGAAAAGGTCACGAGGAATCTTCCTTTTCGAATGTTTTTATTCATTTCTTTTATCTTAGTGCCAGAGAAAATACATAATTTCATGTCATCCAAGTTCTTCCGCCATTTACTTAATATTAAATTGCGTGTGAGTATGACTATAGATGCATGAGCATTGTTTGTTTGAGGTAAATGTATTGCTGAAGCCCAGTTATTGACTTAATTTAATTGTTGCTCAGATATATATATATATGTTTTTTTTGCAGGAGCCCAAGCAGTGAGGATTACGTGAACGGTTGTTTGTACCGTGAACAATACAATGGATACATCAATAATAATGACAGAGTACTCCTCAAGGTGTTATTTTCAATTTCTAACTTCATTGATTTTTTTTCCTTGGTATTTTTTTTTCACTTAAATTTGCAGTTGATTGCATAACCACAATCAATCATTAAAATACCATTTGAACTAAAGAGTTTCACTGCTTTGGTAGCAAATACATAGGATTCTAAGAACTCGACATTGTTGCATGCTTGTATGGATTTAATCTTCTACCCTTACCTGCAACGTTGCATTTGTTAAGAGATTCTAAAGTCTTTTACCACATGAGGTTTCTGCTTTGGTATACTAATGTAACATGTTTATCAATGTATGATTTAAACATACTTTTGTTAAGAAAATCTTGTGTCTATGATGATTACGAGAGATTAGGAAATGGAAACTTTGAGAAAGCTTTAGTATCATTGCAAAAAAATCCTGATGTATTGTTTGTTTGTTCCAGGTTATAAAATATTCTTCTCCTTCCTCTGCTGGTGCAGAGTGCATTGATCCTGACTGCACTTGGGTAGAACAATGGTAAATAGAAGTAGTATTTTTAGTTAATTTACACTCTACTTTTTTTCTTTAATGCACTCATTCAGATTACATATTGCTATAACTAAGTTTGGCATAATAGTTCCGTGTTTTCTTAATCAAGATGGTTTTTCACTATCGAGCAAGATTGGTCGTGTTCGAAGTTTTCACATGTCATTATGTTTTTCCTTATCGTGTGTTTGATGGAACATGTCATAGTTCATTGTTGGTTGCTAGCTTAACATCAAGCAAGAATCTTTCTAGTCAAGTTGCAAGCACAAATGCATGCTTATAAAATTGTATGGATACTTTTGACAATGCCAAATATCAATAATAAAGAATAGTTTTAGAAAAATCACGATGGGTTTAAAAATATAATATAGGTTTTTTTTTATTTGTAACTCCCTAGGAGAAAGTAATAGAAATAGAAGTTGTCGATTTCGACGTTATGAGGAAAGTAGGCTTGTACCAATAACTTTAGCTTGAGGTTATGGATAAATAGTTTCATAAACTATCGTAAATATGATGCAATGCTAGAGGAGTTAATCCCAAAAAAGTATTCACTTATCTAAATAACTATAGCTTGTATATGACCAATAATGATGACAATGATGATGATGAAAATAACTTAAAATGGTATGAAAATACATTGTATTATAGTCTTTATACTAACAAGGTAAGAATTTTGTCATTAGGCATAATGCTTTATCTAAAATGACCTCACAATGCCTTATCATCTTACTGAATAATATGTTAAGTTAATGTTCAGATCATATTTGTTTTGTTTTAATGTCATTGTTCATGAATCTGACATTCATATACATAGATCATGTATGCTTTAAGCATGTTTGTGAATTAAACATATAGAGGGTATTGACTTGGGGGAGAGGGGGTCGGTGCTCAAAAGTCTTATATGGTTTTAAGATTCACAGGATCCATCGTGCTGGACCAAGAAAGGAAATATATTTTGGGCCTGGAGATGTGAACGCTGCAATTGTGACATGTGGAGGGCTCTGTCCTGGTCTTAATGATGTTATTCGACAGGTGACTTTCAAATTTCTTTATTTATTACCTCAATCTCTACATTATTTAGGAAACACTTTATGAATTTAGCATATTCATTTGGTTATTAAGTTGAGATTGCTTTATAATCTAATATAAGCATTTTTATTGCCATTTCCATGTCATCATAAGTGCAAGGAGAATAGCATACTGTGTCAATTGTTTTTATTGCCATATATAAATAACTTATGTTCATTATAATTTCTATCCATGATCTATATTTTCGAAATTTGATTCTAAATGTTCATTATCCTTATGCAGATTGTTATAACACTCGAAATGTATGGGGTGAAAAAGATAATGGGGATACCGCATGGTTATCGAGGCTTTTCCAAAGAAGAACCTGAAATGCCGGTACAATTTTTCCTCAAGTCTACATGGTGAACTTGATAAAGAGGAAAAGGAAATGAAAGGCCTCAAAAATTTGTTGCTTGATCTCAAATCTACAATTTAATATATGAGGCTTTAAGCTCCATTTTCATTTCCTTCACTTGACGTTTTGAGAAAGCTGACGTGGTCATTTATGGCATAATGCCACCTTAATTTTTCTTGATCATTGCTCCTTAGTAAGTGTTGGCATCTACAGCTTTCACGGAAAGTGGTTCAGACCATTCACTTGAGTGGTGGAAGTGTACTGGGAGTTTCAAGAGGAGGTCCTAGTATTGAGGAAATTGTCAATAGTATAAAGGTACATAGAACCTATGCCATATGGCATTAGGATTTGTGCTTGTTTTTGTTTAAATAAAATGCTTACATTATGATGTTTCTCTAAACCTCTTAACTAAATGAAAATTTTCTTGATTTCAGGAAAGAGATATAAACATGCTTTTTGTTTTGGGTGGAGATGGAACACATGCTGGTGCTAATGCTATACATAAAGAGGTTATCTTCATTCTTGTTGACTTATAGTTCAGTTAAATTCCAACGTAGTCCTATTTTTAAGTGTTTTTTCTTGCATGATGCCTTAATAGGGCTATCTCTTTATAACTTAAGAAACTTCAATTAAATCTTTCTTATTCTAAACCCATATTGACAAGGAAATGAATGGATAGGCTAGGTTAAAGGATCATATCACTTTTTTTTATTATGATAGAAATGATCTTTCAACTTATATAATCTTTCATTTCCATGTCACAATGGCTTTAGGCAAGCATACATATAATGGACATTTCTTGGCACAACGAAATACAAGATTTAGATTTAGCTTGCAATGCTATGCTTTATTATTGTGAAATGCTAGTTTTTAGATTCCATCATTTGATTGGATGTAATTTGAAAGTAACTATTTTCAAAGTGCACATATCTAACATATTTAACTTATTTTTAATGCAAAATCGTTTTGAATGCAACAAATAATAATTAATTATTCTTAAAGATTATATCCAATAGAAAAATGAATAAGAATGTTCACTTTTATCATTTTGAAAATGTTCATTTGAAAATTTACCATAATTTTGAAATTCATACAACAAAATGAGCCCATGTAGTTTTTTTTTCATAATTTACATTTGATATGTATATATATATATATATATATATATACATATATATACATATATACATATATATACATATATATACATATATACATATATATATATATATATGTATATATATGTATATATATGTATATATATATATATATTACTTACTATTCTTATTTAGACTATCTGAGTTTGAAACTTGCCAAGTTTATAAGTACAAAAAATTTGAGCGTCTTGAATTTAAGAAAAGTGGCTTTAGAATTTACACTCTAATGAGAGATTTTTGTTAATTACTTAACACGAAATTTTGATCAAAATGCTAAATAGTTTGGGTGCAAAGAGGACTAGTTATTGATTGGAGAATGAACTTGATCATGATCATGTGGTTCATTAATTTGGATTATGAGTCTTTTGTCAAGGAACATTGACATAATTGCCTTCACTTGGTTCCCTCATAATTGCACGTTATATTAGAAGTTTAGGCTTTAGAATAGTATTCCTTATTGCTTTATAAATCCCTTGGGTTAGTTCTTGGAGGTTAATTGTTCGGCATATTTTGGATAGTAGAGAAATATTTTGGAAACTTTGACCAAAAAGCATTTGGGTAATTTTGTGTTAATTTGATTCATCTAAATTGCATTATGATGTCATGTTATTGTTAGGATAATTTTTGAAACTTGGCAGCAATTTTTATTATATTTTTTTCCTGATAGAGTATTTTTATAGCATGTTTTTCTTGAGAGTGCTTCTGTAATTTGTAATATTTGATAGCTCATCATTCATAAGATGTCTGTAACATACTCTTCTAGTCCCTAATAGAATTCTAAAGGGGTAATATTGTTAGTTATTTTTGCCTTAATGGTAGTTTAGTAATATTTCAATAGTGTAGATTTGTTATTCATATTTTTTATTATATTTTATTAATTTTGAAGTCCATCATGATAGATTTGGGCAACCTTTTTGTGTTCACTATCAAAACACTCAAGCAAGGCTAAGATGCAAATTTTCGCTTCATGTGACCTTAGTTATTCAATTAAATTAAAGGTGGAATAGACACCAAGTGTTACTCATTCTTCTAGTTTTTTTTTCATTTTTTGATAATCACAATATTTTTTGACATCAAAAGGTAGACATATCTAATTTCCTGGGTAGTCTTAATTGACAATATAAGAGTCGTTGAATAGATTTTGGTGGTTATTTCTTTTGGATGTAGTATTTGGTCATATCCATTCCCTTATAGTCGAGGAATCCAAGTATTCAAAATTTTCAAAACTCTGCATATCGTAGGAGAGAAGTCTAGACAGTAGTTCATATCGATTATCCACCTTAGCACAATGGATACTGAGTTATAACAATTAAGAACCTCCCTATTTGGGCAATTATTGCTTCAAACATGGCCATTACCAGCTTGACAAGTCCTTTATGGACCATTTTGACCATTATAACTCTTCCAAAAAAGGAGTTCTCAATGTTTTTTATGAGTGAAAGTTAGGAGGGGGAGAGAGAGAGCACTAATAAGGCAAGGGTTGATGGAGCCACAAGAACTTTAAATATACAAATAGTGAGAAGCATGAAAATTCAAATGGGAAATCTCAAGAATGATAGTTCATAAAAAACTATACCTTTAGATTCTTAAATTCATGATAAAATTATAAACATTTGCATAATGTTGAATAAAATAAAAAAAAGACGGAAAGATAACTTTCTCAATTGTCTCTATATTCTTGTGTTTGTTTGGGTTTCTTCTAACATGCTTTGGCTAAACCCTGTGATAAGTGAACATCAATTAAATGTTAGATTTGATGCTTATTTTGCTTGATGAGAATCGAGAGAAATTGACTTATACTAGCTCAACAGCTCCTCTTGTGTATCTTGAACAATGTGCTCATGAAAAGGCTTAAAGGAAACTGATATTTATATGTCATCTTTACTCACTTTAATAATGTATGTCTAGAGGACTTGCATCTTTAATCTGAATTTGTTATCTTGTGGATCAACAATTAGGTTTATTGAGTTTTTTTCAGCACTTTTTTCTACAAATTCTGATTAAGTCCATGAAGAAAGGATGACTTTCATTTTGAATGTGGTACTTTTTGTTACATTATTATACTTTTCAGTATGAAGAATTTTGATGTGATCTATCAAATGATAGTGAGCAAAGATTTCCAGCTTCAAAATTGGAATATTGAAATATATGTGAAGGATGCTGTAGTCAAAGGCAAAGAATTCTCAAAATGTCCATGTGAGTTAAGGCAAACTTTCAACACTTTTCAAAAGAACACCATGCACCTCAATCCTTTGAACAACATTTTTGGAGCATCTTTGGACAATTTTCTAGGTTCTAGTACTTAAGAAGGGTATTGAGGTTATTTCCAACATTTTCAAGGCTTTCTCCAGCATGTCATCTCCCATTGTTGGAACTCAAAGATTAATTGGAAGGCTAGTAGGTCTTATCTAATTTGTTTCATAACTCAAGGGCCAATCATTGAGGATCTTTAAGTTTATGTTGGGAAGGTAAAACTCGAATGAGTGAGTGAAATCACTTTTCAAGAATTGAAACAGTGTTCAACTGCATCATTGTCTTTAGCATCCTAGTAGTTAGTTTGCGAATCTCTTCTCCTTCCTTAGGTTTTCTAAGGGTGCTATAAGTTCAAAACTTGTTTAAGAGGTTGATGATGTCCATTTGATATCTATTATGCTTGTGTACTCAAGGATGTAGAAATCCATTGCACTCCACTACAGATGTTAGAATTAGCAAAATGATGGTTGGCAAGCTACTTTGACGAGTCTTGCATTCATGTGACAAGTCTGGTCCAATGTAGAAACGAGCCATTGAACTAAAAAAATATGATGTTAACTATTTCTAGCACAAAGCTATCAAATCTAACCACCTTGTCAAGTGTAATGACTCAACTATTGAGTCAACTAACCCCAAAGCTATGGACTTAAGTGTGCGAACAATGCCTAATTGTCAATTTTATGCAATGCTCCTTTGTGCAGGAGGTTGCAAAGGCCCTTGCAAAACCCAGGTCATGAGCTAAGCATCCATTGGCGCAAATCTTGTGGTAATGGCAAAGATTCAACTACACAAGGAAGAAAATGAAGAAGTTGATTATTTCACGATGAATGGCTATCACTTATTGTTCATAATTGATTATTATTGTTGACAGTCTAAGCATTGTCATCTGTTGTTGGTAATTATTGATCAAAGTGCAATCTAGATAGATCCCATCCTTTTATATCTTAAAATGATTTCTTTGTGGAGTCTTAATAATAAGCATATAAGCAGGTCTTATTCAGATGGGATCAAACCCACCCAGTTTTGAATTCAACATGCTAGTTCTTTGGTTGGGGTTGGTTTTTAGATCAAACCTGGGCTGATTTGAATTTTACCTAGGATCTAATCCAATTTGAGAACCTGAATTTGATATCTGACTTGATTTAAATTGATTCGTTATTGGTGAACATTTTTTATGTCATTAATTTTTCTTCAAAATAAGCATATCATCTTAATAAATATAAAGCTATACTTCAATTGAAAAATAAATGAGCTCAAAATAGATACAAAGTTAAGACAAATAGCACATGTTTCGATGTCAATGGCAAGAAGAATCAAGATATTTTTGGGCCAAATACAATAGTCAATTAAATCATAAAGAATATTTTTTTTTTGAGTTAGGTTAATGTCAAGATGAGATCAGGGTTGATTCTAAATTTTATTCGACAAGTCTAAAGGGAGTTGGTCAAATTATCAGATTGGGTTATCAAATCTAATTAAATATTTTTTCGGGTCAAATCTCTAATTATATTGGTTAAAGATCCAATCTAGTTGTAGGACTTTGTAGTAGAATGCTTGAAGGCAATTCACAAGATATGTCCTTAAATACCAAACTCTATATCAATTATCATTCCTTTAATAGTTTTCTTGATGCTTGAATATGTATTTTGACTAACGTAATGATGTTACTTCAAGAGAATGTAAAATTCACTCTTTCAAAGGAGCACTGCGTGTTAAGATTAATAGGGATAATTTTGGCTAACTTTGCATGATGACATTATTGAGTTTGTAAGGAAGTGATATAAATTTCAAATACAATCTAGTTGGCCATGACTACAACCCCAATGGAATTGATAAGTGTCTTGTGGCCATTGATTGTTTGGGGAATAAACTTCAATGACTCATTTTTACAATTAGAGAAATTGACAAAATTTGTTAATCTATTTGATTAGCTTAAGAAATTAATCGAATCAAAGATTGTTGTGGATTAGATGATAATAGAGACTAAAAATTGTCTTAGGTAAATATATTCAATGGATTAAGGGTCCCAACAATTAAATTCACAAACAACTCAACAAAGTCTTTTGATTGAAGATCTTCAATCATTTTTTGCATTAAAAACTCAATCATTTTTTTTCTAACTATGCATCATGACACTATCAAGTTTGTAAGTAATACAAATTTCAAATACAATCAAGTTGACGATGACTATGTATAAATCCAATGGAATCGATATGTCTTTTGTGGTCATTTGATTGTTTAAGGAATGAATTTCGTTGACTCATTTCTACAATTAAAGAAAATTAGTAAAATATGCCAATCTTACTAAATTAGCTTAAGAATTTGATTGAAGCAAGGATTGTCATGGATTAGATGATGATAGAGGCTAAAAGTTTTTTAAGGTAAACATATTTAATGGATTCAAGATCCCAATTGTTAAAACTACAAACAACGTAACAATGTTCTTAATTGAGGATCTTCAATCATTTTTTTATTCTCTTAGGTTTCAAAATAACTATGTCTATAAGGATTCATGGTCAAATGAATGTTTCAAGGTAGAAAATAAAAATGCTCTTTGAATGCTCAAGTCTAGGGTGACAAGAAGATTGTTAGGCCAACGAGTTATTCTCTGTCCTCTTGGTACCTTGAACAATACACACCTTCAACAACTAATGGAGAAACTCCCTTTTCATTGGCACAAGATATAGAGTTCATTTTGTATGTTGAGTTTGGACATTTTCTGCCTATAGTGTATATTGCAACTATTATTGTTCATGGCCACCTGAATGAATCTATATATATACAAATAATAGGGTTTGCCAGGTTGATTTAGTTATTCTTGTAAAAGAAAGACTACTAATCCAAATGAGTCAAATGAAAAAAAGTATTTGCTGATAAATATTTTAATAACACATAGAACAATGCAATTTTTTAATGTGGAGAACTAGTTTTACAAAAGAGCGATGCCTCAAGAAGACAAGGCATAAAAAAGATTGCATTGAATAATGAACGCTTATCTATCAAGTTGGTGGCTTAAACAAATTCTTATATTCTAAACATGGGATGAATTGAAGCATCTGGATTGGAATGATCTCAAAATGTTTATATGTTGGAAACTTTTATGCAATAAAACTTTTTCTAGTCTTATTTAGAAGATGATTCTTGCGTCATACTAAGTTAAACAATGAGGTGCTTCACAAATGAATTGCATTGCGAAATTTTACAAGCTAAGTGCAGTTATCTAGTTATTAGAAGTTCATATTCAAGAAAATCCAAAACCATGAGCATCAACATGCCTTTTATTCAAACAGATACGAACTATTAGAAACAAAATTTGTTTATCTTGTATGGTCACGATTCTAATTTATGTGTTGCAGCCTCTTGTACAGGGTGGTGCCATAACCTTAGAGAAGGTTATGTAAGGCTGATCTTTAAATGCTTGAAGTGATTGGACACCATTTTTAAAATGAAAAAGGGGCAAATGGCTCAACAACTTTAAAACTAATGCAACAACATGAAATGAGTTTTCTCATGCAATGTGTAATTGTGGTAACTAATCCAATTGCTTTGGGAATTTAAAGACAAAGGGAAATATATACATTGACTCCCTGATACGGCATCATCTATCAGACGAAACCTATACGTAGTCATTTTTTTTATCATTGTCATTTATCATGAAGATTTTCTTTTTCAATTAGTTATTCAACAAAAATTCACTATTTTTTTAGGGAAACTTTACTAGTTTTTGAGTGAATGTAAAATTATTCTTAATGATATAAACTTGTTGGCATAAATTTATGACAATTTTTACTATTAAAATAAAATCTTTGCTGGTCTCTTGAATGAATTTAACATAATACTTCGATGTCATTTTCAATGTAGAGCAATAATATTTTTGTTGTAGGAAGGAAATGATGGTATGTTAAAAAAAATAAGAGGAGATAAATATTATTGTCAATTGTTTTCAATATGGTGTTTTTATGGCCCAATGTTCCCTTGCATTTTTTCATCTCAACCACTTCATTGATAATCTAGACATTCGAATATTAGGCATTGAATTCTCAAGAGCATTAGCATATTTTTGGGGAAGGTTTTCTTCAATAATAATTTGTCGAAAAATGTCCTTAATGCCCCTTCAATACATAGGACTCCAAGTGGGCTAATTGATCTTCAATTTGGTGAAGCTTGAACCAGAGATTGATTTGTTAGGGCTAATAATGATTGTTATGGAGTCTTCAACCTCTGCTCAAGGTTGGAATGAAGATTTTTGATCCGTGTTAGGCCTTACGTTTATTTGAGTAAAACATTATTTGTAAGAAATGTTGATATGTTAAAAAAATGAGAGGAAAATAAATATTATTGCCAATTGTTTTCAATACAAGTGTTCTTTTGGCCCAATGCTCCCTTGCATCTTCTACATCTCAACCACTTCATTGATAATCTAAACGTTCGAAGAGTAGGTATTGAATCCTTAAGAGCATCAGCACATATTTGGCGAAGGTTTTCTTCAATAACAATTTCTTGAAAATGTCCTTGATGCCCCTTTGATATAGGACTCCAAGTGGGTTAATTGATCTTCAATTTGGTGAAGCTTGAACCAGGGATTGATTTGTTAGGGTTAATAATGACTATCATTGAGTCTTCAACCTCCGCTCAAGGTTGGAATGAAGATGTTTGATTCATGTTAGGCCTTATATTTATTTGAGTAAAAAATTATTTGTATTTTGTTTAATTTTTTATTTTTTAGTCAAATGCTTGATCATAAACTTAAAATAAGTTTATGCATTCACATTGAAAATATCAATGTGTTATTATGCTTTTGTAAAGGGCAAATTGTGCCAAAACTTTTTTAAGTTTTATGTAATTCACATGTTAGTCTATAATATTTTAATAATCAGCTACTAAGTCTCTTAAGTTTAATATAATTGTAAATTAATCTATAGTAGCATGATGGAGTTATTATCCTTAAGAAATACCAAAAATTGCTCCTATGTTTTATATGCTTGTGGTTTCGTTCTTGGAAAAGAACTTTTCATGCTTTTTGTAAATTCCTACTGAACCCTAAGGCATCCCTCAGGGGAAGATGTGGTCATGCGCATTTAATCTAAATGACATTCATTACACCGAGGAGCTTCATTTGATCATCATGGCATTGATGAGCTTCATTCGACATTTGACATTTTTTGACATTGGCATTGTGATTTTTGAAGCAAAGATAGGATTTTCTTATAAGGGTAATAGACTTTGTCACCCTTATAAACCATTGCTCCTCAATAGCAATGGTTGGACATCATCAACACCTACATGAAACAGAGAAGTATGAGGAGATTAGGGCATATGAGAGTAATATCATAATGAATAAGTGCCAACACATTGCTCTGCAAGTATAGCATCTATAATCATTTTACACACATAAGTTTTGTCAATATTCGTTAAATTTGTGACCAACTTAGAATTTTATTGAACTTGAAAGTTCTGATTAACTATTACTAAATGTAACAAATTACATAAAATCAAAGAGATGTTATAATTTATCATTTTATATATTCTTTGGCTTAGCTTCCAAATGGATAATGTATATATATACAATTTATATGTGTATGTACATATACATACTTTTTTTTATAAAAATTAAAATTTGTTATTCTCTGAGAGTATTACTGAGTTGAGAATATGTTATAACAACAAAGCAATAGAAATGCGAAAGAATAAGGGGAAGCCAAAAGCCCTTGAAGCAAAAAGGGAGCTAAATAGTCTTAAGGGATTTTTCTAGTACTAAGCATTTTTCTTAAGGGAATTGAATCTTATCTATCTTGGTTAGATTCGTGCAATATTTGGGCTTGGTGAGCTTCAAAAATATTGGACTCGAAGTTGTTGCTAGTCATTTGGGTAAATGATTTTAATAGCGAGCCATGTTAACTAATCCAACGATGGTTTAAAATCAACTTGTAATATTGTTTGAGTTATATTTTAGGTTTATGATTAATTTAATTCAAAATTTAAGCAATCTTTGATCTCTATGCCAAATTCATATCGCTTCGACAACTAGAGAAGCTAAGCTTGTTGGAGTGGAGGAAGCCATATATATATAGTTGGTATGTGTCAAAAGGCAAACAGAGTAGGTCCAAACTCATCTCATTATCTACTTTGAGAAAGGAGCATCATGAATCAAGTGATCTAATTGTTTTCCATCCTTTGAAGACCCATAGAGGTGAACAAAAGCTATAAACTAGCAATAAAGAATCCCCATAAGGGGCCTTGGGAAGAAGAAATTTTACATAGTAGCATTCCGCTGAGGGTAAATCACATTTTCTAGATTCCATAGACATAGAATTAGAATTGCCCTCGCCATTTCCATAGCATTTAATAGGGTGTGGTATTATGAACTACTGTTTAGTTTGTTGTGCATTATAGGGAGATCAAAGTCGTTGGTTAATCAAGATTCTTAGGCCTTTCTCAGTTCTTGGAGTTCCTTTGCTGGAATCCTTAAAGCAGTCTAAAGCTTGAAGTTTTGGGAATAAAGCTCAGTTTGGGTAATGCACCAAGCATTCTCCATTTTCTTCTACACTTACCTTGTTATCAACAAGGCCTGGTCGTGGATAAATACTTTTGCAAGCAGTGATGTTACATGCTCCAATTAACTGCGGGATTTACTAACTAAAATGCATGGTCAAACTTCTTAGGGAGCATCTGTATCAATTAGCAATATTCAAGAAGCTTCACTGATTGAGGCGTTTGACTTTGAGTTGTCTCCCTTGGTTTATTGCCTAGAACAATCACATTAGTAATTAAGTAGGTGTTAACATTTATCTTGATTTTCTCCAACACTTTCCCATTCGAAGAGCCAATATTTACCTCTGTTTGAGTAGGCATGTCCACTGCGTTTATAGCTTCTAGATTGTCTGCAACGACAGGAAATGGTGGTTCGTTCCTATTAGCAAAAATGTTTGCCATTTCCTTATCTTACATGATGGGAGTCAATAACGCCCGCCTTCCGAGCATTTTTTGGGACATTTTTGTTGCTCTTCCATGGTTCATCACATCGAGTCCAAAGTAAACTATATTAAATTGGGACATTTGTGTTGTTGGAATGGACAGTACTATATCTAAAAGAGTTAGCAAGGGAAAGATCGATGTTCTCCGGAGTTCCAATGACCTCGTTGTCAAACACGATGACACCATGAGATCTTTTTGAGCCATCATTAAAGACTTGGTGTTGTATATGAACGAAAATCTTCAAAATAAGGGAATTAAAGACTTGTCCCTAAACAGATTCTAATAACTCTACTGTGATATCAGTTTTCTGTCTAATCCAGTCACTTATGGTTGAGGATCAATTTGAGTAGATTCTCGACACTTCCAGATCTCTGTGCATCATTAGGGAGAACTGTTGACAGCTGTCAACATTAGCAGTTCACCTTTATATGGCGATTACATGATTTTTGTCATTAAACACTCCTTTGTTTGGATAGTTATTCCAGCTAACCGTCACGTCACCGATTTGCAGCTACATCACTAGTTTTTTGGTTTATAAATAAGGCTGCCTTGGAACATTTCAGACAACCCAGACTCATCCATAAATAGTCCTCACATGTTTTTTGTTAGGAAAGTCCTCACATTTTAGACAATGTTGACTAACCTGCAATGTAATTTATTTAGTTTTCTTATATAAAAGCTATGTGATGCAAACTCTTCTATGAACATTAGTAACATGTTCTTGTAGTGCTTGATAGTCAAAGGGTGCTTTTATCTGTCTTCAATTCTTTCAACTGTGCCGTATATCTTATTACTTAGTGGGTTTCCTTGATCATATCTTGCATCAACATTGGGTAAATTTTACCATCGCATCTTGCAAGAGACATTCAAATCATGTATGTTTTTTTGCCAAGGCATCATGTAAAGATCTAAAGAACTCGACGATATTGTCCTCCCCCATAGGGACCCCTACAAGGCCAAGTTTCATACATGGTTTCATGGGATTCTTTTGATAAATGTTGCTTAGAGAGTTTTGTTAACCAATGAACTTGAAAATGTTTTCCTCTCCCTACAACGTCAGGCTGAACACACTCATAGGATGGTTTGGCCAATATCACCAAGCATTTGAAAGTTGATGATCTTGGTGAATGTTGGTTGATTATCATGGATTTTCTCATTTTTCTCATATTTTTCCCTTTCTTGTTTTCTTCTGATATTATTCTTTTTTTTCGTTCGATCTGACAATTTTGTGGAAACTAGTTTTTCCATTACTGTATTTTTCTCCTCCATGCAGCTTGCTCTTTGTCCACATGCAGCGTCTTCTCCTATTAAGGTAATGGTGGTTTGTGATAGTGTCTAGTGGGGTACTTGCAATGGGCATGTGGATCTAAGCATCATTGATGACCCTTGGCTGCCAACTTTGCCTGGTGGCATGGTGTATAACTAAGAGAGAATGTAGGTGCGGTATCTATGGTGAGGTTTGTCATGTGGATAGATTAGGGGTGTATTTTGAAGAACTTTGAGAATGCAAACAAATATTTGCTTACTTGTAGGCCAAGGGACTACAAACTTCAAGATGGATGTCAATAATGGTGATTTTGGAAAAGATGTAATGTGCCATAAGGACAATCAATCACATAATAAAAGCCAAAATGCTATAACAATGACAGCTTTGTGGTTTGGTTGTGATAAATATTGAGCTAAACATATCAATATAAGTGAGTGGAAACGAAAATATCATTCTTCTTTGAAACCCTTGTCATTTCTCTACTTCTACTTGATATATGCTCTCCAATTTGGGACAATGTCATCGAGTTGAAGTGGGATGTGGTTTTGGATTAATAGCTTGATTAAGGGTAAAAGATTTGTTCGAAGGTTAATGATCGCTAGAAGTACAAATCAAATTTAAGCTTGTAATGGGGCTCACATACTTTTTCACGTATATACATGCATATATACACATATACATATATATACACATATAAAGATATACATATACATATATATATATATATACGCACATATATACATATATATATATACACACATATATACATATATATATATGTACATGCACACACGCATACACACGTATACACACATATGTAAATGATTCATTTTATGAAAGTATAGTATCACATATTCTTATATTTGATATAAATTAATTTATAAAGTTATTTTTATGTAGAATTTGATGTAAAAATTAATAATTAATCGAATTTGAATTGTTTTTGGCTTGAATCTTTAACCAATGTCCTAGACCTAGCTCAAATCAAGATTGAATCAAAGCATTGCTATCCAAAACTTTGATCAAATTGAACATTCTCTTATCATGTCAAGGCTGGATTAGATTAAATCAAGATTGGATATTTAACAACCTTAGTGTGACAAGGGAGGTAGAGAGCTAAAGAGATAGTTGAAGAGAGAGAGAGAGAGAGTCTTCACATGAAAGAGGTGATTAGTGGGATGAGAGGGAGAGTATTTTTCAAATTCATTCTTGTTTATTTATTTATTTATTTTCTTTTAAGGGATACATTCATTCTGTTTCTTTTGTTTAATTATTAATTTTATTTTTTTGGTCCAACAATGAAAAACATTGATGAATAAGATTTATTTGTTAATAGAAAATTCGTTACTAACTATTCTATGTTGGCAATACAGTGCATTAGAAGGCGATTTAAAGTTGCAGTTGTCGGCGTCCCTAAAACCATCGACAATGATATCCTCTATATGGATAGGACCTTTGGTTTTGATACCGCAGTAGAAGAGGCTCAAAGGGCAATAAATTCGGTATACATTGAGGTCAGTGGCTTATTCTAATATAAAGACACTCCTGGTACTTTCATTGAGCAAATTTTACTTCTGCTATTTTATGTAATTAAATATTTAGATCATTTAAGTATTTCTTTAGATTGCATTGTTTTACATCTAAACTTTTTTCACAGGCCCATAGTGCATACCACGGCATTGGTATAGTGAAATTGATGGGACGCAACAGTGGCTTTATTGCTATGCATGCATCTTTAGCCAGTGGCCAAGTTGATGTTTGTTTGATTCCTGAGGTAAAGTGCACTTAAATTAAAACCCTTTACGAATGGATGCTTTAAACAAATGGATCTCCTGATATTTTTTTCCTTTTTTACTTATGCTCAAAGGATCCGTTTACCCTCCATGGTCCAAATGGTGTTCTGAGGCATCTAAGTTATCTTGTTCAGACAAAGGGATCAGCTGTTGTCTGTGTTGCAGAGGGTGCTGGACAAGTGAGTGATAGTTCCTTCTATTCTTTACAGCTGATTCTACTTACGGTTGCACCTATAAGATCCATTGTATCCAGCTTTATCCAACTTATTGTACGCCCATCGTCATGTTTGTAAATGCATTTCTAATTATTAGAATATGATGTTTCAATTGTTCAATTAAATTCAAGCCATCATAGCTGCTTCCTGCTTTGTGTTATGCTTTGGCTGTTAACTGATGAAGACATACAATAGGGGGTATATGTACCTAAGGAAATTATTGTCCCAAGCTCTTTAAATAGAACGTTTGTGAAGTCCTCCTGCTTATAAAGCGCTTTTGTATAACCTTGTGCTGTTACAGAATTTGCTTGAGAAGGCACATGGGAAAGATGCCTCTGGAAATAAAATTCTTAGCGACATTGGAATACATATTGTTCAAGAGGTAAGTTAATGTTTACTGAAATTTGAGGACCTTGTAATTCTATGTGAACCTTTACTAAATAGTTCACGATTCATAGTCCTCATCAAACTGTATGTTGAACCTTGAGATAGTCCAAGGAGAATTTTATAATGCTATCTTTGGATATCACCTTTGACCTGAATCTTCCGTGCATTACAGACAAGAAAGTACTTCAAAGAAATTGGTGTTCCGGCCGACGTGAAGTACGTCGATCCTACATACATGATCCGTGCGTGCCGTGCTAATGCAGCGGACGGCATCCTTTGCACCGTTCTTGGACAGAATGCGGTAAGGATGTCGGAAAAATCTATGCTCTCCTTGCAAGGGAAACCATTGCTTTCCATACTCAACAAGCCATGGTCGACTTCAAATGCAGGTTCATGGTGCATTTGCAGGGTACAGTGGCATCACTGTGGGTGTTGTCAATACTCACTATGCATACTTCCCGATTCCTGAAGTGATCTCTCATCCAAGGCTGGTTGACACCAACAGTCGAATGTGGCATCGCTGTTTAACATCCACAGGGCAACCTGACTTCATCTGAACTGCCAACTTGAAGGAACAAATCAAAGAATAACCTTCTCCCGGCTCGAAATGCTTGATTTAGTTTAGTCACCCATACGGATTATTTATCTTTTTTGGATCTGTGGAGGAGTTTTGCTGACCTCTGAAGCCTATGTTATACCTCACAGGAGCTATTCAGTATTTCCTTGGAGAAAATCAAACGTTCTTCATGCAGTGAACAAGTCTCGTGTGAATCAACACGCCGACAACATAGATAGCTGAACTACACAAAAGATTAAGGTGATTGAACCATTCGTGTCTCTGAATCAAACGTGGCTTTGGGGGTGTTATACTTAGTTATTTGTATGCTGTGCTCTTGTTATATCATGTGTAAGCTAAGCTGTTTATTGACAAAGACAATAATGTAACACTTTATGCTGTGAAACAATGTCATATGTAAGGTATGATCCAAGTTAACTTCAATATGCAAAATAATCGTAGATAATATTAGCAGGCTCACTAGACTTAGAAGGCTCGAAATTATATGAAAAAAATATGAAGTAATTCCTTGAGGTACAAAAATATAGAATAATGTGAACATATTGTAATAATTTGGTCATATAATAATATAATAAATATTTTCTTACCACAAGTAATTATGCTTTTTGGTTAATTTTAACCAAAGAAGTATCATGTCAAATATGGTCTAAATAGTTTGTATGGTAGATAAATATTGAACAAATTTTAATGATTTTAACAATGCTTCTTAAAAGAATTAAGTCATGCATCTCATAATAATAAAAACATTTTTTTTTAAATATTTTACTATTAGTTATATCATTAAACTAATTTTTATTGACCTTTTTCCAATATCCAACAATATCATGTATTTTCAAAATAAGTATTGCTCTTCTACTATCGAGCTACAAAAACCTCTTAAACAAAATGATATATAACAAATTAGACTTTTATCAAAGTTTAATTTATAGTCTATAATATTAAAGATATTCAACAAATTATTAAATAATATTAAAAGATATCATATACTGATTATGGTTAAGTAATATGTGTGATATTTTATAGTTGTTTAAAGACTAATCTCCAAATTTGTAGTGTGATTATTAAGTAGAGTAAATAATGATACGTTAAGAGTTTAGTATAAAGTCATATTGAGTAGTTTTATCTCATCCAATTTCTCACAAATAAAATAAAGACTTTAAGAAAAACTCTATGTAGAATACTCTAAAAAAAGAAATAATAACATTAATTGTAGATTATCACTTATAAAATAAAAGTTATAGAAAGGGTGCATATTTTTTATTATAATGGCTTGTGGTTCCATTTATAGTTGGCGTGTGGAGCAACAAAGATGAAAAAGGGCGACTAAGTAGAGGTTTGGGTTAGTGGGAAAGCTTGGTTAAAGGGGTAATAAGATGGTGGGCTATGATTTAGAGCCTCATTGAGGAGGGTGATGGTTTGCTGATTGGATTAAGAGAGCAAAAAGGTGGGTGAAGACTTACGAGTGTTAATAGAAACGATAATTTGTTTGGTTTTTAGCTCTCCCTATTGAAGGTATCTCGCCTTCAATCATTGTCTCTCACAAGAGAGAGAAAATTAGAATCTCTCCAACTAGAGTTAGGCATACACTCTTTATTCACAAAGACAAAAGCACATAAACAAGAGAAAAATTATCCATTCACTTTTTTATATTGAGAGAGTCTCTTATATTTATAAATAAAAAAGAGCTCAATACATAGAAAAAATAAAAAAAATTATAAATTGACAAATATAACAAGTATAGAAAAAGGGAAAAGATAATTTTAGAGTTAAATCAATTAGAAATCCAAAAGAGATATTTAGAACTCCATGACATAAACTCTTAATGGATCAATTGTGTTAAATACAAAATATATGAGAAAATATAATTTTAGAGTAAAATAATTTGTGAATCTAAAAAGATCTTTAAATTTTCATGACATTAACTTCAAGTAAATTTTACTTGTGATGATAGTTGGTCCTAAAACTTAGGTTGTTCCCTTATCAACTTATAGAAAATATTTTCTAAATTATTAATTATTTTTGTTGGTCCATCCATTTAAGGGTGGTAGGTTGAAGAAAATTTTAACTTAAATATCATAAGGTTTTTCAAAAATAACTAATAAATCTTATGTCTCTATCATATATTACACCATGTAATTTAATTATTTTTTTAAACAAAATCTTGGCTACATGGGTAGTATCTGAGGTCTTAGGACAAGGGATAAAATGAGCAATTTTAGAGAACTTATCAACGATCACATAGACAAAGTCTTCTCTTGAAAAGGTTTTAAGTAATCCAAATATAAAATCCATACTTATGCTCTCATGGCTTGTTATGGTCTTGGTAGTGGAATGTAAAGTCTTTGGCTTATACTTGGAGATTTTGAAGTTATGCATGTGTAAAATTATGCTATAAACGGTGAATGAGAACACCTAACATCTGATCTAAGAGATCATCTAAACAAGGAATGAGAAACCTATGTTTTATTATACTTTTGTTAATAACTTGACTATCAATACACAACTTCCATGTTTTATCCTTTTTGGGTGCTAAAAGTTCAAGGATAGCACATGGATTAATAGTTTTTTGGATAAATATCTTTTTAAGTAAATCTTTTACTTGAGGAGCTAACTCAGTATGAGCCTCTAGGTTTAACCTATAATGAGGAAGGTCGGGTAGGCTCATCCTAGGAATTAGATTGATCATATATTGTATGTCTTGTATGGGAGATAGAGTGTCACGTAAATCGTCTAAACAAAAATAAAAAAATTAATTCAATAAACTTTATACAATAAGTGATAAGTCGGTCTGGTATGATTGTGGTTAACTCTTTACTTATAAAAAACTAAATTAAGTCTCCTTAATAGGTATAGAGGTTTTATATCCATGATTAAGAGTAGGGGTTTGGATATTCTAAGAGAAAAGCTCTTATTTGCTTAGTTACCTCAAGGGATATTGTATTAATATAACTATCACTATCTGTGATCAACTTACATAGTTATTTTTTAATTTTGTGCTGGTGCTAAAGATGTTAGTGCACCTCTAGTCATCTTACGATTATAGGGTTGTAAGGGCACTAAATCACTTAAACCAGAAAAATTTTCATAGTTTCGAATTCTTACTCAGCTTCTTCATTAGACATTAGGTTTTCTTCTTTTTCTTCTAACTCTTCTTATTCATTTCACTATCTGGACTAAAAAATTTTCATAATAAATGACTTTTTTTAAAGTAGAAAAAAAGTTCTCTTTTTTGATAATTTTTTTAATAGAAAAAAGTATTTATATTAAGTAAAAAATCATGTTTTCTGATACCAAAGTTGACATAAAATAAATTAGACTCCTATTATTATCTAATTTAGAGTCTACAATACTAGAGATACTTAATATATTATTATAATATGTTGAAAGCTATATACTAATAAGGGTTAAATGATACATGTATTTTATAATCGTTCAAAGATTAACTTTTAAATTTGTAATGTGAATTATTAAATAGAGTAACTAACAATACATCAAAAGTTAAGCATAAAGTCATATAGAATAGTTTTATCACATCTAATTTATTACAAATAAAATAAAAACTTTAAGACAAATTATATGTAAAGTACTCTAATAGAAGAAAGAACAATCATAACTTTAGATTATCACTTAGAAAATAAAGATTATAGAAAGAATATATATTTTTTAGCAATTATGTCCTAGAATTCCCTTTGGAGTTGGCTTATGAGCACTGACGATGGAAAGGGGTGATGAGACAAAGGTTTAGGTTAGTAGGAAAGCTTGATTAAATGGATAACAAGACGATATGCGATGATTTAGAGCCTTACTGAGAAAGGTGGCAGTTTAGTGATTGAGCAATAGAGTAAAAGAGTGGGTGATGACTTACAAGGATTAACGGAAGGAAGAATTTGTTTAGTTGTTGCTCTCCTAATGAAATGTCTCTTACTTTCAATCATTATGTCTCACAAGAGAGGAGAAGTTGAAATCCCTCCAATTAGAGTTGAGTACATACTTTTTACTTGCCAAAGTGAAAAATATACATATAAAAGAGATTTTATTCATCAACAACTTCTTTACAATGAGGGAGCATCTCCTGTTTATAGATGAAGAAAGCTCAATGCACAAAAAACAAAAAAAAAGAAATTATATGTTTGGAAAATGTCATAAGCATAAAGAAGGAGAAAGATAATTTTAGAATGAAATCACTTGAAAATCTAAAAGAGATCTTTAAAATTTATTAAATTATCTCATAGTGGGTTAAATACATTAAATATAAAATCTATGAGAAAAGATAATTTTGAAATTAAATAATTTGAAAATCTAAAAAGATCTTTGAAAGTTTATAATATTAACTCAAAGTAGCTCAACCACAATAAATGCAAAATATAAAAATTCATGAAAAAAATTGTCATGGAAAGAATCAATCATACAACATGATGATCAAACATCAATGACAATGCGACAAGGATGCCAACAATGGATAAAACGGATGACAACAATCAACAATGATAGGAGGGTGGTAGATGACAGGCTGTCGAGCGATGGTTGGGGGTCGGAGAGCAGCGGGGCGACCTAACAATGTTGGGGCGACTAAACAATGTTGGGGCGACTAGGTGATTTGGACAATTAGGAAGCAACGATTGAGAGTATTAGACGATCAAGTGATGACGGATGACTAATGATAGTTGACGAAACATGCACAATAATCGACGTCGATGATGGCATATTTTATTGTGAAATATTTCTCTATGAACATAGCAAAAATAATGTAGATAACCATAAGAAAAAAATAAAAGCATTTTTATAGCCCTATGATTGACAAAAATGACTAATCGAAATAAAATTCAGCTCGAGTATGATTCCAAGATCGAATGGGATTGACCACACCAGTGGATTTGTGTTTGTGCGTTAACACAAGGCGCTCCTACGTCACAAAATATTTATTTACATAAGCTATATTTCAACTATCATGGAGTTTGAAATAGTAAAAATTTGAGATGATTCAACATTTCAAATTTGTTCGCTTTCTCATCTACTTAAGAATTAACAATAGTCTATTTTTTTATAGAAATATTCATCTTACCTCCCATGACATAAACAAAACTTATAAAATGTTGGATAATTATTCCTTATTATTGCCTAAGTTGCTCTTTTCTCTTGTTATTAGATTTGGCTTCACTCCAATTTCAAGTTTTTATTCACTCATTATTATTTTTTTGTAATTAATAATTTATATATACATATATACTAACATATGTATATATTTATTCTCTCTCTCTCTCTATATATATATATATTAAAATTTATATTTTTAATTGATAATTTTCATAATGTTTTTAAATAATCATATTATTAAAAATCTTAAGAATCATAAAAAATATCTCGGTTATGTCTCCATATGTAATATGTTTTATGATGATTTAGATTTCACAAATTATAACAAGTTTTTTTGGTTTAAAAAACGGTATATCAAATGCTGATTTGACTTGATTTTTTAAATTATTTTTCTAAAATATCGATCTTAGTATCTTCTTAAATATTTCTTATAAAATAATTTAGAAATGACCACTTATTAAGCGGAGGTGTTCTGCAAACCCCGCTCGAAATCGAGTTCCAGAAAGACAGAAACCGAGTCCGTCATCGGAAGCTTTCTTGCATTAGCACCTGATAACGAGATTGTTTTCGGCGTCAGCAATGGCTTCTGAAGCGGAAAGGCTATCGGGGTTGCGCATTGGAGGCGAGAATTGGGCCTCGGAAGTCCCGAACCTCCAGTTGAACCTCAGAATTCTTTCCCCGGATCAGGTTTGATCCCAATCCTTGCCCACTCGAATGTTTGTTTTTTTTCACTTTCCTGAGGCAACATCATATTGCCTGTTGGATTTGTCATTCGATGGTTAGAGACAGATTGCTAGAATTCAGGAATGATGCGGTAGATTTTTGCATTATAAATGATCTGGGCGATGTTAAAATTACATGCCGAATGGTGATTTTTATGGAACTCACAATTAGCTCTCAGTATCTCTCACAAATATGGGTGCCTAGTTTGTGAGAAGAGCGTATGATTTTGGCATAGGAGGCTAGTCTTCTCTAGCAGTTTAAAATTCACATACGGACTTTATCGCAATTCCCTCTTTATAACCAAAATTCTTGTTGCTGTACAGATTGAACTTACAAAGATGCTGCTTCAAGAAGGACAAGGACATCTTTTTGCTCATTGGGCAGAGCCAGGTGTCGACGATGATAAGAAAAAGAGCTTCTTTGATCAGGTTGACTTTTATTCATACTTTATATGCATGATGCCATGACACTGGAGATGAATGCATTTGAAGGATTAAAATATTGTACATTTGTTATTAATGCCTTTGCATATGATATTACATTTTATTTTTCCTTGACTTTATTAATTTAGCAAAGGTAAATGCTTTCATGATGTGAATTGGAGGTTGCAAGATCGAGTCATAGAAACAAGCTCTTAAAAGAATATGATGTACTGATGTAGATAATAAATACTGCCCTATGGACTAAACCTTTTTTGAGCATCGGAAAATATTATATGCAGTAGGTGTAAATTTGAAATGATACAACAATAATATATGATTTGAACACAAGCTTTATTTAACACATGTATTTCATCCAGCATTTAACAATATTTGTTTGAATGGTCACACAATTTAATCTTAATTTGATATTTTTTGTAATTTGCAAACATGATATCTTTATTACAATCGATATTTAGGAAGTCGTAATTACTTTGATTTGTATTATTACGATTTTAATTGAATTTCCCAAGTATTTTAATGATAAGGAAAATTTTTTATTTTATTATAAAGTGTTTTTGTTTAAAACTTTTGTGGTATTATTTGTGTACCAATATCTAATTAGCATTTATTGCATCATTTGAAAAGATTTCATTGTTAGTGCTATATGTTCTTTTACAAAGTTATTTTAATTTCTATTGTATATATATTCTTTACAAAGTTATTTTTATTGGTCAGGTCATACACAAAAATTAATAGTTTTTTGCACACTTAATTTCATGTTACTTCCTTTCAAAATTGTGTTTCATTCTTCAAATTTTCAAAATTATTTCCCTAGCATTCAAACTCTCCTAAATGTTCGCTATCTTCCACTTGATCAGGGAGACATATTTTTTCTCAATTTTGGTTATTTCATCATTTATGTTGAATGGATTTCTATTTCCTATCATATGTGAACGAGACACTTCCAAATTCACTATTTTTCAATTACACTGCTTCAAAAATAGTTCTTACTGTCATTTTATTGTTTTTTCAACAATTTCTTGTACCTGTATTCTTTATGAAACATTTTACTTGTAAAATAGCAATGTGGTTATTAAAGCCCTTTCACAATGTTTTTTGAGTTTTCATGCAACAATGGCTTTCTTTCATTGCATGTTCTTTTTTTTTTAATTTTATTGTACACAAGATCGTGTCACGAGTACAGGCATTTGAAATTGCATAATTTTTAAAATGTTCTTATTTAAAATAGCTTGGTAGTCCAAATACCAAGTTTTTATTAAAAAAGGTCCTTTGCCTTTCCATATTTAAAATTCTTGATTCTCATGTTATAGACACCTTTGGATTAGGAAACTTGTTTTTTCTTAATATATTAATGTTTAGGACAAAGTTACTCCAGTTTATAATTAACATCTAGCAAATTTTTTGCATACTAATCTTTACACAATTATGCAAGTAACATAACAGCAGATACGATTTCTATTAATCTTCTGTAGGTAAATAGAACACATATGTCAACAATAGCTAAATTTGCAGAAAACAAATTGTATTTTTTGTACCAAAAAATTACTCTAGTAAGAAGTGAAATTTTAGGATGCTATGATACTAGCTTCAAATCTGTAGGGAATATTGATTTGGATTAATAGTACTTGCCCTGATATGGGCAACGTAAAATGCCTCAGGTTTGTGCTTGGTATTATTGTTTTCCATTTATTTTTATCATTCATATATAACTTGTCTGGAGCACTGATCTTTGGACTGCCACTGAGAATGTAGAAATTATTTTTTTCTTGAGGAAATTTAGATAGGTAAACTCCAATTTGTTAGTTTCTTCAAGGAAATTTTTAATGAGCTTTTTTTTTAATGTCCACAACTTTGAAATTATTTATTGTGTGCATTTTGATCTGTTTTGCTGGATAATTAACAGCTTGTGTGTTTTTTGTTTGAGAAATTTATGATATAGTTTGACCACGAAGGGTTATTATGGTGTTTGTTTGTCTTGTGTGCGGTAACTCGTGTATATGTTGTGCCTTCTATATTGCTATTTTTTAATTCGAATAAAAATGATTAGAACCTAGAACTATAAAATTTTCTGATCTTTTGAGTCTTATTCAATAGTTGTGAACCATCTCTTGCATTGACTGTGGGAAAATAGCGGTTAATAACTTTTTGGCTATTGAATTGTGGTTGTCAACTAGTTGTACCATGAGGTTTGACAAACCATATTATACAGTTAATTAAAAAAACAAATTGTACCATATGATTAGTTCAAAAACAAACTGCACTACACACTGTCTGGAATTTTTTTTTTTATTTTTTACGTTGCTTAAGTATGTGAATTTATGTAGGTTTTGAGGCTGCGTGATCATTACCCTGGGGGTCTGACTGCATACATTCAAAATGCAAGGCGTCTTCTTGCAGATTCTAGAGCAGGGAAGAATCCGTTTGAGGGCTTCATTCCATCTGTAAGGAGATTTTAAACTGCTTTATCTAGCAGTTCAAGAATTTTAATTTTTTGTTGCAAGATCATGTGCATGCATTTTGTTTTTATTATAGTACACCCATTAACCATCACCTGTAGTTTTCAATAATCCATTATTTGCTCAATCTTCAGAACCTTGATTCATATTAAACACTTTTTCTCTTTGGTCAACATTACTGAATTGAGAGAATTTGAAAGATAGGATTTCTTGATTAAACATACCTGCAGGTTCCTTCAGGAGAAGATCTGAAGTTTGGTGATGATAACTTTGTCAAGCTGGAAGAGGAGGGTGTTAAAGAAGCTAAGAAAGCTGCATTTGTTCTGGTTGCTGGGGGTCTTGGAGAACGCCTTGGTTATAAGGGAATAAAGGTATTGCACATTTTTGGTAGAATAAGATATATATATATATAAATGCTTTAGCAGTCTTATGTTTCTACCATATGTGATGTGATTGCAGGCCTTTGGCTATACATTTGCTTTTGTCTAGTGTGTGCATGCATGCATGATATCCTCTCATTGAACTATGTTTGGAAATGAAGTTTGATCTTGTTGAAATTGTGGTTAATGTTTTTGTTTGGATCTGTTACTGCTTATTTGGACGTTTAAATTATCATGATGGTTACTTAGAGGGTTTTACATTACAGGTTGCTCTTCCTTCTGAGAGCACAACTGGTACATGCTTTTTACAACATTATATAGAGTGCATCCTTGCTCTACAGGAGGCTAGCTGTAAGGTTTCGCAAGGCAAGTAATTTTTTTCATGATAGATACATTAAAAGGTTCTGAAGGTTTCTTTGTTAATATTTCTCCATTAAAGTTTGTATTTATTATATATTAAGGGTTCATATATTGTTCTATCTTTGAACTTGTATATTTTAAAACCTATTACTTCTTTTTAATGCTTTGTTTGTTAGAGCTCATATTTGTGTGTTCTAATTGATGATGAATATTATGCCAACTTCTATCTCTTTTTTCAATAAACTTGCAAATCTCATATATATATTCATGTATGTTTATGCATCTCAGTATATACATTTGTTTGGATAAAGGCTAGAGTACAGGATAATTTGGTCCTTTTAACGGGAAAATCGTAAGAATATTTTAAATTGGCTATAAATATAAGTATCAAATCAATGGACTGGGCTTATTAATAGTGGAATATTTTAAATTGGCTATAAATATAAGTATCAAATCAATGGACTGAGCTTATTAATAGTGCACATATTTTACACTCTATTCAGGAAGAAGCAATTTAGATTCTGATCTCTTTTTGTGATGTTAAAAATCCAGATGGAGGTAGCAATGAGATTCCATTGGTGATAATGACGTCAGATGACACTCACATGCCCATTACTCGACTGCTTGAATCTAATTCTTACTTTGGAATGCAGCCTGGACAAGTGAAGCTCCTTAAGCAGGTGTTGGTAGTCTTGCTTGCAGATTGCCTCTAAGATGAATTTGAAGATTTTTTGATCATATGTGCAGGAAAAAGTAGCTTGCTTAGATGATAACGATGCTCGAATTGCATTAGAATCCAATGACAAGTACAAGATTCAGGTCCTTTTTTTATGTATTTTGTGCCTCAAATTCTCTTTTTTCAAATCTCTAGTGTTCCTATTTAAGTCCTTAGGCTAACCTTTTGTAACCATATTGACAGACAAAACCTCATGGCCATGGTGATGTGCATGCTCTTCTTTATAAGAGTGGCCTCTTGAAGATATGGTTTGTTACTTTGTTCTATATCATCTTCAAATAGTAAAATGTGTCTGGTAATTAAAATAATAAGATCTGTTCATATGTTTTAAGAAGTACTTTTTTGACATCTAATGCTTGTGTAATAATACGATATTTGTGAAAGTTGCTATATCCATCGCTTTTTCACTAGGTAGGCATGATGCTGGTCTCAATTGGGTTATATTCTTCCAAGATACAAATGGATTGCTCTTTAAGGTTTACCATATTCATATATGATTGTCAACAAGAGCTCACTATGATGAAGGCTGCTTCAACATTCGCTAACATTGTCATGTTTTCCTTGTCTCTTCTCTTGCACTGCAGGCAATTCCGGCATCATTAGGAGTAAGCGTGACTAAAGGATATCATGTTAACTCTCTTGCTGTTCCTCGAAAAGCAAAGGAAGCTATTGGTGGAATTACTAAGCTTACTCATGCAGATGGTAATTGATATGATTAATTGTTCCCTCTATATGCCTTGAGATCAATAATTGTAAATGATTTGATTAACTCATGAAACATTTAATTTAGGTTGTATCTATTCAGATACTGTAGCATGCTTGAAATATGTAAGGCACTATGAAAATGCCAATTGTCTATACGAGCTTGATCATGTACTTTTGGAAATTTCTCGAGCTTAGTCATCGTCGCAATTAGAATGCTGTGAATACTAGGATTCTTTAACAAAATGTTGTTAGGCTTAGCACTCGAGGCCATACTTGGAAAGTTGGTTGCCTTCTTGGGTTCCTGTTGCTCTCTTCACGAGTCCATTTAGTAATTTTTTAGAGTGGACGATCTTTTTTGAGACATGACAAAGGTTCCATGAGGCCGTGATCTCAGATAATGTACCTCGAGACTCCATTTCATTAGGGTGTTGAGGGCTGTGTTATTCTTTGAGTTGTCCACAATACATCCCAAAGTGATCAATTTATTGAGCTAACTTCTTTCCTATTGGGTCTTGCTGATCACTAATCATATGCCCCCTCTTCTCATTTTAAGTTCCAATGAACTTTCTGGGCTCTAGAGTAATATATTCAAGGGTTTTTTATGCTTTCTTGAAGCTAGAAAAGTGAGGTGAAGGGACTTAGCTTTCCCTTGATTGAAGTTGCACCACTTAGCTGCTATCGATGCTTGTCATTTTGTCTGAATACGGTAGGAAACTTTGGTATCCTACCTCTCCCTCTTAAGTAATACTTTTTGAGACCAAGGTCTTGTAAAACTTTTATCAATTCATGATGAAGATCACGTGCACTTGAAGATCATCAGACAAACTTGTGAAGGGAGCGCTGATATGAATCGATGTGGTAACTAAATTTTTGATTATGGCTTTGAACGTTTCTAACCAAATAGCAAATCCTTGCAACATTTTGTTGAAGAGTTTCGATGGCTAATGGATATCCTTTATTTTAAGTAGATTATTGGCAGTTTATTAATCTTGTAAAGTATATTATACAAACCAACTAAATGTGAATTAGCTATTCTTATTTTTTGATTCCCGAGTTTTAGAACTCTATAGAAATAGCATAATTAATTTTTTACTTTTATTCTCATTGTCTTTTTTGATGCTCTCAATCCATTATCCAGGAGTTAAAAGAACTAGAACAGATCAGAAATTCTTTTGTTGGTATTTGAATTGAAAAACGTTTACCTTTACAGACATTTCTTCCACTGGACCTTATTGTAGAAAACTGATTCTGATGAGCATTTACTCTTCTGTTTTCCATTTATTATTCCAGTCATTCATCTGCAAGCTCATGTCTTGTGCATATTGCTACTGAAAGCTGTTGGAAATAAATACAGGGAGGAGTATGGTGATTAATGTGGAGTACAATCAGCTCGACCCTCTACTTAGAGCAACTGGACATGTTGATGGAGATGTGAACTGTGAAACTGGTTACTCTCCCTTTCCTGGAAACATAAATCAAGTATGCTTGATCCGATTCACTTAAGCTAGAATTTTGTTATTCATATTTTCACTTTGAAATATGTAACTCTAAATCAAATGGAGATGCTTGAGAAGCATCCATCAAGGTGAATATTATAATAATTTATTCTCCATGATATCAAGATCCTCTTCCTTGTTTGGCTACGATTTTCCATGAGGAGCACCTTTTACTATTTGTGGATTTGATGAAGCTTTGTTGATGTTTGTTATGCAGCTGATTTTGCAACTTGGGCCATACATAGAAGAGCTGACAAAAACACATGGTGCAATTGAGGAGTTTGTCAACCCTAAGTAACTTCTATCATTACCTATATGTCTCATCTATTCTATTATCCCTTTTGAATCAAGAAAATTAGAATAATATTTTTTCCAACAACAAAAGCAAACGCTACTAGTTTTACTGATTTCTCTATAATCTCTTTGCAATCTTATTTCTTTGGTAAATTGTTTAATTGAAAATTAAAATAAATTTTTTTTTCTCTCTGATAGGTCTTGAGCTTTGCACATTTTGCCTCTCTTGTAGTAGTCTTTGTTGTCCTTCCCAACTGTTTTTGCATGTTAGTAGAGAGGAAAGCATCCATAACTAGACTAAAGCCCGTGGATTCCTTTTTTGCTTTAAGTTATTGGTTTTCCCCCACGTGTTTTTTTGCGTAAACAAATCTTGATCATGTCTTCCTTCTTTGCCTTCTTTCCCCACTCTTCCTTAATTTTATCTATCTCATCCCCCATCTAACACATTTGTGAAGATTTTTTGATACTCATTGAAATATGATTATTCATCATCGTAAAAATAACTTTTAGAAGGATGATTAGACTTATTTTTTGATCATATTTCAAGCTAATTTTCGAATTTTACACTTTAAATTTTGTTTTTAGCAAATGTTGTTGTTGTTAATATTTTATTTTTATTTGAATTATTTTTTAAAAAACTTATTTTTTAAAATATTTTCCATCTTTTTTAATTTACAATCTATTTGCAAACCAAGCTTTCAAGCAATGAAACTAAATATTAAGAACTCCCACTTGCTAACCATTGCTGATGTTCCACACCTGCTTTGGCATGATGGACACAGAAGATTACATCACCATATTTGAGAAAAGGATCAACAAATATCCTCTTTCTGAAGGCATGAATTGCCATCTTTTTTTGACTACATTCAAGGGTATCACTTGACACTTAACTTATACAAGGGTCTACCACTTGGGTCTATATGCTCCTTTAACTAGCTTTGTCCTAGAGATTGTCACCATCTTCGTGGTTACTTGCTGTATGGAGTGGAAATGCTAGAGCTTTTTGACATTGTTTAGAAGGGTGGTGAGTACCTTCAAGACTTCATTGAACTCTATAAAAATGTTTATGGTCTAAGTTTGTGGATGTGACCATCTAGTGATGTGCATTGCATTACACAAGGGACTATGTTGTGGAGCTTTTAGGCATAAGCTGACTTACCACCCTTTAGAGTACTAGCCTAGATGACGGAGATTGACCAAGTTTAGGAGGGTGACATCCCTAGGCCATCCCAAATATTGCATATGGACATTGTATTAGGGTTCATGGGTTCATTTTTCTATGATCTTCATGTTTTAATAATTTAAAAGATGGTTCAAAATTTCAATAATTGCATATTTATTTTTGGATGAATCGATCAAATCGCCCATTTAGGAGGGTTGAAAATTGTGAAGTAGATGCATTAGAAGCAATCAACAATGATGTGTATCAACAACGTTTATATGCATACAAATCCATGTATGAACATGTTACACATGCAAACAGCTCGACACAGATGCATAAAACAGTCCTTTTACAAATATTTTTATGTGCATACAAAAGGGATTTTTAATACCCTGACAAAAAAACCTAGTTTCAATTACTTCGATTTGTTTCAATGAAGATTTCAATCAAGTCTATGTGTATGATGTGCAGAAAGTGGGTGTGACCAAGCAGATGGCGAGCTAGAATGGGCTTTGAGCTTGGGCAAACAAGGCATATGTTAGAGAATTGAATGCATGATGTGTGCTTGGGCTGACAAAGAGCGATGGGTGTGCGTGAGTTTACACAAGAAAGCAAAGTGCATGGAATGTCAAGTGATGTATGAGTAAGAAACAAGCCATCAAATGGTTGAGCATGCTGGGCATGCAATTGAGTGGCCAGTTGAGCATGGGTCCTAATCTAATCGATATGGACACCACGATATTGACAAAAAAGTTACGATAGTTAGGTGACAATTAGAATGTTGGGGTTCACCAATAGTGATCAAAGAAAGAGAAGAAGATGAAAACAATGGGGTAACTTCGGATTGCAACCCAAATAATGATTAATTTTGAATTGCAACTCAAAAGTAGAAGAATGCCAACTTACAACCTTGTTTGGAGGAACCTTCATACTTCAAAACCTTGTAATTCAAATTGATATCAAACTAGATCCTTATTTTTCATGCCATAACAAGCATTTAAATAGCTAAAAATGAGAAGCATTAAACTAAATATACAAACATAGTCATGAATGAAAATCTTTAGCAAAAACAATTTAATATACTTGTTAACCAATGTGATTACCATCATTAAATTGAGGTTTTGTTCCAATTTAGTTAGCCAACATATACATTAAATATGGCCATACTACATTGAAGATACAAAAGTTTGACAAAAGTGATTAAACTTGGTACAATCCTTTTAGATATATGGGTGTGCAGGTTCATACGGATACAAATTGAGCTTTGTTTAGCATAGATGATTTTGTCAGGAATAATCTTTTGAACACAATGTGAAGGCATAGTATTATGTATGTAAATTGATATAGATATAGTGCACAAATATGGATGCATGAAGTAAGCACTTTCCCAACAAGAATGTACACAACAATTAGGCATACTAGTATGAGTATTCTCAAATGCATAAGAAGTACACTTATGGTTGATTTCTTTATGGACGTTTAGAACAACAAATCATATGTGATTTTTGGAAAAGTAGCTCGATAATTTATCATGGGTCAAATTTTTTGTCATGTGTGTTAATATTGGTTGTTGTGGCTTATCAGTAAATTTTCTAATTTGGACATGCAAGAAAGACTTTTTAGGGTTATATAAGGAGAAGATCAAGATGAAGGATATTGAAGTTAAGAATTTTGGTGAAACCCTAGTCTTCTTCTTTCCTCTAACTATGCGTGTTGAGTCACATTGCTATTAGCGTAGGGTAGCTTTGTAATTTCTTCAAGTTTGAGTGAAGATCTTTTTGTATTTGACCATGGCTTTTTTTTTTGAAATTTGGATTTTCTTTCTAAATTTTTGTACTTATTAATCTTTTACACTCTATTTCATTGTTCCTCTGTTTTGATTGTGTTTTGCAGTTAATGCATTGTCTTTAGCTATTATTTGAATAATAAATGTTATAATTATTGGTAATTGAATGTCAAAAATTTAACTCTGACCATTTTAAGAAGTTTGTTTGCAATTCATTGGAGGAATATCTCAAGTGTTTGAGAGTGGGCAATTTAGGTCTATTTTAGTGGATATTGTTTAGTATGGCAATTTAGAGTGCACGACTCAAATTTGCATTTGCAACTTCTAAGTTTCATGACAACATCTTTACGTTGCACAAGGTTCCCCTTCCAATTGTCATACACCAAATTACTTAATCTAACTATGAATAAATTATGATAAGGTCATATATCTTTAAATGGTATTCAAATATATGGCTATGAGCCTTGTAAGTAGAAACTTGATTTGATCCAAGCTTGCTTCGTCCATTTCAACCATTATAAATTGGAAAGATTCCGAGAAATGAGGTCTGGTTTAAAATTGTTAATAGCCCTACATGTGTGTATATGCTTGAACCGGTAGCTAAAAGAGACTTATGCTTATTGGATGATTAAATGATGGTTATGTTGGCAAGGGAGCTGGTGAATAAAATGAAATATTGCTCATTGAAATTTTAAACTAAATTATCTTGAAAACTGGATGCAAGTTAGATGAGCAATAAAAACTTAGCCGCAGAAAGCAATGCATTGCAAGATTATTTTTGTTAAGAAAGTGTGGAAGAATTTTGCTGACATGTTGTAGTTAATTATTTTAGTTGATTTTGTGTCTTGTAGGATCAAACTTTCGATGTATTGTAATCCTTTGATATTTTAATCTCTGAATTACATTTTCCTTTATCTTATTTTTTTCAGTAAACGTGAGGGTGTTTACCCCACTTTGTATATTTTTTTCTTGATGTTTCCTGAGGTCATGGTTGCCAAAAATTAGCTTCTTGCCCGGATAAGTTACCTGCACTTTTTCTTCTGTTGCAGATATAAGGACTCTACCAAGTCATCATTCAAATCCTCAACTCGGTTGGAATGTATGATGCAAGATTATCCAAAAACTCTTCCCCCAACAGCAAGGGTCGGGTTCACAGTAAGTTATTTGAAAATGCTTTTTATTATCCAACCCTGATGCAAGGAAGTTGGGAAAAAGGCAATCTTGGTGGTGATATTTGGTGAAGTAGCTAGATAAAAAGGTGATTTTAATTTGAGTCGGTTCATCACAACATCTTGAAGTACCTCAATCTTCAACATGGCCTTCACTCTGACAACCAAAGATTTATATGTACAAACTTCTTCTGGCATTAGTATCAAGTGCTAAATCTGCAGAAGCTCACGAAGTTAATGCAAAAAATAGAGTTTAAATTTCAATGAAATTATTGAATATTAACAGATCCAAGGAAATTAATAGACCATAGAACTAACTGATGAATAAATCCAAGCAAAGTAAATTGGGTGTTTGTCTTGATATGGTTTCTCAAAACACCTAGCATCAAATTGTGAACAATTTATATTAGTCGCTATATTGCATGGTATTCATGTTAGATGTAGTTGCAAATGCAAAATAACTCTCCTTATATTTGTTATGGTTTCTCAAAATGTCATCCAGCATTTCACTGTAAACATTTTATTCTTGTTGCTATATCATATGTTATTCATGCTTATTTTAGTGGCAAAGGCAAAATAACTCTTCTTGTCCTCGTTAATTTTATGTGCATGAACAATGAGGTATCATTTCATGATGGCTATCGCACTTCCAATGCATAATGCTTTGCTGATAGTATGTTGGTTTCTTTGGTATAGAGTGCATGAACAACTACATGAGTGTCATGTTTATCAGATGATGATGTAGACAGCCAGCATACATTCAGATATAATAATAATCTTTGCATTTAGTAAAGAAAACATCATAACTACAATCAAACTATATTAGTTGTAAGGCTTGGAATTTGTTAAAAGTAAATCCAAATTACATCTTTGTCGATTATTTTAAAATTTTCCTGCTTTCTATCCTTTAATAATGAGATACTTGATGTTGGACATGGGACCTGGCTGGCCTCCTAGTGAGAATAAAAGAGAATTTTGTTAGAAAGGTCTTATTTAGCAACTTTGGTACAGAAGCAGTTAAGACATTTAAAAGAAGTGATGTGGCAGAGTTACCTAGTAGAACCAGGTTTTTTTTTTAATTGTAGTTGTCTTGAGCTAATTAAATATTGTTTATTATAAATTTCTTGATGGGTGAATTAGTTGAATCATTTTTTTTATCCAATTAGATAAGTTTTTATTCTTATTGAATTACTAGAATTTAGTCATGAGGCTTTTGGATCCTTAATTTCTTTATTCATGCTCGTTAATCAATTAAATCCCTTATATGTTGTTCTTTGTTCTCTTTCTTTGCATCTTAAATAAATTCACATCTTTTGATGGATATGTTTTGTTATTTTTGTAAGTGTTTTTCTTCTTAGATTAAGATATATATTGATTTTTTGTTCCTCAACGCAGCAAAAATGAAAATGTCTATAACTTTAGTCCTACAAATTGGAATTAGCTATATTAATCAGCATGGAGCTCTTTCTTAACGTCCAAGAATTCCAAGCCATCTTCTATTGGTCCATTATCAATTCGTTTTTTGATCTTCCTATTCTTATATTGAAAGAATAGAATTCCAATAATTCACTTCGCTGCACTAGAGCATTAAGTGGCTTATGTTTAATGTAAACAAAACACATAGGAAACCCTTAAGCCTTTCTTTAAATGTCGCTATGCCTACCTCCTTTTATATGATGCATTTCTAATCATATTTTTCAAGTACATTTATTTTATCATTTTTAAAATCATCGTTAACACAATGTCGCTTTTATTTGTATATTTTTTATCGGCCAATATTCAATGGTACAAAACATTGTCAACCTCATTATATTCTTATAAAACTTATATTTAATCTTGAATGGATGATGTTGCAATAAAACCACAAACCAAAAGAACTTCATTTCATTCAATCAATTTGAATCTTATTAATGATATTTTATCAATTTTTTCTACACGTTAGAGTATAGATTTGAGATAACAAATTTTATTATCTTTTAAAATTTATGATCAGAATGTCTTCTCTATATATTATATGCACTAATTTACTGAATTTTTATTTTATATATTTAATTTAAGACTAAGATGAAAGCTCTTAAAAGCCAAGTTGTTTTTCATAACTCCAATTTAGTAATTTCTCCTTGATTATTGTGTTATAATCTGTAAAATACGTGTTATGTGATATTTTGATCTTGAGCTTGATAAGAAAAATATTTATAGCTAATGCAGGATGATAAAGACTTAAAGATCGAATGTTGATGAAGTTTATTATAGGAAATTCTTCAATTATTCCTATCACGCATGCATCATTGCACAATGTGTCATTAATTATTTTACTGTATGTAATGATAATTCTTTTTTATCTATAATTTTGTCAGATTACTTATCCTAAGATTCTATTTTATGTATTTGTTGCATAAATAAGAATAAGCAGAGATCTTCCTTTGTTCATCCATAACTCCTTTTATATCACAGGTCATGGATACTTGGCTTGCCTATGCACCTGTCAAGAATAACCCTGAAGATGCTGCAAAGGTAGTCTTCTCAATATTTTGTTTAAACACATTTTTCCTCTAGAATCTGGTATTTCTTATTTTTTCATTTAATTAGGAGGCCAAACTTTATTTTAGACATTACTAAGATGTTCTCAAGGGCACAATGCAAGAAAATGGAAAAACATTAAGAAAGTTCATCTTAATTGTTTATGGAGTTGAGCACACGAGTAGGACTGACTTTAAAGACTCACATTAATTTTCAAAATAATTGGGTCATTTTGGTAATTAGTTAGGTTAGTCAAACACTTTCAAGTGTTCCAATGATGAATAGCCTTTTTTTGTTGTTTGTGCTGTTTTTGCCATCCCCATTTTTTGCAAAGTTGGTGGTTGTTAGGTAGAGCTTAGCTTGGGAAAGAGTAAAAAAGTGCACCAAGGGACGATGGAGTTCACCATAAAAGAGATGTGTGGAAAGGTTGCTACATGGAAAAGATAGGCGCTCATAATGTGGTAAAATGTTTAAATTGTGATTGTGGAAGATGTTGGAATAAGTTGAAATAATGATATCAAGAAATGAGTTTGGTAGAATTAACAACTTGGCAAAGGGAGGGGCATCAATGGAAGAAATGATGCTGGATATAAGGAGTTATGGAAACTAGGTATGATTGTTAGTAATGAAAGATGAATATCAACATTGAAATAAAGCATGCTATGTTAGAAGTGATAAATATAAAAACATTTTGTTAATTGAAATGTGGTTCGAATTCTTTTGATAAGCCTCTTTAGCAGGTAACTCCATGTTTAAGGAGATTTGTAAAAGACAGTTTTGAAGAAAGAATACATAGTGGAGTTAACAAAAAAAATCAAGATGAATATCTTCCAAATGGAGTTATGTTGAGAAGTTCAAATATCTCATAACAAAAAATAGCTCATAGTTTAAAATAGAGGAAGGAGAAAATAGAAAGATCTGATTTTAGAAAAAAACTATCCACTAAATAAAAAACCTCAAATAAGGGTCTTTCCAATTGATGGAATATAGAACAAAAAAGAATTGTTCTTTCACAAATCCAAATCAATTGATTTGTCCCTCTCCCAACAAGAGACTTATGCTAACTCCATAGAAACCTTGACAACCTCATCAACTTAAGCTACTCAACTAGACTGAGGATTTAATCTTAAGACCATTCTTTTTGGGATCTTGAATCTCTAAAATGAATTCTAAGATATAAAGATGATTTTTTTCTCTCATTCTTTGGACACTTTTAATGGATTTAAAGACTTTAGGCTTATTATCTGAGTAGCACCTTCAAATTTTAAGTAGATCTTATTTAGTGAGAAAAATAGATAAGATAGGTACAAATCCTCCTATGTCAAGTTGTTGATTTTATCTCAACAAAATTCATTCAATAAATGGAAGATTGGCAACACCAACATCGTCATTTTTATTGTCACCATCCAATTGGATGGATCAAGTGGACCGATCAAGTTTAATCGATTGGTTCGATCTACATATGCATCGTTTAGTATGCCCTATGTGCTCTTTTAATTACATATTTTTTATTAAAATTTCATGTTTTGATTGGTAAATCAAGGCTGGTGTGTTGTTTTTCTATTTATTTTGGATCTGCTTGAAGTTTTACAATATGAGAATCACAAAAATGCAAACCCATAATTGATCCCTTAACCATAGCTCTTCTTTTCCTAAAGAGAGGATTCACTCCCAAGTCTAATAGCCATGGATAAATTCACCCCAATCCCATCATTGAGAATGAAGCTCTATTCAAGCTTTCCCTTCAAAGACCATGCCAAGTAGAAGGTCCTTCTACTCATAGTGTCGATCCACATACACTCACCATTAGGAAGTTGAGCAAAAGTATCCTTGTTATCCTTGGATGAATACTAGATGATTTGATTATTTACTTGTATCTTCTTTAGGGCTAGTTGTGACAAGATAACAAATGTTATCTTTGATGATGCAATATTTATGAGCCCAACCATAATAGATGATATATTTTTTTTGTCTCACAAGAATTGCCAAACATCACACTACATGCATTAAGAGGTTCACATCATAGGTAACCTTGTTGATGAAGCCTCTTGAGATGGCGAGGTCAACTAAGGTGTTACTCTACCTCACTGTATTGATGATAGCCAACTTGGTCAACGTTAGTTGGACTCTTGTGCCAAGGATTTTCATTAGTGAAAACTCCCCTACAGCAATCAAAGTCCTAATACAATAATACGTAAGTTAGATATGTTTTCTTTAAGAATAAAATATAGATACTTTGCAAAACAAATAATGCTTTGATTGTTATTGAATAAGGTTTGTCATGTTGCTCGTATCTGATTTCTTTCAAAAGATTTCAGTCATGTTATTTCATTACTAGTATCCAAAATGATAATATACTCAACTTTTCTAGTTAAAAGTGCTACATACTTTTGAAATTACAATATTTAGCCTATTGTCATACTGGTATGTTCTCTTTTAACTATCCATATTTTTGAAGTTGTTACATATCTTCGTAAATTTACGTATTTTCTTTAGATATTCTCGTGCCTAGTGTCCCTTTCGTATTATAAAGAATCAATTTGGCCAACTCCCAATATGTCCTTATTGGATTATTCATGTATCAACTAACATCCTTTATTGCATAGGTGATGTTTTCCTTAATGAAAACTATTGCATCTTTGAATGCTGCATCACTTGTTTAATGATAATAAAACATTTTTTGATGTTGTTATTAATGCTTGCATTGAGTGTTTTTCATATCATATATCTCAAGTTCAAACATGTTTAGTCAGATAGAGAACTTAATAAAATCATATGTCAATGAGTGTTTGTAACTTTGTTCAAATTTGACTCTAATTATAAATCTTGGAACCTTTTGGTCTCAACTTTTGGTAGAGTGATTGTCTATCTAGAGCTCATCTTCAATACACTACTGTGATTAAAATTTTTTAAATCTATCTTTTGTTATTTATATAGTACATAGAATTGCATTTAATTTAGTCATATATGATTCATGTTTATTAATCTTCGTATGAATCAAACCATGAAAATTTTGGCTTAATAACTATAAAAACATTATATCTAAAAGGTTAAATTTATTTTATGTTGAATGTGAAATTAATAAAAATTAAAATCATATTAACACAAGATAAGTTCTTAATCTGCATATATATATATATCAGACAATATGATGCTCTTCATTAATTTGTATGTCACTTTTTTCAGCTATCATAAATCATATATAGTTAGAATTGCATATTATGCAATTACAATGTGCATATTGTACTGGTACGTTCATTCTTTTGTTCTTAATTGATTTGGTCGTACTGTGTTAATCTTTTTATCAGTTGTATACATGACTTAGCTTAAGTTATGGAGTGCATTGTTCGTATATATACGATATTACTATTGTAAAAGTATGCTGATGTTTTTTCCCAAGAGGTGTTTATTAAGGCCTAAAATCATTGAGCTTTGTATAGTACGATATGTTATATGATTTTATCTTTTCATACTTATACGGTATAAATTTTTGTAGGACCAGACAATTTATGAACTACTTTTATTATTATATGTGTATGATATCACTATAATACAAGTACAACATCGTTATTAGTAGTAATAGTAATTGACTTAGGCTACGAACTGGTTGAAATTGGACATAAAAATATGATATCCATTTTGTATTAGTACAATACTATTTTTTTGAGCCAGCCTAACTTTGGACTTAGGCAATGTGAGAGGATTTTCTTTATATTAGTACGATCAATGTATCATATGAACACGATTATTCTTGATAAGTGATGTGACATTGTCGTACAACATATCGTATTGTACAGCCTTATTGTATAGCAAATTTTTAAGAACTTTGAACTTGATGAAAATAATTATTATATGGTGGCAATTCTTTATGAGATTTGTATGATAAATGTTAAGCAATAGAAATGAATTGATTAGATAGACGCTTCATCAGTATGACCCCCTGTTGATATTTATTACCTCAGTACTATTCTGTTATTGTAATAGTAGGATTATTATCTTAAGAGCATAATAACTAATTTAATCATTTTAGGAATATCATTCCAGTCATTAGAATTTCTTGATTTATGTCTCTTTGATTAATATAAATAGAAGTGGTTTTCAAGAAGCTGATGAACTTAATTACAAAACATTTAGAAGAGAAAGGAGAATAAGGGTAAAGGGTTGTGTTATACACAATGAAGATTCCTTCGTCCTATTGTTTCATTGAGCTTTAATTGTATTATTCTTTCAACCATTGCATGAGAGGTTCACATTCTTCTTGGTAAATTCGTTCTACGTCATTGTAGACATTATATCATATATTCTCTCAATTAAATGATATAAGATTGTTGTATGTATCGAATTGTTAAGTATTGTAATTCGTTGTAAAGTTGTGTACTCTTTTTAGTGAGATTGGTTGCTACCCAGTTATGACAAATGGGAGTGGATTTGTGTGAGATTAACCTCTACGTGACTGTGACAAAAATGGAGTTGCTGTATTTGGTTTACCTCTCCTAGCTTTGACAAAATGGTAATGGATTGTCGTGGAAACCTAGCCATTTGGCTGGGGAGGAATGTAGGTCCTAATCTAGATTGGACACTATTCAAAAATTTTCTGGTGTTCTCTCGTGTGCTCTTGCTTATTTGTGATTGTTACTGTTTATTATATACTTACATAAAGGCTTCGAACTTTGAAGAAACAAGAGCAATTAAGATATAAACAAAAGTTCACTCAAGATTATTTGAGTTGTTTCAATTTGGATTAAGTAATTGATAATTTTATTTCAATTACTTTCCAAATAAAGTTTTTTAATAATTTTAAAGTTTTTTAAATGATTTGATTTTGTTTTAAAATTGACAATTCATTCTCTTCTTGTGGACATCATGTTCCTTTATTTTCAATAAGTAATATCAGAGACTAGTTTCATCTAATGATTAAACATCTTAAAAAAGATCCATATGATGTCTAAGATGTAAGCTGATCATGCTATCTTAGAAGCGTTTTGTCTCATCATCCATCGCTTTTCTAAGGAGATTTTTATTTATATTAAAAGTTGTATGCAAATTTTTCTTGAATTCATTGATTTTGAGCTTTGGGACATTGTTAAGAGTGAGTTTGACTTTTCTATGAAAAGGCTGAATATTGACTCTTTTAAAAATGCATGAGATGAACTTATTCCTCAAGAGAAACATAAAGCTCAGCTTAGTGCTAAAACTTTTAATATTCTCCATTGTAGTCTCTCGGCTATGGAGTTCAATGGAGTGATAACTCTTAAAACTATGCATAATGTTTGGATAAAACTTGATGTACATATGAAGGAAATAAAGTTAAGGAATTGTAATTTACTTATGCATGAGTATAAATTGTTTCATATAAATAGCGATGAAACTATTACAACTATGTTTACTTAATTTACTAATACTATGAATATACTTTTCAACCTTGGTAGAGAATTTTCGAGCATGGAACAAGGAAAATTCGATGTGTATTGCATAAGGATTTTGATCATTTGGTTTTCGCTCTTTAAGCCTTCCAAAGACTTGGACCATCTCTCTTTGGATGAACTCCTTAGAAAATTCTTGACCAGTGAGATAGAGATGACAAAGAGAAGAGAAGAAGAATCTTTACCCAAACAAAGGTAGAAATAAGATTTAAACTTAAGGGTTGTATCATTTACAATTGAGAATGAATATTCAAGCAATAGTGAGATTAAATTGATTATTAAAAGGCTAACAAAAATATTTAAGAAGTGTGTAGTAGGTGAGGTTGAAAAGAAGAAGATTCACAAGGTGGAAAAAAAAAGCAAGGCACAATGTTATAAGTGCAATGATATTAGATATTATCATCTTAAGTGTCTAAAATTATTGAAGAAGAAGAAAAAAAAGATATTTCCTTTTTATGAATGTAATTCATCTCTCCCAAAAAAACTTTTATGCCATTGTGTCTTAGGGATGTTGTCCTTGCATACTTCTACACTAATGAGTTTTATAACAGGAAAGTAGCCCTTTCATAGCATAATCTCCATGCTTTTTGGCCAAGTAAGTTGTGCCACAATTGAGTATTATTTTGAGAACCTAATGAAGAAGCAACTATTGTATTCATGTGTCCGTCATTAATAAAATACCAATATACTTACCTTTGAGAATCTTCCGTGTATTGTCTCCAAATATTATAAAAAACACAGTGCTATCTATCTAATTAAAATAAGTTTTATTCTTATACACGGAATATATTATATATCTTGCGACATTCACTATGTGTCATTTGACATCATAACTTACTCCCTTGTAATCTCCATAGACTTGTCATTGGCCAGATATACATTACACTAATATCTTGATACAAAATTTAACTCTCCACATAGTATAGAATTACCTAAGTCATAAATCCATAACTTCAGTTGTCAATACTATACACAAGAGTTTCTTTTATGTTATTTGTGATTTTATTCACAAAATGTAATTTCCTTCTTAAGTTTGACCACCTCTTTTCTTTGAAGCTTTCCAATTATCTTTGTATCACTTTTTGGCATAATTTTAGCACCAAGCTCCTTTAGTCATGATTCTCTATTACCCTTTTGTGACTAAGTTATAATTGAATGCCTTTCCTAATATTTGATGTAGTAATTGCTTAGAATCAAATCTCGTTTCCTCTTATAACTTCAATTTCTGGTGATCAAATTCAATACTCTAGTGATGATTGTATTCCAATTAGTTGGCAAAGATGATATTAAAATCATCACTTTCATCTTCAAATTTGATCTCCATAGAACACAATTGGTGGATCATATAAAACTTATTAAAATAATCTATTATAGAAATTCATTTTACTATTTTCAAATTAAATAGTCGTCTTATTAAATGAACCGTATTTGATAGTGAAGATTAGCATTGTAATTTTGAAAATTACATTTAAGATAATGTTAACCTCACTATTGCCATTGTCCAACAATCAAGCAAGTTCCATTATTCTAGCTTCATGGACTTAAGATCATATTCAAATATGGACTATTACGAATTTTAATGGCATAGCAGACCCTTTGTCTGATCTTCCAAAATCCAAAATCTTTACCCTCATATTTATCAATCTAAGTTTTTTTATCCTCAATTTCTTGTATGAGTACTCCAAGAAACAACTTATCATTAATTGCTTGAAAAATATTCTTTTTTGAGACTCTTGGACTCTACAATCACAACACCAACAAAGAAGCTTTGGTTTTGGTTGTAGGAACATACGAGGCACTGCGAACTCAATGTATGTTAGATGAATTCTTCAAAAAGGCCATAGAGATAAACTATTAACACTCAGTTATCCACACATACGGAGGACTGAGAAGAAATAAATGGAAGAAACGAAAATGAAGGAGAAATGATAAAGTTTCAAATGTGTGTTTATACTTATTTATTTAACCTTGAAATGACAATGTTTCTTTTCATATATTTGTCTTCTACATTGCCACATGTTTATATTAGAGCAAAATCCATTTGACAAACCACAATTCTCATATTCATGTTTGTGCCACAACTTATTGCTATTATAGAAGGCTATTTCAGTAGTTATGGCTTAGTTATGGTTATGTCATCATATGTATCTTCAACTGAAGCTAGTGCCTTCAGTTGTAATTCTTACAGCTACCCTTCTATAACTGCATTGTTATGCATAACTCTTGTTTGTAAATACAAACATGTTCATACTCCCCTCAAATTGATTTGCAAAATTAACTTGAGGATTATGTAAAATTCGTACTCTATGGACCTTATCCCTTGTCCATGTCCCAACAAAAGAGACTGATTTCTAACCCTAGTTATGGGCTAACAACGGTTCTCCAGCCAATTGATTTTCATGAGAATGCTGATGTTGAAATTTTTCTTCATTCTTCTTGTCTTGGTATCTTCTGCAAAGAGCCTTGAATTTCTTTTCATGTTTATAGCATTCAGGTTCAAAATAGGTATTTTGCAGTCCTCCCTTGTTCATTGTTCTCCAATTCATGCCTTTTTAAATGTAGCGTCTTAAATTTCTTCTATTGGTTGACTTGTTTAACACAGGTACCCAAGGGAAATCCTTATCACAGTGCTACCTCTGGAGAAATGGCAATCTACAAGGCAAACAGTCTTATTCTTCGAAAGGTATGGTCAATATTTGTCCGCTCTCTCTTCCCCCAACCCCCACTTCTCTCTTGTAACCTTTGTCTTGGAAATATTCATTTATGGACATACATGCGGTAGTAGTATATGTGACATTATTATTATATGATGGCCTGATTGTCTTGTTGTTGTTGGTACTTATTACGGGTAGGAGTTTGGGCATTGGAATCTAGATGGTTAGTACTTCTTTGACTGAAAACTGGAATATCTGTAAGATATTTATGAACCTGTCTTCTCTAAAGCTTATAATTGCATAGCGTAAGTTTGATTAACAAAAGATGAAAACAGGTGGGTAAGATGTGTACATTTTGATGTTAACGTTCTTTAAACAGTGGCATTTAGATGAAGGCTTTGATGCTTGGTAGCAATCACTATCCAAATTAAAATTTTGCATCTCATTGCTTAGGATGTCCTGAAAATATTTACTCTTGTACATGATCAAAGAATGAGCTACTAATTACATGGCCATAAGGAGTATTTACCAGTAGTTATTGATAGATTGCCAGTATTACTAATTGGTGGGGTGTTCAATTCGGATAGCATATTGAACAGAGGTATGTTTCCCTATCTTGTATGTTCAAATATAGTTTTGACATGTTTGATTGAGATAGGAGAATGGAAAAGTGTAATAGGCAGCTTACGATTTCATGGTATAATCCCTATTTAATTTAATTTCTTGTCATCTATTTAGTTGTCCTTTGTAATTTCTTTGAGCCTTTTTAAGTTTTTTAGGCATTAAGTGGTGAGACAACTTTCAACATTTCCAAAACCTTAGATATAAAATTAAATTCATTGTTCAACATTCTTATTGGGCTTGTTGATTTAGGATGTTTTTTATGAAGGTTCTTTTGGTTCATTCGTGAATGAAGAAGGGTGAACAAGTTTTAGCTCTCGTTTACTTACCGAACTAAACATAAATATTAATAGTAGAAATTTTTTAACAGGGATATATATTATCTTTTGTTTAATGTGTTCAATCCATCTAAGACAATTGCCCCCAAGAGGCAAATGGGAATACTAATAAATTCCACATATCATCTTTTTCCAATTTTTAAAGATAACACGGTTCAAAAATTAGTTTATTTTATTGCAACGAATTTTCCTTTAAAATTTGCAGTTCTTAAAGGATAATGCTTTCTGTAGATGGGTAGTCAATTGGTCTACATCTGCTGAGTTATTTCCAAAGGAGCACAGTAAACTCATCTCACACACTTTAACATGCTTTTTCTTGCTTCCTTAGGCTGGGGTTCAGGTAGCCGATCCAGAGAATGCTGTGTTCAATGGTCAAGAAGTTGAAGTTTGGCCACGAATCACATGGAAGCCAAAATGGGCTTTAACATTTTCAGATGTGAAGAAGAAAGTAAAAGAAGAATGCTCGATTTCTCAGAGATCAACCATGGTCATTAATGGGGAAAATATTTGTCTTAAAGGGTTATCACTGAATGGAACTCTTCTAGTCAATGCCATCAATGAAGCCGAGGTATGTACATCTCTTCTCTTTAAAAGATTTTATAACTTGATATGCAAACAACCCATCATCTCTTTTGCAGGTTCTCGTCATTGGTTCAATTCAGAACGAAGGCTGGGTTGTCAAGCCCATTGATTATAAAGACTTCTCCTTCGCTGAACAGAACCGGATAAGAGGATTTGTAATTGAAAAGCTCGAGCAGTTTGAGCTGAACTATAGTGAACCAGGAAAATAATTATTCATGATCCAAACATAGGAGCGAATCATTCTTTATGTTAACGGAATTTCTCATGTTGATTGATACTGTAGACAACTATGTATGTATATCTCACGAACTGTATATTATTTATGCTCTTCGTTTACCTCTATTTCTATTTCTTTCTTTCAGTATTTTTAAAAATTCCGCCGTAAATTTTGCAGCGGTTACCGGCGGTCGTGACTCGTGAGCGAGATTCCTTCACCACCACCGACCGACGACGACGAAAGAGAACAAACCCGATGAAAGCGACGACCAATGAGCAGCAGAACCCTTACTTGGACTCGTTCCTTTCCCTTAATGTTTCTTGCTCATCAATGCTTGCACGTGACCGACCGTCCTCAACTGACGTGATGCGACGTTGGCCCCATCATAATTTGGTTATTATATAAAAATAAGAATTTCTATTTTTTTTTTAAATTATGGTTATTATATTTCTTATTTTTCTATAAAAAATGACAAAATTGTCCTCTACATAATTTACAAAGTTTTATTATGTTATAGCTAATGGTTTCCACCTCACTATATATAAAAATGTTACCAAACGAATCGCATGACATTTACCCAACTCTTTGATTTGTATGCATGTGTGCACGTGTTAAGTTCGTAATTATTTGTCTTAGAGAATGATGTGCCGGACGAGACAACACATGCGTGCCTCCAAAACACAGCGATGGAAGGAATGGTCCAATGTGTATCCCACCTTCCTTTTGTCCTTATTTTTGTTTCCTAAAAATATAATGCTCGAATAAATCAACCAAAAATAAATAATTATTTTTTTAAAAATGTTTTGGTATTTTTGGGCATGGGCTGTTAAATGCTGAATAAATTAAAAGGCTCAAGTTTGTAAAACTATATTTTTCTTGGTTTTTGCATACACATTAAAACCGTAAATAAGGAACTATGGGAGTTGAGAACATCGGCTAAAAAATATCTACGTCATATATAAGATAAAAATATCAATTATAATAATAAAGAATATACAAAATATAAGAAATGGAATTTTCGAACAGCGAAGCAGCGAAGTTGGGGTTCTCCATCGATCCATCTCCTTAAATAACCACCTAAACCTCATCGGAATCGACGAGGCTCCAAACCCGGACCGGATTAACCGAGCCATGGGCAGCTTCCCCTGTTTCTTCCTCTTTCTCTTCCTCCTCGTCTTCACTCTCGCCGCCGCTGTCGACCACTGCTCCGCTCCTTCCACAGCAGGAGACATTCCCCTTCTCCGCATCAATAGCAAATGCACTCCATTCTCCTCCCCCTCGGCGACCACCACCCTTCTTGACTCCGTTCTCCAACTCTCCCGCCGCGTCGACCCCTCCCGCCTCGCATTCCTCTCCTCCCTCGCCGCCGTAACGTCCGTCCCAGTCGCCTCTGGGAAATACATTCTCGACTCTCCTATCTATCTCCTCCGTTCCTCTCTTGGCACACCTCCTCAACCACTTTTCCTCGCCCTAGACTCCGCATCCGACGCCTCCTTTGTCTCCGTCACTGCTTACAACTTCTCTTCGTCCTCCTCCTTCCAAACACTCTCCTGTTCCTCCCCAGTCTGTCCCATCTTCAAAGGCCAGCCCTGTTCATCCCCCTCCTCTCTCTGTACCTACAACCATTCCTACGGCGGCGGTGACTCCTTTTCAGCTACACTTGCACAGGACACTCTCCGCCTCGCCATCGACGACATCTCCTCCTTCACCTTCGGCGCCGTCAACTCCTCCGCTGCCGGCCCTTCCTTTCCGAAACAAGGTCTTCTCGGCCTCGGGCGTGGACCTTTCTCCCTCCTCTCCGAAACTCAATCTCTGTACAACTCCGTCTTCTCGTATTGCCTGCCCGGATACAGCTCCTACTACTTCTCCGGCTCCCTCCGCCTCGGTCCGGCGGGCCAACCCGCCCGAATCCACTCCACCCCTCTCCTACTAAACCCCCACCGCCCCTCACTCTACTACGTCAATCTAACCGGCGTCAGCGTCGGCCGCGTCCTAGTCTCCGTCCCACCCGGCTCCTTCGCCTTCGACCAACAGACAGGCGCGGGGACGGTCGTCGACTCCGGCACCGTCATTACCCGCTTCGTGGCCCCCGCCTATTCCGCCGTCCGCGACGAGTTCCGGAAACAGGTGAATGCACCCGCGGGATACGAGTCGCTCGGGGCGTTCGACACGTGCTTCTCCACTACGACCACCGATGGGGTGGTGGTTCACCCGCCGGTAGTGACACTGCATTTGGAGGGCCTTGATCTCGTGCTTCCGGCGGAGAATGCTTTGATTCATAGTAGCGCAAAGCCGCTGGCGTGTTTGGCGATGGCCGCCTCCCCCGCGAACGTGAATGCGGTGGTGAACGTGATCGCGAGCTATCAGCAGCAGAACCATCGGGTGCTCTTGGACGTGCCACGTGGTAGAGTCGGCTTCGCGCGGGAGCTGTGTAGCTAATGGATTGTTTCGGTGTGTTTGTTTGTCGACTCTGAAGAATAAGCGACCACAGGCATAAGGAATCACAGGGGCGGGAAAGAATGTGTACGTCTCGTCACGCTTTGCTGCCGTTGTTGTACGAAAAAAATTAATATATCAAAGCATTGTCACTTTTTTTTCGGTGTGAAATTATCAAATGCAATAAAATAATTTAGATAATTTGCTCTCGAATTTTAATACAAAGAGAATGGAGGTGACATTAATGAAACCAAAATAATTCCATCGTCACATGAAGCATTTTTGTTGACCCAAAAATAGCACATCAATCATTGTTGTGCACAATTGATACAAAATATTTATTATACAAAATGTATGCATAAAGTTTACATTATGTAAGCTAATTTTGTATACCTTTCGTATTATGTATTATATAGTTTAATCATTTATTTTTTTAAAATAAATATAATTTTATTATTAATCGATAACGAGGGAGAATATCATACTTGCATAAATAAATTTATATAAAACCTGGCTTCTTTTAATTTTTTTGTTTATCTTTGTGTTAATGTAAGATGACAAGTTAATTAACTATAATTGTATAATTATATAATAAAAAAACCCACAAAAAATAGCATTAGCCTCCTAAAATTTGTTAAGTTTGCATATTATTATTTATTTTATTGTTATTAAAAGAAAAGTTGGATATGCTTTAAACTAGCAAACTAGGAGGTAATTGTTGTAATTTCAAATGTCTTTATAACGAGGCATTGAAAAAAATATATAGTTTATGTCATTAGAAAATGAATAAATTCATGCTAACATTTGGAAAAAAAAATTTAAAATAACTTTAAAATTTTGTTTATTTAAAGATTGTAACAAATGAGTCTTAGGCAAGTCTCATGTTCTTTTGAAGAGAAAAGTATCATGTCCATTAATTTAAAATTAAAAAATTTCTCATAAATATTGTAAAGCCATGATTCTTATCAATCAATTGTCAACTTCATATGTAATGTTATGATTAATTTTACATAATTGTTCACAACTTAAAAAAATAATTCTTCATAATTCACTAAAATTGAAATGTGTATCATAGATAATCAATTTACATTATTCATGTTGATTCATCAATTTTGAAAGTTTAAAGATAATTAAAAAAAAGATATGAGGAATCTAAAAATAGTAATCATTGTTAAAAATAAGAGAAAATTGATCATTTCATTCAATAACTAAGTAGTGAGGGTAAAATTCTTATTATAATTAAGAAAATGAAGCGAACAATTTTCTAAGATAGAAAGGCATTGAACAAAAAGAAGTTTTTTTATTAGATAACGAGTCTTGCTTCTCCTTTTAAGAGTACAAGATTTAAAGTAAAAAAAACTTTCTAATGTGGTTGTTTATCATAATTAACTCCATATAACCTTGAAGAAGCTAAGATAGTTGGAGAAAATATTCATTTGGCATCTATTCAGGCCTTTAAAAATATTTATTTGACTTGAAAAACCTTTATACTTTTGTCAAAAAAATACCCTTGAATAGGCATCAATGATGAATAAAAAATTAGCTACAGAACATGTAATATTTTTCTACAAAAAAATGAAAGATTTTGTATGATAAGTTTATGAATGCTAATTACACTTATTGTCCTCTTAATTATAAATTTTTTTAAAGCAACAACAATTCTTGACTCCTTAAGGAGGGTGAGATATCAAAAAATTATTCTGTTAATTAAGTTTTAATGCTTGAATATATAATAAATAAAGTTGATATTATAAGGAAATAAAAAATATAAAACATGGAGTCCATACATTAATAAACTATCATGAATAGGTTAAAAAGAAAAAAAAGGAAATGCTTGTTTTCATAGGTTTTGTTGTGTCTAAGAATAACAGAATTCTTTACAAAATATTTTGCTAAAATAATGTTAACTTTTTATGAAAATAAAATGCTAAAAAATTTTGCACTACTGATTTAAGCTAACGAGAGATATTATATTATCTGCTCCCCTTGTGCTCTCGAACTTGATCTATAAATAAGAATATAAGTTATATTCTTCATTTCGATTAGTGTCCGATTTACAAACCTATAATAATGCTTTTTATGTTTGATGTATTATAGATCATAAGTGACATCTTTTAACTCTATGTGAGACACAAGATGGCTGAGCTTGACATGAAAAATGATCAATTTAAAATCAAAGAGTTGAGAAAAACTATTTATAATGGTTGAGATTGAAGATGACTAGAACTATAGATTCCAATAAGTGATTTAAAAAATTTCTTGAAAAGCCTTTAAGTAAGAGAATATATAGATAAATTGTCTCACATTTGCTATAATAAAATTGATTATTGAACTATAAGTAAAATAATGATCTTAACATGTTAAAATATATTTTAATAATTAAAATATTTTTATTAATATAAGACAACTAAATGATATAATGTTTTCACATAATAAGACTAGGTCATAGATTTTTGTTAATGTAAAGATAATATATGACAATCAAATAAGAGAAAATTATGACTTGGTTATCTATATGTTGCATGATAATAAAGTTATAATTATGATAAAAAAAACTTGGTGTAACTCAATATCAAAAAATTATGTCTAAAAACTATTCTAAGATAATGTCTATCAAATGACATAATAGAGTAGGTTAATACCTAATTGTATGAGATTTATTATAATGTTCGCTTTTTTTTCTTTTTTCTTAGATTTTATAATTTATAGTTAAAACAAGTATTAATAAATGATATTCTTCTTGATCTTTTTATGAAAGGAATTATTTTGTTATTCTTATGATTGTGATAAGGAATAATGAATAACTAATATTAAAAATAAATCCAAATGATTGATTGTGTTTGTCGATCATATTTTGTCAAAATTGGTATGCCCATCTTAATCATTGGTTTTATCTTAAAATTATTAGAATTAAATTTTCTTTATAAATATTCTTATTACATTAAATAAAAATTACATAAAACTTCTTAAGTCTCTCATTGTTTTTTTAATTTATTATATAGATTTCATAAATAAATATCTATACTTATAAATAAATATATCATAATAAATAAATATATGATTTTTTAAAATATGATTTTAGTTCAAGCACCAAAAATATAAAAATATATAAAAAAATATATTGAATGCCTTTGTTAACACCTACTTTTTCATTCATGTAAGACATGCACTTCTAAGATTTTATTTCAATTTCAATTAAAAAAAAAATATTACCCAATAAACTAGTGGATATTAAAATGTTGATTCATTTATTTGATAAACAAAATTTTTAGAATAATTTTATTATATTTTATAATACACTTTATTGAAATAAAATTCATTATATGTTTTCAGCCCTCCAATAATGATTCTTCAATTAGTGATTTCATGGAAGATATTTATCCATTATGTAAGTTTTCTTAAGATTCTTTGCAAAACTTTATAGCCTTGTTTTATCATAATAAGTTTAAAAAAAATTCAATTAAATTTCATTATTTAATAATTATTAATTAGCTGGATGACAATTTGTTACTGAAAAAGAACTTTTCATATTGGGTTTTTTCTTGGTGTGAAATTATCCGAGCCAAGGGCCAGTCAGCATTACAGCGATAAGCTACTGTTGCGTTGAACCGTCGAAACCAGCGCTGCCAAAGATAGCTGTCGTTCTCGCCATAAAAGGACGCCCCGTTGCTTCTCTCCCTCGTTCATTCCCTTCCCTAAAGAAAGCTCTGCTCAAACCAATAGACCTAAGGATTCCCCTTCTTTCCCATTCCATTGATCCTTCTTCCTCGGCATCTCCCTCTTCAAGCTAAATCGCCGGCGGGGAGCAAAATGAGCTGACCAACCCTTCTCGACTCTCTATCCCGGCCATACATCTCGAACTCGCCGCGATGGACATTCAACGTCTGAAACAGCTTCTGCTTCTCTGTTTAAGAGGTCAAAGCACACGCGTGGCTCTTGTGGGTGGTAATCACACCGCTGCCCGCTTTTGCACCCGCTAATCTCCGCCGAACTCGACTCCTCCGCTGCCTTCTTCCTTTCTCCTCCAATCTCCTTTACTCTTCTTCTATCTTCTTCGCTGTAACCAGACATTTCCTTTAGAGATTGCAATGATTAAGGGTCCAATGGTGTTCCGGCGGTTCGCTGGGTTTGGCGGGGCCGTTGAACTAGGTCGGGATCGGATAATGATCCGCTTTCCTGATCCACGACTCTTACGTGTCGCCGCCCGTGTTACCATCCTCGTCTTTGCGTTCATCTCCTTCACCGAGCTCCGCAGCGCCGGCAAACTAGCCGCCAGCAGCGGCGATAGCGAGGAGTCTTGCTTTTCTGAACTCCTCCGCGATCTCATTGGCATGGGACTCTTCACTTCTGGCGCTGGCCGGGCAGTCTTCCTCGGCGATCCAGCCTCACAACTTCCCATCCTTGTGGACAACGGCGTTGAGGCTATCCTAGACGAGGAGACCGCGGCAGCCGTCGGGGCTGGCACAATCGATTTCGTCTTCGCCTCCGGCGACGATGGTGTCCTTTTATTCGCCAACAGGGCACTCAAGATTGGCGGCATCGCTGCAATTCAGCTAGACTCCGTTGCCGAATCATTGCCGCAACTCTGGACCCCGTCAAATTTCCGATTGGTCTACACTCGATTCATCTCAACTGTAATTGCGATGCGGAAGGTAGCCGACGCTCCCTTAATCACAGCCTTCTCTGGCGGTTCGGATGAGATCCTGCGATGGAGATTGGGGCGGCGGCTCTTGGCATTGCCGGAGGCGAAGAAGAAAGCGCTGAACGGCCTGGAGGACGCCGCTCTCGAGCCTCCGGCAAAGGGTCAACAACGGAGGACACGCTACCTCCCCGATCTTCTTGGGGATTCGCTTTCAGAGTACTCACGAAGGATGTTCGTAGACGTCGGACCGCCAGGGCGGGCTGGCAACGAAGGCTGGTTCGCAATGCATTACCCGACGAGGAACCTCGATTTCGAGCTCATCCGAGTAGACGTCGACGACGTTGTGAGCAGCAGCGTCGATTCATCGATGGCTGGTGGACTTGCAGATTGGCTCCGCCGCAACGTGAGGGAGGAGGACTACGTGGTGATGAAAGCGGAAGCTGATGCAGTGGAGGACATAGTGACGGGGCGGGCCGTCGGCCTCATCGACGAGCTCTTCCTCGAGTGCCCAAACCAATGGTTCAAAGTTAAAGGCGGCATGAAGAGCCGGCGGGCCTATTGGGAGTGCCTCACCCTCTACGGCAAGCTCCGGGACGAAGGCGTCGCCGTCCACCAGTGGTGGGGCAGATAATTTTCATTCTCATTCGAATTAAATTAAGAAATCTTCATCGAAATAATTAAATTAATCAAAAATCTTTGGAAGGTTGTGAAGAAAAAATACTATAATTTGACAAGAAAACTTCATGCATGAAGGCAAGCGGAAGAAAACTGAAATTAGAATTGAAAAGCGTTTGCAATATGAGCCAACTTAAACTGTTTTCGAGTTGGTTCATACCCAAAGTGAGTTCGAGCTTAAGCCCAAGCTTAAGCGTAGTATAACTCAAACTATGGTTCGTTCGAAGAAATCTAATCATTGGGGTGGGCTAGGTTTGTTGTGGGTTGAGCCTAATCAAGCTCGATTTTATTATTTGAAGCCCATGCTTGATCCAAGGTCTATAGGGATGATTGAGGTCGACTAAACTTTGTATTCATTTTCAAAGTAACAAGACAGCTAATAAACTAGACAATTATTTGGCGGTTCGTTGTCACAAATTTGAAAAAAACATCATACTTATATTGATTGTAATTTTGACTAATAAAATTTAGCATATAATATTTCAATATTTTCACAATATTTATCATTTTATTTTGTCACATAATATATTAATCTTATGATAAGCTTGTTATATTTCATGCTCTAAAAAGTTTGTTCTAATGTTAGTATTAGACTTGGATTTCCCAACACATCATTCTAAAATCTAAAATAATATAATAATAATGTCTACGATAATAATTTATCACATAAGATGTTTGACATTAACTTTTCCAAATAAATATTTTATCTTCAAATTTTAAAATATTAAAATTTTATGTAACAAAGATCTTTTTTTTTTTTTGTAAAATAAAATATATTTTTGTAAAATAAAATATATTTTTGTAAAATGTTATCGAAAAAGTTACTTTTAATCAAACATATCATCACATGCAATTGGGAGCCAACCCCAAAAACGTGTTATATAGTTATTTTAATATTACCTTCGCCGCATCTTCCCCATAGTCAACAACTCAAAAAGCATTCCAATAAAAATATATATTTAAGATAAAAAAAAAAGAATATGATCACAAATATATAACACGAGATTCGATTATTATTCGGAGCAGGTTTCTTACATATGGTAAAGCTTTTAAAAAAATATATTTCTTGTCTTTGTCCCCAAGTGGTTTCCTTTCCTGCCTTCTGAGAGAGCCACGTGGTCGATATAATACATTCGCCAACGTAGCTTTCATTTCCTCGAGCCATCGGCCGGTGCTTCGTCAATTCCATGCGTAAACGGGCGTCATCGAGTCCACCCGAAAGTGACCGCGACCGTTGCCTCCGCGATCTTATTTAGAACCGTTTCACTGTTTAAAATACTCCTTTTTCACAAATAATAACATAAATATTTTTCTTCATATAAATTAAACTCTTTATTTTTTTATTTATTTTTTAAAAATATTGAGCATATCGTCATTGTCCATGTTTGACGGTCGGATCAGACGAATCGCGGGAAGGCCGTAGGTACACGTCGTCTGTTCAGATGTCCTCTCGGAACTTCAAACATTCGATGTTCCACGTGATAAATTGTACGGCGTGAAGAGAAATAGGAAGCGGTAATGAACTCTATACTGTATGGTACTGGTTAATTATGTTGTTCCGATGGAGTATGGAACGAATTTTCCTTCGTTTGTCACATTCTGATTTCTAATTGGTTCTTGCCGACTGCCCGTCCAGAAATTTTCTTCGTTCTCTTTCGGAGTTCGGTGTCTCATATGCGTCGCGATGGTTCCTGCTTCGATTGGCAACTACTGGGTGGCGCAGCGGTAGCTTCCGGCTGGTACCGACCGCGTTGGCGGCGGTCGCCTTAGCTGGAGATCTATGTGGACTACCGGACAGTGTCGTGGAATTGTCGTTGGTGGGCGGCGTTGGATAAGTGCACGAATGTACGGCAGTTTGGATCTTGGAGTTTCCGGCTCAGCGGCCGTGGCTCTTATCATTTTTGCTCACGTTATAGCAGCGGTGATTCGCCGCAGATGGACGCTAGCGCAGGCGAGGAGGGAGGAGGTCGTTCATTTGGTGAAGTTAGCTTCGGAGGAAACGGCTAGGGCGGAGTTGGAGGCTTCGATTGGCTACCTTCCGGAAACGAAGATGTCCATGGATGTCTGTGAGGGAAGGTCACTTGGCGTGCCTTCACGGTTCGAGTGTGCTGTGTGCCACAGGCCGACCAATACGAGATGTTCACGCTGTAAGGCAGTCAGATACTGGTAAGTACCCGGGGGTTACCTTCTTTGTCCACCATGTGTTAAACATTTTTCTTCCCTTGTTCTCGAATTAAAGCTTGCCTGTATCTCTGCGAAATTCTTACTGTTTTGGATATTTTTTATTGTATATTAATTTACTCTTTTAACCATATTATGGCACGAGCGTTGACTTCAAGCATTTAGGATAGCGAATTTCTTGCAAAAAAAATAAATAAATAAATATTGGCAGCTAGATGTCTGGGGTGCAGTCGAGATCATGATACCTTGGCTTTGATCGTCAATAACTAATTTTGATAATTTCATTGCTCAAGCTGGAGCTTGGACATCGCAGAAACTTGTGTCCATAGCATAATAAATGAAACAATGTAGAAATCTCACCAATTATTGAGCTCATTGAAATTGTTTGTAGTGTATGGCATTTCGTAATATTTCCATGCGTCATATCTGTTCTAATGATATCTTCCTCTTTCTCATATGCAAGTTAAAAGAAAATGTCAATTATGGTTTTAACACTTGGCTTTTTCTTTGTTTTTGTGGAACTCAATACAATTGTTTTTCATCCGAATAAGATTTGTCTTCCATGTTACATGCTGGAGAGTTAATTGCCAGTGAACTGCAGAGCAGGCACGAAATCTAATGATCTACTTGTTGATGCTTCTTTTTTAGTTCGGTATCTCTAACTATTCCATCCCTTTATATGTGATGGAGCTCTCTGAAAGGTGTTGATTTGTTAATGCACTATATTCAAAATGTCATTTAATAATTTGGATACACTTAACAGAAAAAGCACCAAAGAAGCTCTCATTAGTTGCAGTTGAAGGTGAGCCTTCAAAATAATATGTTGTAAATGATATTTTCGAAAATATACTGTATGCAAATAGACAGGAAGAAATTATGGAATATATGTATGGTGCTTGAACAGTGCAATTTTATATTTTAGCCTTCCTTTGAGTTTGAAATGTCGAGGTGTCCTTCACATCTTATGCTTTATTGTATTAACTCTGTGAATTACTAGAGTACATTTCAGCGAGAAATATGCTTGTTTGAATGAATAAATAGAATGAACTAGTAATACCTTGGATAGCCTTTTGACAATGAATTTATTTGCCGGTTCAAGTTTGGCTTGTACTATGATCAGAAACTGAGTCTATCACTACTCGTCAATTTCTGTAGCAGAGGGATGTATGAATTCAATACATTATACTTGTAATAAAGTGGATACTGCTGCTATTATGTGATGAAACTTTATAATGAAGTTGTTTGGATCATTGGTCAAGTCACATTTAATCATTAAGGGCTATCAAAAGACTTTTTGATCTATGATTTTGGAATTTGTGTAATATACGCACTTTGGGTTCCTTTCTTTCTAGATTACACTGCTCTGCGCATTACTAGTTGATTCTTAACATTTTATGTGTTCCTCTATGAATTTTTGTAGCTCTGGTACTTGCCAGATTATCCATTGGAGACAAGGTCACAAGGATGAATGTTGTGATCCTCAAGTTAATCATCAAAATAAGCTTCAAGAAAGGAATCCCAGTGACCTGCAAGCAGAAAATTTGAAGTCGTTGCCCAACACAGTTGTGACTATAAAGAGGTCTCATGGGAAACTCATTGCTGCAAACCTTGAGGAGCAATCATCTGGTCACAAATTGTCTACTTATGGCTCAAGCAATGATGCTTTGGTGGAGCCTAAGACATTATTGGATTCATGTGAAGCAAAACATTGTCCTGGCTCTAGTGTGGATTCATCTACTGGAAGATCTATCCATCCTGATCCTTCAGTAAATCCTTCTGAAGAAGCTTTGCTTTCTTATTATCACGACAAAACTGCTGAAGAATTTTCTCTTGGCAATTGCTCTTGTCCAGAAGTAATTGCTGACCCTGGCAATATTGGATTTCCTTTAGTTGGAAGTGGTGATTCAAGTTTATCAATGAATATTTTATCTCACACTGCAAGCTTGAGGAAACAGATGTTCACCCATAGCAGCAAGGACATTGAATACAGTTCGAATGATTGCTCTGTGTCAGATTTCGTACAGTCAAATCATGGTAAAAATGTAGAGTTTTCCCAATGCCCTGATGAAGGTAGGAAAAGTTGCAGTGAATTTGATACTGCTTCTATTCGTATATCCTCCAACAATCCTGAGCAGAATGGAATATCCAAAGCAAGAGCAATTAAGGACAATTCTTGTGTTAATTCTTGTGATGAATGCATGAAGGAATCCATACTCAAGGACTGTAGATGTTTTGGTGCTGAAAAATCAGGGTTTGTCCCAGGCAGAAAAAGTGCTGATGGATGGTTACATAATTCTAGAACATTCAGGTCTAATTCTGTTTCGGTTGCTAATCATGTTTTCTCTTCTGGGAGAGGACATTCTGATTCTGATGCTTCATTTACTAAAGTTGATAATGCTTCAACAGTTCCATCAAAATTGTCTAAGACCGCAGTTCTTGTATCAAGTAGTTTGTCTGATTTAAGAACTTCTTTTAGGAGAGCTGCCCACCACTTGAAGCTTTCACAAAGCTTAAGAGGTTCGATGACAATGGCAGCTAGTGAGGTATCCCAGAAACATCGGGTATTTGTCAGATTATATGTTCCCATGGGATTGCTTAGTCAACAGTTTTTTAATTTAACTGTTGTTTGTTTTCTCTTTACTTTCAGTTAGTATTTCCCTTTGAGTTTTTTGTCAAGCTATACAACTCGGACAAGGTGGATATGAAACCTTTTGGCCTTTTTAACTGCGGCAACAGGTAAACTTTGATCAGTGCTGAATCTTTAGTTAATTTTAGTATCATATGCTTGTGAGATAGATATTAGCTTTTGGCAATTTTGATGAAGATCAAAGCTGAATAAAATTTAAAATACAGCCTTTTTGTGTGGCAATCTAAAATATATTCTTTTACTATTTGTAATTCTTTATTTGATTTTTGCAGTTGTTTTGCAAATGCTGTCCTCCAGTGCTTGCTTCATACTCGCCCACTTATTTCTTATCATTATCAGGGACTACACAGTGGGACATGTACGATTTTTATTTTTATTTTTTTATTTTTTATGTTTTTATTTGAGCTCGCTCCATATCATTTCTTGTTGGTTACTGTACTTTTTTACGGATTCCCCACAATAACTTTCTGTAGGCCCAAGAGGACAGTGGTGTTTCACCTGTGAATTCGAGAATCTTATCCTAAGGGGCAAACAAGGAGAATCTCCTGTATCCCCCGTTGGAATACTATCCAACATAAAAAAGATTGGTAGCCATTTTGGGCATGGAAGGGAAGAGGATGCTCATGAATTTTTAAGGTTTGTATTACAAAATGCATTCTAATATCTCACTAAGCATGATTCTAGCCACATGATCGTTGAAATTTCTTTCAAAATTTTACATCTATCCTTTTGCTTAGAGGACAAGGCAACAATTTAGGCTATTCATAGTACCAAAAAAAATGTATTCTTTGATCAAATCTACATTTTTCTTTGTTAGTTGTTTGAGTGTCAAAAGGAAAAATAAGTTTGCCAAAAAGTAAGATAAAATTTAAAATATTTCAAAGATATAGCTTAATTGTTCATTTTTCTTTTATTTTTCTTCTATATTTTTTTAGTTAATTGTAATAGTTTGAATTTTTATTTAATCTAAAATGTATTTACAATGCTTATATATTTGAGTTTATAACTTTAGTATTTTGATCAATGAAATTTAAACTTTGAATTTTGATCGAGTGAAATGAAATATTAATATTTAGTTTTGTCTTGTAAAGTATGTCAATTTGTCAACTATTTTAGATCTTGAAAATATGCATGCTATTAAATAAAGCTTAGCAATATGAGCTTGTCGACACTTGTGTCATTGGAATCGGGGATTTTTTGCGAATTTTTGAAATAAAATGAATTATTAAGTAATATTAATATAGTGGTATTCAAATCTCTTATTTTTCTTACTCAACACAAATCTATTCTTGAATCGAATTTGTGTAGCCCCCTTCCTTGGGATGGACAAGTAAAGAAGGGTTTTTTGAAACCTTGGCTTGTGGAAAGGGTGAAAGCCACGTTTTTCCTTGATTTCTCATTGGAAATTGATTTGCTAACTTTGGAGAAGTTGAATGGTGGTATTTTTCATAGATTTTGCCTTGGACCCAAAGGAAAAAAAGTTGATCTTGTAGTTTGGAGCCTTGCACCAGGAGAAGCTTTTAGGTAAGGAGTTTTCTTATGTTTAGTGCTGCTTAGGAAGGATTTTGTGTTGATTGCTTGCATTCTTCAAGTTTTGGTTGTCGGATTGAAAAATAAAAAATTAGGGCTTTGAGAAGAGAGAAAGGTCATCAACGTAATTATGAATTAATGCATGATGGGAGTTGAGGAGCAATGAAATCTGGTGAATTCATCAAAGAATGTGTATAAAAATATGAAGAAAAATCTTGATGAGTTGATTCTCATATTTTTGTGTTTTGAAGCTCAATTTAATTGCTAGTTAATAGGAATCAAATTGTGATTAATGCTTTGAACTAAGCAAGCCTTGAAATCTAAGCTAGTGTAGTTTAGGCAAATATGTTGGAAGCAAAACTGACCTTTCGGTGTTGGATTATATATGATTTAATCATTTAAGAAGTGAAAGAAAAATGAGAAATTAGAAATGGAACTATCTCAGTGGAATCAGGTTAGGTAAATTAAAATAGCTATAAGGTAACTAGGTTGTTTCCCTTGAACAATGTATTAATATGATGAGCATGAGAGTATAACATCATTTGTTATATATATGCTTATTTTGATAATAAAGAACATGTTATGTGAATTAAGTATATGATATCTACATTTAAATAATGCATAGGATTATGTGCTTCAAAGCATGAGATGAGGATGATACAAAAATAATAAAATTTGCATGTGATTAAGTGAAATGAAATAATATGTTTATTAACATAGTTTGTTGTGTGAATTAAGTATGCAACATTTGCATTTAGATAATGTGTTTGATTATGTACATTAGAGCATGATAAAAAAATAATAAAGAATAAAAAAAAAGTAAGGAGAAATGTGAAATGAGAGTATATAAAGCTATATGTACTTTTAGAAATACTAAAGAAAAGAAGGGTGAATTATGATAATAAAATGAGTCTTAATATATGAGACGAGACAATATAATATATGATATAAGCATAGAAAAAATAATATGCATATATATATATATATATATATATATGTATATATATACACATATGTATATATGTACACATATGTATATATGTATCTATATATATATATATGACATTCTATGAGATCAATTATTAAAATGTAAAAAAAGAGAAGAATAATAGAGAATAAAAGAAAAAATGAATGGGATATCTATATAAGTCTTGTGTGTTTAATACTTATAATGGTATTATGATATGATGTAACATATGACATGCTTAAATATCATGATATAAAATGAAAGAAGAATGAAATATAAATTTTCTTAATATCATTTCCCATGAACTTCAGGATATGCGATGAGCTATTAGCACATAATACTGGGCTTGATAGACAGGTTATACAGTGTTATAAGATGGCATTAAAAACCTCTGTTGTTATCACTAGTAGGGCTTGATGTCTGGAGCTGATATGATTGAGACCTCATCTACTATTATTAGTGCTTTAATGTGGGTTTAATATGCAAATATAATATAATTGAGATGTTCTCTAATACCATTAGTACTTTGTGCAGAGCTCGATGTATTATGAACATAGTATTTATAAATGATATAATTGATATAGCTGGTCAACCATTATATGCGTACAAGTTGAGATTAATATATGATATGATAAGATGTCGAATAGAAATAAGATGAGATATGAAAATGCAATACTGGTCATATGGGAAATCTAAACCTTTTAATGTTGAGAAATGTAAAAAATATGCTAAATATATGAAATATGAGAAATACAAGAAAAGATAAATAAGAAATTGTTAAAGAATACTAAGTAAAATAAGTATTATATTATGAAAACTATGATATGTTCATATATATACACATGCATAAGATTGAACAAGATACTCTTTTTGCATTAATGATATACTATGTTTGAATAATTCATAGATTTCATGGATTTATTACTACTAGATATTGTTAGTTTTCTCTTTTATTATTTTTTATACAGTTTTATATGTTGATAGTTAATAATTTATCTACTGAGCTCGTTATGCTAATTATGTACTTATATTATAGAGTATGTCTTAGATATGCATAGAGTCGAGGAACTTGATGACATTTGCATTAGGTTCTCGAGAGATAGATTCTTTGATAAGTTTGATAAGGGATATTCTTATATATATTGTATCTTTTGAGAGTTGACGTGTATAACACATTTTGTTATGCCCAACTAGAATGTGGTATAATGGTTGTGTTGTAATTTGTATGATACTTGGTTTGACATTGGCAACAATTGTAATTATTTGTAGTTTTTATTTGGGCATGTGGATGTTTTGTGGTATGAGATGTGATTATGATATATTTGTAGTATTTATATTACTGTTTAATGGACATGCAAATGTAGATGAATTGACAAGATGGGGATGTATTTGTTAGTATTGTTACTTTTTGAGAATATTATTGTTGTAGTTCATGGTATGTGATTTATTATGAATTGTAATTGTTATGTAAATGTTTGTATAGTAAAAAACATAAATTTATTTGGTTTTTTGTTTATTTGAATTCTAAATTTAGATCAATTTTGATTAATTTATATAGTTAAAATGGTATTAAAAAAGGAATTATGACTTGTTTCATCATCACTCTCACTTGATTGGTTGATAGTGTCATCAATTTGGTTGTTTACTCTAATGTTTAACCCGATATTGATGTTAGATATATTATTTAGTAGAAAGATTATGTAGAGCATGAAACTGACATTCTGAAAAGTTATAACTTTTACTAGTGTGTGTAAGATTTCGATCCAATCATATTGACGAGCTTAAGAGATATGCTCGCTCACAAGTTAATTCAAAACTTATAATTTAAACCATATGTGTGCAGATGAATTGAGAGGATATTGATGTATTTGTTAGTATTGCTACTTATTGAGAATATTATTGTTATAGTTGGTGGTATATTATATATTATGAATTGTAATTATTATGTAAATGTTTGCTCAATAAAAAGCATGTATTAATGTGATGTTTGTTTTTTTTTTGAATTCTATTTCTAGATTAATTTATAGAGTTACAATAGTATTAAAAAGAGAATTATGACTTGTTTTGTCATCACTCTCACTTGATTGATTGATAGTGTCATCAATGTGGTTGTTTACTCTGGAGTTTAACCCGATATTAATGTTACTAGATATATTATTTGATAGAAAGATTAGGCAGAACATGGGACTGACATTCTGAAAAGGTATAACTTTTACTAATGTATATAAGATTTTGGTCCAATCAGATTGGCAAGCTTAAGAGATTTGCTCGCTCTTATGTTAATTCAAAACTTTGAATCTAAACCATATGTGTGGTTAAATGACGTTTTGTTGTTTTTACAATGTTTTAAATTTATTTTTTATAGTATAATAGCCTTGAAACATTGCCTTATTTTTGAGGTAATGTTTTGTAATAACTTATTATGAAATGACTCATTTCAATTCTTATATTATTTGTACACATTTCCTCTTTGGTATTTATCTTTTTTTTTATTTTTGCATAGTTTTTCCTTTGTTACTTTTTTTGTCCATCGTTGTACATGTATGACCTAAGTTACATAAAGGCTCCTCGGCTAGCACACGTCATGTGGGTATTGTTGTACCGTAGAGTGTTGTCATCAGTGACCACTACATTGAGAAATCATCTTCAAGGAATGGAAACAATTCGAGACATGTCCTATTGGTGTCATTGTACTTTGGAGTGTTGTCACTAATCACCTTTACATTGTCACATCATCTTTATGGGGCTAAAACTAATTTGTAAAGGCAATGCTATGACATGTTTCAATTACTAGTTTTCTTGATCTATTCTATTATATAATGTTATTGTTTTCAATATTAGATTGCACAATAATCTTAAGAATTTCTGTTGTTACTATCGTAATGGATCTCTCGTATGCTTTGCAAAATCCACAATTGATGTTACAATGATTGTACTCTTTATTGGTGCTTGTTAATGTGAAAAAGAGATTTGTTGAATTTAAACAAGAACTTAGAGCAATGATTATAAAACTCGAGTGTAGAATAAAAGAGGGTTTCAATTTGGTGTTGGTGTGAGCTGAAAGATCTTGTGTCATAAGATATAGATCGTTGATAGAATGCTATTATGAAAAGGTGTGCACTAGAAGATTTTTGGAGATGAGTGTATTGTTATGAGGTTCAAGTGTTGTTGGTAGAGTCTCAAGTGGTTTTTTATATAAAAAATAGATGTTTGGCATATTTGGTAAGCTTTCTTTTGACAAAGTGACCAAACTTGTTCTAATTTATACTCCTATAAGTATGGGAAGGGTGAAAAATTTTTTTGTGAAGTGTTGTATTTGTTACTAAAATAAACAAAAAAGATTACTACTAGCTGGTTGAAAAGGTTTTGAAGTTTGTGAAATTTGAGGTAAGAATAGGGATCTCTACTACTTCTTGGTTGCAATTGTTAGATGCATCATTTTTGAGAATAAATCAGTTTCCTCATAGTTTTTTATTTCATTTTTCTTCTTTATTCACACAAACGATGCAAGAAAATGTTAATATAAAAAAGGGATTCGGAGAATTTAAACAAGAACTTACTCAGGGCAACGACGATGAAGTTCGTATGAACAATTTTCAAATTTTTTTGGGAGAAAATTGGAGCACACCTTTAGGGTAGGTTAGCACGATGCGACAATGTTTTGATTGGGAGGTTTTGATTTGAGTAGTTGTAGATATGTGGTGCTATTAAAGGATGTCTCGGTGATGCAAAATGCAATGTGGTTGGCATTGGGATAGTGTGGTCGGATGCGGCAGCGACTCGGCTGGGATCAACGACGAATCAATAGGATTCGACGGTGACTCAGCTGGGATTTGCAACGACTCAGTCGGGATCGGAGATGACTTGGCCAGGATTAACGGCGATTTGGCTTAGATCGGCGAAGACTCAGGCTGGAATGGTGACGACTCGGCTGAGGTTGGGAGCAAATCAGTCGGGATCTGCGGTGAATAGGTCGGATTGGTTGCAAATTGGTCGGGGTCTGCGTGGAATCAATCAGGAGCAGCGTGAATCGCTTGGAGTGGTGGTGACTCGGTTGAATCTAGCTTGGCACATTCAATCTCCCGCGTGGGTATGTCGTAGTTTTGGGCAAGCTTAAGTTGGCATAGGCTGGCACAATCGAATCGAGAATGCGTAGGCTAGTGAGGAATGGATCAAGTCGATGTGGGTTGACTCTGATAAATTTGGGTCGCTAAGGTTGATGCAGGTTGATATGAGTCGGTGCTGTCCCCGTGTGTTAGAGCGAGTTGGTGCGGGCAGTTTCTTAAAAGCCACTGTCTAGCACCGTAAATCCCTAAATAATACCTTTGATGTCGTCAACGCTCAGGAAGTTTGGAGATTTTCACCTTCAAAGAGAAAAAAAAATAGCGGTCAGGGTATTCAATGGCTCGGGAAGTGGCGAAGACATGACATTGCTTTCGACAGTGGAGAAGAAGAAATCGGCAAGGCTTCCAGTGAAGTCAGGATTGTGTACGGAGGAAAAGGAAGCTCGTTTGGAAATGATTCATCCTACGTTCAGTCTTCGGTGACGACTGCGAAAGCCTTGACGATACTAGAGGGGCTTCCTGAAGCTTTTTCTTCTTTCTTTGAAGTTCCTTTTACTCCCCTTTGTAGTCGTTGGGAAGTGGGAATTTATAGTGGTGCTTGGCGAATGGTATCTATTCCACTTTGAATTCTCTTCCGTTATTTAATCCTGCATGGGAGAATCTAGCGAGCAATAGACCATTTGCACTATTTTTTTTTCTCGGTTTTTCCTGCTTCATTGATGCAAAAATTATGTTGGTTTTTGATGTACATACTTTTTATTTTATTCTTACCATGCCCTTGCCTACAAAGGGTTCTAAAATTTATTTTTCTTGAAAGACCACAAGGAATTGTGATACTAGTTTGCATGCATATGCATGTTATTTAAGATGTTATGATGCAAATTTGAATTGTAAGCTATGAAAATCATATCAACCATTGTTCATTTCAATTGAAAATTAGCCAAATTCTGGTCAAGCACAACCGAAGCAGTTGTTTAGAAATTCCTTAAATGTTGGACCATTGGCATTGTTGAAGAATTGACTACTAGAATTGTATGACACTTAAACAAGATAAGACATCTCTTGTACAAAAAACTTAAGCCAACCTTTATCAACACTATAACACTTAAGATTGAAGTAAACTAAGAGTGGTCATAGAGTGATGTTTTAGAAAATAGCTCTTGATAGACTTTTATGTGATGAGGTATAGAGATGAATAGGCCTGTATAAAAAATTGAGAGAATGATTATAGGCTTTGCATGTGAAACTATAGGTTTAAGATGTTGAGGCACCTTTGGAGATAAAACTCTTTTTGGTTGATATAAGGCGGCCAAAGGGCGACGATATGTCGACATAGTGAGATTAGTTCTTAACATTATGATATTAATTTAGTATCTCTAATAATATAATGTGATTTAATAACAAATTAAGCAAAAATTGGTGGGTCTATAACTGCTATGACTAAAGATGATGAGGAGCGATTACAGGGCGATGTCCTAGATATGAAATTTCTATACAAGTGTCTCTTAGTAAGTTTTTTGATAGAGAGATATATGGATGAATAATCTCACATTTGAAAAAAAAAGAATGTCTTTTGGTTTTATATATATGAGATTATGGTTTTAACATGTTAAGATGTTTATCCACATTATAATAGTGATTGAAAAGGATGAGCAGTGATCATTGGATAATATCCTAGTTGTGAAATCATTAGGCAAAATGTAACTTCTAGTTGGCTTCTAGGTAAAGTACAAGGGAAAATAATCCCATATTGAAAATAGATGGAATGATTGTAGGTTTTAGACTAACTTCTAACTGTCTCCATTCTGATTCAGCTAAACTAGCCCCTTTTTTATTTTAGCTGCCACATGTGGGGAAGCATCTTTAATCATCTCTAAATGATATGGCCTATCTACCATCTTTTTTGCATTTCTATTTCTATAGAAACCAGTGAAATATGTTAGAATTGTGTCAATATAATCTAGGAAATTAGGCATAGAACGCTAGAAGAGAATTTTTGTTAGCATATCCTGCATGCTTCATTTTGTTTAGCAAACTTCCTTCCTTTTCCTTCCTTTCGAAATTGCTAATGGTAGTGCTATATACTAAAGCTTTCATCATTGCAAACTTTATAAACAATATGATTGCTTCGAACTTGTCAACTAAAAGATCATTTACTGAAGTTCTTAGCTAGTCTTTGGATTCGTGTATTTGTGATTATCATCCTGAAACTAGTTCTTAATTTTCTCTGAATAAAAAGGAATATAGAACTAGACTATTAAGTAAAATACTGCTCTTTCAGTCAGTTGTTATCACATTGCTGCAAGCTTCTTGCTGTATGGATTAACATAAAGTGTGGATAATAAATAGATGCAAATTCGCCATTTAACAGATTTCATAGTTTGATTGCATTCATTAGCTGGTATTGGCGTTTGATGAAAAACCAGCTAAATGTTTTATACGTCCAAAAAAATTCAACTTTGCTGTCATTTGTTTTACAGGTATGCCATTGATGCTATGCAATCTGCAAGCACAAATGGAGCAGTAGGTGCTGGGAAATATTCTGAAGATGCAAGTCTGATACAATTAACTTTTGGTGGATATCTTCGGTCAGAGGTTATAATCTTTCCATCACGAACAAATTTCCCCATGTGGCCATTCCTAGAAAAATTAACCAACTGTTCTTCTATTCTTTGTGGTGCTTTTCATTAAGCACTACCTATTAAATTGTAGCTAGGAGTACTAATTGTCTCATTACAAATATAGGTAAAGTGCATGAAGTGTCAAGCTAAATCTGAGCAATTGGAGCGGATAATGGATCTTACAGTTGAAATACATGGGGACATTGGGTCACTAGAGGAAGCTCTTAGGCAGTTTACTGCTACTGAAGTTTTGGATGGGGACAACAGATACAATTGTAGCAGGTTGGTTCTGTTAAACCCATTTTTATCATCACATGATTTTTAGCTTATCAATTGTTTAATCAATTTTCTATCTCATTGTTTATTTCTATCTGTTATCTGTTAATAGTTTCATAGCACCATTTGTGCTGTTCTGAGATAATAGGAATTCACAAGGACCTGCGTTAACCAAGATTCACGGAGATTAGCGTTTCTATATTGAATATGTGTTGATTTATAATACAAAAACTTCATCTTTCACAATAACAGCCAAAGTTAGAATATTTGTGAATGGTTGGCTGAATGACTCACAGCAATGAATATAATGGGATTAATTGATCGTTAATTAAAGGTTAAAATATGTTTCTTTTTTCTAGCAGCAAGTTTGAACCAACAAACAAGTCCCAGACCAGAATTCTGTTTCATCCTTCATTTTTTTTGGTATTCCAAAAAGCTCATAAGCAATTATTTACTGCTTGAGCTGTATCCCCCAAAATTTCCTGTACTATTGTTCTTAAGACTGGATATTATTGCATTGTTGTGTTCCTTGATTCATCTTCCTCTTGTATTATCCTCCAGATGTAAATCCTTTGAACGTGCAAAAAAGAGATTGTCTGTCTTCCAGGCCCCTAATGTCCTTACAATTGCATTAAAGCGATTTCAGGTAATGTGCAGTTGAAATTGAGAACATGGTCTTTCCATTCAGTTGAGCTGCTGATATCATTTTGTTACTTCTCAACTTTTGATTCCTCAGTTGGGCAAATTTGGCAAGCTGAATAAGCCAGTTAGCTTTCCTGCTCTCTTAGATATGTCTCCTTATGCGAGCACAGTGGATCGATCTGCTTTATACAGCCTATATGCCGTTGTGGTCCACGAGGATGTCAACAATTTTACTTATTCTGGCCACTATATATGTTATGTGAAGAGCCTGAAGGGAAATTGGTACTTGATTAATGATAGGGAGGTATGTTCTAAAATTTAAATTGCCATATAGATGGCTTTCTTTATAGTTTAAGACATCTAAGAAATGTTTTCTTCATGTCAACAAACCTGACACCTGCTCTGCATGTGTTTCATAAATTTTGTACAGGTAACCCCAGTGGAGTTCGAAAGAGTTCTTAAGCAAAATGCTTACATGCTCTTCTATGCGAGGTATCTTCAGTATAATGCTTGGAACCCTCTTTCTACTTTATATAAAATAACATGGTATTTGCTTCATTAGGAACTCACCCCAAGCCCCAGGTCTCATCAGGAACAAAACGAGCCAGGTCTTTGCACTGGCCAAGAGCCGGTCCAATGAAACCCAGGCTTCTGCTCAGAGCTGTGGGGAGTCTGCAGCCAAGGAAAATTCTCGCTCCATGGCTCGATGGAGGCAGGAGCATCTATATAGAACCAGTAGACATTGTTCGAGTTTCCAACCATCTGATCTCATCAATGGAAGCCTTCATTTCTGTCATAGGGACTCCTCCAGTGACAGCTTATCCCTTAGCTGGTCAGATGAAAGTTCCTGGAGCACCGAGAGCACCAGGGACTCTACAAGCACGGACGATTTATCCGACTACCTTTTCGGAGGCTCACAGCCGATGAGATGCAGTGGAGCTTTGCACTCATCCTCTGAGGATTCTAATTATATTACTTATCTCCCTTCCACATCTGCAAAATCTTTCTATCATGAACCTGGAGAGGGTTTAGATGTCAAGGGAAACCATTCTTTGAAGAGTTCTTTTTTGTATTGTGATAGAACTAACCATAGTAGCAAACTGAGAGATAATTATAGAGGTAGGGAAACTGAATGTAGCAGTATTTGTGGTCAGAAATCAAGTTTCTTACTTAGAAGTTCTACTGTTAGGGAGAGAAGACACCAAACGCTGTACTGATGTTGTGCTGCTTTAATATTTTTCTCAAGGGAAATAAGTTAAGTTCTCAGCCTTGGTTTCTCTTCTTGTTGGTAGACAATAATTTATAAATTTTGATAAAATTAATGTAATCACATAATGCTTAAATGATGTATTTATGTAAATGCATTATTTCAAAAAGCTTTGGAAATTATTTAAATTATTAAGATGCAAATTACCATATTAAAAATAATTTAGAGAAACGTAGTACATCATGGAATTATTAGTTAAATATATCAAATATTGGATGTGTTTACTTCCAGTTTTATTTTCTACTACTGAGATACTTTTGATCTCGATGTCTTGATCCCTATGTGTACTATCGTTGATTGATCAATAAACAATTCATCCAAATGTTTACGTACCTAAGAAAGAATTCAAAATAACAATGAAGAAAGTATTTTTCAAACACGAGAAATAAAGAAAAATTGCATTTTTTTTTTTCCAACTAAGGCACAGTTCATATTAATCTAGTTTAATTTGGAGAAAGCTTCTCTTTCTTGAAGAAAGAAGCCAAGGTTTCTAGAAGCAGGGTGTTAGGTATAAATGGCAGGGGGATTAAAATCCATCAATGAAGATAGTTTGAAGTATGAACAGATTCCTGGATGTGGAAGAACAAATGCCACGTTTAGCACAGCCATTTATCTTTGCTTTGGAGAACAGTTTGGTAAACATGTGTCATCAAATGGCCTTCACTTTCTAAAGGAATGAAACTGAGTTATTTCATGTCTTCTTTCACCTAACCAGTTTTGTCTGTAACTCATGCACTCAATTGCATCAAAATAAAGTTTTAAATCGATGGATTTTCCAAGCTAAGCTCTTGTCCACACCTTGATGTCAAAGACATGGAGCAATATTGGATTCTAAACATGGACATGTTTTGTTGCAAAGTCAGATCAAATCACAGTAAACCAAATTTAAATAATACAAAGATTTACGTGAAAAACCAAAATGGGAAAAATCACGAGAGAGTATGAGCAAAACAATTTATTATAATTAAGAGTTACAAAAGAATTTTAGAGTAAGAAGAAAGTTGCCTTTAAACAGCCCAAAAACTGTTACAAAATCCTAAGCCAAAATAACAACAAAAAAGATCCATCTATAAGTTTCTTCAATAGTTATCAAAATTGTTTTTTACAAAACTAATGAGATAGCATAAAAGAATCAAATATTTTGTACCACTATTTAAGAGATTATTTCAAGTCATACAAAGACTTTCTTAATCTACACACATAGCCTTCTTTACCTTCACAAACAAAACATTCAGGTTGCTCTATGTATATCCCTTCTTTCAAGTTTTTATGTAAGAAAGTAGTCTTAACAACTAGTTACTCTAACTCTAAATCATTCACAGCAACCAAACTAAACAAAATTTTAATAGATGTATGCTTTACCACAGGTGAAAAGATATTATTAAAATCAATACCTTTAACTTGGCTGTATCCCTTGGCTACAAGCCTGGCCTTGAACCAGTCTCCTCAACACTTAGAATACCAAACTTTTTCTTAAACACCCACCTGCATTTAATGGCTTTCTTACCAACTGGAAGCTTTGCCAAATCCCAAGTTTTATTCTTATGTAAGGACTCGATCTCTTCCAGCACAGCCATTAACCAATCCCTTGAGTTTTTAGAATTAGTTTTCTTTGACTAAGTATAAGACTCTCTACTCAAACTCGTGTCTTGAGCCACAGACAAAGCGTATGCAACAAAATCAGTATTTGCATATCACTTTATAGGTCTGATCACCCTTCTTTCTTGATCCCTTCCAATATTATATGATTATCATTTTTGTGAGATTTGATCATCTTCAATAACCTATACATCTTAAGTCATCTAAATGAATCTCAATTTTTATACTATTTAGATTATTACTTACAGTATCATCACGAACAACAGCAGATTGTTTAAAAGTATTTAAAATAGATCATTCACCAAATACAACATCTCTATTAATCATTAATTTAGATTCAGAATGACATCAAAATCTGTAACCTTTTGTTCTTCCTTCTTAAGCATAACCAAGAAAGACATCTTAGAGTCTAATTTTTCTTCTCTACAATGAGAGTAAACAACACAACTAAAAACCTTTAATTAAGAATAATCAAAAGATTTACCTAACCAAATCTCTTCAGTAGTCTTTATATCTAGGATTATGTGAAGTAAAATATTGATCAGATAATAAATTGTAGAACATGCTTCTGCCTAGAATGATTTTGGAAGACTTGTAATAAACATTATGCATTTAGCTCTCTCTAAAATGGTTTGATTATATCTCTTAGAAACACCATTTTTGTGAGAAGTTTTTGCACAAGTTCTGTGCCTCACTATGGCTTCTTTTCTGCAAAATTCATTAAATTCATTTGAACAAAACTCCAACCCATTATGAGTTCAAAGATGCTTTATGAATTTTTTGTTTGCTTCTTAATATGTGTCTTTCATTAGACAAAACTCTAAAATATATTTACTTTTTTCCAAAAAGAAAGCTCATACCTTCTTAAAGTAATCATTAATGAAAGTCAGCATGTATCTAGCATTGGCCTTAGATGGCTACTAAGATGGATCTTATAAGTCTAAATAAACATAATCTAAGGTCTCTTTAGTTCTATGTTATTCAGGACTGAAAGCTACTCTTCTATGTTTTCTCATAATACACTACTTACAAAACTCTAGTTTTCCTATCATATTTTTAGATAAGAGGTCTCTTTTACTTAGTCCAATTAGACATCTCTCACTCATGTATCTTAGCTGCTTATGTTATAGTCTTATAATATTAGAATCTAAAATAGATGATACTATTATTGCTCTTACCATATTAAATCCTTCAAGAGTGTATAATCTATTATTGGCCTTCTTCCCTTCATTATCACCAGAGAACTATAAACAACTCTTATAGCTCTACCTTCTTTGATGTATCAATAAACTTTACTAACAAGTGTGTTAAGATAAACAAGATTTCTCTTTAGGTTTAGAATATATCTGATCTCATCAAATATGTGAACAGATTCATCAAACATCTTGATCCTGACAGTTCTAACATCAACAACGCTACATGATGCATCATTTCCTATAAAACACAACTCCATTTGTAACAGGCTCTTAGGTACCAAACCAATCCCTATTTGATGTCATGTGAAAAGAGTAAACTAAATCTATAATCCATTTTGAACTTGAAAAATTTTTTAAATCTGATACAAACATAATGTTTCTAATATATTCTTTCTTACTAACTATGCCAACTTATCTTGATTTCTCAGATCTACGATCACCCTTCTCAAATTCTTCTTTTCTGTTTAATTTAAAATAATTTTCTTTTATGTGACCCTTCTTCTTGTAGTGGTTATAAATCAAGTTTTTGTGTTTGAACTTTGATCTTTTTTTTTTTTGCTTTGCATCAAAAAAATCTATTTGCTTTGACCATCCTCTAACAATCAAACATTCTCTTTGTGATTCAAAATTTGACGGATCTTTGTCAACCATTGGTTTTTACAACAAAGCCTGTGAAACATTCTCAAATGAAATCAAATCTTGACCATAAAGCATTGAATCCTTCAGATTTGTGTAAGAAGGAAAAGAACAAAATAGAAATATAGCAAAGTCTTCTTTATCATCATACTTAACTTCAAACATCTCTAGATCTATAATCTTTCTCTTGAATTCATTCAAATGAGACTTGATATCTTTGCCTTCATTGAGATGGTACGTGTACAAGCGCTGTTTTAGAAGGAGTTTGTTCGGTAAACTTTTTTTCATACAAAGAGTCTCCAATATAATCCATAGAGCTGCAATCGTCTCTTCCTTTAGGCAATCTTGTAGAATCTCATTCAACAAGTGTAATTGGATCTGAGTTTTTGCTTTCTGATCTTTCCTCTCTATTCTTCTGTTAAGGTTGACAACATCTTCTTTATTCTGAGAAGGGCATTATCCAGATCTAACTACACCAAAATTACTTACATCTTGACTTGCCATAGAGTAAATTGTGTACTCTAATCTAACTTCTCGATGTCGTACTTCATGGTTGTCATTCACAAAAAATCTAATGAATCAATGAACGTGGCTCTAATACCAATTTGTTATAAAATCGAATCAAATCATAGTAAATCAAATCTAAATAACAAAAAAAATTATGTGAAAAACTTCATGGAAAAAAACTATGGGAGAGTGAGACAAAGAAATTCACTATAATTGAATGTTACAAGAAAGTTTTGAAGGAGGAAGAAAATTGTCCTAAAACTGTTATAAAACTCTAAGCTAACATAACATATATATAAATAGTTTTAGAGCAAAAGAATTATGAAGTAAAATTACAAATATGCCTTCATAACATCTATTCATTTATTTCTTTCAATGATAGTTATCCTATTCATTGTATTTGATTACATATTTAGGATATACTTTATTTTTAATTTTTGAAGTCTAAAATTCAAGATAATATCAACATGCTTGGATGGAGAACTACTTGTTTCTTCTTGTATAAGTTTGATGATGAACATCAGTTGCCTATGTATAAGGCATCAACAACGTGATGTGGAATGGGCAAATTCGACTATATAGATGGCTTTGGGTTGATATGAATCATGTCTCTTCAAGGTTAGATTTGGAGAATTGTTAAAGAGATATATAAAACAAATGATAACCAAGGTGTCGGTGCACATGTTACGACAAAATTGTCACTAGTTTATTATAAGATCATCAGTGTTGACAATTATTAAAAACGTTAGGACAAAATTGTCACTAGTTTACTATAAGATCATCAGTATTGGCAATTACTAAAAACATAAGAGACAATTGGGATATTGTTATTAAAAAATAGATTGTAATAATTCAAGTGATTTTTTGTATTAAAAAGATTAAATTATTTAATTAACTTAATAATTTATTATTATTTTTTTTACAACTTCATCCCTTCCATGACTCAGCTCTAATGGATATTGCAATTTCTTTGCTTTGTGACAACTTCAGCAATTTCCTTCCAAATCCAACCTTAAAACAAAAAGATAAATGTTCAAAAATAAATAATAACATCTAATATTATCAATAAAGGATATTTCCTTACTCTTAATCACATTACACCTCATAGCTATAGATCTTCAATCATAAGCATTATAATAATCGATAATAAATCACGTAAACTATGCCTCTAAATAACTACATCTTCTCATTGCACAAAGAACAAGAAACGAATCCACATCATATAAAAGGTATGGTATTAAAAGAGGTCAAGTTATATATATATGACATCACCTCATATTAAGATATGCCATAAACAAATACTTACCATCTTATATAAAGTATTAACTATAAAATAATCAATAATTTTAAAATTTTTTATTATAAGTTATGAAATAATATATAAGAAAAATCTAATTTTATATATTTTATATCATCATGTATAATATTATAATATATTATTCAATTTTTTTATTTTTTATTCCATATATTTTATTAAATATCAATTATTTTCTTATGTGTATATGTATATTAGCAAAGAAATGTCATATATAATGTACATTAAAATAATAATAATAAATAAGAGAATAATAAAACATAGTGCATTATATATCATAATGGGATATCAAAATATCAAATGTGTCAAAGACAATATATTAATAATACACTTAGATAATAATAAATAAATTTGTCTCTTTTTCTTAACTTCCAACATAATAAAATCATTTGCATTTATTGCTAAAATGTTTATTTTCTTGTAAAACATACATCTTTATTTTTCTTTTAATTTAAATGCAAAACTCCACAATTTCAATGATAATATCATTAATTAGATTATTTGAACCCCTGGTCAAATCATCCAATCAAACATATCATACTATCATCTAAAGATCAAAATCATCATATTGAATCGTCTGATTGGTCTATTTCAATGTTCAACACTCAACTATTAGTTACATATTTAACCATTTGATTGATCCTAAGATTGTCTAATGCAAACCTCTACAAAACTAAACTAGTCGGAAACATATTGAACCATTTGATTTAATCATCCAACTTTGCATTGAATCAATACGAATTAAAAACATTACTAAAAACAAAATACTAAAAAATTCTAAAATATTTTTTAATAATATGTTTATTGAGATATAACTAAATATTAATATTTTAATCTCATAATTTAAAATTCAAAATAAAAAATTTATAATCAAAATAGTTGTACTTATATTTATATTATCATAACTTTGACAAGTATAAAATATAGTTAACAAAACAAAACTTTCAGGATGTGAAACCTTTTGTGTTAAATAAATGTTTTGAAAACTTAAAAGTAGACATTTGTGAACAAAATAATTTATGTAGCACAATAAAAGAATTATAGAAGATCTTTTATAGGCCTTTTGACATTTTTAAAATTAAAAAAATACATTTCCAAAAACAACAGATAAGAAAAAAATCAAACAACTTTGTTGTTAAGATTTCGTAGATGTCGCAGCAAATGTCTTCATCATTCGTCGAAGAAGGACGAAAAAAAGACGATTCCTTTCTATCGTTTCATCGCTCTTCATAGCCTCCCACAGGAGAAAGACGAACAACCGTAATCCTTCGACATGCCTCGAACGGCCGGTTTGTATGTGATGAGGCCGAGAAGTCCCTGTCGCCGATATGGAAGAGGAGTCCTCTTCCTCTGCTCTTCGGCCGCGGCCCTGTTCGCCATGTAATGCATCTCGTGCGCTGATACCACCGCTCCACGTCCTCTTCTCACGGAAACCCTATTCGCGGCTACGCCGCCGGCGACGCCGCTCTTCCTTTCCTCCCTTTCCTTCTTTTTACTGAACGAAGACGACAGAAGAGCGTACTTCCGCAGAAGATCCCTGCTTCCTCTGGAGTTAGCCCGCCCTTCCGACGCGTTTCGGAACAGAAATAGATTCTTCAACCTTGGCCACTTCCTACTCCCGCCGGCCTTTGTCGAATCGGGTGATGGGTCGGTCGTCTCCTTGACGAAGAGCTCATCGCCTGCTCTTGTTGGAGACAGCGACCTCGACCCCTTCCGCCCGCTTCGAGAATGTTTACTGGGAAGCGAACGCAGTTCCCTCCCTCTCTCGGCCAACACAGCTTGCAGAGGCCGGATTTGCCCTTTGTCGAAGAGCTCGTCGGCTGCCGCGATATCCATTGACCGGAAATTGATCGCGAACTCGAAGGAAACGTCGTCGTCCTCGAATACATCGAGCTCCTGAGCAGGCGATGGAAGATCCAAGGCGTAGAGATCTTTGTATACCCCGGCGGAAGTTCTGCTTGGGCTGGCGGGAGCACTGAAGTAATGGCACCGGTGGTTGAACGGTTGGCCGAATGTCCTCGGCGGGCTCATGTAAGGAAAGCCCGACGCAGCTCCGTTGCAGAACTCCGGGAAGCTTGACATCGGCATCACGACCTCCATATCTTGCTTTCCTGCCCTCTGGTCCTCGTTTTCCTTTGGTGGTTTTCTCAGACAATGGATGTGGCTCTCTTCGATTTTATCCGCGTTATATAAACAAGTCAAAAAGGTTTTTTTATTTTTATTTTTGCATTTTAATTAATTTAATTAAATCGCCAATGACGTATCATATATGTCGCTCATCCTATATAAGACCACTTTTTAATTTATATATTTCATATATATATATTTCCGGAATTATTTAAATAATAATTTGATGGTGTTGGCACGTTATATGTTTGAATATTGTATAGGCAACAATGTTGGAATTTTAGAGGAAGAGATGTCAAAATTCTCATTTGTCTTTAATTAGTTAAAATCCCTGTAAAAAAACAAACTTACGTGTCTGAATGAATAATAAACGTGGCGAAGAAGTAAGCTGTCTAATGCACCGAAGTTATTTCTTCTCTAAAGTTCTTCCAATTTTGTATGTTAACTGAATTAATGGTTTAAAAATAATTAGAATTATTATAACAAATTATTTGAAGAAAAATGGAGAAGTTCTTATCTCACATTTTTTGCTTTTTTTGGAGTTTTTTAATTAAAAAATAAAAACAATTTATGGCGTAATTTGTTGAAATCTTTGACATGTATGTGCTTCTAACTTATAGATACGGCAATATTCAAATATTAATGAAGAAAAAATGAAGCTAGTGTTGAAAAGAATTCTTGGGGAATGACCTTCTTGCAAAGATTCATATAAAATAATGCATCTAGAAGTTGAACTTAACTGCCTCACCAGCTTGCAAGCTATTAAAATAATATCAATTTCTTTTTTTTTTTTTCAATTGATTTAGTCAGAACATGAAAAGATGTTTGTTGATAAAAAAAAAATAGAAAAAAACATAATAAATATAAAAAAACATTTGATAAGTTTAATGTTTTAGTATATAATTTGATAACTTTATTGTACGATGATTTTTCTCTCTGGTATATCACTTAATGATCACTTCTTATTCTTGTTCGTTCTAGTTAATGTCATTTTGTTTTGCATTGAACATTAGATACGATAAGATATCATCAAAAGTGTGATTCACATCCCGTCAATAAAGTAAAGAGGTTTGGATATTCATATAAAAACAAGTCGAAAAGATGCTCAACATAACAAGCCCTTAACCTTAGACCTAAACAATGCCACCAAACATGATCTCTTTAGCAAGATGAGCTCAATATGCTTCTCTCTCTAGTTGATGTAACATTTTATCTTCTCCAAGTGTTTGTCAATGCCAAGAAAGGATGCTTGGAAAGTGATTTTGGCAAAAGTTAAGAAGAAGAAGGGCTATCCTTCTTCAATTTGAAAATAAATTATACAACGTCCCAAATTGTCAATTATATGTAGCTGCAATTTAAAAATGAATATCCTTTAGCAGTAATATTTTTAATTAATTACTGCCTTAGCCATCTACGGCACGGCTTAGCTATTTGGCGTGACAAAAACAGTCATACAAAGTTGTTAATTATATCATTTGACCTTAGTTTCGTCCATAGAAATTGCTGTTCATCAACAGAAAATTGTCATTATATTCATTTAAATAAATTAAAATTTAAATTTAATAGTTCCTGTTTTGGTTATCATTCCTTATCAACTGGGATAAAACAACATACAGGTCCAGGTATTGGTACTTAAGCTGTATATCTTTTAATCGGAAAGTGGATTTTTAAACTTAAAACAGCAGTTTATGTTTCAACTGCTTCAGATCCTTCAACAGCACTTATATCCTCAGCCACTAAAACCATGGGCGAAGTAACGCAAGCTGTAACTTGATACAGCTGATTCAAGCCTTGTTTGACAAACATTTTTTTTTTTATTTTAACTTTTATATTCACCAAAAACTTTTTTTAAATTCTTTTTCAAAAGCTCAAATTTTATTTATAAATTCATGAGCACTGTCACCTTAAGCCTTAAACCAGCATAAAAAAAAAAAAAATGTTTAGGACAATTGAAAAACAAACCTAAGTGGTTATATCTCAATGTCTAGGACAATTCAACCATTATATGAGATGTTCTATATAAATTGTTCTAAGCATTTGGTTGACAACCAAAGGTGGTCGGCATTAATCCTCATATAGCTAAGCCTCGTTAGTTTGATTCCCACACTTTTTAACTTTTTTGGCATACAAAAACCCATGAAGACAACTTTGAAGGTTTAGAGGTAATGCTTATTGAGTTGTGAGCATTATGAGTGTTATGTTTATGAAGTGAATGTTTCTTTTCTTCTTCCTTGTCTTTTGCATCTGAATGGGGTTATAAGGCTTCAATTTTCATGATTCAAGGATCCAAGTGTTCTTAGTGTAAATCTTAAATCTAAATGCAGTGAGGCCCAGTAGGATATTGCAAATCCCTTTCTTTGATCATGAATTCATCTTTTAAAGCATCTCCATTGTTTGCACGAATTGACATGGCCTTCTTTAGAGCATTGGCATCTTCAATATGCCTGTTGTTAAGATGGCTTCTTTATTAGTTTCTGTAGTGTAATGCCCAAACTTTACTCCCCACAGCTTTAATCTGCTATAAGCTTAAGGTGCCAATGATCTACTTTCTAAGCTGAGTTTAAATATTAAAAGATATTAATATTTGAAAATCAACAAAAATTAAAAAAATTTGTTTGAAAGTTAATTTTGTTTTACGAAAAACAACTTTCATAGTTTTTTATCGACTCTTAAGATTGAACTAATATGCCAAAAACATATCTGAAATTAAAAAAAAATAGAAATTCTAATATATAATGACAAGAAACTATAATATCTTTATTTAAAAACACCCTTGGATTATTAGAAAATTTTACAAAGATGCATTTTGGTTAATCAAAAACAAGGGCAAGGTGAGGCAATTAACATTCTCACATGGCCCATGTTAACCTTTCAATTCTACATCAATTACATTTGGTATTAGAGTGTTGTTATTGCACTTTGCATCGTAAATTGTCTCATGAATACAAGACAATCTCAAAAGAATTTTGAAGCATTCAATGATTCACTTAGTAACGAAGACAAGAGAGTGAAAGGATTCTAGAGTTATCAAACAAACAAATTAAATAATTGTAATATAAATAGATAGAAATATTTAAATAATTTAAAATATTATTAAATATGATATGAACATCTTACATGATATAAAATTATATATATGTATGTCTGTGTGTGTTTATTTGTAATAAAAAATAGAGCATAAGCTAAGAAAGAAAAGAATAAAACAAAAATAATGAAAAAGAAGGGAAAAATATTAAATCTAATAATCTAAAAGATCTAAAAAAATAAATAAAAAAGAATATGAAATATTTTTTTTCTATGATTCTATCTTGTAATTGTCTAATATAAGAGAGAAAATCATCTTTATTATCATTGGTATTCACAAATAATGTTATAAAACAACAAAAACCTTATTATCATGAGCACAAAATATTGGATGATGGCTCTATGATATATATAAAAAATCACCCCTATTATCGCTGACACTTAAATAAAGGGCACGACACAGTAAAGGTTTTGTCATTGTGAACACAAGATGTTAGGCGATAACATTTTAGCTTCGTGATAAATGATAATATGGTAAAGAATCTCGAGGAGCAGGGATAAGGATCATACAAGAAAATCTTATCACCAAAAAAAAAAGAAAAAAGAAAAAACTAAAAAGAGATAAAATGGAATTGAATATTAAAGAAATAAAATAAAAATTGTAATACTTTATAAGTGTCACGTAACAATAATATTATATGACTATATTTATATATGATCATCACACATATGAATATTTACATTGTAATTTAATACTTTCACATATTCTATATATTATTATACAACAGTTTATTTATTATTTTTTTATATTTGTTGGCTAGATATTTATATTTTTATATTATACATAATAATTTACTTATTAAATTTATTATGCTCATCTTTTATTTATATTACAAACTATGATACAGATATAGAGTTGAAAGTTCTTAAAAGAAATACTATGACTCAAATTAAGGGAAAGATTATATTATATTATGTGAATATTTGTTACACTTTTTAATTAAAAAAAAAGATTATGAGAAGATATGGATATAAATAACAAGTTTGAACAAGAACCAAAATATGGAGTATGCCATATATGAATCAACAAGGGATTAGGACCACATGAACAACAAACAAGTAATGGAACAAAAACGAAAGGTCATAGGCATGGATAACATGTGCGAATGAAAAAATAAATGACATCTCGTTTTCAAAAGTGAATATTGAAAGATCACAAAAGACTTCTTATAACAGTAACCATTGAAATTATTCATTAGGTAAATGTTACCATAAACTCAACCATCCAAGCGAGAAAGAGAGAGATTGAGGAAGACAAAGCATGGCGATCGATGAATGCAGGGAAACGAAGAAAGCTATTCTTTCTGGAAGAAATTTACCAGGAGCTTGAGCTTGGTCTTTCCCTGCTCGCCATCGGGATTGAGGAGATGGAAAATGTGATTAGCTTCCGGTGTTTCGACCATCTCGGCCTCGCCACGCCATCCGCTCTCCTTCAGCTTCTCGTAGTACAGCTTGCCCCTTTCCTTGAATAAGTCGTGCTCTGCAACGGTCACCAGAACTCGCTCGCATCCAAGTAAAGCAAGGCTCGGCGCGGTGTCAGACACTGGATTCCTCCTTGGGTCGTCGGGCCCGGCCAAATCTGGGCACAGGAACTGCCATATACGGTATCCCTCCGCCCGTTCACGAGGATCCGTGGACTCGGATCCGACAGGTGCAGATCCACCGAAGTAAGAGTGAATCAAAGCCATGCCCTTGATAGCCAACCCCTCCGCCGCTACCCGGAGGGCAACCTGATGGGAGATGTTGGCTCCGGCACTGTCGCCGGCGAGGAAGACCCGTCTGGTATCCCCGTGGCGGGCTAGCCATGGGTCGGCCAAGGTGAAGACCCATCGGAAAGCAGCCCAGGCGTCTTCGTACGCGATAGGAAGGGGGTGCTCTGGCGCGAGGCGGTACTCCACCGAGACGGCAACAAGTGGGGTGTGTGAGGCAAGATCGTTGAGGTGTCGGTGGTAAAGAGGAGAAGCAGCGGACTCGATGCAGAAAGCGCCGCCGTGGATGTATACAAGGACGGGAAGCTTCTCGTCTTCGTCAATCCCGGGAGGGAGGTAGAGGCGGGCGGAGACGCCGGTTGAGGGGTCGATGGTGACATCCTTAGAGTCAACGCCGGTGAGGGGGTCAAGGGTCGCGGGCACCTTCTCTGTGCCAGCGAAGCGCTCCACGCGGCCGCTCCGGTAAAGTCTGAGAAATGGAAGAAACTCGAACTCGATTTCATCGTCGGCGTTGGCCGCGGAGGACTTCATCTCCTCGCTTGGACTGGATCTAGGAATGAACATTGATTGCTTTCACGTGTAAATAATAATTTAAAGATTTGGGATTTTAATTAACTTTTCAAGTACGACTTATTTTTTATTTATTTTTAATATTTCTAACATCAAAGTTCTAATTCATAAATATATTTTTTTTGAAACTATGATATAAAATCTAATTCATAAATATATATATATATATATATATATATATATATATATATATATATATATATATATATATATATATTATGTGATCGACAAAAGATAAATAACAGCTCATATTATCTAATTAGTATAGATAAGTGACAGGATTAATTAAGAATTAAAATTATAATATCATATACTAACAATAATTAATGTCAAATTTTATTTTCTACACAATTAATAAAACATTATATGAAATTATAAATTAGACTTGATAAATTCGTAATGTTTTATGATTATTCACATAAATCTATGGAGTTTAAAGGAGAGCAAGTATTAAAAATAACATCAATTCACACTTAAATAAAACATGTCTAAATGACATATATATAATATCTCAAAAGTATTAGACAAATAAACAAATAATTAAAAAAATTTAAATTATTTGATATTTAAATTAAAAAAAGTAGTAATCTTAGAATATGCGAAACATAAAAAATGTAAATAAAATTGAGAATATCATTATTTTGTTGTGTATTAATTCAAGTATTTTTTATTATGATTTGATAAATCATGATTTTAAAAAAATGTTGAATTTGCTTTAAATATTACGTTAGCTATTATTTTCAAATGATAAATGCTTTATATTGCTTTCACTATGTCTTAAAAAGATTTTCAAACTTTGAGTATGAGAAAAGGCTTTGAAATGGTTTTGTGATAATGTTATTTATATAGAACAAGTTTTAAAAATTAAAAAGTGAACAAAAATACAATATGACACCATACCATAAAATGGTTAGATCATGTTGCATAATATAAAAAATAAATACTAATAAATCATGTTATAAATAACTTTGAAATAAAAAAAATAAGCATCTATAAATATAATTTTTCTCTTTTTCTTAGTTTGTGAGGGACCTTAACAATACTTGTCTTTATCTCTACACGAGCAACTCACCTTGGTTCTTACAATGAAACTCGACTTTATGTGTACATTGAAGCTTTACACTTATTGTTAATTCTATAGAGATGTTGTGCTTTTTCTTAATTTTACAAGAAGACTTTACTCTTTTTAATATTTTTAATGATATATATATTGTTAATAAAAATTTAGATTTAAAGGAATTGACACGAGTTTATTTAATTAAGATTTTATGGAGTGGGTTATAAAATAGAGAGAGAGAGAGAGTTTAGATATTTATAAGTAGAGAATAATTAAGAAAGAAGATGAAAGCAAAAAAAAAAAAAAAAGTCAAAAACCTTTCTTTGATCATCCATCCCTTGAATTAGACTATTGAAAGCTTATTTAGAGACAATGGAGTAGAAGACGTGTTGGTTTTGTTTGAAACTTAGGATAGTTATAATCATTATCTTAATAAGTGCTTAAATATATGAGAATAATGTGAAAGTAAAACAATTATTTTCATTACACTAATAATGGCTTAACTATTTGGGATGAGTGTGCATTTAGGGGCCATACTGGCGTTAATCGGAAACTCCAATGGTCTCCTCATAATAGTTTATTTGCTTTAGGTGAGTGTGTATGCTTTTGTTAAATTGGCTTAAACTCAAGCATCCTAACTACAGTAACTATGTCTTGTCAGACAATGCCATAAGCATTTAAGTCTCGAGGGTATGGTCCTAAGAAACTAGATCTTAAAGGTACAACTTGAGCTATTTGGTGTGGCATTTCTCACTTGATTTTTCTTAGATTCATAGAATTTTTTTCTTTTACTTTTACTTCGATTTTGAAAATATATTCATTATATAAAAAATCATGACAAGTGAATTTTCAAAACTTCTGAAAATAATATCTCAACTTGAAAATTATTTTAATTCATAACATAAATATTATAATAATACCAATTTAAATAACTTTTACAAACTGCATAATTCTCAAATTTCTTTTAAAGCAAAGATTCGTATAATGTAGTTTAATATGATTCTAATACATTTAAAAAGTAAAATATAAGAAAAGATTTGACACAATAAACGATGCAATATATAATAAAAATAAAACATCTAAACCAAGAACCCATAATATTTGTCACATCCTACCTAACTAAATCTAAATAAAACCTAATAAATACTCAAAATATCAAATTATTAGGTTAAAAATTAGACAAATAACAAAATTAGAGGATACAAAACCAAAATCAAGTGGAGGTGCACCATGGAAACTAATCCAAATATTATCCAAGATAGAGCAACCAAACAAAAGCAATGCACATAGTCTCAAAACTATCAAACAATATAAATATTAAAATAAAATTCAAGTATATAATTTGTTTGAAAATATAATAAAATTCTCACATATAAAATATCTCTTACAAAACTCATAGGTGAAACATATTTTCTCACACTTACGATCATAAGTTTTTCCTTAAGAATCCACAATTTTGTAAATATTTACATTCTAGTTTATAATAAGCAATAACCATACATGCTTAATAAGTGAATTACAATTACAAACATATAAAGTAATATAAAAGTGCAAATATATAAACAACAAATAAAAATAAAATAATATATGACAAATCATAAAAAATGTGAAAATATGAAATCACTATATAAAAACTTTTATATATTATGATTATATATACACATAATTATTATATAGTATTAATATTATAAAGCCTTCATATTATATCATATTTTTTATTTTACAGTTTTATTATTCAAATTTGTTTTATTTTTTTATCTTTATAACCCATATTTTTTATATGATTATTATCTTTGTTCCTTAGAATCCCATATGATTTATCATCGAGTCATTATCTACATTGTTTAGCATTTTATGCTCACGATGACGGGGATTGGACTTAGTCGTATGTCATGGCCTCAATCTTTGTACCAATGATACCAAAATAGTATTTTTCTTTCTCATATATCACTAAGATAAAACACACATCACCCAACACCTATTACTCACAATGGAAGGGCTTCTATCATGTTATACCTAACATATGTACCAATGATGATAAGATGGAAATTTTTTTTTCTAATATCAAGCAATTCCATGACAAGGTCATAAAGAAAAAATTGAATATCATTATTTCTTTTTTTCTCATGATCATTAAAGGTCAATAGGTTTAAATAGTTTTTCTTTCTCTCCTTTTTTTATTTTTTTATTTCATTCATGATTTTCTTATTTTATGTTTTGATTTTTATAACACAACATATATATACTTCCACTCTTGATGTATAGTGCTCTCACTTTGTTGGAATGATTGCCTCTGCTCTGTATGCCAAAGAGAACTAATTATGGTGCTTGGTGCGTTACAGTACACCCATAAGACCGCAGGTAACTCTCCTGCTCGCTAGCATTTTACTTCCCTAAGTCTAGCCTTAAGGATTGTCATGATAAGTTTGTTGGCTGCTTTCGTTTGTCCATTTGTTTGAGGATGAGCAACAGATTCAAAGCTCAACGACATTCTATTTGTTTATGGAAGCTTCTATCTTGTTGTCGAACGATTTGTCATTGTTAGTGATGAATGCCAATAGTGATTCGTATCAGCAAACAATGGCTATCCACAATAACCTTTTTGCTTGAGATCCTTCCTTAGAAGTCTTAACGATTTTGCCTAGACCCACTTGTTTGAATGATCCACGACAATCAATAAGAATTTTCGCCTTTGAGCAGACTTCAGAAATGGTCCTAAGAAACCCATTGCCCAAATCACAAATCCAGCTCTCTTTCAAATGGAAGATAATTGAACGACTTAGATCACATGTGTTACTTTTTAGGTTAACAATTTGAGTTATTTTGCCTCTTCTTCTTCCCTAAATTGATGTTTTTTTTTTCCTAATCTTCTTCCCATCACACTACTTTCTGTTTGTTCTAGCTGGAAATCAAAAAGGTTACTCAACTATTCTACTGTGCAGATGTGAAAAAGCTCGTAAAGAAGGCGACACAGCAATCTAATGCTATTCTGCTTCAGTCCATTGCTTAGAGGTTTCACGCTCCTTAATCCTTCATTTTTGTCTGCTTCATCTCTTGATTGTCCATGGAATTAACTGGAGAACTATTTAGCCGATTGACAGCCCCAGGTTAGCCAGCTTAAGCTGAGATTTTAACCAGAATGCCCCTGTTAACTTGGCTAACCCTGTTCCAGGGATTGCATTTTGAAATTATTTATTTATTTATTAGTATGAAAGTTCTCTTTCTACTAAAAGGTGATCCCATCATAGTAATTTCCTCGGGCTTAGCTGTGGTCTATATTTCACTTTCACGTAATTTTCTCATCTTACTTGAGCAGTTAGAAGTTGGATGTCTAAGCTTTGAATAAATCCTTTGCTTATACATTCCCAAATTTAACATGCACTATGTGTTAGATGTTTGGTTGCAGTTTTTTAATTGAAATGTAGATTAATCTAAATAAATGCAGGTCTTGCACACTTTTTTAGTAGATGATACAATGATTTGAAATGCTCATTGCAAGCTCCTAAGAAACAATGATTTGAGTTTGTTCATTTTTACTTAAAGCCTTAAGCAATTTGATGTACAGTTTGTCATTTATTAACTACGCAATTATATGGTCTAACTAAGATACGACACAAACCCTTGCATGCAAATTTGTGTAGAATGACATTTCTGAAGTATAATTTGTTTTTGTCGATTTTTACATGTTATTGTAGAGCCTCAGTAGAAGAGCAAGGATCTCCCATGTGGTTTCATTTGTCTTGAATGGAAGGTTCTTGTAGAAGTGTAATACACCTAGATTGAGTTTTTTTTTTCTCTATGTTTAAGTTAAGCTTTCATCTTTTCAAGGAATTGATCTTCTCTGTAGGATGCTTAATATAGTTATCAAATTATGCTGCAGGAGAAGCTGGGCATTAAAATTACATGATGAGAGCTGTTTGTAGTTTTTTGGTTTGAGCAAAGTTAATTCATATTTAACTTTAATTGAGCTATCTTCATTTTTGTCATCACTTCTAAGTCTCTTTAATGGGTGCTGTGTACAGAATGTATTGTAGCCTGTACTGAAACTAATAACAATCAAGCTCAATCTTCCCCTGGTATTCTCTAAGCCAAAAGACAATCTTCTCTTCAAGTCCAACTTGCAAATGACTCATCCATGGCTGTTAGTGATTCCAATGCTGGGCACGAGAAAGATGGTAACAGCAATTTGAACTTCGAGTTACAGCAAAGAGAAAAGCTTGCCCGACATCCTGCTTCTTCTTCTCTTTACAGGCATCTCATTGAAATGGAATTCTGTTAAAAAATTGATTGTTAGCACGCAAGCTATTTGAGAAAATGCATCATTGAAAAGTTTAGTTCAGTGGCAGAGAATGATCTCAATTTTGTGTGTTTAGTAACTGTAATTTTTAATTTTGTTGGATAAGGATGATCACATATATTAAATCTGTTACGTACATGTTGTTAATGTGATGAAAGTTATAAGAATGAAGAAGGGTTTTCTCAAATATGCATGTTATTTTGTTGTAAAATATAAAAAATGCATATTGTTGCTGTGGAATTAAGTTGAAAAAAAAAAACTAATTCATCTTTAACACAAAACATATACCAAAAAAAATTATTCTAACACAATCTAACTTGGATAACAATAAAACACATGGTGTGTTAGGAGGAAAGGGAAAGAGATGGTCTTAGTGACTGATGCATCTAGTTACCTCAATGACATCAACATCTAATACCAAAAAAATTCTTTCCTTACATTGAGAGTATAGACATCAGCGATGACATTAAAATCATTAGCTCTTAATGTAATAAATACATGACTTATAATGTAATACTATGTGAGATTATAAATTTTATCAAATAAATCAAATATAGTAATGATAAAGAATTATATAATAAAAAATATATTTTATGATAAACTATATAAAAAAATGAATCATAAGTCATGCATTTAACATAAGAAAATCACAATATAAACACTAGTTTCTTTAATTTCTATTTTTTAGTATTTTAAGTTATTATTGGGTTCAAATCCTTTTGAATCATTATATTCTTTAGATCCCAATCATAACAATATTTATTAATAACTTTTATCTTGCATCCATCCACAATAAAACTATATAAAACAATATATAAATATACTCTGAAGACTTATACTCTATGATCCAGCGCAGGTGCCCAGGCAAATATGTTGAAATACCAATATGTTATGGTCCATTGTGGGTCTTGGTATCATGATATATATTATAAAGTCATGATGCATATGTACACAATATAAGAATAGTTCAAAAACTGCTACCACTCTATTCATCTCAAAGCCTTATATTGAAAATAATGTCTTTGTGTATCTATTATTTATTTTTATTTTTTATATGTTCTGATCATGCAATCATGCCAATCCTAATGTTAGTTCAAAAGCTAATATACATTTCATTATATTATTATTCTTTATGTTATCATATAACAAATAGAATCATAAAACAGGTAAAAACTAGATAATAAATAATGTCATATAATAGAAAGTAATATAACAAAAAAAATTATGTGACAAATAAGGCCATGTAAAACAACCCATAATGCTATTAGTATAATAACATAGAATACAATCCAACAAAAGTATATATAATTATATAAACTATACTATTATGTTACATTATAAGTTATTAGATTTATCTACCTGAATTCGAAAATAAGTATTTCTTTTCATCTTTAGTCTTCCTTGATTCCCTATAATGGAATGCATGTAATTTATTCTCTTTTTAATATTAAATATTAATTATTCATCCATTTAGCCATATTTAATTTTGTACCAATTATTATATTAAATCATTAAAAATTTCCTCCATTTGCTTGTTCAAATACTTAATAACTTTTAACTTATCTTTTTCTCACCTTTGATACTTTTCATATTTTTATATTTAATATTATTTTATTATATTATTGTTTTATTTTTTTTACTCATTTTTTTATTTTTATTAATTATATTATATTTTTTCTTTTATTTTTATTTAATTTATTTTTATTTTTTAAGTTTAATTACTTATTTATTTAATAAATTTATCTTTTTCTCTCTTCTACTTGGTTTTCTTACTCTACTTAAACTACAATAAATTAGGTATTGGTCCTTAACCCGATTTGCTACAATAGGTTGAATCAATTACCATCTCTCGCTTCTATCTTCTCTCATCCCATGCAAACCAAGTAACCCATTCCTGACCTTGAACCTGGATTGGGTTGTGTGAACTAATAAACACTCAAGAACGCTCTCCAATTTAGTCCTACACGTTAACTCGATTCAACATAATTCCACTCCCCAACTCACTGATCAAAACCAATTCTTAATTTTTCTATCTCTATGTGACATCTTGGTCTTATCATATTAAGTTATTGTCTTTTTAGGTCATTTAATACTAGTCGAAGGCTCTTAAAATGTGTCTCAACATCTTAAGTCTATAATATCTCATATAAATATCAAAATCACTCATTCGGTAATTAATATAAGAAAATTTATTATTGTACCCCTCCAAATAGAAGCTTATTACTAGTTATTTTTTGGTTTAATTATTCCTTTCTCAAGACATCACTATGCGCTCACTCATAACCTTCTGTAGTCCTGGGCGTCACACACACTCTTTTATTCTTCCAATAATCTTTAATCATTAGCAAAACAAGGTTCCTTCATATGCCACCAATTCTCCCTTTCCATATAATCACATAAAAATGAAACAATAAAAGCCTTCCTTTATCGACAATGTCAATCCTGTAAGCTGGATTACCCTTTCGAATGTAATTCCTTGTAAACTGTACAGAGATGGAAATTCTCGAGCTCATAGTAGTCTATGACGAAGACAGATGTCGTCATGTCGCTCATTGTACTTAATGCTTCCTCCTAGTAATTCTTGGTAATACCACCAAGCTCTTTGATAGCACCTTCTTAAGGTTTGGTAACCTTCGCACGCATAGACTCGAACCTGAACTTTCCCTTGTTGGACTTTTTATAAGGTGTTAATGGTCACCATTATTAGTTTAATTATTTGTGATATTTGGAAAAGAACGTGCATGCAATCAAATTAGGAGCTTGTGCAAGGAAAAATAAAAAATGTATTTAATCATTTGTCACATTTATTTTAGCCAAATAATTAATACTAAAATACACTTCATCATTACATCAAAAAGTCAAAAGCAGTTGACATAAACTCTAATTGTGATTTTTTAACACTAAAGCTTCTCTGAAATCTGTTAATTGTAGATTTATCTTTCGTAAAAAAGATTTTGCTAATGTCAAAATTTTCAAAATTATAAATCTACCCTAAGTGAAATTTGAAAAATTTTAATTATATTCAAATAATTAAAAAATCATAAATAATGTTTTGGGTTTTTAAAAATTATAAAATTATTATTATTAGATTTGTTTGATAGAACTCTTTCTATTTATATAGTCAAATAATATTTTAAATCTAATTTGGGTTTATGGTATACTTCATAATATTCTATCATTATTTTAATATTTTATATATAAATGACATGTCGTAAAAATTAATTGGATTAAGTTAAATTATACGCGATTACAATCTTATTAGCTATTGTTTTAAAATTCTTTTTATATTGCTTGAGATAAGAATGAGGGTTGTTACATTAACTAGCAATTGAAAATCCCTTATCAATATTTGTAAACAATTATATGTTTTTTGCTAATATCTACTCATAATCTTAGCTTTGTATACATGGCCTAAGGCTTATCGTACCTTCGATTTCTTAGGATAATTGATAATGTCAATCTTTCTCCATAAATTTCTTGATTTATTGCTCTTCATTATCCAACATTTGCATCAATTTTATAGCTTCCACTCTAAAGCATTTGGACAAATGTATTTATAAAATAACATAAATAAATTGCATTAGTTATCCATGCATCAATTTTGAAGAGATAATAAGACAACATTTAATTACAAATCTACATCACAAAAGTTAAAATAGCACATACTAATTAACATCATTTAAAATTCAAATAACGCATGATAAATGTAAATCACAATAATTCAAATAAAACATGATAATAATTTATTATAAAAATTTTAAAAGCACAAGATAATTCTATACCACATCATATTCAATAACATGCAATAATTGTATATCACAACAAATTAAGTATCGTATGATCATTTCACATATAACTACAAATTAAACACATTACATCTCCATTGTTTAATTCTTTATTGATTCATTAATATAATTATAGAATAGAAAAGACTTGTCACGTAACATTTATAATTCTGAATTTGTCTACAATATACCATGTAAAAATTAAATGACATATATACACAAAATTTTTCTACTTGTTATGCAAAATTGTTTAGATATGTAGCAACTTCAAATATTTTCACTCGTGGTAATCTAATACTATAATCTTATCCCTATCCATTATAATTTGTGATTTTCTTACATTTTTGTTACTCTCATTTCAAGGTTTTTCAATCATACTTCAATTGTGGTGTTGTTTTCATAGTATTTGTTGATCGTTTGAAAATAAGTATAATATCTGTGCCATGTAATGTTGTTATTGGTATTATTATCAACTAAATGCTCGTATGTAACTTATTTATGACATAAGTAATTTTTTTTGTCATATTTACTCCAATTTTGGGCTCAAATTGACAAAGTTTAGAAAGTGGGTTATGTGTCATCATCATTTTACGTAAGACATATCGATGTCGACCCATGAATGAAAACAAATAATTTAAAAGCCTAACAAAGAAAGATAGATTTTATTTTATCTATAATATGAAAGATGGGAAAAAGAAATAATATTTCAAATATTTAAAAATGGCGATCGACAGATTATATAATGTGACATAATTGAAATTTATGTTTATGTATATAAACTAAGTATAGTATACATATCTCTAAGATAGTGGTTAAAGAAAATAACAAATCCTAATGTTGTTATTATTAAGATCAAATACTTGTAAGAAAGAAAGAGGAACATCGAGTTTGAAAAGAAAATCTTGAAACTGTATGCTGAGGTTGTTATCGTCAGCAGTAGAGTTTTCCCTCGACTCGTTATTGGGAAAGGGAAAGTAATGAAGATCTTGGTGACCGGCGCGTCTGGTTACCTCGGTGGCCATCTCTGCCGTGCACTCATCGCAGATGGTCATGACGTGAGGGCGTTCGTGCGGCGGAGTAGCAACCTTAGCGGTATCGGAAGTGTGGCGGATTCCTCTCTGGACCTCGCATATGGAGACATCACCGATCTTCCTTCCCTCCTCTTGGCATGTGAGGGTTGCGATGTTATCTTTCACACCGCTGCCCTTGTTGAGCCCTGGCTTCCCGATCCTTCAAGATTCTTTTCTGTAAGTAGGGCGCCAATGGTCAACCCTTGATTACTTCTTTTGTCAAAAAATTTTCAGGGTTTTGCTGCCTGAAGAGGACCTTTGTGGGTAGGCATGATTAGGGAGCAAATTTAGGAATTTTTGTTCCGATTGGGGAGGTTTTTAAAATGAATGACGGTTAACTTGATATGGCACTGGTAAACCAACCAACTTTCGTACCCATTCTGTTCTCACTTCCCTCAAAAGCGTTCTTAAACCGGATGTTTCATTTTGGTTAACATGCTAAGTTCTCATATAAAGAGAAGATTTTTCAGAACATTAGAATTCTTGTGTTGGTTCCATATTGGGTCTATGGAAAAGTTTGTTTTCATTGGAATTGTGTAGACTTACCCTTGGATATAAAGTCAAGCTTTTAGATGGAATATAAATTTGATTGTGTGTCTATGTAATAAAAGTCTCTTTTTGGTTTTCACTTACCAGTGCCACTTTTTCATTAAATTATGAGTTGTTTTGGACCTATTCAGACATTTTTTTACAGAGAAAAATTGTAGTCTAAATGGATCAGCTAATTTGTATGAAGGTAAAAAAATGTATCAATTATGTTGATTTAAAGTATTTGATGATTGGTTCTCTAGCATACGTGCTAAACATTTTATGCTGTTGTTTCAGGTGAATGTTGGTGGCTTAAGAAACATCTTGGAAGCATTTAAGGAGACAAAGACAATTAAGAAAATAATATACACATCATCCTTCTTTGCTATCGGTTCCACTGATGGTTATGTTGCTGATGAGAAGCAGGTGGAATGATATCAAACACAATACATATTTTTTAGTTTCTTGTAATATAAAGAAGGGTTTTTAATTGTCAAGCTCTTAAGAATACGGATCTTCTTTAGCAAATTGCAGCCTTTCATTTCCTATGTTGTTTTTGTTTCAAATTGCAGTTTCATCAGGGAAAGGTATTTTGCACAGAATATGAGAAATCGAAGGCTGTTGCAGACAAGGTTGCAATGGATGCTGCAGCAAATGGTGTACCTATTATTCTTCTATATCCGGGAGTTATTTATGGATCTGGGAAGCTCACTACTGGAAATATTCTTGCACATATAGTAAGAATTATCCTCCTTTTTTTGTAGCTGCCATATGCAGAAGGTGAATCATAAAATGTAAAATTAATGTTTCTCACAGTTAAATGATTTTAATTTCCAAACGCATACCTCCCATCCTCTTTAACAACTAGATACACTTGCCATATTCTTGCTTCAGGCATGCAAAATGAATTAGAAATGGATTTTGAAGTTCTAATAAGTCCACCTTCATAATTTTTTCCCCTTCTTATTAGGCCTTTGAGGTTACCAATGTATTGCCCTTGTGTTGCATGATTAGCTGTTAAATTAATGTAAATTATATAAGAATCACATAAGGGACTAGACAGTCTAAAGTTTTAATTAAAACTTTATTTGGATTAGATGAATAGTTGAACTACCTGAATAATTAATACTTCTTATATTCTTTTTGCTTTATACGGAGCAAGCCCTATGAATTTATAAATTAATGCTAAAAATCATGTTTCTGACATGCATTACATGTTTATTGTTTGCATTATTTATCCATTTGATGTTAAATGCCATGCTTTTCGCATGCAATACATTTTCATTTTTTACATTCTTCACCACATCAAGAACTTCATACTGCATGATAAAATTCATATCAGTAGCAAAGTGAGATGAATTATATTCTTAAATTTACAGGTGCAGATGCAAAATTTCTTGCTTTATCAGATTATAGATTAATTACTTTGTTTCATTAATATGTGGGTTTTAAACTCTTGACATGAAAATCCCACGTTTCTTATCTTTTTTGCTGCTTTCAGCTGGTTGAACGGTTCAATGGACGTCTACCAGGCTATATAGGCTATGGAAATGATACTTTCTCATTTGTGTATATAGATGATTTGGTGTCTGGACACATAGCAGCAATGCATAAAGGTCGATTTGGTGAAAGGTATATTCTATCAGGAGAAAATGCATCTTTCATGCAAGTTTTTGATATTGCTGCAGCCATCACCAAAACAAACAAGCCATGGTTTCATATTCCCATGTGGGCCATAGAAATCTATGGATGGGTATCTGTCTTTTTCGCCAGACTCTTTGGGAAACTCCCTCTTATAAGCTATCCAGTATGCTCACTTATCTGTGCTGAGAATTTCTTGCTTGTTTTAGCTCGAATATAAGAATTGAGATTTATATTCTATATTTTATGAAACACAGACTGTGAGAGTTCTAAGACATCAATGGGCTTATTCTTGTGAGAAGGCAAGAGACCAATTGGGCTATCATCCAAGAAGCTTGAATGAAGGCATGGCAGAGATGCTTCCTTGGCTCAAAAGTTTGGGTTTGATTAGTTTCTAAATAAATTCACTTATTTGGTTAGTTTAATCACCACTTCTATCCTGTTAATGTGTCATTTTTTCTATCTTTTCAATCAAATGTATACTAGCAAGTCGAGGACATGTTATTACCATGGAAATGCATTATGGATGAGAGCTCTTCTTATGTGTAACAAATGAGTATTGTCTTTTTTGTTTTTCTCGTGCTAATTTCATTTGCAAATTGTAATTTTGTGCATAATGCCAAGATGATCAAATCGGTTCATAGAAGATACTCATTATTGAAGTCAGCTTTTCCTTAATGTATTATGTTATTGCTTAGTATTTCGTTTAGAGAAACTCCTTTCTTTGACTTCGTTGTATTTTCAGCTTTGCTTTAGAACTCTATTCTTTCTTTCAAAAAGAGCATGTAGCGAGACTGCTTATTTAAATTATGACACTATTTATTTACTCCAAATCTCGTCACATATTACGTTAATATAGAAAGTTTAATTACAAAAATTGATGTGTAATTGTTGCCGCTTGAGTATTAAATGATACTAAATAATATAGCTTATTTTCTGCTGGGCATATCACCTTCATTGCTAGCAATTACATTACTGATTAGTTTGTACTTTGGCGTCAGCTTCAGTTATGGCCCAATGCTGTAGCATAAGAAGTTACGGCTTATGGATGTAAAATTAATTTTGCTGTGGCCAGGAAGTGTTTTTGTTATTGCAAAATATCGAAAGAGTGTAGTTTTATCTTTTCTGTAGGATAGCTACATAAGTGTAGATTCGACTCATGCAACTTGGTGTCATCAAAGGAATAATGTAGTGTGTGCTAAGCAAGCAATTTTGGAGCAGCTTGTGATGGCTTGCATGCCCTTCATTAGAGATTGTGGAGGAGCTAATAGTTGGTGGTCTTTATTTATTCTTAAGCATTTTTCTTTTAATAAAAGAAGTTGAAATCCATGGGAGGGTTTAAGGTTCAAACTTTCCAAAAGTCCAATATTTGGAGAACCTCCTCTCCTGTAATGGATGATCAACCTAGTGAAGCTTTGAAGGCACTTTGCCAATATATTTTTTTCTCCATGAGCGGATCTACAATAACTATCTCCTTGTTTGTTTAATTTATTTTTTGTTTGTGTATATGCTTTCCATCGATGTTCTCCCATCACTTTGTTGTTTTACTCTTCATCAACTATTAAAGCTTGTTCAGAACAATGCCAGAGTCACAAAATAAGATTCAAAATTTCTTTGGTGGTTATTGTCGATGTTGTCGGCCATTTGCTATTGCCACTGCCTATATTTATACATACAAATCAAAACAAAAATCATGCAAAGGGTTCTAATTATGTAAATTGAGTTAGTTCTAATTTTGATTTGCTGGCTACTTGTTTCATGGCATTAATTGAGCCAAAAATCTTACTCTAAAACTGGAAATACTTACATTAATGACAAGTCTGATTTCAGTATTAAATAGATCTGCAGGTAAGAATATTAGTCTGTCTGTAATAGAAATTGCATTAATACGAATATATGTCGAAACATATCCAGATCAAGTCTCCACTATTGATAAAGCAATCATACTTTCTTCACCTAGATAGGACCTTGATTTTGCAGCTCTCTCTGAAAGGCATGTCACAATAGCTTCCTTCTTTGTTAGGTTAATATTTCTTTTTTCTTATGCATATATGTTTTCAATTGATGTTCTCATATCTCTTTATTGTTTTACTTTTCTTCAACTATTAAGACTTGCTCAAAACGATGCTGGAGTCGTACCATAGGATTATTTGAGAATAAAGTCGCATTGCGAACAATTGCATATGGTTTTGGTTGTTTGTAATTGTCACTTCCTTAAAATTTTCAGGAAAATTTTCTCCTTCTCTATGTCTATATATCAATTATTTAACTTGTTACTTTCTAGTTAGTTTTTATGCTGGTCTCATGAAGATCTCAAAATGTAATTGTGATGTTTATTGTTGGATTTCCCTTGCTCCATGAGTCCTCTAAAAATCTTACATGAACTTGGCATGTTCATATGTTTATGAGCTGGTCTCCATTTTAAACCCTTGCTCCATGAGTCCCACTAAATTTCTACTAAATATCATTAAGCTTGGCAAAATGATTGTTTTCTATTTGTCTCACTAGGTTTATATTTTAAAAATTCCTTCATTTGAATTCCAAGATTGAGCATTGAGAACCGCAAGTTAAACCAATAAATTTGTTCATAAATTTTGTATGACCAAACTTTTTGTGGCATTTATCCCATTAAACTTTCTATTGAGTTGAAATTTTGCAAGCTCTTAGAATCCTCACAAAGCTAATAGTTTCACATTTTGAACCTTCAACAATTCAACCTCATTCCCATTGTTTCACCTCTCTTGTTTCCACTACCATCACCTCCTTTAGATCATTGATACATTACCTTTCCTCTTCACAAGGTTTTGTTCTATGCATCATCATAATGAAAACAAAAATAATAATGACACAATTAATGATTTGTAATCTATTGAATATCTAAAGATTAATAGGTCATTAGGTCACAAAAAATGAAACATATATAATAACATATGATGTTAATAATCTAACTCAAAATGTATGCAATTAAATCTAAGCTCTAATTAATAACATTTGATTGATTTTGTTTTGTTATGCTCAATTAGAGCTCAATTGAGTTAGGTAAAAATCTAAGTTTTAAAAGATATAGAAACACTATAGATGTAGCATTTCATTGAAAAGAAGATATAATTCTGATCTTTGCAATTGAATTTTATTTTTAATCTAAACATAATTGTTTATATTGGATAATAATTTTTTTTTACCTTAGCTTAATCTAGAATTGGTTGCATATTTCTTCTTTTAAAAATCTTATCTTATTTTATTTTCAAAATGAATTACTTAAGATGGATGCATGTTACCTTATTTTTGAGACGTCAAATCAATGAAGTTATACTTAATTTTAATTAATTTTTTTTTTTATCTTTACCCTCATTCCTCGTCATCCCTCATTGACAAAAAGGGTAACATGGTAAAGTTTGTGAGCAACGTCTACCTTCTTGCGGCGATTGATCACCAGCCCAAGTCGAGCTTCTCGAACTGATGCTCTGCTACCAAACTTCGAATACTTGCCGGCTTTTTATCAGAACGAATTATTTATTCTCCCGCCGTTTCTTCCAAGATCGAATCTTTCTGATTGATAGAGCTCGTTCCCCCTTCCTCCTTCAGTACCCATCTCCAATTCCCAATCACCAACCAGCCAACGGAGCCATCGATGCTTCCCACGGAATCGTAGGCAGCGTCTTCGATTTGGTCAGCCAGTCCTACAATGAAGGAGACCGAGGCCTCCGTTCCCTTCATGCCGATCTCAGCATTGAGCAGGCGACTGCTGTCGTCGCTCTTCTCGCGAACCGGGAGGGTTCCATGGCCGCGCTCGGGTTCTTCCGTTGGGCGATCGCCCGCGCCGAGTTCAGGCATTCCGTGAGGTTTTTTGTTGCGACCGCCGGGTCTTTGGTCGCAAGGGAGAACTTTGAAAAGGCTCACGAAGTCATGAGATGCATGGTGGAGTGCTTCGCCGAAGTTGGCCGGTTGAAGGAGGCCGTGGACATGGTCTTCGAGATGCAAAACCAAGGATTGGCTCTCTGCATTCATGTCATGAATCGTATTCTGAGAGTTGCGGTAGATTCTGGCTTGATAGGACTTGCAAAGCAAGTGTTTGCGGAATTGCCCCTGAACCAGATTTCCCCAGATTCATTAACTTTCAAGACAATGGTCACTGCTTGTTGCAGGAGCGGACTTGTCGAGGACGTCGAGAAGCTGTTGAGTACAATGGTGGAAAGAGAGTTTCGGCTGGACAACGTGACTTGTACACTAGTTGTGGATGCATTTTGCAGGAAGGGTTTATTCAAGAAAGTGTATTGGGTCTTTGAGAGGATGACCGAGATGGGCGTTACTCCAAATGTGATCAACTATACTGCATTGATCAACGGGTTTTGTAAGAGGGGCAATGTAAAGCAAGCCTTTCAGGTCCTGGAGGAAATAGCTGCAAAGAGGTTGAAGCCAAATGTATATACACATACTACATTGATCCATGGGTTGTGCAAGATTGGGTGGACTGAGAGGGCTTTCAGGCTCTTCTTAAAGCTTGTAAGGAGCAATTTCTACAAACCCAATATCCAAACTTACACTGCCATGATCAGTGGGTATTGCAGCGAAGGAAAGCTCAATCGAGCAGAAATGCTTCTATCAAAGCTGAGAGAGCAACAGTTGTCTCCAAACGCAAACACGTATACTGCACTCATTGATGGTCACTGCAAACAAGGAAATCTATACCGAGCATTTGAATTGCTGGACGAGATGAGGAGCATGGATTGCACCCCGACTATTTACACCTACAATGCAATGGCTGATGGATTGTTCAAGAAAGGAAGAGCTCTTGAGGCGCATGAGTTGCTTCAGAAAGGCCTTGAACAAGGGCTGAAGCTTGATAAAGTTACATACACTGTTTTAATCAGTGAGCACTGCAGAAGAGGCAGAATAGCCCAGGCTCAAGAGTTGCTTCATTGGATGACTGGAGTTGGTTGCCAGCCCGATGCTCGAACATACACAGCACTGATTGCGGGTTGTTGCAGGCAAAAGAGAATGGAAGAGAGCGAGAAGCTGTTTGAAGACTGCCTTAAGTTGGGATTCAAACCCAGCAAGCAAACCTACACGTCCATGATTTGTGGGTATTGCAGGGATGACAAGGTGAACTCTGCATTGAGGACTTTTGACAAGATGATTCGGGAGGGATGCTTCCCCGATTCTGTTACTTACGGTTCCATTATAAGTGGGCTTTGCAAGGAGTCGAGATTAGACGAGGCGAGGGCGTTATACGAGTCGATGATAGACAAGGGACTCGTTCCATGTGAGGTGACCAGGATAACTCTTGCGTTTGAATTTTGCAGGAGAGGGAAGATGGACATTGCTGTGCTGCTTTTGGAAAGACTGGAGAAGAAGCATTGGATTCATGCAGCAAATATCCTGGTCAGAAAGCTCAGCTCTGTTGGAAATGTTGACGCAGCCCAAACGTTTCTTTACAGGCTGTTAGATGTTGATCACGCCGTGGATCACATAACATATACTGCATTCCTGAACGTTTGCTATGAGAATGGTAGATATTCTCTTGCTTCAGAAGTTTCGGAGAGGATTTCTAAGCGATTCATTGATTTGTAGCTTGGATAAGTAATGAAATCACTTATAAGACTTGCATTTCATTAAATTAAGATTTTTTTTAGTTGAATCTCAATAACGAATTTTATTTTTTGCAATACACAAACATTTATGAAGTTGATATACTGATGTACGACAAGCAGCCAAAATAGCAAAATCCTTGTACGAAAGCCACAAAACATGCAGATGAATTCTTGAACGGGGAGAAAAGATGCACTCACGAAAGGCTTTATTTCAACGTTTGCCCAAAGAAGGGCCTTTTAGACATGCAAACATCATACAACAAAAGCTAAATAGCTCAGGCACTCTCCTCGCCAAGAAGAGCAACGAGGAAGTCTTCGTAATCTCCAGTAGTGTCCTTTTTAATGGCACGAGTTAATGGCACGCTGTTTCTCTTGTAGAACAGCTCTTTGATTGTTTTCAGATCAACCTCGGCACGGGTGGTGATGACACGAGTGACGGCTTCCTCATCAGTTCCAATCTTGTTGATAGAGAGTCTGATAGTCTTCTCAAAATACTTCTGCGGAAAAGTGAAGCACTTGGTGACAGACCTTAAGGCAGAGAGGAAGTCATCCTTTGGATCTGATTTCAAGTCCTACAACAAAAAAAGTATAAAAGAAACTAAAGAACAATGCCAACCTCATTGTTTCAATGCTTAGGGGAAGAGGCCTAGAAGTAAAATTCTCTGTAATAAACATGCTGTTTAGAAGAACAAATGAAGTACAAAATAAAAAAAAATCCCCCAAAAAAATTGTTCTCTTTCTAATATGGTGTACTGAAATCTATGCAACCAACACTAAGTGCGTAGTTAGAAAGCATAAGGGCAAAATAGTGTTCTCGTTGTAGCCAGAAGCACTTTCAGAGAACCCGGCGCAACACTCATCGTCTAGCCAAGTACTTAAAATTCCTTAATTCTTTTTTTTTCTGTATTATTTATTTTCTTTCACTTTAAATCTGTTATTTGAGTGTGAATTGAAAAAATGAGAAAAAATATTTGAACGCTAACCAAGTCTTTAGTGGTGACCAAGGGAAAGAAAAATTTGGCAAATAAGGGACCATAACAAGTCGAATTCATTCAAGAGCAACAACCTGGGGGATATGTATTACCCATGCTTCAAATATTCATAAGGGTAAGCAATCCCAAGCAGGACATTGCTTCGTTCCATGCAACATGCAAAAGAAACACTGTAACCTTTCTTCTCCAATAGCGTGTTAGCAAGGTTCAAGTGGCATTCAAATTTGTAGAACTCAATCAAAATTAGCGGGAACAGAAGGTAAATTCCTAAAAAATTTACCAGCGCAAAGGAAAAGATTATGTATGATAGGCTAAAAGAAAGAGATGAACCCGTCAACAATTATATTACTTGATGCTATAACTTTATCATGAATTTTGATCAATAACTTGATGAGCATAACACCATCAAGCTCCTAACTAACATATATTGGCAACCAGATGATAGACCTTTTGTGTATGGCACTAACTAATGACCTTGAAAGCTTCATCCATGATTAGGCTCAATTCAAAAAGATTGAAAAGCACATGAAAATTCTAGGAAAAAAGAAAAACAAACCCAACCCAGAGGAATCTTAAAAGAGCGACATCAATGTTACTTGATCATTGATGGTCAAAAAGGGTAATAAGAATCTCTTGTTTGCTGTTAAGAAGAGTTGTTTGTATATCCAATTTGAGTTTAATATGTACTTAAGTGAACACCTAATAACTCAAAAATATAAATTTATAAATGGATGTCATATTAATTATATATCAATATTCTAGGATCATGTTCAACTTACAATATGAAACTAAACATGATCATACTTGAACTCAACAAATTTTTTTTTTCTCAGATAAAATTTCCATCCAAATTTTCTATTGATCCATGTGTTAGGTCTATCTTCCCTTGACAGCCAAAACCATCAGTTTTGACTTTACTGTGTTATATTGGCTGTCACTCTGTCAACTTTGCAAAATCAACTTTAGGTATACTATACCTCATTGACTATGCTATCTCATTAGGTTTGCATATGTAATGGTAAGAACCATTATTTCTATACAAGGAGCTACCAATTCAATTCATTGTCATCATCGTTGCATGAAAGTTTCCGTCAGATTGGGATGAAAAATGTGACATCCAAATCCCCATCTTCACTCCCTCCTCAATGTCACTTCCAAGGTAAGGGATTGGCAAAAAATAATTATCACTCTTCTAATTATTTTTAGCTACAAGGCCCTCCAATTGTGTCACAAGAAAGCCTGTAAAGCAGCTTTACCAAGTGTGTAGAGCAGATCAATAAGGAGATGAGTTGATTTTGACCCAGAGGCTTCCTGCACCTTTGTTATCTTCTAGAAGGTCTATCCTGTTGCAGGTTGAACCTGCAAAAGTTCCACTATTGATGGCATATGTTGTATAACAGGCAGCTTTACACCCTGCACTGCTTACACTATGCTTTCATATGTTCCATAAGCACCTCTCAAAGTTCCATCCATCTTCATTACCTTTGTTAGCATGGAAATTTCCTAATACTCGATAGTGAAAAGTCATCTGGTTATTCTGCTCTGAATAAATTTAAGGGTAATTTATTCTTAAGAATATAGTTTTATTATTAACATCATGTTCCTACAACAATTTACAAAAAGCCTCTGCTTTCAGACCGCACATTCCCAACTCAACAGCCTAACTAAATTCTCTGCAACTGCTAAAACAACTGAATCCTAAGAAATGCCTGCCTCACCTGATACAGTCCTTGGGCTGCTATTGTGCTAGTATTTTAACAAGTATGTAACTACTTGTTCAAAATAGGCTAGAAAAAAGAGAAATTTACAAAAAGCAGATGGGGACAGCAGGAAACGGCACCAAAGCATTACAAGTACATGCAATGAGATGGAGTCGATCACATGCAATTTGATGTTTAATAATTTTATGACATCGAGAAAACATAATGATCATGTAATAAAAAACTCAAGAGGATCTCTCATAATTTATACCTTATTTATTGGATGACCAAACTCATTGTTGTAAGCATTGAAAGTTGCCTCAAGTTGCAATTTGCTCCTAGTAGTAAGAATTCGGATAATCTCCTCATCTGCATAAGCTTTCTCTTCAATCTTTTCGTGCAGCAGTTTTGCCTCTGACTTTGCCAATGTCCTATTGACCTCAGGACCCTCGTAGCGGTATGCAGTCAAAAGGGGCACCAAAAGCTGAACAAGGAAAAGCATATTATAGACAGAGCTTCCATCCTAGTAGTGGTGTGAAAAGGTTCCCTCAAGATGAATGTGAAGTTGAAACAAATTATTATATGATTTTTTCTGTCAAGGTTCCGAAATACCAAAAGCCACATCTGAAAAAATATTCAACACATGATACAAGTAATCGTATGGTTAAAGGAAAAGGGGGAATTGACAGATTCAAATGCAAGGAATAGTTGGACTCGCAGTCTATAAATCTAAAGGAATCAGTTACCTTCTTGAAATCTCCCTTGGAATGAACAGCAACATCCTCCTCAATCGACCTCTTATAACGGACAAGATATGCTCTCCTCGCAGCAAAGAGCTCTTCGGAGCTCCTGGTGCAGGCAATCTCAAGCAGAGCACGGTTGGTGGAGCTCCATTTCCTTACCGAGTCGTACACCAGGACAGCGTCCCTTTCCGCCGGATCAAGCACCCAAAGAAGCACCGCTTTCTGCAAAATCAAAGTACCACGGAACAGATCTTTCGGTAAAGAAATAAGCAATACAGCTCATCGAACCTCGAAATCGCGCGTGAGCTCCTTCTCGAGGCCCTTAAGAAGGTCCTCGCCGAAGAGATCGGAATATGCCTGCCGGATCTTGCGGCGCTGTTCAGAGGAGCGGTAGCCGAGAATGGAGATGATAAGCTTCTCGTTTGTGCCCCATCCTGCAGTCAAAATTTTATCAGCACGAGCTAGCAATTTTTGCTTGAACTTAACCCCAACAACGACAATAGAGGAAATCGAGTACCATCAGGAGCAGGCAAGCTTACCAGTAAAGGCTTTGCGGAGTTGCTCAGCATCCTCGGATGCAGAGGGCACGTGCGAGGGGATCAACAGAGTGGACATTTCAGCAATCGCGGCCGGGTGAAGGAGACAAACCTACAAACGAGCGCGAGGAAGATAGGAAGAGCTGAAGCCGGAGGGAGACGGCAACGTAGGGGAGAAGGTAGAAGACAGGAAATGCTGATTGCTGCGATATCGATCGCGTCAAGATGCACCCCTTTTTTATATTAAAGTATTCGATCTTGCGTTAAATCATGGGCTCATTTTGTAACAGTGAGGTGCAGATTGTTGCATTCTGGGTGTATTCATCGGCTGACGACTTTGAGATCCGAGTCTACAGTCTTGCGTGGCGACAGGACGCAGTATCAGAGGACTGAAGATTGATGGTTAGGTACACGACAGTGCCAAATAACCTTTAAATAAACACTATATGAAATTGAAATGTAACATAAATTAACAAATATGCTATCCAATACCACCAAATATTACACTTGGATGAGTCATTTTGTTGATAAAAGAATTAAGTGACATAAATAAATGTATCTAAAATTTTATAAAATTATAATGGCTTGTTGATTTTAAAAAATTCAGCATATTTATTAAAATAAAGTCCAAACTTTAATTGAGAATTTGATTCAACTTAGGTTCTAATTAATTGTTAATATAAAAGTCTCTAGAATTAGATTTTGATGAAGAATTTGGTATAAATTAATAAATAAATATGTTTTTAGGATATGAATTTGACATAAGCTAGGTGTTGAGTTTAGTACAAAAATATAACCCATGTTGAGATATGATTTGCTCAACAATTTAACCTAATGTGCGAATTTAAGCATACAATAAAAATATGATAAGATTTAATTTCAAAACTTGTCCAAAGCGAAGCTTTGGATCAGGTATAGGAATGCAACACATGTAAAATTAATTTCAAATTGATTATTGTGTTTGGTGTTGGAATATTAACTCACTTTGCAATAATAATCAATTTGAAAATAACACAATAAAAATAGTTGTGCTGAAAAATGACCAAAGTCGAAAAGTCATTTTGGTTTAGAAATATGACCAAGTTAAGGAGGAATGTAATTTGATGAGATTTTGTCATCTCTGATTTAGAATATAATTAACATTATGCCTCACATAAGAATTGTTTCAAAATGTTGAATAACAAAAAAATTTCAAATGTTATAATCTTAAGAAAATTTTATCACCTAAGTATTAATTTTTTAGATTTTGGAAGGTTAATTATGGTAATAAAAAGTAACAATAATAATTGTTTATTTAGTCATTTTACTATCAAGGATAATTTAATAAACTTGTGTAGCTTTGGAGGGAAGTGAAACATAAGAGATGCATATAATATTGAATGATTTTATGATATTAGTGAATTTGAATTCATACAAATTTTTAATCATAAAAGCTTAATTATTTGATTGAATTGATTTTTTTTCTTATGACAAAATTTTAGGAACAATGATTGAAACAATTATTATGACTTAAAGATAATCAAAAAATTCGTCAGAAAACTTGTTTGAGGATCTTTGTAGATGGGTGAAGAAAGACAATAGTCTAGAAATATTTGAGTATAACTCAAAAAATATAATTATCTTAAAAAACTTGATGGTTTCAAAAACTTCAACGAGTCTATAAAAATAAAAATTCTTTAAGAAAATCTCAACTAAATCTCATAAAAATTAGATTACACCTAAAAAAAATAGATTTAGCCTTGAAGAATTTGATTGAAAATCCTTTAGGTCTCAAAAAATTCTATTGCTTTTTAAAGATTATGGGTCATAATTGTTGTACCCTTTGATGTGATAATTACAAAACCAAGCTATTTATTATTGAAGGCTTGTTTTATTTAAGTAAAATTGTTAATAATTAATTAAATCAAGCCATGTATTTTAGATGTCTAAAATAATGGTCTCTAAGGGCCTTGAGGTCATGACATACTTCAAGGATTTTTGAGACATGCGCAAGATTTTTTATAATTAAATTTCTTTTTATTTCTCTTGAATTTGATATGTCAAAACCTTGAGATTATGAGGCACACTAGTAGTATTAACATTTAAAAATATTATAAAATTATTTAATAATGAATTTTCATTTTTGGGCCAAGTATATTTGACAAAATGTATAGACATGGGTATTTGATTTTTTAATATTATTATGGAATCGTTTTTTACAAATTTCTTTTCATAGCCACTTAATTAACTTATAATACTATAAGAATATAAAATTATTTTTATTCACTTATATTCAAATTTGTGGCTAAAAAATTCGTCAAAAATACCCTAAAACTGCAAAAGTCTCGGGAAAAAGCACTGTAGCATGGGCGGGTCGACCCGGCGTCAAAACAGCCCGTCGAGGCCTTTTAGGAATAAAAAAAAGAGAGAAAAATAAAAACTTGGTTGACCCGAAAGGGGCGACCAAAGCCCGCCCGAAGACCGCCGAGAGCAGCTCGGCTGGCGCTGATCAACGGTCAACGGAACAGTGCCTGGCTAAGCCAAGCCTGCCGAGAGGAGCTCGGCTAAGTCTAACTTTAGCGCTGGTCAATGGTCAAAGAACAGTGCATGGCTAAGTCAACCTGAATCGGGTGATGAAATCCCGGCCAAGGAAGGGGGGAGCCGGCCCCAAAGTGGCTCGCAGGTTAATAGGCGCGAATCTATTATAAAGCAGTGTGCGAAGTTTCATTATGCAGTGTGGGACTAAAAATCCCACCTTATAACTTCGGCAGGATCCAAAGGCGCAGATCAAGCCCGCCCAGATCCAACGGGCGAGAGTAATTTCGAACGGCTGTTTAATCAGCGCCGTTCGTTCAGCGCGTGGGATCCAATGGTTCAGATCAAGCGCGCCCAGATCCAACGGGCGAGAGTAATTTCGAACGGCTGTTTAATCAGCGCCGTTCGTTCAGCGCGTGGGATCCAATGGTTCAGATCAAGTCCGCCCGGATCAGACGGTCTAGAGATGATCAAGCCGTGAAGTCCATCCAGCCGTCCATTCGTGAAGTGGGATCGGACGGCAGCTGCTCTTCTTCTTCCTTTTCGGCTTCCGGCAACGGCTATTTTCTGGTTTCTTTTTTCTTAGCCGTTTGGAACTGCTTTTTGGTGGACTATATATATAGGACACTTTACAATTTATTGGTTGATGAATCCACTTGCAAACTTCTTCAAAAACTAAGGAAAAAGGCCAAAACCGAGAGCAACAATTGGCATACTCGTGGGAGCTACGAGCTCAACTTTCTTCTCCAATTTCGACAGCTTTCTTCTACATTTCATTGCATCATTCTGTAACATTTTGTTCGGATTTTTGGTGTCTCGTTGGAGCACCGGTTGTACTTGGTTTACCCCTACCGGCTTTGGCAAAAGGGAGTGGTTAGTGGAAGCCTGATCGGGTTGATCGGGGGTGGATGTAGGCACGGGTTTGGCCGAACCACCTAAAAATCTTTGTCTTCTCTTTGCTTGTCTTATTATTGCATTTTTCGTTTTCACAATTTATTTACAAACGTTTTTTTATTGAAAGAATTTTTCTTAATCTAAATTTTAGTGAAAAACACAATTCACCCCTCCCCTCTTGTGCGTTGTTCTCACACGATTTACATCAATAATAAAATTTGATTGGGTTCCTAATACTTAGTCAAGATTGGAGTATTGGGAAGCATTGTGCTTATGAGGGAGGCATAGTTAATCTACAATTAGTTATGCATTTTTAAACATATGTCCTCCTTGTTAGAGATGTGATATCGATATAAATCTAACTCCAATTACCTTAAAAAGCATAATTAGGTCTCAAAAGATATAGCTAAGCCAAACTCGAGAAGATCTAATATTGATATTGTGTGAAGTCTAATTTAGATAAGGCATGTGAGAGTCATGGTGCTTAAAACATTAAGCATGCCTTCTTTGCAAGCATAAGGCTTCCCAAACAAGCACTTAAGTCATACTTACCAAAGTGTTAGAAAAATGAAGACTATTTGCTTTCCTTTTCCAATGATAGAGAAGTGGTATAAACTTGAAAAAAAATGATATATAAAAAAAGAAAAGATACAAAGAAATGTTAAAACAAAAAAAATTGAACGGGTCTCATAAATAACTCATAATAATCTAATAATATAAAAACTACTAATAAATCTAATAGTTCCAGCATTAATAAACTCAATAATACTCATACAATATCTTGGAAGCAATTTGTTATTGTGTTTTCATGAAAAGCATGTTATAATATAGAGTTAGCTAGTATTTAACGAGTTACTTGTAAATGGTACTTATTGGATGCCAATCTTTCAAATGCTTATGATATATTGTTATTTGCTTAGGCAACAACATAAGTGGGATATAATCAAACATCAATACATTAAAATAGCTATACAAATGAATATAAATAAAATGGATGAAAAAAAAATAAATAAAAGAATTAGTCATTGATGAATAATTTGTACATATGATATGAAATAAAGAAGATTTAAAAATAAATAAAGTATTTTTTTTTTGTATCATACCAATTTGTTTCTAATTAAGCTTATTATCTTATTCTATTTTATTTGAGATTTGGTTCTCTAGATTATTATTTAGTTAAATGAAAAGATAAATAAATGGATAAAATATTTAAAATAAAAATAACAAGTAAATAAAAAATGTGAATTGAAAAAATAAGAGTATATATTTTATCATGCTATTAGTGCTAACGACTTATCATTGTTTATGTGCTTATTTATAGATCATATGATATTGATTAGTCGTATTGATCAAATGATAATTGAATGAATAATATATTATTATATGTTCAAATATTTAGCAAAAATTATTTTTTAGATTACACATATTGACTAATTGTTAACTTGCACCTTACATATTATTCTATCTTATAGATTAATTTTGATGATAAATATAATAATACTATTTGGGGAGTATGAATTATATTTATTATGATTACTACATATGAGGCACATGAGGTTTCATATCTTGTTGTTTAGCTTATATAAATGAAGCAAGAACTAGTTGAAATCTTGTATTTATGTATCATCATTATTTAAATTATCAAAAGTCATCTTATTCAGCTCATTTCATTTAGATTTTAGGCTAATCGAATAAAATCATTATCTATAATTTCATGTTACTCACATGCATTGCTAGCAATAAGGAAACTTCAAATCATGTTATTTGTTAAATCATTTCTCCTGAGAGAGAACAATTTCATTGCCTTCTTTTCTATTGTGAGAAAAAAAAAATTTCTCGATACAATCACCACTTTCAGATGGCTCACATATTATCAATCTCATTTTCTTAACTTGATCATTGAGTAGATGCCTTTTATAATACTCACCTTAGTGGTGCTTCTCGAGTTAGTAAAACAAGATTGATTGTCCATTATAATTAACAAAAAAATATTATTATTATTTTTTAACTTAAACAATATTTCATATGAATATAATATAGAATACAATAAAAAAACTCAATCTTTTTTACATCATATTTGAAAATTTTGATTTGTTTTATAATAAACTAATTTTAAATTATAAATGAAAACATACCTTTTTAAAAAAATAATAAAAATCACCATTGCTATCATATTTAACTTTAAATTAAAATTTAATTTAAAATTTAATAAACATTTAATCTTCAAACAAAACATCTTCTTTAAGATCATAAAAAAAGAATGAACTTAATCAATTGGATATATTCTTATTATGTTGGCCCATATAATTTGCCATTATTATAATAAGGTACAAAAAGAGGATATTGTCTATTGTTAACAAAATTTGAGAAATATATACAACACAATATAATAATTCAAAAAAAAAAAAAAATCATCTGTGATTTTAAAACCATAAAACAAAATTAAAGCTCAAATATCAATATATGAAAATACTGTATTGACTATATATACAATAATAAGTGAAAAATCATTTAACCATTAAAGAACATTCATATAATCAATAACTAAGTATAGAAAAGACCTTTTAATTACCAAGTTATATTCATATATTTAATAATTTATTGCTGATGGATTTATAATTTTAAATTATCAATAACATTTTGCTTTATGTAAAATAATGATATATTGACATTTAAAATATTGCTGAACTCATAAGATATTGACGTTGTTCATCAAAATGATTCAAATTCAATTAAAATATCTACAATCTTTTGGTTTATAGTAATTATTCAGTAACAATTTTTTTTAATTTTAAAACCATAAAAAACAAAAATATGCTAATTTTATGATTTTTTCTTTAAAAAATTAAATTTTTTTGTCATAACAATTATATAAAAATAGAATTGTATGAAAATTCATACAATAATCAACAATTTGTGCTGATTCATAAAAAATTAATATCTAAATGAAGGTAATTCAAATCACATTTTATTATTTATAATAATTAATTTTTTGAATTTATGAAACATTGAAAGATAGATATTTTTTTAATATTTTTTTCCAATGTTTGGAAACATCTTTGATCTTTCTTTGGCATCAGAATAATAAGTGGAATCACATTTGACAATGTTCCAGCAAATTGGGTGGTCTACATTCAACCAAAGCTATGAACCTTGAGTGGGTCTTTTTAAATAGTAATGACGACAATTTGGTATGCTCATAAAATCAATATCCCATCCAGATTCAATGAACGTCGGTTTGTTAAACCCGACACATTATTTAAAAGTTTTTATGTAATATTAAGAAAATTCTTTAGCTGAAAATACTCTATAATTGCTGTTTCGGGACGGTTTTGTGGATCTGTTCATGTGGCAGAATGCAACATTACGAGCAAATTGAAGTACATAAACGGTGTGAGGTTTGGATGGGTCAAATGTATTTTAATTTAATTTTATATTTATTAACATGACATTTATTTAAAACTTAAATTGAAAATTGAAAAATATTAAAACCACAGGAAAAACAAAGGAAAAAAATGAAATAAGAAACTAAAAAAAAAATAAAAAGAAATACCGGTTAGTTAAAGGTGGACGAAACTGTGTATCGAAAGCTGCATAAGACTAACATGGACGTACAACCTCTCATACACCACATACATACAAAGACGTTTATTGTTGTGCACATCTCAAGGTATCACTGGTGAATCCAAAGGTCGTAAATTTCCGTTTTGGAGTTTAATCGAGGTATATGTTGTATATGATTACTAACATGCTTGGTGATTGTATCGACATCTTCGTAGTGCGCTTGTGCTACCGGTTTTGGTGGACCAAAGTAAGACTTTATTTGGACTTAATTGTGGACTATGGAGTCAAGGAATAATTCCCATTGTGCACATGACCGGAATTGTGTATAAAATGATGTTTGAGTGGGTTTATTGTAATTATTATTTCAAAAAAGTAATGTTAAGCTAATCCGTTTGAACGCCTTTTGTATTAAAGCACATTTTAGACTGAAGTGACGTGTGAATAAAAAATAATTTTATTTTTACTTTATATGTTTAATTTCATTAATATTTATTTCTGAAAATAGAAATATTTGGGATTGGTGTTACCTATTTTAACGTTTGGAAAGTCAGTCGTCCAAGGTATAAAATGTCGATACATGTCTTTTGCAACTTGAACAATCTTTTATAATAACTTTTTATTATTATTATTTTTGGTTAAAGATATGTAAAGCTTGCTTGAACTTTAAATATGATTATACATCTATTTGTGCATGATAAATATATATTACACATATGTTATTATATACTTTTAAATATTATTGTAATATAATTATAATATTCTTATAATGAATCTTTAATAACTTTAATAGAACTTATCTAATATAAAATTTAAGTGTGTTTGTCTAAATATATTTATGTATGTATTTATTTGTTTGTAATTTTAATATCTATATGTATTTAAATTTTAGTAGTTTATAATACTCTTGTTGGTATATAATTTTAATATATTTATAAGATTATATATATATATATATAACATAAATATTTAATATGATACAAATCTTAAAAATATATGGACTTACAAAACTAATCATATCTATCTCATAAATATTATTTGGATACTTAACATGATGTTTTAATCTAACTTATATATTAAAAAATCAAAATACTTATAACTATATTTAATAAATTCAAATAAATAATTTATATTTTATTTATTTTGGCATTCTAATTTTATCTTGATAAGTACATTTAAAATTTTCTTTAAATCTAGTTTATAATTAAAATAATATTTGTTACAATATTGTAACACTTTAAATCAATTTATGTTACAATATATGAACAATAATATTTTAAATATCATTTAAAAACTATAAATTTATAATATATTATAATGAAACTAATAATATAATTATTATACAAAATATTTTAAATATATTTCTGTTAATTAGCTTATAATTCTCTTATAATTATATTTATAATTCACTTACTATATTTATAATAATAATGTTAACATTGTTAAACTAGACTTAAAAATCATAATATAGTTTTACTATATTTATTCACAATTACATATAAAATCTATACAAATTAATTTTTATCAATTTTTTATTATAAATAATATACAAGAAATCTATAATGAGAATCTTAAATATATATATATATATATATATATATATATATACAAATTTTATGCATATAAATTTATTAATTATATATTATATATGTATATTTAACATATAATAGTTTTATTTGTTTTAGTTATAAAATATTATAATCAAATTATTGTTATAATATAAATATGTTTTTTTATAATATATTAAATAATCTTTAAATTTATGATAATTATCAATCAAGAAAATGTTAGTTAAACTTACAAACATACAACAACTTTTATGCATGCTTGCATAGATATACTTATGATATGTTCTGATTATAATTTAAAATGAAGTTATATAAATCTAAAATAAATATTTTACCACTACATTCTAAGCATATTACGTAGTAATATATTTTCAATATAAATTCTGTTTAGCGATTCATAAAATCTTATTAAAAATTAAGTTGAGTACTCCAATAAACATAGAGTTTCTAAGCGCAAATATATGATTTTATTATGTTTATTTTTTATTATTTAACAAAAAATAATATTGATTGTATACATAATTAATAGAATATATTTTAATTTCTGACATTTTATATTTAAAAATGAAAAAATTATTTTGATATAGTAAAGTAAATTTAAATATAATTCATCAAACGGAGCAAGGAGAAAGAACAATAAGAAAGGGATGTGCTTGATAAAATAAAGCAACTGTAATTTCCCTTTTTGCAAAAGCATACTTAACTTTATAGTTCAATCTTTATTATATGTAGGAAGTAGAAGCACCTGTCCCTCAAACCAAAGCCACAAGCTTTGCCTCTTCCACTAGTTCTTCCGTTCTTCCAATGTCGCCACTCCCGACCCAGTTGCAGGATCTCCACGCCTCAAACACAAAGCACATCTGCTAATGTTCCATGGATTGCCAGGAATCTTTGTCAACGGACCGTCCATTTGGCAGTAAAGAAAGAGAGCTCCCAGAGTTCTCCCAAACACTTCAAGGAGCCATGGCTCCAGTCGCAATGGAGCTGGACTCTTCCATGGAGCAAAGAACCGAGCTTGCCTTCTCGGTGCTCAACACCCCGGACCCTCCTGCTCCATGGAAAGAGTTCGCTTCTTCTGTTAAAGGGAAAGTGTTTCCCGGTGGAAAGAAACGACCCTCTTCGCTGCTCCATGGCCTGGTTTCAGCTTTGCACGGCCTTTTCCCTGTCCTTATCTGGGGAAGAAACTATGACTTGAAGTCCTTCCAACGTGACATAGTGGCCGGGCTAACCATTGCAAGCCTTGGCGTACCACAGGTAAATGAAATACGGGATCTTTTTTTGTGTTTTCTGCCTGGTTTTGGTTTCTCCAATCTTTTGAATGTTTTGCAGAGCATCGGATATGCTAACTTAGCAAAGCTTGATCCTCAATATGGACTCTGTAAGTTGAAAGGAAATTCCATTTCAGTTCTTCAAAAGAGCACTACTCTTCATGTAATGCATGCCTTTTTGTTAATCCAGACACGAATTTAGTGCCACCAATCATATATGCGGTAATGGGTACATCTAGAGAGATTGCCATTGGGCCAGTGGCTGTTGTCTCTCTTTTATTGTCTTCCATGGTTCAGAAGGTAATTGATCCGTCAACTGATCCAACTGCCTATAAGAAGATTATCTTCACCGTAACGTTCTTTGCCGGTGTGTTTCAAGCTTCGTTTGGTATTCTCAGGCGAGCTTTCTGCAATCTCTAAACCTTAACATAACTCACAAAGTGAGCAAAACCAACTTATGTGGATGATATTTTTCAGGCTGGGTTTCCTGGTGGATTTCCTCTCACATGCTGCAGTTGTGGGGTTCATGGGTGGTGCGGCCATTGTGATCGGTCTCCAGCAGCTCAAGGGACTCCTGGGCTTATCTCATTTCACAAATAAAACTGATATGGTTTCTGTAATCAATGCTGTTTGGGTTGGACTTCATCAAACAGTAAGGCTGAAAAGAACAACATTTGGAAATCATTGCCATGAATGAAATTTCTTTGTGGTCATACCTTTCTTGCTAATTGTTTCTCCTTTTCAACTGATATTCTTTCAGTGGCATCCGGCTAATTTCTTCTTAGGTTGTTCCTTCCTTATATTTATCTTGGTCACAAGATTAGTAGTAAGTATTCATGAATAAAAAAGCCATTTTTGCAGAGTTATTTGCTTTACCGAACACTTCTCGTGGAATTGGTTTTCAGGGCAGAAGGAAAATGAAGCTGTTTTGGGTGGCAGCCATTGCACCTTTACTTTCTGTTATTGCCTCAACTTTGATAGTTTTCCTTACCAAAGGAGACAAGCATGGACTTAAAACCATACAGTATGTCAAAGGAGGCTTGAATCCAAGTTCAGCTAAGTTATTACAGTTTACTGGACCATTTTCTGCAGAATCTGCAAAGATTGGAGTAGTTTGTGCAGTCATTGCTCTCACGGTTGTGCAGCTTTTCAATGATAATATTAACGAATAAGTAACTGTATTTCATTTGCTTAGAATCTCAGTACAATCTAACACTGGTTGGGAACACCTTCCAGGAGGCTGTGGCTGTTGGCCGGTCTTTTGCGTCGGCCAGAGGCTACCAGCTTGATGGAAACAAGGAGATGGTTGCCATTGGATTTATGAATGTTGTTGGGTCCTTGTCCTCTTGCTATGTTGCAACAGGTAAGAAAGTATGATGTACAAGTAATCTCACTGAAAGTACCTAGTTTAATGAGAAGAGAGTTGATTTGATTATATTAGTGCTTGGTTTTCTTTGAAGATCTTTGCTTGAATGCTAAACCCTTTTTAATGTATAGGCTCCTTCTCTCGAACTGCCGTAAACTTCATGGCTGGATGTAAATCGCCAGTCTCCAATGTGGTCATGGCCATCACTGTGTTCTTCACCTTGGAGTTTCTCACCAGGCTCTTATACTACACTCCTACTGCAATATTGGCATCAATTATCCTTTCTGCACTCCCGGGCCTAATTGATGTAGGAGAAGCTTGCACTATATGGAAAGTTGACAAGATGGATTTCCTTGCCTGTTTAGGTGCATTCTTTGGTGTCTTGTTTGGATCAGTGGAAATTGGTCTTATGGTTGCGGTGAGATAACTCGACTTGGATTCATATTTGCTCGTTCATTCTTTCTTTTATGCATTATATGAAAAGCTCTTACACAAAAATTTGTCTCCAAAGCCATATTTGACCAATTGTTTTTAGTGCCAAAGTTGAATATAATACATTAAGAAATGGATGTCCATCAATACACAATCTTAAATAAGTATGGTTCCTATAGGATAAGAGTTCTTGCATATCATAGAAAGTTCTACTCTTGAATTTTGTTAGATTGTCATAAAGACTGACAGAAACTATGGAACAATCGAATTCTATGAATTACTTAATATCAACAAAATGTTCGACCTAGGTACCAATTTGTTGGAGTTGATTACTTAATCTAATTGTTCACTCAAACACCAGTGTTATGCGATTGTATTTGATATATAACAAACAGTTTGACAATTAAACTTCAGGTAGTTATCTCCTTTGCAAGGATTATGCTGAGCACCATCCGTCCCCGAATCGAAAGCATGGGGAGAATTCAAGGCACCGACACCTTCTGCAGCGCAAGACAGTACCCAATCGCAGCCAAGATGCCGGGACTCGCCATAATCCACATTGGTACATCTTTCCTTTGCTTCATGAATGCCAACTTCATCCGTGAGAGGTATGAAAATGGTGAACATGGCAATAATGTTTCAAGTCAAAGAAAACCTTTGAATGCTGTTGTTGCAGGATCACACAATATGTGCTGCATGATGACAAACAAGACAAGGAATATGATGAAGAGAAGCCCCAGTTTGTAATCATCGACATGTCGAGTAAAACAAGAACCATAAGCTTTTCAAGCTCCTTCATGCTTGTCCCTGTTTATCTAAACTTCCAAGTTGTTGCAGATGTGATGAATATAGATTCTTCGGGGATGGCAGCTTTGGGAGAAATACATAACAAGCTTGGTTCTCTTGGCATACAGGTGAGACTGATATGTATATGAAAACAAGTTTTGTTGTTAATGCATTTTGTAATATTAGCGATACTAAACCTTCTCGGTTTGCAGGTGACAATAGCCAATCCTGGGTGGCAAGTGATCCATAAGATGAAGCTGGCCAAGCTTGTGGAAATTATTGGAAGCTCAAGGATCTTCCTGACCGTGGCTGACGCCGTGGGGGCCTGCCTCAGTCAGATTGATGACAATCGCCATGTCTAATTAAGAATTGTGTGTCATGGTAGATGCAGGTTTAAATGAAAGGTATCCTCTTCCACAGTAATAAAAGATGTGAAGTCAAGCTGAACTTCACAATGTACCTTATCTAAATAAAGGTTGTGTGATGCTGCAAATATAAGTGCCTTCCTTTAAAACAATAGAGAACTACGTCCTAATTTGAACTTAAGCTACAACTCACTCTATTGCTATACCGAATGTCTCAGAATCATGGTATTATTGAAGACTCATCAAATATAAGACATTTGGAGACATTAAATAGTACTTTATTGACTCGACGAAATAAAAAACAAAGAATATTTCTTACCTGTACAACAAGAAATATCTATTAAACAAATGATCATACAATTCAACAAGAAAGCTCGTCCTCTGGGAGATGGATCCGTCAGATTAACGTGGATAGACAAATGTATTTAAACATTGTGAAGCATGCCCCAATCCGATGATGGCAACGGGGGCAACTCCCATATGATGCTAAGTGCCAACTTCTGCATCTTATCAATATGACCTACAACACATTACAACAGCTCCATTCTCAGTTATATAAACTTCAAAGTTGTATTGCGTTGAAACCTCAAGAAGCAGACAACCTTTAGGAAGAAGAGACATACAAGACTAGGATTTCTTTTGTCTCCTGTTCTTTAATGACATGACAAGTTTCTGCCTCTCTCCTTCAACCTCAGCAAACTTGAGACTTAGCTGAGAGTATCTATCTTGCATGTCTTGTAGTTCGGATTCTACAGCAGCATTTCTTTTCTTCAGCTCTAGCATGTCTTTTATCAGTTCATTGATGTCTCTAAAGCTCTGGAATATTGCCTCGTCATCATTGTACTGCTTTAGGAATGAACTGAAATACAAAAAATTTAGAAGACTAGTGTAGAAAGGTTATGTGTTAATAACTGTATGGTTCAATAAGGCATTTGCTGTAATGGCTATTTATCATTAATCATTAATTAACAAAAAAAGAACTTATCCGAGAACAAAACTAGTCAGATATAAAGCAAACACTAGCATGTAAGATAGAGATTGAAGTTTTAATGAAGTGACAAATGTTCAGAAACTTAAAACTAGACAACCATAGATTGCAATGATCACAAGAGGGTAATAAGGAACATATTAATTTACCTCTGGAAATGACTTTCTGGTTTCTTCTTTACTTGCAATGCTTCAGCGAGCTCAACCTCCAAAGACAGCACCCTTTCTAATGTATTGCCATAACCATTTAGGGTTCTATATGATGGAAAAATAATACCCAACTTTTCGTTTGCCTGGCAGGGAAAATCAAGGATGTATGTTAAATAAATTTTGTAGGTAGATGTCGTTTGCAAGTTTCTGACAGTGGTTCTTAAATGCGTACCACATCCAGTAGCAATAATTCTCTCTGAAGAGTTTTAAGATCAGCATTGATCTGATATTCTTCAACATTTATATCCAAAGACAAGTTCTCACTTCTCAACCTGTTCAACTGCTTGAATATGGTACATGAGAAATAGGAAAATATTGTGATAATATAAATATTAAATATAAATGCATTAGAGTAACACAAAAAAAAGGGGCATTGCACAGAATAAATCCAAATCAGTCAATTTTTTGAACCAAAACTAGAGATTTTTTTACTCCCAAGTAAGATTGGTTCATGATCATAAGATCCCATTTTATCAGATGGGAAGCAAAACTTTTCATTTTAAGATACGTCCCATTAGTAATTAATTATAACTTCGCTCACACAGTTAGATTTCTTGGTCACAAAGCACAATCTCAAGGAGACTTGAAATTAACAAAAAATTTGGCAGTCTGTGCAAGCTAAATCACAGCCGCAGGCCATGTAAAAACAAAGGAAATAGCTGATTTGCATTTAGCTTAAAGCCAGTTCGTTTTTCCATGCCTAACTCAATGCTACCAATATCTTTAAAAATTAGGCGAGGTACTTGCAGAAGGGGGCACATCAAGATACGAGTAGTTTGATTCTTGCCTATACAAACAAGAGAAGAGATTAATCAAGAATCCACACAAATGTGCAACCCACAGTCAAAAACCAGCAGGATGGTTTCATTTTTTTAACCAGGCAAGAGGGTATTTTTTTTCATTTAGGATGTCAAACCTTGCACAAAAATCTATGACAGTTAGGAGCTAGCACAACCAAACATAATTCTCAAAAATGCCAAAAAATGTTTAAACTCTTTCTATTCAATGTTTTTGACAATTAATTACAACTCTGAATCATTTTCATCTGGAAACAAACAAGACACCTTAAATATGACCTAATATGTTCTTCGTATGAAATCTTACTTATGATCTAATATGCTCTTCATATGCATGCTAGAATCTTCTCGATTTTGAAAGGACATTTTGAACCTATTTTGCCATGAGTGCAAAGCTGCGAGTAACACAAGTCACTTCCATAATAAGTTATACAAGAATTAATCAAGACAAGGCAAATCACAATGGCATGTTTTTGAATTCACTTGTCTCACAATACAAGTGTAGAAAGGGGTAGAAAGTCTTTAGCAATAGTCAAAATATAAGGATTAAATAACAATAATTATTACCTGAATAATTTTCTTTTAAAAACAAACAAGACATCTTAATTATGACCTAATATTCTCTTCATTAGCATGCTAGAATCCTCGTGATTTTGAAAGAACTTTTTGAACCTATGTTGCCATGATTGCAAAATTGCGAATAACACAAGTCACTTCTACAATATGGTATACATGAATTAAATATTTTTTTGCCTATGTTATCTTAGTCATATGCTTCTCAAGACAAGTCAAATGACAAGGACATGTTTTGTAATTCACTTGTCTCCCAATCGGAGAGCAGAAAGGAGTAGAAAATCTTTAGCAATAGCCAAAGTATAAGGATTAGACAACAATAATTATAGCCTAAATTATTTTCTTCTGGAAACAAACGAGACATCTTAATTATGACCTAATATTCTCTTCATAAGCATGCTAGAATCCTCTTGGTCTCGAAAGAACTTTTTGAGCCTAAGTTGCCATGGGTGCAAAGTTGAGAGTAAAACAAGTCACTTCTACAATATGTTAAATATTGTTTTGCCAATGTTATCTTAGTCATATGCTTCTCAAGTGAAGTCAAATGACATGGGCATGTTTTGTAATTAATTGTCTCACAATCCGAGTACAGAAAGGGGTAGAAAGTTCTTCACAAGAGCCAAAGTATAAGGATTAGACAACAATAATTATGACCTGAATAATTTTCTTCAGGAAACAAACAAGACATCTTAATTATGACCTAATATGCTCTTTATAAGCATGCTAGAATCCTCTTGAGTTTGAAAGGATTTTTTGAACATAAGTTGTCATGAGTGCACAGTTGTGAGTAAAATAAGTCACTTCTACAATATGTTATACATGAATTAAATATTTTTTTCCTATAATGTCGTAGTCATATACTTCTCAAGACAAGTCAAATGATAAGGGCATGTTTTGTAATTCACTTGTCTCACAATTTGAGTGTAAGTCTTTAGCAATAACCAAAATACAAGGATAAGACAACAGTAATTATGACCAAAATAATTTTCTTCTAGAAACAAACAATATGTCTAATTATGACCTAATATGCTCTTCATAAGCATGCTAGAATTCTCTTGATTTTGAAAGGACTTTTTGAACCCAAGTTGACATGAGTGAAAAGTGTGAATAACACAAGTCACTTCTACAATAACTTATACATGAACTAAATATTTTTTTGCCTATGTTGTCTTAGACATGCTTCTCAAGACAAGTAAAATGACAAGGGCATGTTTTGTATTTCACTTGTCTCACAATCCGAGTGTAGAAAGGGATAGAAAGTCTTTAGCAATAACCAAAGGATAAGGATTGGACAACAGTAGGTAAAGAGAAACTCTTGTCATCATCACTCAGAAATTACCCATGAGGATATTTTCTTTGCCACCATGAATGGTTGTCATCTGACCGATGCAATGAGAAGCAGCAGATGCTTCAGCAAACAGCATTGCTCCTAAGCTAGCTGTCTGAACAGTAACATCCAGACAACAGAACAGCATCTTAGTGACCTTGTTCGTCTGTCTGGACTGCATCATTCAATAATTTCCAAAGAAAATTGGCAAGCCTCGACTGAACTACAAATCCCTTCTACCATGACAGTTAAAAAAAAAGCAGTTAGCACAAGGAAGAGGTAATGGCCACAAACCTTCCGAACCAAATGCACACACCAAAGAAATGTAGCAAATCTCTGTTGAACTCTGATTCTCCAATACAATCCCCTCCACCATAACAGTTAAACAAAAAGAGTGCCCACAAACCTTCGGATTGTCGACATTTTTTGGGACTGCATATTCATACAAAAGCAGAGTAGCACCAGTAAGTCACCTCTTCTCAACACGACAGAGGTTCCAAAGGAACATCCATCAATGATTATTGCTCAGTCAAGCCAATCCTTTTGTTACTCTCCAAACTATGGCAAACTTTTGAAGATAGAAGACTGATGTCTAGAAAGTTCAAAAATTGAAAAAACTTATCCATAAATTATGCTGCAGCAATCCACTAACTTCATAAGCGATCATACTTAGAAATCTTCCAAACAAGTTGCAGGAGAGAAGCATCATATACAATAACTCCACGCATTTTAAGGGCTTGAAACCCTTTTTATTAGATTGCTTCATATGGGCTATCAATTTATTCCTATTAAAAAAACGTCAATATCTAAAAGCTATTAATCATCTCATACGAACAGAGGATCAAATCCGATTATAGAGAAGGATGCAAAAAAAAATCAACAAAACCTACAGTAATTTTGTGGAAAATTTTTCATCTTGATTCATGAGAATTCATCCAAGTATTGAACTAGAAAGTTTTAGAGAGACCATTGTGAGGTCAATACAATTGGATTGTGAATCCACAAAAACAAATTTGGGAATCAGTATGATAGAGAACATTTTCAAACTAACAGGGAGGATTTCTACAAAGGGAAGAAATCTCATGTAATCTGATCTAAACTGAGATAATTCTTAACGTTGATTTGTCATGATAGATTTTAATGTTGTGAGAATCAAAGATGGTACTTTGGGAATTCGAGTAAAAGTTCTAATCTAGAATTTAGGCATGAGAATTTAAAAGGTCAAAGGATTTTTGCAAGCAGAGTATGAGCTTGTCTAGAGTTTTACATTCTTGAAAGTCTAAAATTTATCTTATATAAATAAAGCTTATTCCTATATTTTTTGTGTTTTCTTTTGATTGTGATTTTGAACCATCTACCTTAGATTTTTTTTCCTAGTACTAAACAAAAGAGAGCATCCCAACTTACCTTGCTTTCCATTCAGTTCACCTAAATGAATACAGAACATCATGGCTAACTATGGTATTTATTTTGTATTTTAAAATTCTTTGTATCGATTTCAATTATTTTATAGCTAGTCTAACTAATTCATTGCCCATTTATTGTTTTTTAAATGGGATTTAATTTAGTGTCAATGATGAAATTAAATAAAATTTTGACTTGCTTCACAACCATAACTGCAATAACAAAGCCGGCATATGATAACTACAGAGATAATAAATTGTTTTCTTTCTTCAATATCATAAAGGAATCTCAAATTACAAGACCTAATTTGTTTCGAATTGGACACAAGCATCAACAACAATCTCCAAGCTTTAGTAAATATAATGAAGGTGCATCCCTAAAGGAAGACCTGGCCCTCGGTAATTATCAAGACTACTCTAGCCACATAGCGCCAAATTGACCTGCTTCCACAATGCAGCCCTGAAGCCCAGAGAACCTAATCGGCACTCTTTTATACTCTTCCTTGATTTGGGGTCCCACTCTTTTAGGGTGGATTAAGGTCAACTTAGATGACCCTATCAGCACTAGAGGTGTAGCAATTCAAGGATTTGTTACTAGGGATCAACATGGTAGATTGGTTTTGATGGTTGGAAGATGGATCCACTCTTAAGCTATCCATATGTTGGAAAAGTGTATAGGGTAGTTTGCAGTGACACGGCTTTCAAATGGGACAGGGAGTCATATTGTCTAAAACACAATTTTTTTCACTTCTTCAAAGTATTAAGTTTTCACAAGTTTTGACAATGACATGCTTTAGGACGAGAAAATGTCATTCTAAAAGATAACATGATCCTAGATGGATATCAAACTTCTATATTTAGCCTTTTAATATATCACATTTAGCTTATGATAGGATCGCATAAATATCATACATTATGAAATTCAGCCACAACAACATGAGGATAACTGTTTCATTAATTAATATCCCCCAATTCTCCCAACCAAGAAAACAACAAATAGCATCTCTAATTAGCTCCCAAAAATTGAATTGAAAAGGCATAGTTATATTTAACAAAGCGAATATTATATAATTATCATACCAACAATAAGCAAATCTCAATAGTATCCTATCTTGTTAGATCCCAGCATTAAGTTACTATACCCAGAAAAGCAAGAAATTCAAATGAAGTTAAACTTATAATTTAATTACCTGTTTATGAAAGAGCTCCATCCCAGACATTAGTCTCTGTTGTTCCCTGAAATGTTTTTCAATTTTGGCAATCTGTATTGCATTATTGTCCAACAATGTCCCTCGCTCTACTTCTTCTTCTAAAAGATTTTCCTGAAGAATTATATGGATGTGTGTTGAGATAACTTTCAAATGCATTTGTAACAAGAATTAAGAGAAACATGAATTGAAGATGCATTAACCGTTTAAAAGAAGGAGAATACATACAATTACATGTCCTAAGATCATTTAATAACTCATTATAATAAGGAAAAAATTCTGAACATAGAACAGAAGATAATAACCAAAACCAGTGTGGAGAAAAACTGTGTTGAAAAATAAAAGGGAAACAATGCAGAATCTGTAAAATTAATTTTTAAAGCCCATGATCTATGAAGTTTTGGGGGTCATATTAATTATAATTGAATGAAATGATCATAGACATTAAAATTTATAGTATTTGATGGACGTTTAAGATTAATTGTGATTAAAAAATAAGTATATTTTACACCCACAATTATGATGGTTTTTTTTCATTTGAACATGCTTGAAGAAATAAAGAAGGCTTAGAAGCTAGTTCTTGTTCAAGAGAAATCTTCTAGGACTTGTAAGAAAAGCTTTTGAATTCACTCAATGGAATCATCTTCAACATTCTCTTTGACATCCCAATTGATTTCTAGTACTTCAATATAAAAGTACAAAAAAATCGTATGCAATGACTTCGAGTTTTGGTAAATCTCATGCATCTTTTCTATAAGCATTCTAAAATATTAACAGAACTGTTTATTGATTTCACTTTGATTTTAATATTTCACAACTAATGCATCCGCTCAAGTTTCCAAGAAACTTTTTCAGGATTTCTTTGAGCTTTAATAAAGTTTTCTCTTCATTATCTTCATAGATGCTAAGGCATCTTTACGTAAATTTAAATTCATAAATTATAGTCTCTATTTTCTTTCCAAGTTTACCATACTTAACAACAGAGAATAGCAATAAGTAGAATGTGTTGCTTTTTTTGCAGTAATAAAGTCAAATTTAACGCTCGCCAACATTTGTTGTCTAAATGGAGTCATAATTTATTATTTTTTGACATTTGATATCAAAGACATGTCAGTAGATAAAGAAATTACAAGAATGATCTCACTTGTGAAACCTTCATTTGTTTTAAAGCAAGGAGAGCTCTTGCATCAGAGTTAACAAAATCAGGTTTCTAGTGACTCATATGGAAGAACAGATAGTTTCATCAAATATAGAATGCTAGAGTTTACTTTCGTAGAGTTCTAATATTGCCACTGAACTTCCACTTGTTTTTGCTTTAGTTCAGCTTCCAAAGAAATGGAAATAGGAGGGGCACCCTTCAAGGAACTTCTATGGAACCAATTGAGAATCCCCTCTAGGAAACTTCCAATAAAATGGAATAAAGTATATAAAATATTTGTACATGTCAAGAAGAATAAAAAAGATGAAATAAAAAAAATAGTCAAAAGAGGAGCCATCTAGGGAACTTTTAAATAAGTTTCTTTTTCACTTTGATAATAATCTAAGGGATTCTTCTAGGTAAACCACCAATTGACACAACACCCTTCTTAGCTGCCAATTGGTCATATTTAGCAAAGATAGCTAAGTCAATACAATGTCTTTCGAAAAAAAAATCATCATGAAGTGAAAATCATAATTTGAATTTCGATACTATAGATGCAACCATGTCCAAAACTTCCCCATATAGTGTCCCCAATGAAGAAAGGGGAATAAACCTTAAAATATACAATACAATATGATTACAGAACAATAATACAATAATATTATAAAAAAAAGAGAAATGGCATTAATGAATGTAATAAAAATGCATGATGTAGAAATCTACTTAAACAAAATCCATGCGGATGTATGGGTTAAAGATCATTGCATATTTATTCAATAGAATCCTTAATAATGTAACTAAAAGACTTCTTTTTAATTGTGAATAAGATGAAAACCTACCTTAGGGCATCTTCATTCATGGGGTTATCTAGTAGAGATAATGATATATAGTCAACAATAAAAAACATTAGATCTAGAGATAACTAACGATTGTTATCATGAAAATTGAGGAAAAGAAGACAAACTATTTCTGATAGATCAATGATCTACTTTCAATAATCAACTTTTCATGTGGCCATTAATAAAAATTAAATTTCTATAAAATAGGTGTGAAATATTACAAATTTGATAAACAAACTGACATCACGAAGGATGAATTAAAGTTCATGTTACTAAATAAAATATGAGATCTCGTTGAATTCCTAGAATATTATAAAACAAGTGTGTAAGTTGATTTTTATGACAAACATGTCTCAAATGGAAATAATGAAGAATACAAAGCTACACTTGATGTCAATAGCTACAAAGATATGATTGCTCAAATATCAAAACAAGAATCACTTAAGGATTATTTTGAGATTTGTACCTCATTATGATCTTAAACACCCAAAAGATATGAAAACTACCTTTCTTGATAGTGATATTAAGGTGGAAGTCTATATGGATAAACCAAAACAGCTCGTTTTCATAAAAAGTTAAGGGCACTTGGTGCGTAAAATAAAAGGTCAACATTTTGGCTTAAATAAATCTCCCAATAATGGTATTTAACATTGCCATTAATCAACAAGAGAAAATATATATTTTTTATCCCACATGTAAACAATACCTTATTAGCTACGAATAATTTAAGTATATTACATGAAACAAAGAACTTCAAATTTTGAAACTTTGAGATGAAAAAACATGGGTAAAGCATTTTATGTAATAGGAATAGGAACATGAGGAAGCACAAGGAATATTGGGATTGACTTAGAAGGTGTTCACTTGTGATTATTTTGATGCAAAAAGATGAAAAATTTTATCTTAGACTATATCCATATTGCTAGAAAAGCAATGGAGTTAATTAAGTAGCCCCAAACCTAAACTAGATCATATATTGGTTTCATAGTTAGAATGTCAAACAAGTATAAAAAAAAAATTTAGGAATGAAACATTGAAAAGCCACAAAGAAAATACTAAAGTGCCTTAAAGAAAAAGAATTATATTCTCATTTATAGAAAATCAAATCACTTGCAACTGATTTATCACTCAAACTCAGATTTAGGAGACACCTTCAATAGTAGAAAATTCATCTTAGACTATATGTTTATGTTGGTAGAAGAAAGCATATCATGGCGAAGTGCTAAAAAGTCAACTTAAGTTGCATTCACCAAGGAAACAGATTTTGTGGCAATCTTTTAAGCCTTGATTCAAGACAATTGCTATGTGAAAGACACTCTGAACCCTATCTTTTGTTTCCAACATGCATTATTTTACCTAATTGATTATGATTGATCATATTATATAACTAACAACTTGACCAGATTATTATTCCCAAAGCATTTTTGTGTTATTATGGGCTCTTGAATTAATCATATTTACAAGTGTTGGTTGTATGTAACGTAGTAGATGCAATATAGACATAAGCATTCCAAATAAATAGGATATAACCACCATAACTCACAGTAGTATTTCAGCATGTATTAACACGTATATTCTATTATGTGAGATCCTTTACGAATAAAACGTTAATTGGACCTAGTGGGAAAATGCAAAATTAATTTTGATGGCTCAATGAATACTCATGAGTTCAATCTGAGATTTATGAAATTTATTTTTGGAATTTAATGGGACGTTCTAGATTATGATTAAAGAATAAGTGGTCCTCTCTCCATCAATAACGATACAAATATTTTCCATTATAACATGTATGAAGAAAGAAAAAAGGTTGAGAAATCAAGCTCCTATTGAAGAGAAATGTTCAAGGATTTGAAAGAAAAATTTTTGAGCTCAATGGCATCACCATCAAAATTTCCATTGATGTTCTAATTAATTTCCAAATTGTTCTGATCCAATTTTTGGAGTAATTGCAATGTGATTATATCACTTTTTTGGAAAGTCTCATGCCAATTGTTAGTGCTTATTCTTAAATATTAATAGAATTGTTTGATGATTTCAATTCAACTTTAGTATTTGATTATTGTCACTTCCATTCCAGTTTCTAAAGGAACTATTTCCAGATTACTTTAGGCTCTAAAAAAAATTCCTTCTTATTATCATCACATTCAAATTTAATTGATAAGTTTCTATTTACTTTTCAAGTTCTAGTAAGTAAATTCTAAATTGGAACCAGAGAATAACAATATAATGAATGTTTTACTTCCTTTCTACCATAGGCCAAATTTTAGTGCTCCCTACCATCATTCCTCTTAAAGGACGAATCACAACTTACAATGTTTTTTGCATTGTCTCCCCATATTATTGAATGAAAACATTTACTAATCAACCCTCTAACAAAGGTTTTAGTTCCTCTCCAAAAATTAATGATCTACATACCTGCTAAGAACTTGGCTTTCCAACAACCAAATAAAAAAACAAAAGTAATATGCGTCAGAAGCATGTGACATAGATAATGGTACAAAGGAAGGAAATAAAAATAATCAAAATAATAAGGAAGAAATATATTGTCACCTACATACCAAATAGAATTTGCATTCTTTTTAATTCTGAAAATTGAGTAAATGAATCATACCACTTTATCATGTTGAGTATTCAAATACACATCCCTATTTGCGATATGGTCTAGTTTCCTGCATGGACTACAGTTCACTCCCTCATCTGCAAGATCTACACAAACATTAGCTACACTGTTTTCTTCAGAGCAGACTTCTGCGCTTGATTTTTCATTATGTACAACTGACATGACAGAACAAACATCTTCTAAAAGTTCCCCAATTGATCTGTTAAATGCATTATCATCTTTAAAATTACTTCCCAATCCTAACCCTGGATCAGATGCCATATTCTGAAGCAATCTTTTCACCAAGTCAAGCTCAACCCTAATATTTTGTCTTTCGTCACAAGATTCTTTTAAAGAATTTTGGAGCTTTAGTTTTTCCTCCTTGCAGCACTCCAGGCTTAAGATAGTGCACTCCAGTTCAGCCTTCATCCTATCACAAGCTTTAATCAATTCCCTCCTATCAGTTACAACAGCTTGGAGTTCCTTCTCAAGGTTGGAGACCAGAATTGACATTTCTTGATTTCTTTTGGCAAGGGAAGCTTCGTTTTTCTTTCTCATTTCAACGTCATCAAGGGAGTTTTGCAACTTGAACAGTAATTCCTCAGCGTATTTTTTGGAGATGGAGCACTGGTTTCTCAATTCTTGAAGCTTGGACTCATATTGCTCCTTGATAAATGCTATTCTAAGTGATTCTTGTACATCTGAGGAAGCACCCTCTGAAACCCTTCTTTCACGAGCCTGATGACACTCAACATCTGCTTTGTCTTTAAGCTCTCTAAGATGAACAGAAAGACTCTTGAACTCCTCTGTCTTCAAAATTTGTTCTAAGAGCTTTTGATTGAGATCAATGCACTGCTCCCTTAATTTGCACAGCTCGTAGTCATTGTCCTTGAATAAGGACATCTGCATTACATGCTCACTCCATTTAGACCTAAACAATATCATGATTATATCTAACTCAACATTTGACAACCATTGCTCATCAAAACATTCTGTACTTTGCAACAGACTTTTTAGCATGTAGATTTCATCTTCATACTGTTTTTTTTCTTCTGCATAACTGGCTTCAAGATTTACAGCTCTAGTCTTCATATCTTCGAAGTCTGTTCGTTTAACCATGTTTGCATCCATGTATGAAATAAGACTTTCTTTCTCAGAAGAGATGACTTCGATTTCGGATTTTGCCACTTGGAGAGAAGCTGACAATCTTTCTTTTTCAGCGACCAATTCTATTTCACCAGTAATGTATCTTTCCAGAGAAATAACCGCACTTAAATGCTTTAAGTGGAGTTCTTCAAGTATGTTTTTGAGCACTATCTGATATAAAACAACGTTCATCGTCATATAATAGAATTGATTTCTCATAAACGTTAATTCAACATCAGCAGATATGTAATGTTCAAAAGCTGCAACCAAATGATTTTCCATTATAGCCGTTCGAAGATGAAGGGATGATGTTTCAGCATTTATTTTTTGCTCTCTTTCTGCATGATATGCGAGAGAATATTGCAAATCCCTTTCAAGATCTAGGACCCTAGTTTTGAGATAGCACAATTCAGACTTCTGCTCATCAAAAGTCACTAGTTGCTGACTTGTCCTTTTCAACTGTAACTTATAATCTGCAACTGAAACCTCAAGTTGTTCTCTATGCATTTTTTCAGATTGCAACTTATCCTGGGCATCATGCAAACTTATTTTTAAGCCAGAGAGCTCTTTTTCCATTTCCATGGATGCAAGCTTGCCAGATTCAATGGAGGACACCAAGTCTCGGTTGTGCTGCATACATTCCATAAGATTAAACTTAACTTTTGTATACTCGTCGTACACACTCTCTGAAGCAGACAGTTTTTTACTGAAATCTTCACATACTTCAGTGGCTTGCTGTAGCTCAATTTCCATGGTAGACACTCTTGAAAATAGCTCTTCATTTTCCAAGCTTCGCATTTCTTCAGCTTCTTTGCAATGACTAAGTTTGTCTTCTGCAACTTGAAGTTCCAATTGTAAATGCTGGACTTTCTTGTTTGACAAGTCAAACTTTGCCCTAATCCCATCTAACTCTAACTCAAACTTCTTTTTCATAACAGCGTTGCGCGATTCTTTCTCATTTAAGGTAAGTTTGACAGCTTCAATCTGCTCCTCAGCCACATTCTTCTCTTGTTGGAGTTTAACCAGTCTACAGCATAATTCCAGCTGAAACTGTTCAAGGTGAGAAATTATGGCATCAAACTTCTCAGTCTCTAATTCCTTTTTCACCAATGCATCATCAACTAGAGAATACTCAGATTTCTGATTGCACAAGATCATGCTACTACAGAGATCAAATAGTTTTCCTTTTAGATATGTAGAAAGATTTTGCAGTTCACAGGTTAAAGAGCACTGCTTATCATATAGATCCTTCAATGACTTGAATTCTTCAACTAAGGAGCTATGAGTACCCTGAAGGTATTTTCTCTGTGATTTTTCTTCATTCAAAAGATCTTGAAGTTCATTTTTTTCTGCAAAACAATCTTTATAATTGCTTTCAAAAACTCCAATTTCAGATATTAAACCTTGACAATCAGCAACATTCCTCCTGAGAAAACTATTTTCATGCAAAGCATCGTTTAGTTTTAATTCCAGAAGTTGGTTTTCTGACAATAAATTGCTATATTGAATTTTGCATTGTTTTTCAGCATCAAACAATCTCTTGGCCTCATCCAAGGCTGCTTGCAACTTAAGAGCCAGCAATTCCTTTTCATTTGTACAGCCTTCAATTTTCAATTGAAGTTCAACCACCTTCCCATTCATGTGTCCAATCCCCATGAAGACATTGTAAAGTGTTTCCTGTAAGATCTTTGCATAAATTTCTAAATACACGTCATTCATTCTCACTTCAGAAAGTTCAGCTTGTCTGCTTGCAAGGAGCTGTTGTAATGAAGCAAGTTCTCTCTCTTCAAAACCAGATCGATTATCCAACTGTTGGTTTTCGGTTTGAGTGCTAAAACATGCAACAGCCATGCTTTCCATATTCTCATATTTTTCAGCGTTGAAGTTGGAATCCTGCACATCCAAATTCTGAAGAGGAACAGTGTCCCATGTTGTTTCCATGGACGATCCTTTAGGAAATAGAGGATCCTTTCTCTCCAGTAAAACATCATTTTTGCAAGCAGACAAGGTATTTTCTTGTAACTTAAGTACAGTTAAATGATCATCGGGTTCATCATTGACCTGGAATTCTGAATCCATGGCAAAACCAGTTTGGGAGAGACATTTGTTTTCCTCCAAGGAAGAAAAATTCCGCAGGAACGTGTGCGAGACTCCATTCAACCTTGCAGGTAACTGCTGCTCGATTTGTGTCAGCACGATATCATGTTGAACTGGTGTCTGGTGTTGCTGCATTATAGAAGCTAAACATTCATATGTTCCACACAATTTCATCTGCTTTGATTGGTCATCTTGCTGCTGTTCAAAAGCATCAAGAAATGCTTGTTTTGCAAGGTTCTCATTTGCTTCATACATAGAAAGAACTTGAATGGAAAGCAGCTCAAGGTCTTTTTGGAGTCGATCAACTGCAATTGCATAGTTCCGTCGAACCCTTCTAAGCATTTTTTCAGAGGAAATAGCCCTGTTTTCAAGTTCTTCAATAAAAGATCTCAAGTTATGGCGGTCCTTAGCAAAACTTATCAACTGCTCGTTCATGTCTTGATTTAATTTTTCAGTTTGATTTTGAAGAGCAGAAATTGTAAAAAAACAAGATGAATGTTCACTCCTGAGGTTTTCTAGTTGATTGGCTGTTTGCTTCTGCCCTTCTTCAAGTTCATGATTAAGCGCTTCATAATAACATTCCATTTGGGACATCCTTTTAGCAAGACTTTCATTCTCACTTTTTAAAGCTTCCAACTGATTTAGAAGTTCAGACATCTTCTCATTGTTAACACCTACAACATCAAGCATGTTCTTTTAAAATTCTAGGTCGTATTAACAACAATTGCTTGTCGATAAAGCACTGAAACATACCTTCTTTATTATAAGGTTCTATTAGACATCTTGGCATTCCCTGCTCCTGAGGATAATGCTCAGACTGCAAAATACATGTGAAATGATTCTCTGTTGCATGAAGTTCCCGGCCTGGTTCCATATCAGATTCTCCTATAATGCATTGCTTAAGATTCTGAATTAAGCATCCAAGAACATCAAATTCCTCGAAAAGATCATTGAATTCATTTCTACAATTTCCAAAGCCAGCCTTATTAAGAATTTGCCGAACTTTGCACTCAATAAGAAAGATTCCCTGAAGCAACTTGGACTGAGAAGCAGAGCAAAGGTTGCCGGGCTCTGCAACAAGAGCACTGTTAACAAGCTTATCCTCCATAAAAGCCTCTTCTCGACAGCACTTCTTCATCTGAACAGAGAAGGGAACAGTTTGCTGAGCAGCTAAAGCAACGGTTACCTGTTCTACAATATGTTCGAGCTTCAAATACTCTGATTTGAGGTTGTTAATTTCCCTGGCTAGTTTCTCGCCTGAAGCAAGCTCAATGGTAAGTTGTTGAGATAAATTTCGTGTCTCAGAATATAAATCGTCAGAGATGTTTTTCAAAGAAATTGCTTCGGATTTGAGTTGCAAAAATGCTGACTCGGCCACTTGAAGTCTAACATTGAGCCTTTCATTATCTTCACATGTAGAAGTAAGATCATGAGCTATGGAATATTCGGAGTTCAAACCATGACTCCGATCATTACTAATCTCCATTGAAAGTTGCTTGTCATTTTGAACACCCTTCTCAGTGCTTGAATCATCAACTGGAGCAAATCCAACATCACCTGAGACAACAAACTTGAGGCTGCTGTCAATTTCAGGTATGTTTGAAGCATCGCACTTTCCAACATATAAATTTTCTGAGATGTGTGAAGGTCCATCAGCTCTAGCAGCGAGATCATATACTTCATCCAAATCACTCGTCTCTGTAATGGAAGGAAGACCCACAGAATTGCCCTTGAATGTGACCAATGTATTAGCCTACTTGAATAACATCGTAAACATCTCAGCAGTAACAACTACGCAACATAATTGTTTAGTCAATTATTCTAAATCAGATCCCCTAAAACAAAAAATTCATTTGGTATAACTGCTTTTTGGAGTTATGATATTGCCAACAAGAAATTGGCAGTTCAGATGATAAAGAGTAAACGACTATTAAATCTCAACAAAAGTTTCTACAACAAAGATAAAAGGGCTGTTAAATCACAAAAATAATGCATTAAGTAAAAGTGGATCAAACTAAAGAAAAGAGAAGAGGATTGTAAAAATACCAAATAATTAAGATGGAACCATGAAGAATCACAATAACTGTTGACGGGAATAACAATATATGCTGACGACAATAGGAATTTTTTTAGTTGTTTATAACAGGGACCTTTCTCTGCAAAGCTGCTTTAGCATAAGAATTATAGCCCTACAACAAACTTCTTCCATTTTATCATTTTTCTTGTAAATGATGGCCGTGGCCTATATTGTTAAAGGATCAAAGAGATACATACAGAGTACCCTCCTTGAGGATGGAAGCAAACTGAGCAGGCCACAGGCCCACAAACAGTCTAAAAAAAAAGCAGATAGAAATGCCGGAGAATAGTAAAAAACTGAGTAATATAGCCCATGGTTATTTGCGACAGTGAAGGAGCCAATAAATCTTGGACAACAATCGAAGAATCAGACTCAAACTAGATACTGGAGTTGGTGGGCAAGAGCTGATGTGCAACGAAAATGGCATACAGGCAGGGTTTGTCAAGGAAGCTTTGCCAGCCAAAGCCAGAAGGAGAGCCCTATTGCTGCCCTTGAAGATGAAATCAATACCAGCCCAGTCATTAGAATTGATAGAGCCAACAAAATTCACTGTAATCCAAACTGGAACTGGGGGAAGCCACCAAGAACAGGATGGTTGAAGAAGACCTAGAAGGCTGGGGAGGCATGCAGTGCTCTGGAGAAGAGGGATGCGAGTTGAGCAAAAAGTTCAGTAAAATGGTCCACACAATGGCTGGAGGGTGGGCCTCAAATGAACGTTACAATTCTGGTTCTCAACAATTGATAAAGCATAGAGGCAAACAAAGCCACAAATTTGTCATTGTGATTACTTGCTATGTGCCACACCTAGCAACCGAGAAGCAAGTCGACAATTTGAAGGGAAGCCGTCTAAGGCAGATCGGCCACAAGCAAAGAAATGATTAACCTTCCCTGTTTGCAATGAAGGAAAGCATGATTTGTGTCCTCAACAGAAACACACCACATGGGCGTTAACGTGAGAGGACAATACTACGTGCAATGAGGCACACTTGGGTCAGGATGACGTAGTGACATGGGGCAGCACTCAAATGTGCAGGCCCAATCATCCTGAATGCCTATCCTTGGTAAAATGACGTATTATCAGCTTTTTTAATCTCGCTAGCATTCCAAACAAGGCAATCCCTTAGAACTTGACCAGGCTCTATTGAGGCACATAATCTAGTGAAATAAACAATCCCCAAACTGTGAGTTAAGCATGTTCAAGTTCCATATCCTTAAGCAATTAGAGAGAATTTATGTTAAATTAGGCCACCTTGAAAAAGGCATTGACCCAATCAAATTGTCTCCAATCATAGAATAATACAAGCTATCATCCAAAAGCCAAACCATATAACTAAAGACTAGATCTCCAACAAAGAAAATGAGCTTCTAGATGGAAGAATCACCCCTCCGAACCTAGAGAGAAGAGCCCAAACCACTCTATTAAGCTCAAAATGTCTAAACCCAAAGCGACCTATCACTAGCTAGGACCTGGTTGGTGTGCTAGCCAATCAAAGCCGACCGCTACACGCTCAACCGACACATGCCAAGGCCACCATCCTGCTTACTCATCCATACTAGATTGCAAGATATACAATGTACAAACTGAGAAGACATCCACTCCAAATGAAGGATCAAATGAATCACTCTATGCTACACAAGACACTAACCAACATAAGCATACGAGACAAACTAAACATTGGGATGGCCGTTAGAATCGTGTTAGAAAGAACCACTCTAGATAACGAGGGAGCACAAGCTGCATTCATTTAGATTTGGCTCATTGCCAACCTAATCTCCATCCTAGAAAGCTAGTTACAATATTCGACAATGAGATGCAAAAGACGTTAGTGCTTACTAGGGTAGATGGAGCCATTCTTAGATTCATTAGTATGCAAGTTCAAAACAGTAGATTCAAAGCTTGGATTCTTTACTAAGTCCAAAATGGTAGATTCCAATTGACGATAAAAAGAAATATCCCCAAACTAGGTTTGGTTCCACCAGTGCAAAGCTTGGAGGGAAGCTAATAGCTAGTTGCCTCCAATAAAAAGGCTAGAATTTCTTTAGAGTCGGCACAAGAAAACCAAAAGCCCTCAAATTCCCACTTGCTTCCAAAAGAATCAAAATTAAACTATTCTAAGTAAATGACATGGGACAATGATCTAATAAACAACAAATGAGATAGTGGATTGTTGTCATAAGGAAAGACCATAAGTTGTAAGGGTTTAAGAAATGTTTAGCCCCATTCTTTTCCACTTACGAGGTGATGCAATTGAATTTGCCTACCATTAGCATGAGATTGCCAAAGCTAGAGATTTGAGCCACAATATCCCAAAAAGCTCTATGCATGTTATAGTCTTTCTCAACATAGACAACACAAAAGAACTATGGCTTGTGTCCTGAAACAATGAGCTCCACCACCACAGCCTACTTGAATTGAGAGAAAGGCCAAAACCGAATGAACTATCATCACAAAAGGATAATGCCATCAGATTTTTCCACTTAACACTCAATATAGAAATCCTAGGTAGTACCCAATAATCAACCAATATCATGACGCATAAAGATCTCCATCCACATTTCCAATTAAGCACTGATAAAAGTATTATACTTAACAATTTGTATTTAATTTGTGGACCATTTTTCTCAACCTTATGTAACGTTATGTTGGATGAACCAACAAACAAAAGATAACCCAATGCGATAAAACTCTTGCATGTATGAAGCAGAGAATGGTAAAACCCTAGGTCTAATGTCCATTGCATAACCTTAGTTTTGTAAGAGACTATTTTTGCTACTCAAACTTTCAACATCAAAGTCTCTTAACAATAGCTTTACCACTGTCTTAACTCACTGTCATCAAACCAAATTTAATCTTGTTATTAATATCAAATCAATTTCACCAACATTTTGAGTATACACCAAAGATAATAGCATCCATCATGCTCAAATATTTTAACATCTCAAAGTTAATCCCTATGTCATTTATGTTTCTCCTATATCAAGTATGCATTGTATCTATTTGTCTTAAATCCATTACACTTTATCATTCTCTAATTTCACATTAAAACCCTTAGTTTTATCAAAAAGTAAAAAATCATTTGAAGTTAAAAGAAAAACTTAATGTTGGATAAAGCTTTTATAAAAATTAAAATAATACATTCCAACGTGAACTGATCTCTAAAGATGAGATTGATCCAGATGAGTTAAAACCCAACAAATGTATATCAACTTAGGATAAACAAAAGACATCTTAATAACAAGTTACCTTTTCTTCAAATTCAAACTTCGAACATGAGGATTTTACATGGGCAATGATATATTATAACATGGAAACATGAAAAATTGAATGCATTTTATTAATTTCTGAATTTACGAAGAGGCACTAAAATAAAATTTCAAAGCTAACCATCACATGAAAAGGCTTTTCAATTGCATATATGTCAACTAAGCTTAACTTAGGATCTTTGAAAATGAGGTTGTTGATAAATTAGTTCATTTGACTTGAAACTGAAACATGATTTTAACTAGTTATTAAAAGATTGCTTTTTCAAAAACTCTCTCAAACATGAAAAAGTGCACAATCAAGCATATTTAAAGATAACAATTAAGAGGAAAATCTATGGGTTTTCAAAACTTATCTGACGTACCTATCGAAATCATTTTATATGCATTTTAGTAAGCACATTGTATAAAGTATTATTGTATATAAAAAAATTAAGCTTTCTTTTAGTCATTTGATTTTGAGTTTATTAATTTTTTATTCAACATAAACTTGAAATCAAAGTTTAGTTTAGACTAAAATTAAAAATCCACACATATGATTTATAATTTTGGATTTCTACAACATAATCAGTTTTCAACAAGAATGAGCATTTGGATAAGAGACTTTACTTTTAAATTACAGGCTAACCGATAGATTTTGGGAGCATCTCTTCTTCCCACTACTCAAAGAGCATAATTAGCACGACATTATTGGATAAATACCTTAAGGTTGATGGTGTACTTTATTTGATACAGAACCAAGTGGCAGGAATGTGCATGTGAGTACCAAGCAAAAACCCCTAAATGTATTCACTCATTAACCTACTGAAGTATATTGCATGATTACTATAAATATTGAAATAAATAGGATAAAATATATGAAAACAAATCAAACTCAATCAACTTTAAAGAAGAGGACAAGTCAAAATTCCTCATAAAAAGAAGTTACAATTAATAAATAAATTCCTTAATGACCATACAACAATCTATATGTAATCTTTTCAAAAAAATAAATATACAAATAAAACAAGAGGATTCCTAATTCGTAATTTCATATAATAACAATAATGTTGAGATAATTCACAATAATGTCGAGATATTCGACACTCCCCTTAAACTGGGTTGAAATATTAACCATTTCAAACTTGAAAAAGAATTCATTAAAGCTCTTCCCTGGGAGAGCTTTGGCTATGAAGACCAATTGGCCTATAACAAAGTTAAACCATCCCTTGAGTTTTTCTTTGATGAATTAGAAGTAATTTTCAACACGCCCCGTGTGATCCTAATACACTAAATACTTAGCAATGTATAGCTGATTAATTGTCACACTAAATACTTAGCAATGTATAGCTGATTAATTGTCATACATAAGTGTCATAGGTTAATCCAATTTCATATGAACTTTGAAGACCATATCCAAATTCCTTCACATATCTTATAAGCTAGGATTCTAAATTCAACTTGAACCCTGCTTTTAAAAAATGAACTCATCCAACCAAATTTGCATCCCTAAATACTTTTATATTTATGTTTAGAACTTTTTTTCGAAAAATAACCACTTTCTTTGCATGAATAAGTAACTTAAAATCCCATAAATTACTCTAACAAGCTTCTACCTTGGGTCATTCAAAATCAACTAACAATGTTAACACAAAAACGAACACAAAGTATTGTACAAGAGAGATAGATTAATCTCCAAATAAAAGTCTAATATCAGCCAATAAGAGCCAATTCCTCTTAACATTTCAAACTTCTGAGCAGAATTCATTAGCATATTTAGTGGCTTACAACCTAACATTCCACAATTGTTCAAGAGATCAGGAATATACTTTCTCTTTGAAATTAAGACACGTCCGTAATTCTAGCCACCTCCATTCCAAACAAATATCTAAAATTTTCAAGATCTTTGATCTCAAATTCTCTAGTTCAAAGTTTTTTCAATTCAAACAACTCTAACCAATCATCAATCATTATAACATCATCCACATAGAATATTAAAAGCCTTTCATTAATTTCCTCACAAGAAAATATTATTATCACGATAGTGGACATGATTGCACAACCATGTAACCTTTCAAACCATACACATAAAGATTGTGTCAAGCCATAGAGAGATTTCCTTAGCATGCACAACTTTCCCCTTATCTCGTTGATCTCTATATGTAGTGGAAAGTTAATGTAGACTTCTTCACTCAACTCCCCATTCAAGAAAATATTCGTTGCATCCATTGATAGAGGAGCAAATCAAGTTTGACAATAAGGGCCAAAAAAATCCCAATGATATTGAGTTTGGTAACAAGAGAAAAAATCTAATAATAATCTATACTATAGGATTGCATAACAACATGTCTCGCTTAAATCAATCCACATTACCATCCTCTTTACAATTGACGATAAATATGCACTTATAACTAATCGTGTTCTTTCCAGCTAACAAATGTGATGTTCAATGTCTGTTTCTTCCATAACAGCCTTCTTCCATTTGGGATTTGTAAGAGCTTCATCAATGGAATTGGAAATCTGAATATATCAAAGCTAGAAATGAAAGCTTGAAAATTTTGAGGCAAGCAAGCATGTGGATCATATGCTATATATAAGATTGAACACTTTTTATCAAAGTAATAAGTTAAATCAAATCATCATTAAGTAAAACATCATAAAAATTTTCAAAGTAAATGTTACCTTTACGAATACTTATATTTGGATCAAATTCATGGTCATGATCAAATGCCCATCCTTAATCCTTCTATCAAGTGCAAGATATCCGTGAGTAAACATTAAGTTCCATGTTTGATGGCCTCTGTGAGTAGACATTAAGTTCCAAGTTGTTAGATAGAACATTATCATTCAGATGACTTGGAGTATGACATAAGTCAAGACTAGAACTTTGAGGAGACTGAAGCTCAAGATAAAAAATAGATACTAAAATAAATTAGAATTGAGAAGATAGATTTTGCAATAAGAAATTATCTTTATTGTCCAAAAGATGGGATTCTTGTATATAAAAAGTCTCCACTCTAAATTTAGGATTTGAGATACAAAAGTTGACTCTAAAGAATATGATATTTAAAGAGAAATAAGAAATAAGATTTTTAGTAACTAAAGGGTAAAACTTATACATATTTTGACTTGAACAATAACCCCAAAAAATGCTTTTTATAGCCCTAGGTTCATGTTTAACCTAGTACAATCATAGTGGCATGCAAAAGCATAATGCCTAAACATTTTTATCAATAAGAAAAAAGGTATCAAAGAATGAGAGCAGAATTTTTGTAATATTTGGCATAAAGTTCTTGTGCATAACAAGTCTCTCCCTAAAGCTAGGATTTAGGATAGAAAAGTTAATCTAAAAAAATAAGACATCCATATAGAAATAATATTTTTAGTGACCAGAGAATAAAATTTATACATGTTTTGTCTTGATGAATAACCTGAAAAAATACACATTATAACCCAAACCTTAAGTCACTTTATTACAATCATGGAGATATATAATAACGTAACACCTAAATATTATTATCAATATGGAGGAAATCTGAGAACAAGGGTAGGATTTTTGTAATGTTTGTAATATAAATGCAAATATAAGTAGCTTAAAAGGCATATATTTTATCAAATAAGTAATTGTAAGAACAACACCCTCCAAACTTTATGGCAACACTATTAAAAAAATAAGTGATCTAACTACATTGAGATGTTAATTTTTCTATCAACAACCAATTTTACATCAACTTTATATAACATATTTTCATTGATATGCCATTAGAATCAAGTTGAAATACATTTTATAGCACTAGTTTCTAAGTTACCTTCGTAGATCATTAAGATGTACAAAGGTGCAAAACCTAAATATTCTTATCATGATGAGAAAATCATCAAATAATGAGGGTACAACTTTTTGTAATATTTGGCAACACCCAAAAATGATTAGCGACACTAATGGAGAACGTAATTGACTTAACAAAATCGAGGAAATGTCAATTTTTCTTTCACCCACCCAATTTTGCTGAGGTGCATCAACACATAAGCTCTGATATATAATACCATACTCTGACAAATATCCCCTTAAAATAAGGTTGAAACGCACTTTCCCATTATCAATTCCAATATTTTAGATTTTGATTTAAAATTAACTATAAAACAAGGCACAAAATTTTTAAAATATAACTCACTCCATATGCTTCATAAGATATACCCAAGTGAGACTTTTATGATGATCAATGAATCCACATTAAGAAAACTAAGAATGCATTAGATATTTAGACATTTCATATTGAAAATAAAGAATGCATTGGATGCCCCCATCAAAAATGTCATAGCATGATATGAAAAAAATTTAGAACGAATGAAATTCGTTATACAAAAAACATCAAATATAATTAACCATAAGAAGTAAAAACTAAAACATCTCATAATACAAAAGAACAAATAAAGAAATAAATACCTTAATGATTGTGCAACAATCAATATAGAATCTCTTAATAATAAAAAATAAATAAACAAACAAACCCAAAGGATTCCTACTTATTAATTTCCTAAACCAACAAACAAAATAAATAAACAAAAATAATAATATTAAAAACAAAGATATTTCATAATAAATACTAAGACATTAAACAATAGAAACCTCCAAACGTTGTAGTTAGATAATTGTCTAAATGAATTTCAAGGGACTCATAGTAAAATTAAGTCATTAGATTTTACATGAATTGGATTTTGTGTCAAAACTCGGATTCTCAATAAGGATGTTTTCAAAATGCAAATCAAGCAAATTCAATCAAATCTTGACTCATCACAAAAACTATGCTAAGAATGTAAATCTCAACACCTAAATAGACAAATTATATATTTAACCAAAATTTTTTATAATCATTATAAAATGATTTAACAAACTAAAATATCTTATAAGAGAAGAAAATATTTTCTAATGCAAAATTTAAATATAGTATAGTATCTATTCCAAGTCATTTAAATGTTAGTTTTAAAATACATTTTTACAAAATTGGATTTAATGAAACATATTTTCCAAAAAGTAAAAAATGAGTGACATGCAAATTGCTCAGATGATCTAAGGATTTTCTTTAGCAACTATTAAACCAAATGTGCAAGCTTCGCACATTGAAAGGTCAAAATATTTCCACGATTATGATAATAAAATGTGCATCTTCATTGAAAGACTATTGTAGCCTATGACAATAGTGGATTAAAGAATTATGTACTACAGAAGCAATAAATCATGAGGATCATACAAAAGGTATCAAGGGTGGATGCATCACCTTTATAGAGAACACCACCAAAAGTAACTATGCTAACAACAAAAGTACCCTATTAGAGAATCTATGCATGCAACACTTTAGAATTACAATAGCAAAATCCATAAGAAGACAACAGCCATAGTCCAATCACCTTCGAGTCATACCCATTAACATCATGCTTACCCACATGACCTTTAATGAATCACCAAAATAGCATTAGAGTGAATATGTTTACTTAACACTTGAAGAAGACTACGAAGATGATCACACACAAACACCACAATGTCGATGACCTCGTTCCTCTAGACAGAGTCATCAAAATTGTTCTTGAATTATCTTAACATAAGGGGAACCTAATGCGACAAGGATGGGAAAGAGAAGCAATTAAAACTAGTTGGTTTCACCTCCAAGGGAGAACCTAATGCAAGAGGCATAAATGATCATAGAAGGAGAAGAAATTGACTTCTCACGAGGTTAAGAGTGGATGCAATCACAAAGATTGCACGACACCACAGCCTCATCATCTACAAGAAACCACCAAGTAGTTGAGCATCTAAACAACATGTGATCCAACGCATCCACTATTGAATAGGTAACAATCCAAGCCAAAAAATACCCATATCACAAGCCGTCAATGCATCAAAGCCACAAAACAAATTTAATATGCAAACTAATCATATCACCAAACTGCTACACAAAGTATTGCTATACACATCTATGTCTCTTATGATTCAAACCATACCAAGGCATTCCTCATATGAAAATCCTCATTCGACAAAGCAATCATTCTCACCATGAGATCGCCAAACATTAGCCTCATAAGCAACAAATCCATAGCTAGTCCACCTAAAGTAAATTGCCAACATCAACCAAGAGCTCCACATTCCTATTCGCAATTATGGACCATCAACATGAGTGGAGGGTATCAATTCAACTGTCTTGTAGAATTGAATGTTTATTAACTAATTCAAGCTTCCCAAACATGTTATCAGGACCACTATGACCACCCAAGAAGAAAAACTTTCATAACTAAAACTCACCCAAACTAACAAAGATTTGACCCATTGTTCTATTGTACATTGTCCTAAAGCTTTCTACCCAAATAAAGCATTGATTCCCAAAAAACATCTTCACCTAAGGCAGCTAGCACCACTCCATAAGTTAAGGAATGATCCAAAGCACCCAACCTCATATGCTAGTGAATTGTTAAGCCACATAATGAATGACCTCCCGTTATACCATACCACTCCACAAGAAATCTCTCAAAAGCTTCTCCACATCATCAATGTTTTGTAACAGAAATATAGAAGTCAAAGAAAAAATTAAAATGGAGCTAAGAACATTGTTGATCAAAGTCGTGAGTTGGACAATAGACAAATTCATGCCCCCTATGCAAAATTCACCTTCTTGACCAACTACAATGTGAGCATAATCAACAAATGTGAGTCATCTACAAATCAACAAAATCCTCATCTACTTAGAATAGAATGGGATAAACATCATCACACCATTGATCAAACCAATGCTACTAACAGAAGACAACTCACGTTTCCCCAAGAAAAGATTGCATCCATGATGGACTCCAAAATTCAACTATAATTAGCAAAAGTCGGTCACCTACCAACTAATGCAACCACTTGGTACTTTCCCTCCTCTGCTTCATATTAACCAACTTGCTTGCAACTTATTTTTATCTTCTTGTTAGTGTGTATATCGAAAATTACAAAGAACTTGCCTTGGTTAACATCTTGACTTGACGTAGAAGAATAAGATTTGAACAAAGTAAAGATCTCTCTATCAACTTGAAACCTTAGAGAGAAAAAAATAAAATATCATGGACAAAAAGCTAACTAGAAAATAAAAAAAGGAAGTAGCCCATACAAATTAAAGGGTACTCTGCTTGATCCTTCATTAGATTAGAAGAAAAAGTAATATCAAGACAAAGATAAAGACAATCCTACAGAAACCCCAAAAAGGCTTACATCTAGTTAGAACATGAGTCATTAAAGAGTAGGGCAAACATAATAACTAGATGTAAGAAAAAGACCAAGAATACCATCTCTTCTAGAAGCCAAAGAGGCAAACCATCACTATCAATAGTAATCATGTGTAATGTCAACCTTCACATCAATGACCCTATAATAGAATCTAAACTAGTTAACATGCACATGATTATAATGATTTAAAGGAGAGAAAAGTGAACTAAATTGCAAGAATTCAATTAAACTAATCAAGATTAACTTAAATAAATCAACTCTAATAACCTATCTAATCTTATTTGCACTAGTCATCCCATCTTTATCAATACTTTTCTCTTGAGCCATGTTCATGTTGTCCCTACTCCTCTCTTCCCTTTGCAATGCACTCTCCTTCTACTCTCATCATGCCACAATTCTTCACCATTGTTGTTAGGTTTTTGAAACCCTAGTTCAACATAACACAAATTCTTCCTCTCAACAAAATCATTGCAATGCCATCAAGGTAAGTTGTCATTAAGATAACTAATGTGAGAACAATTTATTTTATTCATATTATGAATTTAGCTAACATTATTTTGATAAATCTTAAACTATGATATTTGATTACAATAATATAATGAGTGATTGGAAATAATTTTTGAAATTACTACAATAGACAAGGTGACAACTTACAATTATATTTTCTTAAATTGTCAAGTCTATGTTTAGAGATGATTTATTTAGATCAAACCATAATATAACATTTAATAATTGATCAAAAATTTTTTAAACACTCTTGTAACCATAATTATTATATTAGGCTACTCAAGTTTATCATAAACCATGCATTTGACAAATCTCAAAAAACATACTTATTTGTATTGCACACTTTATGATAAGTAACTCTTAACTAATAAGGGGTAATTATACCCTTCATTGTTGGAGTCTCTCCTTTCATAATTATAGATCAATTCTTTGTATAGTTATTCATGAATATTGATTTATTATAATTATTCTTTATTCCTCATTTCCTTACTAATGAGCAAATTGTGATCGCATAAGGATTCATATATGATGTTAATATTCAACATATTTTGGTAGAATTATTATGTTCTATTTATAACATAACTTTGTCAATATGTAGCTTTTGCTACACATCATATTATCAATTGTTCATACATAATTTAAATTAAAGTCACTTTTATAATCATTATTATTGTTAACAAATATATGTAGATATAATGTGTTTGTATGTTTTCTTAGAATGATGATATGGCCAATGCGCTATGTTCAACAAATGTTATACATTGGTAATAAAATGAAGTGTCGAAGCTATGAAGTAATCAACTAACTTGATACACAGCCTACAAAGTGATGGTTCTATTAATTCATAATAGTGATAACTTTTTTTAATAGTGACTAATATACCAACATCATAGTTGTATTATTACATGGTTGACACCATATAATAATATTAAGGATGTGTTCATATTAATTTCTATCAATAGAATCTTGGTAATAGAAGAATATACACATCTAATAATATGATGGTTCTCATTTGCTTCTCTTATGGCAATTGATATGAGAATTAACATAATTTGGGTTCATATTATTGGCTATATAGATACATTCATTTGGTTATTATTGTACTTTATTCAATTTGCACTATTTTATTCACATATTACAAACCCAAACCTTGTTGTTTATGTTTTAATAACTTGTTTTTTCCTTATTGGTTTGCTTTGTAAATTCACTCATTGTGGTTTGTGTTTAATAGATACGTCTTCATCACAGAAGTTATATAAAATGTCATTTGAGATAGGTATTAAATTATTATATTTTAATTTCATTGGTTTTTATTACGATTTGACAATTGGATGGCTATGGTTTTCATTATTAGTATTGATGAATTTAAATTATAGTTGAAAAAAAAAATCTCTTTTCATAGTTCCTATGTAATTATTTATCATTTTCATAATAGTACAAAGTCTACAATCTTAACCTTAATAGTCGTGCAACCATGTTCACATTTAAGATACTTTCTCACACTCTATGTAGCCTAAGTGAACTATCTTTCAAACCCAAGGTGTGACAATGACCTCTTACGCCATGTCATAAATGTTTGCAACACATTAACAAGAGATGAATTAGAAACCAAGTTTCCTAAGGTGTCTTCCATCTTGTTCGCTAATTAGAAATTTAGCCACCACCTTGCTATCACATAGAAGCCAATCGAGCATAAACGATCAAGCTAATTGCCATGTGAACCTTCGAGATGATGACAATGATGTTATCCTTCAACTTAAGGGGCATGGATCCTACAACAAAGATGTAAAAATTGATTATAATGAGATCTTCGCTCGTAATGTCAAAATAACTTCTAAAATAAAAAAGTTTTATGATGACACCAATACCAAGAAATGCAAGAAGACAACATCCAAAACCTCCTAGGTAAGACCCTTCAAATCAACAACCTATGAAGGAGAAAAGATGGCTTAAGTGGTTGGATAGTCCACCAAAAAGCCAATGGCAACAAATGGGCACACCTTGGAGAAATGATCAAAGAGAACACACTACTAAATCCTCCATCTTATCACCTTTCTAATCTTAAACATAAGAGATTTTACCCTCCATTTGACCATGATCTTAACACATTGCCACCACTAAATATCCACAAGAGCAAGGCAAGTGTTGTCATCAACAACAAGCCAACGAACACAAGACTACTCAAGACCATCATTCTCAACCGCTCTAAAATAAAAATTAATAATACGACATCAAGTAGAACCAACACAACTTAAGAAGCAAGAGATCCAAATTCATTGCAAACCATAAACAAGATCACAAATAGTGGCCAAAAAAGTTTTAAGAAAAGATTAAATTGAATTTGTTTGTATTATTGCAATGTAATGGGTCATCTATAAGACCCAAAATTGTTCCTTATCTTTGCTTTTATGCCTTTATTCATTTTTATTTTTTTAGTGTCTAAAGAAGAGATATTTTAACTTTTCATTTGAACTAGAGGTCCTTATGCCTGATATAAATATATGTTATGAAATAAAGAAAAAGAGATTTAATTGGGTTTTTCATTTAAACCAAGAAAGTTTTATGAAGGCAATACAAGCATACAAGATTTTTTTTAATGAAAGTGTAGATCATCTATCATCCCAACCAGGTTAAGAACTAGTTTTACCTACTTCACTACCATAGTTCCCATCATTGGTTCTATTTCCCTCCTCCTTGGCTGCCTCTGGCAAACCCCAAAAACAACCGCCTCTAATGCTAGACACATCCCGCTAATGATCTATATGGTTGCACATCCACATCCACCACATCATCTCCTCCTGCTTGACCGACTACCCTAAATTCATCATTGCTACAAGATGCTTGCTCTAACATTGCCCTGCCACACCAAGGGCCTTCACAATTCAATTCCAATTGCAAACCACCACACACCACATCAGAATCATGGGGCCCTCGCTATTTGTGCAAACCTAAAGCCACCACCCATATTCAGTCAACTCATTGCTTAGCAACATTTGGGCCTCTTACAATCACAACGCATCCCCTCATTGTTGTTCAAACTTCACCTGCGTCTTGATCACAACTGAGGTGCTACAACCACCAACCCAAGGAGGCCTCTCTCACTTGTGGCCACAAAGCTCTGCCCATCATTACCAGCCTTTAAACCTAGTCAACATTGCCCATGCCTACCATTGCTCACTATCATTTCCAATATGTTCCCCCTGTTGACCTCTCCTTCCAATGGTCAAGCACAAACCATCGCAAATTTCTTGTTCTACATCACTTTATCACTCAAGGCTAATAGATTTTAGCAAATATATCACCCGACATTTGCTTATTCCATTATAACAAAGAATTAAGCAATCTAACATTGTTGTGGTTTAACACAACAAAGAGGCTCCCCATGGTAGGTTTATTCAAAACCAACAATACCTTGCCACAAGACCCATTAAAAGAAAGTTATGTATCATGAAATTTAGGGTATCATTTATCTAGTGGAAATTTTAAATTATCAAGCAAAAGTAAAAGAGAACAATTGTTGAACTTGATACAAGTGAGCTAAGTGAGTTGTGATGCCAAAAAAGACAAAACCCTCCAAGAATTCATAAAAGATCTTGTCCAATTGCACCTACAGCATTGCCCTTCCATCCTTAATGATGCACCAAGGCATTAAGCAATCTAACATCGTTGTGGTTTACCACAACATAGAGGCTCCCCATGGTAGGTTTATTCAAAATCAACAATACTATGCCACAAGACCCATTAAAAGAAAGTTATGTATCATGAAATTTAGCGTATCATTTATCTAGTATGAATTTCAAATTATCAAGCAAAAGCAAAATAGAAAAATTGTTCAACTTGATACAAGTGAGCTAAGTGAGTTGTAATGCCAAAAAAGACAAAAACCTCCAAAAATTCATGAAGATCTTGTCCAATTGCACCTACAGCATTGTCCTTTTATCCTTGATGATGCCCCAAGGGGGCACACTAAAGGAGAGATCCTACAAACCACAGTAGGCAATAAAACATGTAAACTTCTACTCAACGTGTCCCAACTTGAAGGGTTTATCACCACTCTTTTCCACCTATTTGGGAATGCAATTGAAGTTTCCATCCACAATAATCAAATAATATCACAAAAGGTGGCAATCATTGCGTCACAAATAACCTTTCTACTACGGTCCTTAACATAAAAAGTCTAGTGATCATGTGCGCATGTCTATAAAATAAGTTGATTCATAATTAATTTTTTTAAAGCTCTTTAAAGATATTTGAATTTTGAAAATTAATCTAAAAGTGGGAAGCCAATATTTCTTTGTCACTTCGATGGTCCACTACTAGCCATTTGGAAGACTTGTTTTATTTTTTTTTAGTAGCATAACTTATATCTTCACTTATTTTTAATGGTCCACCACCAAACAATATAGATAAAAAATGGCCACATAAGTATTGTAGTAACATGCATTTACTTTTTTTAACTAGTTCACTATAGGCAATTTAGACAAGTGATCGTCACTTGATTTATTGTCAGCAACACTATTTGTTTCTTTATCTTTTAATTGACCCACTGCATGGCCATGCAAACAAGTGTGTCCATTCAAATTTCTTAGTTCCATTACTAGTTGCTTTATTTTTTTCAATAATTTGTCACCAACTAGATGGCTTTTTTTTAATCAAGCTACCCAATTTCGTAAACTCCCTCAATCAGATGGTAATTTGCATTAATTGGATCTGTCATCAATCTTTACGAAATTTGGCAATTTCATTGTCAACAGCTCATTTTCAAAGAAACAAGTTCTTGTTTTCTAATGACATGTTTTAGATGGTGATCATTCAACAATTTTGTTCTATTTTTATGCTTTGTTTCAAGAAATAATCCTTAATATCTTATTGTAATAACCTCACATAAGCAAATTTATAAAATTTGTTATTTTATTATTTATTTTTACTTTAGTGACCATTTTGACCTATTTATTTGACAAAATTACAAATTTAATCAACAGAAGGGGATACTATTCCCAAAAAAGAGAGATGAACTTTAAAACTAAAATTAGAATATTTACGAACCCATTAATATCAAATTCATCAAAATTAGATATCAATCTAAGACTGAACTTATGGAAATAGATATTTATGCATTAATAGATTTAATATGATTGATATAAAAAATTATTAAAAATATCAAATGACGCCAACAATTCATGAAAATTTTATTACATATTGGGCACATAGAATAGCCAGATTAAAAAAGGATCGAAAATGTTTTTTCAGAATTGCTTAGATCAAAAAAATAAAAGAAATTAGTCAATAGACTAATGTTTTAATAAAACTTTTAATAATTACAAGTATACCATAATTCTAAATCTATGCATCAAAGATAGAGGTGGATGTTGTTGAGGGAAAATATTAAATTAATTTATATTAAATCCTAAACCTTAAATGCTATGATGGGGCTAAATAGGGTTAACTCCTAATAAATAACTAATTATTAAATGACTAATTTCCTTACCCTAATTCCTAAATCAAAGAGACACGCATATTCTTGATACAAACGAGTGTGGCTTACTGAAGAGTTTAAGAAAAGATATAAAAGAAAACTTTGTAAGAAGAAATATCCATGAGGTTGCAAGGAAGGAACGTCATAGAAATCTTGTAAAATAAAAATAAAAAAGAAGGGAATTCGAAAAATTCAACGAGACATATTAAGGGAAGGCTTTTTACGGTGTGTCCACTACTTTCAACGAACTACAAGTTAATTGTGCATCTAATTGAATAATTGATGTACATGAATTGCCTATGCTTGTTTTAAAACTTATGGATGACTTACAATTGCATCGGATATGGTTAATCCATCTCTCGATTTACTCGCATAGAGTACATCTATGTGTATGCAAAAAAATAAATAAATGCAATTGTCATGGAACTAAGCAAAACGAATAAGGATTTGTTCTAAAATCTCAAAAGAACAAATAAGGATTTGCTAACAAAAATGTAAAATTGAGCAAAGTACAAAGTTCTAAGAAATTGAGACCTTATGTGACTACCTTGTAGAACCAAGATAGGAATCCCAAAAGTCTAAGAGAAAAAAATGTAACATGTCCCAAAGATGATGTGGCCCAAATTGGATAGAATATGGAATAGGTGTATTGAAATCTAGAAGGTGCTCTAAAATCTAGAGAGACTAACCTACCAAGCACAAGTTTCTAAAGATGAAGACTCAAGTCCATAGAATACCGATCATAACATTTGAAGGTAGACTACTAAAGCACATAAAGGATTAAGAGATCTTATTGAATTGAATTACAAACATTTAAAGTCGATCATGCGACCATTAAAACAAATAAAGAATCAAGGAATTTATCTTGAATTGAATTACAAGTAATTAGAAGATCAAGAGACTACCTGTAATATCCTGGAAAAAAAAAAAAAAAGATGCTTAAGAAGGACGCCGCGTGTCGGGGCCGGACGCGAGGCGATCCGACGACGCCGCGTGTCGGGGCCGGACGCGAGCCCGAGAAAAAAATTAATTAAGGACGGCGCAGTCCTTCGTGCCGAACGGTGCGAACCCTAATCCCTAGTCTCTCGTGCCGAACTGTGCGAAGCAGCGGAGGAAAAAAAAGGGGATCGAGGGTTTTCCCGCAGCAGTCTCCGTCCCGACGTCCGGCGGTGGCGATTTCAGATCCCGAGCTCAGCGAGAAGGGAACCGGGTAAGTCTCGAGCCGTTTTCTCTCTCTTCCCGAGCGGTTTCTCTCTCTTCCCGAGCGGTTTCTCTCTCCTCGAACCGTAGAAGGAAAAGTTTTTTTGATTTTTGGAATTTTTGCGGTGCAGCCCTTTCTCGTTTTCCGTGCCGAGAAAGGAGGGTTGCATAAGAGTGTCGGCTTGATCCGAAGGGAAATTTCTGATCCGTGCAGCGGTCGGCGACAGCCTCCGGTGAGTTTCTTTTGTTATTCTTAAGCCGGCGGTAAGAGGTTTTATATTTATTTTATCCCCTTGAATTATTTTGTGCTTGAGCAGTGTTAAAAAGGGGGGAAGAAATTGAAAAGAAGTGTTGAGAAGAAAAGGAAGGGGAAAAGGAAGAGGTCAAAGAATGACAGGACCCTCAGGAACTCAGGTAGGTGAATTTATTTAAATAGTAATGTAAGTAGTGATTGTTATTTTATTATAAAAGCATGGCTTTGAAATATTATGGCATTATATGAAAATGAAATGAGAATTTGCAATATGATACTATGGTATAGTAAAATGTAAAGCATGCCAAAGAAAATGTGTAGAGGTATCGATTATGCCTCTTAAAGGGTTAAATTCCCTAAAAAGAAAAGTAAAAAAAGAAAAAAGAAAAGAATTGACCCTAGATCGCATCCCAGTAGTCCCCGGACATATGAGCACCAGCACAGGATGCTGGGCATGATGAGATGGCATAGAGACCTCCCCCGCATTGCTAGTACTTTGTGCAGGGCTGAGTGCGGAGGGATATGATGAGATCGAGACATCTCGTACATGGTTAGCACTTTGTGCAGGGCTGAGATACGGAGATGGTCCGACGTGATAGAGATCGAGACATCTCGTATATGGCTAGCACTTTGTGTAGGGCTGAGATACGGAGATGGTCCGACGTGATAGGCTTGGCCAGTCACGATATGCCTACGGGCAATGGTCTCTAGATGAGATAGATGCCATAGAGATGTGATATGATATGATAGGGATGGGGGATGTGGATCATGGGGAAAGTCTGGGACCCAGCAAGAAAAGAAAAAGAAAATGAATAAGAAAAAAAAAGAGAATTGAAAAGAAAGAGAAATGAATTGCATACTTTGCTTGATTCATTGCATGCTGATTTCAGATTTATCTTTGCCATATTTACATTTGAGTTATAGCATGTTGTTAGATATTCATCATGTTATATCCTTGTAGCCATAGCATTCACCTACTGGGCTTTATAAGTTCATTTCCCCTACTTACATTACAGGACATGCCACTGATTCACAGAGAGAGGGTGCTTAGGATGGTATGGGACTTTGTACAAATGTATCTGTTATTTCTGTTTTTGTAGCTTTTGTACAGGATTTCCCAAGTGACAGGTATGCATATATTAAAGTTGCTGTTGATTATAAAGGTAACAGTTTTATTTTGCTTGCATCACCCTCGCCTAGTTTTACAGTTGTGTCCTCAATTATATGCTGTTATACTCTGATTAGCTGATTTTATCAGTAGATTATAGTAATAGTTTAGGCGGGGCGTGACACTACCATAATAATTAAATGATGATCCTACTAAATTGAATTACAAACATTTGGAGGCAATCACAAGATTATAAAATAATTAAATAATCAAGGGATCTACAGAAACAAATTTATAACCTAACAAAAGGCCAAAGGACTTAAATTAAATAATAGCAAGAAAATAATAAAATGGTAATATGGTCTATATTTTTGGCTAATATGATTTTCATATTATATAATATATAAGCAGTGAAATATGATGATAAAAATGAAAATTTTAGCCAAAATTTAACAATACAAATAAGTGGTTGTTCCATATTTTAAAAGAATAAACAATGGTTTGCCAATCGAATTTATTTCAAAAGAAAATATGGTTTGTCGAACAAATTAATTTTGAAAGAGCAAACAAAAGTTTGCCAACAATCAACCAAGGCTTCATCTCCCAAGAATAAAAGGCTTATAAGGCCATCCCAAGGTAAAAAGACAACCCCTAGGGGTAACTAATTCAGGTAAAAAGTCTCAAAAATAGAGTGGAACTCAAATCAACTAAAGACCACAAAAAGATGTACCCAAAATTCTGAAGCATTGACTCATTTAGCCCAAAATTGTGAAGATAAAATTTAAGATCCATAGAACATGAGTTCTAACATTTGGAAATGATCACGAGACCACCAAAGTATGACGATTAAGGGACTCGAAAAATAATTTCAACAAATAAATCACAATATTTTTTTTTTGAAATTTAGAGAAAAGGATCAAGAGATTTATTTGAAATATCAATACAAGACAACCAAGAGATCAAAGGACCTTTAAAATTAAGCAATGTTAGAAAATTAAGGAAAATGAGATTATAATGGCCATTTGATTTACTTGTCATGCTTGTATAATATTCACATGGATGTGATATGCAAGACTTACTTTAATCATATTCACATGGATGTAAAATACATGCTAATATTATGTTGTATTTATATAGTTGCAAGATACATGCTCATGTCACGTTATATTCACATGACTGTGAATTGCATGATTATATTATATTATTTTTTAGATGGTTGGGAATGCATGCTATGTTTTATTATATTCACATAATTACGATATACCTGTTTATATATTATTTATGTTCGCATGATTATGATATAAACCCAACATGCAATATGACCCAAATGTGTGATGCATTACATAGAAACGATACAGATATACCACCTGAGCTTGTGTTGGTTAGCTTAACTTATTTTAGCATATTTGTTTCTGTTACACCCTTGTGTTTGATGAGTCAAGCATAAATGTGTATATTTTATTTGGACTTGATCTTAAGTAAAATTGTTACTAATTAATTAAATCAAGCCATGTATTTTAGATGTCTAAAATAATGGTCTCTAAGGGCCTTGACGTAATGGCATACGTCAAGGCCCTTAGAGACCATTATTTTAGACATCTAAAATACATGGCTTGATTTAATTAATTAGTAACAATTTTACTTAAGATCACGTCTAAATAAAATATACACATTTATGCTTGACTCATCAAACACAAAGGTGTAACAATCTCCCCCTTTAGATGATGGCAAGACATAAATGTTTTAAATAAAAATAAGTATTTAAAATACAATTAATAGGGAGAAAAAATATGCTCCCCTTATCTTGATGCTCCCCCTAACTTGATGCATATTTTGATGCTCTCCCTCACTTCTAACTATTCTCCCCCTTTGACACCATCAAAAGGGAGTGAACTCTAAGCAATGTCTAAAATTCCTAATTGTTCTCTCGATGTTTGAAATTGCTCCGATGGTAAGGGTTTGGTAAAAATGTCAGCCAATTCAAGCTTAGTAGGAACATACTCTAACTCTACTAATCCTTTAGATGTCTAAAATAATTGTCTCTAAGGTCCTTGAGGTCATGGCATACTTCAAGGAAATTTGAGACATGCACAAGATTTTTTATAATTGAATTTCTTTTTATTTCTCTTGAATTTGATATGTCCAAACTTTGAGATTATGAGACACACTAGTAGTATTAACATTTAAAAATATTATAAAGTTATTTAATACTGAATTTTGATTTTTGGGCCAAGCATATTTGACAAAATGTATAGACATTGGTATTTGATTCTTTAATATTGCTTTGGAATTGTTTTTCATGAATTTCTTTTTATAGCTATTTAAATAACTTATAATACTATAAGAATATAAAATTATTTTTATACACTTATATTCAAATTTTTGGCACAAAAATTCGTCAAAAATACCCTAAAACAGCTGAAGTCTCAGGAAAATGCACTGTAGCAATGGGCGGGTCGACCCGGCGCGAAAACAGCCCTTCCAGGTCTTTTAGAAATTAAAAATTTAATTTAAAAATAAAAATTTGGTTGACCCGAGAAGGCCGAGCCAAGCCCGCCCAAAGCCCGCCGAGAGGAGCTCGGCTAGGGTCAAACTGCAGCGCGGTCAACAGTCAATGAACAATGCTTGGCTAAGTCAACCCGAACCAGGTGATCAAGTCCTGGTCAAGGAAGGGGGGAGCCAACCCCAAAGAGGCTCGCAATGTAAACAGGGTGGATTTCTTATATAATGCTCCAACACTTCCGCATACGCAATGTGGGACAAAAAATCCCAATTTCAGCCTTCGCAGGATCCAATGGCTCAGTTCAAGCCCGCCCGGATCCAACGCACAGGATTCATCCCGTAAGGTAAAATCTGTGTCGTTCATCTTTGCGCTCGGATCCTACGCACGGGATTAAATCGCGTAAACGGTAATCGCGAGATTTAATCCGTGCCGTTCGATTACGCGCTCGGATCCAACGCTCTGGATTAAGCCCGAAAGGTAAAATGCGTAAATCAATCTGCGCCGTTCGTTTTTGGGCCTGGATCGGACGGTGGCTGCTTTTCGTCCATTGCCCAAACGACTAATTAATTTTTGGAGCCGTTGGGGGTGTTTTTAGAGCTCAAATTTGAACTCTATAAATAAGGAAAATTGATGTATTTTTCAGTTTAACCTTTGCTAAATTTTCCAAAGATTTCAGATCTCAAAATTCGAGCACTCAAGCAAAAACGGTGCATCCAAGCTCAAAAAGCAAAGCGGCAAGAAGGCTATTGGAATTAGAGGTTTTTCAATTATTTCTTAATTTCTATCCCTCTAATTTGTCGATTGTGTGTGCCTCCTCTTTTCTCCTATTTCTCTTAAGTTTTTTGTCAATCGTTGTACTTTTCGTTTTGGGGCAAGGGCATTCCGGCAGTAGTGCTAAAGCCCCGGGTTTGAGTTGAGCCCGGTAAAAACTCAAGTAGGTTTGGGATTAGCCGTAGTAAAAATCCCGATTATGTTTGAGGTGAACCGTACGAAAAACCTCACTTGTAATCGCTACATTTAGTGGATTTTTCCCAACACCGGTTGAGGGTGGACGTAGACTCGGTTTTGAGTCGAACCACTTAAAAATTTGTGTGTTCAACTCTCTTTACTCTTGCTTAAAGGTTTTTAAGTTTAATTTCGAAATTCATAGAATTTTAAATACACAATTCACCCCCCTCCCTCTTGTGGGATTTTCTTAGCACGAAACACTTCAGTTTCAACATTATATGGATGCACACCATGGGATTCTTGGAGATCAGTGAGTAGAATTAATCATATAGTGTTATTTACTTCAGTTCTTATTTTAGAATATAATGCAATAAGTTATAGTTATGGAATTAGAAAAACAATGTTGCATTAATGAGGTCATAGGTCCATTAAATTAATAGTTTCTTTTATTTTGCTACGAATAATTATAATTAGAATTGGATTATTTAGTGTAAACTTTAGTTTAATTATCTTTTCATTTAGTTTGTTACTTGTAAAAAAATGATTTTCAAAATAAATGTAACAAAAAGTTAATATGATGATTTTATAAGCATTACACTTATGTTGTTCTATCAACTTAGATTCCCCAATATAACTTCATAACTCACATAAAAGCAACAAAAAATAGAGTTATATCATTTAACTTCTTAAAAAACAAAAAGGTATTACCATCAAAAGTTAAAGCTAATTTACGTCTTTGATATATTCCATAAGAATGAACTTTTTTTTATAATAACTCTTATTAATTATGAATATAAGAAAAACCACAGACCCATGAAATTACTAATATTTGATTCTTTAATAGAACAAGATGCTCTTAATTCACTATGAGCTTCTATTCAAAAGAAAATGAAAAACTTAACAAAAGACAAAAATAATATATAAATATATATATATATACAAACATATATACATACAAAGATATACATACATACATACACACACACACACAGATAATATATATATATATATATATATATATATATATATATATATATATTATCTGTGTGTGTGTGTGTATGTATGTATGTATGTATGTATGTATGCACATTCTATTGCCTACCACAATACAAATTCAACAAAAAATAAACTTATCAAATTAGTGATTGAGATCTTAATTGGTATTTATCTGCATTTGGTCGTCCTATGCAATTTTCGTGATGCTGTGCTATTTGAAAAGTTCTAATTATTTCCATATAGATTAACAGGATATTACATACTTTATATGATAGAGAAGCTATAACACATGTACATGTGTGTAATTTGAGATCTCTATTATATGTTTTGTATAAAATTTCAACTTGGAATTGACATGTTTCAATCAGAAAAAGCGCTCTTGAAAGCTATGCCAAAACATTTATAAAGCTGAGCTAACCTTGTCCATCTGTTCTCTGGCTCCGGATGTAGCTCGCATAACTTCAGTAGACTCATGACTTCTACCAGAACCTTGAGAGCCCTTCACAATCAGTTCCCTTTGTTGCTCAAATTCTCTTGCAAAACATAAACAGATGTTAATCAAGTGTGTTCTACAGAAATAATGCCTGAAGGCTTTCAGCTATTCACTAAACTACCTGAACCCTGTCTTAGAGGTTAAAAGCTGCACGGTCACCTGAAATAACAAAGCACTAAAACTGAACATCAAAAACAGCAAGGAACTTAACGCACAGAATTGTTACAAATATGACATGAAACCACAAACCATGTATTTTTAATGGCATACCAAGTTAATCCCTTGCCTAAATTGAAAAAAGAGTGCATCCACTCAATTAGATCCAAAAACACACAGAACAGTTATAACATCAAGTGAAGAGGATGCAAAAGGCTTACATGACAATTTAAAAACATAAAGACCACGAAAGCTTCATAGCTTGTTCATGGGAATAGATAAAGTATGCCAGTCTTTCTGACCATTGCAAGAGAAATGACTGATGCTTACCATTTATGCTCCAAAGCGTGTTTTTAATGCCAAGGATGGCAATTTGAACACATGCATTTATAGTATTCCCAAATTTAAAATCATGAAACATGAACCAATTTTGAGCCAGTGGACAAGTAGGGATCACCACTTAAAAAACTCAAGTTGTGTCCCAATGCCCTATACCCCAAATGTTTCATGGTTTGCTGCCAAACTTCCCCACTCAAACGTCAATACATCATTTTTTGCATGCTAGCATGTCTTCTATAAGATATCATGTACAGCTAAATAATTAATCACTAACACAAAAGTCACCTTCTCTAAAAGAGTATAAAAGATGCAAAGTGAAGTTTTCGTATTCAAGAGTGTATAACAGAAGCATCAATTCGGGTAAACGATAATATTCAACAAAATGTGGGTTTGACAGACTGGCTCGATCACCAGCATAATTCACATCCTAAAAGAGTATAAAAGATGCAAAGTGAAGTTTTTGTATTCAAGTGTGTATAACAGAAGCACCAATGCAGGTAAACGATAACCATTAAAACACAAAAAGTCACCTTCTCTAAAAGAGTATAAAAGATGCAAATTGAAGTTTCTGTATTCAAGCTTGTATAACAGAAGCACCAGTTCAGGCAAACGATAATCACAAACAACACAAAAAGTCACTTTCTCTAGAAGACTATAAAAGATGCAAAGTGAATTTTTTGTATTCAAACGTGTATAACAGAAGCACCAGTTCAGGTAAACGATAATCTTCAACAAAATACAAGTTTGGCAGACAAGTTCGATCACCAGCACCATTCACATCCCTACCCATTACCCACTGTACATTTTTCCCTACTAAACATTTTAGCATGATGCTTGAATTTGACTACAAGAAATTACTAACACAATACTGTTCATTCATCAACTTAAACAGAGTGCTATAATAATGTAATCAGTAATCATGTGCATCCATTTCATAAATCATAACAGACAAAGATGCATTGTATCTGCCAAAAAAAAAAGAAAAAAAAAACATCTAGCTGGCAAAAAGATTGTTAGCCACCAAAAGAAAATCGATTTTAAATTGATTAAGAAAACAAACAAAGAAGTCCTTTAAACAAGAGAACACTGTTATCAATGGACAAGGGATAACCAATTGTTGGAACAAAAATATCAATTAGTACAAGAAAATGTTGAATTACCAACAATAGCTGATCCATCACAAGAAGAAAACAACTACCACAATGGAAAACATGATTTCATTCTCACATGCAATATTGTGCCAAACTCACAGCCAAGGAGAGGCAATGCAATAGAAGAAGGCTTCAAGGCATCTGCAAAATCAGCAAGATTGATGATAACATCGCCAAGGATGCTTGACTTGGAAGAACCCTGATGACAATAAATTAGTCAAGGTTCCAAAAAGCCACATCATATTCATTATGATTATAACTTTTAAACAACTCATGATCAGAGTTAACGTGATAGTTTACAATAGTAGCATGTCAAAGGAGATTAATACCATAGCAACCACAAGCTTATAAAGCTTTTCATCGTAATCTTTTGTCTTAGGGTCCTGGAGAAGCCTTGTAGTCTCGTAAATTGGATCTGACCATTTACAGTTGCCATTTCTAACACTTACTTTGGATGTCTTTGAAGTCACTTTCCCTATGTCAACAGGAATGAAGGAAACAAACAGTTTGTCCCATCCTGTTTGTGGAATCTGTAACATTCCAAGAACATTAGAAAACACTCAATAACAAGGCAAATAAAACTCAATACAATAAGTTCGCAAAATCTAAAAGGTGCAACAAGATAAAAATAGGGGCCCAATAATGTAAAATTTTTTTAAAAAAAGTCCAAGCAAGGTTTCAATGTTTCAATAGAATTTTTCATTTAGATTTTCAGACAGCAGAGCAAAAACAAGGAATTAAACACAAATTGAATGTCCTCATAAAACTGCCACAACCAATCCCAAATTGCTATGACAATCATCTAACAATCAGATTCTCATAATAATTGTACAAACCATGAAAAAAACGATAAACAAGACCGTTTTTAATTTACTTCCTCAAAAAGATAAATAACAAATCATGTATAAATTATATTTCCAAAATTCAAGATAAAGTGCAATATATAATGCAGTATGTATACATATATGATAGTAATTTAAGTGACAGCCAACTACAAATTATAGCAAGAAAATTTGTGCTAGAAGGCACAACGCTGAAAAAGTATGAAGATGATCAGTATAATAACTAACTATAACATCTTAAGCTTCGAATCCTCAAATATTATCAACAAAAAGTGCGAAGATGTGATGGTTCAAATTAAAAATTTATTGCCATGTAAACAGCAAGCCATTCTCATTAACTTTAGGCAACTTAAGATGACCAAAAAAGATACCATAAGCATGCATTATATACTGCTGAATTGCACAACATGTAATCCTTCGTTTAGTAAAATTAAATGTCTCAAAACCTTATATTAATTTGCACACAAATGAAATATAGAACATAAAACACCAATTGATCAAACAAACTTTAAGGTGCATACAACTACAAAATCATGGATTCATACACAACAAAATTTCTCCCATGTACCTCTTACAAAACTCAAGTAAAAGGATAATGAGAAAGATGATTTTGTGAGAAATAAAGCAAAATTTCAATATACAAACAAATGTGATATTAAGCTATTTTACAGGCACAATGAGAACTATGTTGGCAGACACTAGGTTAGCTGCTGCATGAAAAATAATAAAGATAGAGACAAAGCAAAAAAAAAGGCAACGTTAACAGCTGTTAACCCTAAGCTCAAGTCACCCACAAATTATGGCATAAAAACAAGGCCCAACCACACAAGAGGGGCAACAATCCCCTCGTTAGCAGCTAGAACCATCCACTAGAGGCCAAATTACCAAGCCTTGGATTGGATCCAACCATTCATGCCTCAATTTCACAGCTCAAAATCATGTATAGAGTGAAGACAGTTGAATCAATTATGTTAAGGTTCACGTAAGTTATCAACATACATGATCTTGAAATGAGACAGGAACTGAAACATAAGGACAACTTGGTGAAGATACACCAACCCCATTTAAGAGGGCAGCACAAAAGCTAATCACCACCCATGCAAACTCATCAAAGTTGTTATCAAAAATTCTTCTATTGCAACAATAGAAGGCTTCCCTGCTAATCCAAAAAAATATCAAAATCTACTTATTATTACCCAGTTGTTTGGAAAGTTGTATTATCACCATTTTTTGAAAACAACCCAAACGTGGGGAGGGAATCTTCTACCAACCCAATCTGATCCAATGAAACATGTGATCCTAACACCTTATTCCCCATCACCCCCAAGTTTCCCTTCACCCTCCTAAATATTGCATTCCATTATTCTCCTTAGACTAAACAGTTAGTGAGGAAGTGACAAAGTGGATGCCACCAAAGGAGGCAGGACACAAGGAATCTTCTTGAAAATAAAGGCAGAATAAAAACAAGTGAACTGAATATCTCAATTATTTAAAAGCTTCTTTATCCAAGGTTCCATAACAAATCAACTACAAAGTGGTAGCCATAATTCATTCCCCCTCAAAACTCAAAAACACTCTCATTTCTAATTGCAACTTCTAGTTGCATGCATCTGTGCTTGAAAATGGAAGCATTGCTGTGATTTTCTATGATGGTGCCTTTTCCTTATCACATTCATCCTCCTTCATTTCTTTTGATCATCAATATCATGAACCCACAATAGTTCCCTTTCTTGCCACACTTCCATTTGCTAAAATACTAGAATGTCTTCCTCTTGCTTTATAATCGCATTGTTTAGCTAAGCTAGACTTTGATGGGCTTAAACTAAGTTTAATCTTGTGTAATCATCATGAAAGTCTATCTATATATTTTGTAATGAATTTTCTTGATTAGAAAAGAATTTGAAAGGTTTCTCATGTAAAAAAAAAATTGAAGTATACTTTGTGATTTGGGAAAGAATTCTTCATCCTTTATTTCATATACCACTATTATGGGTTTTTGTCAATAGAATACCACCATATTTTCCCATTTACTTAAGACCTTATTTGTGACTGAAACACATAAATTTTAGAGTTCTCTTTTATGTTTTTCATTTTTATAGATTATACATTGTCATCAGTAGCTTTAAATGGAGATTCAAACGCAACATTGTCGCAAAAGTAAATCTTATATCGCTTGCTTTAGATGTCATTATTCATGAGTATCTCATGAATCCTTGTCACTCGTTAAGCTATTTCAATAGCAGTTCAATGAAGAGAACATTCATTTACATGTTATTCATGCGTTCTTTTGTTTTGAATTGAATTTTTGTCAATTATCAATACAAATTGTAATTCAAGGGCTTCGTACACATACAACTTTACGTTTGTAATATGGATGATAAGAATATTCATGCTTCCATATTTATAAAATATTTGGCAATATCAAATTGTCAAGCCAAGTTATCCTACCAAAAATTCAAAATAAACATGATATATTGACATGACAATTTTATTATTGCAAATGTGATGCCCTGAGGAAATGGTGATGAAAGTGTTGTTGTGATGCTAATATAATATGAAAGATACTAAATGTCAATCTTTGCTTTGACAACATGCATTTCATGTCATAATTAGTATTGTCACTAATTAAAATCATGTAAAACTTTATCATATATTGTCACATGTAACACTGGTTTATTAAGTGCATTCATACCTTAGTCCAAATTGCTTGTGCTTTATATCTAAGGATGTTAATGAACCAATCTAGATTTAACCAAACCCAAGCTCAAGCTAGACTAGAAGATATTCTATTCAATCTCAATCTAATAAAGCTTTGAAAAAAACAGATTGAATCTAATCTTTATTCAAGTAAGGTTAGTTCATTGGTTATCAATTCGAGACTGATTCAAGCTAAAACTGAAAAAAAATTATTAATTATCACTTTTTCAACAATTTTTTCCATCAAAAATAAGTTATACAAATTTTTCATCAAATGTAGGAGCATGTACAAACATATGTATATGAGTATGTATACACATATGCATGCACACACACAAATAATATGCATATACATACACACACACACACACACAAGCAATTCAATCTCAAGCCTTATTAACCCGATCATATCATAGCTCAAGAACAATTTGCCAATTTTTTTGGCTCATACATTAATTTAATCACTTCGATTTGGGTTGATCAAAGCCAAAACCAAATTCAAAATTCGAGCAATCTTTGATCTTCAAGCAAAATTCTCACCTCACATCAATCACCAACACATTGAGAGCAAACTCGTTTATGATATATTTTGAAACCACTTTGCATTCAACTAAGCACTTTTTACGAAAAAACAATCAACAGATTTTCTCAATTTTTGTATAATGTTACTCAACTCTAATCACTTTAATAATGACTTACTTAGAGTGCTAATGAAATATATTTTTCCTCTAAAAAATACATTTCAATAAAACATAGAAGTATGTCATATTTGCTTACATAGAAGTGTGTCATATTTGCTTCCAATTCTAAATCTTAATTGTATACATGCTACTATTTGATTCAAGTTAAACAACTTCACTAAGTCCCATAATAAAGATGTAATAGCTTTATAACAAAGGGAATAACTATGCATCATAAGAATGCACAAGAATTATAGAGCAAACAAACAAAAGCACATACAACATTTAACAAAGTTGTTAGGTAAAGTCTTAGAGACCAAATGAACGGCCTACTCCTGGATGGCTTTGCCTTTCTAAATTATTGCCTCCCAGCTAAAAAATGTCAATCAATAAAATAAATGACTAAAAAAATAATTATATCCTCTAATAATAAATTGAAATGATAAACTGCTTAGATCATGAATTATTTCCAAGAATAAAGATATTACTTTTATAATTTTTCTCCCTCAACTAAGCTTACTACCTTCCTATTTTCTTCTGACACTATTTCGCTTCTTCATTATGCCTGTCTACCTATGTGACTTGACAAAGACAATAAAGTTTTTGGCATACAAATAAGCGGTTGGTATTTGCTAAAATGATTAAAGAAAATAAGACACATGGTTTGTGAATAGCGAACTGAATGGACTTAAGAATTATACATAACATTTTTATAATATCGTTACCACAAAGTGGCAGTATAGAAATCATCATGAATTAAGGGGTGGATAATTCCTTACTTCAAGAGGCTAACATATTCATGGAGGTTCAAGAATTGAACTTAAGAGCTTTTGAGAGGAAAGAAGTTTTTGGATTGAATTTCATTGGTTACATCGCTTAAATAAGACCCCATACTTGTTAGCAATTGCAACCAAAAGTATTTTTTATCCTTTTGTACATGACCTATTAAAACTTTAAACTGGAAGGTATTATTCGTCTTCTTAAGAGGCTGATTAACAATGAAAAACAATCTTTTGACAAAATCAATTATCATTAAAATGGATCATGAATGTTCGCCAAGACAAAAGCTGATGAACTATCAAACCAATTAGGTGACCAAATTTTTAGTAACATAATTTCTCAATTTATATGAAACAAGCTAATCACACTATAAGTTTACTATATGCCTCCCAAAATTAACAAATCACATATCAAATATACAATTGAAGTATAGAAAAAGACTGCAAATCAAATGAAAAAGTTGAAAGTTGAATGAGATACTGCTGAAAAAAGTAACAATGAACCTTAAGAACACTTAAAAATTGTTCATTAGCACATAAATGCAGTAAACAAACTTAAACACATATATAATAAACAACAAAATAAAAAATCCTTTTGCCACAACCAGTATCTAGCAAGCATTTTAACATGACCTTGACAGCTTGAGAAGCTCCCTCAAAACATATTATTGGAATTATGTGAAGTATTGGACATTCCAAATGAACACAATTGAACAAATAAGAGGATTTGGCATGCCATAAAACCCAAGCACTACTATAAGATCATGTTGGAACCTACTAGATTACTAAGAGAAGTCTTTAAAATAGAAACGCAATCAAGAAAAGAAGTTAAGTTATCGAAACGGTCAACCATGGAAGGTGCTTACATAAGCCAGCCAATAATAAAAAAGAAAGTTAAAGCTGCTTGTCCAACCGGCCTAGCTTACTTGTGTAGCATGGAACTGAAGACGAAAAACGACTTTAACTTTAGTCTTTTCTATCTTCCACTTGGGTATCCGTGACATCATTAAAGATCAGAAAGTCATCAGCCAAAAAAACGCACCCGCTTTAGTGCCCTCCCCTGCAGTACAAACCCAGAACAGCACCCGAATTATCCTTTCAATGAAATTCCGAATAGCTAGCACAATATGGTAGTCATTTTATCCCAATTGAAAACAGCAATACACTGTTTTAAACAAACCAAGCAATCCGAAGAAACTCAACAATGGATTTTCAGCAAATAGGCCAACACGTCTAAGTAAAAACGAGAGGGTACTCTAGAAACGTCCGACAAATCCCGGATAGCAAGACAAGTCAAGGAAAAAATGATAAAAAAAAAGTCACAGTAAATTTTTAAACGGTTTAAGAAGGCCATATTGAAGCTGAAGTAGAACTGGCTCCATCTCCACAAAAACAAACCTACATTTTTCGTACAGCATTTAGATCGCTAAGTTAAGTGCATAATCCAAGGAATGCAGCGGACTCCAAAAATGTTCCCACCCACAAGCTTCTTGAGATTCATCGCGTTGAAACAATAGCACGACAGTAAGAGGACTTCGCAAACACAATTAAAACAAAACAGATCCTCGGAAGAATAACTTCATCTACCTAGAACTCCGGGGAAACTCATGGTGTGAGGAGCCATGGTTTCGGACACTATTACACAAACTAAAAACCAGCTCCAGAGAAATTCTACCACGAGAACCGAATACACAAACTCCACGACTAGGAAGCCAAACAGAAAAGACTTCAGGAAAAATCTAGCTCCCGAATCAGAGAAGATTTCGAATAACAAAGAAGACACACCTTTGATCTGGATCTGACGCAAAAAAAAAAAAAAAAAAAAAAGAAACGATAGGACCGTGGGGTGAGGAGTAGAAGTGGCAGTAAAACGCAGATCTCACCTACTCCTCCATCTGCTGCTTGCAGCTTAAGCGAAGCCACATGGATCGTCGTCTAGAAGGCTCCACGGCGGCCAACACCTACAACCACCACACTCGATCGGGATCCAACTGCAGATTTCGCCATCAAGGCGCGTCGAAGAATGATGAGAGAGAACAAGGAAGAACGGACGAATTCAAGAGAGATAATAAAAGCTTCGGGGTTTAAGCAAAAAACATCCCGCCAAGCCTTGATTTTCCTTTTATTGTACGATTGTTAGGATGATGTAAATATGATATTAATTTCAAAAAATAGAAAATAGCCAGGATAGTTGCTTGGAAGATTGGGAACGGTGAGACAGGCGGACTGAGAAGCGTTTGGGTTACGAAAATATCCGACACTAAGCAAATTTTAAAAATAAATTTATTATTATATTATATACTTTTAAATAATATTTGTGATAAAGACATATTTGGCAGTTGCCTTTCAAACACGCTGGAACGGATGGTCATGTAGATTGTCGTCCAAAACATGGATGGCAACTCTTTTCTAATGCCATTATTGGCAGCACTTTTGCCCAACCGGGTCCGAAATTGGTTCATCTCAGCGTTATGATCCAATAATACTAATTTTGAAATTTATAGCAATTAAGATAACCAATTTTAACAAATAAAAATAATAATAATAATAAAATATGATAATTTAATGTATGTTCTAAATAATATTACTTATGCTACTTCTGGAATATTTTAATTATCTCAATTGGACTTGAAAATTATAAAATCATAATATATGAATTTGTAAAATAAAATAGTAGAAAAAATCATCTTAAAACATAAAGGAAAACAGTCTAATTTAATGTGTAGTATAAAAGGAAATAATAATTAAAATAAATAGAGCCAAAAACTAGGCCAATATTACGTAGCTATATAATTAAATGGTATGAGTATCGATCATCATATGCTATTATACAATCAAGTGAGTGTCATTGAATTATTAAAATTGGACCACAATAAGAATAGATATATATTTTATTTTTATTATTATTAAATAGTACCAAGTATATCATAATATAACAATGATACCAATATATATGATCACCTTATTATAAAACGTTTGTCACTAACATGACTAATAAAATGATACTTCCATAGGTTTATTGATTGACCTAGACAATCATAACGCATTCTAAATGCTTAATTTTATCAATAATGTAATAATATTATTGATAAATGCTACAATAGTTGGCACCTCTATAAAGTTAACTAGTAGCATCTCAATTATTGATTAGTAGCCATCTTTCATATAGCACTATCAATTTTTTGGTGGATTTGTTTGTCTGATCAGTCAACATAATATTAGTTATGATGTTAATGTTCATAGTCATTTTACACCCATTTCTAAGTTAATTCACTATCTTTGATCAAAGCACTTTATTGCAAGCTTTTTGGTTGCCATCTTCATAAATATCAATGCTCTTTAATTACTCAATTGTCACATGGATTTTTACCCTCAAATATTGCAAATTTACTAGAGGATTATGCATTTTCGTTCACTTATTTTATAGCAATTTAAACCAAAATTAATTTCTTTTCAAAGACTAGGCATCGATTTTTGTTACGATCATTTGTCTCCTATAATAACATGACATAATGTTTTACCTAATAATTTATCTTATAAACTAAAACATTATACAAATACCTAGATATACACATACACGTTTTATATTCAATTTCTTAATTTGATGATCATCATTATAAGTGTGTTAATAATAAATTATCATTTTAAACTAATGTTATAAGTATTACTTATTGTCTTACAAATTTTCAAATATATTACTCTAACAAAAAAACATATCATCTTATCTTTTAAACAAAAAAAATGATTAACTCAACTTCTATTACCATGATATATATGTTCATATTCATTACTTTATATAATAATTGTTATAATATAGATTATTCAAATATTTATATAACATTTACTAAGAGATTGAACTAATACAATTAAAATTATGACTACCAAACATCAAATGTCAACCAAAATTTTAGAAAATTAGATTTTAAGAGTTGATATTAAAAATAAATAAAAAAAAACATCACTTCAAAACATCAGATAAAACAGCAAATTATCAATGACTCAAAATAAACCCAACAATTATCAATATCATTTGGATAACATAACAAATCAACTTTTAAATACGTAATGAGAACAAAAAAATTGCATTAAAAGCGTGACCAAAAAATGACTTCTGCCACATGTCCTCATCAAGCAAGGGGGTAAGGTACACATGAAATTTTGAGCAACAAAGCTTGAGCATTGAAAAATAATTTCATAAAATTTTCAATGAAAAATAACTCAGCCAATGCTTCCCAATGAGAAATAATTCAGAACTCGTTCTAAGAATGCTTTGCTTCAACTGCTTCCTTCAGTTGCCGTCCCAACACAAAAGCAAGAGGCGGAGGCACAGCGTTCCCAATTTGTCTGTGCTTATTCTGTATGTTACCGGCAAAAATGTAGCCATCTCGGAAACCCTAGACATTAACCAAGCCAGATGAAAACAAAACCCTAGGTTATAATAACTTTTAAAATAAAAAAGAAGGGGATATAATACCTGAGATCTGGCACACTCCCTCACGGTAAGGATTCTGTCCTGTTCAGGGTGAAAGCACATGCCCACCTTGCCCATGGGCTGAGGATCAGTTATGGAAGTGGGAAAGTTCCCTTCCCAGTCCAGCCTACCGAAGAGACCCTTCCACTGGTTATGCCTCAGCGCAGTATTGGGCAAGCACCATGGTATGAGATCTACCAGTTGCCCATTTGACAACTTAACCTGCACCAATTCGGAGATTAGATTTTATTGTATGTTTTCTAAGAAATCCTTTGCTTTGACATCAAAAGCGAAGATCAAGTGAAGATCCTGAAATAAAATCACAGAGAAAAGAGCTAACCTTTTCATCTGGGAGATCTCGCCAATCAGCACCAGGGCGCTTTGGAATGCGTTTGCATCGAAAAAGGTTCAACTCGTTCATTTCCTTGGAGATGTGGTCGCTCAAGACCATGGAGCTCCCTCTGATATTCTTTTGGAACCAGGAGAGAGGATCGCTTCCGTACTGAGTATAGAAAAAGAAACATTTTTCAGTTCTTGATTGGGAAGGAATGGCGAGTGCAGGGAAATGGAAAGGAAGGAAGATTGCTTACCTCCATTGTTGTCTTTGATGCACCGTTTTCTACAGGTGGAAGATCTCCGATCGTGTCCCTAACGGTAATAGAGCGGAAAGGAGCACCATCTGCCGTGCTGCGAACAGCAGAATAATGCATATCTCCGTTCAAAGGTATCTTTAACTCGGGACTGGCAAAAACATGCATGGGCTCGGGCCATTCGGGGAGAGTCTCTTCTGGAGAAGCTGCCCAAATGAAGGCCCTTTTCCTGGACTGTGAAACTCCATATGCTCCAGCTTCCAGAATGCCAAATCTAACCTGAGAAGTAGGAAATGGTTAACCAGCTCAACAAAATTGGAGGTTAAAGTTAGCCGTATCAGAGCTCAGAAGAAAGGAAGATGATTGGAACCTGGTAGCCCATCTCAAGAAGCGAAGCAAGTGTCAATCTGAATGTTTGTCCCTTGTTGAAAGAAACAAAATTTCTGACGTTTTCCAAAAGGAAGAACCTTGGCCTAAAATATTCAGCAAAAGAAAGAAATGCCAAAATCATCTCGCATTGGACCTTGCTCCACGTGCTGTGGCTAAAGCGGTTCATCCCAGAAAACCCCTGTGGAAAGTGGGATATTAGCAAGAAAAAGGCAGGTCTTAAATTAAACAATCTACAAGATCATGAGAAAGAGGGATGATACCTGACATGGAGGCCCTCCATTGATGAAATCAACTTCACCAGGAATTGGAAGATTTGTGAGCTTCTCTTCATCAAGTTTAGCAGCCAATTCAGCAGCTTCCGCAGTGGAGATGCAATCGTCAGCATCACCACACTTCGCCATTATAGCCCTGTATATCCACAAAAACTTAGAATAATAAATTGTCCATCTGAGCAGTCATGTGAAAGCTTAATCCAATTGACCTTAAAATCACATTGCAGTTAGCAATGAACATATGCGCATCAGGATGGTTCTTGTTAAAAGCTTCACCAGCTGCTTCTTCATATTCAATTGCCCATTTTGTGTATGCAGCTCCTAATTACAGAAAGAATGAGACCAAAATTAGTAAAACAGAGGAAAAAATGGGAAAAAAAAAATTCCACGAAGTGGCAGAAGAAAGACCAGATTGCTGCAGTCCTTCAGAAAGTCCACCACAGCCAGCAAATATATCTAGTGTGGCTAAACGGTCTTCCTTGGGGACGTTCATCCACATATGGGATTCAACTAGTTTCCCTTCCTCACATTTTTCTTTACCCTTGTTCCTTTTGGAAACTGAGTTAGATGCTCTTCGAACCATGGTCCAAAACTTACTATTAGCTGGCAACTGTACTAACACAAAGTTAAATGGCAAAAGTAATGATATAAATCAAGTGGCAAAACGCAAAATCAAACTTTAAGAACGTGTACCTGCTTAAGAGAACCTTCTGCAGGATCGTAGGAGCATTCACAAAAGAAAACATGATCCACAATAATCGGAAGGTCCAAACTAGGGACTTCACTCTTCTTCACGACACTGCATTTTCCAGCTATCATATCTATGGGCAAATCGTGCATATCTTCACTGTAATAAACCTGATTTTATCTCAACATAGGGAGTAGAATTTTGAAAGCTTTCTCAGTTGCAAACCAGGAAGACTTAGTATTAAAAAAAAGAATAGGGAAGTTTGCTAGTTTGGTACTGTAAAAAAGAAAATGGAAGAATGATGGTTCGGAACTCTAAACAATTGTTCTCTAGAGTATAAAATAAATAATGCACCTTAAACCACGACCAAAGCTTGTAAGGAAAAATTTGCCACTGAAATCCTTACTTCTCTTATATCTGCAGAATGTGCTTTGGCCGTCGAAACATCTTCTGGTCGATAGAATCTTCTAACTTTAACAAGTGTAGATTGTGGGGTTTGTTTTCTAGACCCTTCAGAAAAATTAATTTCTGTGATACTGCAGATAACATATGCTCTTAGCCCAACATTTCTGCTGGCTTTAAAAGTTTCGTGCTCCACATTTTCTTCAGCAAAATATTCTGGCCTCACGTATATGAAGTCATGAACATAATATTCAGTCTTATTGAGGACAAAACTATCCTTGGAGCTTTTTTTAAACTCACAATCCATGCTTTCTCGTTGCCGGCAGGAGTTACAGACACCAGATCCAAGGCCAAGATTCTCAAAGGGAAGCCTGAAAAAGGCTCCTCGCTCAGGCCAATATAAGCATTTACAAAAGAAATCCACATTTAATCCTTTCCTTTTCTTCTCATCTGCTTTAGCCCTGTCAATTTTATCAGCATCGGAATGTTCTTTTCTGTACTGGTGGCCCCATGACAGCGAAAGGATATTCACATTAACTTGTTCTTTAATATCTCCTAGAGAAAAATCAGTACAGTCATTGGTCAAAAAAACTTCCCTCTCATTTGCTGCATTCCCCAAAACAGTTTGATGTCCTTTTACCAACATCCTACCATGAAACATCTTTGTTCTATCATGCCCCTCATACAAGAACTCGACAAAAAACATAGCTGGATCCTCACCCGGTTGATCCACGTCAATCGTTACAGCTGCACCTATAGAAATCACATTACCATGAACAATTGCTTGCTTATAAAGATCTTCACCAGAATCCATTTTGCCAATGGAAACACCTTTCCATGTGATTTCCTTCATATTGGAATTAGACTTAGTGGACCGTTTAGAAGGAGATGTCTTTGGAATTATCTCCTGAACAATTGCATTCTGCTCTTCAATCTCATCCTCGTCATGCTCCTCCTCCTGCTCCTCTTCAAGCTCTTCACCTTTCAGTATATTCTCAGTTCCCTCATCGAAGTCATCAGGGAAATGACTTGAATAATACTCTCCCCATATCCTGTTAATAAGCTTTGTGGTCGTAGCACGCATCACTTTCCTCTTGGACATAAATGGTCTCATGGCTGCACTTGGATTCAGATTTTCTTCTTTTTGCACGACGACCTTTTTCTTCATGAGGAGTTTTGTATGCCGCATCTCTTCCATTTTAATTGATAGACCAGTAACAAAAGAACACCTTCTAATTGTGTCGTCAGGATATTCAGCAAATTGCTGAAGGATAATCTGCCCATGAACCACCACATATCGTTCTACAGCAGCAAGATTTGAAGAAATAAAACCAGGATTCTCTTTGTCAAACGCTGCAACTTTCTTGATCACATCTGCAAATGAAAGCTTTGAAGCTCGAGTCTGTTCTTTCAACAGCGTAATGATACTTACGGCAAGCTTTGCAGTTTTAAGAACTGGCTCATACCATGGTACATAAGGCTTAGCTGGCTTCCCAAGCCTGTACCTGTAATCAAACAATTGGACTAATGCAAGATCATTTTAAATTGATATTAAAGAAACTAAAACGGGATATAGATAAACAAACCATGCGACATCTGTTCTTATTGATATGAAAATCATTGAGGAACCAAATTCTATCATCCATTCTTTAATAGCACTTAGATAAACTGGAACCCCTTCAGCATCTGTAGAATCCCAAATACCAGAAGAAGACTGACCAGGCTCAACCTCTATACAGAACCCACTGCCATCATCCTCACGCATATTCCCGGATCCAAAAACAAGGACATCAGTTTCTGCACAAGGTTTCATTGGCAGGAGCTCCAACGAAATAAGTCTGGAGTCTGAATTGTAAAGCGACCAGTTATTAAGAACCCTTCTTGGTAGGTCGACATAGTGGATACTAGAATCGCTATCAAAGAATATGTACTCATCCATTTCGTCTACAGTGGGTTTGTAATAGGCAGGCAGAGGGTAGTCATTAGCTATCTCTGCCTCGCTGATCTTGATATAGATGTTTTGAGAATTACCAGGACGCCGGCCTCTCAGCTGCCACAACTTCCAGTTTTCCTCCTCTTGAAGTAGCCGTGCCAACTTTTCATCCTCGTCTTCGTTAATTTCAAACGATTTTCTTTCACCAATCTTCAAGTCTCCATCAACCTTTTCCCTAATTCCTCTACTTCTACATTCTTCTCTTAGAGCACAGAGAGCGGGTACCGAGGCTAAGCTCACATTATTTCCATTTGGCTCATCATCTAAGCCAACCAGCTGATTAAATATGAATTCACCCAGAGATATCACAAAATCTCGATTAACACTACCATAGGAAGCTGTAGTTCCACTAATAGAACGGACTACTCCAGCAAGCAATTCCTCGAGATTCATATCAGGATTTCCACCAAATGTTTTAGATAGTTTTCTGTAAACCTCTACACAAATACGAGCCTTCTCATAGAAATGGCTGAAGAATCTTTTATAACTGGCTGCAGGCTTGACGCATTCATATTCTGCAATTTCAGTTATTACCCAAACAATTGGAGTTCCCTCATCATAACCAGAGATTGACCAACTTTCAATACGGCCAAAACCTTCACATCTAACCCCTCTTTCCTTCTCTTTCTCCAAACTGTCATCCATGGGCATTATAAGCGCAGTAATATAAATATCATCAATTTCACAAACTTCAAAAGGCTGTGACTTCCCATCGGCATCATGAAAAACAAAATCAACGAGTTTTCTGCATGGTGGCAAATTTTCTGCTCCAAGTTTAGTGATCTCAACAGCATCCTTCTCCTCTTCTTCAGTCCTACTTTCTTTAACCTCAATAACTGAAGTTTTCTCAGATAACCTTATGTTTTTCTCTTTAAAGGTTGAGCATGACGCAGCACGCTTCGGCCTTTTCCTGACAGTGATCTGTTCACCGTTCTCGGTGATGTTTGCATTCTCTTTCTCCCGTGGAGCTTCATCTGACGCATCAATGAACTCCTTTGTTTGATTATTTGACAACAGGCATTTTCCATTTGCCTTCCGTTTCATCACTGAATAAAACAATAGTCAACTTACATTGATGAAAAAGGAAAATATCTACTAAACAGAATATCAAAAAACTTATGACAATACAATGGACATCCTCAACAACTAAAATCATTTTGTTGGAGGATTTAGCCTAAAAGCAAATGAATTTAAAAGGATTTTTATGTGTGTGAGCTTCAGATGTAAATGGAATAACATGAAAGTAATCGTGAAAGAGTATGGTGACTCAAATTCTCATTGGTCGAGCACAAAAAGGTTACTGTGCATCAAGTATTCTCTTTATGTATCCACGTTCAGTATAGCAATTATTCTCCTCTGCTCATGGCTTTCCCTAACATTGTGCTTTTCCACAAAAAATCTGTATGTTTTTGTTTTCATTTTTTCTATTGTCTATCATTTTGTTTCGTTAAGTTGAAAAATCAAAAGGCTATACACTTTTAATGGATATTTCACTCACAGAAGTTCTAAAACTGCAATTGATTTACTTTCCATAGTCCCACCAAAGTAAACAAACCCCAGTGCACCCAGGAAGCCAAGAAGCTGAGGCTACACCAGACATTGCTATCTGAACTTGGTGGGGTAAAAGAGGACGAGGCTTTGTTTGTTAAATGCCTTTGAGAACATCTTATTCAATTTTTTCAACTCCATCCCACAAAAAAAAGAAAATCTATAAAAACATCAAAGGTCTCTTTACCAAAAAAACTAATTTCTACTAGCATAAAATACATCTCAAAAACTCATTTTCAAAATGAAAAGGTGCAATCAAACACCCCATTCATTGTGCAAACTAAATGCATATGAAAAGCAGAAATAGCGATAAGCAACATTTAAATGAAGCAAAACACTACAAACTAGCATTTTCAATTAGGAATCATCTTGTTTACAAGTAAGAGGAACTTAACACTTCTCAAATTAAAAAATCACTCATATGGATTGCTGAAAATCCTTTAATCATTTCTATTATCAAAAGCATCTTCCCGCTTACTAATCAGCCAAATGCCAAAAAAGTGAAGTGAATTTCTTTCCATTTCAACAAGTGAATAAGCATATCCTTATAGGACTAGAGGTTGGGTGAGGGGTGAATAATGCACAGAAAAATTAGCTTAACGTTCCATGACAGTTTAAAGAATAATCTGTTGAGCCAACAAAGCATCAAAGTTCAGGTAGAATAATCTGTTAGTAATCAAAGGCCTCAACAAGCACCAACCATCTGCATAGACTAGTTTATCCAACTGAAACCAATTTGCTTTTCTTTTATGCTTGCACAACTAGTGTGCATATCTACCATCAAATTTAATGCCATAACATTATGGCATGGTACAAATATCTCCACTGCTTTTCAGGAAAGAGAAATTGACTAAGTAGTATAGATCATTTTACTTTTGCTCACGCTACATAATATCTTTGAAGATACAAATTATGGAGTCCCTCTTACAAAAATGATAACATTTCTTCATCCTATTGGTTAAGGTTAACCATACGAATCCCCTAAATTGGCATAAAAAAACCAAAAAATTCATAAAAACACACAACCAGTCAAGCAATTCTGTAATATTAGTTGGCAATTATTTTCACATGACTCGACATAAAAAAAAAAAAATCATCAAACAACACTACATTATATATTGTTTCTGAAACAATTCATATTTTTATAATACAAAAACTTTAAAAAGGAATTCAGCTTTGTATGAATTTGCAAAACCGAGGAGCAGTCATTTTTAAGGAACATTTTAAAAAAAAAAACTCTCAATAAGCATTCTTAAATTCAATGCACTTCTGATGGAAAAAATAAAACTACCTTGATCAACGTCAAATGGGACTTGGACAAGGGCAAATAAACAGTAGTCTTGCGCTTGGTACGAAGAGGGGGAAACACAAATTGAGATTTACAATAAACAAATTGCTTTGTTTTTTGTGAATAACCAAATCATTAACAAGGTCACGCTCATTATAGAAAAGCAAAAGAAATTTATTAGCTTTGTAAGTTAAAAAGATGAATAACAAGTAAGAAAGAAACTGTAGTGACGTGTGTAAAAACAGACCCATTGAATCTGTAGAACCATGTTTGCGAGCCATCTTAAATGTCACGTCTGCGAGTCCCTACATGCAAAGGTATGAATCATTAATCAAGTAATAGCATCATATGTCATTTAAGGCTACAGATACTGAAATAGCTTCATAACCACTACACTAATTTTTTCCAAGCCACAAGCTAAAAAGCTAACAAGAACTGAGAAAATTGGCCGAAGCACGCCAGATGCGTAGCTAAGAAAAATGAATGGCAAGGAAAAAAAATCAAACACAGCTATCATAAGATCCTTTTCAAACTACAAGGATTCATTTTTGCAGATACATCTTTACAATCCACAACTACTCAGAAAAGACTATTGCAGCTGGTGTTTCAATTTTTACAAACTTCTTTAAAACGAATCCTAATAATGACCAGTTTTCCTGTACCTGCTTTAAGCTGTCTATATAGCAACCATTTTCCTACAGAATCGGGAACAAATACTTGGTTCTATATGAAACCTATAAAATTTGAATTCTATTGAGCTTGGAGTCATAGCTTCAATGGCAAGGCAATAAATAGTATATAAAAATGGCTATAAAAAAATTATAGAGAACAACTCAAAGAAGAGGAGAAGAGGAATAACACAATTTTTTTAACAAAAATTTTATTATATTTTGCATCCAACAAAATATAAAAATTCAATGATACATAAACAGGGTAGCATAGCAACAATTGAAACAAGCAATCTAAAAAATAAGTAATAAAAAACAATTGAGATCAACACTTAGTGTTGCATTACTTTTTTTTTCATTTACACTTGTATTGAAGAATTTGGGGATATTTAACCACGATAATTGGATCATAGAAATCATCAGAATATCTAGCAAGGACAAAACGCCATTAGAATCTATTGTGATACCTGGGTGCTAACAAAGAAAAACCCTTAGCAAAAATATAATGGGAGTTCTTTGTAAAAGTTTTTTTTTTATTTTTCCAATCTTTGCATTACAACTTATGGCTATAAATTTCTCGTAAACATTATGCAACCTTGGGGCAAAACTCAAATGAGGTGCTCCCTTAATAAGTTTATTTAATGGTAAAGTACTTGTTGAGAGTTCAACTTGAGTAAGAAGCCAAATGAGATTCTACCTGATGTAGATGTCATTAATAAAAGAAATCAACTCTTTGAAGAAGACATAACATAGAGAAAAAAATGTCAAAGGTAAGCAACTTGGGAGAAGCAAGGAGGGGTGTAAAAGAAAAGATGCATGGCTCACTCCGATAATGCTTACTAAAGTTAATTGAATAGGGTTGTGTTCCTCAATGTAAGCAATGACTTAATTATCAAAGATACTTTCAATAAAGGTAGGAATTGAAATAGTGATACCCTAATTAGCAATAATTTGAAAACATGCTATTCTAGAAGGGCTTGACTACAAATCTAGTTGTTTTGCATGTGACTTACATTTTAAATTTCCAGAGGCACAGACTAGAATACTTCACCATAACTCATCAGTAGAAGATAAGAAAAGTATTATAGTACAAATATTTTGATCAACATTAGTTTGTATGGCTAATGAGCCAAAGATGTGCAACTGAAACACATTTTGCTTCAAATGAGACTTATATTTTTAGATTTTCTACTTTTATGGCTAGAGATTCTCAATGGGATGTTGATTCCCTTGGACGTGCTAAGAGTTTGAAGAACAATTTGATTCCCTATGGCAATGAACGTGGCAGAAAGAGCAAAAATCAAGAAGAATTTCGTGCTCCATATTCTGCCAAAAGGCAACCAGACCATCTCATCCATACTTTATCCAATAACTCATTCTAGAGATTGATTTCAACACATATCCTTACGAAATTCGATCGGACAAAGGAAATAGTTGAGTTATTAATTGTAAGAGATGCCCTAATAAGACAACCAATAGAGAAACAAGGAATCCTTCCTAAAGAAATGTACAAGCAAACGTGGAAGCAATATCAAAATTTGCACATTAGGGAGTCTGACTCAATCGAGAAAAAAATGAGCCACTTAAAAGTTCTCATGAGGATACATTGAAAAGTCCAAACTCCAAGCAACTAGTATTTGAGAGAATCTTTTTTACATTCAAATCAAATTAAAATGTGCTAGAGGTCTAACATCCCAATTAAGAAGAGCCCAACAAACCCAATTGCTATAAAATATTTACGTAATGATTCGATATTAGGACGTCTTAAAGAGAATTTTCTAACCAAAGTAAACATACGGGGGCCAAAAAGCGTATGCACATCCTCATCAGAGAATAGGAAGTTGATTTACCATTGAAAGTTATAGCATTCCTGACAATGGCTAGCCAATCCACAATTAAGGTGAGTTTATTGTCAATGAGTGCACCTCAGATCACCCAGTTGCAAAGGATAACAACCAAAAAAACAATAGGGACCAAAGCCCCCTTAACTATCTAAGCAAACTATAGATGGAGCAAGAAGAACGAGAGCTAGAGGAAGCAGAGAAAAGGCCAGAGGAGGAGGAATGGCCATCATGACTAGAGCTAAAACCGGTAACGACAGGGCAGCCGAGGTTAAGAAAAGGAGAGCAAAAGATCTTCAACAACAATGGGACTGGCGGAAAAGGATGATCCCGGGTGAGAATCTGCGAGCCAAATCTAATTGCCAAAGCCCATTTAAGAAGCAACAAATCACAAGAGAAAACACATCATATTCAACTCAGCTCTAAAGATTTGCTTCTTTGCATCATATCGTATTTATTATTTTGTAAATTTTCATATGTCATAACATTTTTCATAAGTTCATCTTAAATAACAAAAACTCAATACCATTTTTATAGATGCATAGTATTGTCACAATCATAACAACCAACATTACCATGCCCACAATAAACATATAAATCTTTATAAGCAAAATACAAACACTTAAATAAATAATTATATTCACCAACCTAAATTTACATTTAAATCTTTTCTTTTTCCAAATTTACATAAAACAAGTATTTTATGCTTTTACACAATTTCCCCTACTTGTCTTTCAAAAATATAAAAATATTCTTTATTAATAATATCTCTTTTATCTTTTATTCAAAATTTATCATTTATGACATTTTCTACTTTCTATCAAAACATCTAATTCAAGATCAAATCATTAAATCCTTCTAATTAGATGATTAATCAGCTTGTCTAATCCTTTTGATTGAACGACTAATTACATCGTCTGGTTTCTTGACTAGAGAGTCCAATCGCCATTAGAAAAACTTCATTTCAAATAATTTCTAAACGTAAAACTTATGAAATTCATCTATTAAATCTTTGTACAATCTATAAAAACAAGTTAAAATAAATTCTAAAGGAGATCTTATAAGAAATTCATCCCCTTTTAGTTGTGTTTGTTAAACCTTTGATGGTGACTCGGCTTATTTTTGGCTAATATTTTCAGTACAATGAATGCACATTATGGGTCTCCATGAGAATAGTAAGAAAAACTAAAAAATTAACAAGGTCACTAATTTGGTATCACTTCAGAGAAAATGTTGTACATTAAAAATTTAAAACAATTGAAATAAGATAATAATTAATTTTTATGACAACAGCAAAATTTCTTAATGCTTTACTTAATCTTATACTATAAAAGTTTCACATTTTGTTTTATTATTTCTACTACACTATAACATCAATTTAAAAGGTTAGATGCGTAATATCAATACAATTACATAAATAACTTTTGACCTCAATGGCGAATCATACCTAAGTGTTCAATAAATCAGTACCATTTAAATTCACATATATACTAAATTTCTTTTTTTTTTCTTGTTCTTATGTATTCAATAAAAATGTGCATTATATAAAATCTCAATTTTTCAATAAATAATTTCTATTATAACTTGTCTACTTTCCATAAACACCAACATCATATTTATCATACATTTGAAATTCAAAACATTCTCCATAATTATCTACTATATAATCAAAACAATTGTATTATGTGAAATTCACAAATTTCTGCTTGACAATCATAATCAATAGACAAATCCAATAGTTATTCAAGAAAGCCAACCATCTTAAAATTACAAAACCATAAAAAATGGACATAAAATATAGCAAAAGAAAATTGGAATATTTTCAAGTCAAAAATAATTTGATAAAATTTGTCAAAGCATACTAAAGCATTGACACTCATCAAAACTAACCATAAAGTTGTTCATTTATTATAATGCCACGATGTCATAAAGAAGTGCTACCACTTTCTATGTCGTGGTCCCACTCTTCTTTACATTATGATCTCAATGCACCTGAAATTGTTAGCCAAGCAGAGCCACAATGATAGCTCACTAGGAAATTAAGATAACATCGTATCCAAAAATCATAACAATGAGGATGTGCAGCTTGCCAAGTCTATATAAAATAATATTATTAACTAATGCATGCTACAAAATACTCTCACATAAAGATAAACATGAGCATATCAATTTAATAATTATTTAAATCATTAGTCACTCTATACATTTTATAAGCCTTCCTCAACCCTCCTAGTATTCACTCTCTCGTGATTCATTATCACTCATTTTATTACACCTTATCATAACCATCATTACCATCCAAGATTATACCAAACCCTATCATAACAATCACCATCTAATGTCATATTATATCTAATCATAATATCATCATCACTCAACGTCATATTACACCTCATTTTGACATCATCATCACTCAAAATCACATTAAATATCATCATAACATAATCATCACTTAATATTATATTACATCTTATCATGACAACACGATCATCTAATATTATATTATACTTCATGCTTGCAAACAAGATATCTATTTATATATTCCACATGCATATATCACAACACTCAATCTTGTTCTTATGCAAGCAACTATAAATCCATATAAACATAATATGCCTAATGCAACATCCTTCATATATTTTTAAATCAACATAGAGACTATAGAACAATATTTTAAATAAATAGACATCAATCATATACACAACGTATTAATACTGAGTCACCTCGAATAAACATTTCAGTAAATCATATGCACATAACAAATTATGCAGACACCTCCCTCAATGTTCCATACAATTTTCTTTCTCTCTTCTCGATGCCCAAATTTCCAAAAATTGTCGGCCACTTCCTCCTCGTATTCAACCTTAGCGGTGAACGTTGCTATGCTTAGTAACCGGCTTCCTCCTCCTCGGATTTAACCTAATAGCAAGCGGTGAACTTTGTTATGCTTAGGAACCAGCTTCCTCCTTTTCGTATTCATCCTAATAGGAAGCGGTGAACGTCGCTATGCTTAGGAAGTGGAACTTGTGACCAATCAAGAAATCAAAATCACAACGAGTACAATTCAAATTTAGAGTTCGGAAAACACACCAAAATCTCTAGGCCGGAACTGCTTCCCGGTTCTCCCCTTCTTCTCCCTCGGTTTCCCCTCCATCTCTCCTTTCTTCTCACCGCAGGCGGAGACAACCCGACGGAAGCCAGCGAGCAATGGCGACTACGGTTCCATTTGCGTCAATCCTAGTCAGCTGAGCACTTCCTCCTCACATCGTCGGTACCGCGCCGAATGGCTCCCCAAGGCAACACGACGGCGAGGCGGTGGGCGAAGCGGTGTCCGGAGAGTCGACGAGCTAGGGTTAGGGTTTCGAGCGAGGGTGGCCAACCAACGTATGCGAACGGGAAAATTCCGAATGCGAAGCGGGAAGGAGGGGGCGTAAGCAGGTTGTTTTATATAATAATAATAATTAATTAAAATCCTCTCTAAGTCTCGAAACTTGCCTTCTCTGTTTAGCCCATGCACACCACCTTCAAACCCTAATTTTCTTATCCCCATGGAGTGAAGCCATGCCACCCACCATCGTGGGGTGTTTTCATTTAAGCTTTAGTGCAACTGTGAGACAAATGCGTGCTCCTATAATGGTTCAACCTTATCAAAATTTTTTATACTTATTTTTTTTTAATGATCTTTTTACTTCTAATTTGTTTAAAAATTCGTTTAAATTATATTAAATTTCATGTCTTTATTTGACAATGCTATTGACTCTCATTATATTAAATCATTTCAAATTATCTTTAAAATTTACATATTATTTGATCATATTAAAAAATATTATTATAATAATATTTTCATGTCAAAATTTTAAATAAATTTTTTATTTTAAATTTATTTTTGTAATATTTTTTCTATTTCACTTATATCATAACTAAAAAGTGATGTTAGAAATATTAAAAATCATCTTACTAACCTACATCATGTTAATTGGCTCTTAAATCAAATAAATAGTTAACACTTAAATTAACTAATCCAATTAACTTAGACTCCACAAACAATCCACAAAGTGGCATTTGGTTGTATCACCCTCATTAGCTTAATGTATTAAAACACTCTTTATTTTTTTCAATTTTTAAACAATATTTATATACCATTTTCAAATACATAACAACCAAACAATTGAATAATTTTAAAAGTATCAAGGATTATTTGCAAAAGCATTTTTTTGAACCCTTTTTCTAATTTTTTGTTAAATCCTATTTTTTATCAAAATTTTGTTTCTTTCTACATAACTTTTTGTAAAAAAAAATCTTTTTTAAAATCATCTACTCAAACCTTACCTCTAAAACTCATAATCTACAAAAGAATCTCCATCGATGGTTAGAAAACAAACCTTTTTAGAACCTTTAAAAAAAAAAAAGACTTTTGCAATAAATTCCCAAAAACACCCAAACGAGATAAGAATCATCATCGAAATCAAACTCATAGTTCCTTGGTCCAGCATCGGTTCGAGGCAGTAACAGAAACTAAAAAAAAAATAGAAATTGTTGATAAAAAATGGCTTCGAAAAAAATATATATTTTTTATTATAGTCGAAGCAATTTTGTTAAAGAACCGTTTGATCATAATTTTGAATACATAATTAAAAAAAAAAAAGCGTAGCGGGAACCATATTAACAAACGTGCCATGGTGTTTGTTCTCAGAGTTTGAGTTGGCTCGTCTATAAAGCGGATGCAGCTGGGCTGACATGGAATGGAAGAATTGATGAGCCTGGCGAGATAAATGAGCTTCGTTCGTCTCTTGTACCGCCGAACGAGCCCGATCCCTCACAAATAAACCTGTTTCGAGTCCAAGCCCAATAATTTCGTCGTCTTGACCGTGAAGAGGTCCCTGGGCCAGAACATTCCCGGCACGAAGCCTGAGAAAGTAATCATGGAGAACTGCACCACAGCGTCTTTCCTTCCCAAAGAAACCCTGGCTGATGTCCGCGAAGGTCTGTACCTGGCCAGCTTGCAATCGTTGCCTCCTCTCATCAGCAGCTTCAAGTTCTTCGCAACAAGCAGGGCGTGTCTTTGCGCAAGGACGCCTTGCTTCATCTCCTGTATACCAAGCAACAAAAACATGGGGAAGAGCAGTAAACACAAGAAAAAAAAGATGAGTATGATGATGAAAAAGAATGAAGGAGGAAAAGAAAAAGAAGCCAAAAGAGAAGGAAAAAAAAATGAAGGAAAAAAAAAAAAGAAGGTGAAAAATGAGAAGGGGAAGGGGAAGAAGAAAGTAGAAGATAATGAACATAATTAAAGATATATTTTATTTATTTGCATCCAAGAGAAGTTTAATTAACCTACTGTCTTTTTCATTATTAATGCTCATTTCAGGTTTCTTTATTTATCATAAATGTCTTTAGAATAAACGATTGGTTTAAACAAATCAAATAGGTCCTCGACTAATATTGGATTTAGGCAAATCTTACTCCTGATGTTCTCTTGTATTAATCTAATCACAAACAAGAAGATGAAGAAGAAGAAAAAGAAGAAGGGAAAGAAGGAGAAGAAGAAAGAAGAAGCGCATAACTAAAGATATATTCTACTTATTTGAATTCAGGAAAAGTTTAACTAACCTACTTTGCCTTTTTCATTATTGATGCGAATATCAGATTTCTTTATTTATCATAAATGTCTTTGATTAACTTTTGAACAATCTTATGAAGAGTAAACTATTGTCTTAAGCAAATCAAATAGATTCTCAACTAATATGGGATTTAGGCAAATCTTACTCAAGATGGTCTACTGTATTAATCTGATCGAGAAATCAGCAATGTAAACTTAACAGAATAGTATTAAGCAGTGATGAGAAAATTCATCAAAGAAGAATCAAAGGTAACAATACTTACAGAGATGTCAGTTATGTCCCCAATGGCAAAAACATTAGGTAGTCCACCAACTCTTAAGTTCTCATCAACCATCAATCTCCCTTTTCTATCTAAATATCCCTTTACTATAGACTCCTGAAGCCAAGATGAGCCAATAGGCTTCCCCACGCACGAAAAATAATAATCAGCCAATACTAATTGCCCTGTCGATGTGCGAAATTCTCTATCAGTCGGCGAGATGGAGTCTAAATCAATGGACTGCTCCAAGAGGACCTCTACATTTCTCGACTTGAGCCATTCAAACGCCTTAGCGGCAGCTTTGGGTCCAATAAATTGCAGCAACCTTGGCCCGCTATGCACAAGTGTAACCTTCTTGTCTGGGTAATCCAATGCGATCTCTGCTGCAAGTTCAACACCTGTTGGCCCACCACCGACGATCATAATCGAGTTTGCACATCTTATCTTCAGGTTGTCTGCAACCAAAAGAGGTGGAATTTAGGACATATGGCAACTGGGGTTCATTGCTATTCTTATCTTCAGCTGTAATGCAATATGTTGGATTTCATATTGTCGACAGTCTTGTGTAAAGGGATGAATCCTAATTGTAGATCACTATTATTCAAAGGATCACCAACTTGGCCATATGCACAAAAATTATTAATATAAATCTGGTCAATAAAATCTGTTTAATTGAGTGCTTTCAAGGGCAAAGATTATATTCCTTTTCAAATAGATGAAAAGTTATTAAAAGTAGGATCTACCAAGGTTCATAAACGAAAGCAATATCCCAAATTCTGTCGACTTGAGCTAAACTTTATCTGAATAACGAAAAAAATAGCAAGATGACACTGATAGGTCAACAGAAATATGGCAACTACAGAAAAAAAATCTTGTTAAATGGTTCAACTACCTTCTTGAAACTTTTGTAACCTCTCTCTCCTGGTTTTGAGAGAATTGTAAGTATGACCGGTTGCAATCACGACATAGTCATAAGGAATCAGGCAGCCATCCGCGGTTACGACCTCTTTATCCGTGAGGTCTATCGCAGCAGATGTGATAAGCCTCCCGTTTTTCAAGTATTCCTTGTGGTTGATGACGGACCTCTCGGCAAAAGATAACTCCACTGTTGATCTCAAGTCCGCCCATGGAACTTCGAAGAATTCCTTCCTAATCAAAGCACAGACGAGGAGAAGTAATCATAGAATATTAAAAGAATAAATAAACTTGAGACGACGAAAGAAATTTACGGGTCAATGAGCACGACATCGGCGAATTGTTGAACGGTTTTGGCAAGGACAGAGCCTGCGATTCCGCCACCAACGACAACAACTCTCATCCTCCCTTCTGTTTCTTAGATGGTTTTGTAATTGATGGTATAAGGGTGAGGATTGCACGAACTGGCGCGCGCTTATTTGAGAAGAAATGACGATGGCGGGCAAAATGCTATCGGGTGGGCGTCGTGGTTTTGACATCGTAGAAGGTGAGAAGGATCATTGCATTGTTGCGAAGCCGACGTCGGAGGAGGCGGCGATCGACATTGGAGAGGATATGGCGGAAAGGACTCGCAGATATGCGGTGTGTTCCCGCTTTGCAGGCCAAAAAAAAATGCCGAAATTCATGGTTTACGTTTCTAGAAAATAAATAAATAAATAAATACAAGCCAATCTCCAATAAACTAAACGTAAAATAATAATAATAATAATAATAAAAGAAATACCACAACAGAAAGAAGACAAAAAGAAAAGAAAACATGGAATATTCAATTGTTTGATCAAATCCGTAAAATATAAATTTCATTGCTTATGTACAAAAAAATCATAATAATATTCTAAATTATTTGAAAACCCTTACAAAAGTAATTGGGACGGATTTCCTTGTATTAAACATTTTTAATACAATACAAAAAAAATTTAAAATAACAAATAATGAGTTTGAGAAATAATAGCTTGCAAACAATACAATGATGCCTTTACTTATTTCTCAAAAAGAATTTTTACTTTTTTCTTTTCTTTTAAATTAAAATCCAAACTAAGAGTTAAAGGAATCAATATGAAATAAATAAAGTATGGTTCAACAAGAGGGATGAATTACTAAAAATAAAAATTTCAATTTCTTACAATTATTTCGAGCAAAATATTTAAAGTAATTTTTAATAAGGTCTAACAAATCTATAAAAATGATTTTTATATATTTTAATTTTAGTTTGAAAATTTTCAATTTTTATAAATATTATGTAATAGACAAATAAATAATAATTAAAAATATACACAATTGATTTTTAGGTGATTCAACTTTTAAAATAAATACGTCCGCCCCTGATAAAAGGGTAGGTTAAACCCTAAAAATAAAAAAAAAACAAATGGAAAAGGCTACTATGACATTATAATGAAATAAAAGGCCAAACTACTACAACTTTATAATGAAATAAAACGACAATAGAAGAAAAATATTTGACGATATCAAATCGAAATCAATACAACCAAAGTTCTATGCTTGATAAAATCATTAAAGATGTATAAATATTTTAATTAAATAAATTAAGGATCGAAAAAATTAATAACTTAGGTCATTTGAGAATGAATAGAATTCCACGGGTTTGATGACTAATGGACGCAGCAGTGTATAGAAGTGATGATGGTAACAACTACTAACAGCTTGAATGTTTTGACTTGAAGTTTTTTTTTTATTGCATAAAAATTTATCTTCTAATTTTGTACCAAAGTTTTTTTATTTATAGGCAATTTATAACAACTAAAAGTAATACCAAACATATATATTAACCATTACAACTTTCATTAGCATAGGTTATTTTAATTAAAAAAATATTATTTAATTAAAAATATAACGGTTATAAGAGCTATTGTACAGGGGCTTTTTGATCGAAAGCACCTACGACCGTTTGATCGCGAGAAGTGCACAATCAGATGGATGGATTCAAGTTGCTTTATTTAGAAATAAGATTTGATCAATATCTTTAGATTTGAAACTTGATTGGACGGTTGTATCTTGATTTTATGCACAAATAAAAAATGGAATGTGTGATCGTAAAATGGTGTGATCGAATAGAGGATATTATTAAACTTTATAAAAAGGTGAATGAGATTAGGATCGTTCGATCGAGAAATTGGAAGATTGGACGATTCTGGTTACTCTTATAAATTGTAAACATATCGTGTGAAAACAAAATGAAGTTTAGTCGCACATTGCAAAAGCTGTTTAAGTAATCATGTTTGTAAAGCTTTGCTTAAAAGCATAAGACAACTTATTCGGGGTTGGCTACCCCTTGGTTTCGCTCGGGAAGTGATTACCCATGTGGCCATTGATCAAACATAAACTATACATAACTTGCAGATTTGAAATGCTGTAATGTTTGAGAATGATTATGGATACTATTTGATATGTCAAAGAGTCTCATGATTAGTTGACTTGAACTGCATCACATTAATGCACAGAACCTCTTTAGTGTAACGAATTCATTCAGGTGTAATTGCTTCTACCAAATGAGTTATTATTATTTTTAATTTATTATTAAATGTTCTAGTAATTAATTAATATTATTAACATATTTTTTGTAATAAATTAATTAAATATTTTAAATATATTATAAAAAGAAAAAAGTAAAATGTTAGTTAAGAAAATCAATAAGGATAGATAAAAAATGTTGAAAACCTAAATATTTTTAAATATTAATTTTAATTTAATTTATATATATTATAATAAATATTTTAATCAAACTTAATATTCTAATTAAAATAAAATTAAAATAAGTAAAATTAAATTAAATTAAATTGAAAATACATCTCTAGATAGTTTTTTACTTTAACCAAGATGATTTTCGTGACATTTAACATTTGTGCATCTTCTTCTTTTAATTCTCTTATAAATACGAGTATCGACTACCTCAAATCTGAAAATATACTTAAAAATATTCATAGAAATACTTAATATTTTTTATCATCAAGCAAAGTATCATAACTAGAGGCTAACAATATAACAAAAAATATTTTAAATCAACCATATATTTAAGAAATGGGTTCTTAAGTACCAACACAAAATATTTAAACAATCTTTTTTAATTAAATAGAAAATGTGATAAAAAAAATCATTATTTGCATACAAAGGTTATCAAATAAGATAGTGGCGATGTTAAATCTTACTCAAACTATTAGCGACAACGTGAGAATAGGTCATCTTTATGTTGAAATTGGTATGATAATGTTATGATTGAGTTGATGATAAATTGATACAAGATTTCACACTTAGGCCTTGCACCCTTTTTTCAATATCGAATCCGCAATTGATCAACACTTTGAAATTCTTAAATATATTAAGTTTAATGCCACAATAAGATGCAAATTAAAAAAGTCAAAATTCGTTCGTGCAAACATTTTTAATTATATATAAGGGTAGGCATCCCTTTTTTATAAAAAGCCTAAGACAACATTGATAAAAGTACTTGAAATCTTTTTAAAACATTAAAAACTCTAAAATCTAATATCATAACATGTTCCCAAAAAGCTTTTTGAAACATCTTCTTATTTGTGGAGGTGGGTTAGTGGAGTGGTGCATGGGCAAGTTTGGCATGAATTGGTTGGGGTTCTGTGGTGGAAACAAGTCATGCATTAGCACTTGTGTGTTGGTTGAATTTGTAGGTTGAGTGGAGGTGGCAAACCTGTGTAGTTGTAGGTCGTGCGAACTCATGAATGGAAATGGATGCTTTGCACATAGTGGCATGTCTTGTGATGCTAGGATAACTATGTTGGATGCTATTCAAGTGAGCTTGCAAACAAGCACAAGCCAGGTTGTTGGTTGAGTAGCAAGTCAAGCAAGCTAACAATGAGTTGAGGTAGATCAATATGAAATGGCCAATGGGTCACACATGGGCACTTATGATTTGAACAACAATCTATGAGTGAAATTTTAGCCCAAAATATCATTTTTGGATCAAAATTAAACCTATGTAAGAAAAATAGATGTCTCAATCATTTATATGTATCAGAGTATACCTAACTAATTCCTGTGCATAAAGAATCTTGAATACAACTATCTAATCAATAACCCCTTCCACTAATAATATTTTGATATCTCTCTCTTTGTGCACTCGTGTTATAACTTATAATATAAGTAATAAAAAAATTTTACAAAACTCAACAAAATAATTTTTATCTACACATAATAAGTTAATGTAATGTGATAATAAGGAACAATAATAAAAATTTTGACATCTAAAATATACTCATATAAATAGAAAATACTATTTTCAAAATGAGCATTGTATTCTTATGCATACATTCAAGTAAATATCTCATGCTTTTTAGATTTGATAACATTTATTATCATTAATATTATGTAACCATGTTCTTTTTATCATTTCTCATATTTATTGTATTTTTTAATATTAAAAATATAGTTTTTCTCATATAAACCACTATCTTATTTCCATCTAATCACATCTCACATAATGTTTATTTAACATATTATCATCTTATATGTAGAATTTAGTTTGCATGCAAATTATAGGTGATCAACTATATTAATTATATTATCTATTTATATAAAACTCTACACAAAAATACTAACAATAGCATAACTCAACATATTATTATTCTACACATAAAACAATTAGTTGTTGAGAATGAGGTTTATAATTTCATCTCATTGCATGATGCTTATAAAGCCTTAAACAATGTACTAAAGGCTAATCATATACTATGATAATTATGAGATTGTATTTCAAGAAAAACCTAATTCTATTTTTGGTTTTTTTCATTACATTGTGTTATAACCGGTAAAATATTATATGTTTAATCTTCAATAATTTAATTGTGGCTTGGATGATTTCAGATCGACAGTAGGATGAGCCAGGAGCTCAATTGGAGGCTGTTGGAATTTCTGAAATTTTCTGGGGATTTTTCGAAGCACCGAGGAAATTTTTAAGTAATTTTCCCTATTTAATTGGATTTTTGGAAATTCGAAAATCTATTTAAATCGGTCCATTAGATTTTTAAACCGGAATTTGGTTTTTACCGCGCGTGAACCGGACCGGAGCGGTTCAGCGAAGGCGGGGGCGGTTCGCCGAGTGCGTTTGCGCGTGCGGTTGGATAAGCCGCGGATAAGCGGATCGGACGGACGAGAACAACGGTGGAGATTAACCGGCTGATCGGGGTTAAGCGGCGTTATTAGAAGGTCAACCGGCGCTTAATGGGTTCTTAACGGGTTATTACCGGTTTAAGCGGGGTATTTAACCGAAACTGTTCGGCTGTTAGGGTTTCGAGCGGTGGCCGGAGACGAAGTGTTCGCGGCGAACGGCGATACTTTCCGGCAGCCTTTCAAGGGGCTTTTTGTACCTGGAGGTTCGCGGGACCGAGGAGAATCGATGGGTACCGGTTTCGTTCGGCGAGGAGCAACGGTTGGTCACGTGCGAGCTTCACCGTCGCCGGAGAAGAAAGGTAGGAAATTCAGATTTAAATTAGTTATTTGGCAAATTAAAAATATGGATTATTTTGCAAATAGCTACCGGAGCATGCGGATTGTGGTTTTTTGAATTGATTAATGCAAATTATTGATTTAGCATTTTAGGGTTTTCGGAAAATTATACCCGCCGAATTCGGAAATTTTACCGAGCATGTGTTGATTCGATTATGTGCTTTAATCATGTTAAGATAGTATCAAATGCTGAAATTTGTTTAATTTCATAGATTGTTAAAATGGGGATCGGATGAAACTTCGGCGGAAATTTTGATTGAACCTTAGAAATTAGTGGCATTATTGAAACATTAGGATAGTACGAACATCGGATTTTGTTTCTCCTTGATCTCGGTCGCCGGAAATCGACGGGGGAAACGGAATTTCCCGGAGGAATCGTCGGCTAGGGTTTCGCGGGCGCCGGGCGGAGGAAGGAGATGGATTAGATTAATTACGGTTTAGTTAATTAAGTAATTATAATTATTCAATATTTATTAATAATTAAATGCTAAACGTCGGCTGGAAATTTGGATTAAATATTTGGCCGGTGGGTTCTCGATTCAGCGCGAAGACCCGAACCGGTGGCGAGATCCGGTTCAGGAGATTCGGCGCGGACGAACGGCGCGGCGCGGAGGAAAATTTAATTTCGGAAATTAATCTGAATTTTCGGAAAAAGGATATATGTGGAATTTAAATTTTAATTCGAAAATTAATCCGAATTTTCGGAAAAAGGATATATGTGGAATTTAAATTTAATTCGGAAATTAATCCGAATTTTCGGAAAAAGGATATATGTGGAATTTAAATTTAATTCGGAAATTAATCCGAATTTTCGGAAAAAGGATATATGTGGAATTTAAATTTTATTATGAAATTTATTCCGAATTTCGGAAAATGGATAAGGGCGGAAATTGATTTTGGAATTTAAAAATTTCCTGAAGTGAGAAAAAGGTGATTTTTTGGAAATCACATAGCCAAGTTGAAATTGACTGTTGGAAATTATCCATAAATTCAGTGCAGCTGGATTAGTTGGAAGGAAGTGTGACACTTGGGTAAGTGCTACAAGAATAGTCAGAATTTTGGTACAGTTTGTGTTGCTTGGATGGCAATGGCATGGTTTGAGTCAGTTTACTTAGTGTTGGCATATTTCACGGATTGACATATTGGACCGGACTACTATAGACCCTATATGATGTTTTAGGGTAGTTGTGGTAGGTAACTGTGCGGTTCAGACTTAGCTTCCACAGTACACATGTGACTGGTAGGCGCCATGCGTGTTTCGAGATGGGCGTATCCCACTGGCATGCTACCTGGAACCCCAGGCTAGGTTGTGATGCGTGTTTTGAGATGGGCAATCCCACTGGCATGCTTTGCCTAGGCGCCATGCGTGTTTCGAGATGGGCAATCCCACTGGCATGCTACATAGACGCTGAGGTGTCGGGTGCTAGGCATTATGATGCGTGTTTCAAGATGGGCGTATCCCACTGGCATGCTTTGCCTAAGCGCCATGCATGTTTCGAGATGGCGCGATCCCACTGGCATGCTACCTGGAAGCCCAGAGGAGAGCTACTCTGGTGTGACTGGGGTGACTGTGGTTGGTCGGAGTCTGAAACTGAGAGTGCCTTTCCACCATACATTGTTATGCTGTATTCCTATACTCTTGCTATTATCCTTCTCTTGCATGTGAGTTTTACTAGCTGTCTTTCCTACTGGGCGTAGCTCATTCCTTTATTATCTATATTTTTCCAGCGGCTCGGCAGACTTGACGCCACCCAGATTAGGTGGGATCGTGGTCAGCAGGCTAGTGGAGGATATCTGATCTGTGATTTCTGAGACATTTTGGTTAGTGTGATTGATGCTATTGGATGTATTCAGTGAGACTATTATAATTATGTCAGGTATTGTGTGAGGATGATTCTGACTTATGTATCTAGTTGGATGACTGTTATACCCGGTAAAATATTATAGGTTTAATCTTCAATAATTAAATTATGGCTTGGATGATTTCAAATCGACAGTAGGATGAGCCAGGAGCTCAATTGGAGGCTATTGGAATTTCTGAAATTTTCTGGGGATTTTTCGGAGCACCGAGGAATTTTTAAGTAATTTTCCCTGTTTAATTGGATTTTTGGAAATTCGAAAATCTATTTAAATCGGTCCATTAGACCGGAATTTGGTTTTTTACCGCGCGTGAACCGGACCGGAGCGGTTCAGCGAAGGCGGGGGCGGTTCGCCGAGTGCGTTTGCGCGTGCGGTTGGATAAGCCGCGGATAAGCGGATCGGACGGACGAGATCAGCGGTGGAGATTAACCGGCTGATCGGGTTTAAGCGGCGTTATTAGAAGGTCAACCGGCACTTAATGGGTTCTTAACGGGTTATTACCGGTTTAAGCTGGGTATTTAACCCGATTAATTTCGGCTGTTAGGGTTTTCGAGCGGGGGCCGGAGACGAGGTGTTCGCGGCGAACGGCGATATTTTTCCGGCAGCCTTTCAAGGGGCTTTTTGTACCTGGAGGTTCGCGGGACCGAGGAGAATCGATTGGTACCGGTTTCGTTCGGCGAGGAGCAGCGGTGGGTCGCGTGTGAGCTTCACCGTCGCCGGAGAAGAAGGTAGGAAATTCAGTTTAAATTTCGTTAATTAGCGAATTAAAAATATGAATTACTTTGCAATTAACTACCAGAGCATGTGAATTGTGTTTTTTTTTGAAAGTGATTAATGCAAATTATTGATTTAGCATTTTAGGGTTTTCGGAAAAATTATACCCGTCAAATTGGAAATTTTACCGAGCAATTGATGATTCTATTATGGACTTTAATCATGTTAAGATTGTATCAAATACTGAAAATTGTTTAATTTCATAGATTGTTTGTTTAATTTCATAAATTGTTAAATGAGGATCGGATGAAAACTTCGGCGGGAAATTTGATTGAATCTTAGAAATTAGTGGCATTATTGACAAATTAGGATAGTATGAACATCGGATTTTGCTTCTCCTTGATCTCGGTCGCCGGAAATCGACGGGGAAAACGGAATTTCCCGGAGGAATCGTCGGCTAGGGTTTCTCAGGCGCCGGGCGGAGGAAGGAGATGGATTAGATTAATTTCAGCCTAGTTAATTAAATAATTGTAATTAATTAATAATTAATAATAATTAAATACTAAACTTCGGCTGGAAAATTTGATTTAAAGGTTCGACCGGTGGGTTCGCGGTTCAGCGCGGGTTTTCCGAACCGGCAGCGAAACCGGTTCAGCGGAACGCGGGCGCGGACGAACGGCGGAGGAAAAAAAAAAAAAAAACTTAATTCGGAAATTAATTCCGAATTTACGGAAATAATTTAATGCGGCGCGGAAGAGAAAAAAAAATGGGAGGAATTAAATTCGGAAATTTATTCCGAATTTTTGGAAAAAGAAAATGCAGAATATTTAATTCGGAAATTAATCCGAATTTCGGAAAAAGGATTATGGGAAAATTTAATTCGGAAATTTAATCCGAATTTTCGGAAAAATAATTTGCAGAATATTTAATTCGGAAATTAATCCGAATTTTTGGAAAAAGGATATATGTGGAATTTAAATTCGGAAACTATTCCGAATTTCGAAAAATGGATAAAGACGGAAATTGATTACGGAATTTAAAAATTTCCTGAAGTAGGGAAAAATATTATCAGTGACGACAGTACAGTTGAAAACAGTCATACAGATGTATGGTACATAGATGCTACCAGAACAGTCAGTAACTGGTATAGTTGTATTGCTTGGATGGCAAAGGGCATGGATTGAGTCAGTTTACTCAGTGTTGGCATATTTTATGGATTGGCATACTGGACCGGACTACTATAGACCCTATATGATGTTTTAGGGTAGTTGTGGTAGGTAACTGTGCGGTTCAGACTTAACTTTCACAGTATACATGTGGACTGGTATGCGCCTTGTTGTATCTGGACACATGTTGCCGAATCTTGGAGTTAAAGCTTGGCAATGACTGTAGGGGCGTGGCTTCTATGGAAATTGTTGGGAGAGGACTTCTTGGGACGGTGGCTGAGTCGACCTCTTCTGGTCCACGAGTGTAGGCCTGCGCGCCTGAGAGTGGCAGTGGCAGGGGTGACTCGCCGTGGCTAGCCAGGGTGTCTCACGTTGGCTAGAGATCTATGTGACGGGTTTGTCTATAGTCTCCAGAAGATTGATTGACGAGAGACGCTGCGGTGTCGGGTGCTAGGCGCCATGCGTGCGCAGAGATGGGCGTGTCCCGCTGGCATGCTACCTGGGAGCACAGAGGAGAGCTACTCTGTTGTGACTGGGGGTGACTGTGATTGGTCGGAGTCTGGAACTGAGAGTGCCTATCCACCATACATTGTTATGCTGTATTCCTATATTTTTGCTATTATCCTTCTCTTGCATGCGAGTTTTACTAGCTGTCTTTCCTACTGGGCGTAGCTCATTCCTGTGTTACATATTTCAGTGGCTCGGCAGACTTGACGCTACCTGATTAGGTGGGATCGTGGTCAGCAGGCTTGTGGAGGATATCTGATCGGTGATTATCTGAGAAATTCTGATTTGTTAATTGTTGCTGTTGGATGTTGTCAGTGAGACTGTTATTCTCATATGTCAGTTATTATGTGATGGTGATTCTGACTTATGTATCTGGTTGGACAATATTGTATTTGTTGGACTTGGATCTTATTTTTGTGATGTAGTTTCCATTCACTGTTTTACTTTATTATCTTGATGGTATAGTGTGTGGAGTGCTATATTTTATCTGAGGATGTTATGTATTTTATTTTTGATGGTGAGGTCATTACATGACTATGGAACTTAACATTGGGGGTTCAGACTTCTATTAGACCGGTTCTCCTATCGGTATGAGTTAGGAGTATTGGGTCTAGTAGGAGTAACATTGCGCGAGTCCATCTGTTAATTCAGGAGTCATGAACCTGATTTGACGGTGTACCCGGGAGATGGGATCCACATTGTTAAGGAAAGTAGGTGTGTAATGACGTGTTATATCCTATGTTTTTCGTAGGCTACTCAGGTTGGTATGGGACGATCTGAGCTGTCTATATGCAAAAAAAAAAAAATATATGCCAAAAATCAACCTAGGAAAATATGGGGTGTAACAATGATATTGTATTTGTTGGACTTGGATCTTATTCTTGTGATGTAGTTTCCATTCACTATTTTACTTTATTGTCTTGGTGGTATAGTGTGTGGAGTGCCATATTTTATCTGTGGATGTTATGTATCTTATTTTTTATGGTGAGGTCATTACATGACTATGGAACTTAACCGTGGGGATTCAGACTTCTATTAGATCGGTTCTCCTACCGGTATGGGTTAGGAGTATGGGGTCTAATAGGAGTAACATTACGTGAGTCCATCTGTTAATTTAGGAGTCATGAACCTGATTTGATGGTGTACCCGGGAGATGGGATCCACATTGTTAAGGAAAGTAGGTGTGTAATGATGTGTTATATCCTATGTTTTTCGTAGGCTACTCAGGTTGGTATGGGACGATCTGAGCTGTCTATATGTAAAAAAAAAAAAATGTATGTCAAAAATCAGCCTAGGAAAAAATGGGGTGTAACACATTGTCATATTATCATATTATAATATAACACCATCATCATTAATGTGTATATAACACTAATATAACTTTGTTACATCATTTTTTTATTTTATTCTTTGTTATCTTTTTTATCTTTTATGTTCTAATATATTTGATGATCGTGTATATTATATGTATGTAGTTTTTGTTTGTTAACAACATATATATAAAGAATAAAATCAACTCTATTTTATATATAATATCAAAACATACAAGAAAAATGTCAACAAGAGATGTAAAAAAAAAAGGAGAAATGAGTGATGGTGAGGAAGGAGAATGAAGGTTAGTAGCTTAAGAAAGGATAAGAGAAATTAGTCATTGAACTATCCCATGGTTAGCCTATAATAGGATTGTCGCATTCTACCAATTAGACTACTTAATGGACTTTCCAACAACCCATAAGATCAATCATCGGATTATTCAAAGGGTCCATCTAATGTACTCAAATCCAAAAAAAAAAAAAAAAATATCAAACATACATTGGGTCATCAAATCCGATAAATAAATGCTACAATAGACTTCATGAAGTTATTTTTTCCATTATTTTATTTACAAATATATTCCAACACCTTTATAATTCAAATTCAAAAGCTATAAGTATATAAAAAACATAAAAACTTTTCAACATATAAAAAGTTCAAAGAGTTTATAATAAATGTAAGTCTTTTAATCTCTAAAATTATACTTTCATACATTCCAACTTCCTAAGCATGATTTTTAAGAAATATAGTGTGAAATCAATGCAAAACTTGGAGAAATTCCTTTAACCTCTCTTCAACTACAAAATCACAAGGTTCACAAACTTTTCTATATAAATTTTTTTTCTTAATTCTCTTTCTCTAATATAGCTCATTTCTCTTTTATTCCTAATAAATTTGTTCTCAACTATGATTCTAGCTACAATATCTCTTTCTCCTAACTAAATTCTTCACATGCTTTGTCATTGAAATTCTTTCTTTCTACTCTCATTAGATTCCTCAACATCTCTACATTTTTAAGCTTTCTTCTCGTTCTCCACATGCACTAATCTTTGATGTGAAAGGATAATGAATGAATTGAAGTTTAGTAGCTTCAATAATAGTAAAGTTGTGCAACTAAGAGTGAAAAAGAGATATTAAAATGGTAGGGGTGATTGTATAAGCTTACTAAGGATTCTTAGGACTCATTAGTATTAGATTAAGTTTAATCTAATCCAATTAAATTGAATAAAATCAATTTAAATTGTTTATAATCTCTTTTTAATATTACACATTTTAAAATATTTTATTTTTTTTAGATCATCTTAAATGATTATTATTTCTTGTTTATATATATTTTAATTATATATATCACATAATGTTTCAACTTAATTTGTTTATGAGGACTCTATTTTTCTTTTTTTTTAACCAATTTTTATAATTTATGTTTTTGTTTTGTGCTAACATAGCAAATGGGGTGCATTGTTGGTGAGTTTTCTTTTATTTTTTTATATATTCTTCTCTTTATGAGTTTTTTTTTATATCATAAAGTATAGATTTTATATTTTTGATTATTTTTGATATGAACAATAAGATTATATTAAATAAAAAATAAAACGATCCTGGACATACCGCCAGTAGTTGCTCTTCTTCGCCCGACGGTCGAACGCAGAACGAGAAGAGTCAGTTTTCCGTTTGTCCAACGACGGTCAATTTAGATCCAAGTTTTGGTAGCAGCTACAGATCGTCAGTAATAGTTACGTTGCTGCGGCGGCTAAGGCAGCGAGATCACCGCCGATGGGGGTTTCGGTCTCTATACTGAGCGCCAGCGCAACTGCCTTTTTCGGTGTCGCATGCTTTGCCGTTGGCTACTTTCTCGCCGTCCACTCTCTGCGTTCTTTTAACTCCGCTGGTGATGATGACTGCGAGAAAAATGGGAACAAGGGTTGTAAAGGAGCACGATGGTTTCTCTCCTGGGTTCAGGCTGTTGTCTGGGGAAACACCGGAGCTAGGATGAACGCCGATGTCAAGGAGGCGGCGGGGAATCGGAAATCCAAGCATAGCAAACCTGCTGTACTGGAGATTGAAAGTCTTGCGGAAATTTTCGAAGACTTTAAAATGGTAAAAGCCCGAGGCAGTATTTGTGTTTTGTTCATGGATGGAAACGAGTAGGGATTTCTTCGTCTTCTCCGTAATTGTCTTCTGTTTGTAATTTCACTAGCTTTTCCACGACGTTTGTGACTTCCACATGCAAAGTGTTTTTTTTTTCCGTTGAATTTCCTTGATCAGCGAACTGACATAATATGTGCTCATTTGAACTATGAAATGAACAAAAAAAGCAATATATTCTCTCGTTCGTTTGTATGATACTGGTACAGTTACTCTGGTAACCTTTAGTATGCAACTTGCACGACTTTGATTATTTATGATGTGAATATTGGTGATTCAGGTGCTTGTTGTCAGAAACGAATTGAAGATGGGAAAAGGGAAGATCGCTGCTCAATGCAGGTAGCTTAGAGATATTAATAAAAACTTTTTTTTGAATTTGCTTCGTGCACATTAGTTTTTGCTCGTGTTATCTGTAGTAAGGGTGGTTTAAGTTTTGCTTTGTTATTCCTTTTCCTTTATTCCTGATTTTGTTTTCTTGGCTGATCAAGCCATATTAATAAGTTTTTGTCGATTTGTATGATGAAGTCATAGAAGAAATGATATTCTGTAGACATTTTCGCCTAAAAAATGCTACTTGTGTTATTTGGAAGCTTAGTCTGCTGATGGAATACATGTGCTTTTTAAAGAGGCACAGAAGTACCCTAAGGTGATATGTGGAAGTGTTTATGCTTAAGTGATGTAGGGAAGGTCAGAATTCACTGTATTGCAAGCTGTGCCAGGAGCAACACAAGTGGCCATGACCCTACCTGAAAGTGAATAAAAGTGATTGCCATACTTTTATGTTAAATGATCATCCATTGATGTGATCACCTTTCATCTACTATTTCAAGAGGCATTTTTTAGGCAATAAAAATGGTGAATGCAGTAGGTGGATTGGAATTTTTTCTTTTAAATGGTAATGTAAAAATGAGGATTGCCTTATTCTTTTGTGGATGGGCATATTATATTTGAAGCTATATTGCTTGTTCTTTTGATCTCCCTTTCAATGAATTGCTCCTAGTACCCCGATATCTGCTGAAAATTTCTCATGAAGGCTACCTATTTTGGTATGCACTAATTTGAGGGTTGTAACAAAGCATTGCCTTTTGTCATGGAATCAACCTAGCGTAATGGGCTGAAAAAAGGAGATCATTCACTCATTTTAGGAGTCTTTTGGCCTATCCTAAGAAACCTTACTCATTTATAACTAAAGGATCATCAAGTGAAAGCAAATTGCATATGTTGCAACCAAGTATATATGTACTATCACATAAGTTAATTGTACTAGAGGTGGCTATGGGCACAGCTACTTGACACATTTATAAGAACATGCCCAACTCATTGTAATCCAATTTGGTGTTTATGTGGGCTTGGGTGTTGTGCTCCCCAATGTGATTCAAAACGATTTGCTTGATTGGTTGGTCGAGTGTTGGTTAAGGCTTTTTAAATTTTATGACTTCTTGATGCAACCTAGATTTACAGTGCTCCATTGCATATTTTTTGCTATAACATATGTTTTTGTACAATCATAGATATGAAATGGAGATATCATCTCAAGTTTGAAATGAGCTAAATAATAGTGTTCCTTTGAAATTCATGGAATAAGGCTAAAGGTCTTAGTTTTAGTCACTTCAAATATGCTTGCTATAGAATGTAGTAAATCAATATAATGTTCTTGTTGTCTTAGGACTTATGTTGTCGTTATCTAGCTGGGATCTTTCAAAGCTTTAGTTCAAACTGGAAGTTATATCTATAAATTCATGTCATAATAGTCATTGCTATGGTCTTCTTTAACATATTATATGATGGTTTTTATTCTTTCAGATTTAAGATCGATACATGTATGTCTTGAACAGAGATTGTCTTAGCAACTTAAGGATTTTTTATGAGCATTTTATAATTCAAAGATAAGTTTTGAAGATTCCATCATTTGAAGGTCTTTGTTTTTGTGTCTAAACTAATTTTTACTTGAACATCCTTTTTTTTCTATTTATTTGTTAGCAGAATTATAATGGTAGCATGACAGGCAGCATGATTAATTTAATTTATCTTGTTTCTTTCTCATACTTATGGCTTTGTTTTTCTCCTTTGTTTTGCAAGCCATGCAACTTTGGGTTTGTATAAAAAGTTACACAATAGAGCTTCTAAAGCATTGAGCAGGTATGAAGGATGATCTAACTCATCAATTCATTATCATCCTTAGTAAATGTTTCCAAAGATAATAGTTGCTTGTCTGTGGTTTTTGTTTGTTCTTTTTTCAGTTTTTTTGAGTTATATTAATGTTTGCAGGTGGGAAATGTGTGGACAGGTTAAGGTAGTATTGAAGATCGAGAGTGAGGAAGATATGCTTGTTTTACAGGTGTAGTATTTTTAGGCCTTGGAATGTGAAATTGTTAATTTGTTATGCATAAGCTGCTTTTATGTTGAAATGCTACTTGGAGTTCATGGTCTAAGGCTTTTAAATTGTATTTTTCAAAATGCATGATAAACTAATGTGCAATAAATCTTATTGGTTTGATTATTTGTTAGTTTCAACCTAATTGGGAGCTTTCATGCAACAACTAACTTTTTGCCCTCTATAGCATATCCCAAATACTTATAAATTTCAAGTGCATTGGGAAGAGAATGCAAAATGCAAGAGTGCTTATATATGATGATTTCAATTGCTAACTGTATGAATAGTTTTGAAATATTTGATTGTGGTGAAAGTTAGGATACTCTTCGTGAAATATTTACTGCTAGATATATATGTTTATTATGGAGCCATTCTGTAAAGTTTAGCTAGTGGTTGACGAAATCCATTCGTACTTTTATTTGCTCAATCATTTGAACTAAGTGGCATTCTATTCTAAGTTTGGTTTAGGCGGGACATAAATGGTCTATATTGTGACTTTTTTTTTGAGAGTTGAGCTTAACCCATTTTATTATTTAAATATAATCTCGGTTACAAAATTCTTTATCCACATGGAAGATAAGACAAAAATCAAGTAGGAGACACACTTTCTTTCCCCATACAATGTCGTCAAAGGTGAGTGCATTGGCTATAAAATACATTGTGATGTTTTCATTTCAATACATGGGTGACTTTGTATTGGTCAAAAGATAATAAGACATCAACTGTCTATAACCGACCATACTTCTTTTTGGTTGGAGTTAGCTAAACAAAAATCTCAAAATGTGCTCCATAGCATTTCCTTCAAGCCATAGCACACAAGATACAATGGTCCACTGCTTGGTTGATTCAGCTGAAAGCACATGAGTGTAGATCTTGCCTGTAGATGGAGCTATTTTTCCATATGGTTACTCAATTCTCCCCATGCTCTTGCTTGATCTTTCCTATTTATCGGCCCATAAAATTTGACCTGATCCAATTTTTCTGTGCATATGTGTGTGTTGGGGTGGCATGGGGGTTGATAATGAATGCAGCCTAATTTACATGTGCTGGAAGGCTAAGAAGATCCTAGTTTCTGAAAATTGCATCGGTTTTCAAGATAGTTTCCATTAGGAGAATGCTAGCCATTATCAACCTCAGCAAAAAAATTCAACTTGGAGTGAACCGTATAAGTTTTGCTTATCAGAATCATGCCTAATAACATGTAAATGGAGTAATCATAACTTTTTATAAGTCAATTGAGCAAAATTCACTATAGAAACATGTGGTTTAGATTTTACGACTTCTTTACAACCCTACAGGCATTACTTTGTGGCTGCAATCCCTCTCAGTGAGGCAGTCTGGTATTGGCAAAAAAGCATTACATAGAGCTAGGGAAGCAAGTTGAATTTGGGTTCTGTTTAACCTAGAAACATCAAGCACCAAGTCCTTAAAACTCAGCAAACAGAAATTGCATCAGTTTTCAAGATAGTTTCCATTAGGAGAATGCTAGTCATTATCAACCTCAGCAAAAAAATTCAACTCGGAGTGAACCGTAGAAGTTTTGCTTATCAGAATCATGCCTAATAACATGTAAATGGAGTAATCATAACTTTTTATAAGTCAATTGAGCAAAATTCATTTTAGAAACATGTGGTTTAGATTTTGTGACTTCTTTAGGCATTACTTTGTGACAGCAATCCCCTCTCAGTTAGGCAGTCTAGTATTGGAAAAAAAACATTACATAGAGCTAGGGAAGCAAGTTGAATTTGGTTTCCGTTTAACCTAGCAACATCAAGCACCAAGTCCTTAAAACTCAGCAAACAGTTGTTTGTAAAGTGAAGAAGTTGGTATCTTTGTCGAACACATATGCTGTTAGCCTTGAGTTTCATGTTCTAGTCGTTCTAGCCATTGAATAAATTCTTTGAGCCATTGATCAACTAAAGCATGAAAGTCTTCCCTTTTTGTTTTGCTCGCTAGGGTGGTTGTTTTTATTGAGATAGCAAAAGAACTCAAGGGTGCATGACCCTCAACCTTCTAGCTATTGTTGCCTTTGACGGCCAACAATTAGCGGCCTATGGCAGAGATGAAAGCATTGCAACTGTTGTAATGATCTGTAGCTGTTAAGTGTTCCAAGCTATGGATATCTCGAAGATGAAAGGAAATCTGTTAGGTGCTTATAGTGAAGTTGTGACCTTTGAGACGCCATCTCTGACTTGTGCGAAGACTGTGAAAGGCTTAGTGATGACGAAGGTTTTGCCATGTAGCGCATGGTCTGCAAGAGTTACCATGACAAGTTTTTTGTTGAGTCAATTACTGTGGTGGAGCAGCTTAGTAACATGGTGATTGAGCAATGCAAGGATGCATATGCTACTTCTATGATTTGTGGGATCTCTCTGAGGATGCTTTGTACTCCAAAGTAGATGTTTGGATGATGATAGTAGGGCTAAATCAAGAGAACATGAACTACATAATCAAGATACTTGTGGTTTTACTTTTGAGAATTGTCTGAAGGGCTTCGTGGATTTTATTCATGCTGCTAACTTGCTTGAGGTTAAGGAAGCTTTTGTGGGTGGTCCTAATGCTTTGTGCCTTCCATGGAATATATTGTTGATACCAAACAGAGTGGTCCTAATTTGGGTTTGACAATCAAAAGCACATGCAAGATTTTTAAGTAAATGTCCTTACATGCAAACCCTCTTCCCTTGTGATGGCTGGTTTAGGAGATGCCTTTCCTATGTTCAAGGATGGTTACATGAGTTTGATTGGGTTGCAAATCTAGGCACAACTACAATATTCTTTGAATTATAGAGTAGGAACTCAAGGTATTTGTAGCTATGCTGGCCAAAGCAACTTCTAGCTTAATGACTGGTCAGGGAGTGCTCTGCATGCTTGCTAACTGTACAAGGAAGATGACATTTGTCAATCTCTCTCTAGTGTTGGGAAAGGTTAATTGTTGCAATGAGGCTTACATTATCCTTTTGGATTTAGTAAAGGTGATGCAAACTAAGGCTAACTTTGAGTTTAACTTGGTGGGTTGACACTTCTGTGATGGAATTCCTTGCTATTATTTTTTATTGGAACTCATTAAACATTAAGGCCACTTGGTTGGATTAAGAATTCTCAATGAAGGACAAATGGTTTCACCTTCTACTATTTTTCATTAGAGAATAGAAAGTCCTTGTAATGGAAAGGTCCATGGATGGCCATGGGTCAAGTTTTTTGTTTGTTTGCATGTTAGTGTTTAGACCCTCACCTATGGTTATCTTGACCATACTTGGGTAGGTTAGAATTCCTATATTGCTTTCATGCTATTGGATTGAAAAAGCTTGTCTACTCTGGATTCTCAATTGGCACTTCATTATGGATGGGCTTATATTCTAGCATCTTGAATTTCTGTGCTTTTGGATTTAAGATTGTATTATCATAAATGATCGAGCTAATAATTTAGATTTTGTTTTAGTAGAATAAAATATTATTATGTTGATTTGTATCTCATAAAACATATTAGTTTCGAATATCTCTAAATTATAAAACATATGTTTGGAAAGAGCTCATTTTTAGAAATCAAATAGTTTGTAATTTTTGGAGATCAAATGAGTTGATTTTGAAGTATTTGTAGTATGGGGAATTTAAATAGGATTTTATTTTATTAAATGATTCAATCCTTTGGTTTAGCATGAATTTACTGTTGCAGTAGGGGCATTTTAGTCTTGGAGCTTAAGAAAATGGTTGTTTTATAAAAAGGGGGGATCATGATTGAATGAGTGGAAACTTCCTTGCATGCTAAGCTTCAGCCAAATGAGGGAATTCTTGGAGCATGGTGTGATGGTGCTACTGCAGTGGTACGTCTGAGTTTGTAAGAGTGATATGCCCTTGAATCAGTGAGCCGATAGGGAGGTGCGGCCTTGTTGGAGTTGCTGAAGGAAGTTTCAGCTGGCAATGGTGTTTGCAGCTGTAGTTAGAAGAAGCTGGACAGGAAGCTGGGCTGTTTTGTGGCAAGGGAGTTCTTGGAATTGTGCTGCTGCTGAAGAGTAAAGGAAGGCTGTTGTTTGGATCGAGGGAACAGAGAAGAGGGAGAGAGGAAGGTAAGGCTTGCATGCAATTTCCTTGGGCTTTGCAAGTTATCCCTTCTGCATAGCTGATATCTGAGTGCTGACCTGGCGGTTTGCAAGGACATTGGTGTCAACTGCAACAAGAACTTAGAAAAATCCTTGGGAAAGAAAGCTTTATGAGGAGGCTAAGGTATGGTTTTACAAAAACTCCTTGCTGTATGGAATTGCTTCAATTACTGTCCTGTTGGCGTGCTTTTGAGTATTGCTACTTTGGGGAAAATTTGGATTCTTAAGAGATTTATGAGATATTTTCTTGGTGTGCTGCTTAAATTTTTCTCTTGGGTGCTGTACAACACAAGTTTGTTAAGACAAAGGTATTTGCTGAAGTTTGAGTTGATATCATGTTGCAATTCTTTGAAGTTAAAGTGCTGTGTTCAGTTTAAGCCCTCCCAACTCTCGACTTGACACTTTTGCATGTTTAGATTGGCTTTTGGAAGCTGATTATTGGGTGCAGTAGCATTATTTTGTTTATTGGCAGTTGTGTAATGGTGCGATGGATTTATTGTATGTGGGTTTAAATGTACAATACATGGGTGTGGACGTTTTGTAAGTTTGTGTTATCTATAGAGAAAATTTGAGGATTTTGGTGTTCTGAGTAAAATGAGAATTTGAGTTCTTTTTGTGAATAGAAAAGTGAGCATATTGTGATGATTTATGTTATTGTGATTGCGTAGGAAGTGAAAGACATGAGAAAGTTTGAAGGAGAATCGTCTTAAAGAAATATTGTAGCTAAATTAAAATAATTATGATATAAGTATGATTGTTATTCACCTTTTAGTAATATATTCATACGAACGTGATTGTATGTATCACCTATTATGTGATATATATTCTAAAAAACATGATTTAGTTATTATTAGCATTCTATATTATATGAAATGAAAATGAATACTTTTGCATCAATGCAATGTGTGCAATTTTTATGTGCTAAAGCATGTTAAAGAAAATGCTAATAAATAAGAAGAAGAATAATGAGAATTATGTTTTGGCTATTTGAGACTTATGTTAACAATATGATATATGATAAGAATAAATTGTGTTTTATAACATTATCCTTAGTAGTCACACTCTATTGTTATGGGCTAGCTAAACAAAGATGACATGATATTGTCATCTTTGTAGGTTTGATAAGTGGTCTATTACTAAACCTTTTTTGAACTATCACCATGAGCTTGATGAGTTGAGCTCCACCATCATTATGGGTTGAATGAACAAAGATGAGATGATACAACTATGTTTATGGCATAGCTTAGCTGTAATGATATGATATGCTTACGTTTTGGAGTCGTGATATGAGATGATAAGATGTTAGATGGATTTAAGATATGATGAGATCTTATAAATCTGAAACTAATGGTCATCTAGGAAAATTAGAACTTTTATTCTGAGAAAGTTAAAAATATGTTGATGACACGAGAAATAATTAAAGAATATTAAGTAAGAGAAGTACTATGCTAAAGAAAACATGATATAATCATACATACATATATATAAAGATAAGCATGATATGTAGTATACTTCAATGGCATATTTTTGCTTGAGTACTTCATAAATGCCATGCATTTGTTATCATGTGATTATTATCATAGATCATTTCTTTTATTACATTACCTATTGACTTGTTAGTTATAACACTTAGTTTATTTGTCGAGTTTGTGACGCGTTTTCCCGACTTATATTATAGGTCAGCCCTCAGATGTGTATAGAGCTGGGGAATCTAATGGCAAATGATGTAAGTTCTTGAGGGAGTGTTGTGGTGAGTGTATGGGGTGTTTGTTATCGTATATTTTTTAATCTAGGACTATGTTTGGACTTTACACTTTTTTAGTATTTTTCTATACTCTATCGTGTTTTTTGGTTTTGGAAAAATTAGTTTGAAAAGAATGTTATTTTTTTTGTCACTCTAATTTGAGTTGATTATATCCATGATTTTATTGCGTACTTTGATGATTTTTGAATTTTTTTCATATTTTATGTATTTTTGAGTAGAAGTGACAAACGGAGCATAACACATTCAATTTTAATTTAGAGAGCCTTATTTGCTAGATTGTGCATGAAGGCATATTTGAACTTGTCACTTCGAAAGGTCTTTCTGATTATTTTTTTATAGATTCATCTACAAGGTACTAAGTTAGTTAAGGTGCGAGAGGGTTGGCCATGACACATCTCAATACAATTTATAGCTCCAATGGTTGGAGATTTTGAGGAGCATTGCCCATATGGAGGGGATACACTAGTAACATATGTGTGCTTTATAGTTCTGTGCTTTTATCAAGAAGCATAGCAATGTAGAGCACATCTATTATTGGTTTATCCACTCCACATGGGCAATGCTTGCCAATATCTCCAACCATCTGAGCTATAGACTGCATTGAGATGTGTGATGCCCAAAGCATCAGAGCTATGCTTATGTAGAGCTCTTTGATGCATGGGAATCAATTGCAGCGAGACTCTATAGGAGCATAGCTAGGCATTATTGTAGTAGTGTCATGCTATGTTGCAACTTGGTACTATGCCTGTTGTGGCATTGCACCTACAATAATATTGCAGAATCTAGTGATGAACACAACAGCCATCATGCTACCATAACTACTACAACAATTCCCATTGCGACAAGTCCATGCTTGGTGGTAGAGTTGGACAATGCCCTTGAGGGAAAAACCTTAGATGAGCTTTGGACAATGTTTAGGTAGAAGAAAAAGAAGATTAAATTCAAAGTTTAGAAACCCAAAACTTAGAAACATTGTGAAATGGGAGAGTGATTGACATCCCCTTTATTTATAGAAAAAATATTGATAGACTTTTTTTCGATACAACTTTTACTAACATAGATTACATTTATAAAGGTGTTGCTAATGGAATTTTGATGAATATGCTTGAACAGAATAAGGATGCTATGTCTAGTAATGTAGATTATATTTGCCTCATAGAGTGTTAGTTGATTAGCCTCATGGACTTGATCAAGGCGTTTTGTGGAATTTTAGCACTTAATGTTTTAAAGAGCTTTAAAACTTCGTGAATGTTGTTTTTCTTAGGGCAAAACACAAGTAAAAGAATATACTAATTGTCCTTAGAGGAAAGAGGCCAAGACATTATGTCTATGATAGTCTTATTGTTCATATGCTTGGTGTAGGATTTATGCGTTTTTTTTGTTACACTCAGTTGTATTGTCTGGTGTTATATCATTAGTACCTTCATGTTGTTGAGAGCATGATGGTGATTTTGCTAGCATTGTCACCAATTCTATGTGGAGTACTTACTCTCTCCACCTCTCAAGCACTTGAATCCCTCTCCTTCTTTGGGACCATGTAACCCTTTGTTTGTTCATTGGGGTTTGCCTTCCCATTTTGGTAGACAAGAATTGACATTGATTGGTACACTTGTTCGGTGCAGTCATTGTTTTCCCACATGGTAAGTTTGAATAATGTACCTTTTTAGGTTTTTTTTTTGGAGGATAAAACTATGTTATGTTTCTCATTGTGGTCTTTGCTTAGTGCTTTAGTAATGTTTATGTACTTATCATATTTTTTGCTTTAATCTAAGCCATAGGCTGTGGGTAGATTTTTTTAAAAAACATCTTTGTACAATGGCTTAACCGAAAACTCCCCTTAGCATTACGTTACATTGTTATGTGCCATCAAGGAGGTTGGAAATTCATGAAATTAAAGAAATATTGTTGTTGACGAAGAGGTCATATAAGCAAGAGAAAAGCATCCTTTAAAATCAAGCTAGCACACCCATCATTGTCCTTCCACCTTAGATTATTTAAAACCACATACCCCACTCCTCTAAAGTCATAATAGCTTCCATAACCACAAATCTGCTCTTATAGGCCAGAAGACTCCATTACTGTATTTTCCTTTTAAAACACCGCATCCTTAACTGTGTTCTCCAAGAAATTTAATCATGGATTCAGCCACTAAAGCTTGTCTCCATAATCCTAAGTTATGAACGTCTAAATCTCCATTGCATTTTGGTTTGCATGCCTCATCCCAAGTGACAATGTAGATGGCGTCAGACAAGTTGGCAATCTATAGGAAGGTCCCGTTCTACTAATCAATAGCTTGCATGAAACTTTATAGCACAAAAGAATAATACATAGAATAAACTGATATAGAGTTGAAAGTACTTGTAATAATGGTGATTCACCTTGCTAGCAAAAGAATCTGAGGTCCAGATGCCAAAGTTCTAGTCCAAACAGCATCAATAATGGGTAAAAATCTGCCATAATGGGCTGCCTCTCTCATAGGGAATACTCAAATACTTACTCTTCTTTTGCTAACTCAAACTCAAATTTTAGTAGTCAGAATTTTCCTCTTCTTAAGGGTCTTCTTGTTGAAAGCTGAGAATGCTAGAAGACATGGCCTATTTAATATTTTGAGGTTGCACAATCTATTTTGTAACACTCATGGGTCCTTGTCATTTGCAAGTAAAACCTCATACTGGACTTGATATTAAGCAGATAGGTGCCAAAATTTGTCGTGGATCCGTTGTTTTTATCTGGTTTAATCTTGTTGTTATGTGCCATGAATTTAATGAATAAATTTCTTTTCATAGTATTTCACTGTCTTTTTGTGTTAAAGGCATAAATTTCAATATTTATGCATGATTGATCTGTGAAATAGATCCTTATAGATTAATTGATATAGACCTTGAGCAAATATTATGGTAATATTTTTAGCTGCCGGTGATTCTGTTTTAAAAAATCTTTTATTTGCTAAAATATTTAAATGACAGCACTTTTGGCTTCCTGTCTTTTTTTTTTCTCTGTGGTTCACTTGTTCTACCAATCTTGCATGGTTTTGTAGTCTTCACTGGGAATGAATCAGTTCTCTAATATCTATTATATATATGACCAAGACATCTTCAATTGGTTCTGCATTTGATTTATGGCAGAAGATTTTCTAGTTATTCTTAACTTTATGGTACAGTGCTAACAACGAATTTTGTTCATGAAGGAAAGGGCCAAGTCCTTGAAGTTACCAACCCATACCACCATCGATGCTGGTAGAACACAAATTGCACCGAGTGAGTTGCCAAAAATATTTTCATCTATGCTTAGTCTCTCTTCCTCTCACTTGTTCATGCCCAAGATTAATTTGTAAAAACATCCACAATAATCAATAACATCTATATTTGATGCTTTGACAGTCTACTACCAGTTTGTTTTACTAGTTATGCTTTATTTGGAGAAAGTAACAATTATTTTTTTTTGTTACTAAATAAATTCATATCAAATAATTTAAGTTTGATTTTTTATCGTTTTCCACAGATTCAAGGACAGTGATGGCCATTCTTGGTAAGTTTATTTACTAAGTTATGTTGTTATTGAAAATTGAGGAATCCATAGTTTCTCTTTTGATTTTCTTGCTCTTATTAATGATTACTTGGAAACTTATTGTTATTATCTGTAATGATGTGCTACTTTTGAATATAGGATAACTGGACTATTGTATATTGTGGATAAAGGTTGATCAAGTGTATTAGTCTTTCACAGCTTATTCCACCAAAGAGCCTAGAGAGTTGTCTGGGCTAATTCTGAGAAGTTTTACCATCATGTTAGCTTGAGTGATAGGTTACCTATCAAATTAGCTAGTAATAGTAGTGTTGGAAAAATCTGTCTTTGATACTAGTGATGATGGCTATGTTCTTAGGAATGAGTATCATAGACAAAGAAAGATAATGTAGTGGTGGATGATTGTTGAGTGAGAAATTGATAATAAAGAGAGGGAGAGGCAACAGCTCTTAGAGGATAGAGGGGTGGCAGTCTAGAGAGAAATTTTGAGAGAAAGAAAAAGGTGCTAAGGCCTTGAGACAGGTATTCACAATTTTATCCAAACTAGTCCATCTTTAATTTATTTCATGAAATGTTTAAATGCTTTTATAATTTTCAATTCATTTTTACAAAATGATGAGATATCTTAAAGAAATAAGAGATGATTCAAGCTACTTTAAAATTCCAAACATAAATTTTTGAATTTAAGATATTATCTAGATATTATTAAATTTAATTTTAAAATGATGATGAATTTTTTTGAAGATATGATTTTCCCTTTGATTTGACGAAAGGTATAATTCAACCAACTTCTATCATGATGGCACCAGCAGAAAAACATCTAGGAAGAATCTGACATCTATTCTAAATGGTTCATGCTCCATTTGACCAGTAAGCCTTCTGGATCTAATAAATAAAATAAAAAGAGTTCTTTTACATGAATTAGACACCAAAAGCCTTTAAAAGTAAACCATAAATAAGTTTGGAGTCATTTCTTGGTATGTAATTATAAATACCACTAGTCTGTGTTGGATAACATATCATAGAAGGTTGTATGGTTATGGTTGTTGGTCTTCATGGAATGGGTTTGAGGATAACAAGATTCTAATTATGTTTTCTTTTTATTTTTGAGAAGGTCCCAGATCTGCCAGACATATTAAATGAAAATAATGAATTTTTAGACAACTTTTCCAATTAAGTCATGAAATTGAATAGTGTAATCAAACTTATAATTTATGTGATCCATGGAGGTGAAATAACAAACATGTAAAATGGACCATAAAAAATGATTTGAACAAAATGGGGTGAGGTATCCACAAAAAAAATGCCCTCCCAAGCCAAAGAAGCATAATAGAAGAGGCAATATCAATAAAGAAGACAGAGAGGAGTCATGCTGAAGACAAGGGGCAGCCGCATTTATCACAAGTGTTGAGGCTGATGTATAAAAGAGAAAGGTGAGCTTGGAGATAGGATGCTGTGACAGAAAGGAAGGGGGACAGATGCTTTGTTACGAAAGATAATGGAAGCTTGCAGAAGGGAACAAGAAATATTTAGAGAGTTATAAAGGAGGAAGGGAGTGGACTCAGAGCATGCATAGGAGGAAGAAAGTAGACGTGCATGCTTGGGATGGTTGGTGACCTTTGAAAATGGATATTTAAGCACTAGAAATGATGCAAGCACGAAAAGCTTTGGCTGGCCTAGATTTCATATTCATTTTATATTTTTTTACTTCATGCAATATCTAATTTCTACGAAAACACTAGATAGATTAGCATTTGGCTAAAAAAATGTAACTGTAAACTTCGCTCAGCTTCTGTTTACTCCAATTATGGTGGAGAGAACTATTACTGTACAAAATGCTGTTATAGAAATGTAATGGAATATATAAGATCCTATTTAGGTTTTATTCTTGAAAACTCACAAATATGTTTCCAAACTTAAAGCATGTTTAACGTCCATTTGACTTTTTTGCATTAATTAGGAACAAATCATTCATTATTTGACCTTAACCACATTTGGAGGAAACAAATACTATGTGAAAATCATTGTTGTGCAACAAAGAAATATGGAGAAGGTTAAATGAATTAACATCCACATGAAGGACTATTGATGCATGAATTTGTACCTTTTAGAAACTTGCATCTTATTAAACTTGAGAAAGTAAATTAGGATTTGCTTTACACTATTGGAGATTAAATGGCTCTCAGGAAAAAAAAAAGAAAATGTGAGAAAAGTATAAGATGCAAGAAAGAGAAGACAGAGTTTTTACATGAAAAATCTCAGAAATAGAGGAAAATCACACCGGTGCATAGTAAAGAAAGAGATTTCATTGCTTGTGAGTATCTGAGGCTTGTACATGATATGTATGACTTTGAGGTTTGAGGCTTGTATAGAACATATAAGCTTCAAAAGAAGATGAGAAGACATTACAGTTATCATGGGAGGAGAAGTAGTGGAGCTGTTGTTAACAAGGGTTGAGTGATTGGCACCAAGTTGCTCGAAGAGTGGAGTGTATTCTCTAGAGTAGCTGAGTTGCTTTAGATGTGGAATTGGGAGAGGATTATATGGTGATCCCATCTTGTATGGCAGAGTATATTAATGGTTAGGGAACAATTATGGGAATCTTGGAATATCATCTTGGGATATTATATCCTATGCAAGATATGTATGGTACTATGGATAAGGCTTGCAATTGGGGTAGTCATGGAAGTTTTGAAACGCTTGAACTTTTCTTCCTAAGTTCAAGGGTTTTGTGATATGTAAGGCGTTCAACTTATTTAATGGGCCAAATGGGTCATGTTGCAGCTTAAGAGATTCGGAAGGGATGGCACTTGATCATATCTTGTTCTCTTGATTTAACGGAGTACCATTGTGCTTATATAAGGTGGATGAATTGATATTATGTGATTTTAACATGCTTGATTTGTGATTGACCTAATAAAGAATGTGATAAAAACTAGGTTAATAACTTTAACTTTCTTCCAGTGGCCCCATTCTTTATTTATGAAGAATTAGAGCGACATTGAAATATGTCGTTGACATGAATCTTGAATGGAGTATCTTACGTCACCCAAGAAAACTACTTTAAGCAACTACAGGTGTTGATAAGAAACCATTCACAGTGGTAAAACTTTAATCCCCTTTCCTCTTCTTCCTTGTTAGTGCATTGCACTTAACTTCTTGATCCAAGATGAAGAATAGACAACTTATTTGAGACCATTTGAAATATGGAAAAGAGAGCTTGAAAGAGCAATCTTAAAGACAATAGGTCTCTAATGATCTTAGAGATGCCTATAGAGCAACCAAATAAGGTATCAAAGTTGGCATCTACGACTTGCCATAGGATAGATGACAAAGAAAAATGGTGGAGCTTGGAGAAGGAATGCAAAAAGAAGGCTATTTTAAGAAGCTTTGGCGATTCATACCCTTTTGAGATTTTGTAGGATATCTTAGAAGGTCTTTGTGTGAAGATGAGGGTAGCAAGATTGGCTCGAGCCCTTTGCAAAGACATTGGGGCGTGTTTTCTACGCTTCAAGGTTGGGAGGTTAGTGAGCATTCATCAAACCCATGATATAGCTCTATTGGGAGTAGTTATAAATTGATTTATGAACTGCTTGTCAGCACAACTTTGCACATCCAAATGCTAGGGAACTCCATACTAGCCTTATGATAATGGGTTACATTTGCCATAAATCAATTTTAATGACTAAGAGTTGGGAGACAATTTGGATGCTTTTCGCTACATTTGGATGGGTAAATTTGATTGGTGGCAAAGATTGCTGCAACAATGTGTGTAGGATCTAATTAAAGACTCAAAAGCTTATATTGGGTCAATGTTTTACTCTTATTAGAAATAAGCATATTAGATGACTAGCTTAACGAATATGGGGAAAGAGTATTAATGGAGGATGTGGCAGGATGAAATAATATATTGGGATTTAAAGTGGCTGGCAGTGACGATGAGGATGGTTGATGATTGTTTAGCTAGGCAACTTTTGGACAAGGCATGTGCTTGGGACCAATGGTGTCGTGCATATGTGAAGAAATTACTTGAGGAACTGTTGAAGTCAATCCAAGGCTTTGGAGTATAGGACCTTAAGGCCTATAATAGATGTTATGAAGACATGCTTATGGACTTGATTGATTAAGGCCTATTCAAGAATGACTCATTTAGTATGTTAGCTCACTCTATAGTAAGACATTATATTAACCGAATGTCTACTGACAATATCAAGTAGGCACTGGAATTGAGAGAAAATGAATGTTGGGAGGTGAGGGCTCAAGTTTGTGGTAGTTGGCTAGAGAGCAGCTCAAATTAAAGAAAGAAATGATTAGAATGAGGGTTTCATGCTTCATGCATTTTTCATCTTTTTTTTGTTTTTGAACCTTTGAATGTGTAATTCAATAGGATTCTAATTAAATGAAACTCCCATTTTGGGTTTCAATGAATATGGCATTATTTGTTTTTGATTATTTGGTTTGTATAAATGACATCATTATTTATATATTGTAAATTCAACCTTTGATTATTGAGATTTGAACCATGCGAAGAAATGCATTTAAAAATCCTTTTTGTACATTCCTTTATTACACTCTTCACACAAAGGTTTAAAAGCCAAATAAGAATTTTTAAAATAAGATTTTTTAGAGCATTTAAGAATCTAAAAGCCTTCATTGATTTACTCATAATTTTATGGTTGAGATTTTTATAATTTACATTCCTTCTCGTGGAGATGTCACTCTCGTATTTCCCAATGTAAATGGTAATTTTTATTACAAAAGCTTGAGGGTATAGTTTGAAGAGTTCAATTTTTAGAATGACTACTACATTCTCTTACATGAACTTCAATAAGAACATCAACTACTTCTAATTTCCCATGACAACAGAGAAGCGTTTTTAAATATCCCTTGTAATAGAGAGTTACTTTGTTCAAGCAATAGCAGACATCTTAGGCTTGGATCGATCATGCTTTGTTTGGGGAGGATGGAAGGGTTCATCATAGTAATAATCCTTTGCTTGAACAACTTATAGATAGGCAAGTTGACATTCTCCATTTTGTTGAGATTATTGTTAATGCTTGATGGATTTGCTATAAGTTGGCACAAAGTAAGAAATTAAAAGAACTTTTTGTGGTATCTTTTCATACCCTTTGAGGGTAGAATCCTAAGTGCCTAATAGACGTCAAACTTGATTTGACAATTTTTTAGTAATAGGAGAAGATAAACAACTGCTTCACAAAGGGACCTTTTTTCAGGCTAAGCTTGACGGGTATAAGCTCATACGTCATTTGATTGTTGGTAGCGAAGCAAGTCACACGAATGACTCCTTGAGTAGTAACTTCTTTAGGACTGGTTAGCACAATGTTGAGGCCATTGCTCTATTCTCTTTAGGCTTTGTTGACCTAGAGGATCCATGAAGAAAGAGGGATGCCAAATGCAATAGTCTCTCAGGCAATTCTATTGTCTTGATAGTCTACTAGAAGTTGTGACTTAATAAAGATTCTTGGAATATACTTGATTTCATATTCTCCAAATTCTATGATCCCATTTCAAGGCAATAGAACATTTTGATAGAATGATGGTTCCTCTAGGCAAAGGTTTATTAAATAACAATCCTTAGATCATTTCCATGGAAGTAAGGTCATAGGCAGCGAGAGGCTATAACTAAAGCATGTGCCATTCTCTGGAGAGCGGGCTGGTGATTTTTTGGATCCTTCAGGGCATGACTTGTCCATTAGATAGTGTTTTACGCACCATCTTACTCATGGATGAGGACAATATTTGTTAGTACATTTTTTGTTGTGAAGTGGACTAGAAACAGCCCCATCTATCTATGAAACTGGCTGCATCGTGAAGTGTTATTTAAGCTGTTCAAGAACTATTGATACTCAGGTGTCCATTCCTTGAGGGCTTTATTGTGAACAATATTGAAAAAAACGGGATGGAGCAATCAGCAGGTCTGGATGGGAAATGACTGCGCCCAGGAATTCATTCTATGAAATTTTACACATTAGTCCTTGTCTTGGGTAAAGACATGTTGATGATAACTTTGATTTTGACTTAAATATTTTTTTTTTCTAAATCCATGAAACTAAGGAATTTATAGATGTAGTTCCAAAGGTACACTTGAAGGGGCTTAAATGCATCTAATTTTAGCGAAACATCTTAAGCATTGCCTTTAGATCCAAGAGAAGTTTGTGTAAGGTTTGGCTCTTCACCAAAATGGCGTCAACATAAATCTCGAGGTTACAACTGAGCTGGTTACAAAAGAAAAAGTCAACCATTCTCTCATAGGTTGCTCCGACGTTCTTGAGACCAAATAGCATAACCCAATAGTAATAGGCATTGTAATCAATAATGAATGAGGTTTTCTCTTTATTCGATTTGAACATACAAATCTATTGGAAACTAAAAAATACATGGGGAAACTAAGGTATCAGAAGCCATCTTTTGAGTCTACTTTCACATCTTTGAAAGGAAGAAAGGACGACGACTCTATATTATTGCCTTTTTGTGCAAGGCTTTTGCCTTGTTTTGATTTGTTTTTGTTCTTCTTTAACTACATCTTGTATGTAATGTGAAAGCAAAAAAGAGTGTTAAACTCATAGATTGAAAGATCATGTTCTCCACAGAAATGGTAGCCTTGGCATAGTTTCCTTTGACATTTAAGAATTTTCTAAACAAGTTTGTCATCTTTAAAAAGCTTCTAAGAAAAATAAAAACATCATTTATTATTAGTTAATCAACAAATATCTCTTTGATTGATTCATTGTATTACATTTCAAATAATCTTTGATTTTTTCCACTTTTGAACTACACTTGTAAGTTGCATCAAGTTTTTTCCTAATCCCACAAGTAGTTTTAAGCCATTTCCTTTGAATTTTTTTCTTGTAAGCTAGTTTAGATGGGCCATGACCGTAGCTGAACCTGAAGTTGTTTGAATTGTGGAAATCTGATCTTGTGTATTGCCTAAGATGAGCTTATTGGCATAAATAGTATTGTGTTCTTGTTTTTTTTTTTTTTTTCATTAAGCTCGACTCAAAGCTATTAATTTTCAGGCAACATGTTCAACATAATTTTTTGATCTATATCATTCAAATAAAAATGCTTTTGGATGTCATTGTGATTTCTTAAGAATTTTGGTAAATTTAGGCAAAATTTGTGAGAATAGTTATACGTGGTGCCTAAGAAGGTTTAGAATTAAAGGTTTGCAACATATATTGGCAAAATAAGGGTACATCGTAAGAAGACTATTGGCAATGATAATATATTGACAAATGAGAGGTTTTATTAGAGTGGATTTGTATTCTAAAATGATGATGTCATTAATAGAATCCAAATTGGTTGAATTAAATTGAAGAGAATTTTTGTAATGCTGTTTGATTGAACATACAACTCAAATATGACTAATAAGATCAATGATACTACATAGTCCTAAATGATGATTTCTAAAGTATTAATATAAAAATAGAATGTTATAGAGACAAAAAATTGAGATAGATGGTATAGTTGAAAAGATGTAATTACAAATGAATATTTGAGAGAAGGTTATTATAGTATTGCTTAAGGATAGGCTCATAGTGACTTGATTTGAGTCATTGAAATGCTCCCTTTTAATAGAGGGAAGAATAGGAAATAGGATGCAATGATGTCAAATGACTTATTGTTAGGAGATGTAATTATTGTAAGTCCTTTTAGTTGTAAACAATTTTTTTTTGATAATTACAAAGATAAATCTTTGATATTATAACATCCATGACCTAACCACTCGTCACATAAAACAACTTGATACAAAGCATGGGGTTAAGGAGATCGATGAAATAAATGAATAGAAAAAACTAAAGAAAACTACAAGATGAACAAATGACAGATTTATGTGAAAATCCAGCTTGGGAAAAGATCAACCATGCTCTTGAAGATCTTTACCAGTACTTTGAAGTAGTTACAACCTTCTCTGGCAGCTTCACATCTTGTAGTGGTTTCTAGTGTACGCACACTTCTTTCTATAGTACTCAAATTGGTATTGTTATCCTTGTTTGGCCTAAAAACAATAATTTTTGTGTGTTCACTTCAAAACATGATTTGTTAACATATCACTTTTATTACATACCCACACATATGCACTATAATTGCTTTTTAGCCTGCATTTTATAAGCCACACTTGTGTTTCCGATACTCTCATAATATTTGTGTTAATAATTTTACATCCTTTGATAACACTTGTATTGTCATGTGCTTCCCATCCCTAAATAAGAGTTTCCTAAATACCTTTGTAATTTTACACTTAGTAATAATTGTCTTACAAATATTGATTGTTCATTTTTGTAAGAACTTTCACATTCATAATGGGTTTTATATCTCAACAATCCTCAATTTGGATACTAATTACTTTTAAGAAGACTTTGTTTTTGGATTCAACCCATTTTGTAGATCTTTCGTATCTTTTATGTGGCACTCCTAATATTATATTTTATATAGGCTAGCTATGGTAGAAAGAATACTTACATTTATTGATGGTTTTCTCTATGGTTGTCCACATGATTCTCCTTATCCAAGATGTTTTTAGCGATAGGGGTATATCAGCCAAATTCAATATCGTAGTTAATCATGTTTTATCTTTATACTAAAAAATGGGATTCTTTGCTTGACAAATAACAATTCAATTACTATTGAATGAAGCGTATTTGTGCTCTTCTTTTTTGATTTTGTTAGTAGATTTTTGAGCCACATTAATTCCTTAGTAGCATTTGAAATGACTATATACTTAGTTTTCTTGGTGGAAGGAATGACATAATTCTGAATTTATGACATCTAATTTATTATATTGTCACAAATAGTAATATCTTGAGATACTCTTATGACTTATCCATATCTCTATTATTACCTGCTTTGACATTCCCTTATAAACTTGTATCTTTTACCTAAAACTTAATTTTGTATTTGCAGTTCTTGTTAGATAACAAAAACCCATTTTATAACTTCTCAATGCTTTTACCTTGGGATTTCCATATAATGGCTAACAATTTTCACTGCACATTCCATATCCACTAAATGCGGATCATTGTTTACTTTAGAGTACGTTGTGCTAAAGCTTGCAACACATTTACCTCAAACTCTCACTCTTCTTATATGCTTAGCAATTGTTTTTGACATAATTTGAAATGTCTTCTAAGCGACATATTATTGGTTGTAACATCAGAAACTCTGAATTGAATATCTTTTATATGTATGTTTGCTATGATTATCTTAAAGTTTTTTCAAATCTATTCTTTGAAATTCTAATTTCAAGTATATGAAATGAAACTTAGATTTTTTTTTATTTCAAATTCCTCAAATAACTATTTTTCTAGCTTGTGGATTATTTTCATTTTTAAGCCCACAATCAACGTGTCATTTACATAGAGCACCTTTGGGTTTTTACAATGAAAATCTCTTCTTCCAATTCATAATAGAGACAAACTGTCTTGACATTGAGTTTTAAGTGTGAGTCATCATCTCCAATTATGCTCGGCAATAGGTAACAGACATGATTGTCTGCTTTGCTACGGTTAGAAGATTTCATTTTAGCCGACTTCCTCTTTTTTTAAAACCCTTTAACTACAAGCCACACCTTGTAAAGCTTACTTTCATTAGCATCTCAATGCAATTGGGTGCATTCCAAGGAGAACACTAAATCCGATATGTTATGAATGGGTTGAAGGTAAATCAAAGATAGATGCGGTTGGCTTGGATTTAAAAGGACTTCAATGCTATTTTAGATGTTAACTTGCCTTGCTAATGCTTTAAAAATGGCATGGAGTTTTTTGAGATTTTATGCGATGGGATTTAGGATGACAACTGTTAGATGTAGATTTAAGGGATCCCAAAGTCAAACTATGTTAGTTAAGGTTTCTAAGTAAGTTTGGATTATTTGTTAAAAATAAATCCATCATATTGAGCTAACTCTATAACATTGTGAGTGTAATAATACACCTTTTTCACAAGTAAACTCACACCAAATTTATAAGCAAATTAATTTATACATGCATGAAATTACAATAAATTTGGATTATTTTTTCATAGGTTTTAGCCTTAAAAAACTTCTTCAAAAGGTCTTCTTAGGTTTGCAGTTCTTTTAGGGTCTTAATAATGTAGAAGTTCTTTAATTCTCCTAAGTTTTTAGTACATACATAATTCAATGAAATTTTAGCCTACACTAAGGTTTGAATATGGGTATCTGAAATTGTTCAATGAAACCTAACTTCACCACAAAGTTGATATTCAAGTTGAGAAAAATGTAAATAAAGGAAAAAAAACTATAACATAGCAATTGTAGAACTTACAACATTGAGGACTATTTCATTGTAAATAATGCAATCATGAGTAATGCAAGACTTTGGGCCTCATGTTGAAGTATCACTAAGAAGCCTTCGAAGAAGGGAATTTGGGTAGAAATTCACTAAGAATCTCTTTTTTTTTTTTTGCTATTACAAACAACAAGAAAAGCTTTTCATAAATATGGAAAGGCATATGAGTGTATTGGAAAAAGTTTTATAGCATCTAGACGAGCGCACAATTGTTCGTAACCACTTGAAACCAAAATATGAAAATTTATGCTATAAGTGATACATTACGTTTCAAGGCTATCTTCCAGCCGACTTTGTTGCTTGTCAAGCCACCTAATGTAAACATAAATTTTGTTCACATGACTATAACTTAGCTAACTTTGTTGACTATCATTCCACCTAATACAAACATAAATATGTTCACATGACTTGCAAACAACTAGTGATCTCATTTGGACAAGTTTCAGGATATCATAGGGATGCAAACTGAATAGAGAAGATAAGCACATTACTATTAGAATGCCTTGAAAACTAAAAATTATACAAAATATTAAAATTTCTTGATCATGCCACACCATATCTTTTTTTTATTTTACAGATTTACTTGTTTTGTAATGCTTTCTGCCATTTGTTGGCATTGATAATTCATATGTATCGTTCTTCTTAAATGTTGCAATTATATCCTTTATTGTTAACTCCAACTCGAAATTTTTCAACTTCTTTAGCCTTTGAGGGGCAATATTGGCCTTGATGTACTACTCAACCTTCATTGAAGTGGTATGGATAAGTTATTGCATCCAGGCTTGTCTAATATGTATTGCTAAGCTCTACATTTGTGTTTGTGTTTAGATCTCATTCCATGTCATAGATGGCTTTGCCTTTGGTGTTATGACTTGAAGGGCCTTTCCATCCTTATCAATCTTCGGATTATAGATGACATTTTTCTTTGACTATACAACGCAATGATAGTTGTACAACCATACTTTATTGAATGTGAAATCATTTGTCTAAATAATTTTGTGTGATATTGGATTCCAAAAATGATAGTTAAACTATATTGTATCATATCGAATGAAGCAATGTGTTATTGTGTTAGCATTTTGCTTGTTCTTTTGCTTTGAGTTGACTTGTGGTTACAGTATCCATTCATGCTTAAGTGATTTAGATTTATTTTTGTTTCTCTCCACTCTTCAACTAACTTGGAATTCAGTGGTAAAAATGGTTCTTTGTGAGCATGTTCTTTTTGTTATCACATTTGCCTAAAAAGACTCGTGCAATTTGGCATGTGATCTCATAGTCCTCCCATGTTCGTTTATTTTCTTTTCCATATATTCCATATTCCCGTTCTGCAACATTGGAGGAATTCGTTGCTTCAAAACTTGTTGCTTCCTAAGGATGCAATCTCACATATGCTAGCACTTAATGAACTTTATATTTGATTCATAGTCATTATGTACTATAATCTTCATGTCTTTTTCACTCATGGGGCTTAGTTGATTGTGCCACAAATAAGAATCTTCTAAGAAACTTAACAAAGGTAATGCTACTGTTTTCTTATTGTTATTCACCATTTATAAAGTTTTGCTTTTGGTGCATTGTGTAACCATGCTCCTTAGGCATTCTTCTATGTTTTCTCCAAATATTCATGACACCTAGCACTATCCAATTGTTTGATCGAAATGTGGTTTCTCCTCAGATTTGGAGCGTACTGTACACTATTAAAAAATCATGCCATTTGACATTGTAATTTGCACATTTTCCTTCCATATGATGTTCAAAGGCTCATCATTGGCCAAATGCATATATCATGATTTCTTACTACAAAGCTCTGTAGTAACTGTTTGCTTGATGTTAATGGAACGATACAAAGCCAAACATTCATGACTCAATTGGCCCATCGACACGTATGACCAAAGTATCTTTTATGTTCTTGGTCGTTATGTTTATGGACAACTTTTTTTGGGCTTGACCACCTCACTTTTTTGAAGCTTTGAACCCATGCTTCATGTGTCCCCTTTAGTTAAAATGTTCGCATGACTCCTTTTTTATATGTGGAGCACCATGTCCATTTGACTTAGATTTGCTCTACGCCCTTTAAATTCTATAAACTAGATAGATTGGAAAGCTCTCTTAAATTCTTTCGTGATATATTTTCACAGAGGATTGAATACTAGATCTTCATCATTTCATCTTCGGTGCCTAGATGCATCACTCTCTGCAGTTATAGTTGTGTTCTAACTATTCAACAAAGATGAAGGTAGGGTTAATTTTTGTCTCCTTCTAGAATTCAATTCCAACTGAGCTTTGTTGTGTGTTTATTTTATGAAACTCATTGAGCTAAGCAATGACAAAAGCTTCCTTAGCCATCTTTTGGTTAAATAATTGCCTTATTAGTTGCACTTTGTTTGGTGCTGAGAGCTTCTTATTCATTATGACACAATGCTTTCGTTAAGCACATGGTTTTGTTTTCCTTGCTGATTTCTAAACAGTGTAAACCACACTAGTCCTAGTGCTTGATGGTCAAGAAGATCCCATTCTTCTCTGTTTATGGAGTCAGACTTTTGTCCAAATAATGGCTAGTACAAGTTCTCATAGAGCACATCATCTATATTCATTTTCGAGAAGTCAAGGTCCTTTCCTTAAAACTAGTGAATCTTAACTTTGTTATTTTCCATCTCTTTCTTAAAAGAATATGTTAGCACTTGTAAAACAGGTGAATCTTTATACCATAAACCTCTGTACCTTACAGCTTAAGGACCAGCTGTTGGGATATGAACTTCTGATAATTGTAAAGATGAGTCTTTAAAGGTTGAGTATTAATAATTCTTGTTACCCAATATAGCAGCAAGAAATGAAGTTAAATTGAACAATGAAGTATCGCGTGCATATAGAAAACATATAAAAGTCATAGATGTACAAAGATTTATGTGGAAATCCAAACTCGTGAAAAGCCATTGTCTTATTTTAGAAGATCTTTACTATAACATGAGGTAGGTTACAAGTTACTTTCATAGATTAACTCTTTTCAGTGATTGACTGCAACACTCGCATAGCCCTGGGAGGAAGGAAGATGACTAGGACTTCTTTTGCGCATAAATTCTGATCTTAGTTCTTGCATCAGTAACTTTTTTGTTGTATACCAAAAAGATTAGCTGTTACTTGTCCACGCTATGTCACAAATTATCAACATGCCATATCACTTTTTAGAACTCATGTCAGTTTGGTCTCTTGGTGCTCCTATAAATAGATACGTTTGTAGTTGTACACTCTTCAGATAAGCAAATCACTAGGCATTGCCCATCTGTAAAGATGCGGTTGCCTTGGTATCATACAGTGCATTATCTGTTTCAATGAACTTTCATAGCAACATCAAACTCCATCATTTATATTTGTGTTCTGACTTGTTCTTTGTTGTTTATGGATGAGGTTGGACCACATCGACGAAAAAGTTATCTAATAAGTGATACACGTTATTAACAACACTTAGAAATCAGTGAAGAAGATGTTTCTCTTATGGATTATCAACGGCATTACCATGAAACTCTAGTGAATAACGAAAAGAATTGGTTGAACTAGGAAGCAGAACAATGTTGAACTCAAACAAAGTACATGTTCTGCTATCAATCATCCTTTTGTATATCTCAGGATCGGTTAAAAAAGGTGATGAGGGTATCTTGGCACTAAAAAAATTTCTGCATCTTGAACTCGAATATTGTATATATGTATATTTAAGAATTTTATTGATCAAATTTAAACACCTTGCACAATCTAATGGATTCATTCCCCTATGGATTTAAACAGGACCTGCTGATATGGTTGACGATGTTACTGGTGGACTAAAGCTTTTGTAACCTGTTAATGATAGAAGGGCCCTGACAACTCAAGCGAGGTGCTACTAAAGTGGATCGAGCAAAGCTGGCTGATTTAATTCCAAGGCAAAGAAAAAAAGCCAGAATCTGAGAAGCCACTTTGGAAGATGACTATAGACTTCAATTCCAGGATAGTCGGTTTGTGGCATCTGATTCTATTTCCAAGGATTTGAATTGGCAAAAGTTATTCTTGGTATTCTCAGTGCTAACATTATATCTATTCATCTTATTTACAGCGTTTTTTTACTGTGCTTTCTATCATGTCTATTAGAAAAATTAGAGCTTCACCTCTTACTTTATCTGGCTTCTATTGTAGCATTATTAGGTTTTGTTGGTGTAATTGTTACTGTAATTTTAAAGGAATTAGAAAATATTGATTCAATATTCATCTTTATAAGGGTGAATATATAGTGTTTATGAAGCCTTTGTATAAATGTTTAAAGAAACAAATAAGATTTTATTAGTCTCAACAGGGAAAACATCAAGGAAGATATAACTCTAGTTCTAACATTTTAAATATATTTATTTTCTGGTATATTTTTCTTATTTTTTTCATAACTTGAAAGTATTTAAATGTTTTTGTAATTCTTCTACACTGTCCTTCAAGTTGGTATACCATTTCTTCAAAACTTGGTTTGAAAAGTCTCTTTGTTGAGATATATGTTATTTGTTGTTTAGCAGGAATATATGCTTTAAACTTTTTGCCATTCTCCTTTTTTAATTTGATTTTCACATGTATTATTTTGTTATAATAGATTGGATTATGCATGATTCTAATTATGGTTTTGTTAGCACAATATATACTCATTAGATTTTTTATGTTGATTTTTAATTCGACTAGAAGTTTCCTTGGCCAATTTCTTTTACAATTTCCTTTTGCAATTGCTTTAAAATGTTGCCTTATCTGCTGCTGCTTATCATAGTTTATTGTTTTTTGTTTCTCACTATAACTAGTTTTGCCTTATGGTGCAATATTTGGTTGTTGGTTACCTGTTAATAATGAATCTTGCCTAGACTACATCAAAATGTATCTTGATCAATCTATTCTTATTTTTCTTAAATGGGTTTTCCCTGGAGAAGGCTTGAATTGACTAGCAAAATTCACAAAGGCAATGTTTGGTCTCATGTGAGATTAATAGATTAGTTTTTTTTTGTCAACCTTTAATAAAATTCCTGATCATGTTAGATCTCTATCTTTTTCACTCAATCTTTTTGGGTTTTTGGCTCCACAAAAGTTTTGAAACAGTTAAGCATTTCAGTTTCTTTCAACAGATATAAGATGCATTTTCTCTGAAAGAAGTGTTTTCTACCTTGTTTTTAGCACTTCATGATGAGAAAATATTTAAGATTTTGTTTAGCTTTGAGCTCAAGTATCTTCCTGCGGTAAGGTTTCAAGCTCATGATTTATGATAGGCATTGCGAGATTACCATCTTTCAAGTGTTTTCAAAATAGAATGTGATCTTTGGACTTAGTGTATTTATGGCCTTTAGATATTCTACTAAACTTATCAAACTAGGATTTAGAGGACTATTTTAGTTCATAGAAAGTTTTCTCGGTTGATGCATATTTCTTTTTTAGCTATAAATCTTATAGGAATATCTATATCTATAGACAGTTTTTTTATGCACTTCATCATTGAAGAATACATTCTTTACATCAATGTGGAATAGTACCTAGTCCAATATAATGACCATGGAGAGGACTCTCATAGTAAATTGCTAGGCAAATTAGGAATATGGGACTAATGCAGTGAGTTAGTTGAATTAAATGTTTACTAGTCACATTAGAGAGACTCATATGCTATTCTTATCCGTGGTTAACTATGATATGGGATGTAAGAGTTAAATAGGGATAAACTATTTTTCGTATTGTTTGAAATTCTTCAATCAAATGTCCATGAGATGGTTCCCATGGGAGGCCTTTATGATGTTGGAGTTTGATGAGATTGTTTATTGATTCGAATGGTAATACAATTGTTCAAATTGAGACGTGGTTTAGTGGACACTTGTGATCTCTTCTTTTGTATCATGTATTGTTTTCTTAACTATGTAGGTATTTGAATAAATTTTTTGTTCTCATCATCATAGTTTGTAGAGCGAGTTCTTCTATGGGTTCAAAAGCATGTATTGAACATTCTTTTGTTTGCGACAATACTCATATGATGGTCAATCTTCCTATCTGCTTGTCTTTCGGTCGAATTATTTGGATTGGGCTTTCTTAGAGAACATTGTACTTGTTCTTTGTAATATGACATTAGTAATGGTTGATAGAGTTCTGTGCCTTTTCTTTTCCAACATGATTCTTTTTGGGTTCTCATATTTAACATCAAAGATTTTATAGCATATTTGATGCATTCAAAGATGAGTGTTTGCAAAATTGTAGAGTTCTTGATGTTGTCCTTATGAAATAGTTTTGTTTGTGATATTTATCTCTTTTTTTTTTTTTGTTAAAATGATTTTATATGCAAATGAAGAATTATGTATAGCTATAATTAAAATATATTTATACAAAGATCTGCACATATATATGTTTACATTTACATATATAAAGTATATGTTTTAAATTTTTTAGATATAATTTGGTTTTTTAGTATTTATTTTTGTATGTGGAATATATAGTACAAACTTTGAAGTATGCATGTATAAATGTCTACATAAATTATATAATTATAATTTAATATATATATATATTATACTTTTAAGATGTGTATGCTAAAACTATACATTAAATGTATTTTGTATATTATTTTATGGTCATAAATTTAACTTATTGTATCATGTATTTATAATATAATGTGTATCATTTTTTTATTTAACATTTAGTCATGTTTTATAGTCGCATTGTAATAGTATCATAGTTTATATATGAAAAATTTAAGTAATTAAATCATGGAAGTGTGTCATGAATGGAAAGTATTTAATATATTTTTATTTTATTATATTGACTATTTAAGTGTAATCAAATCATTAAAATAGATATCATTGTTTTAATTATATTTACAAAAAGCATTTATTATGCATAATATATTATTATATTAAGTATATATTTTGATGTCGTTGTTTAAAATTTGGCAAAAATTTATTTCTTGAAAAATATATAAAAACATATTTTTAGTAAAAAGTTTATTTTCCTAAAAAGAATTTCTTTAGCCTTTTTCAAAATTTTTATTTAAAATTTTGGTCATTTAGCTTAGAAGTATTTCTAAAAGAGTTTTTAAATGCAGTTCCAAACGTTTTTAAATGAATTATTAAAGCTCGGTGTGGATTGTTCAGGCTCAATTTAAATAGTTTATGTTCAATTTGGCTTGACTAGACAAGTTCAAGCTTGGATCTGATTGATCAAGGCTTGTTCGTTTCATCTTGGCTTAACACGTTCTAGGTTAGGCTTGGTTTGGGTTTGGGCTTAGTATGCTTGGTTTTGGCTTGACTTAATTTGCTTGGCAAGACAATAGTTAAGGTATTAGGTTAGCTCAGTTAGATTTTGTTCAGATTATTGAGTCATTAACACAGGTGACTTGTTAGAAGAGGGTCAATTACATGTAGTAAGTCATATGGGTGACCCATCAACGTAAGATCTCACTTGAGTCTATAAGATGTTTGGGGACTCAATGACTTGATCATTGTCATTGGTTTGACTCTTCTGCAAGTGGCCTATTGACATAGTGTGCTTTTACTTGTCGATGTGGTCACTCGAGCACAGGGCATTGTCTGATTAGAGTCTTACTTAGTTTGGCCACAATCAACCCAATGGTGATTGGGTTGACTCAATTGAGCCATAAGACACCATTTTTTTATTATTAGTGGTATTCTCTCTCCTTTAGTTATTATTTCTTATCACTAGAAATAACTTTTCTTCTAGCAATTACACAAACCAAAATAATAAGGTTTTTGCTTGATTAGTCAATAGATCTCCGCTCCTCCTATTAACAATAGCATCGAGGTGGCCTCTGAACAACAATTTGGGCTTATTCTTTCCTTGTTCTCTTTCTCTTTCTCTTTCTCTATTTTTTGTTGAGAACATTGACAAACCTATTGTTCTTCTCCTTAAGCATACTTTTAAGATTATTTATAGAATAAAATGAGTATGAAATAAATTTTATTCCAAAGGTCTTTCTTGCGGTGATGTAACTTGGCAAAGTTATTGTCGTCTCTCTTGGAGTTTTACTTTGCTATTTTAGAGAGCAATGGTTGGTGCAAACCAATTATTCATTGTGGTACAAACCAATCATTCAGTTTGGTATAAATCAATTATTATTCTTCTTCTATTTAGTTTAAAAAACATTTTTTTTAAAAAAAAAAACTTGAGACAATCAGAGAATACCATGATACATGAAACTTATATGTATGGCATGTTGTCGAGACATGTTGCAAGTTAAGAATGTAAATATTCAAAATATAATTTTAAAAGAACTTTGAGAAGATTTTGAAAGAATCTAAAAGAACTTAAGGCTAAGGAAAATAGTAAGGGAAATTGGATAAATTAAAAATAATTTAGAATAGATTTATGATTTAGTTATTCTAATAAACTTATCAAATTAGTATTTGGAGACTATTTTAGCACATAGAAAGTTTTCTTAGTTGACACATATTTCTTATTTAGCTACAAAGCTTAGAGGAATATCTATATCTATAAACACTTCTTTATGCCATTTATCATCAAAGGATATATTCTTTACATTAATGTGGAATAATTCCCAATCCAACATAACGACCAAATGATCTTGGATTTTTAAATCTTGAATATATGTTAAAATTTAATAATTTGTAGAATGTAATCAGAAAACCTAAACAAGTATAATTAGAAAATAACAAGTTCTAATAATAAGATAACAATCAAATATTATCTAGAGAAGAATGATATTATGTAAGAAGGAAAAGATAATAGAGATTTAAGCTCAAAAAGAGATCACTCGTAGTACAAAATGGGGGACATATAAGAAAGTGCATGGTTGGTCGAACAATTCCTAAGGTTACTTTCATCACATATCTTATATATAATTTATACTTTTTATGCAAAACATTGACTAGAAAAGATCAAAATATTTTTGTGTTGTATTCATACATGTAGAACTATATATCTCTTTAATAGTACTAACATTCAATGACATCAGGACATTCGACAATGAAGATTTTGTTACAATAATAGACTAACTTAGAGATGTAAAAAGAATTTTGTGATATTTGTTTTGAATAATATATTCTAGAGTCAATTAGAAAAATAATTTAAGTTATATTGATTAACTATTTATGTAATTAACTATATCATATGTCAAAGGCAAAAAAAAAACCTTGATGTTTAAAGCAAGTGGACACTTTTTTACTTTTTTATTTTTTTCAATTCAACTTATAAAAAAATATATATCCAAAATGGGCATCCACTTCCCGTATCTCCTCCGCAAAAACCAAAAATGAATTGGCGCGCACGTCTGCCACGTGGCACTACACAAAGTCATCCCGCGCTATTTAAATCCCGGTCTTCCCGGCTAACTCAACGGCCACCTCCAAACCTCAGAACAGCAAAGCCGTCGGAGACTTATATCAACAATGCCGTCCGTCAACGCCTACGGCATGATCACCGAGCCGGACGCCTCCATCCCCACAGCTTGCCCCAAGTCCCGGCAACGCCTTGCGGTGATCGCCCTCAGCTCAATCGTCCTTCTTTCCATCATCACCGTCTCCATCCTTGCGACCCACTTCGGTTCGAACTCTGGGCCGCAGGACCCAAACACCACCACAGCAGCCACCGCCACAACCCTCCGCTCATCGATCAAAGCCATGTGTAACGGCACCCTCTACCCCGACTCATGCTACGCCTCGCTATCGCCCGCAGTAACTAACTACTCCGGCCTCGACCCGGCCGCTCTGTTTCGCTTTTCCCTACAAGCCGCAAAAGAGGCCATTTCGAGCGCCTCGGGTTTTTTCGACGATCCAACGGTGAGGGCGGCTGTCCACGATAATTTCTCTGCTGATTCGATTTCCGACTGCAAGCAGCTCCTTACCCTCGCCGCCACACATATCGAGGACTGCTTCTCCTCCGGGGATTTCACAAACGAGAGCTTCATCGACGACCTCAAGACGTGGCTTAGCGCCTCCATTACCGACCTGCACACTTGCTTGGACGGTTTGGATCCCAAATTGAACGAGCTTAAGGCGAGGGTCGCCATCACGATGAAGAACTCGACCGAATTGACGAGCAACAGCCTTGCTCTGCTTCGTCAGATCGAAGACTTCGTCAGCCCCCTGAAGTTTCGCCGGCGTCGATTGTTTGGCGAACATCCACCTTGGATGTCCTCAGCTGACCGGAGACGGCTCACGAGTTCCAGCGATTGGAGTAAGAAAGCGAACGCGGTGGTGGCGAAGGACGGGTCTGGGAAGTATAACACCATCGCAGCGGCCCTTGCAAAGGTGCCGAAGAACCGCAGCAAGAGGTTCGTGATATACGTAAAGAAGGGAGTATACTACGAGAATGTGAGGATCGAAACGAGCATGTGGAATGTGATGATCGTCGGCGACGGAATGGACGCCACCGTAGTCTCCGGCTGCCTAAATTTCGTAGATGGCACGCCTACCTTCTCAACCGCTACTTTTGGTATCAAAATTGATTCTTTTATACAAAAAGCAGAATTTTAGGCGATTGGTAACGATCTTCTCCGCTGCAGCTGTATTTGGAAAGGGGTTCATCGCCCAGGACATGGGATTTCAAAACGCCGCCGGCGCTGCCAAACAACAGGCTGTAGCCCTTCTCGCCGCCGCCGACTTCGCCGCCTTCTACCATTGCAAGTTCGAAGCCTACCAAGACACCCTCTACGCCCACTCTCTCCGCCAATTCTACCGCGAATGCAATATATACGGCACCGTGGATTTTATCTTCGGCAACGCCGCCGTCGTCTTCCAGAGCTGCAACATTCTTCCCCGAGCCCCCCTACCCGGCCAACAGGACACGATCACGGCTCAAGGAAAGATCGACCCGAACCAAAACACCGGGATCTCGATCCACAACTGCACCATTTGGCCCGCAGAGAAATTGGCTTCTCCTCTGGTCTACCTCGGCCGACCATGGAAGCCCTATTCGACTACCGTTTTCATGAGATCTATGATAGCGAGCATCGTCAACCCGGCCGGATGGTTACCATGGAACGGACCTGGAGCTCCGGTGCCGGCAACCATATTTTACTCCGAGTACTCCAACTTCGGGCCGGGCTCTTCCACGAAGAAACGGGTCAAGTGGAAGGGATTACGCGTTATGGATTCAAAGCAAGCGAATCATTTTACAGTTCGCGGACTCTTCGGAGGAAGCTCGTGGATTCCCAAAACCGGAATACCGTTCTCTTCCGGCCTCTGAACTCCACCATTGGATTTGTTTTCTTGCTTTTCGTTCCTCCACCTGGTTTTCATTTATTATTATTATTATTATTTTTTTTTTTGTAAAAACAAATCTATCAATTCATTAACGGGCCTAAGAAGTTGGCCCACTATCAAATGGGCTTTTTTAGAGTGGAAATTATCCATTGTCTGTGAAGATAGATGAGGAGATTTGACTTGTGCAATCTCAAGCTTTCATCATGTTTCGTCTCTCATATTTTCTGGCCAATCATTTGATTTTATTATTATTCTGTGATTATAATATTTTGTATTTTATAATTTTTTATCTTTTTTATGAAAAAATTAAAAAAAAATATATATAACATAATTATATTTAGTAATAAATCCAAAAAATTCTTTATAAAAGACAATAATATATTATTTTTAAGGATGAAAGTTTACTATGAGCATTAACATTAATGTTATCTTATTCTCTAATATAACTCGATGGTTCAATTCACACCTTTTCATTGGATATATGTATGTGTTATTTCATGATTAATTCATATAAATACACAAAATATAGGTATTTCTTTTTAATTTAAAAGTTTGTTATAATAAACATTTGATTTATAATTGAGTCATATTATTTTGGATCTATGATGAGCCACACGATTATGAGTTCATAGAATTTTAGTTGAGCACAAATAATTATTTAAAAAAAATAATGAGAGGCTATATAGCATTCTCTCATTTAGGTTAAAATGTCTCCTTAAAAAATATGAATATAAATAAAAATAAATTTATTTTTTAAAATAATGAGAATTATGAGAATAAATGAGAGATTAAAGTGTATATCATGTGTTGAACTGATTCAATTTTGATTCCAATATATGTAGGAATATTATTTTAATTAATTGAATATGTAGGTTAAAATTGGCCCATCTACGTTACATTCTTTTAGTCACTATCATTCTTGGATTATGCTCACATAAATTAATAGCTAACCTGATTAGTTATTATCTAATTATAAATAGAGAGCGCATTCATGTCATTAGAAAGGAGGTTAATTGGTAGCTATCTAATTGGAAACACATAAGACATTGATGTGACTAGAAGAGAGATTCAAAAGCTTCATTTGATGTAACGTTATGAAATATTAAATGGATTTAAGAGAATTAGATTTAAAGTTTGTTAGATATTATTTGAAACATCATATATTTAATAATTTGTTAAAAAGATCTTTATAATTTGTATTCTAAAATGATAAAATTATGGTCTAACTCTCTAAGTATAAAATAAAATAAAAAGTCACCAATAATATTATGAGAAAAATAATTGTCTTTTTTAACTATTAAAGGTTATATATTGAAATGATGATAATAAATTTGTGGTCTTTATAATATAGAATTTTTTATCCAATTTTGATTTAATCTTGTTTTAATTTAAGGTATTGTTTGTTTAGCTTATTTTTAATAATTTTATTTGATATTATTATAATGAATTGGGAATATAATCAAGATAAATTGAAATCCTTAAATAGTTTATCATTTAAAATTTAAACAATTTAATGATCTAAGTTGATTAACAATACAAAAAATTTAAGACATTACATAAAGATTTTCAAGTAGGTTAGTTCATTAAAAATTTAATAGTAGCTATCAAAAAATATTTTCATAGTGTTTTGAACATATTTGCTTTTGCTTTTGAAGTTTCTAACATATCATGAAAAATATAATTGATCATCAATAGTTTGACTTTGTGGTTCTTCTCTCATGAATTCTTCTAAAAGGTAGTGGTTTGCTTATGAATGATTGTGCACAAAAGTATCGATGATCTCAATGACCAAATATGGTAAGAACAACATCCTAAAAAGATTGTTGTTGTCTTTGTATGCTACATTTATTTTGTATGTTCTTAAAAAGTGTAGTGATGATGTCCTTCTGTATTGCAATTTCCTTTTTAGCATTCACATCCTTGGTATGGGCAAGGATGGGAAAATGTTTGTATTATTCTATAATTCCTTAAATTAGCTTCTTAGAAAATTAAAATAAGATGTATTCTTCTCCTTAGATTTAGTTACATAATGCACATACCATTTGATTGTAGGGGATGCATATTGTGCATATCACTTGTTGTTGCATAAAATTGTAAGGCATAATGAATCACCCGACAACTAGTCCAAAAAATAGGGAATAAACTAGCATAGCCATAGATGGTACAATGGGCTTATGCATTACAAATGCTACTTTGTAGTTGACATTGTTCAAAGTAAATGTGACAAAACTTTCTCATTTATGGATGTAAATTTTCTCAATAACCTATTAAAGGTAAAAGATCAATTAACAAAAATAACTATCACATGCAGTTGTAAACTCTTTTTTTCAATGGTAAACACTAAATAAATGTATCTTTTTTAACATAACTTTTAAAATAATGTTTTTGTTCTCCTTTTCAAATATAACCTTCATCAACAATAATATCACCAAATTTATTCATAATCTCTTGAATGTCAATACTAACAAATTTTCATAACTTTGATATCAATGTCATCTATAACTTATATTGGAAATATATAATATATAATGTAACCATGGTTGAGAAAAATGGGTGATCATAATATTACTAGTACGATCCTACCTCTATTGCCATGAAATAGAACAGAGAAATTCGTGATTTATTTAGTGATCTTATATTCATTGATTTTGAAGATGACTTGGATCTCTAACTTTATTTGATACTTAATTATTGTATTACTATCATTATATATAAACGACATTCTTTTTTTTTTTTTTATCAAATATGATTTTTTTAAAATTTATTTATTTAAATATTTTCTTTTTGGACAAGAGGCAATGATGTGATGAATGAAAGAAGTCTCATTTTATTTTTCTTTTTTTTCTATTTAGTAGCTTTTTTCCATCTTTTAGGTTGACATGAGAAAAGAAGTGATCATCACTTTCTCTCTCTTATTATCCCTTTTTTATTAACTGAAAAAAAACTATATCATTAAACACATAATATACAATATTCAACCACTTTTGTGACAATTAATACTTTTTGCTATTGTAAAATGTTGGACTTTTATAATAATCGGTTATCAATCATTATAAAAGATTGATCTTTTTTAGTGGTTGAATAATTGTTGTAAAAAATTATATTTTTTATAGGTTTGAATTTCAAACATTATAAATTATAGATTTGTAATAACAATTAAAATGTTAACTATTATAAAAAGTTCTATACTAACATCTTATAACTCTCTTTTGTCTATTATGCCCTATCCCAGCGAACAAGTTTACAAAATATCTTTTTCTTTCTTATATTTCGTCAATTACCCTATTACTAATAATTCTTTAATAGCAGACATTTGACTTTGCTTCATCGATAATTGCCTTCTAGTAATCAGTGGGACTAATTTTTTAGTTTAATAGATTATTTTTATTTTCTTTATTTTTACATTGTTATTAACAATTTAGTGAGTCAAAAGTCTATATAGTCTATACACTTTTGTACATATATATGAGAATTATATATATGTGTGTGTGTGTGTATATATATATATATATATATAATGTGTTTTATTCAATTCTTACATTTGATTCTATCATCTTTATTTATTTCCATTTATTTATAATTCAAAATTTATGAGATTATTATTCAATAAAGAAGTTATATAATGTTAAGTAGAAATGATTTTATTATGGTATAAAATAATTTATTATAATTAAGAAGGGTAAGGTCATTAGTAGATTACAAGAGGTTTCTTAGGAAAAACTTAATCAATTAGTTGAACCACTTTGAATAATGCTTGAGTGCATTACATTACTTGAGTTAGTTATGTTATGTGTAATAGATTGATTATATGACTTTGTTCTACTATTTGTAATTGGGTTGTTTTGTGAATCTCTTATTTAAACATTAGTATTATGATTATTTAATTTTTGTGTCTTAAATGTCTAATCAACTTAATATGATTATTCTTTCATATTAATAACATATTGTACAATTGAGATTCTTAGGGTTAATCAATCTATGTTAATTTCTAAAGATTCTTGTTTAGATGGAATGTTTAACTTGTAAATAGAAAAATGAACACTTTTTTTGTTGTTTATTTTAAAGAAAGTTTGACATATCTCTTATATTATTTTATTGGCACATATTAAAAGTATCCCTTAGTTGTTTAATGAGAGAAACTCTGAATTATTTTGTACTTAAAAAGTTGTATGTAAATATTATCATAATTTACTCTCAAATAATTAGCACAATTTTTTTGTGGAATTATAGTTTATGGAACGATCATAGATGAAAATGAATATATGATTAACTAATCACAATAGTGAAGGAATTCATTAATATAATTTATACAAAACATGCCAAGTGTCTTTGTTTGAAATATACAAATATAAATGTAAAAAAAATATTTATTCTTCTATAAAATTGATGTGTTTAATGAATGACATATTTTACATAATGAAGTTCCAAGAACTTTAACAATCAATTGATCAAGATGTAGATTAAAAGTTAATTTTGATGAAGATATTGATATTAAAGAAATAATTGATGAGGATAGAAAAGAGGATTTGGATTGAGATGTTAAACACAACATTTTGTAAGAATCAAAATAGTTTGAACAATTCTTAAAAGGTGCAAGAAATCCATTATAACCTGATTGCAAAAAGTTTATTGAACTTTTTATTGTAATGACATTGTTTAACTTAAGGAACAACTATGTAATGTTTTGTTATCAAATTGTTTACTTTTTTGGATGATTTATTTATTGCATAGGACATGATACTTTTTAAATGACAAGTATCAATTATTTAAGATATTTAAATAATTATGATGATGAAATAGTTTTGTTTTTGTGATTTGACTTTGATATGCTTTTGGCATAGGATGTGTGAGTGATCCAATGTTACAATATGCAAAAAGTTAAGTGCAATGAGCTTCATTTGCCTTTACTTTGTTCCACTATGAAAGATATTAGCTAATTGTGGACAAAATAACTATAAAAATACAATGCTAGCATGAGAATTTATATTAAGGATGGATCTTTGTGAACTATAAAAAGATTATCTAGCACATAATGACTTTGGCAATATGTATTGTCAAAGATTATTAAGCATACATCATTTGCATAGCTAAAACAATTGCAACATATTTGAATCAAGAGAAAAAAAAATGTCCTACATGTGTCATAGGAAATGTCCTTCTTAAAATCATGTTTTTTTTTCAAAACAAAAGAAAGCTTTCATTGATTAGATCAAATTTTATAAAGCTTCATAACTCATAAAAGGAAAAGAGTTAACATAATTTCTCTAAATTTGTATGACAAGTTGTGAATCTTGATCTCATTATATTGATACATTATTTTATTAGGTTTACCTATACCGACCTAAGTGAGTTTTGTCTTAAAAAATATCTCAATATCTTAAGAACATATCTTATATAAATATTAGAATCATTTCTTTAATAGCTAATATGAAATAATTCATTTATGTACCCTCCATCTAGAAGTATATCAGGAGCTACTTTTTGATTTAATAATTCCTCTCTCAAGACATCACTCGATGCTCACCCCTACCCTCTTTAGTCCCATGTGTCAGAAGCTTACTAATTTCCACTTAATTAGTCATTGAACCACAACAAATTAATAAGATTTGGCTCTGATATGAAGTATAAAATCTTAGTCTCATTATATTGAATTATTGTTCTCTTAGATCATTCTATATCAACTCAAATATGTTTTACTCTAAAAAGGTCTCTTAAAATCTAAAGATTTAAGATCTTATTTAAATATTAGAATCATTTCCTCAATAACAAATGTTGGATGATTCATTATTGTACACTTATAAATCTACTATAAGCCACTCTTTTGCTTTAGTGATTTTTCTCTTAAGACATCACCCAGTGTTTACTCTTAATCCTCTTTAGTTTCAATTATTACAAAAGTAGTTCTAGTTTTCGATAAATTGTTGGAAGAAAACATTGGTATTTTTCTAGATTAAGGATTGAAATTCATAATGATACATTATAATTTGAGTTGTATGTATCTAAAAAAAATTATGCATAAAAATATTGTTGTGACACTATTTAATAGTCATTGAAATACTAAAGATGATCTTAATATACTATTAGATATAATAGATATATGAATTAGAAAATAACTTACACTCGAAGTTCAATGGAAAATATTCCCTCCACATGCTTGTCATCTTCTTATTAAGGTGGTGAAAAAATGATTATAATAAAGTATGGTGCCAGAATAATATTTTTCAAATGTCAAGAGTTGTAGGAAGCTCAAGCATATTCTTAAAATGTTTGAGGATAGATAGTAATGTTGACAAGAAGATTGATGCTATTAGTGTTGCATTAGTTAATTTTTACTACAATAGATATAAAGATATATATTTCATTGTTGTTGTTGGAACTAAGCAAGTATTTTATGTTTAAGATTTTAGAAATTTGCAAAAGTCATGTCTTAAGTTGTAACTCAAGATTTCTATTAGTTAAAGAGAAAAACATAATCAACTTCTAAGACATCCTAGTTCACAAGAGGAATGCATGTACATTTGATAACTCAAATGATATTCTCAAATATCTTATTAGTGATGGAGATCGATCAAGTTGGCTAATTAGAAAATAAAGGAAAAGAAAAGAAAAGAAAAAAAGAGTATTTACTCTTATTTGTTTTATTTTTGTCAATTTCTAATGACTATTACAATTTATTTTATAATTTATATATGATTCATCTAATATCACTCTCTTAGAACATGAGATGTTTAATATTTCTAGCATTATAACTTAAAGTGATTCAAAATTATTTATAAATGTTACCATTTTGAATAAAATCATTTTTATGTCAATATTGTTAAATACTTGTTGTCCATAAAATATTATTATGAGAGTAACATAAAATGAATTGAGTTTGAAATGAAAATTTTATGTGCATAAATGCATATATGATGAATGATATTTTTTATGTTACTTTTAATCATATTTGTAGTAGATTTAAGAAAAAAATAAAATAATTAAAATAATTGAGTTTTATACAATAGTTTTGTCTATATTAGTTATTCCTATAGAGAAAAATTGCATGAGATAATCTAATATAGTGATACTTTGAATAAATGATGTATAAGGTTGACCTTATTGGACAACACTTTGTATGCATCGTTATACAAGATAAACTTCACACGTTAAAGAACCAATTACTTATAATATAAAGTTAATTTTATAAAATGGTTGATTAATGTTATATGTCACTAACCATATACAATAATTATATATATAATGATTGTACTTTTGAATATTTTAATAAAGATTCATAGTGGTTGTAAAAAACCTTTTCTATATTAGTATCTTCTTTTCTAATTTTGTGTTCAAGATTTTATAATAATACCAATGTGTAGTGAATGGCTCAAATTTTTCAAGGTAGAACTTAGTTTTCTTCTCAAATATTCTTATATAAACATCAACGTGTCTTTATCTTTTGTCTTTAATTTCATCTTCTCTATGCCTTTCGCATTGTCACTGAAAAGTCTCTCTCGCTTCTCTATTATTTGCAAATGTTTTCATATTTCTATTGAAAAGTTTCTCTTACTTCTACTATTTGCAAACGTTTTCATAGGCTTAGGCTTAGGGCTGATGTTTGGTCACAATCATTTTTCATATAAAAAATCATTGTTACTTCTCTGTGATTGTCGTGATACTCTTACCTTGAACATAAACCTAATTTGTGATATATCGTGTTCTTTTTCTAATTCAATTATTATTTTATCACTCGTCGCATATGATCATATTAATTCTTCTACATTGGCACACTTCTTGTATCAAAGATAAAATTGTTTGGCATATTTGAAGAGAACAATACTCAACTTCTAACCATGATTTGCCAAACTGACCCTTGATGTCCTTTATGAGGATGATTTGAGTACCTTCTTTATATCTTCTTCGTGTGTCCCACAGCTCTTGTCCTCAGTATTTAGTTAGGTTGTCAGCTTTCGTCTTTTTAAAACAGCAGATGTTTAAGTGGGCTCACCAATTAGTTGAGTTGTCAACTTTCATCTCTTTAGAGTTTTGTAAGGCAAAAGTTCTCATGGAAATGTTGTGTAGTCAATTATCTTTCAGTAGTAATTTTTCAATATTTATAGATATTGCTTATAACAAGAACAACTCATCAAGTTGTCTATTTAATAAAAATTTCACATCATAAAAAAATTAATTTGACATTTAAATTCATGTAATAGATATTTATATTCAGTTTATGATAATATATTGCTTGATAAAAAATCTTTTGATATTTAAAAAGTAAGATATTTAAATTTTGCAAACAAAAATAGACAAATTATGAACAAAAGAGATGAGATTAAGACGTTAGAACAACTATTTGGTTTTTTTTGTTACTTTATTTTTAAATTAAAAGCTTTTTTAAAAAGAGTTATGAAAATTTATATATATATATATATATATATATAAATAATTGAAAAATACGAACACCATGAATTTGATTCTCTAAACATTTGAATGAAATTTTGAACTCAAAATATGTAATTAAAAAATGAAAGAATAATAATATTAAATTTCTATACATCTAACTATTAAATGAAAGAATATTAATTATGAAAAAAATATTTAAAACAGTCTAATAAATATAATATTGTACACAACCTAATAACTAAGTTACAATGACCTTTTGTATGATTAAGCTAATGCAACTTAAAACAAAGTAGATTTTTGTTGCATAAGCAAATGTTTCATATGCAAATGCAAAAGACGAACTTAATTAACTTGATAAATACTAAAATGTTTATCAACCTTGAAAGCAATAGCAAAATGAGCAACCTTCACTAAGATGTTGGTTTTAGAGAAGTAATAATATTGTCTTTCATGAAACAATATTGTTAGAATATAGTTTTGAAAAATCATTGTCATTTTCTTAAAATTCAATAATTATTTTGCACAGAATGTCATAAAATGATTAGAAAACAATCTTTTGATTGATATTATTTTTAAATATAGATTAATGAGTTTCAAATACAATGATACAAATCTCATAACAAAGAAGATCTTAACCATTTGGAATAAATTATCATTTAATGCTCATAATTATTATCTTGTTATTTTATCATATTTTTAAAAACTTGGAATATAATTCTATTTATATATGTATATTTTATTAAAAATCATCTCATTCTAACTAAATGTACTTATTTCTACTTCTTCACATTCCTCAAACCTTGAGAACCATAATTTTTAATAATTAAGAGGTACATTAATTAATAATTAATCCTAATATCTTAATAACATTGACTATACGATTATTATATGAACAGTTGACTGCAGTAGAGACCAAAACAATACAATCAGATACGTGAAATGAGATTTGGGCATATGATCATGTCTGTTGGTGCAGTGACCTATGGTTTTAATGTCACCTTTGTGATATAATATTTGTATATCTACTTAATATTATTATTTATTATTATTATCATCATCTTTATCATGATTATTATTTAATTATCAAGATTACTTTGTTTTGATGAATGGATTGAAATCCAGTACTTAAAAGTAAAATAACAAATCCATTAAAAATAAGTACAATAACAGTTGGACAGTGGCCCAGGTTCACTGAAAGGATCACATTACTAATTGTACTTATTGTGATAAAAATCTTATCCTCAATAAATAAAAATTATGTTAATTACCATTCCAACTCATTATTAAGGCACATTCTAGAATTGAATTATTGACATCTTTGTTTATTGTCCAACCATCTCATGTTGTATTCTAGTTTTGTCTATTGTTCATCCCAATTATTCTATTGGGTTATTAAGAAGATTAGTCAAGTAAGAAATATTAATTAATCTACTCAAAAAGATTGTTGCCGTTGGCTTATATGTAACAAGGGATAATTTGTCTTTTTTATTGAAGAGTCATTAGTTGTCTTATGGGGACATATTTATAATAGATTTGATACCAGAGTTAAGCATTATATTATTTCTAAATAATATATATGATCTTTGTTTGTCTTCCACTTTTTTATGTATTACCTTACTTAGAGAATCAATTCTAAGTCATGAGAACCATGAAAGACTTGAATAAAAAAATATGAGGAGTTGCAAGTGAATTTGAGTATAATTATGAAGGATGTCTAGAGATTTAACATATGAATTTATAGATGATGAAGATTTAATCTATAGACTACAAGAAATACATGTCAAAAATATTTCATGAATAAAATGCCATTAAGGCTTAAAAGATAGGCTAGAAATAAAGAAGAAAGATAAGGTTGACTACATGAACAAGATGAGGAGAATAGCTTCTTAAATTAGTTAGCATGAAGCCAACATCGTTTAATGCTTATGAAGATGTAAAGGTTTTTATGGATTAGATCATCAATACAAACCAGTATAATGATTTATATTATAAATTGGATATGCATTCATTAGAACATAATTTAATAGGTGGATGACTTATAATAATATGTTGTTATTACTTTATGAATACCTCATTCATGAGTCTAACAAGTTGGGCCTCCTTTGCAACCTACCCTCACCATCATTCTTTCCTTTAGCTCAAATCCCAATCAATCAAAGTAACTTGACACAACATTCAAACTACGAGAAACAAATGCAACCTTACATGATCTTATTAGCTCTTGTTATGAGTGAATAGCCCATCAATGTCCAAAAGAAACAATCATTTTTACTTAGTATCTAATGGAGACCAAATTCCTATTATAAGAGCACTTTCTCTTAGTTTTGTCTTAATGTTATCTTTTTTTGTTTAATTATACTTTATTTATATTTTCTTACACAATTTTATCCAATTCAATATATTGTCAAAAGTTACAATGTATAATCAAAATTTTACAATTCAAATTTTGTAATTTGTATTAAATTTTATCTTGCATCATAATTTTATTATCTATCTCTATTATATTAATGGATAAGAACTCTCACATTTTTAGGTTTTGATAATTATTAATTTGAAATATGTCACAAACGATCCCATATAAAAAAAATTAGAGGAAGCTCCTAAGAGGTATATCAATCAAGTTATTAAGATAACGAAACACATTATTTGAAGTATGTCACAACAAATAATAAATTGACAACTACGAGAAGTAGAGATATAGTGGCATTAAGATAATACCTATCATAATATGATATATGATTCAATAGTGAATGACAAGGAAACTAATGGATTGGTATGTGACACCTTGGATTAATTATGGTGGGAATTGATAGTAACAATTTCCCAAATGTTTGATTCATTGACAAAGAGTGATTCTTAGTATGCTTTAAGTCAAAATGCTTTACGTATAATTACTCCCAAATCAAAAAGTAAAGAATGTTTCTAAGTTGTTTGTGTGATCATGATTTGAGATGTTGAGATGACATTTTAATATAATCGCAAGACCAATTTATACCAAAGCAATATTGCCTTGATAATAGCTTGGCTCCTAATGTAATGGTATTGAGCTAATACTTATCTCCAATTGTACAATTCGGTATTCAGATAGTTGAAATGGAGGTTGATGTCCTATGAACCTAAGTTCGATAATAATAAAGAGTAATCATTAGGTTATTTCTTAATATTGGATTTACCAAACAAAGAGCTACTCTTTACAATGCTCTAAACGAAACTGTATGGTGAAAAAATGTTCCATATCATAAGGATACAAAGATTTTATAGAGATATCCTATTAAAACATCAAAGCACTTTTTAAAAAGAAAATATATTTGTGAGCCAAAATAGATAAACATCAACACTCGTGCTAGGTGACAACACTTTCAAAAAGGCATGCCAAGCTAAAAGTTTCCATGTGCTTGTATTTATTTAGCATCAAGGATGCTCAAGTGAGACTTTCATGGCCAATGAGTAGGCCATTGCATCCAAAAACAAGGAAAGTCTTATGACATTGATTTTCTTATATTTTTAACTAAGAACCAAAAATCCTAAGAGAGCTAAAACCAAAATTGTAGATTCGATCACTTTTCGAGCTCTATTATTACCTTATTTCAAGAACTTGAAAATTAAATGATTAATAAATAAATCAAAATATTTTTAATTTTAATCAATAAAAAAATTATTTATCAAAGTCAATAAATGATCTAACTAATCACACCAAATCTTACGAGATTAAGTCGAAAGATTTTGATCTACACATGTCAATATGAATCTCAAATAAATGATATTTTGTTGTATATATTAAACTTATGAAATCATATGTTTTAAAATATTTAAATTAGTTAAATATATTTAAATTTCATTTAATTTTGTTAAAAAAATCATTATAATTTAAATGTACTTAAACATAATAATATTAAAAGATGGTCCTTAATAGTTTTTTATGTAAATTTTTTGTGAAAATTATCATTTAACATTTTTAGTTTCAATACTAATACCCTTCTAAAGTAAGCTAATAAATCTAAAAGATTTTTCAAATAAATAATTTATTCACATATTTCTAGATTATTTTAATTATAAAAATAATTTTTTCTGATGTGCTTTTTCCATCGTAATAAATATGCCCATGAAAATCCACTACAGAATTCATCACAAAATCCATCATGAAGTACACACCACAAAGTCTTCTTTGAAAGCTCAAGTGACGATTCCTAGTTTCTGTCTCATGAGGAAAAATCTTTGCACCAAAAGATTACATCTTCTTCCGATGAATCACCAACGAAGTGATCTCAGAGAACTTTTTCAAAGTTGTCGTTAGGAATTGTTGTTCAACTTAGAGTTACTCAAGAGCTTGACTCAAAGAAACTCATCTAACGTGGGAATGCAACAAAGTTTGAAACAAGTTTAACCATTGTTGAACAGTAACTGATCGATTTGAGGAGATGACCTAAACTAATAATACATGAAGCTGTTCGATTCAAGAAGATGTGCATTATTTGTGGGGTTTATGCTACGTAAGATCGATTAGGATTACACTAAAGATGTGCAGAAATCCCTAAAAGATGGATAATGACATGATAACTCCTCCTTATCCACCTGCTGCACTTTTTTCTGTGCTCTACAGGTTGTTCTCAGGCGATAAATGCACGTCGTCTCTTCCCCATCAACACACGAATATTCTACTTTACCACCTTATTCTGTCAAAAAGCAAGTTACAGCTTCTTTTGTCTGTGCCCCTCTAAAGTCAAATACTTAAAGAGAAGACTGCTGAATTGGGTTCATCGAACATTTAAGCATCGGTGAAACGAAAAGAAATAGTAAAATGTTATTTGTTAGATTTTTAAGATTTAATTTAAAATAAAGATTTATAGAGATGTCTGGAATCATGATCAATTTGAAACTTGTCTAAATAATGGTTTTTAAAAATCGAATTAAAATTCTGAAAAAGAAGAAAACCTTTAAAAAAATGTGGAGGATTCGCTGAATTTAGGCAAGACATGGAGATCGAACAAATCAGCGATAAAAAGCTTTTGTCGCCGGCGTCGTTATGCAGTAAGTCTTCTCTTGTTGACAAAGACGCAGCATTTATCTGACCTCGTCAAGCTCCCTTTAGGCTATAAGTAGAACGCTTATTGAGCAGCTCAAGCTCACAACACCTCTCTGTTTTTCCCCTCTCTATAGATCACAATGCACAGTTTGATCTGTGATGGCGAGTACCGCAGTTTGGACAAACACGAAAGAGAAAGAAGAAGAAGACTTGTCATATGGTCGAGCTGCCTAATCATGGCAGTATTCTTGCTTGCAATTTCCCTCGCTGTCTTAAACAACCCAAAGCCCAAAACCGATATCCACATTGTTTCCAAAGGTGCCAACTTTATCAAAACCACCGCCGCCTCCGCCGCAGCCTCTAATGGGATGGTCACGGCAGCCTGCAAGTCCACGCTATACCCCGCCGCCTGCGAATCGGCCCTGGGGGGGTCGGCGGCTAAGTCTCTGAACGACATCTTTTCTGCCTCAGTGGAATCGGCGAAGCTCCGGGCGAGTTCAGCCCGCGCCTTGGCTTACAATCTCACTGTTCCGAAAAGCAAGTCAAAGGCGAAGACCGCCAGCTTCGGGCGGCCGACCGCCCTTGACGACTGTCTCGAGCTCCTCGACATCAGCCTGGAGCAGTTGGATGACGTCATCAACAGCAAAGGGAAGAGCAAACAAAGCGCCGACGACATCCATACGTGGCTCAGCGCGGCGTTGACCCACCAGGTCACGTGCTCGGACGGCATGGCCGCCGCCGGCGGAGATGATGCCGTCGGAATAAAGGCTATGTCGGCGGAAGTCAGCGTCCTGTCTCAATACATAAGCAATGCTCTCGCCCTACATGCCAAGCTGAAAAGAAAAGCCGGCAGGGGGCGACGGCTGCGGAATGAATTTCCAGATTGGTTGACAGCGGAAGACCGGAAGCTTCTACAAGCTTCTCCGGAGGACATACGGCCAGATGCGGTGGTGGCGGCCGATGGCAGCGGCACGCACCGCACCATTACTGAGGCCATCGAGTCCCTTTCTCTCAAGCCCGACGACAGTGACGGCGGTGGTGGCAGAAGCGTAATTTACGTGAAGGCCGGTACTTATAGAGAATACATCAAGATTCCAACTAAGCAGAAGAATGTTATGCTCATGGGAGACGGGAAGGGCAAATCTGTCATCGTCGGCAGCCGGAATTCGGAAGACGGTTGGAGCACCTATCAGTCCGCAACCGTCGGTAATAATGCCGTAAAGTCTGGATTTTTTATGTCGTACTGTACATTACAAAACTCAAAATAGCGTAAAAAATTTATTTTTATGACAGCGAATAACTCGATACTAACGAAGATGCCTAAAAACCGGATTTTTAACTTGTAACCAGCTGCCATGGGGGCCGGCTTCATTGGAAAGGGGCTAACCATCATCAACGACTCCGGACCATCGAAACACCAAGCGGTGGCGCTGCGCGTCGGTGCCGACCACGGAGTGGTCTACCAGTGCTCCATCCAGGGCTTCCAGGATTCTCTGTACAGCTACGCCAACCGTCAGTTCTACCGCGATTGCGACATCTACGGCACCGTTGACTTCATCTTCGGCAACTCTGCTTCCGTCTTCCAGAACTGCATTACCCAGGCCCGGCATCCAGCCGGTGGCCAGAAGAACTCCATCACCGCGCAGGGCCGCTCCGATCCCAATCAGAACACCGGCATGTCGTTCCAGAGTTGCAAGGTGTCGGGAGACAGTGGCGGCGCTCCGACCTACCTCGGCCGGCCGTGGAAGCAGTATTCGCGGGTGGTATTTATGGAATCGGAGCTGGACGGGTCCATCAACAAGGCTGGTTGGGAACCGTGGTCGGGAGGCTTCGCCCTGAAGACATTGTACTACGGGGAGTACGGCAATACGGGGTCGGGAGCAGGCACCTCCGGCCGGGTCAATTGGCCTGGTGTTCACCCGCAGATGTCCATCGACGAAGCTTCCAAGTTTACCGTCGCCAATTTTATTTCGGGGAACTACTGGCTTCCGGCCACCGGAGTGGACTTCAACGGCGGCCTCTGATTAAAACTCATATATCATGACACCGTTGATGGGTTTTTATTTTATTTTTATTTTTCTTTTATTAAAAAGCTGAATTTTATGTTTATGTTTGAATCTTGAATTGTTGTTCGAAGGTGAACAACAATGTCGTAAGCTACAACTATTGGTGATATGGGTGATCATATATTTGGAAGAACTAATTCTGTTATATGTCATAATTAAAACAATGTGTTGGGATAATGAATTTTTATTTTGTTTGAAAAAAAAAAAAAGAATTTTTATTTTGTTTGGTAAATGTTTTTAGAAGCATGACTATGTAATCAAATGTCAACATAAAAATTATAGATTTTGTATAATCATTTGTTTGTCATGCTAACATGTCAAATCATAGCATCTAGAAAACCTCGATACTCAAAAATACAATACAAATACAAATTATGTTATATTTAATGATGACTAGTTCTATAATGACCAATATGTCATAAATAGTCAAACATAATCATGAGATTACAGAGGATTTAATGATAGAATGTTTAGATCATAATCTTCCTTGTGCTGTCATCACAATGATTTCATCTACTTCACTCGCACAAAAGTTAAATCTATGACAAGGTCAATATGCAAAGCTACTCATTTGTCTTCACTGTTTACTCTTAATAAATTTTGAAAATGTCTATCATCTCTTCAAAAGCAATAATACAACAAAATTGATTATGTTGTAATACAAATGAAAAGCCCTAAAAAAGCAAGTGGACCCACAAAATTAAAGAAAACTTTGTTAGAAGATAGCATTCCAAGATAAGGTTGATAGCTAAAGTCTTTCAATACAAAAAAAGATATTGATGATGATGACATCTCCTCAAATGTATTAAAACTTATCATAAAACCCTTACTTTATGAATCCAAAAAGATTTGAGAAGCGATATTTGACTTAACAAATCATTTAACCGAAGGCAAACTATAAAAGAGTATTATTAACAATACTTTGGCAAAAACAATTGTTTATATATAGGTCTCCCAAGATACATTTGTCATTGTAATCATCATATAAGATGCTACTTATGTTAATAATCTTTAAGAATGTAAGAATGAATGGTCTCATATGAACTATTAAAAAGAGATTGATTTTAATATGAAACACCATGGTCTTTAGATGTGAAGACACTTTTTAAGAACAAAAAACTTGCTTAGGTGGAGATATGACGATCCAAGTAGATAATATTTTGATATAATAAGATCGGATTATAATAATATAGTATTAGAATACTACAATCTATTAATCTAACGTGTTATTAACAAGCTTTCAAGAATATATAGATGAATTGCCCTACACCGACTATGAGGAGAGATTTTGGCCTCTATATGAGATATTATAGATTTTAGATGAAAAAAACTTTTAAAGACAAAATCTGCTTAGGTTCGAATAGGGTCATCCAAAGGAACGATACCTCGACATACTAGGGCTAAGTCGTCATAGCAAGAGGACAATTATGTTGTTAATATGGAGAAAAGAGGATAAAAAAAACAAAATGCGACAAAGCCTTCTACTGTAGTTTCGTAAAAATTTAATTCTAAAAATAAAATATGTTTCAAGCTATGTTTGGTCACTCCTAGTCCAATGGCTTTTCAATTGATGGTGGTGATACATAATGCATGAGAAGATAAATGAACACAAAAATAAAATCTTAGAAGATGGCCACTAAAAGACTTTGGATTAATGGAAAGATCATCATCTAGTGAATCCATATGTAACAGATAATATTAGATTATAAAAAATAATTGGTGAATCACATTCAAGGTCCATTATTGAAGTCTGATCATTGAGAATGACAAGTCACAATGTCTCAGTAGAAAATATTATTTATCAACAATAACTATTAAACACAAATTCTAATGACTTCTCAAATAAATTTTTTTATCATGAATTAAGGACTCTAGAAAATTACAAGTTAAAGAGAAATTTGAATCTAAATTTCAAATAATCCAATTAATCTAAAATTTAAATACTTATGCAACATAAGGCTTCTATAGCAACACTTTTGAATGTGATTTTGTCCAACAAATACTTAGTTGAATGAACCAAATAGTTATAGCCCCTTTAGTACTCTTTCTAATGTACTAAAATAAAGTTGATTTTGATCACACTTGGCATAGATAAACCCAAAATAATGTAGATATGCAATACATGTTACGTGACGAGGAAGGTTTCTATAATAAATGTAAAGCAAACAAATATGCATGCACCTTTCAAAACTCTGGCTATTGTCTTCTTCTTTCTTTTGAAGTTATTGTTCGATAACTTTAGTGTTGATATCCATTATTGTAAGAGTAAAGCCATGAAGAAAATCTACAGCCTCGTCTCAGTATAGTAAAGATCTTTCACACTACAGCTATTTTTTTTCTATTTGTTTCTTGTTTTTTTGTATTGAATGATGCGCACGCATATTTTATTTACTTGAAGACAGTTTGGTTCAATTAACATTATGCAAATGTTTTTCAATAGTTCTTCTTTCATATTGACTATTGTCCAAATGAGGTCATATATTGATACTAACTTCAAGTTGCAGGATGATATACATACAATGTTATCTAAACCTTCATCAAACACTTTGAAAACCAAACTTCACCAAACACAGTTGTTGTTGCTTAACTATATGAGCATTAAAATAGAGCAAGTAGGAGAGAAGAAGACGACCAAGTATATGTTTCTACTCCTTGCTGTATTTCCACAAAGCAGATGCCATGGACCCAACCATGAATTGACGTGGTGTTGATCCAAGCCAAACTTAAGGCCAAGGTTCTATCTATGGAGAGCTGTATGGAAAACGATGGAGGAGGAGGAGGTCGTTCTTCTTTGTTTAATTGGCTTCTTAAATATTCCTATGTGAACTGGCTCATATCTTTAATTATCCCATGTGCATGCATTCATTAAGTGGTTAACACAGGGGTTGAGCCGGGCCTAGCTAAAGCAAGCATTAGTGTCTTTCTAAGATTCAAGAAAAAGACGTCTTCTTGGCCCATGGTGTCTTCTCATGGATGTTCACCAGGCCATTAAAGAAAAAGGAAGGGGTTCGTGTCTTCTTTTAGTTTTCTGAAATGATTGATGGCACGATAGCAAAGCAATGTTGGACCATCGATTTTGTTCAAAATTTGTTATGAAACGTGGAAATAAGAAGGAAAGATACCAATAGAAAGTTAGAAAAATAGAATTGTTGTGAAGGACGAGCAAGGAGGAAATGCCTTTTATCTGACTATTTTTTACTACTTTTTAATGAGGCCAGGTTGTATCTTACAAGCAAAGAGAAATCATATTAGATTTATCTTCCTTTGTTTTAACAATAAAACCATGAAAAAAATCTTAGGGGTTAGAAATATTTTTTAAGAATAGAAAGATCAAATTGAATTGATGATATTTGGTTAGTTTGGTTCGATTTTAGAATATCTTGTTTTATTTTTGGTAGAAAGTATGATATTCTTTAGTTTGTGTATGTTAATTTGAATTTTTAATTTCAAACACAAATTCTATTGAAGATGGCAAGATTGAAATTTATATACAATATTGTATAATATTATTTTCATCTAGCTTTTGTTCGTTCTTATCACAAGATTCGACTCTTGGTGCAATTTATGTTTTTACAAAGTTTGGGCCATTTTTGTTTTCAACTTAACCTAATCTTAATGATTTGAACTATTGATCAACCAAAATTTAACTTCTTTCGCATAGAAGTGGAGAAGTTTTTCACTAAATCAAAAACTGGAACGCTCAATTAACACAAAGAAGATGAGTTAGTCTCCAACACTTACAATTCAAGAAAATTAACTCAACAAAAATTTTATTGAAGCCACCTCAAACAAAAGATACATTAATTATGTTAGTCATTGAAACAAATGGTCATCATGCTTCATGAAAACCCTTCTTCAATTCACTTAACAGCAAGTGAAGACACTAGGGAGCAACATTCATAACATCAATGCTAATATTTTATTCATACTTGAAGCCACAGGAGCAAATTGCAATAAACCAAATTAGTGATTCCATTTGTGTCACCTAGAATAACTTGGAACATCTCATATCCTTACTATTTCATCAAACTATCTCCTGGTTAGTAATGCACACAACAGCAGCCATAAGGTGGAGATTCTATACAGCCTCTGTTGAGCTTATCTGAATCCAGTAAGAAGTCAGAAAGCCCTAATTATTCTACCTCTGATCACCCATGGGCTTGCAGAAATCCTCTTGCTGGACAACACTACCACTGCTTTGATTCACTTCATCTCCACAGTTTTTCACTTTGCTCGTGTCCAGTTTTTGTCGATCCGATGGAATGGAGGCAACCGAGCCCTTCTGGTTGGAGATGGCTGTTGCAAGAGCGATTGGCATGAGGCAAAGGCCTTTGTTCTGGAGGTATTGCATGGCAGTGCTTATATCAGCTTCCATAAGTTTGACAACCTCGTGCTCAAAAGCTAGATTTTCTTCGGACTCTGATAGATCTACTCCTTGGCTTGGAAAAACATGCCGGCTTCCAGTATCCTACAGAAGAACTTGGCTCCCTTAATTTCAAAATCATATATGCGTGACATGATGAATGATTTGCGGTATATGGATTGTTCATATTGTGCTCATTCTATGAATGGAAGCACAACCCTCTTCCATTACAATGAGTGAATGAGAGATATGACAATGTTGAACTTGAGAAGATACATTTCTAAGTTTTTGTCAGCAAATAACACATCAAACGCAAAAGTAAATTATAAAAATGAAGTTTTGAAAAGAAAATTGATAGCACATGAATGGGATCACTGATGATAATTCTGCAGGAACAACGAGGAGACAAATAATTCAATAGAGTTATGCTAGAACACTTGATTGAAGCACATAAAAGTCATTCTATGAAAAAAGAAACTACTAGAGCTTTTGATTTAATAACGTATCATATACTATAGTGTTATTTAAAAATATTAAATAGTTATTTTGATGTTATTTTTTAAATGAAATTTTCAAAATTATAATCTTGCTATTCAAAATTGAGATCAAGGTGGATATCACTCAAATTTGAATGACATCAATCATTACTGTTAAAAATTAAATAAAAACAATATCAAAAAATGGACAAGTTTTAGATGATACTGAAATCAGGATAATGTTATGATTTTGAGTCAATATTATCCAAAATAATACTATACCACATAACCTCTAATAGCTATATGACATAATAGAGATTCTAAACTAAGACTTGTGAATTTATAAGTATGAAAAATTGTTTTGCATTCTATTTGCAGGGATAGGAGTGTTTTGAGTTGGCTAGCTGCAGAATCGTGTCGATCCAACAATACTGCTTCAGGATACTTAAATGGTTTGAGAATGCACCTCTGTTTGAACATCTGTGATAAGAGGTACATCTGCATCAGCTGCACCAAGCCTACTAATGCTCAGAACCTGGAACATAATGGCAAAGAAAGCACATCAACAATTAAGAAAAGGTTTTAATCCTAAATTAGGGCTTTGTATCCGAACCTTGACTTGGAGCTGAAGGAATTTCACATAGTCAATTATCTCATCAAGCATTGATGCTCTGTCATTCTGCCAAAAACATGGAATTTGAGCATATCACCCAAACTTAGGGAGAATAAAGTGACCTTATTCTTCCTGGTATCAAAAAGACAAGGTATTCTCCAGAAAAGTAAAGCTCAAGTCATTCAAAAGGAATTATCATGTAAGCATTTATAAATTGACAAAAAACATTAACCGTAGTTTATACCTGGAAAATTTTCACCTGTATGAAGAAGAAGAATCTGAAACAGTAAAATACAGTATAATCTGAAACAGTAAATTGCAAAAGCTTCACGATCTTGCCAATGTGACAACAGGAAGAACCATAAATCCTACTCCTAATTCCTGATGCCAATGAACCAAAAGCTTCCAATGCTATAGTAAATAAACCTATATCATTATCATTAACCCAAGAAATCATCCAGATGTAATATTTCCTTCTTATTTGCAAATGCCAATGGAACAATCAAAGGTGCAAGCTAGATGAAAAAGCTTGTTATAGACGAAAAGATAGCGAGATCCAATCCTTGTCGTTCAATTTGACTCAATCCATCGATGTTTGTCATATGTAAGACCCCTCTGCATAAATTTTGAAATCAGAACTTCTTCCAACAAATGAGATTGTGGTCCTTTTCTGATACGATGGTAATACTTTTCCAATAGAGACACATCAACATTCCAATTCAACTAGGCCATTAGGTGGTCATAACAATCAGACATTGCAAAAGTTTGCGATTACACCGACTGGAAGTCACGTCATCAGCTAATCAGTCTATAAAAGTGCTCCCCTAAGACCATCTCATATCACTTAATCCCAAATTTTAAAGCTAACTTAAGCTCAGCTAGTTGTGTGATGAGAACTCTAACCCTCCTGAAAACCAGGGAGGCGGAGAGATGTCCAAGTGTGCAGAGGTGCTCCCTGAGATCAGAGAAAATAACAATACACTGTTCTCAGCAATTCTTGAACCCACTGTCTTGGTTCATCCCCCCACGAGTAAAGCTAACATTGAGATTTGCAGTGAGGCCATCACGGAGGGAGGCATCAAATTCCAATTCTATTACCAAAACCATTGCCTTAACTTCTTGGCTCTTTGTTTTTCTCATGAATTCTCAAATGTGTTACAAAGTTCTATTCGAACAAAGTTAGTTTCTTCGGGGCCACTTCAGTGCTATTAAGTTCTTTCATAAGTTCTTGCTCAATTAGAAAAACAAAAAAGACTAGATACAACAAATTTTTCTATGTAATTAGCATTGTAATTATAATAAACTAATAACTGAGATTGCCAAACAGAGACATCTTCTATTTCATTAGCTAGAGGCAAAACAGTATCAAATAACTTCAGTAGCTCAACTTGATTTGATGGGTATCGATGATTTGACCATATTCATTTATTAAAAGCTTTGAGAAAAGAAATAAACTGTAACTTGCAAGTGATCAAACTTTTTTAGCAACGGACCGTACTACAACAATTAGACAACAAACAAAAAAAAAAGAACAGAACTGCTTAGTACATATAAAGCACTAGATGGGGATGTACAAGTTACCAAACCGAGAACACCCATCCATATGCTATTATCATTTGCCATACGTAACAGTTATATAACACAATGTTGAACAATATTTGCTTGAAATTTCCTTAATTTAATCAGTAAAATGAAAATCTTAAACTTTGAGCTGGCTAAAACTTGTACCAATTATATGTGGTACCTTATTCGAGTTAGGGACAAGTTCCTGCAGATTCTTCATTCTTTCTGCAATTTTCTCTCTTCTAACCTGCACAATGATCCAAATTAGTCTTGGCAGTAATATTCCTCCAACGAAGAGTTGCAGAATATTTAACAAGGACATATTCTGAAACAGTTACTAAATAAATGCCAGCAAAGAATGGGTTAAAATATAAGGATACCCTACGAAGGGCAGGCTTCTGAATAACACAAATTTTATACTGACCCTTTCAGCTATGCTATGGGGATCAGTGGCTTGACCACGCCGTGCTCGAACACGTGGTTTTGTAGCTGCTTTACGATGAGATGTATGGTTTTGCATCATCTGTTCTTGTGTACTAGAAGAACGGCCCAAATGTTGCTGGAAAGCAAATCCTTTGGACTGCCAAAACCACATAAACGTGTCAAAAGACAGCAAATACCAAAAGGATAACCATCACAAAAAGAAAACCGGTTCCAACCAATCAATATCAGAAGTGACCTTAAGGGTCAGGCTTGTAGTGTTCATTTATTCTCATATTCTTTCATAACAATATGCAACTCGAATAATGTAGCATTTCACAGGGAGATTAAAGACTTCCCGTAAGTATCAAAAAAAGGATAACAGAGAAGAAAAGATTAGAGATGTAACCTGCACATTAGTTAGCATCCCAATTGCTTTATTCAATGGCAAATATGACCCTTCAGAAAAGCAAGACAATGGGAGATTCTGCAAATCAGTTGTCCCCTGAAACATGACATATTAAGAAATTCAGATGGCAAACGGCATCAAATGATATGAACTACAGTAAAGTACCAGATCATGAGGACATGAGCTTTCATTTGTCGTTTTCATAGGCTTTTGACTTGAAAAGGCAACAAAAGTTGAGTTAGGTCCATTTTGACTCTGCATGATTTACACAAGTTTGTTAATGTATGACACATCTAGTGATAGTCTACACCTGAATGAAGTTATCTAAAAAATAATTACATCCATAGATGTGGAATATCCCATTTCATTGTTTGCCTCCCTCGTGAAATCCAAGCCATTTGCCATGCCATGAAACCTGAAATTTTGTACCTTTCCATGTCCAGCAACAGGAGAAATAATTGGAGATGGTGGCAAGAAAACTGGAACTGTAGATATGGAATGTAGTCCAAGAGGTTGTCCAAGTGGTTGTGGCCCACTGCCAATGTTCTCTATACAATTAGAAATGGTTAAAGCACTTTGAGGCAGCGAAATATTTGATTCACCACAAAATGATACTGATGCTGAACTCAGTGTAACAGGACCAGGTGTTGAAAAACTCCCCGCATATGCTTCAATGCCATGTGATGGGAATGAGCTGTGGTTTGATTGCCGAAATTGTAATAGGTTTTCCCCCATAAAAACGGCTTCACTTGCCCGGTATTTTGCACTTCTATCAGCAAAAGTCAATGTATTGTCACAGCCAACATTCAAATTGTCAGCAGACATATTTCCCATTAGACGACTTGGGTAAATCAAAGGTATCGATGAGGTTTTTCCCTGTCCTTGATATGACACCATAGGTTGAGCAATCAAGCCATCTACTTGAGAAGAAATGCATCCCATCCATGACCGATTTGTAGATGCATTCATATTTGACCATGATGATGGTGAGGAGAGAAAGGAATCAATAAAATTATCCATTGTTCCTAGCAAGAATAGTGATAAAAGGATCCAACTCTGGACTTTGGATTTCTAATGTGAAAAAATGACCCTTCAGCTCCGACTGCTTCTCTCAGAAATTTAACTCCATACAACAAGCTATCAACATATCAAAAATACAACAAGCATCTAGTGGAAATGATTCTTCTTACTATGTGGAAAGGAGCAGAAAAGAGATCCTCAACGACTTTTCTTGAGAAGATTCTCAAAATCACTTCTTGCACAATGTCTTGTCACCTATAAGATGTCAAAATATTATACATTTAGCTAACAAGATAAATTACATGCTCTTTGTTTACATGCTCGATACTATCTAACACATTTTAGGCTTCAATTAAAAGAATAATTTGAGGCATGCATTTCAAAACCAATTTAAACAACAAGAAAAACAGTAAAATGTAGCCTTGCAAGAGTATAGCAAAATAAGCAATCCTAGAATGACCATGTAAAAAGATAAGAAAGTGATCCAGTGCAACAAACAGACAATTGGAAAGTGACATCCCTCCGATTTTTTTTCTTTTCTCTTCTATCATTCCTGTTCTTCTGTATGGCGCCTTACCTCTCCTCCATTTTACTCTTTCACTTCATCATTGAGTGAGTTGGGAATTAGCTAGCAATGACAAGGATAGTAAACCGAGATAGCCAATATAGCAAGCACATTTAGTTGCTGTGTTGGTCAAATTTAAAATGGAAAAATCTAATATCAAGACTGTGTTTGTATCTAGTGTACAGCTGGCTTTCTTATGTTTTAGTTTTCAGCCTGGTATGTAAACATCCAGGGAAGTTTTAGACAGCTAGAAATTGGTAAAGCATCATTTTGTTTATCTCCTGGCTTTTACGTGTTTTTGCCTGTATCATACATGTATTATTTTAGTAGCTAACTTTCACCTATTTTTCCCAGAGAAGGCAAAGTAACAAGAAATGAATGGCAAAGAAATTCAACCCTCTACAACATTCATACAATACTGAAAATTCTACTTGAGTAGAGCTTGCATGTGAACAACAAGAAGTGTCAGAAGTAAAAATTTATTAAGGCTTTACTTTTTGTGGTTTAGAGTTGTGCTACTTGACGTGTCATTGGTACATAGAGATGAACATGAAGCTCACCAGGAACTTTACATTGGGTTCATTGCATTTTACACAAACAGAATTTAGGAAATCATAAAAGTTTTTTCAAGCGGCATGAAGAAAGAATCACCAAATTAAACCTGAATCACATATACCATAAGGGCGAGTAAAGAGCTAGACCAATTGGTTTCCCTCTTTTGTGTTCTTTCCTAAACAATAAAATGGCACACCAAGGATAGAAACCACAACACAATTTTGCAAATCTGAGTAACCTGCTTTTAGAGTACCTTTCTGGACAAGACAAAGGTGCATCTGTTCTGCATATCAGCTGATCTAATCCTAAAAATTCAATGTTCTTTCTTAAGAAAAGAAAGCAAGGAACAATGCAAACAGCTTGCAATATCCATTTAATTAACAAAATTTAAAATAAAGAAAACAAATTTCTAGTGTAGATTACTATAGGATTCAAAAATAATCCATGCACAATAAACATTGTTTAGTGAAAATTAATTCCAATGTTAAGATATGAAATTTAATAGAAATGTAAAGGTTTATAAAAAGCAAATGGTGTACTATCCATATGATTTTTATTATTAAGCATAAATATGTTGGACATTTTGTGCACATAGCAAACATAATTTTTGTAGGAGCTTTCCGAGAGGCATGGAATTTATGGACATAAGTTTTTAAATAGGGAAGCACCAAAATACAAATATGACTCTGAAAAGTTGGATGACAAATGATTATTGTGCAAACATCCAAGCCTGAAATAAGTATGGCACGTAAATGGATCATGGTCTGACATAAATGCATGACAAATACTTTTTGATATTACGTAAAAAAAAAAGATCAATGACCTGAAAAGTAAAATAAGTGGTGAGTGTAAATAAACCTTAGTCTTCTTCTTTCCTCTCTAATTCTATTATGAAGTATTGTCATAACCATCGTGTGAATGAAAACATAAAGAGAAATCTGTACCTTTTTTCAGATTCTAGTAAAATCATGATTTTATTTTTTAAATTTAGGTTCCAAAAATTTCTAAATCTAATGTTCATCTTGTGGTTCTCTATTATTTAAGTTATATGAGTGGTCTATTTACCATTTACCATTTTCTTTAAACTCATACTTAGGATTCTACTATTGAGTGTCGAGTGAATAGTTGCGGATATTCGAGTAAGAGAGATTTATTCCCGAATTATCTTGAGATCATCCATAATTTAATAGGAAGTAGTGGTTCTTGCATTCCCAACATCCATTTCATTATTCTAGATAGAAAACTCATGTAGATAGCAAGGCATGTTGAGTTGTACCACCCAAGTATAAACTCATTCCCAAAGTTTAAAAATAAAAAATTATTCATAAGTATACATTCATACCATAGTCAAGCCAAAAGAGAACCATGAAACCTAACATATTTTTTCTCCAATATGAATTATTTAGTTTTTAACGCCTATACACCAGTGCCTGATACATTGAGCTAGTCAAGGCCCCCATTCATTTCTATTGAACATGTTTACCCTTGTGATGAATCACGCAAATCCTGTTATATATGTGTCTGATTCTTTGATATCACTTCATTTATCCGCAACAAGCAATACAATTTTGACCATTAATTTACCACACAAATTCAAATTTTTATGCAAAGGGTTTAGAAAACCGAAGAAAAAAAAAACTCTAAAACGGGGTATAACAATGGCTTCCCAATTCGCACAACTGAAGTCAAATTATGCTAGGGTAAAAACTCCTCGAACGAAGATCATTTTTATATACACGAAAAGTATGGAGAAGAAAAAAGGTGTCTTTATTTCATGCGCACTTAATACAAAAGCCCAAGAGCCAAAGGATCAATTAAAGAGGAACCCACAAACATTCTTCCAGAAAAACCACCTTGATCCTTCCAAAGCACGAATTTTTGTTAAGAAATAACAAATGCGCTAGCAAAATTCGAGGTTCCTCCACAATTGATCACCAAAACCACACCATAAAGAGGACCCAGAAAAGAAAAATGTCTGCTGAACCATAATTCAGCGATTACAGCCCACAAATGTGATCCTTCCGGGCGAAGAAAACATTCAAAATTAAATCAAAGGACGAATACAGAAAACCAAACAAAAGCTCTCATCTTACCCAAACAACCACCGCACCCACTCCAACATCAAAGAAAGAGTGACGACACCATTGAACTGAAACCGTGAAGAGACCAAGATTACAAGGTGAGAACAGATGTGCAAGAACTTGCTGAAAACAGAGCAGAGAAGGTGCTGACCTGAAGGAAATCCCATTTCAGCCAACGATTCTTAAATCCTAAACAGAACACCTGAATACATCAGCGAGGGAAAAGAAACGATACCAAAAGCGGCCAAGTGAACAAGCTTGGAAGTAACGAAGGTGGACAAAAAAACAGTTTTAGAGCTTTCAGCCATATCCAATCAAGATCAATGACTTAAAATGGAAACTGGGTTCGTGTTACCTTTATTAACACGATGGAGACCCGTTTTGATCCATTAATTATTTTGTCGCGTTGCGATGCAGTCACCGTTTTTTTTAAAATTTTTGAAAAAAACTGTTTTTTAACATTAAATTTACTTGAATTTAAAATTATAAAAAATATATATGTTTTTCTTGTTTAAGGTATTTGTTGTCATAACGTTATAACAGTTATATTATTGAATTTTCTAGTTTTAGATTTACTTAAATTGAAATATAAACTTAAAGTCATTTAAATTTATTTTTTATTTCGAATTGCAAGCTTTGTATGAGAAATTATTTCGTTGCTCGTTTAAGATTTAGCATTTGACCTTTTCCTGGAAATATGGAACGAATCTTGAGACGATTTGTAGATGTCGCATACAACAAACTTTAAGAAAATATAAAAGCGACATTAAAATTTTTAATATAAGAATATTTTTTTATTATTCATTTTATAATGAAAAATCAATAAAAAAAACAACTCATGAATACGGATTATGACAATATCATATCGCGCAAGATTTATAAAAATATATTAAAAATAAACTAGAGAAAATATTTACTATACTGTAAGATATTTAGATAAGCAATATCACAATGTGTTGTAGCTCATAGTCATATGTTTTGGAATATGATAAAAGAAATCATTTTTTATTTGAATTATTATTTTTTTTTATGAATAAATTTATTTTAATAGTATGGCGTATTAAGTATTTTTCATGACAACTATTTCAAAGTATTTATAAAACAATATAAAATAATAATTTTATTTTATGTAAAAGAAAATATTTGAAACACGTAAACTAAATATAATGAAATTATTGTATTAACTAAGAAAACCTTTTTTATTTCTTTATTTTAAAGAATTTTATTTTTTTTTATTAATTTTGTACAAACAGATTGATTGTTGCCAAATGAGTTTAATATTTTTTATATTTGATAATTTGTTTAAAAATTATTAATTTAATAAAAAAATATGTAATAAAAATTTTCATGACAACTATTTATTATAAAACTTATAAGATAATAACATTAAACCAAGTAAATCCATCATATAGACTTATTGCATTATCTGATAAAACAATTTTTTTTTTAATTTATTTGCTTCAACAAATTTTATGTTTAACAATTAATTTTATATAAATTGTTAAATAGAAATTTAATAATCCTTTATTAATTATTTTTCACATTTTGCTCTCTATTTCACTTACTCTTATTCAGAATTCAAAGAAAGACGAAAAAGCTTATCAATTACATTAGATAATATTTGTTAATTTATTAAAAATTATTAAATATTCATTTATAAGAATTTACAAGAAAGTATTTCAAATAAATTCTACTTAATTTAATTTTTTGTCAAAAAAATTACTTAAAAATAAATTTTAAAATAAATTAAATAAATAGAGTTTGCATGTCTTATGTTTTGTACTTTATGCCAACATTACTTTCGAACGATTATTTCTTTGCAAAATATTTATTAAAAAAAAGTGTGAAAATACATTTAGACGATTACTTTTATTCGATGCATAGCATTTTTATCTCTAATAATTTTGAATTGAAAAATAATAAAATAATTACTAAAAACTATTAAACAAATATATCAATTTCATTTGTTTGGCATTATTATGCAATTTATAAAGATACAAATAACATGACTTTTTAAAAAATTGTTTATGAAAAAATTATTATAAAATATGAATAAATAATTGTTTTTTGTTATTTTTGTTCATAGGAAATATTTGTGTGACAAATGTAAAGTTTAGATAAACTTCATTATTGGACCTCCATTTGGCTTTAAAGGAAAATCTTATAAGATCTACATAAAAAATACTTATCCTTTTCGTAATGCATATGTCTTAGATAAAGTTTAATTGATATATAAAAGTCAACTGCAATAAAAGTCATCCAAAGGATTAAAATAAAAAAGGAATGCTTAACATTGCTCTAAATAACTTTCTTTATTAGAAAAAAAAAACAATTTTCAATAATGTTGATATGATTGTTTTGTTTTACTAATTAGCCATTTCTCTTATAAGCTTTTTCCAATTTATATTGACAAATTAGAAAAGAAAAATGTTATTGCCAATAGCATTAAAAAAGTACTATTTGTTGTAAATCAAAGGTAAACTTATTGAATCAAACATAGTTGATAGATTTAATAAAATGAAATTGATGTTTAGTAAATGGAAAGTGACAAATATGTTTAATGATGTGAATGAGATTGGCAAGTTGATTTTGAAGATGAAAATTAAACATTACAAGAATATTAACATTTAGTGTCTCAAAAATCAATCACTAAAGTCCAAGATGTTATTGTAAACGTCTATTTCGAACAATTATAACATTTGCTAAAATGGTTGTCAAATCCTTAAGAGATAAATTGCGTTGCTCTTTAGCCATAGAAGTTTGTGACTAATTTAAAACACTAATGAATTAATAATGGCGGATGCAATTCAACTCCAAATTTTTTTTGGGAGATTTTTATGTTGTTACTTCTTGACAGCTGAATACTTGTTGTTTATAACTAATACAACATGATCGATCATAAATGAGGTTAATAACGCATATTGCCTACACCATCAATTGCAAGGTTAATGGCATTCAATCCCAAATTAACAAGTTTTGGCAATAATGAAATTTAATTTATTATTTATTTATTTTTATACAAATATTATTACGACATACAATAAAGGTAACATGTTATTTTTCTTATAAAATTATACAAGACTATTCAAACAGAATAAGTATATCCTCAAGATTGTCATAAAAAATGCAAACATACTATATATGTTATTTCTCGATTATATTAATCTTTCATTCTACCATTTAACAAATAGTTTGATGAAAAGATGAGAGCTTTTTTTCAGACAAGTAGCAATGTAATCTTAAAGTTTCATTTTTGCTTCTGTTATAATTTAACATTATTTATATTTGTTATTTAACCAAAGTTTAAAAATATTCTAAAATAATAAAATAAAATTATTAAATATTTATTCATGCAAATTTGTACATATGTATACTCTCAACTTTTTTACAATTGATGCATATCCCCATTATAATTGTGATCTACTTCTCTCGATGTGCTGGTGGAATGTCTTATAATACATGCAAAGTAGATATAAGCAAAACTGCTCATTTGATAAATTATGATAATGGGGATATTGAAATGGAATTAAAATGAACAATATTAACAACTCAGTTCAATAAAACATATTATCACATTTGCATCTTTTTTGAAACTATAATCAAAATTAGAACCAATTAATATATTATGTTTTTTTATTTTTTTTCTTTTTTTTTTATTATTTTAATTTATTATTTATTCTTTTTTTTTCTTTTTCTATTTCTATTTATTTTGTTCTTATATTTTTCATATTTCTATTTTTTTCATCAATATCATATTTCCCTTCAACATTACTAACTAATAGTTTCTATCATCCCCATTCATTATATTATTATTCTCGTATTTTTATTTTTAATGTATGACCAAATTTATTGCTAATGTAATTTTTTCGTCCTTTTATTTTTGCCTAGCTTATAATTAATTTTAGTTTCTTTTTTTTTTTTACTATTGGTGCTAATTTTCTTTTCCTTTTTATTCATAACTTGATTTATTACCAGCATTAATCTTTTTCCTTTTTCATGGGATAACCCTTTTAAAAAAATGACAATTTTATTTCTTACCTATTTCTTTTTATCTTCTAACTTAAATAGCCTACTTTTATATTTATTTTATTTTTTTATTTTCTTTTCTTATTTTATTTTTTTTTATTTTCATACTACATAAGAAAGAGTTTAGTTTTATATGAAATTATGATATTTTGCATATATATACATTTGTAAGTAAACAAATCTTACTTTTAGTATTATGCTATGTAATTACAATGTCAAGATATTATTATGTTTCTTTTATCATTCTTGTATTTGATCACATACAACTCATATGAGCTTCCTTAATCACATCATATGGTTTGTGGATTATATTTTCCATTAAGATTTTCCTCTTTTCTTGGAAGGGATGGGTTTTCTTTTTCTTCTTCTTCTCTCTTTGACTCTTAATACTTCTCAAAAGCTACTTCTTGCATATGGCTACAATTATGAGGTGGAGAGTATGTATTTGTGTGTGTATAAATATTTTGAGAAAATATCAGAATAACATTATTACACTTAACCTAAAAGCATAAACTTTATTCATTGACGCTTTGTTTTGTATTATATGAAAGACTTATTTTTCACAAAAAATTATAACGTTTTGAAATTCAAAAGATCAATTATAACATCCTAAAATCCTAAAATAATAAAATTGTATTAATATTTTTTGACAACATTATGAGCATTCAAAATATCTCCAAAAGATTGCAAAAATTAACTTAAGTAAAAGAATTTTTTAGGTAGAACTTGATGAGATGGATCTATCAATGTTTGTTTTGTCTATAATTGATTTTGTTTAAAATTATTATGAATAGTTGAAATTAAAAAATAACTATGAAAATAAAATATCAAATTTTAATAAATATTATATATATAACACAACCTAACACTTGCAGACCACCTTAGCATATTTAGCATTCTTGAATTTCCCCTTTTCCTTCGCATGTTATAAAGAACCCTAAACACAAATCCTCCTTCACCATCTCACTATCTCATCATGAATTGTCATCATCTCTCCATGACCTGGAAGGAAATGCATGGTCTTCGAAAGCTGGAATTCGATACCTGAAGATTTCTTAGCAATACCTTCTATTTTTTTTTTACTTTAGTTTTCTTCCAAATGGTTGCTTATTGGGTTTTTGACTTTGTGTTATATGTTCTTGTAGTGAATGTGGCTTGATGATGAATAACGTACAGTTGTTGATTTCCTGTAACATATTATCAGATTGAAATGTTATCGTCAATGCTGAAGAAAAACATATGTTAATGACGTAATATTTTTTCTAAAAGTGAAACGCAAGTTAGAATAACAATAGAGAAAACTTAATAAAAGGATTTGAAAAGAGATTGCAGGATAATTTGGAATGTGTCATAATGGATAACTCGAGGAAGAATCCATGGTGTCACATTTCCTCAATGGAATAACACATAGTAGTTAGCTTGATTTGCTTGGATGAATAAACCAACATATATATACATATATATATATATATATATATCCAAACTTCCATTTGCACTCTTATATTTTATATATGAACAAAAGAAATACCAAAAATCAACCACATGTTCCCTTAAACAGAAGAGAATAAACCTTGGCATTAAGTTAACTAAAAAAACGAAAAAACTTCATCTATACATAAGATTACTTATGACAAAAGCTAACATGGTATTATTATTCTCGTATTTTTATTTTTAATGTCTGACCAAATTTATTGCTAATGTCATTTTTTCTTTTCCTTTTATTTTTGCCTAGTTTATAACTAATTATAGTTTCTTTTTTTTTACTATTGGTGCTAATTTTCTTTTCCTTTTTATTCATAACTTGATTTATTACTAGTATTAATCTTTTTCCTTTTTCATGGGATAAAACCTTTAAAAAATGACAATTTTATTTATTACTAGCATTAATCTTTTTCCTTTTTTGATGACCCATTCTCGTTTGCCCGATTCATGCCAACCCAAAGATCAAATCGACAACTCTACCGTACTGCTCGTCGCACCGTTTCGCTACCTCTCATTTCGTCGATCCTTGTTACTGCTACCTCTCATTTCGCCAATCCCTTGTGAGAGACAAGGATTGAATGTGAGAGACCTTCCACTAGGTAAGTCGGTAACCAAACAATTCTTATTTTCACTAACATCTCAAGCTTCTCTACTAACCAAATCACCACCATATCATTCTTTTACTATTTTGGTGCTTCAAATGCCAATGTCTACAAAACTACAAGACAACATTACCAAAAGGTGAGTTTTTATTTTCTAATAAAGTAATCAAAATAGAGTTTGTCTTAAATTCTTTATTTTATATGTGTGAAATTAGATGTGACAAAAATTATATTGAAAGATTTTATGCTTAATACTTAAAGTGTTGTTATTTACTCAGCTTAACAATCTATGTTACAACTTTAGAATATTAATATTTGAATAGTCCTAAAATACTACACACATTACCTAATCTTAATTAGTGCATAATATCTTTTCATATTTTCTAATATTCTATTGATCATCTCAAAAATTATAGACTCTAATTTAAACCTTATAGAATTCTAAATCTATCATGTATCACTTTTTTCTTTGTTATGAATTAAAGGAAATTTCTTTAAATGCAAAGGTTTTCTATTCAAATAGTTTTAAAAGTTTCTTCTAATATTGATTAAAAAAGAAAGGGAGAGAGAGAGAGAGAGACCACAAAAAGCTTAATGAAACAAATACTAAACCTTGTATTGGAAATGTTATACCCAGTAAAAAATTTTTTATGTTAATCTTTAATAAATTAATTTTTGGCTTGGATGATTTCAGATCGACAGTAGGATGAGCCAGGAGCTCAATTAGAGGCTATTGGAATTTCTGAAATTTCTGGGGATTTTTCGGAGCACCGAGGTAAATTTTAAGTAATTTTCCTGTTTAATTATATTTATTGGATTTTTAGAAATTCGAAAATCCATTTAAATTAAACCGAAAATTTGGTTTTTTTTACCGCGCGTGAACCGGACCGGAACGGTTCAGCGGAGGCGGAGGCAGTCGCCGAGTGAGTTTGCGCATGCGTTCTGATAAGCGGATCGGACGGTTGGGATTGAACCGGCTGATCGGGTGTTTACCGTGTCGAAAGCGTGTCAACGGTGCGTAACGAGTTTTCACCGTGTCGGCCAGGAATATATAAAACCCTCGCGAAATACATCGATTAGGGTTTCATTCGACCGACCGATAGAGAGGAAGTTTTCCGGTGTACGACGCGTGATTCCGGCGGCCTGGCAAGGGGCTTTTTGTGCCTGGAGATTCACGGGACCGAGGAGAGTCGATTTATACCGGGTTCGTTCGGTGAGGAGCTGCGGCGAGCTGCGGACGAGGTTCACCGTCGCCGGCGTCTTTGAGGTAGGAAATTCAGATTTTTAAATTAGTTATTTAGCAAATTAAAATATAGATTATTTTGCAAATAGCTACCGGAGCATGCGAATTGTGGTTTTTAGAATTGATTAATGCAAATTATTGATTTTAGCATTTTAGGGTTTTCTTCGGAAAATTATAACCACCGAATTTGGGAATTTTACCAAGCATGTGATGATTCAATTATGTGCTTTATTCATGTTAAGGTAGTATTGTATGCTGGAATTGTTTAATTTCGTAAATTGTCAAATTGGGGATCGGATGAAACTCCTTTGGCGGAAATTCTGATTGAACCTTAGGAATTAGTGGCATTATTGAAACATTAGGATAGTATGAACATCGGATTTTGTTTCTTCTTGTTCGCGGTCGCCGGAAATCGGCGGAAGAATTGGATTTGGTCGGCGATTGCGTCGGCTAGGGTTTCGCGGGCGTCGGACCGAGGAAGGAGATGAATTAGGTTAATTATATTTAATTAAGTAATTGTAAATTTAATTTAATGGTATTTATATAATATTTATTAACGGATTATTAATTAATTCGGTTCGGCGGTGTCGCGGTTCAGCGCGAAGGCCCGAACCGGTGGCGAGATCCGGTTCAGCGGGATTTGGCGCGGACGAACGGCGCGGCGCGGAGGAGAGAGAAGCGGAAGGAAAAATTCGGAAATTTATTATTAATCCGAATTTTCGGAAGTAAAAAGATAAGCGGAAAATTTAATTCGGAAATTAATCCGAATTTTCGGAAAATGGATAAAATGCAGAATTTGATATTTCGAATTTAGGAAAATTCGATAATTGAGTTTAGGGATTATTTATATTTTGGAAAAATTCAAGAAAATCAGAAAATTTGGAAATGAGAAATTTCGAAAATTCTGGAGATCCGTGGGTAAAGAAAAATTGCCTGAAGTGGGGAAAAATGTTATCAGTGATGATAGTACAGCTGGAAACAGTTAGACAGAGGTATGATACATGGATGCTACCAGAACAGTCAGTAATTGACAGTTGTGTTGCTTTGATGGCAACGACATGGATTGAGTCAGTTTACTCAGTGTGGGCATATTTTATGGATTGGCATACTGGACCGGACTACTATAGACCCTATATGATGTTTTAGGGTAGTTGTGGTAGGTAACTGTGCGGTTCAGACTTAGCTTCCACAGTATACATGTGGACTGGTATGCGCCTTGTCGTACCTGGACATATGTTGCCGAATCTTGGAGTTAGAGAATTGACAATGACTGTAGGGGCGTGAGCTTCTATGGAAGTTGTTGGTAGAGGACTCCTTGGGACGGTGGCTGAGTCGATCTCTCCTGGTCCATGTGTGTAGGCCTGCGCGCCTGAGGGTGGCAGGGGTGTCTCGCAGTGGCTAGCCAAGTGTGTAGGCCTGTGCGCCTTAGGGTAGCAGGGGTGTCTCACATTGGCTAGAGATTTTATGACTGGATCTGTCTATAGTCTCCAGGAGATCGATTGACGAGAGACGCTGCGGTGTCGGGTGCTTAGGCGCCATGCGTGTTTCGAGATGGGCGTTCCCACTGGCACGCTACCTGGAAGCCCAGAGGAGAGCTACTCTGGTGTGACTGGGGGTGACTGTGGTTGGTCGGAGTCTGGGACTGAGAGTGCCTATCCACTATATATTGTTATGCTGTATTCTTATACTCTTGCTATTATCCTTCTCTTGCATGTGAGTTTTACTAGCTGTCTTTCCTACTGGGCGTAGCTCATTTCCGTATTATATATTTTCAGTGGCTCGGCAGACTTGACGCTACCAGATTAGGTGGGATCGTGGTCAGCAGGCTTGTGGAGGATATCTGATCTGTGATTATCTGAGAAATTCTGGTTAGTTGATTGTTGCTGTTGCATGTTGTCAGTGAGACTGTTATTCTCATATGTCAGGTATTATGTGAGGGTGATTCTGACTTATGTATCTGGTTGGACAATATTGCACTTGTTGGACTTGGATCTTATTCTTGTAATGTAGTTTCCACTACTGTTTTACTTTATTATCTTTATGGTATAGTGTGTTGAGTGCCATATTTTATCTGAAGATGTTATGTATTTTATTTTTGATGGTGAGGTCATTACATGACTAATGAACTTAACCGTGGGGGTTCAGACTTCTATTAGACCGGTTCTCCTATCGGTATGGGTTAGGAGTATTGGGTCTAGTAGGAGTAACATTGCGCGAGTCCATCTGTTAATTCAGGAGTCATGAACCTGATTTAACGGTGTACCCGGGAGATGGGATCCACATTGTTAAGGAAAGTAGGTGTGTAATGATGTGTTATATCCTATGTTTTTCGTAGGCTACTCAGGTTGGTATGGGACGATCTAAGCTGTCTATATGCAATAAAAATATATATGCCAAAAATCAGCCTAGGAAAATATGGGGTGTAACAGGAAACCACTTGGCATAAAATCTCATTACTAATATATAAATCATTTAAGCTTTAAACAATTAAAATATTAAAAATATATTTCTCTTACAACTTTAAACATAACTAGGTTTGACCATCGTCTTGATAAAAAAAACTCTATTACAAGTTCATCATTCATCATTATCACATAAGAGAATATTAGCTTAACCATCTCAAAAATAAATAAGAATACAAAACATCCTCTAGGTCAATCCAATATGATCTAGCTTCATTTCTCCTCTAAAGCCCTATGCAGCACCTCATTTTGACTTGAAAGTATTAGGCCAAAAGAAGCATGAGCTAGCTGACATGGGCTCTATGGCAAAAGTATATAAACTATGTAAAGAAATAAATAGTTTGGATAATTGCATGCTTGATTAATTCCAATAATGTAATACGAAAAGAACATGTATTTGAATAATAAAGAGTAATATAATTTCTATACATAAAAACTTGTCTCATATTATCATTTATTACTTTGAAAATTTTCTTATTTCTTTTTTGTTTTTATCTTTTTAAGAATTTGTTTAAGATAAAGTCAAATCATCAATGATTAGAAACATTTAAAAATTTATTATTTTAACTTAAATGACCTAGATAATTAGCTCTTTTAACTTATGGTTTAAGAAGAGGAGGGTAAATTATTAGGAATAAAAATTTTAATTTATTGTAAAAATATTTAAAGATATAATTTAAAAGTATTTTAAAGGATTGAATAAATCTCTAAAAATTATTTTGTGAAAATTTTAATTTTGTTTTAAAACATGTTAATTTTATTGAAAATTATGTAATAAAAAATCAACAATAATTAGAATTATACAATAATAATTTTAAAGTGATTCACTTAAAACCAAGCATACATCCACCCCTTAATAAAAACTAGGCAAAAAAATACTCAATGTAAGTCTTTCACCAAAAGATGGTAGACTAAACCCTCAAAATAATAAACAAATGAAACATGCTACTACAGTTTTACAACAAAATCAATAGGACAGGCTACAACAACCTTAAAATGAAATAGCAATAAAAAACATTTGATGATATAAAATCAAAATTAATATTAATAAATCTTATGCTTAATGAAATGATTAAAAAGGCAAAAGTATCTTAATTAAATGAATTAGTAATAGAGAAAATTAATAACTTGACTCATTTGAGAAAAAACAGAATCTCAATAATTTGATGACCGAATAATGCAACAATGTGTGGAAGCGATAATGGGAATGGGTTGCTAACAGTTTGAATGCTTTGTCTTTAAACTTTTCATTAGATGGCATAAAAATTTATCACTTAATTATTTTAAAAAATTCTCTTTTTTATAGACAAGTTTCAACAGCTAAAATGTACTTACCAAACATACTAAAAAGCTATTACAATTTTTTTTGAGATACATTCTTTTTAATTAAAAATTATTATTTAATTAAAAATAATAACAACACGAAATAATGGCTAAAAGAGCCGGTGTGTAGTATTCATTCGATTGGAACAAATCATGATCATTCGATTGCAAAAACTATGCGATTGGAGGAATGACTATAAACTGGCATTATTTAGAAATATGAAATTGATCTGTGCTATAAGATCTGAATCATAATCTGATGGCCACATTCCAATCCTATGCACAAGATAAATAACCACCATGTGATCATAAAAGGGCTCAATTAAACACTTAATAGAATTAACGTTTTTAAAAAATTAAATATGATGATGATTGTTTGATCTCCAAATGCACGATCGAATGGCTCACATCACTCCCATAATTCGAAAAATTCACTATGTAGAAAAACTATGTTTTGGTCCCACATTACATAATTGCATTTTGACTTTCTCTTTATAAGGAATCCTATAGACTTTAAAGACAACCTAAGTTTGAAGTTGGTTGTCCCCCGGTATGTTCGGGACTTAATCACTTATGTTATGAAAGCCGGATTGATGACACAACTAGAAATACAATGTTTGGGATTGATTAAAAAACGTGTAGCATACCAAATAGGGGTTTAGGATTAGCTGCTCTGAACTACAATGGTTTATTGTAGTGAACTTGTAAACTATAGTGAACTAGTTCAGACATAATTGCTTATATCAAATAGGTTATCTATTTATTATTAATTTTTATACTAATTAAATAATATTATTAATAATATTTTGTAATAGATTAATTAAGAATTTTAAAAATATTATTAAGATAAAATGATGGTCAAGAAAATCAAGAAAGATACATAAAAAATATTAAAAACCTAAATATTGTTTTAAAATTAATTTTAATTTAATTTATGTTTCTTATAATAAATATTTTAATCAAATTTAACATTCTAATCAAAGTAAAGTTAAAATACTTAAAATTAAATTAAAAATACATCTCTTGATGATTTTTTATTCCAACCAAGATGATTTTTATGAGATTTGATATTTGCTCTTCTTTTTTAAATCTCCTACAAACATGAATATTGACTATCTAAAATATAAAAATTTATTTAAACAAATTTATTAGAAATACTTAATATTTGTTATCATCAAATAAAATACTATTTGATAAAAAATATAAACTATTTATAAAAGAAATATACAATACAATTAAAGATAAGCTCTCCTTATATATATATTATGACTACATTAATAATCTCCTTGAATTTATACTTATTTCTTTTTAATTTCTATTTTCTCTTCTTTTTTTTATTATCACTCAAATAGACTCATTCTAAATTTTATAAATTATTTACAATTTTACTTTTTCTTAAATTATCAATCAATTGATCATCTAATTTTTTTTAAAAAAATATTTTAATTATAATTTATCCAATGTTTAGGAGTCAACTTTCAATCTCTCTTAATTGATTTAATTAAATTTTTTATAATTATTATCTAAAACATATTATTTAAGGCATATTGTATTAATTTTGATTTAAAATTTATGTTTAAAGATTAATTGTTATACTAATCATAATTTTACATAAAACTTATTCTTTAAGATGATAAACAAAGATTAAAGATTTAGAATTTTTTAAGTTCTTTTTCTTTATTTATTTAATTTGAATCTTTTAAACTTAATAGTTTAAATCTTACTTTTTTTTATTTATGTTTATACTAATTTTTACTTTAAATTTATTTATAAAAATTTACATACATACTAGATTTTAATTACTAGATTTATGAGCCCATGTCATTTTGGGTCAATGGAATTATTTGTAAATGGGTTACTTTTTTATTTTTACTATCTATGCAAAAGTAGAGAATTTGAAATTAATATTATCTCTAATCCTACATGCATTTGAAGTATGATCGGGTCGCATGTAATAGTAGTATGTAAGTTTATTATTATAACCAAGTAAAATGTTAAAATGCCTATGCATATGTGATCTTTTAGCATATATAATAAAAACATCTCTATTAATTGGTTTTACTTTTAAAAATGAGTAATTAGAGCATAAAGATTTAAAATCACTAAATTTTTTAACTAAAGATACATGTTCATTTAATTTTTGTTTCAAATCTTCATTGTCTCTTTCCATATTCATTAAATGAATGTCAACTTTTTCTCTAATTTGTTCATAATTGACTAAAAATTCACTTTGTTCTTCTTTTAATTTTTTATATTTTTATTCAAATTTTTTATTACAAACATAACTTATTTAGCCAATTTTTCTTGAGTAATTTAACTCCTCACTTGAGGATATAATCTTTTCTTATTTCTTTTTTTTAGCCATCACACAAAATAGTCTTTCATTGTTGTCTTCATTTTCACTCGTACTAGTTTCTTTTGAATAATTCTAAGCTATTTTCATTACTTTCTTCTTCTTATTATTATTATTACTTTTCTTTTTAGATTTTTTATTTCTATATTTTTTTATAATATTAAAAATTTTAGATAAACCTTTAAAAGTTAAATTAATATCTCATCATAATGGATTCCTCTTGTAAAATGTCTTTCTTCATCTTCAATGTTATTGATTGTTTCTTATTATTTATATTATTCTTCTTAACTAATTTTTCTTCTTCTTTTCTCTCTCAATTTCTATCTCATTTGTCATAAGCTTACCTATCAAGTCATCTAATATCATCATAGAAATATGTTTGACTATCTTGATGATGGTGGTCAATGAATCATACTCATTAGATAAAATTTTAAGAATCTTTTTCATTTGTTCATTCATAGAAATTATCTTTTTTAAACTAATAAATATATTGGTAATATTAATAAATCTTATAAACATACTTTTAATAAATTCATTTGAAAACAACTTAAATAGCTCATAGTTATGTATGATTATATTTATTTTATTTTTCTTAATTAAAGAGGTTACTTCATATATTACTTCTTATTTATGCCAAATTTTATAAGTCATTTCTAAATTCATAATTCTATTAAATTTAATAATATTTAATATATAATATAAAATATTTATAGCTCTATCATTTAATTTACTTTATGTTTTTCACTTTGATTTATTTCATAAAAAGAATTAGGTACAAAAGTATATTGTGTATTTTTCTCAATAAAAAAATCAAATATTACTTGCATTAGTTCCTATATTTCTCCATTAATTAATTATAAATCATCAATCATCTTATTTTTTTAATATAAATAGTAATCACTACAAAAGAGTACTAGCTCATAGCAAGAAACATTTTCACTCAAACTCACTAAAATATCAATTTGTGCTATATATTACTCGAAAATTTCTTCTCGCTAGAAAGAGACCATGTTTTAATACCAATTAAAGTGTGGTTGAGTAAAAGAGGGAAGTGAATGACTATGAATAAAAATTTTACTTTTTTACAAAAATATTTAAAGATATAATTTAAAAGTATTTTAAATGATTAAATAAATTTATAAAAATAATTTTGTATAAATTTTAATTTTATTTTAAAACATATTATTTTTTTATGAAAATTATGTAATAAAAAATCAATAATAATTAAAATTATACACTAATGGCTTTTAGGTAGTTCGACTTAAAATCAAGCCAATATCCAATACAGACAAAATCAAGAAAAAATAAACACTTAATGTAAGCCTTTTACTAAAAGATAGGTCGACGAAATTCTAATAACAAATAAAAAAAAGAGATAGGCTACTACGACCTTATAACGAATTTAACAGAACAGGCAATAATGACCTTATAATGAAATGGTAATAAAAGAAAATATTTAGTGACTTAAAATCAAAATATGAACAAATCCTATGGTTGATGAAATGATTAAAAAGGTACAAGTGCCTTAGTTAAGTGAATTAAAAATAGAGAAAATTAATAACTTAACTAATTTAAGAAGAAATAAAATTTCAAGAGTTTGATTATACAAAGGCGTAGTAGTGTATGGAAGCGACAAAGGGAACGGGCTTCTAACAACTTAAATGTTCTGGCTTGAAGCTTTTCTTTAAAAAGATAGGTCGACGAAATTCTAATAACAAATAAAAAAAGAGATAGGCTACTACGACCTTATAACAAATTTAACAGAACAGGCTACAATGACCTTATAATGAAATGGTAATAAAAGAAAATATTTAGTGACTTAAAATCAAAATATGAACAAATCTTATGGTTGATGAAATGATTAAAAAGGTACAAGTGCCTTAGTTAAGTGAATTAAAAATAGAAAAAATTAATAACTTAACTAATTTAAGAAGAAATAAAATTTCAAGAGTTTGATTACGCAAAGACGTAGTAGTGTATAGAAGCGACAATGGGAACGGGCTTCTAACAACTTAAATATTCTGGCTTGAAACTTTTCTTTAAATTGCATAAAAATTTATCACCTAATTTTTTTTACAAAAAATCTCTTATTTATAGAAAAGTTCTAAGGGCTAAAAGCATTTACCAATATACCAAAGAGCTGTTACAACTTTCTCTAGCATACGTTATTTTAATTAAAAATTATAACAACTCAAACTAGCTATTAAAAGAATCATTGTGTAGAATTAGTTCCAACGAAATGATCCGTGATCATTTTATCACAAAAACTATACAATCAGATAGATGATATTAAACTGGCATTATGCAGAAATATGAAATTGATCTATACCATTAGATCTGAATCATAATCTGATGACCAAATTTTGATCCTACATACAAATTAAACAAGAATCATGTGATCACGAAAAGCATACATTTAGATAGTTGATAGAATTAATGCTTTTAAAAAATTAGATACGACGGTGATTGTTCAATCGTGAAAGCACGATAAGACAACTCACATCACTCTTGTAATTCAAAAGTTCACTGTGGAAAAGCATTGTGTTCTAGTCTCATATTCATAATTGTATTTCTACTTTCTCTTTATAAGCAATCCAATAGACTTTAAAGATAACCTGATTTTGGGGTTGCTTGTCCTATGGTATGTTTACGATTTAATCACTTATATGACCACTTATATACTTTGTATTTGACTTACGAAAGCAAGATTGATGACCAATCCAAAATACAATGTTTGAGATTGATTATGGAAAACATTTGATGTGCCAAACGAGGATTCAGGATTAGTTTCTCCGAGGCGCGGCGGTTTACTGTAGCAAACATGTATATTGTAATGAATTGGTTCTAACATAATTGCCCTTACCAAACAGATTATTTTTTATTAAAATTTTTATTATTTAATTAATATTATTAATACATTTTGTAACAGATTAATTAAGAATTTCAAAGATATTATTAAGATAAAATGATGACCAATATAATAAAAAAATATGGATAAAAATATTAAAAATCTAAATATTATTTTAAGATTAATTTATAATAAATATTTCAATCAAACTTAACATTATAATCAAAGTAAAATTAAAATACTTAAAATCAAATTTAAAATACATCTTTTGTTAGTTTACCACTCTAACCAAGATGATCTTCATAAGATTTGACATTTGCTTATCTTCTTCTTTAAATCTTTCATGAACACGAATATCGACTACTTAAAATCTAAACATTCACTTAAATAATTTCAGTAAAAATATTTAAAATTTGTTACAATCAAACAAAGTATTATGATTAGAGGTCAATAATACAAAATCTATAGCATATTGTCTCAAAACGATGACCTTCACTTTAAACCACTAATCATCCTTTCATCTTTAAACATTTTCTTTCTTTCACAAATCTCTTTTTCTTTCTCCTTATTTTTTCCCCATCTTTGCAAATTAAGAATTAATCTTTCTCATTTTTTTATTTTTTCTTTTTTGTGAACATATATTTTACATCAATGTGGAAAGCGATAAACTTATAATTAAGGTACTCAAACATATCATGCTTAATTATGATAGAAAGTAAAAAATATGTGCAAACATAATAATTTTAAGGAAATCCAAATATTTTTAAGAGAAACTTTTTCCTAAACCATCTCATTTCATTAACAAACATCAATACATCAAACATAAATCATGGCAATAATTATTCTATACAAGCATCTCTAAATTTTGTTAAGTAATAATATCATTTTGAAGGCCTCTAATCTACAAGTATCAATCAATTCTACACATTGTACAAGTTTTTGTACTTTTCAAATTTCGAGTAATAGACTTGTCCAAAGGTCTAGAATTAGTTTCAAGCTCTTGGTGTTACTATACCCATGTGGTTTTTGCTTTCGCTTTACCCTTATCATGTGCCTAACTTCTCTTGAATTCCTTTTAAATGCTTAAGAATACTTCCTCTCTCTCTTTGGTTCACTTTACTACAATTCGACTATGACTAGGCACTAGTTTTTCCCAAAAAAAATCTTCCCAATATATGTCTCTCTTCTTTTTATATATTGTTCATAATTCTTTATTTTACTTTTGCCAATGGTTGCATTCCAATAATTTCTTACCTTTTCATCTTCATTTCCAACTTAACTCTTATGGTTTCTTATTGATTAAAGACTCCCAATGATGATTAATGGAGTCATTCACCATTTAGGTTTTAAAAGTTCTCCAATTGTTTTATCATACTTATACAAACTATATTTTTGTATCACATAATAAGTCAAATCTTTCTTCATCTACTCTTATTTGCATTTATCATGCTTATATAATTTATAGCATTATATTGTATGATGAGTTTAATTTCTTTTCATCTATAATTATTTTTTATTGTCATACTTGATATGTTATGCCTTATCATACAAGCACAATAAACTTCAACTTAGTTAAAACAAGTAGAAAACTAAGCTATTAGTTACTAATGAGTATTTGAGTTATTATAATTATGTAATTCTTATATCATTTTTGTAGTTGTTTAGATTAAAACAAAGAGCTATGGATTGTAATTGAAAAAAGTTTGAAGATCTTATGTAACAACCTACATTTTTACCTAGATCGAGACAAAAAAATCATAAAATTAAGCTAAAGGGATGATACTAAGATATGTTTCACATAATCTAGTTTATTTCTTAGAATATGCTACATTTACAAAAAAATACTAAACTAACAATAAAATCTTCAAAAGTATGTCATAATCTTAAACATGATAAAAATATTATTTGAGTATATTAATAAAAAAAACTCTTTGTGACCAACTCAATGGCATTAAATTTGTAATTTTTAGGATAAAATTATTTATAAATTTTTAAGGATTTAAGATATATTGATAATTTCAAGATTAAACTCAAAATGGATTTATAATTTTGTAAATAATGGGTTAAGTCAAAGTTAATTTGTAGATAATAGATTTGTAAATATAGAAATGTGAGCTATGTTAGGATAGATGCGTAATTTCAAATATTATGAGAGAAGAATTGGTTTTGAGAAGGATATATTTGAAATTTTAGGAATGTTGAGGGGTTTTACAAAAAATATATCGAGTATAAATACATGTATCATGTATAAGTAAATTTCTTATTTTAAAGTGGTTGATAAATGCTACTAATAATTTAGTAACATAATTATGAATAAATCACCATTAGAGATTATAAAACCCTAACATTCCATGCATTTTCCTAATAGAGATGAGTTTAGGTTTGAGTTTCTGACATGAAGTTGTCAAAATTTTAAGCGAGGTAGTGTCGTCAAGAAACTAAGTAGTGTCATCGAGAACTACAAAGCGAAAGTGAGTCGAGAAAGTTGTCAAGTAGGGCTCCCTTATGCTACAATTTTTCTGCAAGGAGAAGAAGTTTAGTTAGAGAGCAGCCTACATGAAAGATGAGCAAAAAGTTGTTGAACCTTTGGGAAAGCTTTACTATTACTCGAAGAGGAGATCAAAAGCAAGAACAAGAGAAAAAGAAATTCTACAACACAGAAAAAAAAACTTGGGAACAAGAGTGCTAAGTTGAGGTAAGAGTTTAATGATTATATTCATAAATTTATTTTAGCTTTAAGAAAATAAGAATATATAGTTATGTTATGTGTTAAGTAAGAATTGGGTTTAAATTGATTTGGACATGGTATTAAATGAATTGTTTATGATTTGGAGTAAACCCTAGAGATAGTGAATGAGAATTTTTAGCTATTAATGCATATCATACATGTACGTTAGTATATATCATATAATTTAAGCCTGTATTGAATAAGAGGTCAGAATGCTATGATGAAAGATCATATGAGAAAGTCATATTAAATTCATGAGTTATATTACTATAAAAAGAATCTAAGTTACATGTTAAATAGTCAAGTTCATCTTACAATAACAATATAAGTATTAAACTTATATGATGGGTTGAGTTATTTGTTCATCTTATAAAGATGATATGGGCATTGGTCTTGTACGATGTATTTGATGCATAATATATATATATATATATATATATATATATATATATATATATATATATATATATATATATATATGATTATGTACTATTATAGAGATCATACTAGATAATTCTTTTAAGGTAGAAATTGGCCAAATAGTGAGTACTTTAAGACAACACTAGTATGATTCCTTGAATCGTATTATGTAATAGGAAAGCAATTAAATCCATGCATCACACTAGTTTGGTAATAAATTATATAAGGGCTATATATGGGAGAAAGTATAATGCCATTATGAAGATTATATTAGATGATTCTTCAGGGGCTTAAAGGTAGAGAGTTAGTTAAGTTGGATTGTCAGGATCGTATGAGCATTAAGTTGTATTATATTATAAATATAGTGATTTAATTAAAGCAACAAATGAGTTTATTGAAAGAATCGTATAGAGGATGTTATGTGAAACATCGTATGGTACAACTAAGTTTATAGTACTGGATGATCATGCAAAGCTATGAAAGGAGTATTGTATTAGTACATTAGATTTCTAAAATAATTTAAAATGATCTATATTTCAATATTTTTTTCTATTTGAGTTTTATTATAATATTCTTTTTTAGCATTTCAAGGAGGAGATTGTTGCACAATTGAGGATAATAATTACAAAATCAAGCTATTAGTTACTAATAAGTATTTGAGTTTTTGTGAGCACACAACTTTTAGATCTTGAGATAGTTGTTTGAATTGAAGCGAGGATCTATGGATTGAAATTGGAAGGAGTTTGCAGATCTTGACTTTAGGCATGCTCAAATTTAAAATCATGGACTCAAGTTTTAATATTATGGCATAGCTAATCCATATTTAGCTAATCATCGCATGCAAGGCTCCAGTTAGAATGTACATCCTTTATTCTTTACAATATGATGCTTAGGATTATTGAACTTTATAGGAATTCATTGGTTAATCACACTGTTGATAAAAGAGTATTGATCTTTTATTAATTTATCTACGATATCATTACAATCATGCTTTAGAGTCGCATTAATCCTTTAGATAATAAAATTAAGTTTAAAATAAGCCTTATTCAGTAGAACCTATTGAACTTGCAATATGATATATTATATCGTACTTATACACTCTACATGCTAGCTTAAAATCTTAACTAGAATCATCATGGCATCACATCTATACGATGCCTTCATCATATAGATGCAGCAATCTCTAATTAAACAAATGAGTAGAAATATGTAACAACTTTTATAAGATATAGACCTCATATAAGTGCATCTAATCTCTTAGAATTAGGAGTCCATCAATATCATATGTGTTCAAATATTTCTTTATACCAATATGCTATTTATTTCTTCTTAGTATTTTATTGTGCGTAGGATTAGTAGTGGTCAAACTTATAAGATGTCTTCATCATATTAATATGATCACACTTAATTTTGCTCATGTCTCATTTGACATGATTTGTACATAAGAAGTGAATTTGTTATAATCATAAGCATTGCTTAACATGTATTATTATAAGCTTAGCCAAATTATTTAGAACTTGATAAGAGAAGTATAGGATTAAGGACAAAATGTATTTAAGGCTACATGAAGTATAAGATTGAGAATAAAATGGATATCAATCTCATGAGTTTGATTAAGTAGAACATAGGTATGATCATGTAAAGTAATTGTGTTTTATATAATCAAATTGATGCATCTTTGTTTTGTTTGAATACACTTCATCAAACTAGCTATCTATTTGGAATTATATATGGATCTTATATGGTTGTCTTTGTGTAATATGATCATACCTCAGGAATTAACCTTGGATGATCATGCATGTTGAATAAGTTATGATGAAAATAGACACATATGTTCATTTTAATGTCACATATGTTACCAATCATTTATCTAAAAGCAAACATTAACTTGTCTTATATGTTACTCTTGCTCATACATATTTGATTTAAGAATCAAAAGGAATACAAAAATTGGATAAGTATAAATTGTCTTATCTACTAATATGACTTTTTGTATTTTAAGTAGACAACAAGAACAATATGTCTTAGATTTATACAATCACGTAAACTTCGAAGTAAAAAGATTATTTTAGAATTATCACTTATAGTACATCACAAATCATCATGAATGATCATGATGATTTATTAGTACAACTGTCATAGATATACATAGGCTTAACAAGTAAACTTTTGGACCCAAAAATCACTTTAATGTGAAAAGAACGAAAGATGAATCGTCTGATTAAGGTTCCTCAATAACCATTGCCACAATTAATCTATTTAGCAATTTATTAATATGAGATCTTCAAATTTTAACAGATTAAACCTCATCTTCCTTCAAGAGATCAAGTCCATAACTTCGAGCTATATATTATGCTTATTTAAGTAACTTTCATTTTAGCCTGATAAACTGTGTCATGTATTTTAAAGCTGAATGCACTATACAAGTATATATTTGTAGTTATTTTGAATTATTAATTATACTTATATGATACCCATATTCGTATTGTATTTTTAGTTAAATCTGTTATTGTCTGCTCTTATTTATACTAATCATTGTAATACGATAACTAGTTGTACCAGTACGATACATTTCTGTTTAGTCCGCTCTGACATTACCTTATTTTGTACTTATATAATTTATCATCACACTTTATAATATATCTTCCTTCTTACATCAAAATTTAATGATTTTCTTATACTATAATTATTATACAAATGATCGTACTTAAATGTTAATACTCATCTTAGTGAATGATAATGTGTTGTTTTCATCGATCATTAATTCTTATGCATTAATGATCTTGTACGATGTCTTAGTCGTTTTGTATGATTTTTAGCCAACTTTTTTGTTTTTTCATATTTCTCCTAAATTTATTTTTTTCTCTCTCTTACATGATCGTGTCATACGTTATTCTTATGTTGCATTGTATGGTCAGATTATTTGTTTATTATCCTGATAATACTTTTTTGTATTGATATAATTTTTTTGTTGCATATGTACAACACAATTTTATTTTCATTACTTGATTTTTTCATTTGATTGTATTGTACGACCCAATCATTTTTCTATCATTCTAATTCAACATTTAACTAATACATTATCGTAATTATATATTTTAGTTGTTTTATTTGTACATTATAATATATGCGCGCATAAATTGGAGCGATCGGCCCTTTGGTCCCTTCCCAAGCCATAAAAATCGAGCACCAGGGTTTCGTCTAACAGTGCGAGCAGACTTGAGAGCTTTACAACTCCGTGGAAATGTTTCTCACAAGGTGAATTGACGTCAATTCGTGTTGTAGGTTTAGTTTCTCCATGTTGGTCTGAAGCTTACAATTTCTTTCCGATCTTGTTTGGTCTTAAGAACTGAATATGATCGAGGTGTCAACACCTTCTCCCCCGAAGGGAGGTTGTTTCAGGTGGAGTACGCTATCGAGGCTATAAAGGTACGCTTTTTACTATTATAAACATGTATTGGAGGGACTTCCTGTAACATTCGATGCATTGGATGTTTCAGCTTGGGTCGACTGCTATCGGAATAAAAACCAAGGAAGGCGTTGTGCTTGCGGTAGAGAAGCGCGTAACCTCTCCTCTGCTGGTATTATATGATTTCCTCGTTAATTTCGCTTTCTGTGCTGTCCTTTATATTTATAGAGTGCATATTAGATTGATCGCTTAAAATCTGACGTATGCATTACGAAGTTTTAGCAGGTTTAATTTCTTTTTGCTCAAGTTTTATGGTGAAAAAAAATAAATATTTTTATGATCTGAAGCTGGATGGCTCATTCTCTTGGATCAAATTAATTTTTGTTTGAGTATATTAGATTTCTCTTTATCTTGATTTTGTCTTTATAATATTTCTACAATGTGTGGAAAGTTTGTTGAGGTGGTTTTCTGGAGAATGCTATGATAATCTAAGTTCATCTTTGCTCTATCCACTTGCAATCTAAAGTTGGACGCATATGTTCTTTTTCTAGTGAATGTGTGGTCGCTTAATGAAGGAATAATAGAGTAAGTGCCAACAAGAAAAATACATGGTTGTTGTAATATGTGTGTAATGAATGATGGCTCGCCATTCAGCACTTCTCCTCTTCCAACATGAACATGTAAAGAAGCAATCCAAATCCTTTATTAATAATACCTTCTACTTTTAGTTATGTATAAATTTGCTTAATGTCTATGAACTTAAAGTTTCTATATTAATTGCTAGGAAGAAGTTAAATACCTATACAATTTTTGGCATATTAACATTTTAATCTACCTGAAAAGCATTGCCCTCTTTTGTTTGCTGATAATTAATTAGACATTGAAAAAGAACAAAATATGCAATCTTTGATATATTTAACATTGTTGGATGTTCTTTAGAGCAATTATTTGACATAATTGGAGTATTACAAAAATTGCAGTAGTTGAATATTACTTGTATCGTCAACCATAATTGTTGTGCATGGTTAATATGATTGTGAGTTTGACTTAATCACTTGACTTGGGTAGTTTTCTCAATATTTATTGTAGCTTAAAAAAATTTTAATTACTATTGCCTATTTGTAGAATTTGTAAATAGAAAGCATCTCCAATTTGTTCTTTTGACAACTAAATCAATCAATAGTTGCATATTATTTTAGAAATTTGTTTGATCTTTCTTTCTTGAGGTTATTGAATTTTGTCTCATGGTTGTTGATTTTTCTACTGCCTTTTTGAATTCCCCTCCTTTTTATAGTATTTATGCTTTAGCATTTAATTATGTTTAGGAACCAAGCAGTGTAGAAAAAATTATGGAGATTGATGAGCACATAGGTTGTGCCATGAGTGGTTTGATAGCTGATGCTCGCACGCTAGTTGAGCATGCCCGTGTTGAAACACAGGTATAGTTTCAAACTTCTGTGCCATGAAGCTGTATATAAGTGGATTGATGACTTGCTAGCTATTTTTCTCTGTTGTACTTGAATAGAATTACAGGTTTTCATATGGTGAGCCAATGACTGTTGAGTCTACTACTCAAGCACTTTGTGATCTTGCTCTTCGGTTTGGGGAGGGTGATGAAGAATCTATGGTTAGTATTCTGCCTTATTGAGTTTAATTTTTGCAGCCAGAGGTCTTCTCAGCTAAAAGAAAAGAGCTTGCAATCCTATTTATGAAAATCAAATAATATATGGCTGAAATGAGCTTAACAAGGTATGAGCGTATGTTTTTGTGAGCCAAAAACTTGTTTAGATGGTGTAAGATATTATGTTTCTAACTCATTTCTCTGTCCTTATGTGCACAACCTGGTTGTAACTACTTAAAAAAATGACAGTTTTTTTAGTGCCAATGGAACTATGTATAAAATTCTTTCTCTCATTAATTTATTACCAATTGCATAGTGACAATGACAGTCATTACCAATTAGAATGCATTATCAAATTCTCTTCATTGCTTTGCTTTTAACAGATGTAGCGTTTGATGAATTTCTGAGTTTATGTTATGTTAACATGGTGCTAGAAATTCTCATGTCATTGCTAGCTTCATGTATGTTACTAGTCAATTTTCTCTTCATCAACCATGGCCAATAGCATATTTGTAAGTGACAGGAGAAAATATTTTCATTTGATGCTTCTAAACATTGTGTTATTCCTGTTTTTCTTTTTGGAATTGGATAGCTAAGTGCTTATTTACTTATAATAATAAACCTATGATTTAGGGAAAGGAAGCTATGCCATAATCAGTTCACTTTAATACTTATTAGTCTTATGGATGGAAACCTACAACTTGGGCATTTGTACTATAATAAGTGAAATTGTTGTTTTTCAGTGCAATATTATATTTGCAAGGATGCATCTGCATCATTATCATCTATAAACATTTGGGATCAATATAATTCAATTTTTTTAAAATTTTGTAGTCTCGTCCCTTTGGAGTGTCACTTCTGATTGCTGGTCATGATGAGAATGGGCCTAGCTTGTAAGTACTTCTAAACATGTAAACATATTAGCATGCTTTGGATTATGTTTCATCTATAAGCTTTTATAGGGTGTTTGTCATTGATTTGAAACAATTGTGTTTTCCATTTTAATGCGAATTTCTAGGTAAATTTTAGCAACGTATGTAATTGTTTTAGCATGTTACTTTCTAGCTTGAAGCTTAGTGGGATTTGTTTTGTTACCTTTTCTAAAGTCTATTTTTTTTCCAAATAGTTTTATATCTTTTTTAGAAAGTCTTTTGATCATTGAATGTTGTTTTCCAAAATTTAGTTCATTTTGAGTAACTTTTTTTTTTTTTAGTTTTAGGAATACTCCATAGCATTGGAATTGTAAAGATGAATTGATGTGCCTTGGTATATATTGCTTTACATATCCTTGTAAGCAATCTCAATAATTATCTCATAAAATGTCTTGTGGTCCAACTTATTACTTTCATATGAGTACCTAATCAATTGCAGCAAATTGAACTACTTAAAATGCTTTTAGTGGATGCTTTACAAGACACGAGAGAATCTGTGTCTTCCACTGTTGGAGTCCTGAGATTAAAAAAAATAAAAAATAAAAAAAAAAACTAGATTACATTATTAGACAAGCAGATTGTGATGGCTGCTGGCTTGTTTGGGCATACGTTTTTCTAGTGCTCTTCTCTTCCAAAAGCTAGGGTGTTGATTGTTGTGACTTACCTGCTTTGCACTTGCTTATTTTGATCCTTGGCTTTCTTCTTGTTTTTCACCCTTTATTGGTAGGAATAATTGCTTCCCACCTGGTCATTATTCTGTACCCCTTCAGTACGCTAGATCTTCCTCAAGTCAAAAGTTCTATCAACCCATTACCTTACATCTCCCATTTCACAGAAAGCTCTCTGTCTCCCATTTTGTGGTGTATAAGATGGCATATCTCTTAATTTTTCCACCCAATGCTTTGGTATTCATCAGTGTTGGCTTGCTAGCTTCTCTCATGGTATGCTTAGATCGATTTCATTTTGTTGGCATTTGCTGTGGCAACTTGTTACCCCTCTAATCGGGTAAAGTTTTGCACGTCTCTTATTTCAAGCCTTAAAATGGTCTTCGCTCTTCTGCTTAGGACAGTTTCATATATTACTACAAGTTCTCTTCAATTACAGGTTCATCTTAGCTCATTTTTATGTGATTTTTTTCCAGCTGGCTGTGATTTTTTCTTATTTTTAAGGCAGTGATGCTCCTATTGAAAGGTTATTAGTTTCTTAACTTTTTCTTATAACTTTATTTGTTTACTTTCTCTTTGAGAAGTTAGATGTTTGTAGTTTCATATGCTAACGGTAACAGAGTTGACTAACAATATTGCAGTACTAATGATGGTCGTGGGTGTTGTAAGTGAATGTCCTGCACCCATTGAACAATGGAGGTTTTATCCATTAGTAAGATTTTAGAGTCCATAGTTGAAGGGCTTGTTCCCACCATACAAAGAGGAAGAAGAATATCTTCTTTTTGAGATATTCTTCTTCTTCTCCTTTTCTTCATCTTCTTCATTCTTAAGAGAGTTTGTTGTAGCCATGTTGGAGAATTAGGAATTGTGAACCTTATAAGATGCTTACAAAGTAGGAAATGACTCATGCATAATACTATCTTTGTATTATTCTTCTAAAATGCATTTTAAATTTTTTGGATTCCCTTTGAACTTGGTATAAATAGTTTGTGGATACTATTTGACCCATTTGAGCACTAGCTTATCTCAATCCTTACTATTTGTGTTGTATCTCTCACTCATTTTGCCCACATTGTTCTTACAAATCTATGTTAATTAATTTTGTTTTGTCATGTTTTTTTATACATAATATTTTCTTTGTATTATTTTTCTAAAATGCATTTTAGATTTGTTGGATGCCTTTTGAACATGGTATAAACAGTTTGTTGTGGACATTAGTTGGCTCATGCGAGCACTAATTTATCTCAATCATTACTAACTGTATTGTCTCTCTCGTTCATCATATTGTTTTTATAGATCTATAGTTAATGAATTTTTTCTTGTTATATTTCTTCATTATTATTTTGTTCTATGTGCATATTTTGTGCAATTCAATTCTTAGAGATGTCATATCTATTTTTTATTTTTTAAAAGTTTCTTTGTAGCCTATATATGATAAACAAAGGGTTAAATGCAAACATTATAATTTTCAAATAGGATTGCACACAAATCATATAGAAGGCACATTCTCCCATCTCATAGTTGTTATCGAAAGCCTTATCAACCATAATTGGCAGTTTTGCTGGAATTCTTTTGAGAATTGGATAATAGAACAATCTCATCAATTGATAAACTCCATAGGCTTCTATATTGAAAAAATGTCAAGGTGGAATCTCTATTCCAAAACCTTCATCACAAAGCAAGCTACTTGTAGCTTCAAAAAAATATCAATAGATCCATTTACATGCAACTTACAAAAGTTTATCACGTTGGTCTTGAATCACCACTTTAAGGTTGGTCTCGCTTATCCTGGTGTCAAAATTGATCTTGGGCCCCCGTAGGGGAACTTTTGAATCGGTCTTTCGCTAGGGTGAGAGGCCTCCAGTACTGATTTCAGACCCAAATTCGGGGCCCCTTATCGGGATTCCATACATCACAAAACCTCAGGCATTGTTGGGAAATGGCTTTGTTTATATCCTGAGTTTGAGTAAAGGCCTGGCTACTATCCTTCAAGCAGGTTCACCATCGCTGGGAGTTTAACGACCTCATTGGCAAGTTTCCCCAGAAGGGGCATTCTTTTGAATCTAAAATACGAAGTGTTTCATTGGCCCGGCTCAAAACAAAAGCTGTTGGTTACTGGTCATCAAAGTAAGGGCCAAGAGCAGCAGCTAAGGGAGAAGGATCAGGAACCGAGTCAGAAAAGAAAAGGGGGCTCTTGCCCTTGGCCAGCCAATGGTTGTTTCTCTATCTCTCCACAACCAAAATCACAATGCAAAATGGGGTGCCTTTGTTTTGAGGTGGCTGCGGACAGAAATGACACTTTTATTTGCTGTTGATCTCACATCAAGAGCAGCTCCTTCTGGTCAGCTGATTCTATTCTTGATGTGGTATTTGGCCTTCAAAGAGACGATGAAATAGCAGTAGCACTAGGGAAACAGCCCAAATCATATGCTGAGGTTGGATCGTCAAAACTCGTTACTACTAGCAATGACTTCCTCTTTCATTACTTCATCCTTTTGACAAGTTTCACTCCGTGCTCTGCCTAACTGAACATGTTAGAAACTCTATCTCTCTGAAAGTGGAAAGTAAAGTGGATTCAATGAAAAGTGTAGTGTCTTTTACTTGACCGAGTTCAGGGTGGTGAGTGGGGTCAATTGAGAGCAAAGCAAGAGCAACCAGAATAGTCTTGGCAATCATGGAGAACAATGGGACAGATTCCCATGAAAGTTGTAGACCTGTTAAATGTTGTATAATGCTGTCCCAACAACACATGTGACAGTGGGCCCATTGTTATTAGTGGCAATAATAGCCATAATACAAAGAAGATCAAGCATATCAGATAGTGTTGGGTGAACCTTTGGCCTAGTGAGTTGTGGGTGAACTTGGCAGGTTTTTTAGAAAAAGATGAGCACATGCTATAGGTTTTTCAATTTTGAGTAGCACAAAGGACAAAGATTTGTAGCAGATATATTTCGAGTAATTAGCTAGTGGTGCATATGCAAAATGCTACAACAAATCCTCTAGATAATGGTAATGAACCATGACTTAGTTTGTAATCACCAATAACACACACCTCTAACTTGCATATTTTCAATGTTTCTATATAAGTTAGTTGTGGGTGTCATCGTGTCCTCAATTAGTTTCCAAACCAAGGCATCTTGCTAAGTAATTCATCCCTTGGATGCTCATGGTTCTAGTTTGTCAAATCATGAATGAAGGAAACGTTAACTAATTGTTTATTCTAGTGGCCTTACTTGTGTAGTAGCTCAGCAGTCGTCTGTAGGAACCACTTCTTCATGCTGGTGAGAATCAAACATCATTAGAGGGGCAAGCAATTACTTAAGAATCCCCTTAGCATGTGGAAATTTGTGCTAGAGCAATCCTCAAAGTATAGGCTAATACCACCTTGCCACACATGCAAAATATTCATGTAAGTGTAAGAGTAGCACCTTATACTAAAACAATTTCCTCGTATCTCACATTGAAGCTATCAACTTATTAAGGAATTAACCTTACTAAAGAACATGATTGCCAGTTTAGCCACCAGGGTCTCCTTCCAAATGCTTAGACTATTGATGCTCGCTCCCTCACGTCCTCATCAATTCTTAAGAAACACATTAAGTTACTTGTATTCTAGTCTCTCTCAAATTGAATCTAAAGTTGTGGAGTGGGGACAAAAGTAAACATGTCGTTGATAAGTGGGATTCCCTCAATAAGATATTAGGTTCTTCTTTTGTAGGTAGATATCTTCCACTTAACTTAGTCAACCAGCAAGCAAAAACATGTGTTCGAGGGCTTTGTGCTTGTAAGAGGGGCTCTTAAATACTTGCGGTGCTTAATTCATTTGAACGTTGATCTTGTCACAATCATGGCTCACCTCTTTGTAGGGGTCCTCCTATTGAAGATAATCAAGAATTTTTTTGGTTCACACAATGGCCTAAAGCCATGTCACAAGAGTTTGGAATAGAGAAGTTCCTCGTAGTTTTCTAGCAAGTGGCTAAAGCAAAGAGTAAACTTTTTTGAACGGATGGGAGATAAAAACCCTAGTCAAGCTTACAAATACAAAGTAGTGATCCTTGCTAAATCCTATATTGGATCTAGAGAGATAGGAACTCTATGCACATGATAAATATATTTGGGGAGATCATACATCATTTCTAGATATTGCAAGTTGCCTTGACCCACTTTGTCTTAACGTGGGTGACCAAAAGGGAAAATTTGAGATTGGAGACATTGGAGAGAATACAGGAGCACCACTTGGAAGACCAGATGCTGCTTTTTATCGAATCTTTCTGCTTTGAGGTCCTATCCTATGCAGTCATAGGTCTATTTTATATTGACCTTTGCTATCATGAGGCCATTGGAAGATTTTAGGTTGCTTACCATGCATAATCTCCTGGGCTAGCAAACAATTATTGACAATATGTCGATCAAGGACAAAGTCACCTTTCTGCTTCACAATCGAACATGTTAGTGTATGTTGCATTCGACCGATCAGCACCTTTCCTTTTACGTTGTAGAACATTGTGCAGAGGCTAATTGAGTCAAGCTAATTGGCCTGTAAGCTACTTTGAGATATTTGATATGAAAACCAATAGGGTGTCCTATCAACATTGCATGGTACTATTCTAAAAAAATTGCTGCAATGGTTTGACCAGATTCCCTCTTGTTATATCTTAGTAATCTTGAAAGAAAGACAATGATCCCATCTATACTAGAAAACCTAACCAAGTCCTTGGTTGTGACTGTGTAAGGATAATCCTTAGAGTTGGAAGACCCTTCAATAATCCCAAAGCAATTTGTGGGCATTGACTACTATCAAACTGGTCAAACAACAAAGAGCTCTCTCTTTCATTGTTCTCAATGCTGTCCTTGCCCATTTCCAAAAGAAAAGATACTTGGTTTTCTCTATTGCTAATGGTGACCTATCAGAAGAAAGCTGTGTTCATGTTCCCCTGGGATATCCATTTGACCATGATTTGTTGCCACCACAATGTCTCACTGAGGGCAAAGTAGGTGTGGTAACCAACTATTTAAGATAGGATTGTTCCTTAGCTCTCCCTTTGCACCTCCCTGCACTATTTCTTGATAATGCTCTCCATCTAGTTCTTCTAAGCAGAATGATTCCCAATGGCCTAACAACTTAAGAGTCCCGATGCATTTATGGCTCCCGCACACTCTCCTTTAGAAGTTTGCACCATGCTTTTATGAAAATTTGTGGTGAATCCTCTAATGACAGTTGTGCATCATTGAACTCGGGCATATGTGGGTTGAGCCTTTCCCAAAAGCTTAGCCCAACCCTCATTCTTGTTGCACCTAGTTTAGCAGGCACCTACAAAGGAAAGATAATGTAAATTAGTCTGAACATTGAAGTTTGAAAATCCTTGACTTATTGGACTTACCTGCAAGAGCCTCTGATCGAGCCATACCAGGTTGCCCTCTGTTTGTAATTGTCCTTCATTGCATAGATCACACATAGGAACCAGTTGAGTCTATCGAAGGAGACATCTGGTACCACCTCCTTCGGGAATATGGACAATATGCATCCTGGTAGGTTGGCCACTGAAATCAAGCTGCCATATTTGTCACAGACAACAACACCTGGAAAGCAATTTCCTGCCCAACATCCTATCTAGGTCCTCGTGGAGAAATACTCCACTCCCATTTTGAACAGCATCAACATACTCAGACCATTTCAAGGCAAGGTATCAAGCTACTTCCCTCTCCTAGTCCACCCCATGCATCTCGGGTCCTGTTGTTTTCATGAGGCGGAAGAATCCTATGCCACTCCAACAGAAGTGCTGGCATGGTCCAACTGGCATGAAGGCGAGTTAATGCCTCTGCAGCATATCGCTGTTGCCCTGATCTGCTTGCTGTTGCACTCTCCAATTGACCCTGCCCACTTAGCATCTATTGCAGGAGCTGGTATCACTATCCTGCTCCAATTCACCACTGCTTCTCTCCTCCATGTATCCCCCATGTTGCACTGGTCCCTGCACAAGCTCCAGGGGCACTTGCCTCACTCTAGGTCGGTAACCCCAAACAGCTACCTGACCCTTACCCCTGGTCGATTGCCCAGCAGCATAAGCAACTGGCTGTACTATCTCCGCCGTGGCCAAGCTCTTCTTTGTAGCTTCCTTCCCTGGGCCTGCCACAACTTGACCACGATTAGGTGGTTGTTGCCATTGTCACTGTGAAGCCAGCAACATGCAAGATTCAACAATGTGCTCCTCCTGATGTGCCCCCTCAGAGGTTCTGTGCACATCATCAACAACCTTAACTGTCTCCTTACCCTTGCTCCACTGCCCTCGACTAGAAACTACAATATCATCCCTCACTAGGCTCCTCCCTCACCATGCCCAGATCCACTACCTGCCCATGTCTTGGGTTGAAGAGGTCAGCTGATATCTACCCAGACACAGACACGGGCATAGGTTACTCGCTCTCCCTCAACTGTGACTGCATCGACCTGCAATGGGGAACTAACGAATGATGTGAATCTCACCAAGTTTGCAATGTCCCAACGGTGGAGTGGAAGCTTGGGAAGCTGAATCCAGAGGCGGAGGAAGAGAGTCTGAACTGCATCCTCAAATCAAATCCTGGGACTTGTCTGGCACTCACCCTGTTTCCATGCTGCAGCAATGTCAAACATTGAATTGGCCAACTTAAATACACCCTGTGCCTGCTCGCACAAGTTCAGGACCGACCTCCTTCGAGCTCAACCTCACTGGTCACTCAAGCCACCCATGCTGATCCCTCGCGTCACCAATGTTGATGAGCTGTACACTAGTGAGCAGCTAGGTGTCTCTGTGTCTCAGTTATCTTGCATCCCCTGAAATTGATCTTTTGTTGTAAACATGTTTCATCATACAATTGCTGTATAAAACGCCCCTTGAAGAAGGTAGACACTTGGTAATGAGAGTGTCCTGTGTTATTTGTTGTCTGCATGTACAGCTCAATATAGTATATTGTCTGTATATGTCTCATTATTAGTTCATCTTGTGCTTTGCTTCATGATTGTAAACTTTGGACCTGCAGATATTATACGGATCCTTCAGGTACATTTTGGCAATGCAGCGCCAAAGCCATAGGCTCTGGATCTGAAGGAGCTGACAGCTCCTTACAGGAGCAGTACAGCAAGGTAAGTGTTTAACGACGTCTATTTATAGAATTAGAACTAAGAACTACGGATTATACCGTGGAATTTGAGGGCCTATTTTTGTGTTTTTTTTTTAATTTTTTAATTTTTTTTACAGGAAATGTCTCTTCAAGAAGCTGAAACAGTTGCTCTCTCCATCTTAAAGCAAGTCATGGAGGAAAAGGTAGCATTTTGCTGAAAGAATGATTTCTTTGCAAGACTGCCAAGTGAATCCTTGCTTTCCAAATCTTTCTGTGTTACTGATGCTTTGTGCTGTAGGTGACTCCAAACAACGTTGATATCGCAAAGGTTGCTCCCACATATCACCTCTACTGTCCGTCCGAGGTTGAAGCTGTTATCAATCGCCTGTAGCACGGCATGAATGTTAGTGTTCCCAAATCTTGCTTTGGAGGATGTGGACATTCTTTAGTTTTTAAAATACTTTGAGAAGTATCATACATTGAAACATTAAGCAACTTTTGTGGTTTAGCAGTTCTTTGAGTCATTATGCATACTCTTTTGGTGAAAAATTTGACCATGTTATTGTTATTGAATTTAGTTTGCAAGTTTTGAAAATGGACATTTCTTGTTGTTATAACACAGACTCATCAAGTTCGCTGCTTGTTTATCATTTCTATAAAATCATTCAAAGGTTAGCTTTACAATGAAAAACAAATATACAACAGCCTTTAACATGTGATGCTTGTTAGTAACTTCTAATCTTTCTATTAGAAGTTGAGCAAGCCACTGCTAATTGATACCCAGGATGCAAACTAAAACATAACATTGCATAGTATACAGATCGATGAAGATTATTTTGGTTATACAAGAGGATTAAGATAGCAACTTAAATGAAAACAAATGCATGATCATTACTTCAAATAAACGTTCTATTTGACGTGTTAAAGACATATCATTCAAATAAATATGTTGATATTAATTCTCCAAATTTGTATTTGATATCATTACAAATTACTGCAGATTACAGCTTTTGAATTCAATCAATAACTTCAATTTTCAGAACAAAGAAATTATAATAAGACGATTAATGAACAATAATCTGTTTTTGTACCATTTTACAAGCGGTGGAAATGGAAAGATTGCAAAATGCTACGAACCTGCTAGTATAGACACAATCCATAGAATTCCTCTAAGCCCAGAGTGACATCAGTCTATTATAAGAGATTTGATGCCACATTGTGGATCAGTGAGCATGTTTTCCAAAGCACAACTTCCTTGTTACATATAAGTTAGAAGATTAAGTTCATAATTGAAATGTTTTATCTAGCAATCATATGCAAAAATCTCACTGCCAATACAGTTTCCTCCAAGATTTAGCTCTGCAATGGAACCAATCGGTCCAACATTTGCGCAAATCTTGGCAACAACATTAGATGTAATGCCCCAAGAAGACAGATCCAACTTCAATAGCTCTTGTGGTCCACTACAAAATGCTTCAGTTAGCTTAAAAGTTCCCTCCTACATTTTGCGAAAGACATTTAAAATATAGTTATAGAGTTGACAGATACGATAGTTTTGTAAAGGAAAATTCACCACAGCTCCTATACATGCTCTACCAAGAAACAATGCTGAAAGAGATTGCAAGACCCAACAAATTGACAAAGAGCTTCAATTAATCAGGCTTAGCTCTGAGAATCTACAAGATTAGGAAGAATTAATCTAACTTTCATGCAACAAATGAAAAAAAATATCAGATTATCGATTTATAAAAGCATTTCAATAAAACTTTTCAAGGACGAAAAATTATCGATTAACATATATTCTTGCAAACTTAAACAAGTTATTTAGAGTTTGACAAGAAAAGTATACGTTGAGCATAAAATAGATATCGGCGGCATGAGTCTAATCTGGTAGAAAATAGGCATAATCATGTAAAGTAATTGAGTTTTATATAATCGGACCGATACGTATTTGTTTCATATGAATACTCTTCGTAAAACTAGCTGTGCATTTACTCTTGCATATGGATCGTACTTATACTGTTATGTAATCGTATAATACGTTCACTCTTCAAGTGTTAATGAAAATAACCTTGGACGGCCATATACGTTGAACGAGGAGTGACGAAAACAGAGACATGCGTTTGTTTTAACGTCACGTATGTTATTAATCCTTTGTCTAAAGGCGAACATTGGGTCGTCTTATACGTACTGGTTAATAAGAACGCATAAATCGGATAAGTACGAATAGCCTTGTCAAACCAGTACGATTGTTATATTTTAAGCGGACAACGAGACCGTGCGCATCGGATCCGTACGATCACGCAATCGTCGAAGTATGGAAACTATTTCAGAATTACTGCTTACGGTGCCTCGCGGATCGTCTTGAACAGCCATCACGGCGTATTAGTACGAACTTTAAGAATGCAAGTAAGGTTATAGGGTAGAATTGCGGACCCGAAATCACTTGGGCTCGGAGGAACGGAGGACGAATCGTCTCATTAGGGTTCCTCAACGACCATTGCAACGATCATTCTCTTTAGCGATTAATTCACGAGCGATCTTCAATTTCTAACTGATTAAACCTCGTCTTCCTTCAAGAGATCGTCTGTATCTTCGGACTGCCATATCGTGCTCACTCAGGTAACTTCCGTTTAGCCCGATAAACTGTGTTATGTATTTTAAGGCTGAATGCATGCATACATGTGCATCTTTGCAGTTATTTTTGGGTTATTGATGATGGCTAAGCGTCCTAAGACTAAGAGACAACCCCTTAAGAAATCTCAATCGTCTGCCAGTTTTGTACTCGACGAAGAGCATTTTAGAACAAAAGATGACATGGAAGCATTTGATCGCATAAAGGAATGTGGGATTAATATACCTAAGCCGATCAATGCAGAGTTAGAATTTAAGAGCGGTGTCCCAGTTTTGTCTTGCTTTGATAAGACAGGATTAGGGGAAGTTCTTCAACTGAGTCATCCGTTTAACAGTACAATGACCAGACGATTTTATGCAAATTTGGAAATTTCTAAAGATTACAGTGTTGCCAGATCATACCTGCATAGGATCCCTGTTGAAATCAAAAAGGAGGATCTAAATGGTTTCTTTAAGATACCTTCAGATGGTCCAACATTATGGCCAAATTGCGAGAGTCCAATCTTTGATTGGACTGAAGTTAACAGGGTGATCTGTAACTTGAGCAGAGGCAGGCATGTTCAGAAGGTCAAGCTCCTTACACCGAAGGCTTACCTGGTACAGCACCTTCTGCGTAGTACAATCATGCCAAAAAGAGGTGACAGACAGCATATTACACCATGGCTGTCGCTTGCCACTTATTACTGCTTGAAGAAGGAATCTTTCGATCTAGCTGAAACAATATTTAGGTTAATGAAGAAAATTTTAGTGGTCAAGAATCCCAACTACAAGAAGAAGATCAATCTTAGCTATGGGCACTTAATTGCCGCACTTATCAGTTTGAAGTATAGCGTAAGTTCAGATGAACTGGACTGCATCCCTAGAGCTATGAAGACTTCTGACATGAAGAGGATGCAGTACTTTGTAGATGCACATTCAACAAGGGAGGTTGAAGATCAAATGGCTATAGAAGTATATCAAGGTCGACAGCCCTCTATTGATGTTGCTCCACATCATGAAACATACCAGTCATCTGCTTCAGGAACTTCTCATGACAATGCATCACAAGAGTCATTGCTTTCTAGGATAAATTCCCTAGAAGCTCATATGGATGCAAAATTCAGCAAGTTGGAAGACCAACTCTCACTGTTTGAGAGTGTGATCTGTATTAAATTTGAAATTTTAACCAATTCAATTGCTGAACTCAGAGGCAAACTTGACTCCAGAAGAGTCTGAAAAACAGTTTTTATGCTTTGATGTACTTAAATGTTTAGTTACTCTGGATGGCAGTAATGCGTGTTTGGTGTTTATATGCTACATTTCTCTAGAGTTTACTTATGCATTTTGTTAACTGTTTAATTACCGAGGAAACTTCTACACAAATTGTTCTATAATTTCTTCTTACTCGTACCGTTGAATGATCACAAAAAAGGGTATATGCATGGGAGGAACTCAAGTGGGAGATTGCAGGAAATGTCAACTGCTGGAATCCAGGATTCTGTAATGTCTGTGAACCATGTGAAGTGATTCTATTGAATGCACAGCTCCAGGGAGAGGTACATAATACTGTAGTTTTGAATATTGTAGCGTTGAACTGCTGTGCTGGAGATGTCTGTTTGGTTTCTTATTACTTTATGCTAGGGGAGCTGCTCTCTAATGTTAGGGCTACATATTTCAAATCTCTGTGTGTTGTATGACTTTCTGAAAGCTGCTCTGTAATGCATTGTATTACGGTTGAAATCTGTGGTTTAAATTGCTGAAAGTTGTTGTATGCATAGATTCACGGGGAGTTGGTTCTTAATGCTAAATCTAACTAGTAGTATCTGAGTTTTTGCTAAATTTGAATTGCCATATTGTATATTATGCTACTGTTTTACAATGCACACAGTTCTGGATTGCTGTTGTACCCTTGATGATGAGTTACTAGTAAGTATTTGTATTTTTGTGAGTATGCAGCCTTTAGATCAGAATTATGGCTGTTTGGATTGGAGCAAGGATCTATGGATTGGAATTGGAAGAAATTTGGAGACCTTGACTCAATGAAGGCTCAACCTTCAGATCATAGTGTCGAGAAGAAGCTTTCAGTGATGTGGCTAATCCACAACGTGCTGATCATCACATACAGGACTCTGGTTAGAATGTTTCCTTATTTTGACTTCAGAAAATACAAGCAGAATTCACAACATTGAAAATAGCTACAAGGTACAATCCACCAACCGCTTATCTCTCTGGATGGCGTCCCCTCTCAGAAAAACAAGATTATAGATTTAGCTCACTAAACAGCACAGGAAGAATACAGGTAGCAAACTTGGGAAGATTCCAAGCATTCTTCAAGTGAAGACAGCATCAAATCTTCGTAATCTTGTCATCCTTCACAACCTTTTTTTGGGCCAAGCAGGCTACAGCTTGATTGTCGCTTCTTACTCGTCTACACCTACTATTTCCAACTGCTCCTGAGAAGATGGTAAAACAGCTGGCTTTGCTACAGCCATCACTTGTTCCTTCATCACGTGATCTCTGTAGGATGCGAAGCAGAGAATGTTGGTCATTGCACTCCCCAAAAAACCACAGTTGTTGGCACAAAGAATCAGGCGGTCACACTTCTGGCATTCAGTCTCATCAACATCTTTCCAGCTCTCCTTGGCCATTTTCTCTACTGTTAAGCTAGAAAGATTGAATGAAATGATCAACTGCTCAGCATTAGGAAAGGAACAGTCTCTAAGGAAAGAAACTGGTCTTTTCCCAGTTTCCTCAGCTAAAATTACCAGCCTGAGCACTCAGAAACCCCTGGCAATCGTCGTTCCGATGCAGAAGGGGAAAGATTAACTTTGACTCTGCTTATAATGTAAATCCTTTACCTTTTGCAATATAGCATCTAGAATTATTGAATTTTCCTTGGTTTGGTTAATCATACTCATTAGTAGATAAAAGAACACAAGACTTAACATTAATTTATCTATAACATCATTAAGTCTTATTAATTATAATCTGTTGAACGTGCAATGTGATGTTTCATATCATGCTTGTACGTCCTACATTTTAGCTTAAATCTCAACTGAAGTTCTAAGTCATCATACTATTATGTAGATACGATGTCTTCATCATATAAATACAACCGTCAAGCAAACAAATGGTTAGAAATGTGTGACAACACATACAAAGTATCGATCTTGTACGTGTCATCTTATCTCTAAGAATTGGGTTTCTATTAACATCATATGAGTATGAATCTTTCTTAACATAAGTACATCATTTATTTCCTCTCAGAATCTTTTGCGTACAGGCTTAATAGTGATTAGACTTGAATGACGTCTTACCGTACTTAGTTTTCCTTATGGCTTATTTAACGCAATTTGTACATAAGTAGTGAATTCGTCCCTATCCTATTTATAACTATAAGTTTAACGCCATTTGTACATAAGCAGTGAATTCGTCCCTGTCCTATTTATAATTATAAGTGCTACTTAACATGTATTCTTGCAAACTTAGCCAAATTATTTAGAGTTTGATGAGAGAACTACAAGACTAAGGACAAATAGAGCGAAACGTATGGAAAGTATAAGAAATGAAAAAGATATCAGCTTTGAGTCTAATTAGGTAGAAAATTGGTGTAATAATCTAGAGTAATTGAGTTTTATATAATCGGACTTAAACATTTTGGTTTCATATGAATATGCTTCTTAGAACTAGCCAAGTGTTTGGATTTATATATGAAACATACTTATACTATTACATAATCATCCAATTTATTCATATCGTAGACGTTAATAATGAGAATAACCTTGGATGGCCATGTATGTTGAACAAGCTATGATGAAAATAGATGCATAAATTTGTCTTAACGTCATGTTTGTTACTAATCCTTTGTCTAAAGATGAACATTGAGTCGCTTTTGAATCACTCTTGTTCGTACAAATACAATTTAAGAACTAGTTTATAAGAATACGGAAATCAAATAAATAAGAATACGTTTTTGGCATATTAACTTTTTAATCTACTTGAAAGCCATTGTCCTCTTTCGTTTGTTGATAATTAATGAGGAAAAATTGAAAAAGAACAAAACATGCAATCTTTATTACATGTAGCTTTGTTGTATGTTCTTTAGAGCAATTATTTGACATAATTGGATTATTGCAAAAATTCGAGTGGTTGAGAATTACTTGTTTCAATAACCAGAATTGTTGCAAATGGTTAATATTGTTGTGAGCTAGACTCAATCACCTGATTTGGATAGTTTTTTCAATATTTATTGTACCTTCAAAAAAGTTTAATTATTTTCATAAATTGGCTAACAATATTTATTGTACCTTCAAAAAATATGTGTAATCTTTTTTTCTTAATGTTATTAATTTTTTTCTTCTGGTTTTTTATTTTTTTACCACCTTTTTGAATTTCCCTCTTTTTTATACCATTTATATTTTAACATTGAATTATGTATAAGAACCAAACAATGTAAATAAAATTATTGAGATTTATGAGCACGTAGGTTGTGCTTTGAATGGTTTGATAGCTGATGCTCACATGCTAGTTGATTATGACCGAGTTGAGAAACAATTATAATTTCAAATATTTGTACCATGAAGCAATATATAAGTGGATTGATGACATAATAACAAAAAGATGCCAATATTTTTGATGAGGATTGAAGTGAGAAAGAACACATCAACGTCCATTCTTCCTCACAATAAAACTCTACATCAATTCTCCCCATTTTAAACCTAAATTAAACAAGAAAAGAGAAGGGAACTCTTCAATACCTCTGACAACAGTTCCTATAACCACAGCACCTCCTTCCTAGTATACAAAGATGCAGGGTTTGATCATCGTTATGATGCTTGTAAGCAACTTGACCTGTTCTTGATCTCGCTGATGACCAGGCCGAGAACAAGCTCTCTACAGCGTCGTTGGCAAAAAAGTTACAGCTTAGATCAAGCAACTGCAGCTGATTGGTCGAAGCAATCCCCATTGATAGCTCATTAATCAGCTGACAACGAATCAAAGGTTTTCTCTTGCCCGGACAATCGCTCGAAGCATCCTCTTCTTCGCTGTCGGCAACTTCAAGCTCCCCACTCCCCTTGCTAATGGTGCATTCTTTAGTAGATGTGGTTGCATCTACCGTAGTGTGGTATTCTAAGGCTCTATCTCTCGCAATGTTGGCATTTCCAGCAAGTCGAAGCTCTTCCAAAGACTCGTTTCCTGAATAAGATTCAATTACATGTTATATTTTGAAGTAATCAAAGAAGAGTCGATTAGCAGAATTATGATCGTAGTACGCAATATTTTCAATGGAAAGAATAGAATCAAGCATACATGCTTGAAGGCATTCAAAAAGCAAACAAGATTTTAATATAGGTTATGCCAAAACCATGCGCAATGGGGAAGAGAAATCATGATATGGTTTTGGAATTTTGAAGGGTTCTCTCATATTTTAAAACCAACAACAGCATTTGACAATTCCAAATAAAACCAGCCCTAATGTTCTAATCTTGCTTTTAGAAGTTGAGTATGTCACTGCAAATTGATACCAAGGATGGAAACTAACTTAAGATTGTAGAGTATGCTGATTGATGAAGATTTTAATTATCTAATACAAGAGGAATAAGAAAGCAACTTCAAAGAAATCAAATCCATGATCATTACTTCAAATAAAATTTTTTAATTTGACTTGTTTAAGACATCATTCACATAAATATGTTGATATCAGTCATTCAAATGTATTCCATATCATTATAAATTCCTGTAGATGGCAACTTCAAATCTCAAAAAAGCAAATTATAATACTAGGATGATTGAAATGGATTACTGAACAATAATATATTTTTGTACCATTCTACAAGTGGAGGAAACAAAAAAGATAGCAAAATGTTACAAACCTGCAAGCACAGACACAATTCTGAGAATTCCTCCAAACCCAAGGTGACATCTATCTAGTATAAGATATTTGAGGCCACATTGTGGATCAATGAGCATGTTTTCCAAAGCACAGCATCCCTGTTACATATAACTTCAAAGATTAAGTTCATAATTGAAATTTATTTTCTATGCAGGACACATCATCAGCCATTGATATTGAAAACACCTCGTTGCCAATAGAGTTTCCTCCAAGATTCAGCTCTGTTATGGAACCAATTTGGACAGCATTTGAACAAATCTTGGCAATAACATCAGATGTAATGCCACAAGAAGACAGATCCAACTTCAGTAACTCTTGTGGTCCACTACAAAATGTTTCAACTAGCTTAACTGTTCCCTCCTACATTTTATGGAAGGCAGATTTAAAATATAATTATAGAGCTGACAGATACAATAGTTGTATAGGAAAATTCACCCACAGCTCCTATACAGGTCCCACCAAGAAACAATGCTGAAAGATTGCATGACCCAGCAAATTGGCAAAGGCCTTCAATCATAGTCTTATTTAACCTTATATCAATTAGGCTTAGCTCTGAGAATCTACAAAAAATAGGAATTGTTAATAAATTCTAGCTTGCATCCAACAAATGAAAAGATAAATATCAGTTTATTGGTTTACAAAGGCATTTCAATAAACCTTTTCAAGGATGAAAGTTTGGATAGAAGGTTAACCATCGCACTTGTAGATATGGGAACATTCTTTCCTACAAAATTTCAAAATTTCATAGATGTTAAGTCGATCAAAAGAAGTTAATGCTAAAGATTTAAGACCAAATTTCATGGATACCAATTGATAGATGTGTAAGATTAGATCCAACATGCAAGGATTCTGTAATCTTCTGAATTGTTCTAGACGTGATGGAGCATTCTTCAACTTTCAAAATGCAGAGTGCTGCAAAACAATATGCGGAAGAAAACTTAGAGAGAGCATATGTTTGTCTATGGGTTCGATGTACTCACTGTGAGAATTTAAGATCTAGATCTAAAGATGAAACATCAAATTATGAGCATTAGATTCATCTGGACTCAAGGATAATACATTGGGTAGTAGATAGCACACACACAAATATATATATATAGAATACAAACAAAATTATCTATAGGAACAAAATCAAGATCCAAATCATAGATGCATGTTTTCTTCCATCCACTAAGAAGTGTCCAATAGGCAAAAAAGAAAGCCACTTCAATCAAAATTTATGTGCATCACCGGAAGAACAACCATATGATACAAACAAATGCCCTATAACAAGTTTTCTACCTCAAAAAAATACAGAATTTATAATGTGGCCAAGAGAAGAATACCCATTCAGATCTCTGAAATTTTTTAGAATTGTAGAAAGGTATGAAACACAAACCTTTACAATTTTCTAGGATTGTAGAAAGATATGAACCACAAGCATCCGTGAGACGGTTCTGAGATAAATTAAGCACTTCAAGACGTGTAAACATGACAGAGCATTCACATATCTGTTTCAAAAGTGAAGAATTCTCGTGAAAAAAAAAAGCGTTTATGGTAATATAACTTGCACTACACCTACAAATTTGCATGTGACATGTAAGTATAAAAATTTGATGGAATGATACTATGAAATAATGCATACTGCATACAGTTAAATCCCTGAATATCGTTTAAAACATTTAAAAGAGAGTATTAGAAAACCTGGAATAAAGCAGTTGGACCAAACCGATTGCAATGTAAATCCAACGTTAGACCACCATATTTTTGGCTAGATGAGGCAAAAGTTTGTTGAATTTTCTCCAGTGTCTCATTTCCTATAAGCCGGAATCAGCAATTATGCTAATATAATAAGAGGTATATGGCAAAGTTTGCATCAATTTCGGTAAGAAAAACAACAATGCAGCAATTACCAAATTACAAGCAACGGATAAGATACACAAGAGTAAACATACCTAAAGAGTTATGAGAAATATCTAACAGTGCAACATTTTTGTGGACCTCTAGCGCATGCAAAAAGGGAGATATTGAGATATCCTGTAATGCACAATCTGATGCAATAACCTCATCCTCAGAAACCTAGTTCAATACAAAAGGGCGACGCACCCACCTTTTCTCATTATTTTGTCAGCCATTACTCAAAACCTAACGTTGAATCAAAGGAAATTTATGAATACTCGTAGCAGATAATTACCTCCAAATTGTACAGCTTTTTCAGCAATATCAAATTAGGTGTCTCAGACGACTTATCACAGAAGTCCACATACAACGTCATAAGGCGTTTTGGGACCCAATCTAGAAAAGGAAAGGTGAATATTATCTCATTCAAAATGAGAAGATATTACAACATAGTTACCTCAAGCATTCAAAAACTGTGTAAGACAACAATCCTCTTAACATACCAAAACATTTTCCGACCAAAGGAAATTTAATATGAATGCATAGGTTTTTATACAGAATAAGACCACTCCGATTTTCTCATCAACAAGAAATTTTAACTTAACCAATTATGCATCTTTCATGCTATTTTTTATGCTTAAAACATAGTCAAACCATTGAAAATCACTAATCTCTGGCCAATTGCAATGATGTTAATCTAGATGAATGACTAAAAAACTTCCCTTGTTGGATTCGATGATGTGAATATATTGTTTTTTGTTTGAACACATCATTATTCGTTCCTTCACAAATATATATTATTTTAAAATATACATGCCGCTTGACAGGACTAACAAATATTCTCAATATATAAATCCACATATATACATAAGCACATGTAAAAATATACCTACAATTGCTTATGAACATACTAGTGCACATGCACACATACATAATAAAATTACGCACACCAATAAAGCAGTCAAATGCATACATATATATGTCACTTAAATTGACAATAGAGAATGACTAGAGAAAACAAGTATAAGCCCTTTCTTTTTTAATAGATGGGATGGACGAAATGCAAATGAAGTAGAAATATTCGACAGCTCAATAACTACGAGAAGTCTTCTTACGATTGATAACAGCTTCAATGCAGTCCTTGCGTGAGAGCAGTCCTTTAACATCTGAAATCATCTGTTCGGAATCTAGAACTTTCCCACAGCAAACTAACTTGAGAATCACAGGAACCATTCCTGAAATTAAAGTTCAGTTACTTAAACGGAACCTTTTTTGTCTTAAAGCACCTTCCAAGCATTAAAACAATTTCATGATAAGGCATAAGCATCAACTCTGAAGAGAGATCAATCTTCCCATTGTCTGTGAATTAAATATCAATTTATAGTTTTATTTTCCAAGGAGGATTGCTGAGCCCAACATTCATTCCTCAGGTTGCAAATTGAAATAAAACAGATCAGTTATTTTCTGTGAATTAAATAAATATCAATTTATGGTTTGACTTCAAGGAGGATTGGTGAACCGAATGCTGTCGTTCCTCAGCTTGCAATTTAAAATAAAACGGTTACCTTCCGATTAATAAGTATACACCCACACAGGGTCTCAGCAACATCTGGAGCTATCTAACTACAGCCTTAAAATCAGCCTGACATAAAACACAAACTCTCAAGCATGTACCCTTGTAAAGAAGTAAACAGTAATACTATCTGAATAAATGTCGTTTATACGTCTTCTAGCATCCATCGGATAATATTTTTTTATGGTTTCATACAATATTTTTTCATGTCATTAACCATAAAACTTGGGCAAATGGGTCATGAAAAGTAACACAAGGATACTAAAGCTATATGTTATTTCAGCATTCAAGCAAGAAGAATTCATTTACTGCACAGAGAAGTGGCAATGCAGAAATGCATAGTCAACAATTGAAATCTTTAAAAGTTATTGCATTAATTATCACATTGAGGATCTATATTAGCAAAAATATTATTACTAGCATGAGTGTTGAAACAAATATTGACTAGTCCAATAGAATGATAGGAAATATGTATAACAGAAACTAGATACTGCACGGTTATGACATAAGGCCATAAATGCATGATGACTTCAATTATGTGAGCTTTAGAAAGCAGAAACGAACTCATAATTGGATAAACTGCATGCACCTTCCAGACAACATGCAACTAACATTTTGTGGCATATTTAAGAAGATTTGTGATTAATGAAAATAAGACAAGCATTATCCTAGGAATGAATGTGTGATGAATATTCTCCCTAACAACGTGAAAGCTGCATAAGGAGCTGCCAGAGAGAAAGGCTGACTACGTTAAAGTGAGAAAGATCATCCTTGCAGTCTCTTTGGATTATTCTTTTATAGTGAACTTCCCCAACTTGTAACGAAGGGCTTTAACCAAGATTTGAATGTTTCACATAAATATTGTCTTCTTCTCGGTTCCCTTTCCATATTTACTCTTCATGTTTCACAATAATTCTTAGAGAAGAATTAGCTTGCACAGGTGTTATGACTATTGTGAGATGCATTAAAAAATCCACAACAACTAGAATCCAAGATCCGTTGGTTGCTTGCAAAAGCCAAAAAATTCTCGATAGAACCAAAGTTTATTTATTCATCTAAATGGAGAAAAAAAAAACAGAGAAAAGAGAACAGATTTATTCATCCAACAGAGAACAAAGATGGATGATTGGAAGTTAAAATCTACAAGCTTATGACAGGGAATTAAGTGTTGAGGATGTATAGATTGAAGAAATTGTTCATCAGGAAAAATTTTTATCAATCCCTACTGAGATAGAATCTTGAACCAATAAAAACAAAAAGACCGGGATTTGTTACACAGGAAAACACAACGACCTAACAAACAATGTTGCCTTCATCAATGCTAATGAGAACACAATGAAAGGTCTAATACATATATTGTACATGTATGAGTTTTCTACACTAAAAAATATATTATTTATTATATACATTTTTTCTACCTTAAGATGAGTAGAGGTGCTTCAATGGCAGAACAAATAAACGATTTTCACATCCTTGCAACTCGGTCCAGATATATGTTAATTTCATGGCTACGTAAAAGACTTCATATTACGATCTTCCCCACCAAATAGTTATAATGCACTTGTAACTGTAAGGAGCAATTCGTCTAGTAAGAAGAAGTTGAAGCTTCAAGAGCTTCAAGGTTTTAATCTCAATGATGACATTTGTAAGAGACAAGAGAATCATCTTAGTGCAATAAGAGGAGCCTCAACAAAGTCAATACCAAAATAGATCCACGTTCAAAGGAATAAACCATGACCTTATAATTTATTTGCATTTAGTAACAACGGCAATAAGAATTATGACAAGGATCATTTGAAATTGCAAAAACCCAAGAAAAGAGCTTAGAGTAAAAAAGACGGCAAGTCAATCAATCCAACTATTGAGAAAATAAGCACACATGATGATGTTTTGTCTCATATATTTGTGGTTCAGATTGAATCGTGGACTTAGATTTAAGTGCAGTCTTGCTTGGCAAAATATTTTGCTGCAAGAAAGTTTTTAGTCGCATGATCCCTCTTGAGGGGATTTGGAATAACTAGATGATGATAACTAAGAGAAAAAGATAGGCTCAACAAGATGGAGCCAAAGTTCAAAGTTCAACTCTAACTCTAACCTAGAATGTTAAGTTTACTAGATAAAAACATTGTTTGAGAAATAATACGATTAGCACATTATTTGAAATTAATTTGTGAAATTTGAAATAAATTTAAAATATTTGTCAAATAAATATCAGGCTTTTTTAACTTAAAAAATAAAAAATGCTAATTTATAAATTCTTAGATCAAACAGTCTTCCCAAATTCATAAATCATAAAAAAGGCTATCCAAGAACAATTATTACGGTTTGTGCAGTCTACCCCATGTCTCCTACTTGCATAACACCTTCCACTCCACATTTACCACTCAAGTCAAAGCCCCTCCCATCAGCACCATCTCCTACCTCCCACAAAGGTTGGCCACTTCCCTTCTCTCCTAGCTGTGTGTCTATTAGAGTGTAACCCCAAGTCATTAAGATTCTCCCCCACGCCAAGATTGTGATGACCTTCCTCCCCTATACAAACCTGCTAATACTAAAGAAGTTCTCGTCTATACTTTGCTGTCCTCCAAGAAAGACTACGTCCAACTACTCCCTCATTGCCAAAGACCCAACCACTTCCATCATCCTTTGGTTGTCCATCGATGGTTGCACCATCTCCCGTCTTGCACAGCCAACAAAAACTCCTTTGCTTTGTTGCCAATTTTGTCACAAAGATTCTCTTACCATGCTTCAACTCAATCTAGACTCACCCATATCATATCATCTCATCACACATCACCACGGTAACTGCATTCTCCTAGTCACATACTTCTCCTTCCCTCCCCCGTCTCTCGCCATCTCATTTGCATGGGTTCCTCATCCTCTCCTCTATATCTTGAACTTCTCACCCATTACATCATTTTAAAGTTACCATTTTACCGAGTTGTAATAGTTTGTTGCCATGAGGAAACTCCAAGCCTCTTTGTTCTTGTTTGAGACAGCATGTGTCCTCCTCCCCACGTCATGTTGTTCATGTTTCCCTCTTTCCTTCCTGATCTCACACCCCTTATTACCACATTGAACTTCTATCATAACTAGAAGAACATTTTCCCAACACTTGGATCATATCCTTTTGTCAAAATAGAACTGTCATAATCTTAATAAACAAAGTCATTATTGATAGTCATTGATGAACTCTTTCTCTTGTTAGATATTTGTTTAAGGGGGCAATTCCCATTACTTATTGTGTTGGATGTTACTAAGAACTAGATGCCCCCTATTATAAATTTTTCATGTTGAAACTCTCATTAGATTTTGACAACATTACAAATTGGCATTTGAAACCTTCAATGTCACACTATCATCAATAAGAGAGGTTGACCCCTAGCATTTCATTAGACAAAGACAACTTCACCTAAGAAATCAAGTGGAAATTATTTAAAAGTGGATATCATTGACATTATTAATATAATAATATAGTCTAAAATAAATTAATAAAAATACTAGAGATCTCTTAATGACAAAATGAGAATGTATAAGATAAAATAAAAAAACATATAATTGTTAAAATACATAACAAATATATTAGCAATATAAATATGGGTATACTACAAATAAAACAAAACAAACTTTACAACATAGCCCCACATTAAAATATCAAAAATATGATGATGGTTCTATCCCCAATGTGATGCCTAATATCCCAAATGTGGTTCATTAACCACCAATATGCTAGATCACATATCATTATCATAAGGGGCTTCAACTTCAAACTAAAATATCATGCATAAAGCCAATGTGCGACTAGGTGGTCTTTGGTTGTCAAAAGATGGCTAAGAACAACCAAAATCTTCATAGATTGGTCAAAGGCACTGATGGTAAACAATAAATAACTAAACAAGAAAAAGGAGAGACAAACAAAAGGTGCAAGCAACAAGAAGGTGGTGTAACCAAGAAGTTGTTGAAAGGTTTCAAGAGGTTCGAGTAAGGTTTAAGGAGTGTCAAGGCATGACACCAAGATGTACACAATGGCAAATAATGATTAAAAGTGCATGGAGAAAAAGAAAGAAAAATAATAAAAATAATCAAATCCTAAGAGAGCTTGCATCACCTAAGAGAGACACAATAGAGTCATTTATAGGCAACAAATCATTATAGAAGTGCCTTGAATGATTCGTCATTTGGTTCAAATGCCACAACTATTGATAGCCTACGCGAAGCATTGATAAGCCAATTGTCTCATCAATCACCATTAGTAAGAAACCTAAAGGAAATGGGTGGGGAAAGGAGTAGAAAAGCACAACGTGGAAAAAAAATGGAGTACAAGAGGGTTTCCATTAAGGGAGAAAGATGACCTCAAAAATACAATTGGGTTGAAAAGCAATTCGCAAAAGCAATTCGAATTGTGAACCCAAAAAAAGGAAACAATTGGAATTTTTCGCAAAAGCAATTCGCCCGCCCGCGCCTGCGGTGGGGCGCGTCTGCGAACGCGGTTCGAACCGCGTTGGTGCGCGTTCGATCGTCGTCCCCGGGAGCGACGTGCTGCCAGCGACGGGATGGCAGGGGCTAAGGTTAAGAAGGTCCGTCCAACGGGTATTGTGGTGAAAGGGAAGACTTCCTCGACTGTTTCGCCAGCGATTGAGGGCAGTTCAGGGGCGTTAGATGTTCAATCGGAAACGGGTATGGCGGACGATGAAATTGAGTCTCAAATGTCTCCGTTGGCCCCAGACTCCATTATTCTTGCTGGTGAAGCGCTGGGTTCAATCCAGAAGGCGCGTTTGACGGAGAAAGGGAAGGCAGTGATCACTACGGTGGATGACGTCAGTCCGGTGGGGGATCGGGACGGAGTGCCGGCTGTTCACGCCGACAACTTTGCACAGCCGTTAGCCGTGCTTGGGGGTAGGGACAAAGGTCAATGCAGCCATGGGGTTGCCTATTCACTGCAGCAGGAAGGATGCATTTCACCTGTTCGGCATAATGCCACAGAGGGTAAGAATGACCTGCAGCATGTTGTGTCGGGCAGATTAGTTGCTGAGGAAGGTGTTTCCAGCCCTGGGACGGGGAAAAAATCATTCAAAGAAGTATTGGCTGGGTCGCCGGCTGGGTCGCCGGGTCGTATTGGTATTCCATCTGTTGTGCCCGCGCTCTCGCAGCCAGGCATTAATACCTTGGCTAGGCCTCCCAATATGAATATAGCACATTTGGCACCAAAATCTGTTGACGAGTATTTTGATGGGCAGGAGGTCCAAATGTGTGAACATGCTATGCAGCGACGAGTTGTCTACCACCAGTATGACTTAGTTGGGCGGCTTTATGGAGGAAGGTTTTCTTTTTTGTGGCTCGCTCGCGAGTTGCAGAGGCGCTGGGGACACTTTCAGGGGTTCCGCGTACTGGATATGGGAAAAGGTTGTATCGCTTTACATTTCACCAACCAGGCGGATAGGGACTTTGTTTGGCACGGCGGTCCCTGGTTTGTGAATGATCAACTCTTTGGTTTGGACAAATGGACCTCGGATTTTGTTCCGAGCCCATCTGTTATTATGTCGGCGCCAATTTGGGTGCGCCTGCCTGATTTACCTTTTGTGTACTGGGACTCTGTCAACTTGATTCGGGTTGCTTCAACTATTGGAGAACCATTACAAATTGATGGATGGACCTCGAGAATGGAGAGAACTTCTTTTGCCCGTATTTGCATTAGGGCAAACTTGGCTAAACCTCTTCGTCCTGGAATTTGGCTTAATAGCAGTAATGGGAGAATATTTCAGAGATTTGAGTATGAAGGTTTGCCCAGGATCTGTTTTGACTGCGGAAGGGCAGGTCATATCACTGGTGCGTGCAAGCCGGTTCAGCCGGAAAAACAAAGTGAGGTGCGGCTGGAAGATGGGAGGCAGCAGCAGCATCAGGTTGGGGAAATTCCTGGACCGGTGGACCGGCTGGAAGAAGGGAGGCAGCAGCAGGTTGGGGAAATTCCTGGACCGGTGGACCGGTCCGCCCAAGCAATTAAACCGGACCCGCTCAGTTTTAACATCCCGGTGGAGGCGCAGGAGAAGGAATTGGACCGAACCGGGTTCGGTCCATGGATGGTGGTCCATAGCAAAAGCCGAACCAGGGGCAGGTCGCGCAGGCCTTTGCGCAGGAATGGGCAATCCGGGCCAGCTAACCGGTCGGGTTCGCTACCGGGCCGGAGATTTCCGGAGACGAGGCCGATGACGGGAACGAAATGGATTCCGTATGACCGGCAGCGGCAGAACGTGACGCTGACAAATGGTACTCGGGTGACTCGTAATTCGGAGGCGAATTTGCAGCCTGCGGGGCGTGTTCTGGAGCACGAGAGACTTAGCACAGCTGTGCCGAATGTGACTGTGGGGAAGGCAATTGCAACCGAGGTGAGTCGGCAGGGTGCGGAACGGCCGGGACGGCTGATTGAGCTTCATCCCCCTCTTACTCTTATTAATGAAGCACAAAATTAACATGCCGGGGCGGCACGCAGGTCTGTCTTTCTCTCGCCTGCGTGGCGGAGCTTTGAGTTGTTTTTCCTTGGTTTTATGCTGGCCGAAGGTGTGCCAAACCTCGTTTTCCCGATTTTGTCGAGTGATTCTGGCCGACGGTGTGCCACGCTTTGCTTATTTGCTGTTGTTTGGATGTGTGTATGAATCTGCTGTGATGGCTTTGTGTATGCAATTCCCCCTGTGCTGGTTTGGGATTGGCATGTGGTTGCTCTTTGGCTGGTTGAGGGTGCTGGATTGGTTGATATTTGGAATGGGAATGGATGGAAACAGATCTATTGTTCAATTGGAGCAGCTGGTTGATGACCCGTGGGTTTGGTCGGATGATGGTCCCACTCTGTTGGTCGGCATGCTGTTTTGTTCCACGCCCCTCGGTTTGTGGGTGATTGCTCGCGGGTTAATCATGCAGTGCCCTCTTCTATATCTGTTGTTGCTGTTTATAAAGAAAATGGAGCTTTGGCTCAACTCCACTACCACCAGATTTCTGATTGCTGAAGACGCTTTGCCTCGATCGGGCATGCTCTGTCCTCTGGTTCACCTTGATGGGGCTGCTCGTCGGCTGGATTGGTATGGCTGCTCGTCGGCTGGATTGATCAGTGTCGGCTGGATTGGTGTGGCAGGTGATGAACGGTATTTCCATGTTGCAGTGCAGCTCACGCACTGGAGGATGAACAGCATCACCATATGGGATAATAATTGCTGCAGCAAACCTGTGGATGGGATTGGGCGCAGGATTTGGAAGCAAATTGCAGCGGTGATGTGTGAAAATGAGGCTATTTACCATTGCATCATAGCACCTTTGATGCAGATTGCTGCGGGGTTGAGTGGGGGTCAACCAATTGCTTGGTGTGGTGCGAGCATTGTCGCTCGGAATGCAGGGACACATTGTAAAATCATTTATAATGAATACAGCATCAGGTAATAAGCCGGCACTGATAGTGTGGAATGTGCGCGGAATAAAGTCTTCAAAATCCAGAACCTATCTTCAGCGACTGGTAAGGGAGCATAAAATTTTTGTGGTTGCACTGCTGGAAACCAGAGTGATGAAATTTGATAGGAAGGATGTGGATCGACTTCTTGGGAGAAATTGGAATTTTTTTGTTCAGCCGTCAGTTGGCTTGTCTGGTGGAATTATTGTTCTTTGGAGAGATTGGGTTAAAGTTAAGGTGGTACACTCTTCAAGACAGATGGTTGGGATTCAGCTGGAACAGATGGGTGGAAAAATTTGGCACTGTTGCTGCATATATGCATCAAAGGAGACTGCAACAAGGAGGATAGTACTGCAACAGGCAAGGAAGATTGCTGAATTGGGTGGTCCGCTGCTTGTGGCAGGTGACTTTAATGTAGTTATGAGTCAGGAGGAAAAAAAGGGAGGGAAGAAATTTTCCTATGGGCCGGCTCAGGATGAGTTTAGTGACTTCATACAGGAGCTGCAGTTGTGTGATTTGGGCTTTATTGGCAATAGGTATACCTGGTGTAACAATAAGGATGGTCTGGCCAGAATTTATGAGAGGCTGGATAGGGTTTTTTTGAATGTTGATGGGGTGTCAGAATTTACTGGTGCTACGGTGTATCATCTTACAAGGCTTGGTTCTGACCATTGTCCTCTTCTGATACAGTTTAGTAAGCTTGAGCTTGGTTGTATATCCCGCCGGACTCAATTTGAGAATGCATGGCTGCACTGCCCCCAAACCCAGGGTGTGGTGGCAACAGCATGGCTTAGAAGGACTAGGGGGTCTCCTATGGATGTTTTATCTACAAAATTTCAACGTGCATTGAAGGCACTAAAGGTATGGAGCAGGAATGAACTGGGGAATATTGTGGGCAAACCGAAAAAGCTAGAAAGTGCTATTAGACAACTGCAGCTGAAAGAGGTGGATTCGGGCTTGTCTACTGAGGAGAACGACACTCTTTCAAAGAATATAACTGAGTACCATACTGCACTGAAACTTGAGGAAAACTGGTGGTGTCAGAGGGCCAAGGTGCATTGGGCAAGATTGGGAGATAGAAATACTAAATATTTTCATGCGACTGCAACTTCACGATTGAGAAACAATACAATATACCAATTGAAAAATGATCAAGGACAGGTCTTGTCTAACCAAGGAGAGATACATGATTGTGTGTTAGAATTCTTCAAACATAAGTGGTGTGCCCAGCATGGACAGGAAGTGTTCCCTTCATTCACACCTAGCAGGTGCTTATCAAGGGACCAAGCTGTCACCCTTATTAGACCTGTTTCGGAGGAGGAGATAAGGAAAGCGGTATATACTCTCAAGAGGAATAAAGCAACAGGAAATGACGGGATATCTATTGAATTTTTGACAGGATACTGGCAAATTACGCAAACTGATGTTATTGCAGCAGTACAATATTTTTTTCAGGAAGGTTGCATGCCTACAAGATGGAAAGACACACTTGTTACACTTATACCGAAAATGCATGGAGCATGCAAACCAAGTCAATTTAGGCCAATCAGTTTATGCAACTCAATATATAAAGTTGTGGCAAAGATTATGGTTTCTAGACTTCAACCTGTACTTCCTGACATTATTGCACAGGAGCAAGTTGCATTCATTCCTGGCAGAACAAGCTCTGATAACATATTTTTGGCACAAGAAATGGCATGTAGAATGCACAGGTCTTCTGCTACTGATGGGCTCATGGCAGTTAAATTGGATATGGATCAAGCGTATGATCGGGTGAACTGGAATTTTTTGAAACACATTTTGCAGATGATGGGGTTTCCTGATTTATGGTGCAATTGGGTTATGAATTGCATTTCTAATCCCAGGTTTGGTATTCTTTTTAATGGAGTCAAGCTACCATGGATTGAGGCGAACAGAGGATTGAGACAGGGGTGCCCCCTATCCCCGTATCTCTTTGTGATTGTTTCTGAGTACCTATCTCACTTGATTTATCAACATAGAGCCGCTGGTAGTGCTATTGGGTTTAGTATCGGGCGAGGTGCCCCCTTGGTCTCTCACTTGATGTTTGCAGATGATATCATGTTGTATGCACCTGCCTCCCATTCTGCTATCTCTTCTATCAGAGCTGTTCTTCATCAGTATGGTACAGTATCTGGACAGGTTGTAAACTATGAAAAATCCAAGATTTTCTTTAGCCGCAACATGTCCAAAAAACGAAGGAAAATGATAGCCAGTAAATTTCAAATTAAGCAGGGGAAAGAATGTTCGTATTTGGGGATTCCAATCATTTCAGCTATGCCTCAAAGGAAGGACTTTTCTTTCATCATCCAGAAAGTTAAGGACAAGATTGTGACTTGGTCAGCACGTATGCTATCTTTTGCAGGTAGACTTTTGCTCATTAAATCAGTATTGGCCAACATTCCAGTTTATATCCTTTCACACTGTATTGTTCCCGCAAGTATCATTGCTGATCTTGAGAAGACTATAAGACATTTTTTATGGAGTGGTGTTGCAAAGAATAATTCAATCCATTATGTGAATTGGCAGTTGGTAACTCTTCCGTATGAGTTGGGTGGTCTTGGCATACGGCGCCTCTCCCTATGGCAAAGGGCCTTGGCTGCAAAGCACTGCATGCGGCTCTTGATTGAGAAGGATATTCTTTGGTGTAAAAGCTTCATGTCCAGGTACCGGACACGTCTGGGTGACCCATCTTATAACAGAATAGATTCTAACACCTGCAAATTAATGCGACTAGCTGCGGGATGGGTGGTGGAAAATTCTGAATGGCGTATTGCGAATGGAAATAATTGCTCTTTTTATGAGAACAATTGGATTGGACCGCATTCACTAAACCGTTGGCCAACCTTTATTAATATGGATGTTGTTTTTCCTCAGAAAGTTAATTGCTTAATTGGTGAGTCAGCACAGTGGGATGTTAATGCATTGCAGGAATTATTTGCTCCTATTCTGTCCAACCGAATTTTGAATCTGCCTATTGATAGCTTGGAGGAGGAGGATAGGCTCATTTGTAAACCTTGTGAGAAGGCCAAAAGCTTTGCAAAGCAAGTTTATACACGTCTGATCGAGGGGGAAGCGGATAACTCTTGCTGCAGCGTGAATGTTGGGCGAATTTGGAAGCTGATGGTGCAGCCGAAAGTACAAACCTTCCTTTGGCGTATCTATTGGGCTGCGGTACCAACCAGACTTTGGCTTGTAAACCGTGGAATTGGGAGTGTTCGTAGCTGCCCGTTTGGTTGTGTGGATGATGAATCTATTCAGCATGTTTTCTGGGATTGTTCATATGCTACAGCTGTTCGGTTGGAGGTTCTTATGCAGGCTGAATTGAAGTTTGATTATTTTCAGCATTTGGGCATTGATTCTATTGTGAAATTGATTGATTGGATTATTAGTAATTACAGGAATTTGAAGGCAGTGAACTTCATTGGTATGTGCGCCTATATGCTTCATGCTATATGGACAAATCGCAATTGCAAAGTGCATGGTGAAGGTGTCAATTCTGCCCGCAATGTTGCTCGCTTGATTATGCATGCTACATCTCTTGTCCAACCTTTGGACCAGCGGTGCCACGCCAACCCCATGGGGTTGGATTTAATATCCTCGTCTTCGTGGTCCCCACCCCCCAAAGGATGGATAAAGATTAACTGTGATGCGGCTTGGAAGAAGGATGACAGTGCTGCTGTTGGTATTATTTTCAGGGATGAGGATGGCAGACCAGTCAAGGTGATTGGTAATTTTATTCATGTGTCAAATTCCTTTGCAGCTGAATATTTTGCAGCAATTAAGGCTCTGCAAATTGCACATCAATGGCTCCAAGGCAAGCTTGCCATTTGGCTTGAAAGTGATTCGTTACAAACTGTCATAAGTCTTCTTCAGTCCACATCGTCCACTAAAAGGCCTAACGGAAGGGGCTTGGCGGAGTTGATGAAGACCTTCCCGTCATTTCGCATCTCACATTGCAGGCGAGAAGCAAATGCAGCTGCTGACTGGGTGGCAAATTTTGTTATTTCTGAGCATTCACATTTTGTATGGGACTGGGGTATGCCCCTCCCCTTGGTTTTTAAAAACATTTTGTTTTCTGATTTTGTGTATGAGCCCCCTTAGGGAGTGCAACTTGTAGGCTTCGGCCATTTTACTTCAAAAAAAAATACAATTGGGTTAACATCTGCTCAAATTCAGCCCATTAAAAAAGGAGAAAAGGGCACACTCAAGACGACAACAACCCATCACCACCCGTCACTCGAGCAAAGAATTAACCCATCAAGCTACACTAAAACGACATCAAACCTAGGCTTGTGCATGCCCAAATGCATGAGTACAAGCTTAAATGCACACCACCACATGTGCTTAGGAAATGTATGGGTGCATCAAATCACACCCACATGATCCTTGCTAAAGCAAGAATCTGCAGTAGTTTTAAAATGGTTGATAGAAACTCATTTTTTGTCTAACATAATAAACTAAACAATGCTACAATATTATTATGATTAGGTTTTGTAACAAATAGATATTACAAATTAGCATAAAGTTTATTTGGATTGTATTGTCAATCAGCTTATGCTAAGATGGTTAAGGAAGGTTTATTGGAATTAAAGGTAAATTCCATTCTGTTGCCAACTCAAGCTTAAAGAATTTAACACATTCTACATTTGACCATCAACCAAGGTTAAGAATGAGATTAAAAACGTTCAATAACTAGTCATCAATGGCAACTAAATAAGTAAAAACAAACAATAAAAAGATGATTAACAATCGATGATGATAAAATGACTAACGACAAGCAGCAACATGATTGACAATGCTTACAATTGCTGCAAAAATTGGTGACCAAGCATTGTCCAACTAACGATGGCAATAGTAGCTCATCATGGTGGATAATGGCAATAGTTTGACAATGGTTGCCGACAATGTTGACCAATGGTGACGATGGTGACATCTAAAGGCAAGTCTGGTGATGTTTCACTGACAACTAATGAACAATGATGATGGGCAATGTTTGTGATTAGGGTGGTAGGCAACAATGGTAAGAAGCAATGTCTCATTGGAGGTAATCAATATGGGTGACAATTGATTAGGGACGACCACAAAAACAACCTTTTAAGGGCAACATATAACTAGACTGTAAGTAAACAGTTTGCCAATCCCCTTACTCTTATATTTTCTTAGTACAAAAGGGCAAAATTAGTTAACCCAAGGGTTGAAAAAGATGGCAACTAACCCAAGTAAGTCATTAAGCCAAAAAAACTGTTTAACTACATTAAGCAGGTTAAGTTAATCCAATTAACTTAACTAACCAAATAAAATAACCATTGAAATATTAGCTAGTGTTGTCATGCTCATTAGTTGGAAAAGCATTTATGTTGAACATGATGTGTTACTTGACAATTGAGTCCCATAGCAACTAAAAGATCAGTAATACAAATGTTGTTTCTTGGAATCCCCCCTAAGATGGATCAAAAATGTCTTAAAAGCCCTATGTAAGAGGGAAAATATCATTTGTGATTTTACGAGTGGTATTCATCCTACCACTAACATGAGATTGTGCAAATTTTTCATGGGCATAGTTAAACTATACAGCATGAAAAATGGTTGCATTGGTGAGGCAATGGTGCAGCATTGTCGTGGAGACTCTATAGCTGCATTTCAATGATTTTGAACCATATTTTAAGTTAATATTTAATTCAATGCTATTTGTTTGACACTTTTAGGGAATTATCCTTTTGGAGAGTTATTGGCTTATGTTAGAAAAATGAAAGGCTGATTTTATTGTTAACCTTTTATGTTTTTGCTAATTTCTGTAGCAAAGATGGAGATGTCCGTACCTTATGATTTGTTCCCTATTCTTGATGCAAATAATGTATTATAGACTCACATGAACTTTAGTGATCTACAAATATAAGATACTATGGAATCTCAGGAAAAGCACTCACGTACAATTGCAGCAAAATACTTAAAATGAAGGAACAATTGCAGTTAAAAGATGCTGCTATACCTTTAGACCTTTTCTTTGCAAAGAGCCAAAGATAGTACATACTAGCCACATCAGCTTTAAGATAATCAATGTCTAATATGTTCCCCATCCAGCAAAAACTCAGATCCACACAGATCAAGTCCTGGTCTATTTTAACCATGACAGGCCACTGCAAAAATTGTAAAGAAGAAAAAAAAAAAAAAAGACCATTAACAAACAGATCCTCTAAGCTCGGTCCATAAGAAAAACACAAACAACACATAATATATGTAAACGCTCTTTCTTCCGGTTTGCTGTTCAAAAAATTGACCAACAAAAGGGTTAATGTATACGGTAAGCATGCTGTGAAAAGCTCTGCACAGAATTTGCAAGGAACTTGCCATGTATATGCCATTTTAGTTTCAGATAGTATACCATTACTAAAGAAGGCTACAGCACTCTAAACAATCATGTCATATTAAACTAAAAATAAAATTTCATGGTCACGTCATCTATCTTCAAGGAGAACGAAGTTTTACAGTTTAGCATGGGTATCATTTGGAATGCTAAGACAAAATGAATCTATTTGCATTCCCCGACTCACGTGAGTGACACAGCTTTGTCATCTAAACAACAACCAGTTCAACTAATGGTATTATCATGTAGATAAGAGACTAAGAGATACTCATAATCAAAGACATGGCAACCTGAAGAAAACAGTGTTAATTACACCTCATATAGCTTTTCTTACAAGCTATAATATTCACATTCAATATGAGAAGCACAACAGAAGAATGTCTTCTGAACTAATTGTAGTCTGGAGAAAAATTGAATCAAATAAACCAAGAAATAAGGTTCAACCAGTAGCCAATATATTGATAGAATGTACAGGATACAATTTCATCCACATGGGTCCTTTTTCTGTGCCATCATTTTAAGTTGTTGAGCTTATCTTCCTATAATTGCCAAGGATCCAAGACAACTGTGAGGTCAGTTGGGTCACTAACAAAGTCCTTTGATTTCTAACTAACGGTTCAAGTTAGATTTATTCAATTTCAATGCTTTATGGCATGACTTAATTTGCTTATACAGCAAACAGATCTAAGCATTCCCTGTTAACAAGAAAGCACAAATGAACAAAACTCTGCAAACCTGCGCTAAAAAAATAGTTATTTCGATGAGTTCACTGGGATACAAGGAGGATCAAAGAATCAATACTTACATCATAATTATCTACCGAGGGAATAAGACCTTTACCATCATTGACCTCCGGGCTGACACCTGGGTAATGATTATCAGCAATTGATCCAGAGCCTTTAGATTTGAAAGAACAAGCGCTCTCTTCAATCTCAACATGAGAGATACCATGCATATCCTTGGATGCATTATAAGGAACCATATTCTGCAAGACACAGCCTATTTAATGGCGTTATCCCCAACTATTACCCACAGAACAATAAAAGTGATCTGCATCAAAAGGCAAAACAATAGTCGACAAACATAAAAACTGCACATCTATGGTCGGAATATAAACATTTACAGAGAATTGAAGTAGTAGGTAGGCAAAAAGTTAATAATATTACAAACACACAAGTTTACATGTAGACTCACCTGCCTATCACTAACATCAGGTAGATTGACCTGCCCATCACTAACAAGCCGCCTGACATCTATGAACAGCCCAGAAGGAAAACAAATATATATGCCAAAAACAAAGAAAACAAATTCATGTTAAAGCTATTCAAGTAAATTTAAGTCGAAAAAGCACCAAAGAGCTAAAAAAAGGTACATTTTAAACATAAAGGCCAAAAGGATTTGTTTAAGATTACCTCCATAAAAAGCAGTTCCATCATCGATGGGACTCCCATGGATCCTTTTCCCTGGTTGATCCACCTTGTCAGGTTCATCATTCTCGCCATCAGAAAGGACCACACGAACTCGCTTGCGACAAGGAGAAGGATGGCTATCAACATGTTTGGTTAAATCTCCAGAGAAACCTTCAGCCAAACTATTATCTGATTTGTTCTTTGTTTTAAATGAAGAAATCTCCAACTTGGATGGTTTTTTATGTTTCCGAACAAGCATTCTAAGAGGGACATCATCAAGTTCATCACCAACCAAAGTACATGTCTTATGTTCAATGGTCGAAGGATTTCGAATTTCATGGGAATCACCGGATGTGGCATCGGACACTTCAAATCCTTCAAATCCTTCAGTTTCAGTTTCAGAGCAGTAATCTTTATCCACTCTTCTGCCTATTTGATCTTCACTTAGCAGGCGCTTCACATTTTGCATCTCAATCTGTAATTTCCTGGAAAACGTAAAGCACAGAAATCTGAAGTCGGAGCACACGAAAATCAAATGCACAACGTACTCATCTATATCAGTTACAAATAAAGATAAAGACATCATGAATTCAATGTTCATTACGCATACCTGGCTTCTTCAACATTGTCAAATCTGATCATATAACTATAATGCATATTGTCAAGTGCAGACAATTGTACAGATGGTAAGTTTCCTTTGATTGCCATTCTACATGATAATATTGCAAAAAAAAAAAATACTATACGTCAAAAAGAAGCATAAAGCAATGCTTCGTAGCATCAGTGATAAAAAACAAGCAAGAACAGTTGTAAATTACCTATAACCCTCCTCAAATGCCTCCAATGCTCCAGCCCAGTCACCTGACGAATCCAAAGCTTCACCAGCATTAATCTTTGCTAATGCTTGACCCTGATAGTGACATGAAAAATGTCGTTAAATTTGAAACACTTCAAGTTGTAGTAGAGCTGAGTACCTAAAGACACTTGTACAGCTTAACAGATGGCATCTACTAATATAAACATGCTCAATACGCAAATTCCCACAACAGTTTAATATTTAAATAATCAACATTAATGCAATTTTCCAATTTAATGACATTGTTGAATAAATTACTTCATTTCTACTCTTAATTGAATTCCAAATATTCTTGAAAAACTTAATTATGTTTATCAACCAAACCAAAATATACATGTAAAAAATGAAAAAAAACAGCAAATGCAAAAATAAACGTGAGCCATGAGATTTCCTATACTAAAAAAATGAGAAGGAAACCAAGTCCCTAACATTTAGCCTTAATTAAAGATAAATAAAACAATGGTGCAACCACTTGACTTAGCAATAATGGGTTATTCAAGCATGACAAGGACAACATAACTAACCTCGATGTTATTGATAGATCTGTAGATATTCCAACTTTTCATATACCACTTCCGTGCTTTACCAAATTTTCTCAGTTTCTGGTAGGACTCTCCTATAACCAAAAAAGAATCACTAAGCTTTTCCTTGTCACAAAGCTCATCTGCCACTCTTTTCTTTCTTTTTGCAAATTCTAGATGCTGGCAAAGAAATAAAATATGTTCCCATAAATACGAATTTGATGATCACCAAGCATAAACCATCAAAATTACAACAGAATTCTCTTGATAGAAGTTAAAAAAGACAGTTGAATTTGAAAATGCGATTGAAGGAAAACGACCTCCACGTCAAACAATGTCCAACGTTCAAAGCCTACAAAATATCTCTACTGACCTAAATGATTGTCATGTTGCAAATTTACAAGGATTCACAATATAAACAGACCATAGTCAGATAAGCTTCAAGATTCAAAAATGATTAATAACAAGGAATATAATAATTATAAATGCAAATTAGTAAATGAAAATCTGCTTGATACAAACAAATTTTTTGATATAAAAAATTTCTTGTTGCAAGTTCATTCACATCTCTAAACATACCAAAAAATATGGACAAACAATAATCATTTCAACATTATCATCATTACTGTTAACTTTACAACTATTATGGTATCAACAATCTAAATACGAATACTACCTAGTACCCACATTTTTTTCTCTCAGTACATTCAAATGAAATCAATAAAAATGACCTTAAGCTGCATTTTCTACCATCCATTTCGGATAGGCAACCACTAAAGCAAATTTTAGCCAAATTCCTTCTATTTGGAATGTCCACCATGACCTATATAAATAAAAATACATACATAAAGGTTATGAACGAGTACAAAAACAATATGACCATATCAGGAAAAAGTTAATCCACCTTTTTATCGAAAGATGATCACTTCACTACTATTTGTCATGTACCCCACCAAAAAAATGTACTATGAAAGCCTATTGCATACTAATTTTTGATACCCCCCCACTGTTCACAATAAATTTAACATAACAAACATGACATTTAGAAACTTATCATTATCCATACAATAGCCTATTATCCAACACTCGCTAAGGATGGTATCATTTGAGATTTTAATTAATTTAATACAAAATGATGCAGAACAATCATGTTGCAAAAGAACCAAACTAATCACAAACTAAACTACAATATTCTTTTGAATTAATTGGTCAATTTGAAACTTAGCAAATCATTTATGAGAGCTATAAAGTTTTCAAAACTCTTCTAGTTTGCTCCAAAAAGTAGAGACTACACTTTATTAATTTTTCCCACTGTTTTTCATTTTTTTATTTAATTTTAAATTTAGGATGTAAGATCAATTTAATTATTTTACTTTCATAAAAGTTGCAACTGATAACCATTTTATTCTATCTTTAGGCCAAAAAATACTTGCCTTTCAATGATTTCAAAAACAAAATCTCATGTGTGCACAATAGTTTCTCCTAAGAAAAAATAAGCATACTTCTTTTTATCTATTCTATCTCAATTTCTAGCCACCATTCACTTTTTCTCTATCCTCCAACTTCTCTTTCCACCCAGCTAACCACCCTCTCGCTGACTCTTTAATCTATTTCTATTGCCTCTTTGAATTCCCTCCTCTCTTCATCCATCAACCCCTCTCTATCGCCATTTCTCCCTCTGCTCTCCATCTGTCGCCCCTCTCTTGCCATTTATATTTCCTCTTTCCATCCATCTCCACTTGTCCCACTCCTTGATCTACTCGTCACTCTCACTCTTTCTCTCTCTCGCCCCCATGATCCTCTCTCTTTTGGAAGACATCCACCACCATTAGAAGTATAAAAACAAAGGCTTCATAGTTTCCCATCCACCACGATGATCCAAGGAGTTTAGAAGGAAATCTACTTAAAAAAAAATCAACAAATCAAAAAGATTATCTTCTAAAAGACTTGGCTAGAAGTTGAAGGGACTACAAATCATAAGAAAAATTCAAAAACATAAGTCTGTGAAAGCTGAAATTATAATTATCATGCATGGTCATTTATTTTATAAGTGAGACAAACAAGTTATCCTGTTAGATGCAATTCATATGAATAGAACAAGAATTAAATTGCTTTTCATTTCAAATTCCTGACCCAAAAAATTAGCCTAATTCACCTTAAGCCATTGACAAAAAACTAAGGATGCAATGCAGTTAATAATTAAGTCCACCAATAATAAAAGCTTAAAATTTTAAATCCAGCAATTTACTTTTGAAACAAAAATACTTTAATTATAGCTTAAACAATATAAGTTGTTTGGAAACTTTTTGCTACTGATTTTTTATTAAATAAAATTGCATCATCTTTGCATAATTAATTCCTCGTATTTATCTTTTTTCACATCATTTTTTCTCTTAGTTAACATAGGTTATTATTATTCAAAAGATTAAAAATTATTATAAAATTATTCACAACAATATATGTAAACATTGATATCATCTTGACAACTTTCATCACTATGCCACCAAGATAAAACCAACTTCAAAATTAAAAAGCTTCTAGGATTTAGATGGACACTGCATCACATAGTAGAAACTTTCTTTGATAAACAAAATAGGATCAAAACAACTTTGAATGACTATAACATCAAAAAAAAAAGAGTAGTTAAATAATTATTTTTTAGAATTAGAAATTTTTAGGTACTTAAATCAAATAAAAAATTACGATTTTGAGATTTATTGGATCTTCAAGAAGAGAAAAAGAAAATGTATACATGGCATTAGAAGAAAATAAAAAAACTTAATAATGATTTTATTTTTTTAAGATATTCAAAAAATTATCAAACCAAAAACCATTGCATCAAAGAAAAAGGAGGACTACAAAAACAAGGCAAATGTAGAAAGTAAAATGAAAATTTATTAGGAATTTATCCAAATTAAAAAATTAATATTGAGAGCATTTGAATCTCAAAATGAAATTTCAAATATTTTTAAGAATTAAATAAAAATTTTCTATAGTACTATAAAATTAAAAAAATTAATAATATCCAATAGAATCATAAAATAATGAAATTATGCAAAGATGTAAAATTTATAAAGGATTATAATAAAATTATCTTACATAAAATAGTTTTAAGAATGTCACATATTAAAAAGAAGAAATAAGACAATAACTAAAATAAGAATTTTTTATTTTAAAAATTATTAAAAAAATATTAAGTGATGTCAAAAAAATAAAAAGATTAGATGACACGTGAAACTTATTGAGTAGATTTACAAAAAATTAATCTACAAATTTTTTAAAATTATTTAAATAAAAATATTTAAAAATTAAATAACCTTAAGGTTTTAATCAAACAAAAAAAAATTAAATGTTATCCCCAACCTAAAAACCCTAACAATTAAGAAAATAGAGTGACACGATAAATCTAAGTGACAGAAACTACTAAAAAAGGAACGGATGCAAGCATTAGAAGGAAAAGAATCCTTTGAATGATTAAAGGTGTAAGTTAAGGGATTTGAAAATTTAAAAGAAAAAAAAAGGTGCAGGGAAATAATGAGCTAGCTAATAAGTTATAAAAAGGGAAACCAACAACCAGAGAGAGTTTCGAAGAAATTAAGAGAGAATTTGTGAGGAATTAAAAGAAAGTAAAGATATTGGCGAGAAGCTAGGAACATTCAAAAAGGAAACAAAGAAAATAGAGGAATTGAGAAAGAGAGAAGAAAATGAAGTGTTGAACCAAGAGAGGAAAAGTGAAATCTAGAAGGTATTGTAGCAACCAAGGAAAGTGAATTAATGAAAAAACGTAAAGAATATTCCTTGTGCAGCTTGGATTAAAGGATTCATAAAAAACAACTTCGCAAACAAATTCAATTGTAAGACAATACTATTGCAATCGAGAAATCGAAGTAGGCATTCGTATTTAGCTTAAATGCATCTAATTGATGTATTAATAAATGCAATTAGAAACTTAAAAATCAAAAGAATTATAAAGTTGAACTAATAACGGTTTCATACTTGTTTCACATGCTCCATATGTTTATTGTTTGCTTACAGGTTTTTCATATTTTATATGTTTGCTATATTGCTATCAACAAAACAGGTTATTAAAAAAGATTCATTTTAAAATAAATGGTTTCATAAATGATGCTTGCTTTAATACAAATCATGTTTATTAATCTTACTTGAGAGTATCATATTTTAATTCACATGCTCAAATTATTGTACTTGAAAATAATCATGGGTTCATTCATATGTTTTGGTGTTGCGTGAGACCCACTTCATCTCAAGGTGAGACATAATCACTCATATAACTATGAAATCATCACCATAAGAAAACTTAATATGCAATTCCTTGAGAAAAAAATGTAAATCACATGAGAAATTAAATAAAAGCTATTGCTTTGGCTAAATAAGGCTCATAAGAGTGCATCATACACATTATCTATTATCGCCTAAAGGAAAATTAAAATCCAAAAGAAAACTAAATAATGGATATTACTCAAGCTAAAAAGAGCTTATAAAAATGCATCATGCTATTTATCAAAGTGTCATAAGATGTTACTAATACTACTTAGAACCCTTGAGAGTACACCATATATTATAAGAGGAGACAATACATTTGTAAACCTAAAGGTCATTATTGATGTTAAGGGAAAAGATAAATAGATTATTGAAAATAATAAACTAATATAAGGATATCACACATTACATTGGCACATACAAGAAGCAATTCATTGATATGCTAGTTACATGATCATTTTTAATATGTTGCATATGCTATGGTACAATATTTGACTTCGCTTGTGGCATGACTCAAAAATGTAATATTTTGTATATATATATAGAATTTTTTTTCACTGGACCAGTGTTGTTTAACTCAACTATAGTTTTGACTTAACAATCAAGGCTATAAATAATACAAACATGGTTATTAGCTCACTAGCTATTTGTTTTTATTTTGTATTAAAAACAATGTATTAAGAATGTTTTTAGTATTGTATAACACTACTATAAAAACAAGGACATAAATTCTATTTTATTACTTACATTTTATTTTTATTACGATAATTATTGTATGAATCAGTTTTAATAAAAAAAATGTAGCACTTTTACATAATTTTATGTGGATTTATTTGATTATGTGAAAAAAATGATTTAAAACAATTGGTGGTGTTAAGCAGAGCACCACAATAACTTAGCAAAACAATTTATGGAAATGATAACTAACAAAAATATAAACTCAATCCCACCACTCCCAAACATGCCTTTTAAGGATGATCATCACACAATTAAGGAAAGAAAAACTAAATAAAAACCTCAACCTCTTAAAAATCATAAAGATGGTCAAGTGATAATTCATAAAATAGTTAAAATTGAGACACTAATATTTAATAGTATCTACCACCCAACATCTTGCTTACATCATTATGTTACTAAAACAAATTCAAATTGAAAACTTAAAAAACCTTCAGTATGCAATAAGCACATTACATCCAACAATGAAAGCTTCATTTAATACACAAAACAAGATGGAAACAACTTTGAACCACCAAATTGAACAATTTAGGGAGATAGTAGCCAACATAAAATAGAAACCCAACTCTACTTCTCCCAATGTGCCTTATAAGGATTATCATCATATACATAAGAAGAACAAAATAAATGAAAAAGCATATACCTCTTAAGAATCAAAGAGTTAACTAATTAGAAATTAATAAAAAGGTTAAAGTTAAGAAATCAAGACTTAATAATATTTATAATCCAAATAAGTTTCTAAACTAGTTGATTGAGATAAAATATCTCAACTAAGATAGATATGATAATTATCAAAAGACTATTCCTACAAAAATAAAAATAATGGGTAATGCAAAGATGTTTTGAACTAACATATAAATTAAAGAACAAGGATTAGGTAAGAAAGCCCTTACTTGATAAGAGATTAAAAAAATATTAAAGCCAAATTATTATCTTTGATACCAAGGCTAAAGAAAAAAATTAACAAATTCATATATTAAAATAAGAGAACTTAACTATTGTAGAGTATCTTCATACTTTTTAAGACATAATGTCCAAAACAAATTATCATGATACACATTGATAGTTGATCAATAAATTTAATAAGCCTTAAATTAGAAATTAGGAAAGAAATGGAGTTAATCTTCAATCCATAGAATAGACAAAGAACCTAGCTCAGTTATTAGAAAGACTTAGGAAACCTTTGCCCATAAATAACATCTTTAAGTCTCAAGGGGATCAACTCTTGGACCATCCAAGGCTATCATTAAACCCCAAAATTAGGTTGTGTATTGCAACAAATGAAATTAGCCTAGAGGTAAGAGTTATCTTTATAAGGTTACCCTAAATCATAAGGAAGAAAATCAACAAGAATTTGAATATAAAAAGATAAAAGAAAAATATATCAACCTCACATATGAGGACGGACGAGATGAGAAAAATGATGAACATATAAATGTCATAATGTGTCAATTGATGCCCCAAGAAAAAGATAAGGATTAGAGAAAAAATAACATCTTCAAAAGAATTATGACTTATAATGGCAAAAAATTGAGATAGTGATTGATGACGAAAGCATCATAAATGCGATATTTACAAATGTACTTTAAAAGGGTTAACCCCAAGACTAATAGTCATCCTCAACCATTTCAAGTAAACTAGATAAACCACACATCCCATGAAATCACATCTAAGCATCTGGTACATCTGAAAATAATAACCAATAAAGACAAAATTCAATGTAATATCATAGCTATGGACCTAATGCATATCTTACTAAGAAAGCTTTAGTTGTATGACTTACAAGTAATAAATTATACAAGTGAAAATGCTTATATATTTAAATTCAAATGTAAAAATATCAAATAACATCATTTAAGTCAATATGAAAAAGTTAAAACTTCTAAACCATCTTCAAAACTAAAACAAGTTGCTTCAAAAAGAACAAAAGAAACTACAACATATCACATTCCTTATTATTAAAGCAACTATTGTTGCCCAACCAAATCAAGGGGTTGGTCTAAAGGAACAATAACATTTAAGTGAGAAAGGATTGGCTTCAAACACTTCAAGAAAGAAATCTTTGAGAATGCATCTTGGTATCTGTTTTATATGAAAGAATTCTACTTAAACAAGTTGCAAAACATATCTATCCGAAAACTATAAAATTATTAGAATCGTTAGCTACAAGGCTCCCAAATTAATAATACCTTTTATGTTAGACATTGAACATGCTATTGATTTTATTTTTTGATTGATAACTACCAATACAAGATCAAGTCTTTCTCATCAACACAAAACCACCACACATTTTCTATAAAAACTCAATACCCCCTTGATGTTCCATTATAAAAACTACATCAAAACAAATGCTAATTGAAGACTCAATAACTGGCAACATTCAACTCACTGAGACTAGATTGAATATATGTCACATGAAGACTTGATAACCCTCAAGTTCTAGCTCATAAAAAATGGCAATGGAATAAATACACTCTAAATATAGGAATCTCTTTTGGACTAGCACATGAAAATGATACATACATAAATGCTAATTGAAAAGTTGTTACCTATTAAGGTCCAACTTGTCAAAGATCAAGATTTATTCAAAGAAAATCCCAAGGTTTTGCCAATCAATAGAAGATTGTTCTCAATGAAAGCTTGGAATGCTCCATATCCAACTTGTCAAAAGGAGATTAATATAAATGCTCAATGAAGACTCAAAGTCCTAGCCAAAAGATGTAAAACACATGATATATAAAACCTTGACATACTAGAATGTAGCTTGTCAAAAATGAGAATCTAGATTGAAGATCGAAAGCTTCTAAGTTTCAACTACTGAAAATGAGATTGACATACGTGTTCAACAAAACTTTTTGATACCTTTTAGGTGAACCACATCAAAATAAGATTGATATAACCACTCGTTTAAAGCACAACAAAGTCAAGAACAAGCTCATCAATAAAAGGTCAAGCTAAATGCTCTATCAAAACTCAACAACCTTCAACACTAAGCTCATCAAAATGAGAAAGAGATAAATGCTCTCTATAAATTCAATACCCTCAATGACAAACTTGTCCAATTGAAATCAAAATAGATTCAAATAGCTCATGGAGTCTCGCTTGCCAATACAAGATTTGAGTTACAACTCTATTGAAACCAACATTAGCCAAGATTCAAAACCAAAATGAGATCAATGTATATGCTCTATAAAGAATACCTGATAGGGTATGGCACACCAAAACTATATCAACATAATGCTCATTGAAAAGTCGACACCCTCAACTTCAAAGTCATTAAGATGAGATGGGGATTTGATACACCCACAAGGTTCGACTCACTGAAATGGGATGAAGACAAATCATCGGTGAAAACTAGAAACCACAACAAGACGAGCTAGTCAAAATAAACAAAAATGGCCTCTAAAAAGATGATACCACTCTAGTCAAACTCACCAAAGCAAGATTAAGATATAATCAAAGAAGACTCTATATCCATGGAGGTTCAATTTATCAATAATAGACCAATATGTCTGACTATTCCATAGTTATTAGCTAAATAATATGACATCAAGCATCTACATTTTTAAAAGTCCATAACCCATAGCATCCAACTTGTCAAAATAAGAATGGCATAAATCTCTATGAGACCTCCACGCAATGCACATTTTAATCTTGTAAAAACCAGTAAAGAAAAAAGAATAAAGGACCTAAAAAGCATCTCTCTACACAATCATATCTACTTCCCATTAAGACAATATCAACCAAAGTTTCTCCAAAATCAAAACCAATGACTTAAGCATCAAAGGATCCACCTAATAAAAAACCAACAAAACTTCATCTCAAGTGGTTCAACATTCACCTCCAATGAACAAACACAACTTGCAAGCATCGGCTTCCTCCATCTCATTGGAAAACCTCCCTTGTGATATGGGTACCAAAGACCGAGCCACGGTTACCCTATCTACGCAAATAAAGGAGAGTTATAATTTATTTCATGCTATAATATGTACAATAATAAGAAACTTATTCATCAACTTAGAATTACTTCAAAAAGTATTGTTTGACCCGATACAAATCTATAATAACTTCAACATACTTCTAACTCATGCCCATTATTCATGTGTCAAAAATGAATTATCGTAATGCTACATCATGTTTTTAAAAGCTAGACAATATATGCAATTCCTTTTCTTCTCTAATAATTTTCATAACATCCTTACCTAATAAATTGCCTAATAATAACTCTTATTTGCAAGGAAATCAGTTGAATCACACGAACAATGTGCATTATCCCAATTATACTTCTTCATTAAGACCACAAAATGACCCATCAAAACAAAGTCAAGTATTAATTTAAAACAAATCATAGTTTTTAATACATATTAATAAGTTTTGTATTATCATTTATTAACCAAGAATATTATGAATACTTATATAAGATATATATATATAAATATATATATATATAAAGAGAGAGAAATGTATGCCTTAGCATGGAGACCATTCACAATAAATTCACAAATTTTCAATCAACTCATAATCTTAAATTTTGGGACAAAAACCCCCTGGGTTAAGTTCATAAATTTCTCTCAAACTATTACCATTCAATAAAAATTTTTTCACACAGAATACATAAATCATCTAATTAATGGCCTTGTCTAAACAAAATTTAAGTCAATAAAAGAAGTACTCCGTGTCTCCTATATTCAACTTTAAAAGCTATCGTTAGAATAATTGCTCAATTGCACACTCCCAAAACTTTATTGCATAAGTCATAAGTTTGAATCCCTTGCAAAAAAAACACAACTTTCAAAATCTCACTGGTTTCAAGTGAAGAAACCAAAATGTAAGGCAGAAGTTAAAGCTTCGAGTATGAGCCAATCCTTGGAAGCTCGAGACAAAAACTTTTTGACAAGATCTATGTCTCATCAAAAGTTTGTATAAGGGAAATCTGACATAATCATTACCTGAGTTTCTCATGGAAACTTATAATGAGCCAAAATGAAATTAACTTCCGAAAACATTTGATCTTTTGGCAAAGTTCATTGGCATATATAAATGTGTGCATTCAAACAAGTTAAAAGAATGAATATATGTTTATGAAATTATATAAAAACACTCATTTGTAAGCATAAATGTGCTTATAATAAATAAAATGTAAATATATACGCATAAAGACAACTATATGGAAACAAATTTGAGATATTTCGATCTAATATGGGCTTGCCACATAATCCATTCATAACACTCAAATTTGTGTCAATTCAAATCATAATAAGCTCATTTCAATTCATGTATGCCCCAGCAAAAACCTACTGATATCCAAGCAACCATCAAGCAAACTTAGCAACCATACCACAAAGCATCATCGCCCAACTTCCATCTCATTGGCCTTTAAAAATTCATTTAATCTCCCACCATGTTGAACACATATCTCATACAATCCTCAAAAGGCCAAAGAATTGTCGATCAAATTCCAAATCTGTAGGAGATTCCATAGTGAACTTCATAATCTTGCTTATATTATTACTCTTCCAAAGAAGTTGCTTCCTTGAAACTTTCAACAATCATTTCTCATGCAATCTTTCTATATTTTCCTTGGGCACTAGTTTTTTAGCAATATCTTTTATCTTTGCATCTACTACATAAACCTGGTTAAAGCCTCACATCTCACCATTCACAAATATAGATATAAATCTGATAATAGTACATAAATTAGCTACTTCCAATTATATTTTATTATTTAAAAGCATGCAACATGCATATGATGAGAACTTCATACTTCATTAAAATTGCATCACGATCTTATGATTCATGAAAGCCAATTGTTTAATCATACACACCAAGAATTACAAGTCCAAAACTGCCGATCTCCTTGGTGCCCTTAAAAGTGGAAGGAAAGATGCTTTGTCCAACAGACCTACAACCATCAAAGCATAAAGCGATGTGGATTGCACTTGATGCAATAAGGATTGTTATTTACTCTTTCAAAAGAGAAGGACCTATTGCTGAGATGAAATCAAAGTCATTCCATTCAAGAATTCAGTGTTAGCATTGAAAGCAAGAAACAAAGCAAAACTTGAAGTTATTGTGCAAAAAAATCATCCCAAAAATGAACATGTAATTCCAACACAATGATAGATATACCTTTGGCCACATAAAAATCATGCTGGACTTTTCAATCAGACTATCCAAACAAATATTCTGCTCGAGCAAGCACTTTCTTTCATTTGCTGTTCCTCGAGAATCAATTGTAGATCTCATTAGCTTTTTGAGTTTTTGCTCATCTTTCTTCAATGTCTCAAGAACTTTTATTGCTTCTTCCACGGTTTTGATATTCTGAGAAATCTGTTCAACTAAAGAATCTTCATCTTCCATGCTCCTTGCAATATCAAGTGCCCTCTGATAGCAAAGAATGGCCTCATCATACTTTTGAACTCGATAATGCAATTCACCAAGATTGATGAATCCCTTGGCTTCACCTTGTGCGTGTCCAATCCGTTTACATATTATAACGTCTTTCTCTATGTGTTCCCTAGCTTTACTCCATTCTCGCAATTCCAAATAGACACTTCCAAGGTTATGATGAAGCCTGCTGCGTCCATCATCGTCAACATTGACTTCTTCTTCGTCGCATATCTTCAAACCCTCAAGAAGAGTTTTCTCTGCTTCCTCCAGGTTATCTAAATCCATTTCAAGCATACCAATATTGTTGTGAGCATCAATGTATTCGTTGAGAAATAAACAAGATTTTCTAGAGGGAGGGTTATCCTTAAGAGATTGTACGAGTTTCATAGCCAACTTAAAGTATTTCTTAGCATTCCTTATTGCATAGTGATCATTTTCAGATCTTAGAAACATTTCGTGATATGTTCGACCAAGTTGTGTGCTTGCTCTCTGTTGTTCAATCGAATCATCCGAATCATTTGCAAGCTGCAAATGTTTTTTCTGAAAATAAAACAAACAAAAAAATGGTATTAGTCCAAAAATTGCAACAAAAAATTGGAAATGAGCTTATGTATTTAAAAACACACTTTTGTAAAAGACTACATATGCAATAGGCATAACAAAATGAGCCTATGTATCCTGTTAACTACGTTCAAAAATAACAATTGTTTGACATAAGACTTTAGTGATATGTGCCAGATATGAGTGTGCTCTGGAACAATTTCTTCAATAATTTATTTCTCAAATTGGAAATGTTGCTCGCTTAATCAGTCAGACTTTGTGGCTTCTTGCAATTTAGTGGAACTACAAAACAAAAGGAAGGTGCTACATAAACATTTAGCGTTGCTGGAAACATTAACAAAGAGTAGCTTCCTCCCAACTTCACACCCAATGTCTAACGCTTAGAACCAAGATCAAATATCTTATTTAAACGTTACTAAGAACCAAACTTTTTCGGCATCTTCCAAGATATGACGCAAGGATTTCAGCTAAAACCCTTGAAAAATCCGTCCATAGAGAATGAAAATTAAGATTTTGTCCATTGCCCGTATACCGTCGACAATCAGCCAGACAAGATGACGAACCTCGACTGCCCGATGCTTCCAAGACGATATGCTATCCTTCTAACAAATATAAAACTCGATGTTAGATATCAGACGACCTGGTAAATGAGTGCTTCTTTGAAGCGCTCGAGCCGGAGGTAAACTTCCCCCAAGGACTGGCATGTGGCAAGCAGCTGTTTCTGGGGAAGATACTTTGATGACACCTCGTAGTCGATCCGAAGCCACCTCAGAGCCTCGACGTATTCCCCTCTCCTTTTAAGAAGGTTTCCTATGACGTTCGCCCACCGCGCTTCATCCTCGTGGTTACCATCCCTAACAGCCTCTTTGTATCCAATCTTCGCTGCCCTGATCTCGTCGGCTTCCTTACCCATTGTTTCTCCAGTTGACGCTTCCTGATTTACAAGATCGGCCTGCTCCCTGTCATTGAGAATTTCCAGAGAAGCATAGGGTTCGGCGATTTTAAAGAAAATTCTTTCCCGCCAAATATTTCAGAGAAAAAATTTTGTAATAAATATCTGTAATAATTAATTTAATAAAACAATTATAATTATAATTCTATTACATATTGAAGTTATCTCACTGAAAGAGATCATGTAAAAGCCCACAATTTTGAAATTATGTAAGAAACTGTGAAAACATGTCATTCTTTAAAAACTGGGATCACAATCAAGAGAGAATAGAATTCATTTAGATCAAAGAAATACATTTTTGAAATTAATATATAATATATTAGCATATAAAATATTATACATTTAAGTTTTGACGAAAATAAAATCCAATATTATCAAGAAAATTGTAAAATATATGAATATTTATTGTATTCATATTCAGTTTAACAAAATAAATAATAAAATTTCTGAAAAATTTGTACGATATGCACATATTATTTTGAAGAGTATTATAAATAGAAGAGAAATTAATGAGAAATATGTTCTAAGAAAGAAAATTATTGTCAATTCAAACTATTTTTATAAGGTTGATGTATAATACATTAAATCGAGCAATAGATTTATGAATTAAATAAAATAAATTGATATTTTAATATATATATATATATATATATATATATAGAGAGAGAGAGAGAGAGAGAGAGAAAGAGAGAGGGTTAGCGGTTGAAGGTAGTGCTATTGTCTTTCGATCATGTAAAAATAGGTTTTAAAATAAACTAAGTTTTATTTTCCAGGAGAAATGGACATCATGCGCCACACCTAAGCCCACTGTATCGTTTTTACAGTAGTGGTTCAAGCTCCCAGTATACGCTGGCTTTCGTTGATTCCAAGAGCTCGAAGGACCAAAAAAACTCATCAGTTTCTCGAGATCCCTCCTCTTCAAGGGTGAGATGAGTCTCCAAGGACGTCTTCTAGGATAAGCTCGATAAAGTCGTTCATGTTTATTCTATTGCGTGTATTCTGCTTTCTCTTTCTAACCCTGTCTCCTATATCTCACAGAATTTTGGGCTGTCGCTGGTGGAAACATCAAAGGTTCAGTCGTTTTTTAGTTTCGAAAAAGCCCCTTTCTGTCGCGTATCTATCTGACATTCCCACTCTTAACTCTGCCAGCGCCTGCAATTTTCAGACTTAATTATAAAGTGGAGTTTTCGACTTGTTTGACGAAATGTCTAGTAAACTTTCCTCAGTGATATATACAAAGCTTTATTAGTACTTGTAATGATTTCATTATATTGAACTGATCGGAAATGGTGGCAATTTTTGCTCTGTAAATATGTTTACATCGTTTTTTTGGTTGATTGGACTTGATGACGACCAAATGTTTTCTCAATGTTGCAAATTTGTGGAATGAAATTGGCCGAGGACTTTCACTTTCTAGTTATTATGGAATAATTCAGTCTTCTGCGGCAGTCCAATCCGTTTACCCATCATTCGGGTGGCATTTTAGCTCCTTGCAGAAACGATTGATGACTAAAAGCAGGCGTGTGCAGGACAGAAGCAAGAAGAAAAGGATTCATGATCTTGAAGTTGCCACAGAAAGGTGGAAGGTGGCATCAAAGATTTTGTATATTGTAGACGTACTGAAGAAAGAGCCGGAACAGGTTATTCATTTGAGGAACTTAGAGCAGTACCGGCAACAAATAAGTCTGAGTAAACCCCACAAGGTTTCTGACTTTATTAAAAAATCCCCAAAACTCTTTGAACTTTACAAGGATAAGAAGGGAGTCACATGGTGTGGCTTTACCAAGCAAGCGGAGGATCTTGTAGAAGAAGAGGTCAGGCTTATAGAAGAGAACTCGGAGAGGGCAGTTGAGCATGTTACAAGGCTTTTGATGATGTCTGTTGATAAAAGGCTTCCATTGGATAAGATAGCACATTTTAGACGAGAATTTGGTCTTCCATCAGATTTCAGAAAAAGATGGATCCACATGTTTCCTGAGCATTTTAGAGTTGTAAGCATTGATGGTTTGGAATACTTAGAATTGCGATCCTGGAATACTGCTTGGGCACTTACAAATTTGGAAAGGAGAGCCGCCCAAGTAGACTTGTCTGAGCCAACATCACCAGGAATTCTTTCTCTTCCTTTTGCGATGAAATTCCCTCCTAATTTTAAGAAGGTATTCAGGGATGGAGGTAAAATTGAGCATTTTCAGAAACGATCATACCTTTCTCCATATGCTGATGCAAAGGGGCTTACCCCAGGATCACAAGAATTTGATAAACGGGCAGTTGCAGTCATACACGAGATTTTGAGCTTCACTATTGAGAAAAGACTTGTAACCGATCACCTCACACATTTTCGTCAGGAATTTGTGATGCCCCAGAAGTTAATGCGGCTTCTTTTGAAGCACTATGGGATCTTTTATGTTTCTGAAAGGGGAAAAAGATTCAATGTCTTCTTAACAGAAGCTTATGAGGGTTCACAGTTGATCAATAAATGCCCTCTTGTTCTTTGGAAAGAAAAGATTTTAAGTTTGACTGGCTACAGAGGAAGGAAGAGAGGAGCAAAAGTTTTTAATGAATTTTGTGAATTGGATGATACTGATTTGTTTGATGGTGAGCTTGATGATCAAAATTCCTTTTCAAGTTTTGAACCTGAAGAAAACATGGGGACCTTGTCTGATCCATCCCAAGCTGAAGACTCTGAAATGGAAGTGAGAGATTTATTTGACGAATACTCGGACGTCTAATGCAGATAGTGAGTCCTACTGATTTATATTTTTCTCTTTAAGCATAGCATTTCCTCTTTGCCTGATTACCTATTCTTATTTTGTCATGCACCAAAATGAAGTATTAGCTTGATGGTTGAGAGTCAATTTGAAAGCATTTTATGTATTAATCAGGCAACTTTACTACAAAAGCAACTAAAGTGTGATAGATTTGCAAAACCTGCTTCACAATTCCTTTTATGATGCAATGAGCAACATGAAGTTCATATCAACTTTTTGTTTTCCTCACGGAGTATGACCAGGTGGTTGCTTTGTTACATTGGCAGTCAAAGAAATGTATTAAAATTCTGACCTAAATATTTAGCAGATCTGGTCGTATCATTTTCCAACTGCAGTTTCCACTTTCTTGCTGTTCACATGTGATTCGTGACTAGTATTCTGTTAACATATATTTTTGAAAGAAATACTCTCTAAACGCATATTTATACTTGTGTTGCATGTGCTTCTGTAAGGTTTTGCATCGTGCATCAAATATTCAAGCTTAAGATGACTGAGAAGAAATTTAAATACAAATGGTTTGTGTTGTATAATTGTCACAAAAAATAATTGATTCAAGCTTGCAATTTTTAAAAATGCTAAATATAATGAGTTTGCATCCAATTGGAGTTTGCTTTATTGAGCAGTAGCGTGCAACCTTGCGTTGGAAAAAGGTAATTTAATATGAGTCCATTTGGCACGTGTAAAATAGGTGGTTACCAGAGAAATATTATTTGGAGAGATACAAATTAGATTCTTTTGTTGTGATGAATATAGAATGGAAAACATGAAGGTTCACACATATAGCTCAACTTTGTTAGTTGATATCTTTATTTTAGTTGAGAATTGTTTCTCACTTATCTTTAAGATCTAGCTTGAGTTCCATCTTCATTGGTATAGTGGCAGTTCTCATGGTGATAGTTAAACTACATATAGTGGCATTGTACAAGAATAATTATCAACCTTATTTTCTTTTCATGGTTTTGTTCTAGCGGTTTGAGTTGGTTGTCCTGACATAAGAATATACACAAACATAGAAATACATTTCAGATATGATATTTATCTTTTCATATTTGTACGTAGTACTGAACTTCATTAGTTGAATTTTTGCTATATTGGTACTTTGTGGTTCTTGCTCCTAGAAGAACTGCTTAACATTATATAAAAGAAGTGTTTAATTTCAAATGGTAATATTTTTTTAAAGTTCTCAATTCTATTTTTGGACTGAGGTGGCATCTTGGACAATCAGGAATATGTTAGATTTGGATGCACTTAAAAGCTAGGTCATATATGCCTTGAATGTTTGCAATGTTTATTTTTATTTATTGTAACCTTTTTTGGTTGAATTTATCATGACGTTGATGAGTTCAATCAACCTTTATCATGACAAAAATGATGAAGGCATTGAGGAAAAAGATGGATGCTCAAATGCTTTTTTGGTTGTGTTTTGCTTTTTTGCTTGATGAACATGTTAATAATTTATTCATAAAATAATTAAATATGGAGCTGGAGCAATGGTTTCATTTAGAAGGCTATTATGTTAATGTAAATAGAATTAAAGCTCATTAGAAAATACGTCAAATTTATGCTTGTATAGATATATGAGTTTTTAGTTTAGACAACATTTATTTATTTTTTTCTTTATGTTTGGTTGCATTGACACATTTAACCACTCTCTAGAGTGTTCATTATAAAGTAGCAACAAGAAAGATAATAATTTTTCATCGATTGTGGAGTCATTAGAAGCTTAAAAACATAAAATAAATAATTTCAATAACCTAGATACACTTGTGTTAGATTTAATCCAACCCCAACTTTCCAATTGTGGCTATTTCAAATTGCTTGATTTATATAAAGGGTTGTGTTACTGTGCTTGACCTCCTAAGTGTTGTAGCTGAGGATGTCATAATTTCCAAAATAAATGTGATCAATGAGAAATTACAACAAGCATCGAATGAGTTTAGATTACATGTAAGTGTTGTGTTGCTCATCTTTCTCATGTTTTTTGTAATCATCAAAATCTAGATTGATAACAAGTTATACGATCATTAAAGGTTATGTTTGCTTTTCCATGCCTTGGAAAAAAATTATGTAATTTTTCCTTATAAAGCGAATCTCTCATCAGGTTAAATTCAACCGCTTTACATCCATTAATTGCAGAAGTATGATTTGCATACCAACATTCAACATTAACTCCAATGTGGCATTTCACAATAGGATTACATAAACATTTAATTGTTAAAAAATGTTTTAGCTGTCCCTGTTAAGGGCATTTGTGTGGTGCTTCATCATCTTCTGTCGTCAAAGCATTTAATGTCTTAGATATGTTGGTTATGTAATCACTTTTTGCTTCGATCTGAAAATCTTTTTTGAACCAAACTCCATGCATTGAAGTGAGATATTAATATACTTCAGTGACACTTTCATAAAGTAATTTCTTGTGATGGTCAAAATCTACTTTCAAGTTTGACTAAAAGCTCTCCATGTACAGTCTTCATCAGTCATTCTTAATATGAACTGGTTCTTTCAGATTTTGCATGAGCTGATATAATGCTAACATTAAGAGATCCTGAAGTGTCACCTCAAGGTCTTTTACTCATGTCTTATATCTATAAATAGGCATAAGCCCATGCTACCTTCAGAAGTTACAATGGACATGTCCTGTTATTGTCAGTTATAAGTGTTACAATTGTATTTGTTTTTTATGTTCATTTCATGTTTCTATGTTATATGAATGTGTTTGTAACCATAATGTTATATTTAAGATATATTTGGTTGCTTGAATGGCTTAAAATGTTTGGAGCAATTTCTAGACCACCTTCTGTGATCACTGAAATGGAACATAACTTTTGATAATCATTTGGTATTCATAATTATCTTCTACTGATCATCCCCTTGGTTGCCCCTGGAACAATTAGTCCACCCACTGCAATGATCCTAGTAGGTCTTTTTTGTCCTATGCCCAAGCTTTCTCCCTCTATTATATGTATGACCTGTACATGTATTGTATAAGAGAAATTGATGATATTTTGAGTGATTTTGTTGCTATTACAGTGCTTGGTTTTAAGGAATCTGTGTGAATTTTCCGTCAAACTTCTTTATGGAATCTTTAATGGTAACTCAAATAGAGCTTCAAGAATGATTTTTAGTGGATGCAAGGATCAAACTATGAGATATTTAATTTTAGTATTTTAGGAGGTTGCTCAGGTGATATCCTTCCCTTTCCTTTTGTGTCCTTTTTATTTGGATGATATTTGCAATTGTGTTGTCGCAAAGCCAATTAAGTTTAGCACAATCTGATTATTTATTTTTCAGTATGTTTTAAAATATTTTCTTGTGGTTATCTTGAACTAAAACTTGGTGACTTGAAGTTCATTTAACCTTTTTGAAGCATTTAGTGTTTGATAACATTTTTTGTGTACTTTAACTTGAAATTTTGAAGTGCTAACTTAGAGGGGGAATTTCTATTTTTCTGTTCTTTTGACATTCTTTCAACTCCTCTTTTTAACTGAGTTTAGCTAAATCAAATTTTGCTTAGATGTGCTTTCTGTTCACCAAAACGTGTTCCTAAGTTTTCCTTCAAATCTTATAGCCAGGTACCTTCTTAAACCCTACTAAACCTTTTTAAATGGCTCCTACATCTAGCCAAATTTCAACCTTCTGAGTGCTTAGTTTCTGTCCTAACATGAGCATCATCCTACATTTAACCCATAACCACTCTCCTAAGCAGCCTTCAACAAAGTCCCAACATAATTTACCCTTAGCCTACAACACAGGACAACCACTTTATACCTAAATCTAAACTTAAGACTAGTTCATATTTTGGTTGTGACCATCTCTCATCCACACAGGCCACCTTAAAATTCATTGTTTTTACCCAGAATTTATTTTGATTTGCTTCAAACCCTCTAAAAGTTCCACTTTTCCATTTGGAGATGCCCTGTTGACGCATTCATATACTTAAATGCTACCACGTTGTGCCAGGTTTGGTATTAGATATACAACTTGTGTTATTTTTGAATAATGCATTGTTCAAACTTTCACTTATTGCATAACACCCCATGCTTATATTTGTTGTGATGGAATTACATTGAAGACTTGAACAAAAGGTTTATAGCTTTGCTGGGAACTTTGATGAATGCCTTTCATGGTGATAATGCTTAAGTTGGAGAGCATAATCTTTTGCCTTTTGCTGCAAGGGTGTATTAAGTCGCTTCATTTGACATGAGAATTTGATGGAGAGTTTTGACATAAATTATTTTGACCTTTAAGGTCAAGAATTAGTAATGTGATGTGAAATCAAGCATTGTTGAGGCTATTTAGACATGAGTTTGATTGATGCTGATACCATGATAGGAGTAATTTTCAATATGACTATGTAAAATCGAGTGAACAATCGAAAATCAAAAAGGGAAAAAGGATGAAGTGGCATTAATCGGAAAAGAAAAGGCTACATTTGCAAGATACCTACTGACAAACTCAAAGGTAAAGATGCTTCTATACACAATACTTTGCTATTGTGCAAAATGTTTTACTTGTATCTTAGCTCATGGCCATGCGGGAACAAGGTGAGGGAGAAGAGGAATCCAGAACCCAAAGCTCTATCGAAAGATAGTCGACCTATGGCGATGCAGAGCCTCCTTCATCTTTCTTAGAGAAATTGCATAAGAACCTTAATTTGTTGAGAGCTCTAACCTGCCTCAGCTTTTCACTTAAGGATTTTTCTGCTCATGCCTCATCCTTTTGCTACTCAAAGGCTTATTTTTGCTTGCGCTTCATGGTATCCAGACACTCGAAGGCCATCTCCTTTGCCCGAACCTCGCAGCCCTTTGCCCAAAGCCCTTTTCTCTTATCTGAGTTTTAACACTGTTGCTGCATGAAGGTTTATCCTCTGCCTGAGGAGCTTATTCTTTTTGCTCAAAGGCTCCTATTTTCTAGGGATTTAACATTACTACTACTTGAGCTTGAGCTACCCAAATCTTCTATCAGTTGTCTGAAAGCTCTTATAAGTTGCATTAATGTTTTATAAGCTCCTTGAAAGCTTTATAAGCTGTCCAAAAGCCTTTTCTTTAATTAGGCTTTAATAATAAAATGCTCAAAAACTTTTATGAGTTTCTTAAAGGTTTTTTCTTTGCCCAAGCATCAATAATGAATTGTACTACAACCTTCCTTATATTTTTTATAATATTTTCCTTGGTGATTCATGACCAAGTCTCTTAGGAGATTAATCTTCTCATTTTGCATTCTAATGTCTACTACATTATAATGTCACCATTTCTAGATTTTCAATATAAGTAAGCTTTTGTTTAATCTATTGAGTCTTTTTTTTTTGTATCAACATTTTTTGCTTTGTCTGTAGGAACGAACAAGCAAGTTGAAATAGAGAATCAGAAGGGAGTCATATCCATTATTTAAGGAGAAATGTAATATAGTAGATATCTTAATATTTGTCTTGAACCTTACAAGTCTTAGAATTTTCTCCCTCATCTTTTAGTAGTATTTTTTATTTATTTTAGTAACAAATAAAACATTTTATCAATTTTCTATCTTCTCTCCCTACACTCATGAGGGAGCATATTAAAATTAGCTTAGCCATTCTACCAAGGGAAGTTATACTAAACATCTCTCTTAACAAAGAGTCATTTGAAGCTTTCCTCACCATACCTAAATCTCATTACATTTGCTTTATTTTCAAAAGTCTTCTATTATATATCCCTTCATAACATCATTCTATCAATAACCTAGTAATACCTTATGGTATAAGGCTCTCTTGTTCTCACCTAATTGAAATTATCTTGTAACATCGACCTAGGCTTAAGACATCATTAGCATCTCTTTTCTATACACTTCAAGGACTCCCCTGTCACCCGAACTGGGAGTTTCATTTACTTTGGGCATATTCACACGTCATCAAAGAGGTTTCTCCCTTTAGAGAAGAGATCCTCTTGACACCTCCATCTTTTAAACTTCAATTGCCAAATTTTTTTCTTTTATTCTGACCATTCAGATCTTTATATTTTTTTAAAGAGAATTTAAGACAATTGTTTCCTTATATATTATAATTAGACATGTTAAATGTAAGATTTTCTCCACTAGGGGATGCTATCTTAGAGTGGTTCTAAAGGTTGCCCCTTGGTCAATTTCTTCCTTTAATTAGTTCAAGTGGCTACTTTTTCATCATTTGCTAGCTGCATCAGACCAACTAAGGTCTTTGAATTGGTTTTAGACCTAAGGATGCATCCGTCCGAGCCACTTAGAGCTTCCATCGATGCTTTAAAGAAGCTCTTCAAGATGGATCAAGAGGACTTTAGACTTAATTGAACAATCCTCATCAGATCTCTTTAATTAAGGGATTTCTAAAAATACCTTGTTAGATGCCCTAAGAGATCCCTATAAGAAACTTGTAATAAGGCTGTTTGTTTTGTCAACTTGAAGATATTCTCTTATGATTATGGGCAAAAAAGGCTATGGTTTGACAGAGGTTACCCTTAAAAGGCCTCTAAAGGCAACCACTGTCCTGGAGACTATCAAGCTCAATATTTCGATAGTTTCTTTAGTGTACTATTCAAAGAAATATTGGAAACAATAAAAAGTGACGGATTGTATTAGAAGCCTAGGTTTCTTTCAAAGAATAATTAAGATACAACAAACTTTCGCAAATATCATGAGGATCATGGGCACATAACTTATAAGTGTAGGAATCTCAAAGATTTAATCAAGAAACTGTTGAACAAAATTTGCCTCAAAGAGTATTGGATAAAGTGTTTTCAACTTATTCTTGTCTTTAATTAACTTGTAGAGATAAGTATGGCAATCTAACACCAAACTAAGATGGATGATCAGATCATTCAACTAGCATTAAAAGACAAAAACAAGACTTTTGTCAAAATTGTCTATGTTATCACAATGGGGAGGTAATCCTACTCTAAAAACTCTATATTGAATTCTCTCAAGCGAACCCTAATTGCCAATGTGATAGATCAATGAGAGGATTTGAGGATATGTGACCTCTTAGCAAGCCTTATGACGTCACCATAGTCGTCTTGGGGATAACTGCTAATGTTAAATTTCATTGCATGATCATCAACATTGGAAGTTTAGTTGATATACTTTTTCTTGATGCTTTTGACAAATTGGTATTAGTTGAATCCTTATCCTTCCAGCAATTAATTTACTTATATGCTTCTCAAGAGAATCTATAAAGCTAAAAGGAATATCATGTTATCATTAACAATAGAAAACTCTTTCAACTCAACTATCATATGATTGGCTTCGTTGTCATAGCTTCTCCTGCCTATGATGCTATCCTCGAAAAACCATTGATAAATATATTTTGAATGATAGTATTAATATTGCACTTTTGTGTGAAATTTAATATATTGAGTTCAAGGTGATCTTTTGTAGTTAAGGAGATGTTACCTCAATACTATGAAAACTATAGTTCAACCAATGATAACTTTGAATTGACCTCGTCTCTCATTGTACCTTTCTCCCTCTTGATTGTTTTGGACTAACAAAATATGTAACTATCTCTAATAGTTTAGATGAAAAAGAATGGGAGATCAATCAAATTTTTGGTCTAGTATCTCGATATTTTCACTTGGTGCCCTCTGATATGCTAAGGATAAATCACTCAATAACCCAATACTCTATATAGATCATGGTTTTTCGACCATCTATGCAGAAGCAAGTGTTGAGCATTTAGCAGTAAAAGGAAATCAAGAGATATTGAACTACTCGAGGCCAATTTCATCATACCAATCCACTATCCTAAGTGGCTAACATATTTTTTTGGAGGAAAAGTAATCATAAGTAGTGCATGTGAGTTGACTATACCAACCTCAACCATGCTAGCTTGAGAGACTCATATCATTTACCATGGAACAATGACCTCATGGGTTTGGCAGCTGGTTTTATTTCTTTTAGTTTTTTGGATACTTTCTCAGGTTATCATCAAATTTAGATTGTCGAGGAGGATGTGCGAAAACTTAATTCATTATTGATTTTAAGATCTCTTGTTATAAAGTTATTCCTGTATTGCTTAAAAGTACTAAAGCAACTTATCAAAGAATGATTGACACCATGTTTTGAAGTCAAAAATATAAGAACCTAGAGACTTATGCGGACGATCTCCAAGTAAGAAATATATATTTTAAATAACATCTAAAATTCTTAAGGAGACTTTTGAGACCTATAAAAAATTTAACATGAAATTCAACCTTGCACGTTTTGCATATTCTTAAGAAAATTTCATGCATGTTTATCGACGTTGGAATTTTAGTTGATATACTTTTTCTCGATGCTTTTGACAAATTGGTGTTAAGTTGAATCCTTATCCTTCCAGCAATTAATTCACTTATATTCTTTTCAAAAGAATCTATGAAGTCAAAAGGAATCATGTTATCATGAACAATAGAAAACTCTTTCAGTTCAACTATGCATACGATTGGCTTAATTTTCATTGCTTCTCCTCTTGCCTATGACATTATCTTCAAAAAACCAATGACAGATATATTTTGAATGATATTATTAACAATGCACTTTTGTATGAAATTTAATATTCAGTTCAAGGTGACCTTTTGTAGTTAAGGAGATGTTACCTCAATACTATGAAAACTACAGTTCAGCTAATGATAACTTTGAATTAGCCTCGTCTCTCGTTGTACCTTTCTCCCTTTTGATTGTTTTGGACCAACAAAATATGCAACTATCTTTAATAGTTTAGATGAAAAAGAATGGGAGGTCAATCAAATTTTTGGTCTTGTATCTCGATGTTTTCACTTGGTGCCCTCTGATATGCTAAGGATAAATCGCTCAATAACCCAATACTCTATATAGATCATGGTTTTTCGACCATCTATACAAAAGCAAGTGTTGAGCATTTAGAAGTAAAAGGAAATCAAGAGATATTGAACTACTCGAGGCCGATTTCATCATTCCAATCCACTATCCTAAGTGGCTAACATATTTTTTTGGAGGAAAAGTAGTCGTAAGTAATGCATGTGAGTTGACTATACCAACCTCAACCATGCTAGCTTGAGAGACTCGTATCATTTGCCTTGGAACAATGACCTCGTGGGTTTGGCAGCTGGTTTAATTTTAGTTTTTTGGATGCTTTCTCAGGTTATCATCAAATTTAGATTGTTGAGGATGATGAGTGGAAACTTAATTCATTATTGAATTTAAGATCTTTTGTTACAAAGTTATTCCTTTATGGCTTAAAAGTATTAAAGCAACTTATCAAAGAAAGATTGACACCATGTTTTGAAGTAAAAAATATAAGAACCTAGAGACTCATGTGGACGATCTCCAAGTAAGAAATATATATTTTAAATAACATCTAAAAGTCTTAAGGAGACTTTTGAGACCTATAAAAAATTTTAACATGAAATTCAACCTTGCATGTTTTGCATATTCTTAAGAAAATTTCATTGCATGTGAATCCTTATCCTTCCAACAATTAATTCACTTATATGCTTCTCAAGAGAATATGAAGCCAAAAGAAAATCATCATGTTATCATTAACAATAGAAAACTCTTTTAGCTCAACTATGCATATGATCGGCTTAATTTTCATTGCTTCTCCTCTTGCCTATGACGTTATTTTCAGAAAACCATTGATAAATATATTTTGAATTAGAGTATTAACAGTGCACTTTTATGTGAAATTTAATATTGAGTTCAAAGCGATCTTTCGTAGTTAAGGAGATGTTACCTCAATACTATGAAAACTACATTTCAACCAATGATAGCTTTGAATTGATCTCGTCTCTCATTGTTCCTTTCTCCCTCTTGATTGTTTTGGACCAACAAAATATGTAACTATCTTTAATAGTTTAGATGAAAAAGAATGGGAGGTCAATCAAATTTTTGGTCTAGTATCTTGATGTCTTCACTTGGTGCCCTCTGATATGCTAAGGATAGATTGCTCAATAACCCAATACTCTATATAGATCATGGTTTTTCGTCCATCTATACGGAAGCAAGTGTTGAGCATTTAGAAGTAAAAGAAAATAAAGAGATATTGAACTACTCGAGGCCAATTTTATCTTGCCAATCCACTATCCCAAGTGGCTAAAATATGTTTTGTTGAAGAAAAATAATGGTAAGTAGTGCATGTGAGTTGACTATACCAACCACAACCATGCTAGCTTGAGAGACTCCTATCATTTACCTTTGAACAACGACCTCATGGGTTTGGTAGCTGGTTTTATTTTTTTTTAGTTTTTTGGATGCTTTCTTAGGTTTTCATCAAATTTAGATGGTCGAGGAGGATGAGTGGAAACTTATTATTGATTTTAAGATCTTTTGTTATAAAGTTATTCCTTTATGGCTCAAAAGTACTAAAACAACTTATCAAAGAATGATTGACATAGTGTTTTAAAGTCAAAAAAGTAAGAACCTAGAGATTTATGCATACGATCTCCAAGTAAGAAATATATATTTTAAATAACATCTAAAAGTCTTAAGGAAACTTTTTGAGACCTATAAAAAATTTAACATGAAATTCAACCTTGCATGTTTTGCATATTCTTAAGAAAATTTTATTGCATGTTTATTGACATTGGAAGTTTAGTTGATATACATTTTCTCGATGCTTTTGACAAATTGGTGTTAGTTGAATCCTTATCCTTCCAGCAATTAATTCACTTATATGCTTCTCAAGAGAATCTATGAAGCCAAACGGAACCATCATGTTATCATTAACAATAGAAAATTCTTTCAACTTAACTATGTATATGATTAGCTTCATTGTCATGGCTTCTCCTCTTGCCTATGATGCTATCTTCGAAAAACCAATGATAAATATATTTTGAATGATAGTACTAACATTAAACCTTTTTGTGAAATTTAATATATTGAGTTCAAGGTCACCATTTGTTATTAAAGAGATGTCATCTCAATACTATGAAAACTATAGTTCAACCAATGATAACTTTGAATTGATCTCATCTCTCATTGTTCCTTTCTCCCTCTTGATCATTTTGGACCAAGAAATGTGTAACTATCTCTACTAATTCAGATGAAAAAGAATGGGAGGCCACTCAAATTTTTGGCCTAGTATCTTGATGTTTTCACATGTTGCCCTCTGATATGCTAAGGATAGATCGCTCAATAAGCCAATACCCTATATAAATCATGGTTTTTCGACCATCTATACAAAAACAAGTGTTGAGCATTTAGAAGCAATAGGAAATCAAGAGATATTGAACTACTCGAGGCCAATTTTATCCTGCCAATCCACTATCCCAAGTGGCTAACATATGTTTTCTTGAAGAAAGTATTGGTAAGTAATGCATGTGAGTTGACTATACCAACCTCAACCATGCTAGCTTGAGAGACTCATATCATTTACCTTGAAACATCGACCTTGTGGGTTTGGTAGCTGGTTTTTTTTTATCAGTTTTTTGGATACTTTCTCAAGTTATTATCAAATTTAGATGGTCGAGGAGGATGTGTGGAAACTTAATTCATTATTGATTTTAAGATCTTTTGTTACAAAGTTATTCCTTTATGACTCAAAATTACTAAAGCAACTTATCAAAGAATAATTGACACCATGTTTTGATGTCAAAAAAGTAAGAACCTAGAGACTTATGCGGACGATCTCCAAGTGAGAAATATATATCTTAAATAACATCTAAAAGCATTAATGAGACTTCTGAGACCTATAAAAATTTTAACATGAAATTCAACCTTGCACATTTTGCATTATCTTAAGAAAATTTCATTGCATGTTTATCGATGTTGGAAGTTTGGCTGATATACTTTTTCTCGATGCTTTTGACAAATTTGTGTTAGTTGAATTCGTATTCTTCCAGCAATTAATTCATTTATATGCTTCTCAAGAGAATCTATGAAGCCAAAAGGAACCATCATGTTATCATTAATAATAGAACACTCTTTCAGCTCAACTATGCATATGATTGGCTTAATTTTCATTACTTCTTTTCTTGCCTATGACACTATCTTTAGAAAACTAATGATAAATATATTTTGAATGATAGTATTAATAGTGCACTTTTGTATGAAATTTAATATTGAGTTCAAGGTAACCTTTTGTAGTTAAGGAGATATCACCTCAATACTATGAAAACTACAGTTTAGTCAATGATAACTTTGAATTGTCCTTGTCTCTCATTGTACCTTTCTCCTTCTTGATTATTTTGGACCAACAAAATATGTAACTATCTTTAATAGTTTAGATGAAAAACAATGGGAGGCCAATCAAATTTTTGGTCTAGTATCTCAATGTTTTCACTTGGTGCCCTCTGATTTGCTAAGGATAGATCGCTCAATAACCCAATACTTTATATAAATCATGGTTTTTCAACCATCTATACAAAAACGAGTGTTGAGCATTTAGAAGCAAAAGGAAATCAAGGAAGAGATATTAAACTACTCGAGGCCAATTTTATCTTACCAATCCACTATCCCAAGTAGCTAACATAAGTTTTCATGAAGAAAAGTAATGAAAAGTAGTGTATGTCAGTTGATTATACCAACCTCAACCATGATAACTTAAGAGACTCATATACTTTACTTTGAAACATCGACCTCATGGGTTTGGCAATTGGTTTTATTTGTTTCAGTTTTTTAATGCTTCTCGTGATATCATCAAATTTCAATGGTCGAGGAGGATGAGTGGAAACTTAATTCATTATTGATTTTAAGACTTTTTGTTACACAGTTATTTCTTATTGGCTCAAAAATACTAAAATAACTCATCAAAGAATGATTGACACCATGTTTTGAAATCAGAAAAGTAAGAATCTAAAGACTTATGCAGATGATCTCCAAGTAAGAAATATATATTTTAAATAGCATCTACAAGTCTTAAAGGAGAATTTTGAGACTTATAAAAAATTTAACATGAAATTCAACCTCTTGAGATGCACTTTTGACATATTCTTAAGAAAATTTATTGGTTACATGATATCAAGGGAAGGGATCCAAGCTGATCATGATAAGATAAAGAATCTTTTAAACATGTCTTCTTTAAAGATCCAATGAGATGTCCAATGTCTTGTTGAATGCATTATTGGACCTAGCTATTTTATTTCCAAGTCAGAGGAAAAGGCTTAGTTGTTCTTCAAATTTCTTCATAACAAGGCCAAAGTTTAATGGATTAAGGATCGAGAGAAGTCCTTCCAAGAGCTTCGAGCCTATCTTTCTTATCTCTATTTTAAATAGTCCAATACCTAAGAGACCATTATTCAATTACTTAGCATCCTCGAGGTTTGCTATTACTCTTGTTCGAAAAGACAAAAATACTTAATGCCTCATTTGTTATATCTCTTGTACTTTGAAAAACCTAGAGACAAGATAATCTCGTCTTGAAAAGTTGACACTGGCTCGCATGTTCACTTGATGACTGCGACGTTACTTCCAGTCTCATACCATCAATGTTATTCTCGATATGCCTTTGAAATGCATCCACCAATCAACATAGGTCTTAAGGACTTTCCAAATATAAGTCATTGAACTTAATGAATTTTAGATTGTCTTTGTATTTCATTCTTCCCTCAAATATCAAGTTTTTGTTGATTTCTTGGTTGAGGGACTTCTTTCAAAGTTGAGCCCAAGCCTTCATCATTAGACATCTAGATATTATTTGTAGATGAGGCCTCAGCACAAGATTTATGTGAGATTGGTTCTTTTTTCTATTTCCAAAAGTGATTAAATTAGAAAGAGGTTTCATAATCAACTTTCAAGTCATGATCAACTAAGCCAAATATGAAGTTTTGATAGCTGGGCTAAAATTGGCTTTGGGGTAAGTTAAAACACATACTAGTTTTTAACGATCCTCAACTAGTAGTTATCCAAGTTAATGGCTCATTCAAGAACAGAGACCCAATTATCAGGGTGTACAAAATAATAACTCAATACCTTATATAGAAGTTCTGTCAAACCAACCTCATATCTAACACAAGTAAAATTAGGAAGCAAACTTGTTAGCCAAGCAAGGGATAGGGACATGCATTGAAACTTTGATGATACAATTCCTTAGCCTCGAAAGGCCCAATTGCTAGATAAATCCCTTGGAAGCCTATATCAAGATAGTTGTCGTGGATTGTTAAAGGAGATAATTTTGTTTATAAAAGAGATCTTCACATTAGTTTGAGTGAATTCCAAACCTAAGAATTAGAGAAGAGGACCATAAGAAGGAAAGGAGCTTGGATATGTGATTCTTTTTCTTTTTCTTACTTTAATGTTTGTTAATTTTTCAATTAATGTCAAACAACTTAGAATCTATGTTGGTTGCTTAATTGTGTCTTTCTTGAAGTTTGAAGTTTGATAAATTTGAATCTTTCACTTGTTAAGTCTTGTGTTAGATGAATTGATTGAATTTTTTGCTCATTGCATCACATTTGGTTGCATAACCATATGATCGAGCAAATTAATTTGAGTGATAAAGCATATGATAGAATGGGCGATACTCCTAGAGGTAGACGGAAATTTCTTGAGGGGACAATATGTTATAATTTGTGAACGGTTGTAAAGTACTTTTAAAGTTGCACACTAAGTGTGGCATCCTCACCCACCTTTCTTGATCTCCTTGTCATATTTTTTTCTTTTATTTTTTTTCCTTTGGATTTGAAAACATTTTTTTATAACAAAATTAAAACCATAGAATAATCACATTTTGATTAACACGGCATAAGAAATATCAAAACTTCAACATTTTTTTAAAATATAAGTTATTACATTACAAATGAATACTAATGCATGCATTAAACCATGTTCATGTTAAATTATATCCATTTTATTGAAATATAAAAGAGTTATTGTAATAACTTATACAAAATTTTAGAAAAGATAAACAACGATTAAATAAATAAACTATAATCTATCACTCGCACTACTCCCTTAGAGTATTGTGCAGCGTCTTATCATAACTTGAAATGTTAAGTTATAAAAATAAGTTGAGAGTCAACTATCGTTGACCCAATGGCAACCAATGTAACATAAATGCGAATAAATGCTTTTAATTTATGTCACATATTGGGCCAATATTATGCAACATATGTGTAATAACATGAATACCTAAAGTTGGGAGGTTTTTTTGTTCCCCCTTAGAGCAACTCCAATACTTATTCCTCTTATTATTCAAGTTGGTTGTTTTAGTTTGAAAAATATTAACAAATTATAAATAGATTATGGTATTCTTAATTTTGTTCTTTATTGTTATAGTACTCTGAATGTAAGGACTTTTAACATGTAGTAGTTTAGTGTCCATAATGAGACTTGTAAAAACTTAATTATTGAAAAACTTGAGGATAATGAAAACAATGAAGAGTTAGCAAATGTTCATGTCACTCTTAGTGACAAAAATTTTGATATTGTCTTTTGGCAAAGGTTGTTTGTTACTTACCTTTATAGATGTAAAAGAATAGAAAAGCACATCTTTTTTTATTATTTCAGATATAAACATAAAACATGTGAATAATCAATTCATGTAACTCTTTGAATGTGGTATATCTCAATCTAGGATAGTTCTATTGAATCTAAAATTCAAACCTCATTTCATCCCATTATTATAGCACATTAAAGAGTATTAAAAAATGATGTTGCATGTCATTGAAGTTAGATTTTTATGATAATCTAGATGCACCATTTGAGGAGTTGCCACTTTTAGATGTTTCTTTTTTCTCTAGGATCAATAATGCTCTACATGTAGGTGCTTCTTTAATTTTGTCAGATACTTTTAATGGTTATAATCTAGAGTTCATGTTATAGTGTAATGGAAGTCTAGATTTCATGATGTATTCATCCATTACCGTTGCCTTCATAGATGATGAAATTTTATTTGCTCTTTCATTGTAGGGTGTGGTGCAATTGTTTTTCTGGCAGCGCCATAAGATCTAGTTCTTGGTGCTTCACCTTTTTTCATGCTAGATACATGCTTAACTTCAAATGTTTATGTTGCTACTCTACCTATTAAAGACATAGATTGGTTCACCTGAGGAAAATGCTGGGATTACTACCAAAGGCATGCTCATTACAACTCGTTGGAGCCTAGTTTTTCATAGTTGGAAAGAGTTCATGTAACAATGTGCACCAATTAATGGTATTATCATCTTAGTTGTATTTTATGTTGTACTTCATATCTTCTATGTTGCATATAAGTGTGTCCCTTATGTCATAGGATATGTCTAATTTGAGTCACGCATTGTTTTGTCATATTCGGTTGCTTAGATCATTTTGGATTGGCATTAATGAGTCCCATACCATCTTGGGTTATTAATAAATGACAGAGTGATTTTGGGTGGCCGCTTGATGGTTGCAAGCGGCTATCTTTTTATTGATCATATGGAATGAATTTTATTGATCACCCAAGACAATCCTAACAGTGTTTTTTGCCCTTTGTTTCTTGCTCTCCAAGCTTTATCCCTTTACACATATGGCTTATACATTGAATGAGAAGATGGTGATATTATCAGAGTGGTTGTTATTTCATCCCCTTGTTTCAAGAACATTTGTGTAAATTTTCTACTCCAAACTCTGTGGAATCCTGATTTTGATGATTTAAAAAGAGTTTCAAGGCTTGCAATTCATGGTGGATGCAAGGATATTGTAGTGAGATATGTAGTGCTAGCACTGTAGATCTCAAGTGGTATCCCTCCCTTTTCTTTCATGCCTTTTCTATTTGGAACTAATTTGCATTTGTTATGACAAAACTGTTAAAGGCTAGAATAATCTAGTCTGACTGTCTATGTTTGAACATATTCTAAAATATCTTTGTATGGTTTTACTTAGCTGAAACTTGGCGAGCTTTTATATCGGCTAACTTCCTTAAGTATGTGTTTGATAACCTTGTTATGTACTTTAACTTGAAGTTTCAAATTAGTAGCCCAAGGAAAAGTTCCTACATTTCTGTTTTTTTTCCTACTCTCCTACCACATACTCTATTGTTTTTACTTGAGTTTTGCTTAATCTAATAGTCCTTAAATGAGCTTATTGTTCGATAAAAAATTTCCCTAAGCTTCCCTAAATACTCCATAGCAAGTTCTTTCATAAACACTACTTAAATCCTCTCCTTTAAATAACTCCTACATCTTGCTAAACTTGAACTTTAAGAACGTAGTTACTATCTTAGCGTTTCCACCATTCTGAAAGCTTTTAATGCACCTCAAAACCACTTTTCTTAGCATTCTACAACAAAGTCTCCACCTAATGTACCCTTAGCCTTAACTGGACAACTTAAACACTTTAGCTTTAAAGCCTAGTTTGGTTTTGCTTTGTGTATTAGATCACCTCGTCTATGCGAAACCACTTAAAATCGATATATTCCAAGAGTGATTGTGAATTGTTTTAAACCATTTAAAATTTCTTCTTTCATTTGAGGATGCCCCACCATAGTCGCACTGCAAACACTTCAAATTGCGTTCATCTAATCTTATATTAGGTCTACAATCAACACAAAATCTATGAATAGGAACTTTTAAACTATCTAAAAACCATTTTGTATTTTTTTTTTTTTCATACAAACATGTTTACCTGGATTATGTGTTAACAATTCTTTCTTCGGCGTCTCCCAACTGAAATTGTCCTGAACAGTTCCAAGGTAACTTTTGGCTCTCTCTCTAGACCTGCATGGCTAAATATATGAAACTGATGGGGCCTACTTTTCAATCACCCAGTTCAGTTGCATCTTTTGATTGCCATTAATTTTATTTGCAATATGTTGTTGTAGATGAATTGTAAGCTCTGTTAATCCCCAGGGAGCTATGGAGTTGTTGGATGTCCTATCATCAAACGTTTGCTCATCAGGCCAAACTGATGCTTTGATTCTTCAGTTATATCTACTAATTTTACAAACATCTATGACTTCTTTTCACTGGACTTGAGCTGCATGTACACGTTGTTGGAGATCACATTGGTTCACTAAGTTTGCTTAAAATGCCCACGAAATCTAGCTCCCAAAACGTGTGTGGTTGTCCTAATTGTAGGACTAATGGTAGTTGAAGATTTGCAAGGCCTAATGGTAGGACTACCATGAACATAGAGCATTAAGAAATCTGTATTACACATTTCAAATGCTGAATCCTTAATTTCTTTGTATTACAAGATGACTATGGCAATTTTAACGATTCTTTGATGGCCAATTTGGTGTAGTAAGCAAATAGTTTTGGAAGATCTCTGACAAAAATCTCTAAATTTCATGGCAATCAGTAATTATTCCTGCCTCAAACTAGTCCTGCTGTCATTGCAACTCTCACAGCTAGAGAAATCATTCAGGTACCAATAAGTAGATCAACGTGTGCACACAACATTGAAACACTTAGCAGCAAAATACCAAGAGTTAATTAAATGTTGTAATTGGCTAATTAAATCACCAAGTCATCATAAAGTGTAGCATGAAGTTAATACAATTGGTCTCCAAAAATGACAATATGCGCACTTTAGCTCTATCCAAAAACATGTTCATCGCTAAATTCCGAATTATTTTGTTGAACACATTTTTCAAAATGTACCAAAATAGTATTATTTTATATGATCCAAGAAAGTTTTTAAAATTCCCATTTGAAGCACAATACTTAAGAATAAAAAATACAGGTTATCATTATCTTCCCATTTTTCAAAAATTTATCCTGAAATTTTAGATAGTTTTAAGTATTGACTTCTCATAACAGTTTTAACTTTCTAAATCACTTCTCTTTCAATATGATTGTTCTATAATTCTTTGATTGTGAGAATCACTTTGTTTCTTAAAATTTTATTCTGTTTATATTTTTAATAACCTCTAGGTGTGCTTGGTCTCTTAGTTATATCCTAAGGTTTTTCATATAAGTTTTGGTAATGTTTTTTCTCTTGGACAAAGAGCAGCTCCTTTGCTAAGCTTCTAGGGGTACGATGATGAATTAGCCTGTAGCGAATACTGAGAAGGATCCTAGTCTTTCGAGTGATGTTGCAAGAGAGAAATGAGTAGATAACGAGTGGTTCTTGTGCAAGGGTTTTAGGGTTGCACTGATTAATTGTCTCGTATTGACTATTGAAGGAGAGATTCTAATTTTTATATAAAATATTATGATCTTAAAATTTTGAGATTTTTTTTAGAAAAAAATCATGTGGATCTTAGGAGAACTATACAGTTAAGCTTGTTATGATAAGATTAGTATTAGGATTGGTGACCAAAGGTAAAAACTTTTTGAGAATAATAAAACTTATTTGAGTTAGGATAAGATAACCCAATAAGACAGTGTCTTGACATATTGAAACCACAATGTCACTAAGGCCCTTAGACTTTTTCTTGCAACAAAAGAGACCATCATGGCTTGAGAAAGACATCACATCAGTGAAAAACCATATGTCGACAAAGACTATAATGCTTAAGTTATTTTTCACACTTCATCATATTCTCTCTCTTCCTAGCGATGGCATTGGTTTCTTTGTTGATCTTTCTCCCGTTGTTGTTGATTCATGTTGTCATATCTAATTCACCTCTAGGGTTGCTTGACTTCTTTATCATATCCTAAGGCTTCTCAAATAATCTTTAGGAGTGCTTGACTTTTTGGTCCTACGAGCTTTGTGCCCTCATTGTTGCTTTTGGTCCATTGATGCACCTAGTGAACTTTAAATATGCTTGGCCTCTTTCTCATATCCTAAGGCTTGTCACATAGCTTTTGGTTGTGCTTTATCTCTTGGTCTAATGGGTTTTGTGTCTCCTTTTCCCTATTGTTCATCAATGCTCTTAATCCATATTGCCATACTAAAATAACCTCTAAGTATGTTTGACTTCTCAATCACATCATAAGATTTCTCAAATAATCTTCAACATGTTTGAACCCTTTCAATCCTATCTTAAGGAATTCAATAAATATTAAATGTATTTAACATCTTAATCATATCATAAGGTATTTGAAATAGCCTTTGGATGTATTTGACCTCCTAGTTTTATCTTAAGTACTCTAAAATTAATGCTCAATCATTCTTGGTCTCTCAGTTTATCTTGAGATATTCAAAACCTTTGGATGTATAATCCTTAAGTCTTTTCTTAGATATTTTGAAATTATCCCTTAGGGCTTGGGCTTAGGAAAATTGGGATATACCTTGTTTTTGGATAAGAAATTGCTGGGTTAATAGAAGTGTTAAAAAGAGGAGGTTCGATCGAAGTTGTGGGAAGGGAAAACTGTGTTTAATGGGGTATGCTATCCCAAGTTTACTCAAATTCATAGAAGCCTTCGGTGTGCACAGCCTCTTAATTCTATTCTAAGACCCCCAAATTAACTTTTAAGGATGGTTAACCACATGCGTGCCCAAATTTCCTCTATATCTTGTTTCCAATTCAATAGCTTGATTTGCTTAAACTCTTGTTTTTGTCAAAGTTCCCCCAAATTAACCTTTGGAGTGTTTGAATTCACTAATCATATCCATGGTCTTTTGTTATCAAATTTATCAACCTAAAAGCTCTTTCTACACTTTCCTATCCATTATTATTAAGCCAAGGTATGACGTTTTATGATGCCAATTGTCTTTAATATCATGGATGTGCTAATAAGATGACTTATTCATGGCATCTTGTCATGATGAACAATAATATTCTTTAATTTATGTTAGAGGTTAACCTCATAAATAATAAAAAAATCCTTAAATTTTATTTTAAGATATGATGAAACCCATATTCTTCTACTTGAATGGGCTATTTGAAAAGTTTCTATGAATGAGGTAATACATGTCCTATAATAAGAAATCTTTATGTTATAAATAATGCTCACTAATAATCAAATATTAATATCTAACAAAAGTTGTTTGATAATCTAATAATTAGATTTTGATCAGGTCTATTTTCAAAACCCTAAATTTGTCTTTTGCACACAAGAATTGCACTTAGATTGTTGGGCCTTTAATTAAAAATTTCTTTTAAATTTTAATAAGATAATTAATAATAGAGAAAAAATATTTTTAAATTTTAACAAGATAATTAATAAAAAGTGTTTATACTTAATAAAAGCTCAAAGACTCTAAACCAAATTGTAGATAAAAATTTAAAAAAAAAATTTAAAAAAAATTTGTAGTCATAATTTATTATATTTAATATTGTGACGTGTTTTAACCTCATTATTACTTAAAAATAATTGAATTAATTGATCAGTCTTGACCTTGTTTAAATTTAAGTGACCTAAAATGGCATTGGAACATTAATAACAAGCAATATGCGATCATTCATTTTGGAACCAATTGTTATATCAAATTGGGTATGATTCAAACTGATCTTATGTATAGTAATTAGAGGTTTTTTGTTTTAGAATTAAAGATAACATATGCCATTTAATATTTCTAAAAAAGTTTATGCTTAGCTTGTTGAAATATTTGAAAAAAAATTGTGTACCTTTATACTTTTAACCTTGAAATGAGATTTAGATATCACACATTTAAGCAATAGTTTGAATTAGAACAAGAATAGATAACAATAAATTGAATAATATTTACAGTTTTAATGTTTTGATTTTATGCAGATTAATGAAAGATAGGTTTGAAAAATGTTGTATTATTAAAAGATTGTATTTTGTAATATATTGTTGAGAAATATCTATTTTTAAGAATTTGATCAAATTATATTTTAAAAATTTTTAGTTGAAAAATAAAATAAAAATAAAAATTTTATCTTATGAAGATAAAAATTTATTTATTCTATTAAAACAATGTACTCAAAGGATAATGATGATCTTATTATTTAGGAAAGGAGTAGAATTATTTTAAATGTTTATGCTATTTTGTATGACTCTAAATAAATGATTTTGGTTGTCAGGATTAATGTTTTAGTTAATTGAGAAGTTTTTATATTTTCAACTTTTAGAAACTATGGAATATGCATGTTTGTGATTCAATTGCTAACATCCAAACATTATAAAAGTATTTATTTGATTAAACTTGATTGTTTGTGCAAATATCATTTTGTAATGTTGTCTATCTTTTTCAATTATAATAATGATACTATACGAATCATAAAAAACATTCATATGCACAGCATTTCACCCTTCCATAAAGAGTTTACTTGAGAATTTAAAAGAAAAACCACATACTTTATTGCTAAATCTGCAAACTTACCATGGAGCAGTCGAGCTTATCTGCAGTATATTTCAACAAAATGCGATACAAAAGGGGCAAGCAGCCAAACTGGAAAGGTAGTACACGTGTTGGATTGTCTAGCAATCATCAATGATCAGATGGCTGCAAACACGTGCCCTGCTTCTCCAGTATGGCTTCTTCTCCCTATAGACATCTCTTGCCCTTCCTTTTTGTAGAATCATGCTCGTAATTACAGCTTAGGAGAAAGAAGAAGATTACTTATATGTGGTTTACTTTACTCTGAGCTAATCTTTTCAACAGCTGCAGCCAATTAGCCCTTCAAAGCCCTTTGGAAAGGAAACAAGGCTTATGCTTAGCAGCTGTTGATGTCCATATTTATAACTGTACATATTAAAACAATTTAGGAAACAGCAAAGTCATTTCCATGCACAGAGCGTCATAGTTTTGGCACGCTGCATAGGCATGCGAATATCTTTTTGCTTTTAATGTTCTGAAGCCCATATTTTACTCATTAGGATTGAGTTGATGAACAGCATATGGGTATTAGTTTATGTAATAATTTAGTAGAAACTAACGTATTACTGAAGTAAGAGGTGGCAATATTTTACTAGCATGTTCTAGTTGGTAATTTACGTAATAATCACCTAGGTATAGGTGTGCAAATTTGGGTGGGTCGGGTTGATTTTAGGTTGGATGTGGAGTCAATTCAACCTAATTGGTTCTTAGATATATTAGACTAGATTGGGACCTGACCGAAAACTAAGACACCTAAACTATATTTGGCCCAAAAATTTCTAGTAGGATTCAACAAAATAAACTTAAAAAATGACTTATAGCCTTGTTGTTAGAGAGTCTTGGCATTGTCATATTATAGTTTTTATATTTATGTCATGTGTCTTCAAGTGATAAGTGATAGATGATTTTAGAGCGCGAATTTGATGTCGAGATTAAAGAACAATCTTTTATTGTTGTGTATATAATGTTTTATTATTAACCTCAATCTATTATACTGAGGTCGTCTATTACAATGGAATGATATCATAAACCGTTGGAGCAATTTGTAATGGCCAGACAGCACTCATTAATCCTTGTTTTATTGTTTTAATTATGTCAAGTCATTTGAGTTTCAGATATTTAATTGTCAGAAATGTGAACCAACCCGATTTTGTGGTTCTCACTCATTTAGACCCGGATCCGACTAAAACTGACCCAACTCTATTTTTCTTGGTTCTTAGTATATTTTTGGACACTCGATTAGGCAGTTTTAGCAAAGAATCAATGCTCGAGAACTTTGGGCATTTCTTCTTCCTGAAGCATGTCATCTGATATTTTCAAATCATGCTATTGATCTTCTCTGCATTTGGTTAATTACAAATTGGTCTGTGATGGTTTCCTACAGTTAACTCGCTGACTGCTGTTTTATTCTGTAAGGTTCATCATCCTCCTATTATAACACTCGTTCTCCTTGCTTATTCATCGCCACCCAGCTTCATTTTCTACCTTCTATGAGCAATAGTTTGGTCATCTTCTTTGTGGCCAAGATTATAAATAAGCTGTTGTCGTCTCTTTCCACCTGATGCAAAGTTCTTAAAGAAAGGAGGTTTAGGTTTGCTGGTGTCATTTGCTCGTGTTTAAGCTGCAGTTTAGGTTTAGGTTTGCTTTTGTTGTCATTGACTCAGATCTACACGTCATTCGGTGGCTTGAACATGCTTTCTACTAAAGTACTTTCTGGGTTCTTTTCATTTCTTGTTTTTTTTTTTGAAGGTTCAATCCCTAAGTAGGTATAAAGCACCTCATCATTTAATTTCTCCTTTGGCAAATAAAATGCCCTTTATGTTAATTTACATATATTTAATGCCGTGCCTTGACCAGAAATTGTTTTTAATGTTTCTATCTGCCATCAAAGATAAGAAATGGCGGCAATCATTTGTATTAGTTAATCCTAGGTTAGTTGACTGGTTTTAAATAAGATTGTAGCTCTTATGTCAAAAAGTCGAACAATTATTTATTTATTTATTTTTTTTTTAGTTGAATTCAAGCCTTTGCTTAGATGGAATTGGATCAAGATCCAAGTTCAGGTCCTTGATGACTACTATCAAGTTTTTTACCTTGTAAAGAACTGTTTTGGCAATAGGAAGTTTTTTGTTTAAGACTTTGTTTGTGTATAGTTTATAAGTTTAAATAGGAAGTTTGAAAAAATGGTTTTGAAAATGATTTTTTATATCAAAAAAGGTCTTAGAGAAAGTATTTTTTAGAATTCTTATGATTTAGGTTTGAGAAAAAATAGTTGAAAAGCTTGATATAAATCTCAATCCATGATTATTTTTTGGTTATCATTTTATAGAATATATTATTTGGTTATCTAAGAAATGTGAAAGTGAAATTGTTGATCATGAGACATGGTCGGTGGTTTAGCAACATGCACATAGTCTTTTTCGACAACTTAGAAGGACTTTACTTATGTGATGGACTATTTGGAAGTGCGATGTTGGTGCTTTTTATGTGTGAAAAATGAGAAGATAATAGTTTTACTTAGCGATTATTTCTATGATTGAAAATATATTTTATGCAAGATAAAAAAGGGAAGTTATGAAAAATGTTTGGTAAAATTTTGATATTTTTGAGATTGAGATTGAAATGAATGGAAGTGACCTACATCACTCGAGTCCAATCACATTTCATTTAAAAATCATTCTTGTGCACAAACAAACACTAAGGTTACATTCTTGTGTTTGGCCAATCTTTATGGGATACATATGAGGTGCAGATGCTGGCTTCGTAGCTTGCAAGTTAAGTGAAATATCTATTCTCTAATATCTGGTGAAGACTCTACGATCCTGTAATGCTTAGGTATTAGCTGCTTCTTTATACTCAATGTACACTATGAATAGAGAAATGTATTAAAAATAACTTTGAAAATAATCAAAATTGGTATTAAAAGTTGCTAAACTTTGCATTGAAGTATTAAAAGGATTGGATATGGGATTTGATGATCAATAATAATATGATAGCTTATAAAGATCAAAAATAAAAAAAAAGAATATAAAGATTTAATGATTTGATCATAGAGATGTTTTATTAATTAACAAATTGTAATAATGATGTATAAAATAGAGGAGAAAGGAACATATGAATATTGAAAAGCCTTAAAGTTTGGTCATGTAGTTTGTTGAGAAAGACGTTGAGTGTGAACTGAAGTCTGCAAATTTGAATTTTCAACTTATGATAATTATATATTTTGTTTGGTTGATGTTGATTTTTTGTGTATAATTTTTATTTTTTTTATTAAAAATTGCATACTTATGTCAAATTACAAGACAACTATTGTGCTTATTATAGGAATACTTTATTTCTAAAAACTTAATCTTAACTTTGTTCTTTTAAAAAAAAAATTCAAAAGATGAGTATTTTATAATCATAACATAATAAATAAATAAATAAATAAACATTGGTGACTTCTACCCTCATGTATGTTGTGTACTTTGAGTGTTTAATTTTATAATAATTTTAAATAATCGTGTTAAATTATAATCATTTAACTTAGAATTTAGTAAATAAAAAAATATTTACATCTTTAACATGATATACAATTTAGATAGCACTAAATAAGAGTCATTTAGATAAGAGTTGAAAAACCCTATTTGACTACTTCTAGTAAGTTATCATTAAATTATTACTTTCTTTCAATTTTTTATGTAAAAAAATTTAATATCCTTGATGTGGATTATCTATATCATTGTTATTCATCATTCAACAAGGACTATTTTACCCATTTATAATGACTATAGATAATAGCTTATAGTTACAATTGTTGTTTATATTATTTATTTTAAGGTCAATTTTTAATAAACTATTTGAAAGAAAAACAAATGATAATTCAATAACAATTAAAAAGAAAAAAATCTCTTTTAGAGATCTCTTTATAACTCGTTTTCTCTTGCTACTTAGTTTTATTATGCTTATGATAAACTTCTCTTGAGAAATTAATGTTGTAAACATCAAAAAAAAATTACAATTAAAAAATCATCAAAATCCATTGTCAAGACATGTTGTGATCATTAGAACTAGTGAACTATATAAAACAAAAAAACAAAAAAAGGAGAGAATAATCTTTTTTATTCATTTTTAAATATGCAAATCATATCATAGATGACATTGAGCTCCTCCTTTGGACCAAGTGTTATGTCTCGCATTCTTCCATTCATCCCTAGCTCTTGATACTCTTGTAACCAAGTCTTAAAACATCGAGAACCATAGTGGGTAAAATCATATCTTATGAATCTATTGTTGGTTCTTATAATTATACCACTTGGCTTCTTTGAGGAATATCTTGTTACACTTACAAGCATTCTCCATTAGGTTGTGTTACTCAACTTTCTATCTCGATAAAATGAGCAATGATATTCGTTATTAATTTGGTCATTAAACTCATCACACTCATTATCATATGCAAGTTAACACTTTATCATATAGAAACCTTCTTAACATCAATTTCTTATCAAAACCAAACTATATCATATGGATTATTACAACCATATAAAAAAAAAAAAACACAAAATTATTTTGTAATTGTGATTTAATATTTTTCTTATTCCACCCTATAGTTCATATCACTTGTTTCAATTGATGTTGCCTCTGATTTTTTTTCTCAAACTTAGATTTTTACGTAGATCCTCGTCTTGTATATTTGTCACTTTTTTCTGTTTTATCTTCATTTTTTTGTTATTTTTCTTATGATTATGATTTTTAGGTGTACCTAAAGAATGCATCTTTCAATAAATTCACATGACTGGGTTACCACCTGCATTCTGTGAAACAGTTGGTTACTATAAAATCAGAAAGCTATTAAAAGACTTTTCCTAACGTCCCTTCCAAACACACCCAGATTTCACACAATGGTTCATTTAGTGCACATCATCAAATGAGGAGGGCTGATGTGCGTGAAAAAATGTATTTTTTACTTTATTTTTATTGTTTTTTTGTGTCTTTATTATAAAAATGTTTGTAAATAATTCTTCTAAACTGTTTATTGATTTTGATCGAATTGTTTATAAATATTTTTTAAAACAATTTAATAACAACATTTTTATTACGGCCGAGGAGTCTCCACGTCTGCTTCACATGCATGCAAGTTGGCCACAAGTAGAAGCTGAGTCTGCATGACAGGTTTCTATGAAGACGTGTACGCCTCATGACCATTCAAGCTCTACATTAGTAATTTAGAGTAATGAAAAATTTACAAAATAAATAAGTTTAATGAACAATGAAAACATCATTGATACAAGAATTTATTTATAATTTAAAAATAAAAAAATTATAAATAAGAAGAAATTGGGGTTTGCTGAAAAGTGATACTTAAAACTTTGATATTTTTTAATTTTAAAAAAATTAATTTAAAGCTTATCTTGTGAACATGAGCTTAAAGGGCCATCATAAGCTTCTGTGACTCTAAGGCTAAGGTTGCCTATTAAATAAACAAGAATTTTCATCGCTACAAAATATTAAATGAACTTGCATGGTAAGTCGTTACCAATATCAAGAAAATTATGTTTTTAACTAAGTAGATAAATAATCTATCACAAAGAATAATATATCCTTCGAACATTCAAAATATCGTGACATACTTGAGTCATCTATGAATATCTTTTATTTTACTTGCTTCTGTTGTCAATTCAAGTTGATATATTTTGATTGATGATTGATTAATGACTTTAATATGAGATAATGATAAATTTATATTTATCAATTAACTTTAATGAGATATTTTATCATAACAAAATATAATTAATATTTTATATTTTTTATAATAAAGTTTTCAAATATATTAAATAACTAAGTTAACATTTTTTCATAAATACATGTTTAATCATACAATAACAATGGTGCAGTACAACAACAGCTTCTAATAACAAATTTTTCATGAGATAGGCATTAGTAATTTCAACACTATGGGTGGCTAATCTATATGCATACTAATATACAAATATTTTTTGAATGTTTATGTTGTTAATATATTAGCTAGCCAGCTCCAAGGCTACACAGGAACACTGAAGGCTATTTAATCAATCCAAGACTACTCCTTTTTCTCCCCTCCTCACTCTTCCTCCCTCTCTTCCTTCATATCAGTCTTCCTCCTCAAATCAGCATTGGCAGTAGCTGCTCTCTCTGGCTTGCTTGTATACAATGGGGGCAAGTATTTGTCTAACTAGACCATCCTTAGTTTTTAGTCATCTGTTCATTGCATCGATGTTGTTTCTTTCTTGTTTGTAGGTCTTGACTTGGGTTCAAACAAAGTTCAATGGAAGGAAGCAAGAGAAGCGGAGTTCCAAGGGCATGACATCCTCATCTTGTCGTGAGTTCCAGTTTTGCCTTATAAACAAGAGTTGTTTCCATTTTGTTTTTCATCAACTAATAAAAACTACTTATAAAATATGTTGTTTAAAAGCTTTTTTTCCACTGAATGACTACACTTCAGGTTGGTTTTGTGGGTTTCTTTTCTAGTTTTGACAAAAGTGCTTCAACCCAGAAAGGATGAATAGCTTTTCCCTATCTTGTAGTTGCAATAGAAAGCGTTGATGTGATGTTGCTATGGTACAAGATTGATGAGTTGGAAAAAGATTGTTTGTTTTCGAAAGAGACATTCTGAAAAGCAATTATCTGAGGGAAAAGATTCCAGTAAAAAGGGTTTTGATGACCTCCTCTTTGCTTTCCTGAACTATATGTTACTGGAAGTTTCTATCATGTTTTATAATCTCATTATTTGTGCACATGTTTAAATCAAACAATAATAAATTGAGTTTACGACGCCTTGTTTGATCATTTAGTTAACAATTGAATTCAAATCCCCATTAGTGTAATAAGTAGAGCTTTCTTTTCTTGTGTTCTTGAAGATTGCAACTAATAAGAATGCAGACACTTAACCTGCCAGCTGCTAAGCTTTACTAATTGTTGTTTGGATCATACGACATAGTTCAACTTTGAACTTAGAAAACTCCTTGTTCTATCTCATAGATCCTTCAAGAAAGGAGGTCAATTACAGACAAGATTTCAGCGAGTGGGCTGAGGGAATTCTGGCCATAGGCACAATTGGCAATGTACAAGTGAAAGAAGAGCAGCACATCCACCGTTCCTTAGAAAGCTCACATCGTGTAGAGCACGTACCAGACTTCACCATTGAGGAACTGATCGAGTTGAAAAGAGAGCTTCGCAAACTGCTGAAGCACAAGCCAAAATCCAACTCTGATGGTTCAGAAAAAGGCACGCAGATAGTAGACCTCCCCATGAACGGATTCTGCAGGCCGGGAAACGCCGTGGAAGTAGGTGTAAATGGTAACGATCTATCGCCGTACAGCAAGGTCATTCTGGGCACGGCTACAGAACTGTTGGCCAAAAACCGCAATGCAATCAAGCAGAAGTCAGTCTCTTTCCTTGTCAAAAAGATGTTTGCGTGTAGAGGTGGCTTTTCCCCAGGACCAAGCTTAAGAGATCCTCTCCCAGATTTAAAGATGGAGAAGGTAACATCCACAAGCAACTGGTGGACAGGTTCTGCTGCTTGCCTAACTATGCTTAACATTGTTTTGCAGCTATTAAGACTAATTCTTCGCAAGAAAATACCTCAACCCAACTCTGCTCCCATGTCATCAATTAAAAAGTATCTCACTGACCAAGTGACTGAGAAAGAGAAAGCTAGGAACGACAGCCAAGAAATGGAAGAGAACCAGGGTGAATGGGTCAAAACCGATTCAGATTGTAGGTTCTGCATGCTTTTCTTTTTGCTGTTATTTATCATGATGATTAAGTTGTCATGTGCTCAACATATTGTTCATGGTCTTGCAGTTATTGTGTTAGAGATGAGACACCATCAACTGAAATATTAGCCTGGTGAGCCTTCCAAGCTAATTCAAATTTTGATCTCCCAACTTCAATACAATAAGTTCATGTGGCCTATATGGTTGTAATTTATAGTTGAATGTAAATTATATGATTGTAAATGTTTTTGGTATCAAGGCAATGTTGGAATTGAAAACTAAATTATCTCCAGCATCAGAAAGCGCACTGCCAAATGATTTATGAAGACACATACTTGCTGCTATGCTACATGGCCTCTCTTGCAAACACAAGATTAAAGTGATTGCGGTTCCAATTTTGCAAAATGAGATCACTTAAAGTGATTGTTTAGGGGATTTTTGCATGATGAAATGTTATTAAGAAGAGTTATTATACTAATTTTAAATATTTTGTGTAAATATAAACATTTGTCCTTTTCTTTTTTACTTTTGAGTATGTATGCAAAATTATCTTCTCATTTTTTTTTCAAAAAAAGAGGTGATGACTTGGGCATCATTTGACTAAGTTTTACTCTTTCTTTAGTCAGTCAAACGAATTTAGAGTCTAACATCTATGCACCTAAATGGTTCTATCTTTGAACCAACCCGAAATGCTATATCTTTGAGTAACTATTGAATGCAGCATTGGTTCATTTGACAAATGCTAAATAATGTGTGATTTTGCCAATAAAAGATAATGATCAAGTTAAGAGAATCATTACAGTTTAAACACATCAAACCCTCCTGAAGGCACCACAAGTTACATGAAAAGGTTGGCATAGCTGCATTGAGACGAACTAATTAAGTGGTGTTGTGAAAACATTAAATGCTGTCAGGGGAATGCAAGCCATGCTAAATGGGTTGCATGTTGCCTGCATGGAGATTAAAACTTTAGCATCATCCTTCCTTACCAAAGGGAGAAAGCTTTTCATCAAAGCCAATATAATCTTGGTCCTTCCCTTAGATTTGCCATCATTGTAATCTCTAACTCCAGTGCAAAATGGAGCACACATATCAACGTCTTTGGAATAAAGTTGTCATAAGTACTTGTGATTAACATAAGCAAAAAGTTAGCAAGGTTAAGGGTAAAATTCTTCTTGTTTGTCAACCTAAGTTTATATGATTTACCAAAAATCTCGTGTGTAGTGGGAAAACCGGGTTAGAAATTGGGTTTTCGTCTTAACCAATGGGGGTGGCTAGAATATTGCATCAAGGACAATGATACAAAACAGCCAACAACCGACAAAAGAGCCATCATAATCAGCAAAAGAGTGACAACAAACGCATAGACAAAGTTTATTAATAAAGGCACACGTTTGAGTTAAGATCAGTTGAGTCAAGGGGGTTTAACTTGATTGATTAGCTAACCCAATTAGTCATTGGATCATTGATTGGGTTTGTAGCGTTAAGTTGACCATGTTAACCAATCTCATCTAGCAAGCTTAATGATAAGGTATCCTGATGCACTAATTGACAAGCATAAAAAGGGTCCTACTGTAGCCTTATTAGTTTTTCCTGCAATAGTACTTTCTAAACAAAACATGTTTCTCACTTTATTTTTTCCACTTGTTTGCTTTCAAGGACAAGTAAAGGACCCATCTTTTCACTAACTAATTATAAGGTAAGTCGCAAAACCTCCATTTGCTTTCAGAATAGAGTAAAAATCACCAACTGAACTTACTCAAGACATGCTATGTTGGCAACAAATCTCTTTGCACATGAGATACTTCCATTCTTTTGAAGGAAGAAAAGGTGAACAGTATCCAAAAGAGGGACATGCAACTCGCTTGACAAAGATAATGCATTAGAGACTGAAGGAATGGCAGACACGGAGTTGAGCTCAAACAAAAGACTCTTTGCTCTATATGAGACCCAATTTGGCCAAGTTGGCCACAGGATATCAGCCCTGCCAACTCCAATAAAAATGTAAAAAATTGCTTTCCAACAGCACTTCAGGGTATACTCGTCTGATCATGTAGAACTGTAACAATGATTACTTAGCCATTGTATTTCATGAAACCATCGAAGTTAAGCTTCAACCAATTCAAAGGAGATTATTCACTTGTATCAAGTCATGGTATTACATGCAATTGCATGGTAAACAAGATGTTAGCTCTCTGAATTAGAGTGAGTATTACCAAGCCTATGAATATACTGTTGAAAATATAAATTTAATTATTAAAGATGATGAATCACGAAAAAAATCTGCAAATAACTTAAAATATGTAGCTCACAAAAATTGATGGAATATTTGGGAAAAGATTTTAGATGATAATGTTGTAATTAAGGAGGACCAAATACCATGAGAAGGGGAACTATTTGAAGCACTTCGATATAATTTCAAACGCAAATATAAATTGATTAAGTTAGTTCAAGGACGTCAAATGCTATTGCTCAATTTTAAACAAAGTTGTATAGCTTTACAACAGCTTTTTATAATGAGCAAGTTATTGAAATTAAAATAGGCAAGAGAGCAACTAAAGATTTTTATAGGATTTGATCAATCAATACTTATATCTATGCCCAATCAGCCTGACTAGGTTTGTACTCTAATCACTCCTTTTCATCACAACTGGTAGAGATAAACCTTACAAAAAGCACTCCATTTTTACCAAGTTGATAGGGGCACACCACAATGCAATAGAGTAAAACTATATTTAAGAGAAAATGCAATTACAACACACAAAATTGGTGATTTTAAGAATTCTATACATTTTTCCTTTCAAGCACAAAGGAATACAAAAACTATATGAAGTGTTAATATATTACCAATATATAATGAATAATTTAGAAGATGAAACTAATCAAGAATGATGTTGCAATTGACCACTAGTGTTCCCACGTTGAATAAGAAGAACATTATAAGAGTTTTAGCCAAAATATAGAGTTTGCAATTGAATCATCTTCTTTAGTTTGAATACTCTATTATTTATATGATCCAATTCATTTATTATCAATTAAAGTAAGTACAATGGTTATAATTTTTTTCTAAAATAATTAAACGAACCATTATATACTTTGATAATATTCAGACAAATATAATTAATAAATCATACCAAAACAATACATAGATAGCACTAATGACCAAGATGAACGCCAATACAACTAATTGATGTTCGTTTATATAGAATTCATCACATGAGTACAAAAATAAACATCATACTACAAGATTATCAAATATTGTCTTCCTCAACTTCATTTCTCTAGTTGCAAATGTTTTGTACATGACAGTCACTACAATCATATATATACAATAAAATTGAAATATCTTCAAATCTCTAAGCTAGATACGAATCAAATTATCTCATAAAGTGTGTTAAATTGTTTCAAAAATATAAAAATGAATATATAATTGAATAGAACTCATAGAAACAAGTTTAATAACACTTATTTTATCTTTTTCAGATTTTGTATGAAATTACTACAAACATTTCAAGTTAGTAAAATAATTAAAAAATCTTAAATAATTTCAATAATTAACTACTTACCTTTCTAAAGTTTTTTCCTACAGCCCCAACACTCTCTCCCGAGCACAACGGTTAAGGTTTGGTCCTCTCATGTGGTCGGTCGAATTTGAGCCGGAATTTCTTCTCACCAGCAGCAAGCGCTTGTTTGTTGTTGCTATTTTGACAAAATTTAGGAGGACTCAAACTTGCCAACTCGAAGTTTCAGTAAGTTTGAAATTTTGAAAAATGAAAATTCTTTTTGTTTCTCACAATTTAACTTCTCCTTAATTTGTGGAATGTATCATAGTATTTAATTTTAATTAAACTTCTATTTTGTTATTAAAAAGACTTGGGAGAGAAAAGCTGATGGAAAGGCAAGTTAATGTTTTAAGAAAGAGGCAATTTGAGGAGAGAGAAATGGAAAATATAAGGAAAATTTTCATTAATTTGACAATGAGTTATGCAACATTGAATGTGTAGTTAATCAAAAGACAAAATTGTGCAAATTCTTGCGTAACACTAAGTAGTTGCTACTTAATTTCTTGAACTTGAAGACTAAGAAGTTTGATTAGCAACTGGTTTAGATAGGAGAAATGAGAAAATCTTTAGGTAGACATTTTAACATAAATTATATGTATATGTTTGATGTAATATTGAATCATATCTATGTGATTTAATGTAGGAGTCTTGCATAATATATGTGATACTTGATGAAATATTATTTTTATTTAACTTATAAAATTGTGTAGGAAATAATGGTTTAAGGTTTAGAACATGCAAGCATGATGTTTAATTGTGTGCATTTCTATTATATTAAAAGATGTACTATTTGTGTGAATATTATTGAACTGTTAGTGAAATATGAAAGCATGATATACCATAGCTTGCTTTAATTACATATAATTGAATGTTATAAAATTTTGACGTATTTACACATTTAATATAAAGAAGTGAAATTATAAATTAAAGAAATTGAAATGGATTAAGTGATAAATAAATTTAATGTGCTATTTTTTGGCTAATGGGCAAGATACAATATGATTGAGATGTGCTGTTGTGATAATGACTAATGGCTAGTGGCTAGTATGTTATATGATTAATATTTATCTTTGTGAGATGACTAATGGTTAGTATCTCACATAATTGAGATTTGCAAAAATGTATGATTATTGAAAATATTAAAAGATTGAGCATCTTTATGCATGATAATATGGCAAAAAGATTAATAAATAAGACATTCATTATAACTAAGAAAATCGAAGATGATGTGACGCAATAACGTCACACATATCACGCAAAGGTTACATTTAGAAGCGTTTTAATCTTATTTGAACTTGGACCTCTGCTAGGATTGGCTTCTCTACTCTTCATTAGTCTCTATTATCACTACAATTGGGGCTTATTACAACCAACTTTTTATTTGTCACATATTTTAGTTTGTTTTTTCACTAATTCGTTATTTGTACATACACTTTATTTTGAGTTTTTTGAAAGCCAGTTGATGTTTTTCAGATATTTTTAGCTTTAAGTTCAATCTCTAGCATTCCGTAGCAATCCCATAGTTCCATTAGTGCAAAGTTTGTTAAAAAATGACTTGAAATTAAGTTTTTTGAGCTGTTGTTACCACTGTTGCCTATCGTCGTTGCTTCGTGCCATGCAGCCTATCTTCTTGATTAACTCACTCCTCCAACATGTGTGACCAGTTCTATCAGCTCATCCCACGCTGTTCGCTTTGCCTACTCTACTTGTGTTGACTCGTCAACCAATGCTAACCCTCACTAATCCACTCCAATCCATGCCAACCAGGACCAACCCATAAACTTGCATTGATTAGTGCCCACCTGCTAACCAGACTCAAGGCATCACGACACCTCTCCTCTCGCACTACACCGATCATGCTGCCAACCACCTTGCCTTTGGCCGAACTGTTGCCTGAAATGCATTGGCCATTTGGTAACTACTTATTTATTTAATTTTTTAATGAATTTTTTTGACAAAATTCAAAGTATATTTTTTTTAGTTTATGTAAGTGAACATGTATTTTTCTTTGTTTGCATTATAAGAACTCTCATTGTGTGTGCCTTGCCACTTCACCATCAATTTGAGTACATTGTATACAAGTCGCTAAACTTCTTCCCTTTAGATCAAGGTCCCCAGTATTAAAGATTTGTGTAAGTCCTTCGCTTTTGTTGAAGTTCTTACTTATCTAATGATCCTAAGAATTTTTTTTTAATTCTAAACTTATAACATATTATGCTCTTATACAGATACAATGCTTGAACCTAAGTATTTTTTTATTGTTTATGAGCCAAATATAGATTTAGCATGTCATCGTATGCTAGAATACTCATTAACTAGCCCGAGAGAGTAATAACAGTAGCATGATTGTCGTAAAATTTACTTAGTTAAATAAAAATAGATATTAATAAACAAGGCTTCTTTTAAAAAAATAAATAAAAATAAAAGAAATTGATTGCATGTTTATTTTCTTATGATTGTAGTAATTTCTTTTATAGTATATGTTTCTTTTTACATCTAATTAATTATGATTTTACTTTTTATTCTTTGATTTTATTCATGAGACTTATACCCTATATATGGTTAGTCCCAAATTTGTTTATTCGTAAATATATATTTATTATTATATATAATCTTTTGAGCATATGATAATTAGCTTAATCTTTTCTTTGACATTAACCTTTTAAATATATTAAAATCACAATACAAGAAAAATCACCTTTAAGAACTACCTATTTGAAAAGAAATATCTAAGTAAAAATTTTGTACCAAATAACTCTATAAAATTTTATGGCATATCCAATGTTATGACATATACTTGTAATTTCAAGGTAATTGTTAATAAGTAATTGAAATTATGTAATATAGATATAAACTTATATGGATAATTGTGATATGTTCGCTTGTAATATATAATTGTGTAGAATATTATAATTATTTAGATGTATTGAATTTATGATATTGTATATTAGGAAAAAGACAAGATATATGAGAGGTTTTATGTGTTAAAAATTAAAAATTTGAGAAAAATAAGAATTTAAGGTCATTAGAGTTTAATTATTAAAAAAATTGCGATGTGACAAGAAGGGTCATCACAATAGTTATGTTCAACAATCTACGTAAATATTTATTTGTTTGTAAACATCTTATAAATTAATCATATGCGCATGACAGTGTAGACATTTACAATGATCTTACTTCAAATATATCATATTAATCCAACAAAGTATGCCATACTATATGAATACCACTCACCATTTATTGTTCCTTGTTTTATTTTGATCGTATAAGATGATCATATAGATCTTATGAGTACAACACAATTATATTATTACACTTTCTAATAAGTGAATGGATCATATACATTTGATAACAAAATTGTATATATATGATAACTTTTGTGCACCACGTGGGTCTTGTTCAATGCATATTGCATTGATGTGAAAGGTCTTAATCATTAAACTCATAGACTCAACATATAAATATTGTAAAAAAATATATTGGATATTCATCTTTCAAAGGCATTGATTTATAATTAATTAAATATTTTTAGAATAAGCATCTTTAATGAAGACTATCAATATACCAAAGATTTTTTTAATTATGAATGTGTTTTTCTAAGTCTATTTTTTAGGAACTTAAATGAGAGATGTATCTAGCTTTGTAATGTATAAGTTTCAAGTATCCACAAAGCTTTTCCAATTCCTTTTTTCTTTTTTCTTATAAGTTTATTGCTCATTAATGCTTCCAACAAGTGGTATCATAGATTACATCTCAAATCTTGATCTATGATGAAAACCAAAAAATTAATTTCTTTTAATGACCAAAACTAACCAAGACAACACAATCACTAGTTGCTATGAATGAAGGCTATTTTTGACTCTTATGGCTTATAATAGATCATCACGAAGAATCATGATAAGCCCACTGATAAGAGTGTTCTCACAATAACTAAAAATGGAAGGTTTACAAAGATGAATTAAGAGAAATCAAAGTGCTCTATCTATTATCTTTTAAGTACTACATGGCGACATGTTTGAGAAGATTTTCAATGAGAAGTTACCCAAGAATGCATGTGATATCTTTCAAATTTTCATGATGGGAATTCACAAGATAAAGAAAACTTAAAACTCTAATATCATACTCAACATTCTTGACCATATTATTATAAAATTAGTTGATCATTATATGTACTTTTTTGTGAATTAAAATTTAAAATTTGATCTGAAAGTATGATTGAATTATAAGATTTTGATTGTATTACATAAACCTTGGATTTATAATTGTATTCATTTTATCTCTTATCTTTATTATTATTTAACTATGAGTACATAAAAAAATATGGACAAGATTTCTAAAAATTTAGAGTAATACTTGAGGGTAAGAGGATTAAAAAAATAATTATATATGTGATACATTTAAAAATATTTTAAGAAAGAAAAATAATATTAAATACATCTATTACCAAAAAAATATTCTATTCTTAATTTTTAGGATTTTGATTTGGCCTACCATAAAGGGATTGATTAAAAGAGGGTTGGTTCAAAAGGATTGCATCGTGGCTTACCCAATTGAAACTCGTTTAAGTAAAACATTGGTTTAAGGACATGTGGCCTAGGTCATATAAATCCTTAAAATATGCTTTTAAGGGTTTTAGAAAATCTAGACATAAAAAGGATATTTTGAGAGGCTAAGCTAGAGGTTTCCAAGAAGAAAACAAAGGCACATCACAAGGAAGAAGAAAGAGAGTCGAAGCTTTGAAGAAAGGGAATATCTAAGGAGTAGTCCTTTACCTAGATTTGTCAAGTAAAATGATCTTTGAGTTTATATATTAAATTCAGCTAAGATTTAAGACAAATAAAAATGGATTACCTTGCTAAATATATGTAAAGTTTTGAAAAAATTGATATCTAATCATTCTTTTTTATGACTTTTTCTTAGGAATGAAGAAATTTTTTCTAAGACTATGAGAGATTTATTTAGTAATAAAAAAGGGTTAATTATTATTCTTTTTCATATATTATTTTGATAAAATCTTGTTGAAAATTTATGCTATATTACTCATTAATACAAAGAGTATTTCATGATCATATATTGCTTGTTTGGCTTTGATTATAAGTATATGTAGAAGATGGATAAATGCTAACAATTTATTAATGAAAAATACTCCTTAATCAAGATAATATCATGTAGAACAAGTTAGAAACATGTTGAATTTCATGCTTTGATTAAACATGTTTAAACGGGTTGCCATGTTAAAGGTAGAAAAAATTTGTTTGCCTTTGAAAGTAATTTTTTTTTAATTTAAACCTCATAACCTATACAAAATTGCTTTGTTTTCTTACTAACTTTTGTTGTAAGTTAATTTTCTTAATAAAATGCTTCTTTTTTCAAAGTAGAATAATGTATGATAATTTAGATTAAATGCAATATTCACCTTTTATTTATTTCATATTAAAACCAAGAGTTTCACGATATGATGAATTAAGTCAAGCACAAAATTGATATTTGATGTTATGTTTTTCATACGAATCTATTTGCTTAAACAGCAATTTGATGTGAGACACTAAAGTTGTGTTTGAGATTATCCACAATTTTAATTGATAGCATGACAAGATAAAGATGTGTGTTTATTATCAAAATTGTTAATAAAAAATATATGGTATACCATGTACTATAATTTATATATTAGCTTAAGTTATAAATATTTTAAAGGCACTTAAAAATAAAGCAAAACCTATAGATATGTTGTGACCAAACTTCCCTTTGCCTTGGGATTACTAAGAAAGCATGTAACCTTTGTTTGGCTAAGTCATTGGAGGGATAGGTTCAACCTTAAAGTAAAGCTAGATGGCTTCTAAAGTGTGTGTGGTAATTAGTTTTTAGTTAGAAAGCTTTGTAGGGCTTGATTTAAGGCCTTAGAAGAAAGGCTAAGTTAAGCAGGGATATGGTTGACAAGCAAAGGGGTTTGTTATGATTAGAAGTGCTAAGATTGAGTTAGAAAATAAGGTCACAGTATAGCTCTAAGCAATAGGAAATCATTAAAAGAGGGAAAGTCATGTCCATTTCTCAAAAAGGAAGGGCTAGGCATGCAAGGGGGTGTCTTGGGAAGTTTTATAAGGTTGCAAGAAAATATTTTGGGAAAATTTTCATTACTCGTGACTTTAAAGGAATCCAAAGAAAAATTCCTTAGTGAAACTATTACGTGAAGGAGGGAAATAGAAGATATTTCTATTATAGTTTTGTAGAGAAAAAGAAAATGAAAATTTCAATAATTTATAGAAAGAAAAAGAAAGAAAAAAAAAAGGAAAAATAGGGATATTGGTTTGTAAAGGTCTAAAGAAGATAAGTCAAACAAGAATCAATCATAAGACATGACCATTAGATGAAAAATGTAGTAGTATGCTATGAAACTTAGGTTTGTCTATTTAATGTAAGTTATATTGCAACCTAGTTATCTTAATTTGATAAAAATTCAAATGGTTGATTATAGTGTTTGGTTGTTAATTGATCTACATGTTATATCTTCTTGCTTTGTATAAAGGTTATTTGCTTTTACTTAAATTCATATAAATATGATTTAATTACCTCTTTGTATAATATTTTATTCTCTTAAAGTATGTCATACTAGGCTTTATTGCATGAACTAGAGAAAAGGGAAAGAGTAGTGTTTTCTTCAAAATTTAACAACTAAACTTGTTTTTATTAAAAAGTGACAAACAAAATTGAAAGTTATTAAAAAAGTTCAGCTTTTAAGGATAAGGCTTTTAATTTGGAAAAGAAAACTTTGATTCTTTAATAAATTTAATTGGGATTTTTTAATAGATTCGAAAGGTTTTAGCTTACTATATGCATTCAAATTTAGACTACATTTTTTTTAGTAAGATTAGATTAGATTTGGATCAATAACTTTGAGGGATTGTAGCGTTTCATTCATGTCTAAAATAAAATTGTACTATACATTAGACCCAAAGTTTGGTGTATCTCGATTTAAGTTGTTTCAAAAAAGTTGGTTGCATATGTCTTTTAAAGGCAATTCAAGGTGTCTTAAATTAAATATATTATATGTTAACTTAACATACAACACATTAACTATAAGATGGTACAAGTTTAGTACTATTTAGTGAAAGGAGCACATAATATACTTGAATTATATGTAGCTAATGTTTAGTATGTTAAGTAATAAAGACAAGCAAGAGTAAGGTATGACTATATTGGATTGAACAGGTTATGATACCTTTATGAAAAAAATCAACGACAAACTTTATAGCAATTTTAAAAATTAATTAATTACACATCGCTTGGGAATCAGACATCGATAGAAACATTTCTCAAAATTTTATTCTAAAAATAACTATTAAAATATTTTAATAATAACATCTAGTATTAGATCTCTTTGTTATTTTAATTTTGTTAACATTTTCGTTAGACTCTAAATGCCAATCACTTTTCCCACTAATTGAAGTATCGTTCCTAGAGATTGTATTGCATGGCTTTCATTTCATGTTAATCATCTTCTTGTCATTTACTAGTACTATGCCATTATAATACGTTGTCATTAACCACCAATATTGAATACTAATTGCTAACGTTGATTAGCATCACTAATTGAAATTATCGATGATCACACCAAGTTGTTAACCATTGGTGATCCTTTTCGACCATCATTTTAAGAACCATTGTTGTCAAATGTTATCAACTATTATTGTTGCTAGCTAATGTTATTATCATAGTAGATTATGATCATCATCATATATATATTTGCTTGCATCTATTATCGATCGTTGCTAGACTATTGAGGGTTGACAGTAATCATCATATGATATCAATCGTTTATAAAAAAAATTAGAGAGGAATCTTAAGTAAAATGTTTTTAGCATAAACATACCAATTTAAGACCGTTTAATTATAATAATAACATTTAAAGCTTATCAAATTAAATAATAAAATTTTGTAAGGCATCTAAAAAAAACAACAGTTAACGGTTCAGATGATAACGAATCGCCTAAACCCTAAATGCCGCCTTACTTCGTTGCAATTGCTCTTCGTTTGCGTCAAAAGTCCTCGTTTCTTAGTGGCATTGATTGGAACCTGGAGACGCCGACTGTGTTATCTCGGGAAGAAGGCGCCGTTTGTCTTATCGTCGTAGGCGCTGGTTTTCTTATCACTGGCAGACGCTGCGTGTCTTATCGCCGGTGGTCGCTAATTTCCTGTATCGTGGGAAGACGCTAATTATCTACTTCTTTCCCGCTGTGCAATCCTTTGTTGCTACTGATAAACCTTTGAAGTTCCTGCGTCGTTATTCAGTTTCATCAGCTTCTTCTGGGCAAGCCCTGCGGCTCCAAATTCTTTCGCGAAAATGCCTAAGCATTATAGGCCTCCAGTATTAATCTCTATTTGGAACTTTTGTTGTCCTCTCTTGTTCTCGTTTTCTCATCTTTAATACCCTTTTTAGGGGAAAAAGAAGGAGGGAAGCGCCGCTAAGTTTATAACGAGGACGAAGGCTGTCAACCATCTTCAAGTTAGCCTTCCCGTCTTCAGGTGTGCCTTGTTTCCTCCCACCATTGCCCAAGGTTCCCGGTTTCGAGCTTTTCACGTTTTCTATGTCATGGGATTATGTTGAGTTGTTGCTTGTAATTTCTTCGTTTCTTTGAAGTTGTTCGTATTATGCTATTTTTTTTCATGGAAGATTAACACATTCCCTTTTTTGTGTATTTGGCCAGGAAACTCTGCATTCTTAAGGGAATTTTCCCTCGAGAGCCAAAGAAGAAATTTGAGGGCAATCAAAAAACATACTACCACCTAAAGGATATCAATTTTCTCCTCCATGAGCCTTTACTTGGAAAATTCAGGTATCTGTTTTTTTTTTTGTTTCTTTACTATGGTTATCTTTCAGTTTGCATCATGCCTTTGCTTTTATCTATCATCATGTCCTTCTTATTTGAGTGTTTTTTTATATCTCAGCCAGATTTATATCGGAGGATACCAGAGTATTAAACATGAGAAAAACCGACTGTTGTCATCATTTTAGCATATACTGCATTGATTTGTGCGCCATTATAAATAATCACCTATTTAAGATTTGAGGTTGTACATTTTCGAGTATAGGATTCTATTATGACTAATTTTGTTCCACTTTGTATTATCTGGCTTTTGGTTCTTGGCCTAAATCAAGGGAATTTTACAGATTCTATGTCCCCTTTGTTTCTTTTTGGTGTGCTCTTCGTCATGTTTTCTTTTTGTTGTGTCTGTTTGTGGGGGAGGGTATGTCAATCATAATATTTCACAGTTAAAATGAAGAATGTCACACTTTATATTGGTTTATTCTTTATGTTGCTGTTTTTTTTTAAATGATTGATGTGCCATCCAAATATTCCAAATGTTGTCTCAAGCAAGGGATATCTAGTATTGCAGGTCACAAAGCTTTTAGTTGAAGAAAATATCCAAATAAGAGATATGCGTGATCATCTTGTTAGTTTCATAGATCAGCTCTGTCTGCTGAAACTATAGAGTTGACGAATGCCTATTGAAATTCTACCCTCTTTGAAGTGGTCCATTATGTTTCCCTATATTATATTTCCAGGATTTAGTGATGCTCTTTTGTACTCTAGGGAAATTAAAGCCTATAAGAAGAAAATTAAGAAGGCTCAAGCAAAGAAGAACAGAGAACGTGCTGAACGTTTGTTGGATCGCCATCCTACTTATAAGCTTGATCGATTGGTACTAGAAAGGTTTGTGATGTCGAATTATTTGCTTTCAACATAAGGTGATGCTGCCTTGCTGAAGTATAATGTTGTTTAGATATCCTACTTTTGTGGACGCTCTTCGAGATCTGGATGACTGCCTCACCATGGTGCATCTTTTTGCTGCATTACCTGCTATTGAGAGTGAGCGAATTCAGGTGGATCGTATTCATAATTGTCGCAGGTATGTTATACTAATTTCATCCCTTAATTTAAATAGCACACATCTGATTTTTCTTTGAAATTTCTATTTAAACTTTCAAATGATTGTGCAATACACATCTTTATATCATTGTTTTGTTTTATGTTCTTCTTTGTGTTGTAAATTATTTGCTTTCTCTTCTGTTGTAGATTTGTTTTCCTTTCAAGTGATTCATGTTACTAAGGGTTTCTTTAATATCAAACTTCTCTTTTAATTATTATTTATGAAAATTGCCACATTATACTTTGATTTTTTATTGGATAAATGATATGAAATGAAACCATCTAATGTCAAAGCCTTTCAAATGACTAGGGGTAGACTGTTATTCCATATGGTAGGTAATGCCAGTTATATGTTACATTGTTCATATATTATATATCTTTACATTGTTGATGTATGAGCGTCTGCACCCATGCTTTTACTTGAGACTGTAATGGTGCTCAAGGCAATGGCGAAGAACCCACTATCAGTATACTTGAATTATAGCTATTTATGTGGGTTTTACTAACACATATGGATTCTTTGTTTTTATCATACTAGTAGTTAAGATGTTATATATTCGTTAATAATGATATTTCCTTTGTTGGAGTTGTCGATTCTGCATGTGATAATGTCTATTGCTGTCGAGTATGGCTTTTACTATACGATATATGTTTTACAAATCTAGGTGAGTTCTGTTTCGTATCATGCAGTCATTAGAATAAAATTCCATGTTTTTAGCATCACGTTTTGACCTGCCTTACGAAGGTCATTGAATTTAAGACTGTTTTTAGTCTACAATTGTTGTCTATCAGTTGGGGCCTAGTATGATGGGTTACTACAGTGCTTTAAAACTGACATTTCTTTTGATGTTCATATCTACCCTCCAAAAAGGTTCGATGCCTTTAGAAATGCTAAATTATTGGCTCTCCAATTGGTCTCATTAGCTTGTTCAAATTAAATGGATACGGGTTTAGATGGATAAACTCTCGTAAGATTATTAGTGCCATTTAAGCTTATGTAAGTTCATTTAGATATTAGTTAATAATTAAAATGCTAAATATGAAATAAAGGTTATCAATAGTTGTGAGGTGATTCATATTTTCTTGGTAATGATGATATTAAATGGAGGCAATCTATATAAGTCCATTATTAGATATAATCCCTATAAGCTTTTAAAATATATGGACTTTTTAAAATGAGCTTTTAACAAATTTGAGTGTTTTATTAAACATCCCTAGATGCTTTGGTCCTTGGGTGCTCTTTGTTAGTTGCTTGCTTAGCAACAAAACAAAACTATCAAGGGCTCTGCTTTCAAAATAGTATCCTGTCAATTCAATTGACTACAACCATTCAAAATATGCCTTAATGCAACTTTTGCCAACATTCAATCACAAGTATAGCAAATCGTGTTATACTCAGAACAAGTTCTACTCTATTGTCGGAACTCATTTTTCTGTCGTCATTCAATTTTTAGCAAACTGTATATTGATCCATATCTCTTCAATAAGAATCCCTGGACAGGCTGTTGAACCTTTCTTCATCAATTGAGAGAAGTTTTGTGCCTATTGATTGGGTAAAGATGAACTTTTTTTAGGAACTTATTTAAAGCATTAGCTGTTGATAGTACTCTATTGTGCTAGCTTGAATTAAGTTAAACGTTTCAGGATTTTTGTAGACCCATTGAAACACTGAAATTAAGTTTGCAGCATGCTACAAATTATAATCTGGTCATATAATATGCCTAGTGTAGTTTGACAAAGTCTTTGGAAAAGGTATTGTTAAGGTTCTAGCTGAGAGTTTTGTTGACTTCATTGCTGAAGAGACTTCTTAGACTTCATCAAAGTTGAGCTGCTTCTTGAGTAGCAAGTGTTGGAAATGTCTTAAAGAGTTGGTTCTTTGGTTAGGATGACAAGGTCCACAAATCAAAAGTCAGCTGTGCTGTTTGATACAGTAAAAGTGATGTCATTTCTTCTTAAAAATCTGAATGACTAGCACTGACACAGCTCTTAGCGATGTATTCTTTCTTTGTTGTTAAACGTCATATTTTTATGCTCTACATGTTCTTGAATTGTGTTTAATAGCCAAACTGTTTTGTGCTGTTTGAATGTTATAAATAAAGGTCATGAAAAATTAGTGCTAAGTATCTACTTATAAAAAATGTGTATAAAACTTTTAATATTTGAATCTTATAGGATACACTTGTGAAATTATTCCTTGAAGCAATATTGTTTGGATCAAGTTTGCCAGCAGATACTGTGTGAGATGTACTAATATTTTCATCTGCTTCTATCATCTAAGAAATACTTAAAAGCACTATAAAGTTTCTGCATTAGTCAAATTGAAGCTAAGTTTATCTCTTTCGCTAACTAATGAGAAGGCTTGATATGTTTTGAATCAGTCTAGGTCAGGGTGATTGATAGATCCAAAAACTCTCTTCATATTTCATGCATAAATCTAAGTTTGGCTTGTTTTTTTTACAGAATATTTTTGTTCCATTTTTAAATCGTAATTGGAAGTTTGTACTTTGCCCTGTGTCGTTGAAAGTGTTCCAACATAAAAAACTATTCAAAGCTTCACAGTTGTACTACATTAATATCTGAGCCATGGGAGCTTTATGCTTTTTGTTTATGTTTTTGTCTGCTTTCCATCACCCAGCTGTATGTGTGTTGTTTGTCATGTTGTATCCAGGCTAAGTCATGAGTGGCAAGCTTACATTTCTAGAACTCATTGCTTGCGGAAGACATTCATATCAGTGAAAGGCATTTATTACCAGGTATGCTGTTAATCGTCCACTGCAAAGTTTTGCTTGTCTTATATATATTTTTTTTTGTTTAATGCTTCTTTATTCCAATTCCTTATTTTAACTTGGACAGGCTGAGGTTGAAGGGCAAAAAATCACCTGGTTGACGCCTCATGCTTTGCAGCAAGTTTTGACTGATGATGTTGACTTCAATGTCATGCTTACTTTTTTGGAGTTCTATGAGGTAACCATATTTTTTCCTCTTTTCTTTCTTAAATATTTGTGTATGGAAGTCAATATGGTCTTTGATGCGGTTTATTCTGTTCAATTTAATATGTGTTGCTTTTTTCTTTTTCTAAAAATGGCTTTTCAAGCTAATTTATGAATTATATAGAAATGTTATATGGGGCTTCGTTCTCTTTGAACCTATCTGGAGTGGTTTTTTGGTTTAGCTTTGGCTAACGCTTGAAGAATAACAGAATTCTTTTAGTGCCTGTTATCGGATATTTTCCATGTACAATGGCTGATATGCTTTTTGCTTATTTGAATTATCTGATAATTTATTCTAACAGTGATACTGATACGTAAGCAGAAGTATCTACAGATTCCAGAGAGGAAGTACTGTGTTGAAATTTTGACTGATGCGTTTTAACTTATCATTTATATTAAACTTTTTTTTTTCCATATAACATGATGTGCAATCGTGAATTCTTGGTGACTCATACTTATTTTCTTCATCTATTTTTGTGATTTGCTTGAAGTAATAACCTTGAGTGAAGTGCCTTTCTCCATTTTAAAGATGCTTATATACAATTTTTTTGTTTTCCTGGTCTTACATAGATCATATGAAGAAAAGCTCTTTAAATTTTGGTTTTTTGTTCAACTATGTGAATTTACATCTGTTTGTTCGTTTTTTCTTATGTGTGAATGCTTCTTTTGAATTTATCAAGTCATTCTTGTTCCTGATGTTTGGTATGCCTGCTGAAGTATATTTTCATTTCCCTATTTGAGGATCATGCTTCATACGCAGATGTTATTATTTAATTATTTGAATATCTTTTGCATGTTTTGGCCGGCAAAGTTTAACTGCTGTCATTAAAATAAGGTATTTTTTTGTTTTATGACTTGGACCTTATTTTGCGATGGCATTCTGTTCATTCTCTTTTTGAAATTGTTTTGCATGATAAAATCGTAGTCTATTTCCTGCAGGAATATACATTGATGCTACTAACATCAACGTTGCTGTATAATGACTGGCACTGTTTGGTTATGCTAATTAAAATTAAAAAATGTGCTTGTTCTCTCAGTTGCTTATTTCATATTGCCATTTTCCCATCTTTCTTTTCTTTGGTACTAATAATGTTTCTTATTACTTGCAGGCCCTTTTAGGATTTGTGAATTTCAAGCTTTATCATTCAATTAATGTTAAATATCCCCCTATTCTTGATTCCCGTCTTGAAGCTTTGGCAGATGGTACTATTTCCTTGTTTTTAGTAATTTGAGCTTATATTTCACCTTATGGGGTCCATGTCATTCACCTCCATTATGATTGTTGATTTACAAATTTACATCAATCTTTGCATGTTGATTTGGGCCTACACTATATTTGTAGAGCTTTATGCATTGAGTCGCTGTGTTGCTGCTGGGTCAACATCAGCATCGGGTAGTTTAGTTTCTGAGACTGGGAACACTGATATTCAAAAGAATGACACAAAAGTTGAAGAATCAGAAGTTAGATTAGCTCAACTTCAATACCAATTGCCGGCAAATGAACCCGGAGCTTTGATGCATATGATTGAGGATGCAAATGGCGTTGATGATGATGATGAACAAGATAAAAAAGAGTGCAAGACCCTTTTCAAAAATTTCAAGTTCTTCTTAAGCCGAGAGGTAAGCCTTATTCTGCATCTTGTTTTGAAAACATTTGGATTTGGGTGGCTTGTTTGTAATTTGGGGATGAATATTTATTTCCATTTTTTATTGAGGAAATGTTTTCCGTTAATGTGCTTGAATAATGTACAATGTTTAATATTATTAATTCATTTAGGCTCCCAGGGAGTCATTGCTTTTCATAATTCCTGCATTTGGTGGTGTGGTATCATGGGAAGGTGATGGTGCTCCTTTTAGAGAAACGGATGAGGACATTACGCATCAGGTTTCCTGTCCCTCTCTTTCTATTCTTTGAACACTTGTTTTTGTTGGTTATGAAGCCGTGTGTTCTTTTTGCCTGTTATAGTGCGCTATCGTGTCCTGTTATTACTGGAAAGTTGTATTTTTAGTTTATTGTGCAGAATATAAATATGGAAATGAATTCTAAGTTGTAATATGACTATGATATTTTTTCCCATCAACTAAACAATGTTTTACCTTTCCTGAAATCAATTTTCTTTATGTGCTCAGATTGTTGATAGGCCAGCTATGGGTCATAAGTTTCTTTCTAGGGAATATGTCCAACCACAATGGGTCTATGATTGTGTAAATTCTCGGATTGTGTTACCTACAGAGCAATACATTCTAGGAAGGTACGTTGTTATATTTCATCTGGAAAAGTTTTGCACTTCCGTTGGAAGTGAGTTAAGCAGCGATTATGTGCCTTCCTTTTTTGTGGCAGTGCAAGCAATTTATTTCATCAATTTTAAGTTAAAAGAGATCATCAAGCATTATAGATATTATTTTTTATGCTTAAGAAGGGACAAACTAGACTGATATGGTTTCTATGTTCGCTTATCCTCTCGTAGTCCACTTTCAATTCCAGTGCAACATCATGTGTCACATGCAAAATAAAAGATACATTGCGTATCACGTAGGTTTTGAATTTGTCTTTGTCGATTTCTATCTTTTTATCAGTGTGGAGAATGGTTAGTGTCAGTACTATTAGTTGAGCAAGCGTTAGTTTTTGATAGTGCAAGTTGTTTTGTTAGCACTTGTAAGCTTATTAGGTCTTCCATTACAAAATGGGGAGCCAACGGATTAAAGTTTCAGGTCATAGAGGTCTGCTGTGAGCATTTTTTGGACCATAGCTCTTTCGAATCAGCTATGTGAGGCTCCCTCACACATCCATATGTCGTCAAATCATATCATGTCTTACCCAATTTATCTAATCAGCTACTTGGATCTTTTCAGTGATTTGAAGCATTGCTTTAATATTGTATATAATCCCGAGAAAGTCTTGAGAATGCTTTTACTCTTTCTTTAGTTATGTGCCATATGGATTGTCCAATGGTTTGCACTATCTGAAGGTCAATAGAGGGGAGGGTTAGACTTGGAGGATGAGATGGGTGAGGCAGGTTGGTGGAGTTTTGGAAATGGTCTGAATGGTAGTCCCATTGAGTGTGAGTGGCATATTGTCAAGATAGAGAATGAATGGCCTTTTGGCCTTGCCCTTTTTAATCAGGTTGGAGAGGGAATAAACATATGAATCATGCTCTTCATCTTTTCTTAACTAATTAGTGTACATCATATGACATTAATACGCGTGTCTGAAGAAGCAGCTCACAAGTGTTTTGGAAATGGTCAGCATGGAAGTCCCATGACTGATAGCAGCATATTATCAGCATTTTGCACTTGTTGGCATTTTGTGCCCAACTACTTGTAGCCCTTTCAAACCAGGATAGGGACGGCATAAACATAAGAATCATACTCTTCATCTTTACATTGCTTAAAAGGGTACATCATATGACTTATTAATACGCTGTTGTCCTAAGAAGCAGCTCACAATACCAAAGGAATCCTGTAGAAAGACCAGATTATCTTGTATTCAATGAATTGTTTTGAGAAGCATATGGTGTATAGCATGCCCTAAATGTAAAGTACATTGGGTTGCTGATGAGATGTATTGTTGTGTGTGGTACATGGCACCTTAAGGAAACTATTGTTGTGTTAGCACCTGAAGTGGGAACATTTACATCATCAATAGAATCATAATGTTAAAATTTCACATATTTCAATTCTTTCTGTTGCTACTCAATGTAGTAAAGTTTCTAAATGAATCAGTACATTGCAAAACCTAGAATATAAAATGTAAGGAAAGGTTTTGGGTACCATTTTGTTAGTGGTAGGATGATGCTTTTGCCCTCTTTTTTTTTTTTTGCTTGCTATTTTTTCTTTGTTGTAATCACACTCCATCTTGTGCTTGATCAGTTAACCAAGGTTTGTCAGTGGTGTGTTTTAAATTCGATTTGGAGACAAATGTGATCTATGCTGATCAGATTCTAAGTCACTTCTAAATTGACACAAACCCAAAGTCAAGTTTGATTCCTGCCAGCTCTCAATATGAAAAAAAAAATGTCTAGCCAAGGCATAGAGATGAAAATTTTGACCTTTTTGATTTTCTTAAACATTCTAACCAGTGAAGTTTTTTTTTTACATGTTTAATATTTAATCCTAATTCAAAATGGACAAAGAGATTGGTAAGCAATCTGCATTGTTTTGGCTGGGGATTTAACCAGCAGCCTGAACCTCAACTATCCTGTTCAAGTTGAAGACCCAAATCATTTTTAATTTTTAATTTTTTCTTTTAACTTGGTAAGGTTAATGCTCTTGGGGCTTTTTTTCTGTTCCATTGTGTTACATGAATGGTTTGCTCTATGTTCTATAATCACAATATCCTCCATCTTGTCCTTTGTAAGCCTCACCAATGGCTGATATTGAGTCAAGTGATTTTGTTTCAACAAGAAACGAATTACATTTGAAATCATTTTGATGAAATTGGTTTGAAATTGTGGTCAAACTGGCTCTTAAAATGAGTAAAAAAATTCAAAGGCATTCAGGACTTACAAAAATTATGCCCTTTCATATTTGCTCAAGCATCCTGTTCACTGTTCCATACTATGTTTTGTTGTTCATATATACAGATTTAACGTATGGACCTACTTCAAAATGAAAATAAAAAGTAATTCTAAGCAATGTGCGCTTTTTGGGTGTGAAGAGCTACAGTTGAGCTATCTCACCAAAGTTGAGCAAAAACTCTAGCAATTTCACGATCAATTTGACTAGAAATCCATTCCCTTTGGTAATCTTTGTTAGACTTGAAATCAATTCAATTTGAAATCATTTTGAAATTTTCTTTTAATTGGAGCTGAGCCGACTCTTGAAATGAATAGCAAAATTCAATGGCAATGCAGGACTGATGAAAGCCATGACCTTTCATATGTGCTTAAGCGTTCTATACATTATTCCATATCGTGTTCGTAATTCATATAGACAGATTTAATATTTGTGCCTACTTCAAAATGCGAAAAAAAAAAAAAAAAAAAAAAATGAGTCATGAGCAATGTGTGGTTTTGGTTGGCTAAAGAACTAGCAACCTGCAGCTTATTGAGGAAAAAGCTTTAGCAATTTTGCGTATTGTTTTCACTCTTAATCTTAATCAGGTTACCTGATTATCTATTGATATGCTTCAGAATATGCTATTCCATCTTGATGTACCTTTTTTTAATAATGTTGTTCTTTCACTTATACTCGTTTAGCATTCTTGGAATAATTATATCTGTCTTAGTATATACTCTTGGGTGAATTATTAATCAGCTATTGAAAGGATGGTTATATGTTTGTAGGTCATTTAAACTCTCATGATACGTATTGTTGGATAATTTTTATTTAATTTTGTTTTACCATATTGTAATTGTTGTTTGAAATTGGAGTTATGTAGTTTAACTTTCTCAATTGAAATGTGAATTTAGCCTATCTCACTTATTAGTGTTAATAAGGCTTTTTGTTTTTGTTTGATGAAAAATGTTTTACATGCGAATGCATGGATTCTTTCTTGTATTTTAAGGATTTTATTTTGACATTTCACTTAATACAAATATTTGCGTCATATATGGGAGAGCTTACTATAATTTATAGTTCACCAGTAAGTTATTTTATGCATAAGGAAATTGTGTAAATGGATGTATGCTGTGGTTTGGTATGGTTAATTTGCATTTTATGGGTTTGTACATAACAATTTGAGCTACAGGTTGTCAATTTGCTCACCCTTTGTGATACCGTGGCTTCAATCGATACATTTAGGTACCAAAGGAAGAAACCTAGTTGACACTTAACAGTGGGTGATATGGCATTATCAACTGAGTTTGCAGCAATTCTAGATAAATCAACAACCAGCCCATGATTTTTGATAGCCAATAACTAGCTCAAAGCTTAAATGTAGCATATAAGTGGAACGAGTTTCCTAGTCTCATAGAATATTAGAGAGGCAAAGAGGCAATATCCTTGTTGGAGTATGCTTTTGATGGGAAGGAAAAGGAAAAGTAATCAATAAATCTGGGAATATCTGGATAAATTTCCTTGTGGACCTGTCCTTTGACACATCTTAAAACTTGTTCAAAAGGGCTAAGAGGCCTGGATCAGGCTAGAGCGGATTTGGACTGAGAAAGTGTTTTATAAAAACAATGCGTATGAGGTATCATCTGTTTTTTTAATATTGAATGTTAAGCTTTTGGGTCCCATTAGTGCATTAGCATACATCTGAGACCCATAATTGATTGGATTGTTTTGAGAAGTGTGAGCAGGGCATGGTTTGGATTGAGTAATCTATTATTGGGCAATCTTATTAGGAATAGTGAAATCCTCCTTGAATACTTGAAGTTTCATCTCTGAAGCGAGTTCGAAGAAATTGTTCCAGTTATAGAAAGCTGATCATATTGATAGATTGAAAGGCTTAAAAGAGAACATTGTTTTGGCAGGGATTAGGCAAGCTGGTACTGGATTACAAAAATTTGTACATTGTTCAAAGAAAGACCAAAATATTTATTTGAAAATCAAAAGGAAAATTTATTCTAATTAAAAATGAGAGATATTTTGTTGTACCATTGAGAATTATCTGTTTCTTTTGTCCTAAACAATTTGCATGAGACATTAGACCAATCATTGAACTTTTGGCCCTATTTTTCTCATAATTTGGAGAACATTTTTAAGGTTTGTTAAACCTCAGGAATCATAGGAAATCTGTCCATATCATTTACTTAGGTATCAGTTTTAATATTGTTATGCACTGTTATAACTTGGGGACGTCTAATTTGGTTCATGTTCCAAGCCTGTTGCTATCCCATGCCCCAGTCTACTTAATGTGGTTCACTATTTTAATGTAAAATGGATATAAATTAGTAGTGACTGAGGATGTGAGCTAACAATTACTATAAAGGAGTTTTTATTTTGACAAGTTATGTCAATTGATATTCGCTCTTTGTTAACTAATAAAACAAAGTATTAATTGGCCAACAGTTAATGAGTTTATATATAGGTATAATTACGCTAAGTAGCATTGACTTTTTTTTAATTAACATGATTTGTATAAAGAGTGAATTGTTTGAAATTTGTTAGGGTTTTAAATTATTTGCAGTTACTGCAGCTCAATTATAATTTGGTTAAATGTTTGACCTTTTTTTATGAGTCTTTACACAATGGTAAAGTTATGTGATTCGAATGTTTTTGGGTTTAAATCGTGGAAGCAACCTTTTGTGAGAGTAGTCAGTACAACTACGTATATTAAGTCCTTTGTTGAGTGTAGTGTTTGCATTTGTCGCCCTCTTTTTTGAAGCTGCTTTTGTATATTCTAGTATATGTCTTGTCTGGGGATGAAATCAATTTGGGTTCTGAGTTGGCATCATAATATTATTTGATTGTGACATAATCTTTTGATTGACATATCTATATATTAAGGTCTCTATAATTCATTCATATTTTATTTATGACTACTAATATTTTTATAATTAAAGGTTTATGATAAATGAGGGTCTCATTCATATTATCTATTTTCTTTAAAGTTCAAGTGCAATGCAGAACATCAAAAGACATTATTGAGTTTGCTTCATCATTGATGTGTTGAAACTAGCGATTTGCCATGGATGATCAATCCATATTACCCATTCAAACCAAGTAAAAACAACTCAATGCATGATTCTGCCCCACTAACTAGTAAAAACAACTCAATCCATATTACCCATTCACTTGAGTTTACCAAAGCATTAAACCATGTTCAACTATGGGTAGATCATGTCGGGTCATGAAAGACTCCAAAGCAGAAGAACTACTTCATTAAACCGAAATTGGCTTTGCTGCCTATCTTTTAAGTGGAATTGATCAAATGGGGCCTAGAATTATATATTATATATCATTATATGGATACCCATAAATCAGAACATAAGAGCCTATGAAGAAAGTCCATTTTATGTGTTTCAATGAGGTTTATTCCTACTTAGATATGCATTCTTTATAGCTTTACGTATGCTTTATTCAGTACTATTTGTTTTACCAGGGTCCCGCCACCACATTTGTCACCATTTGTAGACAACGAGGCCGAAGGCTACGTTCCTGAATATGCCGAGACGATCAAACGGCTTCAAGCCGCTGCTAGAGGAAATGTTCTACCAATGCCAGGATTAGATCAGGATTTAGCTGATCCACAAACTCTCATGGCTGAAGGAGTTATCGAACGCACAGAGGCAAATGAAATTGCTGAACAGAAAAGGAAGGTGTGTTCTCCTTCACCAGCTTGTTGAATTTCTTCAGTTGTTATATTGGTAGTTGTTTTTCGAACATTCACTCAAAGCCTATGGTTGCTTTTGCAGTTGTTACTGCTCGAGAAGCAGTACGAAGATGAATTGAAAATGGAGATTCATGGGGTCACATACTCTGGTTTGCTGTCGCAAGGAGACTCTCAGGCTGTTGTGGAAGAAACCAAGGTTGTGGAAGACACTGCCATGGTGTTGAATCAGGTTGTTGAGGATGAGCTTCATCTTTCAAAGGTTTCTATGTCACGCAGACAGAGAGGGCTCATGGAGGCAATACAGGTGAATTGTGTTCAGTGTTTTTTCTTTTTGCAAAGTTTGATATTTAAGTTGTTCTGATAAATGCTTCAGACATGGGAATCCGTTGTCCTGTTGTTTAAAATCTTCTAATCCTTCCTTTCGCATGTTGCAGATTGGCAACGCGAGGAAGAAGGACAAGATTGATCTTCTCAAAAAGAGAAAGAAAAACTCTGAAGCAAGGAAGAACGGATAAACGAGCTGTTGAGTTTATTTGGTTTTCGTGTTATATTGTTTATTCTTCTCGCATGGATGCTTAGGGACGCGTTTAGAACTAACTTCTGCTGTTGTGTTAAAAGGAAAAGGTTTATTCTTGAACGCCAAGCAAGGCTTCATCGTGATACTTTAGAATGCAGTGCAACTTTTGTTTTAGAATTATAGAAATCATTTTTCCTTAAAATATTGTAATTGTTTTTATTAATGCTTAATTTATAAAATTAAAGTATACGAATCGAGTAATAAGTTAGTTTTTAATAGCATTTAATGGTAATAATTTATGTTTTTTAAGTTAATATGATATTTAATAACTGTTTATCAATCTTTTTTTTAAAAATGTTATTGTTTTAATACTGTCTATTAAAAAAGAGTTTTAAAAATTTAAATAATTACCCCCGGCCGAGCGCATAGACAGGCTCCGAATCCGGTTGGCCTCTTCTGCAATGCTCGCGTTTTTCGCTCTTATAAATTGAGGTGGGGAGGAGACCTGTGGGTTCATTCATCGAAGTCCAGGGGTCCAGTATCTTGTGTATTGCTTTCAAGGTAAAAGTTCTCCGTTCTTGACCTCCTGTTCCCGCTCCTTCTCCTCTGTTTTACATCTTCGCTGCTTGGGATTGATTGAAATTTTGGCTCGGCATCGTTAATCGAAGACATCCATCTCCTTTTATTGCATGCACTTGGCAGATCTGCGGTGACTGTTATGATCGGTTTGTGCTGTGGGCCTGTTATTAACACGTTTCATTTGCATAATTGTTTGTTTTCCTTGGACTTCGGATTCCGCACCTTGCTTCCATCGTTTATATATTGCGCACACAGATTTGGGAACTTGGGCTGTTTGTTCATAGATCTAGATTTGATCTGGCAGCATCCTGAAGATTAAGCCGCTAGTCTTCGATTTTTTGCGCAAATCTTCTTGTAATGACGCTGTCGTTTAGAGCTGCTGATGCTTGAAGGAAAAGAACCTTTTACTTATTACGTATCAATAATGTCCTCTTGTGGACGTCCATAACGAATGGTTTAGATTGTATATTATTTGAATTGTTGTTAATATACTACTCCAAAGTGCTCATAATCCTAGTTAAGCTTCAATGTAATTTTGATTTTGTTTAAAATAATTGAAAAGTGTGATGCGAACAAACGTCCAGTTAGGCTAAGTTATGTGAGGTTGTTTTGTTAGAGAAGTTTGACGTAGAAGGGTGCTTCGTAGATTTGTATGTAATAACACAACAAAAGAAAACTACTGACTTAACCTGGACTGGTTTGCCTGGACGGGGCGGGCAGATCGGTTCACTCTCCTGTTAAATAACGGGAGTTTGGTGGGGCTGGAGATACTGTTGCCCGTTACCTAGCCTGAATTGAAACGGTGAGAGAGAAAGGAAGGTGCCAGCAATCGCGAAGTGACGTCTTCGATCGTCGGTTCCGTGGAGGTGTGGCTCCTGCCGAGATTTGTGTTGCGCCAAGGGGAGATTCGACGCGGTTTGAGGAATTCGGCCGCGGCTCTCAGTGATCCTGGCTTCGTCGTTGCTTGCGCTCTCCTAGAGGAGAGCTGATAAGGTCGTCTCGGCCAGAGAGGGGTTGTAGATCTAAAGGAAGCGAATGTTCTACTTTAGATGGTAAGATTTTTCTTTAAATTTTCGTCCACTTTTGATTGGATTCGAAAATCTCGTCGTCGCTGGGCCCATTTCGTTGTCAGCGGCTCCGGTGGTGCCGGAGAGGGTGTTGCTAAAGTTTGTTTGTATTTATGCGATATTATGAAAGTTTAAACGCAACATAAAGATCCTATTGCTTTTAAAACTGCGCAAAAGACTTGCTCCTGCAGTCCTGTGCTTCAAACAAACGCAACTTATTCTATTGTCTTTAAAATTGCAGGTCACTGGTTTATTTGATTTGAAGTACAGCGTTCCTACAACTGGTCTCTTACTTTCAAGGTAAATTCTTTGTTCTGGATCTCCTCTTCTCCTCCTACATCTCTTTTTCATCTGCATTGCTCGAGATTGATATGCATTTTGTTTCGGATTCGTTAATCCGAGGCATTACTCATCATTGCATTCTTTTACCAGTTCTGTGGTGACTTCTATGATCCGCTTTGAGCAAAGGGCCTGTTATTAATAAATTATTTGCAGAATTTGTGTACTTTGGGTTTAATTTGGCATCTATACTTTGTGAACTCATATTGGAATATTTTGTATCCAATTATGCAATTTGCTTCTGTCATAGAATTGGTTTTTTCTTTTTTTTTTATGCATAGGTTTTGGTGGTTGGCTGCTTGCTTATAGGTCTATATATGATTTGAAAACATCTTCAAGATTAAGCTATAGCAGTTCTGTTATTGCACAAATCTTCTTGTAATGCATTTTGTTATTGCCTGTACCCAAGACAAATGATGTAATTTTGAGTTTCAAATGACTTGACAGCCATGTTTGGTGCGATATTTCCCTGGTTTACTCCTCTGGGATTGATGAATTTTTGATAGGACTGTTTCCCAGATTTTTCTAGGGCATGTGTGTTGGTTTATCTTTTTCTTGTTAAATTTTGGTACTATTGAAAGAGAGAATTGGGAGGGAATCATATCCATTTTTGGGAGAGAAACACCTGACGACTATAGTCGAGAAACAATAGAGGTTCTTGCATCTTTGCCTGATGATTTGCATGCCTCAAAACTTTTTACCACATTTGCCAACAGTCATTTCTATTTATTTCAGAAACATTCGAAGCACTTTTCTCTGCTCTACCTAAACACATAGGGAGTAGGTTAGGACTACCTTGGCCACTCTAACAAGGGAGTCCATGCCAAACCTCGCTTAAAGAACTACTCGAAGGTCTCTCCATTACATCTGAGCCGTACTACATTGTTTTCATTCTTAATTATATACCCCTTCACGATATCATTCCATCAATCTCTCATAAGTACCTTACAATATAATGCTTTCTAGCTCTCACTTAATTGAAATCTTATTCTACTCTTGACCTAGTCTCAAGGTATCATTGGCATTTCCCTTCAATACACTTGAAGGACTTCTACATCACTATGATGAGAAAGATGATTAGACTATTATCAAGGCTGTCTATGTTGCCACGAGGGGGAGGGTAGTCTTACTCTAGGAGATCCATTTTGAAGTCCTTTTGGCAAATCTTGGTCACCAATGTGATGGATAGACGAGAGAATTGTGTTTAGATATTCTTTGGACCTGAGAATATGCTACCCTTAGTAACTCTTACGACGATGACATAGTTATCTTGGGGATTATTGCTAATGTTGAAGTTCCTTGCATGGTCATCGAGATTGCAAGTTCAACTGACATCATTTTCCTCAATGCTTTTGATAAGACTGGTGTTAGCAAAAAGCCTTATTTTCCTAGCTATTGATTTACTGGTGCGATTCGTAGGAGATTCTATGAAGCTATAAGTAACTATCACTTTGTGACAAATAATGAGAAATGCATCTAGTTCGGCCATGCATATGATCGTTTTTATTGTTGTTGTAGGTCCTGGTTGTAATGTTATCCTTAAATGACTAATGATGAAAATATTCAAAATGATGGTCTCAATACTACACCTTTGCATAGATTCAACACCTTGACAAGTGTGGTTCGAGTTTAAGGGGATTTTTTGTGGTGAAAAAGGTGCTATCTCAATGTTATGAAAACTATAGTTACACTAATGCCATTGATCATCGAGCTTTCAAATTGGGACATTGTTAACCTCATCTCTCCTCATCTCTCTTTGCCTTTTGAACCTTTTGATCTGGCTAATCTTGTAACATTTCTTTGTTGCTAGAGATAAAAAGGAATAGAGGCCACCTCAAATTATTTGCTGAATATCTCGATATTTTTGCATGGGTGTGCTCATACATGCCAGGGATAGGTCCCTCAATGACTCAACATTCCTTTCATATAGATCTCGAGGTTCCAAGCATTCAATAAAAGAAATGAGTGATTCGCATCAAGAAGCAAAAGACAACTAAGAAAGAGATTTCAAAGCTACTTAAAACTGATTTTATTCAACCAATCCACTATGTTGAGTGGTTGGAAAATGTTGTATTTGTGAAGAAAAGCAATAGTAAATGACTTATGTGCATTGAATACACCAATCTCAATCATGCTAGCTCAAAATACTCATATATTTTAGCTCATATTAATGATCTAATGGATTTGTCCATTGGTTTCACCTATTTCAGTTTTCTAGATGGATTTTTAGGATATTATTAATTTAAGATGACTGAAAACAATGAGGAAAAAAAGTCCATTTATTATTGACTTTGGGTTATAGTCATGTCTTTTAGGCTAAAGAATGTGAGAGTGAATTATTAGAGGAAGATTGACACCTTGCTCTAGAGTAAAAAAAGAAAAAGGAAGCTTGAGACTTTTTTTAGACAACCTCCTATTGAAAGACACTTCCTTCAAGAGACATCTATAAGAACTAAAGGAGAATTTTGAGATTTATCGAAAACTTAACGTCTTGAAATACGCTTTTGATGCATTTGTCAAGAAACTTTTGTGGCTACATGGTGTTAAAGGGAATGGATCCAAGTCAATCTTGATAAGATAAAGGGTCTTCTAGATATCCTTATTCTAGGATCCCATGAGATGTCCAATCTCTAGTGGACACAATGTTAGACTCAATCATTTTATTTCCAAGTTGAGGGAAAATGTCCAGCTATTCTTCGATCTTTTTCATGACAGGTTCAAGCCATTGGACTAAGGATTGTAAAGACTTCTAGAAGTTTAAAGCCTATTTTTCTAGCCCTCTATTTTGGGTTGTGTAATACCTAGGAAATCATTGTTTATTTATTTAGCAACCTTGACCTTTATCATTAATTTTGAATTGATTCTAAAAGACAAATGTACTCAATATTCTATTATTTATTATGTATGCTACTCTTTGAAAGATATAGAAATCCGATATTTTCTCTTGAAAAGATGACATTGGCTCTTCTAACGTCTGCTCGAGGACTACAATAATACTTATAATTCTTACTATCAATGTATTCACATACAAGCTTTTAAAATACATTTCCTAGTCAACAAAAATCTGGAGGGGGTTGAAGAAATGGATCATCAAGTTTTGCAAATTCGAGATTGTCTTCATACCTTGTTTTTCCTTCAAATCTCAATTTCTTGCTGATTTCCTGTTTGAGGTAGTTTCCTTCATATCTAAGCTCCAGTCATTGTCATCACACCTGAAAGCTGTTTGTAGAAGAGGCCTCAGTACAAGAGTTATGTGGGATCAATTTCATTCTTTTAAGTCCTAAAGAGATTAAGCTAAAATGGTGTACTAGAACCAACTTGTTAGTTTTTAAACTAGAAATGACAAGGAATATGTATTTACTTGGATACAAATGTTCTGTCATTGACATTATTTAGATGCATGCCTTTATGTAGATCTCATAATTATTCAAATCATTATAGGTAATTTAAATTTCTCTAGTTTTAGATTATTTTGCTCTATTCCAAGTCTAAAGTTTTTTATTGATTTTTCCAACATGTCAGATGTTTGTTGCATGGATTTGTCAATTTAAAAACCTCAACTAAGCATATGATAACTGTAATATTAAATATGTTCCACTTTAATTTGATTGCTTTGTGATTGCTTAACCTTGTAGAATTAAGTTTTTCTTGAGATTGAGGGATCATTTGACTGATAGACTGACATTATTTTTCTTAAAAGTATTGCCTTCTTTGGCCTAAACAAATCTCATGAGTTTATTCTTAATTGATACTCTACATATTAATGGGTTAAGGGAATGTGTTAATATTTTCCTTCTATTTTTGGTGAGAAATTGTCTATCTCTGAAGAAGAAAAGGCACATTAAGAGTCATTCCTTTTTGTGAATGTTCTTCTACAAAATCTGTATAAATTTTATCATTTGTTGCCATCAATGATATTTAGGTCAATCAAAGGGCCACACTTTTGGTTGGTTTGCGCTCAAACCACAATATTTTGGGAGATGTTGCTATGATCCCATGGATCACTATTCATCTCATAGGTTGGAGTATCGTTCACTTTGACCTAATCAAGCTGTTGGTTTTTCCCTCAAAAAATGTATCTTGAATTTTTGTCTTAAGCTAACATATTTAGACCAAAAGCATTCTTTTTTGTTTTTTTGATGTCTGACAATTCATATTTGTGCTCCTCTATCTAAAATCCTGCGAAATGGTCACTCGTCTGATGAATCTTTGTCTAGGCTGGACATTTTATAACAAAGTTCAAAAATTCTTGAGGGATTCTCTTTGAAATTTTCCTCAGCAGAGCTATTGTACTTTTTCAGGTTGTGTTTTAGCTTTATAAATGCTTAATTGTAGAGCTTCATTTCTTAATTTCAGATATTCATCACTAAAATCTGGCATCAATGGGCACCACCTTAGAAACTTCTGCAGCTGCAGGTGCTAAGAAGGTAATTTTTGACCTTTAAACTTATCATTTACGTTTTGGTTTATTAATAAGCATGCTATTTCGTTGGTTTAATGAAAATGAAAATTTCAGAGAAAATTAAATATGATTCATGGTATATTTGAAATCTATCATTAAGACGGCTGAAAATTAGATATTTTAAAAATAGTTTTAGGAATGAAAAGGGTATTATGGATGACAACTTGCCTGGAATGTCGGTGCAATTGTGTATGATTCCATATTTCTTGAAAGAGATACTGAAATTTGCATTACAATCCCATCTCTTTCTCATTGCATTTATTTTGGTTAATTGACCATAAAAACAATAGAATATGTAGACTATCAGCTTTATCTGCTTATTTAAGGTTTATATATATTGTTTAAGAGGTCCTGTTTAGTCCTTTGTTTGTAAGACCTTTTTGTTGCTAATTCCTTTTCTTCAGACACACTGATTATTCGTGCATTGAGAATGTCCTGAATTTCTTTTAAGTTTATTTGTATTTTTATTTCTTTTTTTCCTATAAACAGAATACCAATGAGAATCCTTTGGGTGACAAGAAAGTTACCGTTCTCTTTGTATTAGGTGAGTTATCATTTCACCGAGTAGAAATGATTTTGCAGCCATTTTTTTCTGATAACCTGTAATTTCAACTGTGGAGATTTTGTTTTTGTGACTCTCCTATTCATTAGTAGATTATATTGTGTAATTTACCCTACATTATCCCAGTACACTGCAGAATTTTATCTAGTTTGTATCCTGTGAATTCTTGTAATATTTGTGTTATAATGTTTATTCTTACAAGGGAAATGAAAGATTATTATATGTAACATCATTATATAGGTGGTCCTGGTAGTGGAAAGGGGACACAATGTGCAAATATAGTGCAACACTTTGGGTTCACGCATCTTAGTGCTGGTGATCTTCTACGTGCAGAAATTTTGTCTGGTTCTGAAAATGGGTATGGTTGACTTCCCTTGATATAGAAATTAAAAAATTGGCTGATGTTTATTGCATCATGAACACCTACATCATTGCAAATCCTCTTTGAAAGATATGAGACCTTGGATTGTGGCAAAATGTCTAATGAATCTGCCACATTATCTGTTTCTGACTTTTGTTTCTATTCCATATACTCTTGCTTACCGTTCTTATCCACTTCTTCTGCAGTACAATGATTCAGAACATGATTAAGGAGGGAAAGATTGTGCCTTCTGAGGTAACCATCAAACTACTCCAAATAGCAATGGCAGAAAATGAAAATGACAAGTTTCTCATTGATGGATTTCCTCGTAATGAAGAGAACCGTGCAGCTTTTGAGAAAGTTGTAAGATGTTATTAGCTTCAACAATCACGAGTTACAAATTGTTTTGCCTATCTTTTATATTAAGATAGTCAATAATACTTTCATATCTCTGAAAGAGCCATCGATTTGCTTTTGATCTCAGACAAATATTGAGCCAGAGTTTGTCTTGTTTTTTGATTGCTCAGAGGAAGAAATGGAAAGGCGTCTTTTGAATCGTAATCAGGTGACTGATATAGCTCCTCCCTTCTAATGTTTTTATTAACAATTCTACTGGGCTCTCTGCCATCTGGAGTTTTCTGCTGGCAACCAGGGAAGAGAAGATGACAACATTGACACCATTAGGAAGCGCTTCAAGGTTTTTGTCGAGTCTAGTTTGCCTGTAATTGAACATTACGAGTCAAGAGGAAAGGTTAGGAAGGTAATGAGCTGGTTTCTCTACATATTAATAATTTTGCATGTGTTATTGTCTGATTGATTTGTTTGATGCAATCCACCTTAGGAAGAACAATCTTGTTTTTTTTTCTGCTAAATATGTTGGTGAACTCCCTTTTTGCATTTCTAGCATTGGTTTTTTGTTGGTTTTATCATATTGACTGTGGTCTAATTTGGCTCAGATTGATGCTGGAAAACCTGTTGGCGAGGTCTTTGAATTTGTAAAGGGAATTTTCTCGTCATTTCCTGCCAAGGTTCGACTTATCTTGTTTAGTCTTCTAGTCATACTTAAAATTAGTGATTTAATATGTGCGTTAGTGTTGATCTCAAGTTCTATCATTTTTAAGTAAAACAGGTCTTAAATTTTAACATTATGTGGAAAGCCATACTAGTAGTTTTTCTTTTCCTAGGCACATCTTTGAGGGTCTACCCTGTGAACTGTCATTTGATAGCCACCAGCTTAAACTTGGCTCCTGTTTTTGCAGAATACTAGGGAAGACGGGCTATCATAAATGGCTTATAAGGTATGGTCTGATCGTACGTGCATATTGGGCAATGATTACCATTTATTCCCCTGGTATTATTTTCCCCATTTACCTTCCTACTGCAGAAAGCATTCTTTTATGCTTTTCATGTACCCAACATTTATTTCAACCATATTGTCTAGCCTATTTGCACATGAAGTTGGCTCATGTGTATAGGTTTAATTGTCTTCCCATGACTGTAACATAAATCCATATTTGGAAGAACTATTAGCTGTCTTTTTCTCTTAGAGCTTTATTTTTATTAGCTTTGCTTTAAGACCTGCAAAGCAGAATCCTTTAAATTACCGTTAAGCTGCCTAATAGGTTTTGAATGCGATGAGTTGTAGACCGATATTTAATTGTGAACCTATGACATGGCTCAATTTTCACGAGGTATGCTTTCATATAAGAGGAAGAAGTGGTTATTTTGGACATATTATTGCATATATAATGCAAGCTGACTCTTACTGTATTGCATGTTTTCATTTAAGAGGACGTAGGAGCTACTTCGCACATAGGCATCCTGTAAGGATTTTATTTCAATTTTTTATCTGTTATCTGAGCTCACTTCCCATGGTGGGAATTGCTACTTCTCCAATGCAGCCATATGAACTCATCGTGGATGCTATCTCAAGAGAAATTGCTATTTTCAGCTAGTGATAACAATTTTCTAATCATTGACTGAGGCTATATCAATTTGCTAAATAGGAATTATCCTAATTGTTTTGCATGTAACTACAAATTGTAACAACCCGAGTTCAGTGAGGTAACACTTCAATGTCGACATGTGGCTCTTTTAATCCTTTCCTGCATAGCCTATGTATAATATGGCCAGGTTTGGAGTGCTATGAGCAAGACTACTGCTTGGCATTTTGACTCAGCCTGCATTTGGAATGATTTAGGTTTGTTGAACTTGAAGGTGGCATCATCTTATGATCTTTTTTCATCCAACTTTCCAACAAGCGAAATTGTGAGTGTGCAACAACCTTCAATGCTGATCATGACTTTTAACCCTTCTCTGATTAACCTATGTACTACATGACCAGGGTGAGAGGGCTATGAGCTAAACTATTGGACATTTTGAGCCAACCTAGGAGTTTTGGAAAGGTTTTAGGATGTTGACCTTGAAGGTTGCATCATATTTATGGAGATTTTTTTTCTCCTTTTTCATACTTCACTTTTTTTTTTCATCATTTCCATGCCATGCATATGTCCTATACAATACTACTGAACTCTTGTTATTTTCATTGTGGGTTTATTTGGAGGTTCAACTTGTTTAAGACTCTTGTTTACAAATAATCATTGAACCATTTATTGTTGTTGTAGAACTTTTCTTGTCAAAACTTAACCTTAACAGCACTGTACCCCTCCCCCCCCCAACCTACCCTTTCCTTTTCTTTTTCCTTTTCATCTCATTTCTTTTACCCTTGGTATAAATGTCATTGAGTTGTGTGCATGAAAACTTTTTTTTAATTATATTCATGGAAAAGTTTGTTGCTAATAACTGATCTTGTAACGTGATACACATTTTTCATATGTTTCAAATATGAGTTTACTCAACATTTTCGTACATGTTTATAATATTTTGTTTTTGTACAATGACTCTAGGTCTAAACTTTAAAATATGAATGAATTAACAATAATATTGCTAAAGATGCATTTGTGTTGAAAGAAATAAAAAAGTACTTTCATGTTTTGTGATAGAAATTTTTTATTTATGATTGAATGTAAGTTTAACAAAATTAAAGTAAAATGAATAATATTAGTTGATAATGAATATTGGCATGTGAATTAATGCTGATATATTTTTTATTTCATAGATGAGGATGTGGACATGGATGCATGTTCAATCTCTAAACAATTGGAAAAAGGTGTTGTTTCCTTATTAAAAAGGGGACTTCAATTGGGGTTTTGGTTTGTGTTGGGGAATGTTGGGTAAGATCCTAGACATGGTAAGTCTTGGAAAGACTAATAGCATTGATTGTAGGTGGTTTTGTAAAGAGGGGAATAGAAAACTTCTTATTTCTACCTCTACTTTTACTTTTTAGTATTACATTTGTCTTTGCATTATCACCTTTTAGGGGATTTTGTTGGTCAGTGTTATTCATTGATGTTTGTTGTGTTGTGACTCTATTAGGATTTGTGGATATTGAGTAGTTGAATGGACAAATATTTTATATAGTTAGTATAGGTTGGGTTGTATATCATGAAGGGTTTCTTACTCCCAATGAAAACTATTGATTTTTAATTGAATAATTTGAGAAAATTACATGTAGCTTTTGCCTCCAAATAAATCTTCACAAATATAAGTTTGAATTTGTTAGTCATTAATTGGTCAATAATTTTGGATCTTCAAAAGAGTTGACAAGTTGCAATAAATTTTACCTATTCCTTGGAATGAGTAACTTGGGAGTTTGGTTTAGATGAAATTTTTGTTGAATGTTTCATAGGAATGCATGTGGTGGACTATTGCTTTAGAACGTAAGGCTTGCCACTAGTTGACTAAGTACTTTGCCTTCTAAATGCTAATCATGCCTACTTTGGTGATAATCTAAAAAGTGTTTGTTATGTTATGCATAAACTTGACCTTATGGTCTATTTCCAAATATTTTCAACTTCTTCTACATGGCATTTGCAGAACAATCTCCATCTAAAGTGGTATCCAACAAGTAATATATGCTAGTGTGTCATAACTTCAAGCATCAGTATTATAAGAAAGTAAGAGACATGCAGTCACTTAGTGATGAAATTGAGATGTTACTATCATGATTTTTGAGTAAATAGTTTTTTTTTAAACAATTTTACATTGGAGGTGAATGAGTGAGTTGGGCAAAAGAAGAGTGAGAGGAGTCTGTGCACTTTTGGGTTGACTTCAACTAAAGTACTTGAAGAAGTAGAACATATGAGAGCATTAGTTCTTAATTTTGTTCATTTTATGAGTAATTGTTCTTTACAAGACATTGATGAAAGCAGTTTAGAATTTGTTTGTTTCATTGCAAGTAGGAGAGAAGTGACACTTTGATTTTTAGAAGTGGGATTCGTCAAGTCATTTCTCATAGTATTGTTAAACAACCTAGGGAGGAAGTTGTTTGATTGATTTTGAATTGGAAGTTGAAATAACAAATGTTTAGAGGAACATTTGTCATAGATGGGTTGTCTCCCTTAAATGTCATTGATTGTTGTCATCCATTGCTAGTGGCCACTATACAACTAAAAGTGGTAGTGATGAGGAGTTTGAGGTTGTGAAATGGAGTGATAGGAGTGGTCGTGTGATGATAGAAGCGACTTTAGTAAATTTTTCATGGAAATAAGGGAAATGTAAAAATAACATTCCATTTATGTGGGGTGAGATTACTTCCCTCACTTGTAATGGACTAAATATGAACTTAGGAAGTGACTTGCACAATTTCTATTATCACTTAAAAAGAAATAAACAAGCCTTTAGTATAGTGAGAAAAGAAAGAATCGGGAGGGGGGTTTGTTTTATAATTTTATTAGAGAGAGAGAGAGAGGACTTTGTAGCCACAAACTTAGGGATTTGCAGAGAGGGTTTTATGTTTTATCAAACATCAACATTAGCATGAAGTCATTTTTTTTATAATTAGTGGAATTATGGTTTTACTTTAGGTATTAATCAAAGTGGTGAGATGATCACTCATTTATTAGGTATTAGATGATTTATTGATTCTAATTGATATTTCTTTGGCCTAAATATTGGATTCTAGGAGAACTAGAAGCAACTTATGTGGGAGGGGAAATGTGGTCAATAAGACAATTTAGGATGATGAGATCTAAATTAGTTTGAAATGAAGTGGAATGTAGGTTTGTGATTTAGTGGGGGAGTTTGATTATGGGACTAGGGCGCTTGGGGAATCCTAGGGTTGTAAAGGCCAAAGGTATATTGGTCATGAAAGGACGAATAGAACTAATGATAGGAAACCCGACCAATATGAGAATGTATAGTTCTTTTTCTCTCTGTCTCAAATTTTTTTCTAGTTTTTTAATACTTTAAGCCCTCTAATCTTTGTAGAGGGCATTGTTGGTCGTTCTTATTTTTTGATCCTAATAATTTTTCTGCAAATAGCCCAAGTGTTTGGTTAACCTTTTAGTCATTCTTATTTTTTGATCCTAATGATTTTTCTCCAAATAGCCCAAGTGGTAGGTTTACTTTTTGTTCATTCTACATTTGTTATATTCCTCTTTTTAAGATATATTCAGCATGACAATTTCCAAATATTCGTCTCCATTTTTCCATTGAAATGGAAAATGTTATTTGCATATACATCCAGTCCAACATCATCATACATAACAATTTCCCACAGAGCGATGATGAAAGACGTAACTTGTACGAATTATATAAATCTTTTTATTTTCTAATTCAGACGTATCAATTTGTTTATAGAGTTATTTAATTGCAGTTATTTCAAGCATGGGTTGGATTCTTGGAATTACCTGGGAGGAATATAAACTTTGGATGAGAGGAATAGGAAAATAGTTTAGGAAACTAGAGAATTCAAGATGATTACTAGAAAAACATTTGCCATTATTTTTTTGTTTGGAATGTCCCAAATAATTCCTGTAGTAGATCTAATTCATTTTTTCTGGTCCTTAAAAAAAAAAGGTTCATTCTTATAAAATTAGAGATGAAACCACTAAAGATTTCTTTTTTATTCATCCTTGGAATTGGATAGTTCATTTATAATTGTTTTTATCTAACTAATGAATACATAGAGAAGGAAAATGTCATGATGATGGAAATGCTAATTGATGTGACTGAAGCACAAGTGTTGATTCTTTTTCTAGATTAGAATCCTTAAAAATAGTCTTATGTACCAATATAGATTTCTTCCTCCAATTTTTGAATGATAAGGAAATGATTCAGTTCCATCTCCAAAGATGGTAATTGTCAATTCAGACAGATTCCGGAAACCTCATTGATTTTGTTCATCAAATAATCATAAGATTAAGTACCTACGCAGCTCTAATATGATTATATTTATCTTAAGCATTTCTTGTAAAATGTTTTTGCTCTCTGGGCAAATAAAATGTGGGTACAGTCGGTTGGTAAAATTTATCTTTGCCAACAGATAATTTACTGCTGGTTCTTTGTGTTTTGACGTTTGTTTGAATGGGCAACCGCTTCACATGTTTAGTCGGGATTAGGCTACATATAATGAAGGGTTCTTTCATTGAAAACTGTTGTTTAATTGAATATGTTAGGAAATCTACTAGTAGCATTCCCTCCATGTAAAACTTCCCCACGATCACGTCTGAATTTGTTAGTTGTTTATCAACTGGTCACTGGTTATGAGGTCTCCAAATAAAGCTGTCGAGTTTTGATAAACATTGGCAATTCTTTGACGGTAGAGGAATGGAAACGTGTAGTGGAGGGAATGATTTTGAAGGATTGCTACCAATTGACCTGGTGGTACGTGCCTGCTTAATGCTAAACATCCTTGTTTTCTTTAGTGAGAATTTTAAAAGAATCCGCAATTTAATGCATAAATCTGGTCACCTCCTGCCAATTTCCAAATATTTGCGACTTCTACATGGTGATTATATAATGATCTGTCTAAAACAGTAACGAACCAGGTATAAACACTAGTGATTATTACTTCTAATGGCATCATCATGGTTAGAACGCAAGACACATGCACACATTTGGTAATAAAGAGCTTTCTTCCTTTTAGCTAAACGTAGATCGGAGGCAAATGGTTGATGTGGGCCAGAGGAAGGTTTTAAGGAGCGAATGTGGTTGACTTCAACTATGATAGCTGACATAAAGCATATCTGAAATCAATTCTGAGAGAGGAGGTTCATTTGAGCAGCAACTATTCTTTGTAAGATTTGGGAGAACCAGAGAGAGGGAAGCGTTAAAATGGGGAGAGTTTTTTCAAACTACAAAATTAGGTTTTTAAATGTAGTCTTTTGTTACATCGAGAACATTGAACTGAATAGAATTGTCATTCTGCAGATATTATGGGGGCATTGGATTGATGAGTGTCTTTTGAAACTACAAAACCAGCGTTTTGGCTGGAGTTTGTCATGTTGAATATTGAGCAAAGCAGCAATGTCATTGTCCAAATAATGAGTGGCTTGTTTCCTTGCACTTGGAAAAGTTGGCGAGATAATAATCTAAAGAAACAATATAGCATATAGACTTGTTATTTTTGATCATTTTATTTTTTAGTCCACCCTAGTCAAGGATAACATGTATGGAAGTAAAATTTGCATTTATGATATACAATCTTAGCGTTTTACCGTTTAAATTGACTTAATGTTATATGGGTTTTCTTCTGCAGGTTATGTATTTCTTTACGCCCACTCCTATTGCTTGTGCTTGCGAGGAAGAATTACTTCGGTCAACCCCCTTTTGATGTATACTGCAAGACCCCTAAATCCTTTTTTTTTTTTTTTTTTTTTTTTTTTGGGTACCGTTGTGACAGAATAAAAATGTATTTGAACTCATGAACCAGTTCTTCAGCTCGAATCATCAGATCTCTATAGGAACTGAAGAGAAATTATTTTCCGAACATTTATTGGCTTGATTATGAAATAATAATATCGGCTTTTTCATGCATAATTGTGTTGTGTTCTTGGAAACTTTTAGGATTTCAAGTATATTAAAGATTTGTTGGTGACAATGGTTAAAATTATTTTGACCTCGTTGAATGGCGGCTTAGAAAATTTCTTGTGAGCTCGAACCATATGGAATACACCTTTGTTTGGAAATTATTCCTATCTGATGGGACTTAACTAATTTTTTTTTAATCTTTTTTATATAAGTATTTTATGTTTGTTTTATTTTTATTTTCAAAAGTTAAATGATAGTTTGGTTATAGATTTGAGAAGTAGTAGAAAAACATTAGTATATGGATAATTTTATAACAGCGTTTATGTTCTTCTGAAGAAATTATTTTTATTTTTAATTCACGAAAAATATAGTGTCAAGTGTCCTTATTCTTTCTCATGCGAATGCCTCTCGCTGTGGATAGAGCTCTATGATTTCTGAACTTTAAGCGCAGTGTACATTGCATTCATTCTTAATCCTCATTCATAACTGACTTTTTGACATCCCAAGCGTCTTATGTTCCAAAAAGGAAGGTAGTGTTACCGGATGACCAAACTTCCCCATTAGGCAAAGTAAGCGCTGGCTTAATGAGATCAATGGGTGACAAAGCCAATGGACTGCCCTTCCAAATGTATCTATACCAGAGCATTTAAATCATTCCTTTCTTTGAAATTTAACAATCGCTGATAGTAGAAAGAACAGATATAATCCAACACGGCTGCGTCTCTGATAAGAATTCAGGTGAGTAAGAAGGATTTTGTTATGGAACTCATAAAAAAACATTACTTTGGATTTATTTTCTTTAATTTTATGAATAGATTTAAAAAAAGGATAAATTAGACATCAAAGAAATGAAAGGGAAAAACAGAGTGCAGTTGATTAAAGCAGAAAAAGGAGAGGCAGAGCAGCAGAAATGAGCAGCAGATGCTTGAACAACAGACTTAACCTTTTTTGAGCTTTTATCCCCACTTCCATGAATAGTCGAACCCTCTCCATCCCTCCCTCTGAAATCCACAACCTCGCAAGCATTCTGCCATCCTCTTTTCATTTACTTTATAGTTTTTTATAATGGCATCAAAACCCCTTTGTTATGAGCTTCTGTAAAGCTTACCGAGACAACAGCAAGAGAGTCTCCAGTGCTCAGCATCTTTACTCCCCTTTCCTCTGCAAGAGAATAGTAATAGGGAGAAAGAGAACGCACTCTGCTTTTTCTCTGACCTCTTTCCTCTGCAACTCGGCAGGCTTGCCTGCTTCTGCAGTTCGCACAGCTGCTGCAGCCATCAGTTATAAGATTTGTGTCATGCAAACTTGATGGTGGAGATGGTTTAAAGATAAGATTATTGCCATACAATGGGTGATTGAAATGACTCTTTCCTGGTTATGATGGTGGTCTTTCTGTGATTTGTCTTTGAAAGCTATACAGAAGATTCTGCAGCCTCTTCTCTGCCCTGCTTTCTTGACCGACCCATCCTATGTCTGGCTTTAAAACATAGAAGCAATACTGGAGCAGGAGTTCTGCAACAGGGGTTTCCGTTTTTTTTCCATTTCTTCTCGCTTGTAGCTTGTGTTGGAGATGATGATGATGCATGGGAGGAGCAACTCGAGGTGCCCTTTCACTGCTTCGCAATGGCAGGAGCTGGAGCATCAGGCTCTCATCTACAGTTACATGGCTTCAGGCGTTCCCATACCCTGTGATCTCATATTCCCCTTGAGGAGACGCTTCCTCCATGACTCAAATGCAAGCTCTTCATCCCTGTTTTTCCCTCCTCAAACGCAATGTAAGGTCTCCATCAACATCGACTCTTCCTCAAACATAAACGGTTTCTTCGACCTGAATCTCTCTGTGTCTCTCTCTCTCTGTTTTCAGTGGGATGGAACTGCTTTCAGGTGGGATTTGGAGTGAAATCAGAGGACCCTGAGCCAGGGCGGTGCAGGAGAACAGATGGGAAGAAGTGGAGATGCTCCAAGGAGGCATTCCCTGATTCCAAGTACTGCGAGAAACACATGCACAGAGGAAAGAACCGTTCAAGAAAGCCTGAGGAAATCTCTTTTGCCACCACATCAAACCGCTCCTCTTCCTCGTCTTCCAACCAGCGCTCCTTCCCTGCCAACCTTTCGATCTCCACCCCCGACGCTCATCACCTCTCATACCCTTCTCCAACCTCCTCCCGTCATCCTGGAACTTCCCTCTCATTCGACAAAGGCATTGGCCAACTTCACTTGAGCTCTGGATCCCCCTCTGTTAGGGACCACCGGTACGGCTATGAATCGAACTCCTCTTCTTTCTTCATATAAACATTAATTAGAGTCCTTTTCTCGAGGGTTTCAGGCGTTCGCAGGAAATGAAAGGATTTCATGCCGAGTCATATGAAAACGAGTGGGGGAGTTCTTGCCAGTTTGGAGCAGCTGTGAGGCAGAACAACCTGGGAGAAGCGAAACAGAGCAGTTACTCACTCTCCAAGGAGGAAGAGGAAGAGAGGCAGAGGCCTCTGCGACATTTCTTCGACGAATGGCCGCAGAGGAAGAGGGATCCATGGATGACCGCCGTCAAAGAGGAGAACAGCTCATGTATCAAAACCCAGCTGTCCATCTCCTTCCCGAAATGGTACCGTCCTCAAATTAAGCAACTTCGTAGCAACAATGACTCGCTAATTCTCATCTTGTTCTCGTTTTCTTTTTGATTGCAGAAGAAAGAATGGAACTTGGAGCCGGAGAAGGGGAGTAGACACGGGATGTTCTGTTTTCATCTCTTTGAATTCCACCATTAAACTCGTTCTGCTGCAGTTTCTGATTTGCGTGAGGGATTTTGTACTTTTCGGAGAGGGGATTTCTCCTCTGCAGATGTGTGATTTTGTCATCAGGCAGGCAGTGACTCTGTTCTAGTTTCTGCTACCGTTTTAAAAAATATATTTCTAATTTTAAATAAATCTTGAGTAAAAATTTAGTTATTTTTATATAGTTAATGGCATATCAGATTAACTTAGATTCCAACTTTATATAATTTGCTGACTTAATTCTTGAATTTATAATTATTTGATATATTTATTAAATGATCATTAATTGCCAATATTGGTAACATAATAAACGATCATAAGGTTTTTAAAAACCATAAAACAATCTAAGTGTAATAATAAATGACCATCAAGTGTTTATATAATGATAACTATTTATTATGCATATAGTTGAGTTGATTTTTTTTATGTGAATTAAGATTAGTGTGCTTAAAAGTCCATTGGGAATTTAATCCTGTTGATCTTAACCTATTTAGAATCAATTATCTGTATTGCGCAACCTTACATTTCTCTCTGATGATTTCATCTTTGTCATTTATCTCACTTGGCTTTGAATGCGTCGATTTCAACTCCCTTCAAACTATAATGAAGAGAACATCGTGTGAAATTTGTTGCCATCTTTGCATGATGATGATTTATTCATTGTTTGTTTAATATATCTCTAGCTTATAAGGAGAGATGACTACCTTCTTTTTCTCATTTATCTTTTGTCGTCGCCTCACTTTTATTTCTTAAGCCACCAATCAATGTAACATCTTTGCCATTGTTGTCGGCCTCCCATTGCTAAACTTCTAGTACTATAGCTCTCTAATGATAGCCAACAAGTTAATATCGTGAACAACGTTGACTCGATTGTTCCAAACTTCTATGACCACAGCATCAACCCATAACAGCACCTACATATGATGCACTAGTGCATCCCCAATCTCGTCGACAACATCAAACCCTATTAAACCATTCTCATAAGGCATTTTTGTTCATTTTTGTTGCGAAGTTTATCATTAGCTCGTGGTTATATATCTACATAGTTTGTATGTATTTTTTAAACCATAATTTATTTTTTGTTCAAATAATTTAGCTTGTTATTTTGGATATTGAAATTACTGAAATTCAAACTTTACAAATTGGTTGTTCGATATAGTTTGTGTATGTTATCATTTAGTAAATATTTACATTATACTGTTATATTTTGAATAATCTTTTAAATTTATTTTTTTACAATAATATCTTTTTAAAATACAATCAAATATTTATGTTATTACACTTTGAAAGTCATTTTCAATCGAAAATATAAGCAACAACCTAACAATTATTTTTTTTGTTATTTCAATAATATTAAATAAATTATTAAATTTTAAACAAGAAAATTTAATAACTATTTTCATAATTTCACATTTTCATTGATTTTTTGAACGTTTATTCATGATGTATTTAATAAATACATAATGTTTTTAAAGTAATTTTAAATATATTTTTGTTAATTATTTTCTTATTTTGTAATACTTGTATCAAATATAATGTTTGAGAATTACTTGAATGTCATAATAGTTGGTTAAAAAGTTTCCTTATGCAATGCATGTAATAATGAAAAAAAATTGTTTATAAAATGATTTTTTTATTAAAAATTAGCAATATTATCACTTCCTAATATTTGACAATTACATAAATAACATTTGAAATAAAATATTACACGAGTAATCATATGAAAATAAATATAAATTTATAATATTTTATATTATATGATTATTTTTAACAAAATATTATAATTATCTATTACATTATTTTAAATTAAACTCAACAATAATTACAGTTAACTATTACTTAAGATATATATCAAACACAAATTTAGTTTAAATATAACTTAATCCAATATAACAATCAAATACAAAAATCACTATTTCTCTAATTAAAGATAATATTTAAATATACTTTTATTTTTAATCTCATTAATATAATTATAATTAAGTCATTTTAATCTCAAATAAATTAAACATATGTACTATCAAACAGACTCTAAAACATAATATCATTTTGTTAAAAAAAAGGTACATACTATAAAACTTCAAAGTATTAATAATAACTTTTCATAAATAATCTATTAATCATTATTATATAATTTTTTTTGTTTTTTTAACAATATATTCGAACTAATAAAATTAGCATAATGTTACAACCCATTATAGAAAGAAAAGATGTAATATCACATGTTAGAGAAGATGAAAAGTGATTAGGTATTAGAGATTGTCATCAAATGTCTTAAGTGGATAATCATAAATAAGAAAAATATGAGAATAAATAATATTATATAAAAAATAAAAAAATAATTTTTAATTTTATCCGTAAGATAATAGTCTATAAACAGAACTTAGGGGTTTTAAAAGTGTTAAAAAATATGACTATTTTTATCAAATTCTTATTTTTTATTAATATATAAAATACTTTATTGAAAATTGTTTTTAAACCTTAATTTCAACGGCAATCTTTGCTCTCTAACCTTCCGTCTATGTTGTCCGGTTGCTGCGGTGTTTCCAACCCACTCGTCATTTTTCCTTCTTCGTTCGCTCGGTTCCACATCTTCCCGATGGCGACCTCTTACTCTCTCATCTCACTCTCTCTCCGCCCCTGCGAAGGCGAGACGTCTCCTCTCATCTCCGTCGCTGAGGATGCATCTTCTGGTTTGATCGATTTCTATTGATCTGCGTTCCTTTCTTGACTTGATCCTGACGGCTGTGCTTTGTGGTTGTTTTAGGTGCTCGAAAAATGAGCGGCCGAATGTTGTCATAGATAACTACGATAGCTTCACCTACAATCTTTGTCAGGTTTTTGCTGCTTGATTTCTGCTAGCCTGTTTCTTGTTTCACCGTTATTTTTTTGACAACAACTATGTATTTCGCCGTTATTTGGTCATGCTCCATCTCTCATGGCTTTTGTCAAATATCTCTTCAGATTAACACGCTCTTCTTTTGATTGAGTCGATGTGCTGTAATATGACATGTGCTCATAGGTGCGTGTTTAGATGCATTGAAGCTCTGTGAGAGCAAGTACGCCATTGCTTTCCTTGTCATTCTCTAAGGCCATGTGTTGCGGGCATTCGTGAAGATTTTCGTGATTGATCTAATGTTTATTTCCATATCTAATCACGAGCGTTCTTAGCATAGTACATTGGAGAGCTGGGAGTTGACTTCGAGGTTTATCGGAATGATGAGCTTATGTTGAGAACATGGCAACGTAGTTTTCCTTTCATATATTATTCTGGTAATTTGCTTTATGCGATGTGCCTATTGTAGGATTTCGGTACGTTTACTATTCAAATGTGATTGGCTAACCCATTGCTTTGTTTGAAGAGGCATGTAGAAAACTTGTTTATTTGAATCTTCTTGCGATTTATTATTCAAATGATACAATATTGTGTTTTATTTTTTACTTAGGTTTAAGATATATAAACTAGATAAAAAAACAACTTTAGCATGTCCTTATGTCTATTTGTCTAGTTTGTTTGCTTTGTGTGAACATTTTAGTTTTACAACTATTCTTCATTCTAATGTTGCTCTTCAACCATTTTTGCCATAGTTTAATTGCTAATGCAAGTGTTAACCCCGCAAAATGTTTTACACTAGTTAACTAGAGAGCCATTGTTTTGCAAAAAAGAGAGAACTAAAATAAGAAAAAGACAAACAATGTAGGCATCATAATTTACATGGAAAACCTCAACTCCAAAAAAACCACAATGACAATAACAACGATGAGCTTCAGTATGCATGACAAAATATACAATAAGGCCTTCCTTTTACACAATGATGGAGAAGACAAGTGTATAATGCAAGTTACATGAGAGAGATGGAGAGAGAGCTTGGAAGGAATCTTTATAGAAATCATCTCTCCCCTTTTTATAATGTGTAGTCCCCATATGCTTTTGTTAATGCTTAAGCCTTCTCTAATGGTAATTGAGAGCCACCATTTAAATGATATAGTAAGATAATGTGGCTACTTTTGTCCTTTGAAGTTGCTATCTCTAAAGATAAGATGATAACATAGTCCCATTAGAAATTTGAAGACCTCTTAAATTGTTTCATACCATAGTCAATAAAACAATGCAAAACCAAGATATAAGCTCAAGTTCAGACTAAACACGTTAAATTTTGAGTTAAGAATAATATTTTGTCAATCTTTATAAAATTATTTGTCATAACCTAAGTCTATAAAGTGATACATTATGTTAGTCTGAGTATAATGAAAGGATTTAACCTCAGCCCATTTTACATTTCTAGAATCAATATATACTAAAACATTTATTGAACTTAAATTAACAAAAATCAATAAACCGAGGAGAGTTGTAGTAACAAAAGATATGCTTGTCCTTTAACGGTTAAATGTCACATGCTTTTAGATGTGTTAGTTAAGTTCAAGTTTCTCTAAGTTCCCTAAAACCACTGGAGTCATGAACAACTTGAATCACTTTAGAAAATTTTCAGTACACAAACATTTTACATAATGTATTATGACAATTTAAATAATAAATACATTTTTATAATTATGGCAATGTTATTTGTTTGACCAACATATGCATATCCAATAAGCTTTTTTCATAAGATTAAGCATTTGTAATCTTATATAGTGCTATGTGCTTTCTGAACTATCTTAGTAATTTTTAATAACAATAATACAAAAAATCTAAGAATTTATTAAAAAACATTATAAAAAAGTTCTTTGTCACAATGGGATAGAAGGCTTTTCTGTTAATGGAAAATCGTCTTCTTCTATTAATGTAGTTTGAATTTGTGGTTGAATCATGTAAATCTTGACCTCTTTTGTGTATTTGATCTCTTCTATCAAATTGATCTTTTTCCACAATTGATCATGTGATACTTTTATGCAAATACATCACTTTTCATAGCAAATTGGAATCAAATCTTTAATGAATGATAACAATGGCAATGAGATTGAAAATTAAATAGTTCAAAGCACTTTGAGTTTTTGGAGAACCAAGATGTGATGAGTTAGTTTATTGGAATCTTATGCGAAGTAAAAATCACTTGTTTTTTTTAGTAGTTAAACAATGTTCCAATTAAGTCGACTCAATTTGGGTTTAATTCATTATAGAAAAATAGAATTTAGTTTTGAGGGTTGATGGTGATAGATTAACAAAATTTACATGATTTGAAAAAGTACAAAGTAACTATGGTTTTAGTTTAGGTCTTAGAATATGTGGGAGGGTAATTTAGGGGACCAATGTTGTAAATCTTGACGTGGGCTATCAATCAGAGTACCAGATCATAATGTATTAGTATTAAGGATTGAAGATGTTCACTTCAATAGGTTGAATATTGTGTTTTTTGCATTTTTGTTATCCACTTATTAGTTTGATTTGGTCTCAATATACTTGAGAGCTTTCTCATTGGTGTTAGGTTTTTGTGAATTTTGGGCATTGTTCAATTGTTTGTTACTTAGCCCTTTAATGTTTTAGAAGTTGTCTCATATTAGTAAGAGTTGAAGAAGATATGGTTTGTATATAACCCAGAATGTTGTGTCAATAGGAGAATTATTGAGATTTTTCTCAATATCAATTAACTTAAATTTAGATTCAAGATATAATTTGTTGAAGATAACAAACTTAATATTTAAATATTTGAGTTTTGAGTTTTTTGTGATAAATTAAATTTACAAATAGACATATTTATTTTATGGAAGATATTTGGTTCATTTTAAAATCTATGTTGTAGTTTAATTTTGTTTGAGTTTCTTAATAAGAGGTACATTTATGTTAGGATTATTCGGTAGCTTCTTAAATGGTCAATATGTAACCAAGGAAAACCATTTGCTTCTTAGAAGGTGGTGGATTAGTAGAATTTCTTTGGGATGAATCTCCTTGATTATGGACCCAAAGTCATAACATTTAGTTAACCAAAGCATTTTACTAATGGTGTGGAGTTTGTCTATTTTGTATTTGAAGATTTTTTGTGTGTTTATTGTTTGATGCATGCTAGTTATAATTCTTGTTGATTTAAAACCATGTTATTCGATATGCCATGTGTCTAGGTTTTTTTGTAGCTCCTTGATAAATTTTATTGATTGAAGAGACAGTTTGAATTTTCTTTTTGTACGATGAGGATTTGGATTACTTTAAAATTTTAAAAAGACTATTCTTATTCTTTGTCAAATACTTTGTACAGCAATGTGTCTTCTTGGTTAATAAAATACATTTATTTTTCTCTCTTTTGTGTGCATTGGCTTAATTGGTAGCTAAATCATATAAATCTTATTTTATTTGACTAAATCATGAATGACAAAAGATAAATAAGATTTTTCTTTCACACAAGATATAGAAGAAGATTGCATGGTGCATGTTGCAAAAGAGAGATGGAGTAAGCTGAAAAGGAGCTCTTATAAAAATTAATTTTCCCTTATTTATGATGTCATCATCTTATGCTTCTGTTATGCACAAGCCTTCTATAATGTCAGAGCTATCATTTAAAATATATGATAGATTATATGATTATTTTTGTTCCCAATAATTGTCTATCATAAGATGAGATGATAAGGTGATCTTATTAGCAATTTAATATAACCTTTTAAATTATCACCTATTTCATAAAACAATGTTGAAATTAGATTAAAGTTTAGACTAAGTATTTTAATTTTTGAGTTATCAATAAAATTTGTTGATATTTACAAGATAATTTGTCACAAACTAGGTGGGTTTAAAAGATAATACACTGCAATAATTTTGTATGATGAAAAAGGTTTAATCTGAACCCATAAAACATATCTAGAATCAAAGCTAAATATTTTAGTTTTATATTATGAAAAAAATAATAATATTTGAATTTTTTATTATGAATTTGTTGTAACAAATTAAGCTTGCAAATAAACATATTTATTTAATGAAAGATATTAGATATACCTAAAAATACATCATGTGATATAATTTGCTATGATTTCTTAATTAGAGGTTCCTTGGTGGCTTCTTAAATGGTTGGTATGAAACCAAGGAAAACTATTTCTCCCTAGTAGCTAGGGGATCCAGCAGTATATTTTTTTAACTAAGATTAATAGAATCTCTTTGGGTTGACCTTCCTTGATGGTGGACTCAAAGTGATAACTTGAGTGTCAACCAATTCGGTGTGTTGTGAAGTTTGTTGATTTGGTATTCAAGATTTCTTTGTATGTTTATTGTTTACTGCATGTTTGTTATAATTCTTGTTGATTTAAAATTCATGATTTTTGCTACGTCATGTGTTCAGACCTCTGATATCTTACTCATAGATTTTATTGATTAGAAGGATAAATGAGTTTTTCTTATATTATAAGGATTTGGGTATTTAAGCAGTATTTTTATATTATTATTTCATAAAAGGATGCCTTCAGTTAATATGTATTTAAGTAGTAATTTTACACTATTATTTAATATGTTTTAGCAAAAATAATCTACCGTACCTGACTTGTACCATTTCTTCCAAAGTTACCGTTCATTGGTGAATTTGAGTTTATCAGTCATTTCTCTTGAGGCATCGGGTAGTTATCGCAACCTTCTTGTTGAGAAGGAAAATTTCTCATTGGAGAAGCTTGAGGTCACTATCTGGACAGAAGTTGGGCCTAATTATGGCAGCTAGTCACAGAGTGAGTATTCAAGCATATCAAGGTGTGTTCGTTTCATTTCATGGTCAGGGGGGTTCAATTCCACCCAAAGAACATCATTACCTCACATGGGCAAGCCCATAATTCTCAATTTCATCAATTTTTTTAGACAAGTTTCATGAAGAATTCTCCCAATGTGAAGTTGCTCGGTAAATTTCTTGGATAAGAACATTAAAAAGAAACAGTTGTTTGGGTTAAAACTGAAATAGCTTATAATTTTTTTTTCCCGACTTTGTCGTGTCGGTTCATCCAGTTTAGGGCATTGGCATTTTGCTGTGATTTCTGGGCTGTCAAGTGTCAGTTCTTGCTTCGCTTGTTTTCCTGCCGTGTCATTCGCAGCAAGTTTCATCTGTTTCCGACAACATGATTCCGACCCGTATCATGTTGCAGGGAAAAAGAGGAGATGATCATGAAACGGGTGGGACCATGCCCATCACACGCATTCACCCATTGGAATTTTGTATTTTTAAAGCAGCGGGACGTCGTTCGTCTCGAGAAGGATGGATCATGGAATTAAAAAAAGTTGCAACTGAGCTCAGGTTGCGACTTAACGCTACGTTTTTTTTATTAGGGATCTTATAGGTCCCGCGATCCGCCATTAACGCTGCGGTGTGCGGGCTCGCCTGCTGTTTTCCCACCCTCGGTAACTCGGAGGCGAAATGCATGTGTTCTTATTGAAGGGTCCGTTTTCCCTTTAAATGGACTACTACTCCAGCAATCAAGTATTCGCCAGCAGTCCCGTGGATTTCCCTCGATTCTGTTCGAGATAAAGCCGAGATGCTGACTTGCATTGCTTGCCAAAAGCAGTTTGGAGACCGATCGCAACAACATCATGAAGAGGAGAGCGCAAGCAGCTACGACACGCCGAGAATTCATCAAGACATTAAGGTCGCCTCGCAGGTTTGGCTCCGATGTCGTTTTTACTTCTTCATTCTCTCTTAATGTGGGGTGGTCTTCGGTGTCCAGATCAAGGACATGGCACTCAAGGTTTCAAGGCCTAATCGCCACTACAAGGCCGCGGCTGCAGGTGGACGGTTGTATGAATCCTTGGGGTCGGAGAGATATGACCGTTCTTACACTTACCGAGGGATCGGCTTGGGCTCAGAATTTGGCGATGGGAACTGTGGTTCTACGCCGCGGCTTCGGGGACCATCCAGCGCCGAGGGAACACTCTCGGTGAGCAGGCAATTGGAGGCTGCGTTATCGGGTTTCACGGAGGAGGACAAAGAGTCGAGAGAGTGGATAGCGCAGGTTGAGCCTGGCGTTTTACTTAGCCTCATCTCCCTGTCCGACGGTGGGAATCACCTTAAGAGGATCCGCTTCAGGTACCATCTCCTGAACCCTGGTTCTCTCATTGTGGATAATTGTGTACCTTTTTACTCTCAAGTATGCTTTTTGCTCTATGGTGTGCATTTTTAGTTCCGCATTGTTAAGCTTCCTCTTTATGCTTGTGTTCCTAGTATTTTTGTGAGTCTTTTATATTTTCGTGGCTTATTATGCTTATGACTTATCGCACTCTCACATACCTTTTTACACTTATGTATGCAGCACTTAATCTTTGTGAACAGAGAACAAAATCTAGAATCTGAAAATCTCAAAGCAAACTTGCAAATAAAATAATGGAAAGCTAGGAAAACCCATTTGACGCCATGAATGCTTTAGCCTTACATCAAAACATGTTAATCTTGCTGAATATGATTTTTTAGACTCTGACCTTCTTGTATGCGGTAGAGTCTCATCATAACAAATAAAGGACTTTCTTTGAACCATACAAAGAGAACGATTGAAGTAGATCACCCAACTCCAAAGGGCTGGAAAGCACCATTTTTGGTCAATTCATTTTCATTCAATAGTTCTCAAATGTTAGTGCAAAGGTTCCAATTTATAAGGTATAAGGTGGCTTATTAACTAAGAAAGGAGACAAAAATTGGCTTATATTAATTGCACCTTTATTTCTACTTAGTTGTCAGAGAGGATTATATGGATTGATGACTACATAGAGTGGCTGTCTACCTAGGGTGGCTGGCTTATCACTACTTGTTTGGGATAGAATGAACCACTAATTTCAAGCAGTTTTATAACAAGAAGGTAGCCTTTTATTGTATGCCTTGAAAGAAATGTCAAATCATTAAATAAATATTGCATATTTCTTCAAGTTGCTAGGCGATATCATCACTTGATAGGTGGATCCTCAAGAAGGGACCTTTCTTTTGCAGGAAGGAAAGAATCATGTCATCGAGACTTGGCCATTGAAATTTCTTGATATTTGATATTTTGCAATTAAAATACAAATTGTTGAGTCAAATCAAAATACATAAATACAAGTGTACATTTCATACATCCTATATGATAATGAGTAGTGTCTATGGAGTAGATTGTTTCTTGCTTTGGTACATACTACTTTGTTCATACAAGTGTCTTTGTTATGTGCATCATCTTTGTGTGATCATGCATGAATGAACTCATGCATGGATACTGACCTTTAGCAATGTCCTTCTTTTGTATGCTTCTTTTTTCGCATATATGTTTTCTATAATAAATGTTGTCTTTACTGAACCACTACATTTGGATATCACATGTGGATGGTTCAAATGAAATTAGCTATTTTTAATTCAACAAAAACCTTAAAAATACTCTTTGTTTAAATTTATTTATTATTTTTTTTACATTTGTTAAACTATTATATAATTTAATTGAATTAAAACATAATCTAAAATTCTAAATTAAAATATTTATTAATATTTCATAAGTGCATTATTAGGAAATTTATTTACTTTAGATTGATGATTACCTTAAAATATATTTTTGAATAAATCAATCTATTTTTTATATTGTTTAAATTGATGTATTATATAAATCTAATTAAAATATTTTTAATAAATTATAGGTACAATAGTGTAAACCTTAAATATTTGTTTTTCTTAACACACCTTAAAATTGCGATTACTAAAAAAAATCTCTATGATTTGTTCATAAAAAATTAAAAATAATATAAGTGTAGGAGACAAAACTGGGGTTCTGTGCTATCACCTGTTAGGAGATAAAACCATTTGTAACTTAACATCTCATTCAAACATTATATAGAAATCATTTGAATGCACAACTAAAGCCTTAAAAGAGGATATATAACAGACCAGTCTATTTTTGGCCAAATTAGCCATAATCGAGTTCCAATGCTGGTTTCAAAGGCTAACTTTTATATGTTTAACCAGACATGTTTTTGGTAAAAATGTTGTACCTGGTTTGAAATAAACTCTGGCCAAATTCTATCCGATACTGGCAATCCAAGTTTGAAGTATGGAAATTTTACAATTGACTACTGTAAACTTATTACATGTTCTGACGTGCCTTATGGTCTCTCATTTTATAGCCTGGAGATGTTTAATAAATGGCAAGCCCAGCGCTGGTGGGCTGAGAACCATGAGAAGGTGATGGAATTATACAGCTTAACAAGATTTAACCGCCAGGCTATTCCTTTACCCATTGCTCCCCACTTAGAAGATGAGGTTTGCTCACATAAAGCCCCAATCTGCTTCTAAGGGCTTCTTTTATTTTTCGGAACTGTGGTTATTCAACTAAATTGCTTATGGTGCCTTTTGGCAAGTAGAGTTTGAAGATTGAGTCAGCCCAATTCAGTCCAATGGTCCATCAACTGCAAAAGCAGAAGGTTCCATTCCATTTTCCCAAGCCAATGAGCAGTGTTAACACTTGTGGGATGGTGTGCCCTTCAGAGTCGGTGGATTACCTGCCGGCCAAGTGTCATTACCACCACCAACATCTCTGTCTTACTGGGCAGCGTTGCTATGATTCAGGGGGCTTGGCTTCAACACCAAAGGTCTCCAGTATTAATGGAGCAAAGATGGAGGTCTCATCAATGGCTTCATCAGGAAGAGGAAGCTCGTTTCAAGGGCCAGATTGCTCAGGGGAATTTGCTCCATCTCCAAGCTTCACAAGTGACCAAGAGAGGGAGTTGGTAGAGGAAGATGAGCCTGGTGTCTACATCACTATCTGTGTACTGCCTGGTGGCTATAGGGAGCTCCGTCGCATTCGGTTCAGGTCAGGTTAATGCTTCTCTTTAAATGCCCTCTGACTGCTTCAATGTTGAGTCTAAGAAAGTAACAACTTTAGTAGCTCTTGAAATATTATGAACGTAAAATAATGGATAAATCATTGATCTAATATAAAAATATGCTTGATGCTTTTTCCAAACAAGTAAAATTGTTACTCTTAAATTTAGGCATGGTCTTTCAGTTTCTGAAATTGTTTATGGTTGCTTTTCTTGTCCTCTCTTGAGTCATATAAACCATGTGCTTTTCCACACCGCTTCCTACAACCTTATTCTTGAAATAATCATATCAAATTCCAAAAGAAATTGATGTTAACCTAGCTCCGTTAATTTCTCCTCCATTTGCATTTGTCTTGATGTTGAGTTTGTTTTGGTTTTTTGGTGTAGGATTGCAATGGTGTGGTTGCAACATGATTTGGGGCAATATGTTTATGAATTTAATTGTCCCTCCATGCTTATAAATGAAAAATTAAAGACAGAATTTGATCGACCATGCTGAAGTTAGCTAAGATTGAAAAAGAGTAAGCAATTAGTCAAAAGAGCCCAGGTAATTGAACCTATTAATAAGTACTTGATTGATTTTTGAATTGGTGTTTAGGAAGCAAAAACAAAAGTAGGTTTCAAGTTTACTGGATACAACAATGGTTAAGTTTGTATTTAACTAATATAATCATAGCTATTTTCTTGTTTTCCTTGCAAGACTCTTGTGTCAACAATCTTTCACTTATGTTGGACTTCAACATAGAACTAGAGCTTAATCCATCATACGTGAAATTGAAAATTTTGCTATGGAAAGTTGAACAATGCCTCCTTGACTTACCTATAAGGGCCATGCATCAATGATGGGTGAAGATGCATTTTTGTCACCTCAATCTCAATTATTTGCTTACACCTTCAAATTGTTAACATTGTCAACCTTAGTTTTGGGGAGTCTTAAATTTGTTTTGAACCAATTTCGAACTCACTTTTTGGCCTTGTCTAAGTTGTGCAGTGATTTGTGAAAAAAATGTTTCAAAGGGTTTTCCAAGGTTGTGTCCCCATTGAAACCCTTGGGAGGTTGCTAGAAGATTTTAGAAGCTTCCACAATTATAATTGTTGTAATGTTCTGTGATTACCTATAATGGATTTGTTTTTGTCAAAATGTGTCTATAAATATCACCACAAAGAGATTATGAGTAATTTTTTGGCAACCACTAACTCTTGTCAAACCTTTACAATGAAAAGTTTTTGACTTGTCAATGTATATCTCCCCCTCTTTCTTTTTGTTTGAATATTTTTCTTGTTATTTTTATGCAACCCTAAGTTTATCTTTGGCGTTGTCTATGGAAAAGCACTAGCAAGCAAATGGAGAGTAACAAGGATCAATACTTTGTTGACTTCTACTATTGCGCGTCAAAATCCGATATCTCATACGTCTCTTACCTGACTATTGGACAGTCTAAATTAATAGTCCCTAATATTGGACTACTAAACAACTTCCTCCTATAAAACTTGAATGTCAATATGGTGGTCTTCTAACAAATGATAGCCCAATTTATGACTATCATTTTTTCTCTTACCATCATTGTCCCAAGAACTCAAGTGTCGTTGGGGAATCAATCATTGGAGCAACCCTCTAGGTATGGACAATTCTTGCTTTGCCCCATCTTGATTGCAAGTGTGATCAAGGTATTTGTTCATCAGCCTCCCTCAAGTCTTATTCTTACCTAGGCAATGTCTCGAGTTTCCTTTGATGAGGAAATCGCAAAGTACATTGCATCACTGAGAGCGATGGAGAAATCGAGGTTGAATTCCTCTCACTCAGCATATCCTAGAAAAAGACTTTCCCTCGATGTAGAAAACTTCTCCAATCTAGTATTATTGGGGAAAATCTAACAGAAATGTTTTTATGACCAAATTTTAGTTTGCTCTAATGACAAGTAGATGTGACATGTAAATTAATAGTCAAATTCTTAAAAATATGCTGTGCTAGGATGGTTTGGTGTCTTCCTAAGGCTAAATAAAACTTTTTGTTGAATTTTGATGGGTGTTACTTTCAGCTTTTGCTATAGCCGAAAAAATAAAGAAAAGAAGCATCGACATCTACATAATCCAAGGGGATAACTAAACCCTCTAAGCATATATTCAAAAATTCAACCAAGCCAATTATGAATGTGTGGGCATCACAAAAAACCTCATAGTGGCTACACTCGTCCAATACCCAATACTCTAAGGACTTGACAAATGCCTCTCCTAATTCCCTTCGTAGTTGTTGGATGAACTCCTTGAAAGAGTTGAATGTTGTCATTTCTAAGAGGAATTCTTAAGCTTATGTTCCTTTCACTTTAAAAGAAGAGGGACATTATTGGATCTTTGAACCCATGAAAGCCTTTTAACAAACTGAAATCCTAAAATTTTTTAAGTATCACTTAAACAACAACCATAATATTGAGCAATGCTAGTAGCTCAAAAGGTTTATCAAAAATCTTCTAAAGAAAACTTCTAAGAATGCCATCAAAAGAAGATTCTTATAGTTGATAAAACTGTGCCTAGGACCAAAGCCACCAAGGCCCTCATCAAACACAAACTGAACTTCCCCCCGTAGCTAATAAAGAAAAATATTCTATTATTTACATGATTTGTGGTAGCGGCCTTCAACATAAAAAAATTCTATCCTAAAGTTAGGTGCGCTTCACTCGATACTTTGATCACTAGCTCAATCGTGTACCGTTTGTCACTTAGTCATCTTTTCCATGAATTGAGAGCAAATGACCGAAAGTTAAAAGCCAATGAAGACACACACTTTATCATCCACCTTCGAGTTTGGTCACAATCCTCTCTTTGGAATATTCAAGAGGATCTGTTATAATGTGTGCCTTTTGGATTCATCAATATGTCCTTATTTTGTATAGTGAATAATCAAAAAATGTTGACTCCAATCATAATAGACCCTTCCGTTGAGGGATTCATTGGAAAACTAGGAGTAGAGTAAAAAATGCCTAGAAGAAAAGGAAAGTTTGATTGCACGAGAGAGTTAAAAAGAATGAGGTGAGAATTGGATAGGTCCCATTAGGTTTTTATAGGAGAAAGTCTATGAGAAAAGAGATCAATTCCAAGAGCTCAAGTGATCCAATGCTTGATTTTTTTATACATAGATCAATCTCAATCATTTATTTCAAATATTTGATTAAACTAATATTGCCTAAATTTGTTGCTTAAATCAACATTTGGAATTTAAAATATGCTTTTTTTTATTGGGGTTTTGGATTTTTGATTCCTTGTGTCATCCAACCTTTCTAGTCTTTCATTGTTTTTCAATATTAATTCTTTTTTGATATCTCAAGTAAAGTTTCAATTAACAAAGATTCAATCATTTTTCATAGTTGTGTAGATTTTGAGAATTGATTTTTATTATATTAATACAATATTTCTTGATCAAGAAATTTTGAACAGTTGAAATTACTTTTTTGAGTATGTTATTCAGATCAAAATTTGATTGTTTTCTCTAAAAATCATGTAGCAAACAACAATGTTCCAATAACTACTGCAACCTACAAAAAATTGATAAAGATAGTAAAAGAGACTTGAAAAAGATTTTAGAAGCTTTGATCGTTAGAGTTATTGTAACGACATGTAATTGATGATTTTGCTAAACTTTATCTATAAATACCTCAACTAGGGGATTGATAAATATTTTTTGTGGCTTCTGACACTAATGCTTTTTGACATTTGTCATTTAAAAAAAAGTTGTCTCGATGTAGTCAATTGTTCTTCTTTACTTGTTTACATCCTTCTCTTTATTCCTGTTCAAATAGTTTCTTATCATGTTAAATCACACATACTACATGACATTTAATTTTAAGAAATGGAGTTGGTTTGATATTTTGGCCTTTTCTTTTTGTGAGTTTTATTGCATTAAACCAGGCAAAGTTCCAGAATATTTATTCTTTCAATTCTTGCATTTTTTTTATCATAAAAAACAATCACGTTTGTGACATTTATCAGAGATTGATAATTATATATAAGATTAGAGATAATCATATTTCTGAAGACTCTAATACTCTTCAACCTTTTTTTTTCTTTTAATCAACGTTCATCTTTTGGACCATACCATTTCCATTCATAAAAGCTGCTCAATAAAAGACTCTTGTTTGAAAGCATTGCTCTCGCACTGAACCTGTTTCTTCTTGTTTCTTGGCAGCCGAGAGAGGTTTAGTGAGAAGCATGCAAGGCTATGGTGGGAAGACAACCGCTCGAGAATACATCATCAGTACTTATCTTGAATTAAACAAGTGTTAATATACATCTTGTTTAAGTTAAACATATAAGCGCCTGAGCCTGTGCTTGTTTGTCTTTGCATATTGGTTAATGTGGGTTAACTTCGTGGGTCTGAACCAACTTTTCATGAACCGGTTTTTGTGTTTATCTAGATAAATACATGATTTTACTTTATTTTTAATTATTTAACTGAATTTAAGTTGGGAGAAAAAAGTTTTATTTGAATCATGAGTTATATTTTTTTCCTCTAATTTTGCATATTACTGACTCTAGTATAATGTTTTAAGTTTCAATCTGATCCAAGTTTAGTTGGACCCAAATAGCATGTAAATGAGGTAAAGTTAACTCGATTGGGTAACCCATGTTGCTCAACATCCCATTTTGGGAAAGCTTGTTCTTTATGAAAGATGACAGTATTGAGTGTAAGCAACTTAAATGAGCATGCATATTTGTTATTGTTTTTTTTCATACATTATTTTCTATATTTTATATTTTTTAAAATTATTTAAGTATTAGAGACTTATAATATATGTTATTTTATTTGAAAGCTACATGAGTCAATCAAACCAATTCTTGCCCTTGACGAAGATACCCCACCATATCTAAAAAAGGATTCAAACCTGGACGAGCCGGACTTCTCCCAAATCTCTCAAATACAGTTAAGCCGGCGTTTTTCCCACCCTTCTCAAATCCGAAAGCCTATACTTCCCTCCTCGCCGGTCAAAAATTTCCCTCCCCTGCTTTCCCTCTCTCTCTCTCTGCTGCTTTCTCTCTCTCTCTTTGCTGTCGATCTCCATCTTCGCGCGGGATAGCGAACCCACGCTGAGCGGAGACAATGGATGGAGGAGCGCCGCAGTACAATCCGCGGACAGTGGAAGAAGTCTTCCGTGACTTCAAGGCTCGGCGGGCCGCGCTTATCAAAGCCCTGACTACTGGTGACCTCTCCTCCTTGGAACTTCCTCCAATCCCCCTTTCTTCTTAGGGTTTCTTGTCTTTTAGAGAGAGAAAAATGGCTGTCTTTCCTTCTCTTTTGTTGTTTTCGTTATTTAGAAAAGTTGGCTGACCTACGCGCTTTTGCCCAATGTAGATGTGGAGGAGTTCTTCCAGCAGTGCGACCCTGGTGAGGATGTCTGCTTCCTAAGCTCATTTCAGCTTTGCCGTGAATCGGAATGTTATCGGGTTTCTCAAATTTTAAGATTTGTTTTTATCTGCCGTCTGTCCTGTCACTTGTTTTTCATTTTTGTTGTTTTGTTTGATACAGTGCTTTCTGGTGTGGGGGCGTTTGAATCAGTATATAGTTTTACCCAGACATATTTTACAAGTCACGGGAGCAAATAATTCCACGGCTTCAGGATTTTAATATATTTTATTTTGGTGTTGAGGAGGGGTTTCTATTGGGAGCGTATAGAAGTCGATGGAAGTTCTGTTACATATGTTTCCATAGGTTTAAAACTTATTTTCGTGGTATTAAAAACTGGACATATCTAGATGGTGCCAAAACTGCTTTCGGTCTCCCGAACTGATATTTCACCCACTAAACTGGTTATTTAGTATACAGAGGATGATTTGTTGCTTAGACCTTCAATTGGGTATATTTATACAATGTTTTTTATACGGATTCATTCATTGTCCTCAACACCTTGCAGAAAAGGAAAACTTGTGCCTATATGGGCATCCTACCGAACAATGGGAAGTTACTTTACCTGCAGAGGAAGTTCCACCTGAGATTCCCGAGCCTGCTTTAGGCATTAACTTTGCTAGAGATGGTATGCAAGAAAAAGATTGGCTAGCATTGGTGGCTGTTCATAGTGATGCATGGTTACTTGCTGTGGCATTTTATTTTGGTGCTAGATTTGGCTTTGACAAAACTGACAGGTAATTTACTTTACCAATTTCGGAGAACCGACTTCCGATTCTTGTTTGATTATCTTGCAAGTATGTTTATTTTATCATTAAAAGTTTTGTAGCTGTGTTGAATGGTAGCCTGGGCTAGGAAATTATAGCAATAGTTCTCTGTTTGACATAGACTAGCAGGTTTAAAAATATAAATGCCTTATGTTTATCGTTTGAAGCGGCCTTGTTAATATGAAGTTGCAAATGAAATAGTTCTTATCTTATGCAGGCTTTTTTTTTTTTGGAAGCATTTAAGTATATCTGTCTCTTTTAATGCATTTAATTTTGTATGAGGATGTCAGATAGGTGACACATGCATTGCTAAATATGTTTCTTAATTTTTTTATGTCTTTGTTCAACTATCCATATATTGATTGAATTGGAAGAATTGTGGAAAATAAATCAAGCTTTTTGTTCTAACATGTTTGGAGACATTAACAAATAGGGATTCTCATAGATGATGCTAAGCAATAACCATAGACTTTTGAATAATACTTGGATTTTTGAAATTATCATGCAGCTAGGTTTTCTTGAAAGAGAAGTAATAGAATTTGTGATACTTGATAAATGTTATCTTCCTTGAGATTTATAATTCTCATAGTTGATTATCCATCTTTCTTTTCTTATGTTTGAATTTGCCTGATGATAGGATGCTAATAATTTCATTGATGATGATGTTAACCAAGTTGCTAAAACATTCTAATGGTATTGACTGGCAAATCAATGGCAATTAATTATATCCAATTAAAATAGTACCTCACCAAGTGACTAAGCTATGCATAGGAGTATTTAATGAGGCATTCAAATTTGTTTAAAGTTCATTTTAGATAGTTTATATATTTTAAGAATTTAAAAGGAATATTCCATTCATTAGATAAGTTTAAAGAGACAATGTATTTAGTATCATGTAAAGTGTTAATAAGTTTGTGTTCATTGTTTTATATTTTAGTGTTTTGACCATTGATTAAAACCTAATTATAATTTAAAAGTGATATCAATAATTTTGTGACGGTTTATTCATATAAATTCTTATCTATTTAATTTTATTCTAGATTAACTTTAATTGAATGCGCTCGTGGGATTAAATTAAAGATGAATCAATTAGTTCTTTAGCTCTACATATCCATTCTTCATAGTATGGATTTATTTAAGGATTGTTGAAGGTGATGAGCGATAATTTGTATTTGCAGCTATGAGCTTCATTTACTTGATCTGAATTTTGTTTCGAAGACTCTTGCTTGGTCATCCCATGTTGGCTTGGCGATGAGTTTTAATTGAGGGTGGCATAGCATCTTTGTTCTTACTTCCTACAAGTTTAGCATTTCTAAAATCACTTTAAAAAACAACTATTATCATTGAATTTAGAAATTTTTATACGCCTCTTTTCTATTCTTAATTGTCAATTGATTTTATAGCATGTTTTGCCTTTTTATAGTTTTTAATTTAGATGGAAGAAAAAATTATAATACATAAATTTTTGCATTGTTTAATACATTGCAAATGAGTTAGAAATTACTAATGACTTTAGCAAACTTTTGTGTAGCGTTGGAAGCTGTAACGAAACATATTATTCTAGAATTTCTCCTGATGCTGCCGCAAATTAGGTTTCAACATATGCTTTTTTGACATTCACTGTCTTGATTTTTTATCTTCTATTTACTTAAACTTATCCTGAAAGAAAATTTAGGGTAGATTGAGCATCTGTTGGAATTGGTGCCTAGGACTATTAAATTTCTTATGATTTCGGGAGCATACCGCTGGAATTAGAATTATGTTATCGTAGTACCTCTCCTAATGATGCTACATATTAGATTAAAATGCATATTTAGTGACATCAACTGCCCTGTATTAATTTTTTTGTTCTATTGCGTTCAACATCAAGCAAAAGTGTGGCAAATGAGCAAGAATAGCAGCAAGTTTACAGCAACAAAACGATGAAGAGTTTCATATTTTTGCCACAGATTCATAAAGTGCCTTGATTAGTTTCTGAATGCTTTTTCTTTTAAATGTACCATGGGGTGGAGACTAGATCTGAGCTATTTGTTTGATCATTGTTACTTGCTGAATCGGAGTACAAGGTTACATTGTTCAGTTGCAGTTACTATTATTAAGTGTAGATAAAAACTGTAATGCATAGCTTACTACTTTTCTTGACAATGAGGAACTTTCTGAAGTGAAGTTGCCATTGTAACTAGTTAGATACTGATTATATGCCAGTTTTAAAAGTATGCCTTGCTGTGGAACTTGACCTATTTATGTCGATTCATTTTTTTATCGTTCTTTTTTAATTTTAATATTCTCACTTTACTGTGTCTTTAGAAATGGTGGTTGGAGAACCAAGGATGTGATGCTGTTAACCTAGTTGATTACCTCTATAGCAAATAAAAACTGGGGAGCACATGTTTAAGTGGGTGCTGGAGAGGCTCACAGGGACAGTGCTCAAGTCATACAGGGAGTGCACTGCTAATTTAAAATAAAAAATAAAGCAAAGAAGATTGGGGTAGCTTCCTCATTTTAGTTATATAAAAGAAGATTCATGTAGTGTTTCATTTGGTTTTAATGCAAGCTGATAGTTATAACCTCATCGACTTAATACAAACTTGGCAGCCTGAAAATACCTCCTTTAAGATGAATACTGTTTCTTTCTAGTAGCTGACGTGTTTTAGGTTCTAAGATTTACATATGAACTAAGAAGCACTATTGCCTTGAGATAACTTCCTGCATTAGCGCTGGACACTTTTATGGACACATGAAGATGCTGTGTCGAACATCCCATGCATACGTTCAAATCAAAATATTTATGAAAAATTATAAAAACTTCTACAAAAAGCAAAATGATGGACACTTCAACAACATGCATGGAACACATACAGGTGCAATCCAGTGTGGCAACACTAGGAGTCATGGTTCAAGAACATGAAAACTCAAACTGTGTGCAACATGCCTTGTTTAAGATTAGATGGGCTAGAGTTTTATCTTTTTTTGCATTCATCTCCTACATCTCTTTCTATACTATGTATGGACTTGTCTCTGGCTCTTGCCACCAAAAGCACTCACTCCAGCACTAGTTTTTTTATTGATACAATTTTATCTCATAGATCACTTCATCACATTTTGTATTGATCTAATATCATAGTTTGAATACTGCCTTCAAATATTCAGATATTGCATCTCACCTTCAACTATTAGCCTTGGTTCTAAGCGTATTGGTGGATTCAATCTCTTATTCCAGCCTTCTTGTCTTCCCCCCATCAAGTCTTCCACGTGAATAATGTCTCCATTTGGTGATATCATGTTATTGAAAATGTTTTGCTGAATTCTTTTTCCTTTTGCCTGCATTGCTTGATTTAGTTTATTAGGTTCATTTTGCTAAGGTACACCTTTGTTTTTTATTTTTATTATATTTTAATATTTTTAATTGCATATCTATGTTTATAAGTAGTGTATTTCCTATGGTTTATTTTCCCTCTCTCGTTTTTTTGAAGGTGATGTCGTGTTCCCAAATCATGTCTTTGCTTCATTTCCTATCAGCGTTGAATATTCTTTTTTGCATGTAGGCGTTATTACAAGTATGTGAGGTTTGGTTTCAACTGTTCTATTGCTGATTGCTTAAGGATGATGGGGTACTAAATGCTTGATTTGATCTTATGACCTTGACACAATTCCGGGGCTCTGAATTGTGCAGTACTTTTTAAAAGATTAACAAATAGCTTTGAGAGGCATTTTCATCTTCTGTGGTTTTCTTATTTGATTTAAGGTTGTACATTCTTAGTATGGACATTCATAATTGCATCTTCTTGCTAGTTTTCTTGTACTTGTATCTTTCATATACCTTGTCTAGTTAGAAAGTTCTACACCTAAGTTTTAATTGAAGTTTTTAATGTGCCATATTTCTTTTGCTGCTGACGTCCATTGTGATGCAGGAAGCGCCTATTTAGCATGATAAACGAACTACCAACAGTTTATGAGGTAGTAAATGGCAAAAGTAAATCCAGATCTACAAGCAACCACCACAGCAACAATAAGTCGAAGTCAAGTTCAAAGGTTGTATACAAGATATAATATCAACTGCTGTTGTTATTCTGCTAAACCATAATCCATGCAAGCTTCTTTCTAGTCAGCATAATTGTTTTTATACCTTATTCGTGTGCAAAAAAACATTTCTTTTATATTCTTTGTTGCAAAAGGATTCTGGATTGTTATCTTCCCCGTCAATTACTTCATTCTTCCTGACACTTCATTAACTGCAGGAAATTTTCCTTCTATACTTCTCTTCTTTTGTGTGTAAATCCATACTAGGTATGCAATGTATTTTATTATCAGTTTCAGCGCCATACTGTACCAATCACGCCTATTCCAACTTCTACCTATTGTTTTTATCACTATCAAATTTGGAAAATTTTGTGGTGCTTTGGTTTTAGTCCAGGCTTGCAGCTTGGTTTTTCACTTCCAAGTAAATCATTTTTTGAAAATGATTTCAGAGTTTGTGTTTCATATTAATTAAAATATAGTTTAAATGCTAATTGGGTGCATGAGAGTACTTGAGTAGTGTAACAATGGGCATGTATAACATGGAATTGAGGACTTCAAAGTTAGTTGTTGTGGCTCTAAATATTGCCTTAAGCTTGTGTTGATCAATTGGGCATTGGTCCCAAATTGAACCAATGTTAACCCGAATGGTTTTGTTTGAGGTTGAGCGGCCCATACAGTCTTTGTTTCCCAGGTCTACTAGGTTCAAGAGCCGGTTTGCATTACAGATAATGGCTTTAAAATAAGTTCCAATTTGAAGGGGCATAGCTTCATTTGCTTTTTGGATTTCCTTGAATGGGATCAACCCTTACAAATGTCGGATCCATCATACATTTTTATCGAAATGTAGTATTCTAAACTAAAGCTTCAACTATTGCATTCAGTCTTCTGTTCTTTTTTCTTCTGTTTTTTTTTTTTTCATTTTGTATCAGAATTTTGTAAAGCTATGCGTATGTAATGTTACCACACAACATTGAGCCCATCATGCTGTTGCATTTATATAAAAACAATTTGAGATATGTTTTTATTGTTTGGTTTAATATTATTTAACTAGTCTTTTATTTTTATTTATGATATCAGCATGATGAATATTTGGATGTTTAAATATGAATTACATATCATCAGAACAAGTGTTTAATATTTTTAAATAGTATTGTATTATATGACAATGTTAAACTAGACATTTTCTTCATTTTTTGCATGTTTACCTTGGATTTAGAGGAAAACTTTTCTTAAGTGATGTTTATGAGCCTTGGGTGGTCTTCATGAAATTGTAACAGAAATCATCAGAATCCCAGGCCAAGTATTCAAAAGCAGGGGAGGAGGAAGGATTAGACGAAGAAGACGAGCATGGAGAGACGCTTTGTGGTGCCTGTGGTGAAAACTATGCAGCGGATGAGTTCTGGATATGCTGCGATATCTGTGAGAGATGGTTCCATGGAAAGTGTGTCAAGATCACTCCGGCGAGGGCTGAGCACATCAAGCAGTATAAATGCCCCTCTTGCAGCAATAACAAAAGAGCTCGACCCTCCTGAAGAGAAGCTGACCAAATGGCAAGCCTCTTCCTTCTTCTTGTACTAAAGTGTGGCGTTGGCCCTCTACTAACTGTGTTAAGGATGTTTGGTAGGGAGAGTTGCAGTGTTAGAATCTGTAGAGTTCTTCCATCTATTTGTAAGGTTTCTTGCATATTTGGGTAGGTTCATTTGGCTTTTTTCTCACTTTTATTTGTGGGTGAAGTTAGCAATTAGTTTGGATTTTTAGCTTTTGTAAGGAACTTGAGTTCTTTGCTTTCATTAGCATATTTAGTTAAGTGTGTGGATGTTAAGCTAAAAACTAAGTTGCAAATGTTAAATGTTAAGCTTGTTGGGAAATTTTCAGTTATATGAATCCTGTTTGATCTTAAGATAATATGGCTTTTGCTTAACATTGAATTCGATTGAAACTATTCCTCGTGCCTTGAATCAGGAATTTTTGGATTAGGGTTTTCTTAATAGTGAGTGGTTTTGGAAAAAGGGTTTAAATGAAAATTTAATGAAAAATGTTTGTTTTAAATAAACCATGTTAAAGAAATAAATTTGGGAAATAGAATTTGAGAAGTTATTTAAGAATTGTTTGAGTGTCTTGTATGAAAATTTATTTAGCAATTATCTTGTGATTTTTATGTTCTTAAATCTTGACCAGTAGTTGAATTGTGTTTAACTTTTTACAAGAAGCATGTGATGCCCTGATCTCTTGGTATAGGATTAGCAACAACAATTTAAATTAATCAAGTGTGAACTGTTTGTATTTGTGTTTTAACTTAGTATGAGAATGAGTTCCAAAACCTTCTTTGCAAATTATTATGCCATGTTGTTCATATGGACTATTTTTCATTATAATAATGGGTAATTTAATTTTTTTTTTTCTATCTTTAATTTTGTTTCAATCATTGTGTTGGACAAAAAATGTTAAATATAAAATATAAGTTTATCATATATGGGATAGTTAAATCTAACACAACATGATAATAAATAATAACTATCATGATGGTAACATAAAAAACCACTATAATAAAGAAATATATTTTATGATTTAAAAAATACAAAAACATGCTCATTTATTTTATTTTTTTATAAACTTAAGTTTGATAATAGTCATTTTTTCAACTTAAGGAAACAAGTTTTCTAAAAAAAATCAAGTCTATAATGCAATTATTAGAATAATCATTAACTATTAATAACAAACTCAATTATGATGATTTTAAATCATTTCAAAATGTAAATCAATCATAAATTAAAGGTAAGAAATTCACTTAAGAAAAAATTCGTTTTTTTTTACTCTATGTTATAATTTTCAAATGTAACATTTTAGTCACATTTTATTGAGATATTTCATTATATGGTCACTTGATATCTTTCTGAGTAGGTTTTGTTTTAAAAAATTATCTTAAGATTATGATATTTCAAATAAAAATAATTTTTTTTAAATAACTAATATGAGATAATTTATTCTTATATTCTTGCACTCATAAGATTACTAAGAATCACTCATTTTCTAAGCATTCTCTTCTTGAGATATCTCTAAGTATTCATCTTCTTGCCCTCTTTAGACCCAAGTACCACATTATGGCTTTGTGATGTATGAAAGCAAAATCACACTCTATTATTGTAGATACTTGGACATAAGACTACGACACAACAAAGGCCTTATCCTGATCAATACAGAGATATGGTAATAGTGGATGATGACTCAATGATAAAATGATGATATAATATAAGATCTAAAAAGAACAAAAATAATAATAATATGAGAAAACTTAGGTTTAACAAAAAATGAGAAACAATAAAATGAAGAATAAATGAAAATAGATATTAATTAGGAAATATGAAAGAAAGTAAAAGATATGATACTATACAAGTATTATATGATAATAATTTTACATGGTGATTATGTGCCTATATGAGCACGATGCATATAAGCATTCATGCAACAATTATTATATGCATAGTTTACAAAAATTATAATGTACTGTTTACTTACTGCTCATTCCTCATTATTGATTTCATATTTGCACATTTATATTATTTTTATATTTTTAACTACTAATTTGTCTACTAAGATGATAGCTTAAGAGCATAGATAAGAGAGATGTTAATATATTTTGTGAGTAATGTGAGAAATATATTGCATATTAAGATTAGTTGTGTTTTCTGCTAGTGATTATATCAATACTATTGTTTTTATTTTTCTTTATATCATAGTTTGGAATTATATATTTTTTATTTGGTTTTTTTAGTAGAGATATTTTGTGTATAATGATTTTCTTTGTCACCTTTGTTCATTTCTATATTATGTCTTCAAGAATTATTGCTTGATTTGTTTAACCCATTATCTTAATATTTGGGTGTTTTATCAAGTTTTATTAGTTCATAAGTGAGGCATGATATAAAGAGTAGTGGAAAATTAAATGAAGATAAGTTCAATCAAAATATAGTGTTTTTATCTTTCTAGGTCCATTTAATGAACTCGTGTTCGATGAGTCGAGGAACATAACAATAAGTTTTAGGTATCTTATTAAGAAATATAGATTCTTTCGTTTAAGACAATAGATATGCATAGAGAATTTCAAGAAATAGATTGAAGAGTATAGGGGCCCAATATATTTTAGGAATCTAAATTTTTTAGTGGAGAGAAATCTTATGAATTTTAAAGTTTCCCTTTTTGTGGATAGTGAGACCTTATAAATTATAGAAGTTTCTTTGAGTGATTTTAAAAATATAAGAGTTTTGTTATTAGAGATAAGGCTAAATATTATTTCATGGGTTTGTTATCCTAAGCTAATCAATGGAGCCTCATCTAATAAGGGAGCATAATTTTAAAACTAAAGTATCATATTAGAAACAATGAACTCTCTTATATAAGACACTATGTATATACAAGGATTTTAAAGAATGATGAATTGTTGAGAAAAAAATATAAGAGGTCTTATTGATTTTAATGAAACCTTTTTTTGTAGAGAAGTATCTTATGGATTTTAGACATATCCTTTTTTTGGGATCGAGAAGACTCATAAATTCTAGTATATTCTAAATTTTTTGTGGAAAAACCCTATAAAGTTTAGGTGATAACAAATCAATATATGAAAAAGAACCTCAAGAATTTTAGAGGCTCCACTTTTGAAAGCAATATAATTCGCAAGAATGCTTAGAAGAAAACTAGCTCAACCTATTATGCGTGGCTTGTTAGAGAAATAAGAGATGTTTAATCTTGGACAACATGTTCAATGGAAGGAAGCTCAATTTACTAGCTAAAACTTGACTTGTTCGCTCGAGGGTCTGAGAACTAAGGGATGCTTTGCTTATTATATTTGATTTTTGAGTTAGGTATGAGGTAATTTGTATTTGATTAGCATGTTGAATAGCACAAATATCTATTTATTATGTTTAATTTAATGACATGACTATAAGACTTATGAGTTAGGAAAGTTTTGCCAACGATGTTTAACTTATAAGTTAGATCAAGTCTAATTATAATGACCTTTAAGGTGTTTGTAGCAACTAAAATAATTTGGGCCTTAGATGTCTTGAATTAACTAATAATCTCTTCCTTGGCTTGCAAGATCAGGTTGTTTTGAATGTTATGACTTTTGAATCAAGAATAGCTAATTAACGATGTTTTGGCTTTTTGAGTTGGATTGAATCTAACCAAAATAATATTTTGTGTTATATGGTACTTAGTTTCTAGATATATTAAGTTGAATAGTGATTTTTTCCATGGCTTGTAAGATCAAGCTTGCTCGACTTCTAGATTTTGCAAACCAAAGATTATTCTATTTATCATGATTGATTTATTAAGACTTCTAACATAACTATCTTAATTGTTCTTTCTTAATAAGTAAATTTAATTGAAATTTTTGTGTTTTAGAGCACCATGCAATCAGTAACTTGGAGGCTTAGGATGTTTGCCTTCTTACAAAACTTAAATTTTTTTTGGAAGTTACTTTTTTGTGAAATTTTGCAAATCATGAGGCAAGTCGATCATCATGACGGAAAACAAGGTAAGGATACAACAAGTTATGGTGAGAAGCGAAATTTTGAATAATTAGGCATAAAGAAACTTTTTGAGGCTATAAATGTGAATAAAGAGATATAAAAAGTTATGAAATATACCATATAAATCAAAGTTGAAGCACTTATCACATAAAGAAAAAAGGTCTTCAATGAAGTATGAGATTGATTCATTGAGGATAACGATGGTTGAGAAGCACAAATAAGAGAGATAAGAATAAAAAAGAACTAAAAAAAGCAATGATAGCCAATGCTAAAAAAAATTGATATTTTTATTAAAGAAAAGGAATCCAATGGCCATTCAATTGACTTAATAGAGTTGAATTTTTCTTTCTAAAGAGGGTTTGATAAGTAATAGAAGTTACCAATTAAAAACCAAATCCATTTATATCCTATGTGTGGGAGAATTAAAGTGAGTTTGGATTAAAAAAAATCAATCATAATTAGTTATAATAGATATAAAATTGAAATTTTTAGTAATTTTTGATAATTTTTTAATCTCTTAAGAGGACTTATCTAGAAATGATTTCAAGAAATTCCTTGGAAAATATTATTTGGAATATTTTATTGTCTTGATGGAGTCTATGTGCTATTTGAGAAAATGCTTGCATGCTTAGAGGCAAGTTGATACGTGGACAAGAGGCTAATGAGAAAATTATTAAGAAGGTATTTGAAAAATTGTTTTGAACCTCCAATCAAAATACATCTGATATGGTGTTAAGTGATGCAAAATATATTACATTAGAATGATGATTGCAATAAAAAACTTATTAGGTTGGATCTATGGCTAATTTGAAATCAAATTAAAAGCAAATGTATAAAAATATATTTAAAATAATTGATAAGATTTTAAATTTTATAATGAATTATAATAAGTCATTTATAAGATTCTATGATATATTATTATACTTTTGTCCCTACATTAGATTATCATCACACTTTTCTCTTATTATTTTTATATTTATTTAGCTATATTTTTTTTGACAATCATTTTTCATATTTTCATTTATAATTAAGGCTATAGTTTGTTAATAATTTAATCTATAGTGGTAAAGAATGAAAAAAGATATGTTGACATACATACATGTATAGAAAATCTAAGAAATAAGACATAAGTTAGTATTTTCACTATTCAAATCTTAATTAAACTCTTTCGATCATCCGCGACCTGTAACTGTTGTTTCTACTATAATTGTCCCTACACGTGCCCTCCTCAATTTGTGCTGCACTCTTTAAGTCTTCTAAGATCACAAATTTGATCTATCACTGTTGTCTATATTCATGTTATCGATCATTCTCTTTAGCAACTCTTGTTGTGTACCTAAGTTTGATCATCTGTAATCATCAGAGTCCAATTGATTCCCTCTCTCTCAATTTGAATAAGCCTCCAATCTTTATCGATTATCAGTTTCTCCTATAGTGATTTATGTACTCTGACTTTCTCTCTTTTCCCGTTTGGTTGCTTTCACAGTTGTGAACTCATGATAGATTGTCTCCTTTGTTCATTCTCTTGCTCTTGCAATTGTGATCCAAGGCTTAATCATCATGACTACCTTTGCCATGTCTAGCCGTTTTGGCTTGGGCCAAATCTAACCTTCAATTATGTCGTTCTATTCTACTTGTACTCTTGTTTGAGTGAGACTATCATTCTTACAACAGGTTAAATCATCTACTACTTTTTAATCATTTATCAATACAATTTCTCTTTATAAGAATTTACTTATCAAATATCAATTTGTGTTTTTAGAGCATATTTGTTTCTCGAGTAATATGTAATTGTAATCCAATAGTGGTTATAATGTGTTATCATGAATTAGGGTAAATGAATGACCAATATACAGCTTTTATGATGAGAATAATAATATTTAATTAGAATTATTATCTGAAAATTTAAAAAAAATGTTTTCCTTGCCTTGCAAATGATATCGACGACACTGGCAAACTTCCCGATTTCACAGACGTGGAGGAGGTTGAAGAACATCTCGGCCGAAGAAGCTCGGAAGGCCGTGAAATCTCCGATTCCTTCTGCGTCGACATCAAAACCATGGTAATAATCTTCCTGTGGCGACTGATTTCATTCCGTCTCCCCTTGGTGTTTTTCTTTGCTTGTTTGTTTCTTTCTGTTTCTCTAGTTTTGTCATTGATTCCGTTTCTCGTTTCCTCGCAGGCTGATTCGCATCGGAAACGGTAATTCCTTTTCTCGGTTATCTTCTACTTTTATTTCCTTCTATTTCTAGTTTGCTCAAGGTCCTGCTTGTTTTTGTTAGGTCGGGATCGTTTCATCTTTGTGATGCCTATTTTTTTCTTCTTGGTTTGTGGCCCCGGCTTTTGTTGTGCAACAGGTCTGTTGGAGTTGCGAAACCTATTCTTTGTTTTTGTTTGTAAACTTGCACATCTTATGATGGAATCGTAGGGAGGAGGAGCAGGTTGGAGCTAATACAGAGCTTGTTTTTGTCCAAAACTATGGATTTCTTAGTAATCGCGTGCAAAAACTTGAAAGTTGAACAGTAAACCTCATGATCTTGCTAAGTGAGCGGACTTATCATTTGTAGCTGGCCTGCTATACAGTTCTTTTGTGGGTGAGTAGTTTTTTTTTTTTATCTACGTAGCGGGAACAGTCCAAGAAAATCTCACTTTTGTCCATTCTAGAAAGTTCTTCATGACCTTCTTTGAACTTTTTTGAACAAATGAAAATAAATAACTAATCGATGGGCTTCTGTTGTCTTTAAACACCTGATAACCATAGTTCTTTAGCGAATGTTCATCCAATTCCGATCAAGACTTTGGGTTTATTTTATATAGACCAATGAAATTATTATATGTGAACGCTGTTTGATGATGCTGAAGGAAGTAGCCTTCAAGTGGTACTTGTACAGTTGTTAGTTGCTAGTTTGTTAGCAGAAATATCATGCAACATACATTTTGGATTGCCTGGATGCTTTCGACATCATTCCTCCCCCAGTTCATTGTTGGCCTATTGGTATCTGTTGGAGGTTGTAGGGGAGAAGCGCTAGCTTAACCATAAGGTTCAGCAAATTATTGGCACAAGTGCCATAATAAAGAATGCATTCCAATTAAATATTTAGTGCTACTTATAATTACGAAACCGTTTGAAACATGCGCTCTATTTATTAAGTGTAAATAGAAAGCAATCATGCTAGTATCTTCCAACTTTATTGTAGATCCTTATGATTGACTTAGTATATTTTTTTTCATTTTATAGAAGTTTCTAGTCATACTTTCTATGAACTAATGTTTCAAAATATAGTGGCCAAAACCTATATTAATAGCTTAAGTTATGTTGTACAAAAGATCATGCGTTCGTATAATAAAAAGGTCGTGTTAGGGGCATACTCTAAACCCATGAAAAGTAAGAGTATTCTATGCGACCCAGTATGCACGAAGTAATGAACTAGTAATACTATCAATCTTAGGAGCCTTGCTGATACCCAAAGAGAGGATAACTTTTTTGATTTTCAATTCGATGACTAGTGAAATAGAATAGCAATATGTTTAGGCATCACTAGAGCGCTAGGTGCAATAATATCATGCAAATGATTGGTAGAGAGCCTTAGACACCACTTGTCAAAGGACAAGTGTGTAGCCCATTAGAAATGTCTTCAAATCTAGTAACCATGTCTTTTTTGGGGCATCTCAGCCGTTGAATGCAATTTTCTCTTTTCTCTTAGTTGTGGCTGTTTGGAAAAAAGATGTATTGTGATTCTCGACAGTGACCTAATTAATCTTTATGCACTGCCACCACCAAATTGCCTACCAAGAGAGTGCATTATGGCAGCAAGAAACAAATTCAATCAGGTTCCTTTGCTCATCGTCATTCAGATCCTACTGAGATTCTTTTAGAGTTCAGTTATAGACTTTTCAATTTGATGCAGCGATTAGGGGAGTTGGCCAAAAGTCTAATTACCCTAGTCGTGAAGGGCCTCCAAAGATCATCTAAATTTTGTGCAAATAGCCTCATCAGGTTGGCCTTTGGCTTTCTTTTTTCAAGCATGAGCTATAACACATTTGGCCTCCACATAACTATCCCAAGAGTGTTCAAATGTTTTCCTTCTCCCAAAAGTCTTGAGATCAAGATATTTGAATTGAATGAGAAGAGGACAATGATCTGACCTGATCCTGGTAAGGTGATGTATGATGGTGTCAAGAAAAAGTTGCATGTCTGCAAGATCGAGAAATATCTTATCTAACCTTTCAAATAATCAAGCTGACCCCTCTTTATTGTTACACCAAGTGTAGGCAAGGCCATTGAAACCCAAATCATAGAGATTAATGCTATTGATAAACTAGATGAATTCCTCCTATGCAATAGTGAATTGAAAACACTTGCCACCTTTCTTCTCAGATTAGGATAAGGTGGTGTTAAATTCCTTGCAATTATCATGGGCAAAGATAAAGAATTCACTGTTTAAAGGTGTTGTTAAAGTTCATGCTTTTGTCACATGATCTCTAGAGGCATAATCAAAACTAAATATCCAAGTGTTATTGTTGAAGAGAAACTTCTATGGACATTACCTTCTGAATATGACCTACAATTTTGACTTGAAGAAATTCCTCCAAAGAATGATGATACCTCTGAAGAGCCCCATCAGTGGGAGTGGTGCAAAAATTCCAATTTCTACCAAGAAGTCTATCTGCATCCCTCCTAGTGAATGATGAGGCTTTAGTTTCCGTGAGGGCCACAAGGATTCCTTTATTGGCATGTACACTCTCCTTCAAGTGATTCTGTGAAGTAGTGGATTTCAACCCCTCTATGTTCCAAAATGCAGAAAACATTATGATACTAAAGAATCAGTGGCCGGAGCAAGTATGTCTGCTCCATGTTCACTTTACGGCTTCGATTTGTCCTTTTATAGATGACAACAGTTTGGAAACTGAATTAACATAGGCTCTGCCCTCATTGTAGGAAGAATTCTGACAGTTCACACTGAGAAATAATGATTGGATGCTGAGTTTAAATGCAAATCCTGGAACCAGATGGGTTGCTGAAAGCATGGCCAGCTGTGGGTTCGCTGAAAGGAAGTGAGAGGCAAGTAGCAGCTAGCCTTCTGGGTATGTGCAGCTTTTGATATTCTGTATTTAGTGAATTGGCATTTCACATAAGTCCTCCAGATGGCCAAGGTTTGTGTAATGGTTATGGATTTGTTATGCTGAAATGGCAGCAGAACGTAAGACATCTTGCTGTTCTGTATTTCCCCTTTCAGCTACCCAAACAGGTAAACAAAGCTGTGATGAGCACTTCTAAAGAAAGGCTGGACATGTAATTACTTAAACTGAGCCTTGCAATGATCAACGAGCACAAAGTTCTGAGCTGAACCCGCAATTGAGAGCCACAGCTCTGCCTTTGTGTAGAATAGAAAGGAATAGCTCGAGTTGTACTGCCAGTTTGGAGTCCCGTGTTTCCTGCTCAGTTGTACCTTTTTTAAGCATTACAAAAAATTGATGCTTATGTGCTGCTTTTGGTTTTGTTGCTTTTTTCATGTTGTTAACTACTTGTAATAGCATAGCTTTGGGTTCAATTGATTACTTTTTATCATGCCAAGCTTACCTGTACAAGCTATACTTCAATATGGAATTTTTTGGCTATTTGAGTTTAATATTTACTTTATTTAAGGTTTTGTGAAGGAAGATCAGGCATTCTGTCTTTTATAATTGTTGGTGAACCCGCTTTTATAGGAATGTGAGCGAAAGATGCTTCATTATTATTTAAATTTGATTGAAGAATTGTAAATGTTTTTCTTCTATCTTCCACAACCAGAATCAACCTTGGAAGGCTTTGATGCTTCGTTATCATCTTAAGCCGATCGAAGAATTGTAAATGTTTTTCTTCCATCTTCCATGAACAGAATCAACGTTGGAAGGCCTTTTGGTTTACCTAGTTAAAACTGTACTGGGTTTGAAAGGATCCCTCTTCGTGATTAGGTTATGCTTTTGCATGACCGATTGCCATTTAATATTCATATATTTTGTTGATCTCTCTCTTTATCTGGGGCTAACTCTGCTTACTCTGAGCTTCATCTCTGCACCAGTAATTGATACTTCTAGTGTTATTTTTTCAGATTGTTTATATTCTACATGTATGACATGCTAATTCCTCCAGGGTTCTATGCAAGTATTTTGTTCATGGAGCATGCTTGAAGGGGGAGTACTGTGAATTCTCTCATGATAGGAACGATCAACCTAACAATGTAACATGCACTTCAATTCAAGTTTTATGTTTTCATTGCTGAGGTATCTTATTTTCTTTTATTGTTCTTTGTCCTGTAGGTATGCACCTTTTACCAGAGAGGGCTGTGCTCTTTTGGCAGTCGTTGCAGGTATGACCATGTTAAAGTTTCTTATAGCCAAGCACCTGCCCCATTGCCAACATCATCATCAAATGCACCACCTCTTCCTTTTGTGCAAATGGGACTGATCCCTCCTACTCAGCCATACGATGCATCTTCTAATGGAGGACTCAAGCTATCTTCTAGTGATCTGCCCATGTCTTCAGATTTACGTACACATGAATTCTCGTCCAGTAAACCTGCATGGACCCTTAATCAAGATTTTAGTACCTTCGAAAATTGGAATGGCAGTGATGCTGCAGCTAACGACCTAGCCGAGCAACCAATCTGTTCATTTGCTGCCGCTGGCAATTGTCCCCATGGAGAGAGGTGCCCACATATTCATGGAGATCCATGTCCCATCTGTGGGAAGCATTGCTTGCATCCATATCGGCCTCAAGAAAGAGAAGAGCATATGGAGTTGTGTCAGAAAAACAATAAGCGCATTGAAGCTTTACGTAGTAGTCAGGAGATAGAATGTAGTGTGTGTTTAGATCTTGTGCTTTCAAAGCCTACACCTTCTGAAAGGAAGTTTGGATTACTTTCGGGTTGTGACCACCCATTCTGCATTTCATGTATCCGAAATTGGCGTAGCAATTCTCCATCTGTTGGAATGGACATCAACAGCACTTTAAGAGCCTGCCCAATTTGCCGAAAGCTTTCATATTTTGTCATTCCAAGTGTAATTTGGTACTCAACACCCGAGGAGAAACAGGAGATAATTGAAAACTACAAGGCGAAACTGAAGTACGATGTTCTATCCATTTTTTCTTAGCAGATTTGTGCATATATATTTATGAATCACTGTACTTTCCTACTGTTTTCTGTTTTAAAGTCTTTGCATATTAGTTTAATCATTTTGCTGTTCACAAGTTTTGAATGGAGTCCTTAATTCTGACACTGGACTAAAATAAATATGTATCTAATAACCTATCAATAGTTTAGTGCCCTTGAAGCCATGTAAAATAAACGTGCTACTCAGCCCGAATTTTTTGCTTCTACTTCTGCATCATAGATCTTTGTTCTTGTCCTAGTATTAACTGTCCTGTAATGATGTTTTCCTTTCATGCTCCATAATGTGCCATTCTGAGATGCATACTTTCTGCAATTGTATGATTCATTTAAATGTATGGTGACCATGAAGGGGCTTCTTGGTCATTCATATGTTTGAACTTGGATACTCTTTGAAACCTTCTTACAATTTAATTGAATGAACGTGCAAGTTTGAGGAGTTTGCCCCATGAAAAGATGAAAAGCCTCTTCATGATAAAGAAAGGAGCTTTTTTGTCTTCGCATGTGGAATTTTGATGCTTAATGTCACCTTAGCCACTATATAGCATCATTTATGAACTTGTTTTGTTAGCTTGTTGCATACTGGTTTGATTGTTGTTGCACTAATCTGTTTACTTAGTTTTTATATTATTATGGTTTGCAGAACTATTGATTGCAAGTACTTCGACTTTGGAAATGGGACTTGTCCTTTTGGAACAAGTTGTTTTTACAAGGTATTTATGTAGTTATTTAAACTTTTATTTATTATTTTATGATGTTGCAAGCTTTGCCTTATCACACATTTTGAATTAGAGCTTGTCCTGTTTTTGATGCTCAATATTCTCTAGTTTACAATCTATTCAAAGATAATTTATCATAGCATCACTTTTCTAGCATACTTATAGGCATTATCCTTTCATTATACATACATCAATTAACTACCTTCATTTCACTGTGGATCACAAATGCCATAGTTTTTTTTTCGAATCAACAATCATAAAATTATAAGGAGATTATTAAGTTTAATATTTTAACAGAAATTTGCAAATTAGGATATAACTGGGAGACTTACAAAGTGCGGTCATATCGTAGTTCTGTTTTTCCCATTGTAATTCTCTTACCACCGATTTCAGTGTCCTTTCTAGGAAGAAGGTGGTGTTTCCATGATGATCCAAGATAGGGGAAGAAGATTTAAATAGAAGGGGTTTTGTGTATGTGTCTATATGATGAATAGGAACTCGGTGTAAATGTGGCATAGGATTTTGAAGCAAGGAAATAGAACATTTTTTGAAAGCTGCGTTTGCAACAGATAAGCTGTATCATGGATGAATAACTGTTTTTTTAAGTGTTAATAGAGATCATTGAAAGATGAACTTCATAATATGTTAAACAAATTTAAGGCAATATTGCATTGCCTTAGCTCATTTCATCTCTTGTGACATTATGTGTAATTATTTCTCTTGCACTAAAACCTCTTAGTTTCTTGTTACTTACAAATTTCATGCTTTGAGTTGACTTTTAACAACATTTTCATGTAGTTCGCATGATTTAAAATATTTTGTCTTCAATTTACCCTCGTCGGTTTTTTTTTGTTCCATAGCATTTTTTTTTTATTTTTCTCAAGTTGGTTTTTTAGCCTGTCAAGCTTCTTATCTCATTATTGTTTATATTTTCAGCATGCATACAGAGATGGTAGATTGGAAGAGGTGGTATTACGGCATCTGAATGCCCAGGATGGAAGTACTGTGATTGCAAAGAATATCAGGTTTCTCCATGCGCTGTGATAAATAATCTTTTCTATTTAGCTAGCGTTTTACTTGTTATGTAAATGGAAGTTCTTGCTAATAAAATTTTGCTTTCCTTGTTTTTGTATCAGGCTTTCTGACTTCCTCAGTAGTATGCGTTTGTAATGGCTGCATGTGTTTCACTTAAGTGTAAGTTCAAAGCTTGTGAACTTTCCTCACTTTCTACCATATTGTTTATGATGAAATCCATTTGTCACAGTTGGGTAGCATATATATTACATTTGTAATGAGAGATTGGTCACAGAAACTTGTTTGTTATTTCCAAATATTCATGTGCTTGAATTAATGAAATTTCTTAATCTAATGATGAGAATTTTGTGTTGGAAATACTGATTACTTTCCTGATGTAACATAATTCTGTTTCAGGGTTTATATTATTCCAAAGTGAATATGTTCGTTATCACATTTTGAAGTACCCTTTTTATGTGATCTACATCAGCTGCAATGGATTGCAAATCCCATTCACTGACGGGGGATGGTGATAATTCTCATCATTAACTTGTTTCTTTTATACAAGTTCTATCTAATAGACTTCTAATGGAAGAAATTGATATTTTTACTCACATTTATTATTTTTCTTTTTGCAATCTCTGTCTAAGAGCACCCTTTGGGTGGATTTAGCAGCTATGTATGATGTGACTATACAATGAGATTTAAAGCCATAGTAATATTTGTGCTAATTTTTAGATGCAAGTGATGTACAGGTAAAGTGTGCTCTGAATAACTTGATGTAAGTTAGCTCTCCAGGGGTTGTGAGCAAGTCAAAAATGTATCCTAAGAAACCTTAAATAATAAGGAAGGATATATATTGTGGAATACCGTAGTATTTCGATTGTAATAGTTTCTGTGAGAGATCAAATTAATAGTGAAAGATTTACTCCATAAGGGAATGACATTAGATAGCTCGATATAAACACAGTTTTATCTGATAATCAACAGTTAATGTCCCTAATGAGAAAGTTTGCAAACTTTCACATATCAACTTTCACATATGTATTTGATATGTGAAAGTTTGCAGATGTTGACACTTCATTTCAGGTGTTTTGTGTATTTTTTGCATATGTATTTGGTATGGTGCAACACTTTGGCACACAATTGTAAGTTTTTTGGCCCTTTATACGTACATGAATGAACAATTCATCTTCCATGGTCTTTTCCTTGATGATGGCTGGTAATGAAGTTGGGAAAGAAAAAAAATCCTTGCAAATTGGAGCAGTTGGTTATTTTATCTCTGCTGATGACTTGAAAAAAATGATGTTTCTTGAAGAAACAAATATGTGCATTTTATGTGTTCGAAGGTTCTTTAAACACTATCAGCTGAGGACCGACTCTAGAATCCTCCTCTAACAAAGGTTTGCTACAGTTGTTGCCATAGATGAGAGGTTGAGGTGAAAGGATGCATAGTTATTAAAAAAACCTTAGGTTTTTTGGCATTATATGGCTGAAGAAAAATGACATAATAATCATAGATATGTTAAATCCATGGAAAGTTTTTAATTTATACAAAAAATGATAAGTCAGCAGCTTGTATCCTTTAACCATTGAATTTTCTAATTGGAATTGTTGTGTTCAGCACCAAAATATTCAATTCTTACATCGACCAAGTGGTCTTTCATTTGAGGAGAACTGAAGTTGTTTCTTTGCATTTGGTATTTGATGGAGTTTTTATTTTCATTGCTTCACACATATCAAAAAATCATGATGTCCCATTTTTATTCTAAATCTTAGGCGCAGGCTGTGTTTGATACAATTTTTGGTTGAAGATAGATATTAGCAACAATAATCTTTGGGTGCATTTAGCATAGCTGTTCACCAATTTCTTGACTTGTTGTGAAGGGATCATACTATTCAACTAGCCTAATACGAACTTTAAAGGTACTGAATTTGGACCATGCTTGAACCCATTACCCTTCAAGCAGAATCATCTAGTACTTGTCTTTGGATTAGTGCAGGCAAGCTGGGAACTGTTTGCATTGATCTAATAAGAGATATATCTCATTTGAAATCAACCTACATTATGCTACGTACAAGCTAAAATGCTTTTCAAGTTCAATCTCTGACTGTTGCCATGAAAAAAAGAACAGAGGAAAGGCACATGTAGCCATACATACGAGAGTGTGTTAAAAAAATGGAAGTATAAAAAATTTTTAAATTAACTTTTTCCCTCAAAGTATCCTCACATCCTTCGCTTTGTTTTTTTTCGTTGGTAACTAAATGCAAATGATACTTGTGCCGATCTTATTGAAAAATCATCTGTAACTTTTGCAGCTACTTGTCTTTGTCTTCTTAACTTGCATTGGGGGTTGTCGTCTCATAGATCATAGTCATCTTAATATGAACATGGGTGTTTTGGTTAATATGGGTAGGAACAGGTTTTTTTGATACAGATGGAGCTTTTGACGGAGTGGCAAATTTGAAAGTGTAAAAATTGTGGGTCTTGTGTACAGCCTTTAGTTTTATGGGTATATCTGTTGTGGATGTGGTATGCAAATATAGGCATTTTGTGTTAATGTGAATATGGTGCACAACAACAAATACAGATTATAAATATGGTTGTGACATGAAAATATAGACGTGATACAAAAAGTACAATTGCAGCAATTATGTATATGTCTGGGAAGCAAACTTATGTTATAGTGCAGTCATGAACGTAAACAGTATGCTAATTGGTGGGATTCTTTACGAAAATGAAAAATAAGTGATTCATTATAGTGAAGCTAAAATAAAAGAAAAAATATATAATTGGAGAAGTGATTCTTAGTAAATCTTAGTCTTCTTCATCGACTTTCTTTGGCCACTACCCGAGCTGTTTGAGTGAAGTTAGGAGAGTAGCTGTTAATTTCTTCAAGTTCTTAGTAAAGATCTTCTTGTAATGTGATTGTAGTTTCTCCAACGTATCACTTTTTATGTAAAATCTGTCTATCATTGTCTGTTGTGTATTTTTTTTCTTTTTAGTGTTTGAGAGTGAACTAGGATTTACTATATTTGCTATTGCTTATGTGATAAATGGTGTAGGTATGGGTAGTGTGTGTGACAACACTGAACAGAAAAGAAGGGAAGCCTAGCATAAGGTAGAATTGATTATAAGGAGAATAATGTAGCATAATTAAGATAAAGCTTGTGCATAATTATCTGCAATGATAAGTAACTAGTAGTTTCAAAGTTTTCATTAAAACTACAAGAAATATCATCGATATCTTAAAATTATAGTACATAATGACCAAATTATCATTCAACCAAAAGATGTTCAATAAAATGCTTTATTGTTTAAGTAGGTCAGATTATTGAAGTAGGTTAGAGCCTATTAAAATAAACTTCATTCTATATTAACATTGTATTAGGTTAAGACTAGTACGTTTAATAGGGATTGAATTCTTAACTTTGGCATGACTTAATGGTTTTTTGCTAAACTTAATCTTTAGAGCATGTCAAGCATGGTCCTGCTCATAATATTGATCCACATATCATTCACTAATTATGTCTAGGCATCCATTAATCATGTCAAGGCATGCATGTTGAACTTGTAATGGGTCAAGACGTACTGCTTCAAATACGAACCAAGCTCCTAGTAATGATATTGAATCAAGGACGTTACTTAATTCAAACTTCTATCACAAGTCCAAGTTTGCCCTAATTGTCATATTTTGACATGGTCATCCACTAACCATGTAAAGAAATGGTATATTAAAACTTAAGTAGGTCCTAATTCAATGTGGACAAAGGTTCTAATTCAATGTTAAGGTTTGCATTACTCTGCATGTGAAGACATGATATCATCAACTCATTGTTTCAAGAAATGTTATATTCAACTAGTGATGAGTCAAGGAAGTCAACATCACTCGAGATCCATATATAGTGATGATATGACTCATCCCAAATCCAAATCCAACTCGGAGCTTGATAAAGCTTGTTCAAGGCCATGCCAAGGCATGGTTAAACAGCAATCCTTGATACCCAACGACACATTGCACTGACCACATTTCTAATTAACATCAACTAGCATTTTGAAAAGCTTGTTTTTTTTTTTACGATGGAAACCATGCCTCTTTGCAAGGATGTCCTTACTGGTAGTTGAATGCCCAATAAATTTGCAAGGCTTGTGGCAAACAATGACTATGAATTCAACATGAAATGGTCTGGGGGTGATAGAACCATGGAGGTTTTAAATGGTTTTCATTGCCAATCCCTAACCATTTTTCCTTGGCATCCAAAAAATTGAATTTGAATTGTTGGGTCATTAATTAGAGATTTTCATTTGCAATAGATTTATTAATAATAGGTATTCGTGCTTATTAGAATTGGTGAACCCTGAATCAAAAGGCTTTCGTGCAGGAATTTTCTTTGGGTGATAGAAACATGGGATTTTAGATGGATCTCATGGCCAATCCCTAACCATTTTTCCTTGACACCCAAAACATTGATTAGAGTTTTCTCATTTGCAATAGATTTATTAGTGCATGTGCTTACCAAAAGCGATGAACACTGAATTGAAAGGCCCTCCTGCGAGGATGAAAATCTGAGAAGCATTTACTTGAATTGGATAATTCCTAGTGTGTTATATTTACTGTATACAAACAGTGTTTTTTATTTTAGATTTCATTGAAGGCTCAAATTTGAATAATTATAAAAAACTTTTACCAAGTGCCAAAACAATCTTAGTGAAATTGAAGATTCAGGTAGGAGATCTTTTCAAGATTCTAACCATCATTGCTGGGTTTGAAAACTCTTTGCTAACATCTCTCAACAGGCATGCATGTGTCATTCATTTTTATATTAGTTGATATGGTGAATAATCTTTTCCATAAAAGTTCGATGATATTGGTGATTTCTATTTTCTTTACCACAACAAGCATTTTGTTGATTGCTTCACCTTTAGTTTGAGGATATTACTTTTTACTGCACTCATCAACTCATGAATGCTCAAAATCGTTTATTAATCACCTGAGCCTTAACCATTCTTAAGGATTCTGCAACTTGTCTTGCTCATTTCACCACATAGCAACAGATTATCTATGCTATTCTTTATTTTAGGATACAGGACCTCACTGATCCTTTCTGTTGCTCATTTTTTTGCAAGCCGCTGAACTCTCTTTCTGATGCAGAATTGTGGGCATGGAGTTCAAAGGATCAAAAACATGTTCTGTTCAACTTTACTTCTTTGGTACAAACTTCAAGAAAATAATTTGGATGTTTAATGGAAAACCATTATGTGCTTCAGTTTTGCCTGCTCTATAGAACAGAAGCAGTTCTTGCGTGATGTAATAATATGTGCCCGTTGGATAGCAGTAGTTGATTGGCCATATGTTTTAAGCCAAAAGGCAATACTCGAATTTTGCTGAACTATCTTCATCTTTTTCATGCTATGTATAATATCGTAAATTTAATTATTTTGGATTGATTTGATAAAGTTGTAGAATGTAACAATTAATTTTGTGCATTTTCTGCCAGTAACTAGTTCATTTGGGTATTTTTTGTATACATTTTTCAATTTTTAAAGGTCGAAAAACAATCTCATTTAACAAGCAATTCACCAAGCCTCTAACCAAAATCGTTTATCTATACTAAAAGGCATGAAAAAATCATCTTAACATTACTAAAAATCAATCACAAAAACCAATTAATGGATTTTTCTCTTTAGAATCAAATTCAAACCCAATGAATTTGGATCACCCCATCCTTTCATCTACTTCATATACATTTCTAAAGAAATCAAGCTTGATATTGTTGTAATCATCAGAACATTATCAAGTTTGAAATTTTAATTCAGATGCTCTAAATAATTTTTTTTATTCTAACTACTTATGTTACTTCTAGAAACCTTTACTTAAAGCTATGGGAAAGAATGACTCGTCACATTCCTTCTTGTGAAATGTACTTCAAAATTATGAGCTATGAAGAAATGAAATATGCCCAACAGAGACTATTTATAATTTTATATAACTTCTACTGAAAAGTTATTAGCAACAACTTTTACCGGTTCTATTTAATAGAAAATTGAGGAACAGGCACATGGAGATCAAAATAGGAAGAGAATGGATAGAACTCCACCTCTGCTTAAGTTATGGCTGGTCATTGGGCAGTTTGCTGAGTATGGAATGCTCCGGCTTGTGATCACACTCATAGTCGAGATGCACAAATGCACGCTCTACTTCGGGGAGCTCTTCAATCTTCACCTGTAGGGATTCTCCAATGGCATGAGCTTCTTTCAATGGCAACTCCTCAGGCAGCTCAATGTCTACCTGGAACATTAACCAAAAATGAAATCATGTAACATTCACTTCTTTGCATCTGAACAAAACCCTCGACTTGAAAATGCATTCTAAATGTTCACAAGCATTCTAAATGCTTAGGTTTTGCTTTGTGGTCATGCTTTAGAAATTATTTTTCTGATTCAATCACAACAACATCAATAGTCCATAAAAAAAAAAACTTAAACTCTTTCATTTTACTCTCAGTTAAAGCCCCTTTCTAATTGCAAAAACTATCACCAATTAGAACCTAAGATGCAATATATGCGTTAAAAGGCTATAACTCATTTCACTCCAATATAATTTTTTTCAAAAAAATATTTTTAAAAATTCTTTTTAAACACGAAAAATGTAAAATTATCCAATGTTATATGGTTCATTATCCAATGTCATTTACCCTTCTTGCAATTGAAATTTTCCTACAATTCTTAGGATATATATACCTTCCATACTTGCTTCCCTGTTTTGCTCCTTCCCTAGGTTTACTTACTTTCAAACTCATTGTAAACGAAAGAATAAACAGTCATCTTACCTCCACAAAGTACAGAACGCCAAAGGTATAAGCTCGAACCGTGTCGACTCGCTTAATTTGCCAATGATGTCTTATAGCAAGATATGTTAATTTCTGGAGCATTTCAGGAGGAGCTGATTGGCCTACGAGTGAAACTGCACCAAGAACATGGCATCAAGTCAAGTAATATCTAAGACATTTTACTTCGCAGCTTATTTCAAAACTAGGTGAAACAAACATTCCCTAAAGCATTAAGTGTTATATGTGAAGGAAGATATCAAAAACTCCAGTCAACAGTTTGGAAATAGAGTAGAACACCAGTTAGTGGCAAAACCTGCGTTTTCTATTACAGTTCCAGACCAATTGGATATTGTGTATATTGCAAGGATGATAGCCCCAACAGGATCAACCCACCAGTAGAACTTGTCGCCAAGAACAGCGGCAGCCAGTCCCACAACATTGGTTACGACATCAAAGTAATGGTCCTGAATATTCACACAAAATAACAAAAAATTTTGATGAATGCTTATTTGCAAGACCTTAATTTTAAGAAAATCACCTTAGCATATGCTCGGACAATCTTGTTTCCTGAGCTTCTGCAATAAATCCACAGAGCAAGTTTCACAACAGTAGCAAACAGCATTATCGAATATAACCACACTAGCTGCTCAGGAGTCATCTTCAACGGTGGTGTGTCTGCTATCAGTTTCTCAAGTGCCTCAACCAAAATCTGAAATCCTGAACACACGAGGAGACAGTCGACTCTTAGTACTTCACTAACCATAGAGTTGGTATTTTAATGTGAATAGTTGGATATGGAAGCACCGTATTACTTTTACAATTTGAACAAGATAAGTTTCGTGATGGAAGGAAATGCTATGAAGTATTGTGCTAAGCAGTTTACTTGTTTTTAGTGTCAATGAGAAGGAAAATATTAAACTACAAAAGAATAAAACATATGCTTCTGAGCTTCTAAATTTAAACAGAGAAAGTTTGCAGCTATCCTGAACATTCTTCTAGACATAAACACTTTAAAATAAATGACAATGGATTCACATATAGATGATGTATACCTAGAGTAGCCATGACAGCAGCAAATACAACTATACCAACTGGCTGCACTCTTAACTTGCCAATGGGGAACTGATAGATGTTTACGTTCTTCATTGACATATGTGTAAACCAAAGAATCCCTCCTGCCATGAGATCCAACAATGAGTCAAGTGTTGATGCAGCAATGGCGATGGATCCACTTCTTATGGTAGCATAGATCTGTGAAAAATAATTTGCTAGTTTCAGATCAAAGTTGTGATATAGAGAGTATGAAAACAGATTAATAAAAGAAAGAACACCTTTAAAGACAGAAGAACTACGTTAGCATAGTTGGAAATTTTCATGGCAAATTCACTTTGGGCTTGCTCAGCGTTTTCTTTTTCCCTAAGTTCAGTATCATCTGTATTAGAATCATTCAAGGAGTCAACCTCTTCAAAAGATTTTAGTGTGGCAAATTGCTTCTCATAGTATTCTTTCTCTCCTGGTCGATAAAAGTGAAAAAAAAAATTAATAATAGCCCTTTCATAAAATTGATAACAATAAGAACAAATAATCGCAAGCTCCCGGTGAGCTGTAGTATCAAAATTGAGGTTATCAATGAAATTAACCAGCACTTTCACAGATTCTACAGATTCATGATTAAAGCATAGAATTTGAGAGGGATAATAAAATAAGTTTCTAAGTGGACAACTCCCAAAATTCATGATGAGTACTTCTTGTAAATAGCATTTTTTAGACAAAATAAAATCACAGCACTGTTTCCAAACAGAAATTCCTAGAGTAATCATTCACACACAAAATAATAGTACCTTTATATCATTGCCACCTTGCAGCAATATGGCTGCTGGCTGTCTGTTCTGCGTTCATACCTCTTTCAATAATCATGTGGAGTGACAAAAAGTGGAGCACTTAAACAAGACATTCCGATGACAATTCCTTATTTCAGAACATGTATCACTTGGAAATTAGTAGATTGCTTTTTTTCTTCAAGAACTTTTAAATTACAAATGAAATGTGCCCACTTGTATTTTATCAGAACAACTTTCATGCTAAAAAAGCATATCTTGTTTGAGAATTAGGGACATTTTAGTGAAAGTATAATAGCAAAGCCCTAATGAGCTTTGAATACATAAAAGATATAACATAGTGGCCACAACGGTTGTGATCTATACAAATTCAAGTGTTAGTCTATTTGAAGTAAAATTTTATTCAAATTTAAGTGTTTAACCTATTTGACATGAAATTTTATTCAAGATTTTATGTTACACCCATAAAATTAAGCCGTTTAGATAGCAAACTCAACTAGTACAAATGATTTCCCTTTTGGGTGTTTTAATTTCAAAATGGTAGAAAACGAAAAATCTTTACCTATTAAATTCTTGCAACTCATAGATAGTCCCACGAAACATTTGTTATGCTGTTAAAAATTTAAAAATAAAATTAAAAACATAAAAGTTAAGCCCAAGAAGGTACTAAACTCATAAAGTTAAGCTCACTTAGATAGCAAACTCATAAACTTGGTGTTACATACTCCAAAGATACAAATGATTTCCCTTCTTGGTGGTTCAATTTGAAAATGGTGGAAAATGAATGATCTTTGTCAACTGAATTCTTGCTTCTCATAGATAGTCACATGAAAAATTTGTTATGCTGTTAAAGAGATTTGAAAATAAAATAAAAACAATAAAAGCCAAGGCAATTGTTATGCTAACTAGCAGTTATTTAAATGTTAGAACAGTAACTATGCAAATAATTGCTTATTTCTATCATGGGTTGCTTCCCTAGAGGAGCATTTCAAGAGAAAAACTGCTAGGCAAGGGGGTAGAAACCATCCATAAGAAAATCTAAAATTAGCACTAATTGAAGGGAAAGACACTTGAGTAAAAAATGTTCCCATGCGGCAATGGAAAGAAATATAATATACTTGGACGTCTAATGAACCACCTCGAACATTACTAACTTTAAATGTTTGAAACAAAGAATAAATATTAGTGACACAGATGAAATCTAATCAAGGAAATTTAATCTTTTTTTTTTCCATTTTTTCTCTCTCCTCATCTCCTTCTAACATTATCTTGATATAATATTTAAGTTACGAAAAAAATAAATGTTTCTTTTTATAAAAATAAAAAAGGTTAATAAAGAATTAAATTTATTAGATGACTTAACAAAAAATACGGTTTACTTACACGTAAGACTTTTCAGATTGCTCGAACTTAGACTTCAAAAAATGGTACCAACATTACTAAAGTTTATATCATGTTAAAATAATAGAAGATTTTGTCCAAAAATTGAAGATAGTGCTCATACAACTATTATCTAATTTGGTCCTTTCAAGGATAAGATCAAGCTCTATGTTTTACACTTCAACGTAAATTGAATAACAAACAGACAAGTTGGTAGGCAAGACAAATGAATAAGAACTGCACTGCAGTAAAACTCGAACATTTTAAAAATTTTGAACTTAAAAAATTTTTTAAGAGTTTTAGTGAGGATTGCCCCAGCAACCATAGTAGTGCCGAACCCACCAGTTTGGAAACTAAACAAATTGTAAGAGTGATTTATTACCCAAAATAGTTTCTGAAACATATTAATCTTTTGATGATTTAAGCACAGGATAGAATAAGAATATGCCCAACAGCTCATGAATACTTTAACACAATCGACTAATTGATGAACACCTCATGCACAACAGCAGCACGATTTTGTCCACTCTGGCATCCCTTGGCTAGATGAAATCATAAGCTCATTACACCAGCATTTCATATATTTTGATTATTAGGGCTCATTTCCTTCCAATCTTAACCAGAGTTGAAATTTTTGCTTGTCATTCATTTGGTAATGAAGTTTCAACTAATATTGAAACACTTAATACTTGTTGCTTCGGTAAATTAGTAGGGGGTAAATCTGTGTCTTCTTGGGCAGCAAACTAAGAAATTTATGTCAGGATTAGCTCCAAGTTATATGTCTGCAGGCCCATCTCCTGATCTGTTCTAGATTACAATAATCTTTGCTTCTGCTAAATTGGCTTCTAAGCTTTGTTTGATGAACAGAGATAGGAGCATTCTCCTGTCTTCGTCTCCTATGCTGTTAAAAAGTTATAATGATCTATTGCAATTTTTTTATTTTGCAGCTTAAAGGTACTCTTTTGGGCATCTCTAATGCACGTAGTTTAACATTCAAGGATTATAACATATTGGTAATCTGAATTGGTGTCAAATCCTGGCGTTTGGAGTTGCTGCTTTGGACTCTTTGAATCAGGAATGTCATTATTATTATTAGGAGCTCATAGAACACTGAAGAAAACTTTTTGTGCTTTTTTATACACACAGAATTTAGAACTACGACGTTCTTGACATGTGACCATCCTAACTTCATGGAGCACACCGTTCTCAAAAAACAAACAGTAATCTGCCTTCTACAAATCAAAGTCAAGTATTCTTCTTTGAGTTTTTAGCCTTCCCACCTATTTATCTCCCTTTTTGTACTGCTAGTACAAAGAAAACCCTACACGTAGCCCTTGAACCTTTTCAAGCATATCCACGGTGAGACTGAGTAGGAATGGCTTCAACTAACATTGTTCTCCAAAACACTAGTTCCTCTCATATAAAACCTTTTCTTTCACTAAATCTTCTTTCAAAACCTTCTTTCCAAACTCAAAAATAAATTCACCAACTATTTGTAAACAAAGCACATGCATTCTAAAAAGTACGAAGCTTCCACCTTAAGCAAGAGCTTGACGAAAAGTGCCACCATTCCTTTTTCAACTAAAAGTCTGAAGACTAACCTAAAACAAACTTCCCAATTCTGAAAATAAGAATAAGCATCATGGTTTTTCTACGTTTTAAGACTGTTAGTTTATTCTTATCATTCTTGCTTTGCTTAAGGAGATTTTGGGTTTCTTTAGCCTTTACCAAACTAGATTGCAATGATTTAGACCTTTCAAAAGTGGTGTGTAAATTTAGCAGGTAGTGTGAAGTCTAGAATTCTTGAAGGCCTCATTAAAATTTGACAATGTTAGAGCAATTAAGGAACCATAAGGTTGAGGGAAGTTATGAACAAATTCATCTTCTTGGAGAAGCTACATTCATTGTGAAGACTCAAGGAAGTACTTTTTTGTGTCCTTAAGAGACATAATATAGTAGATCTCAATGAACAAAGGCAAGCAGATGATAGATGTTTTGAAGTTAATATCCAAAAGAATATGCAATATTAAGTTTAAAGAAAACCCAGGGTGCTAGACGTAAGTTTAAAAATAACCGTAATAGGGTTTGATGATTTATGAATTTAAGCTATATAACTAACATGTGTATGATACAAAGGCATTAAAGTTAGAAGGAATGATCCTCCAACAACAGAAAACAATAGTGAAAATGAGGAAAAAGTCAAAGAAATAGAACAAGCAATAAGGTTGAAAAGGAAGAGAGTTGTTAAAAGAAAAAGAAATTGCTTTCTCTTCTTTATATGAGTGATGAAAAAGTTCCTTTGAGGAATAAGGAACAAAAGAGGAAAGAAGCAATATAAATAGCTTAGTATGATAAAATAATCACAAGAACCTCCTGCTCTAAATAACATGGGATCTCCAAATTTTGAGTTAATATGGCAAATTGCTGCAAGAGAGCCAACTCCTTCAACAAGGACTAGAAGTGTTAAAAGAAGGACAATGGTTCCACATAAAGGACCATACAAGAATAACCTCATCAATTCCACAACAAAGTTTAGCAGCTATGAAGAACAAGATGATAAGAGCATGCAATTGAAAAGACATTGTCTATTAGGCTGGGAGATATACAAGAATACGGAAGTAATATGCTCATCTCTCTCCCTCTCTGTCAAGAACAGAGTATCAGTAGATGTTCGATAGAGGAAGAAGATGGAAGTTCGACCATCAAAGATGTGTTAGGCGCTGTAGATGTAGTGCCACCTATCGAGCAGCATGTGGAGACTCGGAGATCGGCATGGAGGTTGTCGATAAATCAGCCGGGAGGCAGTACGAGAATGGCTCAGATGACTATTGGAAAACTACAGGTGAACAAAAAGTACACCTTAAAATGGAGCAAATTGCATACCCCGTACCAATCACCAACTTTTAAATAACGCCAACGATACGATGCAGCTGACAAATCTAATGTAATTTAAAAAAGGTAGAATCAAAGAATAGAAAGAGGAGAAAAAAAAAACCAGGAATTAGGCCTTGGGTCCTCGAAATGTCGATGCGAGAAGGGTCCTCGGGATCCACCCCCGTCCGCACCTTCTCCGGCAGGCGCGACAAGAACTCCCCCCTCAGGGAACTGGCCGAGTTCTTCGCCCGGGTGGCGTTGTTCCGTAGCAGTGGCTCACGTGCCTCCTCTCGTCTTCCACCTCCGTCCATCTCTCGCCGCTCCCCCCTCTTTCTCTCTCCAGCTGCAGTACGCAGAACACGGGCAACGGCGAGACTCGTCAGACCTGCAGCTATATCCGCGGGCTCGTATTTTTTTGTGGCGATACAAAATACAAGCAGTCTTTTCAGTCGTCATTCTTGAACATAAATAATTGAAATAAATATCTTGTCTTTCCACACAAAATTTGAACGATTCAAGAAATCAGTCATCTACCCAAACCTCCATTGTTGAAAAATAATTCGATGCATTGGCTGCCACTCGTTCGTTTCACAAACCGTCACATGCTTTTTATTTGACGAACCATGTGCACATATTGTATACATATACAAGTGCATGTGACGCCTTATACCTGTTAATTAGCTTGCTCTGAGCTTCGTTTCAATATTCTCCCAAAGCTCCCTAAATGTCCTCCAATCTACAGCATCAGTAAGCCAATAGAAGACGATTTGTTATTATTTCGGTATTAGCTAAACAGCAGTTTTGACTACTTCTGCCTCTTCTGTCATTATTTGGAAACGTGCTACGATTCACGCTTTTCTACGCTATCGGATTCAAGGATTGGTCTGCAAACGATGAGCCTTTCGAACAGCAATTTCCACGTTTTTGCACGAATAATTCCATTCGTTTATTGTCAAACCAAGCTATCGTTATTATTTACTGAGAAGATGAATAATATAATAAACTTTGTAATTAAAAGTTATAATTTATTATTTAAAAATGATATTACATGTTATTCAAATTTGAATAATATTTAAATATGAATCACCTTAATAAATATAAGAATAAAATTAAATCAAGTAATAAAAAAATATTTAAATTTCTCCTGTAACACAGACATTGATACAATATCAAGCTCTAAACATTTAAATACTAATGATATCCAAATGAAACTTTAACTAAAGATTTCCTAAAATATTTAATAAAGGAGAGAACCAACATTCTACCAATACATATTCATCAAAAATAATTCAAAGAGATCATATGAAGAGTTTTCGTCTTAACCATGTGCAGATTCTTGCTTTCCACGTGTCATCACATTCTTCTACCAATCCCTTCAATTCATCGTCAATTCTTCCAATGACATATGTTGATGACAACCGCCTTAATGAAATGTCAACTAGATTTTCAAAAGCTATGGAATTATCTTCAAATATATTACTCATTAACCTAGGATCCAATATGATTATATTAAAATTAAGTGATTCCCACATCTAGGAAGGGAGTAGTGCGATTAGAAGGGAGTAGTGCCGGAGGCCGTGGTCGGCTGGGGCGCGCCGGGAGGGGGTCGCGGTTCGTCTGGGACGGGACGATAAGGGATTCGGGAGCTTGACCCGAGGTGTAGCCTATCCTTGTAAAGGGACCGGAGGCGCAGGCGGAGGCGGAGATTGAGGGGCCGCGGGGTGGGCCTGACATTGGCTCCACCACGTGGCCGGTGCGGAGGCGAGTGGCGGGAGACGGTCTTTCGGTCAAACTGCACGTGGCCGGGTTTGATTTTGAAATTTGGTCACGCGGGGTGTACTGGGACACGATTAATCAGCTCGAGATCCTGCGGGATACCTGAACCTTCATCCCTGTCGTCGTGCCAAGGACCCTGCAGCCCTAATCGATGGCGGGAAGTACATTACGAAGGAGCAGCCGGCGTGCAAGGACCACTGCTAGCAACACCCCGGCGAGGGAGTGTGTTTCATCATCGTCCGAAGAAGGACAGCCACTTGACGGGGATCCTCCACATCCTGACGGTGCTGCACTGGCGGTCGATCACAGGGTGACGAGAGAGGGGGTCACGGAGGAGAATAATATCACCGGAGAAGCGGAGACTCATAGGGATGCGGAACATTTACCTGCTAAGGCCAGCTTCAGAGAGGTTTTGACAGGCCGCAACTTCCAGAAGGGTAACTTGGTGAATATGTTCGCGCGGCCGGCTAATGTTGATGTTAAGGAACGTGCTGCTGCTGTTCCGGACGTGGCGGAGGATGGTGAAGTCCTTGTTTCTTCTGAAGCATGCCAACGGCGAATCGAGTTTCACAAATATGACATGGTGGGCCGTATATTCGGGAACACGTTGCCTTTTCCAATGATCGCCAGAGTATTGCTCAAACGCTGGGGCCACCATAAGAACTTCAGAGTGTTTGATCTGTCCGCGAATTGCTTCTGCTTACACTTCGAATCGAAGGAGGCAAGGAATGAAGTGTGGCTCGGGGGGCCGTGGCAAATTGCCGGCCAAGCCATGGGCCTGGATGTTTGGTCGCATGATTTCAATCCCGGTGACTCCCACGCTATGTGCGCACCGATTTGGGTGCGGTTTCCCGGTTTTCCCCTGATTTACTGGGATACGGACAACATCTTGCAGATTGCGAAGGCTATAGGGGATCCGTTCCTTCTCTATGGGTGGACGGCGGCAATGGAGAGATCGTCCTATGCACGGGTATGTATTCGCACAGACCTTTCGAAACCCTTGAAGCCGGGGGTTTGGCTAAAAGGGGACTATGGGAGAGTTTACCAAAATTTCGAATATGAGGGACTGCCGAGGATTTGTTTCTTATGCGGTCGCGTGGGGCATCTTGCAAGCCAGTGCAATGGGCAGGCTACGAAGGAGGTGTCTTAGCCCGGACAGAGTGAATGCTCTGGAATGAAGGCGAACGGGGAACAGAGGAATGGAGGAGATATCCTCACCGAGGTTACGGAAGAAGCGCATAAACTTGGGCCTTGGATGCTAGTCCAACACAAACGGGTCCGACGGCCATGGCTACTCACGGACCCAGGAAAGACACTCAAAGAACCCGTGGGAGGATGCATGCCGGCTCATCCAGGGGGGTTAGTTGCTCCTCGAGGGAACGCGGGAGGAGTAGATCAAGGCGAGGCTCACCAACCAAGAGTCGAGCTCAACACGAGACGGACCCTGGTGACCGGAGCTTGGGGGTGGAAGGCGCGAAGCTGGAAGCTCGGAGGGGCGGAGTTAAGGGAAAGCTGACAGGGTCTATGACGGCTCGGGAGAAGGAGCCGCCCACTGGTGTGGGAGGTGGTGTGGCCTAAGAATGTGGCTTGCGGCTGCGCTTCGTGGGGCGCAGCGGCCACCTCTGGTGGTGGCGGAAGGTAGGGGATTGCAGCAGCTTGGCTAGGGGCTCCTTGATGACATTATCAATGAACATTATTGTGTGGAATATAAGAGGCGTCAAAAAGAAGAAGTCCAGGAGCTATTTGCGCAGGTTGATCCGTGAAAGGAATGTTGCTGTTGTGGCGTTAATGGAGACAAAGGCTGTGGAATTCTCTAGACAAGATGCTAATTGGCTGCTTGGGGGTGGATGGGACTTTGAGGCACATCCCTCAGAGGGACTATCTGCTGGACTTCTTATTCTGTGGAGGAAGGAGGTGGAACTTGTGGTTTCTGGTGCTTCATCTCATACTATGGCCTGCACAATCAAAACCTCATATGATGGCAGGTTGAATTGCTACTTTATCTACGGCCAGAAGTGCCATCACAGACGACGGATTATTTGGGAGGATGTCCGAAATTTCTGCGGAAGTAATGAGCCTTTGCTAGTTGCTGGAGATTTTAATTTGATCTTGGCACCGGAAGAAAAGCAGGGGGGTCGGCGCTTCTTTTATGGCAAGGACCAACAGGAATTTGCGGAACTTTTGCAGGAGCTTCAACTTGTGGATTTGGGGTTTTCCGGCAACAGGTTTACTTGGAGCAATGGGAAGCAGGGGGGAGCGCGTATTCTTGAATGCCTGGACCGGGCTCTTATGAACTCGGCGGGGCTGATTACATTTCCCAATTGTTCGGTTCATCACCTCAGCAGGCTGGGTTCGGATCATTGTCCATTGTTGGTTAAGGTGGGAGGCGGAGATCAGTGGCAGCAATCCAGCAGGTCATTGTTCCATAGTGTGTGGCTGGATTTCCCTCAATCATTCCAGGTGGTGGAAAAGGCTTGGAGGAGGACTGTTCAGGGCGACAGTATGGAGATTGTGATGACAAAATTTAAGCGGTCGATGTGGGCACTGCGCAGGTGGAGCCGTCAGGAGGTGGGGAATATTGTTGATCGGAATAAGGTGCTGGAGCAGGATATTGATGAGCTCCAAAATAGGGAATCTAGCGACGGTCTGTCGGAAGAGGACCATAAGCGGCTTGGTGAGTTGGTTGCTGCCTTTCACCGGGGGTGTGCTCTCGAGGAACAGTGGTGGTGGCAACGCGCTAAGGTGCATTGGGCGCAGCTTGGGGATTGCAATTCGAGGTTCTTCCACATCGCGGCATCAGCTCGGAATAGGGGGAACCGTATTACATCATTGCGGGACGTTGACGGCAACACTATGGACTCTCCCGACAACATTAGACGACTGGTCTTCGAGTTTTTTGAACGGAAATGGGGTGATAGCAACATGGCGCCATTGCCTCCAATCTCCCCGTTTTTCGGCTTCGTCAGTGAGGAGGCTGGCTCCGACCTTTGCCGAAGGGTGACGGAAGATGAGATTTTGGTGGCTATGCGGGGCATCAAAAGGAATCGTGCCCCGGGTATCGACAGCATTACTATGGACTTCGTCAATGGATATTGGAGGGTCACGCAGCGGGACATTATCAAGGCTGTCTTGGCATTCTTTGAGGAGTGTAGAATGCCAGAGAGTTGGAAGGATACTCTTGTGGTCCTTATCCCGAAGAAGCAAGGTGCTTGCCGGCCGGAGCATTTTAGGCCGATTAGTCTGTGTAACACAATCTATAAATTGGTGGCTCGAATTCTTGTTGGCAGGCTGAAATCGCTGCTGCCTAGTCTTGTGTCTCAGGAACAGGCGGCCTTTGTCCCGGGGAGGAGTATATCGGATAACATAAATATTGCCCAGGAGATGGTAACGAGAATGCGGTCCTGCACCGCTGCTTCCGGCCTTATGGTAGTGAAAGTCGACATGGAGCAGGCCTATGATAGGGTTCGCTGGGACTTTTTGTTCGAAACCATGAAGGCTATGCGGTTTCCTGCTACTTGGTGTAACTGGATCACTGCATGTATTTCTGGTTCGAGGTACGCTGTACTTATTAATGGAGCGCGTCTTCCCTGGGTGTCGGCGCGTCGTGGTCTCCGGCAAGGTTGCCCATTATCCCCCTTCCTGTTTGTCATGTCCATGAAATACCTATCGTGCATGATGCGGGATTATGAGTCCCGGCAGCTGCTCGGGTTTAGGCCGGGAATGCATACACCGCTGGACTCCCACCTCTTGTTCGCGGATGATGTGCTGATTTTTGCTCCAGCATCCAGGGAGGCTGCGTGCGCTGTTCGCCGCATTTTGCGGACGTTTGAGGGCAGTGCTGGATTGCAGGCCAACTTGTCCAAATCCAATGTCTACTTTAGCAGCAGATTTAGCAAGAAGCAGTCCAGCTTAATCTCACGGAAGCTTGGAATGACAATCGGCCGTGCCTTGGTGTACTTGGGGGTCCCCATTACTGCGCGCCGAGTGACTAAGGAGGATCTGAGCGCCATAATCCAAAGAATTGATAACACAGTGATCAGCTGGCGCGGACGGGTTCTGTCGCTTGCGGGCAGGGCTGTGTTGGCGTCCTCGGTTCTGTGTGTAATCCCCAACCATATTTTGCGCCACTGTTGGGTGCCGGCAGGAACCATTGCAACAATTGAACGCAGAATCAGGCAATTTCTATGGGGCGGCACGAGTAGTGTTCGGAAGCTGCACTATGCTTCATGGGACAGTGTCTTCGCCGAAGGTGGCCGACGGGCTCGGGCTGCGGGACCTTCGCATTTGGCACCAAGCCCTGCAGATGGGGAATTGTAAGCGCATCCTGGGGCGCGAAGGCGGACTATGGGTCGAGATGATGAGAAGGAAGTACGGGTTCATCGACCCGTTGATGAAGACACCCCGGAATGCCTCGGCTGTTTGCAAGATGATCCTGGGAGCCATGCCGACGGCGATTTCGTGCTTCGTGTGGCGCATCGGCGACGGGCGAAGGGTGAGATTTATGGAGGATAATTGGCTTGGAGTTCTTCCTATCAGCTGCTGGCCCACGTTCATTAATGTCCGCACAAGATGGCCGGAAAGCGTTGCCGAATGCATCAGGGACGACGGTGCTTGGAATGTTGAGGCAATTTCCGGCTGGGCGGGTGAGGAGCTTGTTGAAAGAATTAGACACCTCCCGCGTGCCCGGGACTCCGTCCAGGACTGCTTGGTCCAGACGCATACGGAAAAGGAGAAGGCTCACAGTGGCCGAGTCTATGCACAGATCAAACGCAAATTGTCCTCTGCGGGAGGAGGCGACAGGCGGCGTGATGAAGCTACGGGGAGAATTTGGAAATTAAAGGTGTTGCCGAGGGTTCGGGTCTTCCTATGGCGGGCTGCCGGCGACTTTCTGCCAACGGCGACATGGAATGCTCACCGGGGAATAAGCCGCGATCCCCTGTGCCAGTTCGACTGCATGGAGGAGGAAACCCTGCAGCATGCGTTGTGGGAATGCCCACGTGCCCGGGACGTGTGGGGGACCAGTCATGCACGTCATGTGCTAAGGGAGCTGGGCTGGCCCACGGGTGCGGCGTCCGGGTTTGGCATTTTGGAGATGTTGATCAGATTCTTGAGCTCTCCTGCGGCGTGGCGCGACTGTGCGGTACAGCATGTGGCAACTATTGCTACCACCTTGTATTATATTTGGTCGAGGAGGAATGCGCTTATAACACAACGGCTTCGTGCCCACTCTTTGCTCAGTGTCTCGGACGGTTAGGTTCGAGGTAAGCACAACCCTCAGGAGGCATCTTATCCATTCAACTCTGTACAGCGGGAATCCTGGCAAATCCTCGAATTTGATTGTCACGAACGGTTGGCTTCCCCCCCCCCCCCTACAGGATGGATCAAGGTCAATTGTGATGCCGCGGTTGGTGATTCCATAGCTGGTCTTGGTGTCGTTGTTAGAGACTGCTCTGGCAAACCCCTCATGGTGGCCGGTAGGAGGATGTTCTCAGTGGTTGCTGATATGATGGAGGTCCAGGCCATAATTATGGCCTTTGACCTTCTGAGGGAGTTTCTCTCCCAGTATCGTGCAGTTGAGTTCCAGTCTGATTCGATGGCTGCACTTCTGGAGGCTCGGGATATGGTTACTAAACCCAGTGGGGAGGGGATGCTTGCTGTTACTCTGCAGTATGTTAAGGCCATGGAGACTTGCCGATTTTCTCATATCCACAGGGAGGGAAATGAGCCTGCTGACTGGGCTGCTCGCAGAGCTTGCACTCATGAGTTCATTTGGGGTCCTGGGGAATCTCTTCCTCAGCCTCTCATCCAACTCATGCTGTCTGATTTTCTGTTTGATCCCCCTTGAGGATCTAACTGTAAAACCTGTGTGGCTTTGCCACTTTTGATATAATGATATATCCTTTTCAAAAAAAAAAAAAAACAAGATTTCTTGATCCTCTTCAAAAAGTTTAGCATGCAATCTCCTACCCCTACTTCTAAGATGACAATATACTTGGCTTCTACAACTAAGAAAGTCGCACAATTCTAAAACCGTAAAATGCATCGTCTTGTGCCATCAATAATGAATGTGTAACTCAAAGTGAACTTTTGACCAAAGACGTCTCTAAAGTCTACATCAAGGTAAATCTTTTGGTCCTCTAGAAGTAAAGGTTCATATTTGATACTCTCAAATACCTTAGAAACCATTTAAATAAATCTCAACTTCCAAATAAGGTTAATCAACCCCCAACAAGTCTCAATGCAATCCAAAGTTGGTGTGCTTGCCGAACTGAGGAGGATCTAGATCACACTCCACTTGTGGGTTTGCATCTTCAATCCTTCTCCATCTTTCTGCTTCCCTAGTGTTTAGTTCACTCCTACTTCATTACATGAACTCTTGGACTTTCTCTTCAAGACAACAAACTTCCTCATTGCATCCATCTAACTTCCCTAGACAACCTGAAAAGCTAAACTTCAAAGTATTTCTCCTTGTTTATAAAGGCAGCATCTGTCGTGACCTTCGCCTCTACCTCCATCCATTCTCAAGTTCATTCCAACAAAGGGAACCAGAACCCTATTTGTGGGTTTCCATTCCTCCCACGAATGGTCTTATCAACCAATATGACAAATCACAGTGAGCTTCAACAGGTCAACAAACACCGAAGGCCTTGCAAGCTCGGTTGGTTGCATACCTCCAGACCATGTTCATCACCTCTCTCTATGACAACTAGGCGATGGGTCATTACTTCTTTTGTGGTTGTTCTGAGCTAGCTGATGCTTCACTCTTGACAGAGCTAGTAAGGCTTTTTCTGATGTTATTGTGAAGGGCAACTCGATCATCCATTGCTTATGTTCATGATCGACAAATCAGTTAACCAAACAACTGATTTAAATTTTGCGGCACATCAAAGCCATTTTTTTGCAATTCTTGATTGGGAAACTTGTCTCTCTTGACTGATTTTGCAAGATCCTCGATAGAGTGCAATTTTGTCACTCGGTAGATGTTTGATAGTAGACTATGATTGATCTTAAAAAATACAAAAACAAGAACAAAGACAAACAAAACATCAAATTGTAAATGTACATAAGAACCATGATTCCTCCCAAGAACTAACTCTTTATATTCTAGGATTTGAAACTAAGAATCAATCAATTACTTTCTCAATGTCCTTTTTACGCAATAACCTTAAGAGTCTCAGGATTTACCCTTGCATCATTCAAATTATTCATCAAATGTAATCTCCAACGCAAACATGAATGTAACAACATATATATACCGTTACCTTCAAATTGATTGAGCTGATACAAACATATGCCCAAGTTTACCTACCAAGACGTCTTTCCAACATTAGAGCACCAATCCTTTTAAGTAATTATACTTTCCAAATATCCAAGTAGAAATGCAAACGTAATATTGATTTATTCCAAATATAAGATCTCATTGACTTAGATGCTTTACACAAGTCAATATCTAGCATTGACCTTGTCCTCTAAAAAAGAGTTTAAAGGTTCAAATCTAAGTACAAAGCTCAATTTTCCTCAAAAACAAACGATGGATACCTCTACCAAAGATCACATGGATAAATGTTTATGTAGTAAAAACAATCCCTTTGTTAGAAAACTTTAACTGCTAGTCTCTTGTATTTTTATTACTATCATCTATTCCATAAGAGTATACATAGACACGCTAACTTGCATCGTAAAGCTTCCCCCAAGGAAAATCGATTCCACTTGTTCTCCGCAGGACAACTACCAAGTTATCCAGATACAACAAGGCAATACACTTATCATCAAGCAGCTTTTATTAACAACAACGGTCATGTTTCATACTAATGTGATCACTTTCACACATGAATATATCAACCTGTATATACCACAATGTACAAATTTGATTAAGGTTTATACAAACTCCTGTACATAGCTAGTTTTCTTTTCCAACCTAAAAGCACCAAGGCTTTATGTAATTAAGCTCTCTAAATTTCCATGGAGAAATCAAGCTTGAGATTGATGTATTCGAAGTGCAAGATTTTAGTGGCTGCTATGCTTAGTACAAGTCAAACAACAACTCGCTTTACCTCAAATAAATTGTAATTCAGGGGTTCAATAAGAGAACATATCTATGTAGCTAATACGTTCTATTTGTTGAGAAACTTAGACTACTAGTTTCTCCTAGCATTTTTTTTGTTACCTTCATCTATTCCATTTTAGTGTATATACACATTCACCTATTCTGTAATGTTTTCTTTCCACCTTCAAAAATAGTTTTGACTCATTCTCAGCCCTACAACTAACAAATTATTAAAAGTGTCAGGCTATATATACCACAATCCAAAACTTGATTGAGGTAATACAAAACCTAATATAGTTTATACATATCAAGCTTTCTTTTTTAAAAACTGAAAACACCAAGATTACACTCTCCAAATCTCCACATAGAAATGCAGACTTAGATTGATTTATTCCAAGGGCAAGGTTTACCATGCTTAATATATAAGTCAAAGGATATTTAACTTTACTATCAATGAATTCTGCCTAATGTGGCATTGACATTATCCTCCATAGGAGGGGTACAGATTTGAATCCATGCATAACCTTTATTTTTCCTCCAAAAACAGAAACAAACAAATATATCTTTATAATAATGGTCATATGGATGAATATGTTTATACAGTTGATACATTCCCTTTGTTGCAAAATTTTTTGTATCCCATTGTAATTTTTCTCATCATCGCCCACTCTATTTACCATATACACAAGCCCACTTGTTCTGTAAAGTTTTCTTTATCTCCCAAAAATTAGATTTCACTCATCCTCAATCCTACAACTAGTAAGTCGTTTGTATACAGCAATAAAATATAGCAATCATCAAGCAATGGTACTCACAATAGTCTCTTTTTCACAGCCACTATGACCACTATCACAAATGAATTTGTTCACCTGTATACACCACCATGCGCTTCTATAGCCAGCAAACCAAGCTTTAGTCCAAAAACAACAAGTTCCTAAAATATGCCATCTAAAATCCATTCTATTTATACAAACATGACACCAATTACTCCAAGTACAGACTCTTAATGGCAATTATGCTTAAAAAAATACTGAATGAGAATTGACTTTACCACAAGTCACATGGGCTAATATGTCATACTAGTCAACACCTTGCCTCCCATCTTGCATCACAATCCCCACTCAACAGAATCTTCTATTTGATTTACCACAAAGAAACAATATTTTGGGAAATGACATTGTATCAATTTTGAAAGCCTGACCTTGGACAAATAAAAGTTGGTGGATTGAGCGAATGTATAAACACTCTTTTCATCTAATTTGAGAAATTAATTCCATTGAGTTGGCTTATATCCTACTCAAGTTACAAATGATATTTCCATGGTGAAGAACAATTTGGCATTCAGAGCTAGGATTCAAGCAGCCTAACCAATCTGCTCAAAGTCAAGCAAATGTTTTCTTTTCATTTTTTATCTACCCACTCGAGTTTAGTGTTTCACGTTTGGTCTTGACTCGAAATTTGAGCATCATATCAACAAAGCTTTTGCCTCCACCATTGCCAAGCCTCTATCTCCACCACTGTCAATCTTCAAGACTTCCACTTCATCATTTAATCCTCTTCCACTTATTCCAACAACAAATAGAGTGCTTAATTAAAGCACTCCCAAACCTTTTGATGATTGTAGAACAATTCAAATATAAGTTATCTCACATTACGCCTTCGAAAAATCACCCATATCCATTCTTCTCTTCTTGTCCTTGTCTCTAATGCCTAAGTGACCACTCTAATAGCACCCAAGGCACCCCAACTCGTATCCTCCTCCAACAGACAAGCATTGTCAACCCTTAATGCAACTTACATTAGTTTGCATACTATTAACTCTCAATTGATTTGTAGCAAACAATTCCAACCTTACCTCTATCCCTTTTCTTCATCTGACTAGAATTTGAAGCTCCACCAGTTTCACTATCTCATTCATGTAGTCATCCTCTGTGCATTCTGCCTTATGTTACTCTAACAAGAATTCTCATCTACTCCGACAAAGAATTTTAGTTTTTGTGGAAAGAGAACTTCATTTCCTCCAAAAAAATGTTTTCCATTTTGCCTCGTAAACTACAATTGCCATCCTCCACTTTTTTTCATGGAAATTCTAATCCCTATGTTTTATTAAAGAATTCAAAACTATGGCCAATTTGCATATTTTTAGTGGACATGTTAGATACAAATTTTCTCTACTCAAATATTTTGCTTTAGAACGATTCTAAAAAAATAACTCCTACATCCATTATATCTTTTATATTTCGATTACTTCAAGAAAATGTCTATTTCAACATTTGCCAATTTCATCAAACCTAAGGCCTGTGAATCACTCAACCTAATCAACTTGGAAGTGAATCTCTTATATTTCTCTACAATTTCGAAGATACTCTTAAAGAGGTTGTTAAAAAAATTCTTGTCAAAATAGAGCTCCTCTAATCAAGCCATTATGACTAAGTGATTTTCAAAAGTCTCTCATCCACTTCCCTCCAAGAAATCTTTGATTAACAAGATGAAGAGTGTTGACACTTCAATTGACGAGAAAAAAAAATGTCTTCCAAAGCACAAAAAACCAAAACCTCATTCGAAACCAAGAGGTAAGCACCTTCACATCTTTCCTCAAAAGAGTAGCTTAGGAAGTCGAACATTTTCTAAACTCTTAGGCTTCTTGCCTTGAAACTCTCTTAAAAACCTCCAACGAAGAGATGCTAGTTGTAATACAAAAGAAAAGCCTAACTAAAAAGGCTGAGACTTCTTTTAGGGTACCGATTTGTCTAAAACTTATAAATTTTCATAAAGATCATGGACAAACGACTTGAAAATATAAGAGCTCTCAAGTCTTCGATCAAAGGATAATGAAAAAACATCACTTCCAAATTGTCAAGCCAAGGAGCGTAAGTCCATTGTTGCTCACTTAGATCCAAAAGCTTTATATTTAACTCAATCCATAATTGTCCATGAAAACCAAGCCTTAACCATGATATTCAAAGCAAGGAACCTATTAAGATTATGTACATTATTTCAAGCTCACTCAAGGAGGTCAACTTTGAAATTCCTCGAGAAATCTCTTGTGGCCAATATGACCACCCAATAGATTGACCAAGGCTTAATAACTTCCAACCCAAAAGATATGCCTTCACTTAACAATCATTATGATGATGTCACTATCATCTCTAGAATGATTGGAAATATTGAACTTCGTCAAATGTCCATCAACATTGGCAATTCTACTAATCTTTTGCTCCTAAATGCCCTCAACAAGATGCATATTAGCCAAATTGTTTTACATCTTTTTACCAAATCTTGAATTAGCTTCTTAGGGGACACAATTAAATCAATAAGGTTCATAACATGGTCTATAACATTATGAAACTATTCTAGTTTAATGATACACATGATAGACCATTTCATTATAGCTATTGTTTCCTCTTATTGGGTCAACTACAATGAACAAATTTGGGATAACATTCTCAACAACACAATTGTACATAAAGTTCAACTCTTCGACTATGAAAAGCACACTAAAGCGTCATCTTCAAACATTGAGCTTCCAGACATCACTAAAAACTGTCTCTTCTGATATTCCTTCTCTCATAGTTCCTTCAGTAAAAAAAATATAAACATTTCAATTGATCTTAATGAATTTGAAATAACAAACACTCAATATTTTGGCTAAATACATTGATAATTTTGAATGGAAATCAACAAATATTCCAAGCACAAATCATTCTAAGTAACAAAATTTTCTTAATGTTAATCTTGATCTTCTAACAATTCACCAAAAGAAGCATGTCTATAATTCTAAAAAGCAATCTATTATAAAGGATAGAATACCTCAACTCCAAGATGCAAAATTTATTTGGCTCATTTACTACCCCCACTAGCTGACTAACATCGTTCTTATTAAGAAAAACAACAGAAAATGGTGCATACAATCACATTATATTAGTCTCAATCGTGTCAATACAAAAATTTATCCCTGTTGTATCGGATCTTGTGTATCCAAACATTGGTTTCAACTATTCAACTTAGATGCTTTTTTTGGATATCACCAAATTAACATCGTTGAATAGAATAAAGAACATCTCTTATTATGATCTTTGAAATGTTCTATTATATTTTAAAATCCCTAAATTTCAAGAACACAAGATCTACTTACTAGAGGATGATTGATTCAATATTTCAATATTAAATAGGAAAAATTTAGATGCGTACATAGATAAACTCCTAATCAAAAGAAAATCCTTTTAGATTCAATATACTAGAACAAGTCTAATTTTAAAGGAAATATTCAACTTTCATTTCATACTACCTGCAAATAAGCTAAGTATGAAACCTTAATTGTTAACCTCAAGTTCGCCATGGGACTACAAGTAAAAACCCTTAAAACCTTTCAACAACTCTTAACTAATTGTCAACCAACCAATCGCACATTCAACACAAAACATTTAACTCTAAAATCCTATCAACTACTAGTTTAGTCTCTTCTCCAAAGTTTAACCACGCAGATCTAAAGTATGGAAAGCCTCTAAAAGACTTCCTTCCTATCAAGAAACCAATCATGAATTAGAAGATCTTTTAAAGTATCTTATCAAATCAAGAAGCCTCCACATGATATGGATTCTATTGAAGCTTATCTCAAGTCAGGTATTCTTTCCTAGCAAAAATTTGATGAAAGGAGGGTTAAATGTTAAGTTCAAAGACATGCTCTGATTGAAGGGCCATCATACAAAAAATCTCATCTCAAACCTTCGCTTAAGTGTGTTCATCCATCAAAAGTGCATGACTTTATCAAGTCGATCCATTCAAGAAAATATGGCAATCATGCATCCAATCGTACTTTGGCTATGAAGACTATCGATCAAAGTTTCTTTTAGTTAACAAACCAAGACACTGGAAATTGTAAAAATTTGCAAAGGCTGTCAAATTTATGATCCTCTTCTTTAATAACCAATAGGCAAAATCAAAACAATAACCATATAATAGCCCTTCATAGTTTAGAGCATTGATTTCTTTTGTCCATTCCAAAATTTTTGAAGGGGAAAAAATTATCCTTCTTGTGGTGGTTGTCCATTTCTTGAAGTGGATTATACCAAGCCTCTTATCAACCAAACCACAACAACAATCTTTGAAGCATCTTATGTTATGTGCAAGCATCTTCAACAATTTGAAATTCCCTCAAGAATTATTGAAGATAATGCAACTATGCTTCAAGCCTAGGAAATCTAAGAATTCTATCAAAAGTAGTTATCTTTTCAAGTATATCTCAATTTGTCACCCAAAAAAAAATGGTCAAACCAAAGCAACAAACAAAAACCTTCTCAAAACTCTAAAACCTCATTTGAATGACAAGAAAGGAAAGTGGGTTAATAAGCTCCCCAATGTATTGAAGGGTTATCAAACCACACCCTCTATAACCATAGTCAAGTCCTTTTTCTTTGACTTATAGATACAAAGTAATAATCCCAATCAAGGTCAACCATCTTGTTCATCGAGTTCAAAAATTTTGAATTATCAGCAATATACCAGAAGATCAACTATCAAATGAATAATCTCAAAAATTGCAATTAGATTTATTAGAGAAGTCTCTCCATGCTCACCTAAGATAGCTAAATAACAAGAGAAGTACAAAAAAATACAAAGACAAACATTCATTTCAAATTGAAGATTCTTAAAAAATGTGAAGTCTCTCCATGCCAAGAGGAACTCAACAAACTTTCACCAAACTACAAAGAATCATGTAACAAATTGAGGATTTAATTAGGGGAGTCATGATCAAGAGGCTATGCCAATTGAGGAAACAATATAAGAGAGGATTTGTGCAAAAGCTAGGAGGGAAACAAAATTATTTTTGCAATGGAATCAAGAGAATTTCTCTTAGAAAACAACAAATAGTTTACCTCCTCAAATTCAATTTGGTTTTAATTAATTCAATCTTTAAAGCACATATAAGATGCATGAGGCGTTTTAGTAAGAAAGGTTTTCAACGTTAGTAAACCATGAACACCAAGGAAAGTAAATTGGTAGTGAATTTGAAACTCCCAGGTATAAATCCTTTTGTTCCAAGTGCTAATCAAACAATCCAATCAAGCGGTCGGATAATCCGACATTTAATTGTGGAAGGTGAAGTTTCTGTCAGACGATCACACACTCGTCCAAAGGGATTAGCCTGTTTTATGTGGGTCTTGGACGCTTGTCCAAAGGGATTGGCTTGTTCATGTGGGTCTTGAATGGTTCAATGATTTTGTGAAATTAACCTTGAGTTTATGTGAGATAGTTCATTGATTTTTTTGATGGCCATTGGATAGTCTGATGAGGACCAAGATGAAATAGACTATTGATCAAAAAGATTAATAACTTACATCGAACAATTTGATGAACTGACAAATGGTCCAACCAAAGGGAAAATGCTTAAGGGTCAAGGGTGATGCAAGCTATGCAATTAAACTTGACAAACACTATAAGAAGTGTGGGTAAAACAATAAACTTGGTACAATATTTCATATAAAATATATATGAAATGAAAAAACTAATAAAATACAAATATGCATAATTTCAAGGAACAAGAAAAAATATATAAAAAAAGGGTTACTACTACAAAAAATCGAGGTAAGATTTACTCAACTTTACATGCATTTATTTGTTGATTGATGTAACACAAATACACCTATTTTACATCATATGCTCATGGTTTTAGTTATATTAATAAATTGATTTCCTATGAGCTTCCATGGGTTTACTAAGATATTTTTTGTATGTTATTATATTCAATTTCATATTTGTGGATTAATATTGTTTATGGTAAAAGTATGCATTACATTATCGCATGGATCAATGAGAAAACATGTTAACATAAAAAGGGTAAATAGGATTGCATGGATTATAGTAAACTACAAAATGATTAAAATTCCAATTAAGGAAAAATGAGATATAAAATCGAAAACCTACCAAATAAGACCCACCTAAAATGTATTTGAAATATGATATGTTGTATCTAAAAAAGATGTTCACCAAAATGAATACGATTTATAAATGTATACTTAAATATACAATGTTACATGTAGCCCAAAGATACGATAATCAAGGATGATAAAGAATAGAATACATGAAAAGTAAATGGTCTTAAGGAAAAATAAGAAATCAGATGGAATTGAATTAATTATAAAGAGAAAAAAATGGTATATAAAAGACAAAAGGCATTACATGACATTCCATTATTATTTATTTTTATACTTATCTTGTTCTTGATTGAATGCATTAAAAATACAATATGCAACATGAACTCACAATTGTGTTGTCCTACATATATGGTTGTGTAAATTTTTACCATTAAGTTTGTCATAACAGCTTAACCTATTTTTGGTAAACATTTCAAATACTATAAATGTACATTACAAAACTTTAAAGTAGTTAGATAATTTAGAAACTTAACTTGGTTTCTAGTTTGAAAATATTTTAGTAGAAATAATGTATTAAGATTTTGATTAACCCATAACAGAGGATGAATTGTGTTTTAAAAAACTATTAATTAATCTTTAAAAACCTTGTCATGCAAGATAAAAAATAAAAGCAATTGCTTAAAATAAAAAACACAAATAATTTGTTGATAATTCAATCCAACCCCAGATCTACATCTACCCTTAGTCTAATGACTAAACTTGTAATAATAAAATCACTATCTTTCACAAAAAAAAACTAGTAAGGTTAAACCTTTATAAAAAGAGATCCTCAAAAAAACATATAATATGCTCAAAAGAGCCACAACACATAGGACACACAATTCAATACAAGAATTAGCTAAAGACAAAAAGTAAAACACTTACAGAGAAGCCCCGGGCTGCCAACGGCCAGATCTACTCGAGCATCGTCTGCAATGCTTGGAAGGGCGGTAATGGCAGCAGGTCCTTGGAGGAATTCCGTGGCATCTGGAAGTTAAAGGTCACTCCCAGGGTCCGCGTCTTCATGTGGAGGGTCGCCGGTGATCACCTTCCGTCGGCGGTGTGGTTGACCCGTCGAAAGCTTAGCAACTCTCCTTCTTGCCAGCAGGGCTGCACGGAAGACGAGTCCTTGCAGCACATCTTTTGGTGTTGCCCGAGAGCCGAAGAGGTTTGGGCTGACTACACTGTTCGGGCAGCGTTGACCAGCTTGGACCAATCAACCTGGGCCGATCTACCGTTCATTGACCAGGTCCTCCGGTTCGTCGGGTCTCCTGTTGCTCGTCAGGGTGCCGGGCAATTGGTTGCGGCCACCATTGCGACTACGCTGTACTATATTTAGTCGAGGAGGAATGCAGCCAGTTATAATACCCCGATGCCTCCACCTGGCTCTACCATCCGGACTATCTTGCTTGAGGTTCACTCGTCCCTCAATCGACATCTCTCCCTCTCCTCCCTGTCCAACGGGAACCCTGGTAAATCCACGGACTTGCTTGTTACGCACAGTTGGATTCCCCCCCAACAGGTTGGATCAGAGTGAATTGCGATGCCGCAGTTGGTGATTCGATGGCTGAGTTGGGAATGGTTGTGCGGGATTGCTTGGGCAGACCTCTCCTAGTGGCTGGCAAGAGGTTGTTATCCCAGGCGGTTGACATGATGGAGACCCAGGCTTTGCTTATGGCGCTTGACATGGTTAGGGATCTTCTTCCCCTGCACCGGGCTATGTAACTCCAATCTGACTCAATTCTGGCTATTCAGGAGGTGCGCGAGATGGTGTCCCTCCCCCCGGGGTCGGGTGTCTTCGCAGCAACTATCCAGTACGCTTTAGGTCTTGAGGCCGTTCGTTTCTCACACATCCTCAGAGACGGGAATGCGCCTGCTGACTGGGCTGCTCGGGCAACGTGCCTTAACGACTTCATCTGGGGCCCCAAGGATCCCATTCCCAAGCCCCTGCTCGACCTCATGTTATCTGATTTCACTTTCGATCCCCCTTGAGGATCCTTTTGTAATTTGGGCTTGGCCTTGATATAATAGATATTATATCCTCTTCAAAAAAAAAAATGAGATTAACTAATCATTAGATGTTTCGATTTCCATTCATAAAAGTGTGACTAAGAGAACGTACTATACAAAGATGTTAACACTTAGGTATCTCTCAGATAAAGCAAATTTGAACTAGTATAATGAAATCATTATACAAATACGAAATGCCTAATAGTACCTATTAACCTTGGATCATCAAGTTCAATCCTATGTCCGAATGGATATATAAGCTAATCATATAAATACAACAACAGCATCACATTATATTAACATATAGTTTAGGTATAGTTCTTTGAATTGATTTGGTTTTAATATGAACTCTATTCTACCATGTCAGTACAATTTTTTTACTGCAATTTACTTAATTTATAACTTGATTTTACTTTCGACCCAGATGTGTACTCACAATTAAAGAATAGAACCCTTAATGAAAAATAACATGTAAATAAGCATATTCTAAGTGCCACGAAAAACTTAATATAATTTTCACATTCTAGCCAGCAATGTAGTAAATGATTGGCTTAACATAAACAATCACTCCACCGAAAGCTATGCTAATTTGACTTCATGATATCAAAGTTGAATCACCACTCTCTTGAGCAATGTCATCAAAGTCCTTGACATGCTTGCATGAGCATTACAATCTCCTCCTTCAACCAATATCTATACATCAAAGCTCATAACACATGAGTCCACAAATGCATGATTTCGTTATCATCAAACCATTTTAAATAAGAGATCAATAAAACAAACTTTTTTCTTAGACGAAACTATTTCTAATTATATCATCTTGAATACAACCACTAATCTTGTGTTGGATGTTTTAACCACACAATATATGTCAACATAAATCCCCCCAATTCATCCATCCCACTTGGATCTAGTTACTAACATATGCATCAATTTTATCATCATTTTGGATAATAAACCCAACCTCTAACTTAATAAAATTAGTCCACCTAACTCTTAGATTAAATGCTTGTGCTTGATAGTTCAATTGTTTGCAGCTAATCAAGAGGTCAATTTAGAAAAATATTGCTTTTGATATGAGGTCACATTGCGACACATACATAGAGCAATTTCAATAGAGCTGACCCAATTTAAGTTGTAGTTGGGAGCTTCTAAATACTGCATCAATTACTCCATACGTGTACTAAAGGGTCCATTGCGTTATAACCACTATACCCAAAGAAAAGTTGAACCAAAAAGGTTTGTGGTGCCACATGACCACATCATAGAGCATAGGCTTATCCTAATCTACATGAAAAGTAAAAACTAAACAAGTGTAGCCAGCACCATGGCAAAATATACTTATAGACCAAAGATCAAAAAGAAGAGTTCAGAATGCATTTAAATCTATTGCAAATGACAAAGATTCCATGAAGAATGATTAACCACTGGAGAAGAAGGAAAATTCACTGTTTCATTTCATTGGTGTAATAGATTTTAGACTCTAGATCAAGCAAAAAAAGAAAAGGGAATGCAGTTCATTAACCTTACATCCAACCAAGCAAAGATCAACTTAATCACTATACTCACCATAGCAGTATGTGGAATTCATATGAAGACAAAGTACTTAAAGATTCGGTTCCTCTGGATTAAAAAAATAGCACATGTAAACAATTAACGTTGTAGCCAATATCAATATTTTCAAAATTCCAGTACGAAATTACCTCTCATCTGTTCTGCATGGAGGACCCACAGAATACTTAAGCCTCATAACATTTAAAATCATCACATTTTAGTAATTAAAAAGTACAAGGCGCCACTGCGCATCTAAAAGAGGGAACAGTTCTTTTAAGAGATTAAATTCCAAAGCCAAAGAGTGCCCTTATCTTGTAGAAAATTAGCTCTCTCCATCCCCTCTCGGTGTTTTCAATAACTGTTGAATTGCCATACCTGCAACAAAAACAACCAGCTAATGACCGGATCAAAAAACCAACTGCTACTTGATAAAAGCTGGTCAGGTAAAAAAACGTTGGCAAAACAAATACATGATATAACATAAATAACCACAATAAATTTGAATGGGCATCTAATACAGATGACAAATATGTTAGTATTGAAGGAAGGAAAAATGAGCTAACCGATCCTCTTCAGGAACTCCAGTCTGAGTGAGCTTCACAACGGCAACACCAGGCTCTGGCTCATCAAAGTCAAGCCTTACCTAAATTATGGAAGTGAAGAAAATTAAGACCCTAACTGTGACGAACTAAATAATCTTCAAATGAACAGCATTCTCCTCACCAATGAATGGATTCCATCCGCCCAGCTATTGAATCTCCATTTCTGAACGATGAGCTTCCCTTCTTGCAACTCCTCGTTTATGCCACTTATCGACCCATCAAAGAGGCTGAACTGACCACCAACCGACTTACTGATCCTCGCATTGCTCTGCGTAAAACCTTTCCACCTATTTTCGTCCATCAGTATATCATAAATATCCCTTGCCCGGCAGCTAAACCTCTCGGTCATCCTGATAGTCTTGAAACCCTCATTTTCCTTCTTGCTCTTCTTTCCCGATTTGTCTGCCGCGACCTGGCCAGCTTGTTCTGCGACCAAGGTTTTCGCTGGCGCTGCTGCGTCCATCTGCTTCGTAGATGTTGAAGGAGCCTTTTTGACCTCCAGCTCGTCCTTGGCCGGGCCGCCTGCAGCCATAGCCTGGACATAGGTCCTAAGCTTTTCCAAAATCACCGGCTTAGCCTTGGCAACGAAGGCATCTTTGATTCGCCGAGCAACAGGGCCGTCATCGTCGCGAATTACAACACGGAGGTCGGGTTCATCACCGGCGTTCTCATCAGCCAGATAAGGAACCTCAACGAAACCCGATAGGCGTAAAAGAGGAGCTGAACCATCGTCTCCACCGGCTGTCTCCTTGCGAGCCTCCGCCTCGAAAGAGAGCGAAAGGGATAACTCGTAGCCGGGGATGACCTTGCCTTTCCGGACGTTAACATATGCCTCTCCATCAACTTTGTCAAGTGTCATGGTCCGGATGAAGATGCCGCCCTCACCTGTAAGAATCGTCAGATTGGAGAGTAGCGAGGATAAGAGTGAGCGCGACCACTCTAAGCAATCGCGTTCCGCCCAATGCCAATTATGAACATTCGTCCCGTCAGCTCGATCCTCCACGATCCATCTCTTGTCTCCTTCTCCATACTTCGCCATGGTTGCTAGGGTTTCGCAATGAAGAAAGCAACGATGCAAGGCGTTCGGACGAATGTCCCCAAGACAGGCCGATCGGAATCGCGGTAGGATCCAGAACTATCGTATCCGATAAAATCAAGAAAGCTAGGGTCTTCTAGAGGTTACGAATTAGAAACGTCTGGAAACAAAAACAATTAAAACTGTAAATTATTGTAAGAAAAATCGAAAATTGTTCAAAAATTGTGTTTATTGAAATCAAATTTGAATGTTTTTAATTTTGAGTTATTTTTTAACTGAATTTATGGCACGATTTCATTTGAAGTCAACTACCAGAAAACGATGGCTCATTAAATTATGTTTAAGTTACATATCAAAGACAATTAAAAAAATAAAAAAATAATAAAAAATGTATTTAATATCCTAATAATGAGGCATCTATTGCTCTTCTTTGCAAACCCTCTCTCTCCTTTTACTTCTATCATTGGTAGCCTAAATAACGAGTTTCGACTTTTCATTTTTTTTAACTTTTATTGTCAATCACTATCATTTTACATGAAGTTCTCATAAGAATAACTCCAGTATTGCAAAACTATTTTATTCAATTTCATGATTTTTTAAAATTAATTATTGGGTTAAAAACCTTCTTTATTTCAAATAACTTATTTTATATTTATCAAATTACTTATTATCACATTTAATGATGATATTATGAAAACAAGATTTTATATATATATATACAAAGTTATAATTGTTTGTGATCATCTTTATGCATTCTATAAAATGCTAGATAAATTGCTATGAAAATATTATATCTATTATTTTAAAATATGTTAAAATATTTATGAATATGAACTTTTTTCTCATTGCAACTACATTCTTAATTAAATAAAATTTTGTTGTGTTTTATAAATTCTTATATATAATAATAATGGATGTTCCTTTTAAAGATCTTGTTTATCAATTAAGTCAAACTACTATAATTAATTAGATTAGATGAAAACAAAGATGTTAACTTTTATGCTAGATTGTAGTCTTTCAACCAAAATCCACATTAAGGCTAAGATTATTAGTATGCATGTAAAAGCAAGAAAAAATGATAATAAAAGAAAAAGTGAAGCATGGGAGTATTTCGAACTGACAAAGCAATATTACAAAGAAAAAATCGATTGAAAAAGCTAGTAAAATCATTGTTAGAAAACTCAAAAAAATCCACTATCATAAATAATTTGTGTTAGTCACATGAAATTTTGCTTTATTTTGATAGATTTTATAATAAGTGAAGTTCATCTCAATAAACTTAGCCATAATTATTGAGTTACCTTTTGTATTATTAAATATCTATCTTCGATCTCTATTTTAAAGTTTTGAATGACAACTTTTAACAAATTTTAACATATCATACTTACCATTTTACAAAAGGTGAAGTCTATCTTATCAAAATATTGAGTTACATTTTTGTCCTTGCTAAAATTTATACATCATTTCTTTTCAAAAGTTGTAAATCATAACTTTAAAAAGATTTCAAAATATTCTTCTAAATATTAGTGTTCTAATATAAATAAAGCATTTATAAAATTTTTATGCAATATTGATTTAGTTGAATTAACTTGTGACTATAGAACCCAAATCAACCATTAGTTATTTTTATCTAATTAGATATTATGCAAATAAATGGAAGGTTTTAAAGTAGAATCTTCAATTTTCTAGAGTTGGATCCATAGCGTAGTTATGTAATCATTCTTGATTACACGATAGATATAATCAGACAAGAGGGAATTCAAAGGAAAAGCACTATTATCACATTAGATAACGTTAAGTCAAATGATGGGAAATATATTTACTTCGAAAGAAATTTTGAGAATTCAAATAATTACATTTCAAAAACAAGTCCTCTGGCATAAGGTGTTGCACACATGTAAGATAGCTTTTAACAAAATTAAGATTATTTTGTTATTGAGAAAGATGTATTAGATATGAAAAAATATCTTAAAAAAACTTGAGATACTTATGAAGCTTTACAAAATTATTTAATGTGGGCATCATCAAAAGACTTCATAGTCACAACACATCTAGCAAAAATCCATACAACTTGATAGAACACATCTTAACATAAAACTATTAGGTTTAACCAAAGCTTGTAGTATAAAAAGGATAACATATGCTAGAAAATGAGTGAAGAGAACAAAAAAAATCTATAATATTCCAAACATTCTAACATAAATAACTATACAAAAAATCAACATTTCTCATATAACATAAATGTTTGAATTTGATATTAATACATAAATTAAAAAAATATAACAATGCTCATATGTATACAGCATCCCTCATACTCATTTAATACATCAAGCTCTCAGCTCCTAGGTGCAAAACTATCCCTTAGTATTAGCAACTTATCTTATAATATAAGTATAAAATAAGCATAATATGTTAAGCATAAAAATCTCTAACTACAAACAATAAAAAAAGTATCAAGTGTAAATAAAATAATCAAGTAATAAGATAAAGTAATAAATAAAGATGATGCATAATAATCTATATAAAAGTATTATAATTATGCATATATTATCACATACATGTGCATATACAGTTCACCACAAGTATATAATATTTTTTTGTCTTATTTTTCATTCATTTTTTACCTTCATTTATTTTCATTATTTTTTCTTTTTTTCTTTTCACATGTTAATTCTTCCTTTGGGTTTATACTTTTTATGACACATGTCTTAGCACTTGAGGACCCCATATCATACTTCATCATCACAAGTCTTGATTGATCGGGAGATCAAAACCCTAAAAAATGCTACAAAAAGAAACAAAAAGGCAAAATAAAGGTCACAGGTAAGGCGCATTGACAGATGCATGCACCTTGTGTGTGACATTTGCAAATGCATGCACTCAACTTCAAGTGCCACAAAGCGCATGGCAACCGCCTGACTTCAGGCATCGAGATTACAGGTGCTGGAACACATGCCTATCATGAAGCACAGTGCACGTGCCCCCTAAAACCAGGATGTATTGAGCTTTCATGTAGATAGCTTTGTTCTAGCACATGCACGCCACATGATCGAGTGGATTGTGATGTGCAAAAGACATACACATGTGGGCAGCTGGGTGCTTGGAAGGTGTGTGCGACTAAGGGATCCTTGTGAGCAAGCAATAGACTGATCGACTAGAAATGTTCAAATTTGGTTAAAGCTAATCTGAATTTTTTGTAATTTAAATATGTATCAAAATATTATATCAAAATCCTATATAAAAGATAAGAATATTGAGTTAAGCATAACTTTTAGAGGATTTCTAAGAACATTTTGAGATATATTTTTAAAGAATATAGGACTTGAGATTATTCTAGAGAAGAATTCAAAATGAATTTTTAAAAATTGAGAGAATTCTAAGAATTAAAATTTTATAAAATTTTGAAATCCCTTAAAGGGAATCTTAATAAAAAAAATTATCATTTTTGTGGTAAAAAGTACTCCTTCTATTGCTCTTATCCATTTCACACTTCCACTTTCATTATGAATACTCTAAAAAAGATCTATTAATAAAGACACAAGGTGAGAACACTTTCTTAGACAATTCATTGATGCTCTTAAATATCATGCCTCCATCTCTAAAGATTATGACACCAGCAAGTGAAATGTCTTATCATCACTATATCTCGTCATCTAATGCTAGCATCTACTATTAATGTTGTATGAGATGCTCAGATTTTAAGAATCTTATCTCTGAGTGCCCATGACCCTAAGAGTAAATTATTTTATCAATATCACTAAGTCTCGCCCTTTAATAAAAGCATCTTGTGTTATCAAAAGTACTATACATTTAGAATGTCAAAGTCATATATTTGAGTACTCATAACTAGTGACATATTTTATCATTATTATTAAATTGAGACCTCTACATGTCATAGTCTTATCTCTCAATATCATAACACTAAAGGATGATGTATATCACATCAATAAGATTGTTATCTAATAGAATCATGCTTTTTTCTTATGTTATGTTAGCTTATCTTCGTTCTTTTCTTTTATTTATTATGTTTACTTCTCTTATCTTATCATATTATAATATCTCAAATTTTGAAAAACTTTTTATGTGACACATATTATGAGATATGTTGTGAATATCATTTAGATATATTATTTAATATATATTTATATCCATAATATCAAACTAATAGAATAATATTATTTAAAATATTAAGTACGTGTTACATAACCAAAAAAATTCTATTATAATATTTCAAAATTCAAGTATTACATATAGTCTCTAGGAAAGATGGTGCATAGGTATGGTGCAAAAATGCTACAATACTAGTTTAGCAATTGTTATAATACAAAGTTTTAAGTTGTAAGAAAATAACTTAAGTGGGAAAAAAAGAAGGAAAAACTGTGAGTGATTATCAATGATGAAAAATGTGTAAGAAAGTTAGAGAGATTAGAGATAACACTCATCAAATGAGTTTACAAAATCCATCAAAATAATGCATAAATAAAAGGAAAAAACAACCAAACATCACCCATAAATAAATCGCCAAGCAAGAATAAAAGAAGTCAACTCAAACTATCAAATTATCTCCTTTTATTTTAGTTTGTGGAACTATTTATATATTTTTCTTTACTACAATCATTAAAACTAACTAATATCTTTTAATTCATTCTTTTATAAAGTAAGAAAGCATTAATATCACTTTTTATAAAAAAACCTACCACCAATACTGTTTTTTATTAAATAGAGTCTTTTGAAGCTCTATTTATTTATGTAAACTAATGGTTATAATTTTTCATAATATTTAAATATTTATTTTTTTTATTTAACTTAAAATTAATTTTACATGGGCTTTCATGCAACACTTCATTTGATAGGCTTTATATAATCAGTTTGAAATAATTATTTCGTTTTGTCATTTGAAATGAAAATTACACTTGTTCTTTATGCAATTCATGCACTATATATTATTGCATAATAACTCGATCTTGTTATGCTTCTTTCACGCATTTTCAAAAGAAAAGTTGCTTCGTAGAGTTGAAGTTCATGTAGTTTTTTAAGCAACTTTGATGCCAAATTGTCTCATTATTCCATTTTAGGCCATGCTGCATTAATGGTTGATTGACTATTGCATTTTTCAAGAGACTTCTCTGAATAACTCCTACCACAAATCTCAAGAGTCATAAAATCATCATTTTAAAAATAATTTGGTAACATTGAAAATGATACTTGTTGTCTTAAATCACTTACAAAAATGTTAGTTTATAAATCCACATATTGAGTACTTTTATATGGTAGTTCCTATTTAGAGCTAAAAAATAAGCCAATGACATAAATAGAGGTAATTTAATAATATAAGTGTCATCATTAGTCTTATGGGGTTGAACCTCTTTTTCTTCCTCAATCTCTTCGATATAAGAAGTAAAAGAGTTTTGTATTTAGGATTATAAGTTATTTCTCAAGTTTTAGCATTAGTTTTCGAATGTTTGAAAGTTTATTATTCTTCTTGTATTTCTTATCATAATTGATTTGTCATTTAAACTAAGTTTTGTATTACTATTGACAAGTTTTTTTATTTGTTCCTTTTTTGTTAGTCTTTATATCTTTTGATTAAGAAAATAATGAATTAGAAAACTTTGTTACTAGAATATGTAGCAAAAGGGGATGAATTTAAACACAAATAACTTAATGATCTTCAAAAATTGGTATAATATTATATTATCAAGCTATAATACCAAGTGATGGATAAAAATAAAGTACTTTTCATTCTAAGATGATGTGGAAGTAGACTAAAAGAATGTGAGCTAAAAAATGAAAAGAAAAGGTGTTGATACTACAAATTCCTATTTCGAAGCACAAGATGTGTGTTGTTAAGACACCTTTAGTGTAGTCTTTGGGTAGAACAACGTGTAAGTAAACCATGCCAATGCTATAGTACCACATTCTAAGTTGCAAGGAAATGTTTTAAGAAAATAGAAAAGAGAGTTATGCGTGATTATTAATGGTGAAAAATGGGTTAATAACTATGAAAGGATGAGAGGGTAATATTCTCTAAATGAGTTTATTATACTCACCAAAATATTATATAAAAGGAACGAGCTCACCAAAACTCAGGCCACCATGTAAGAGTACAAAATGATAACTCAAATCATAAAATTATATAATTTTAATTTAGATTTTGGGTTTATATATATATATATATTATTTTCATTGAGCCACTAATAGCTACTATACCTACTCATATATTTTTACAAAAAAAGTATAACACATACCTTTTGTGAACTAACAAACCCTCTAAATGTTTCATATATTTATGTGTAATCATGATCATATTTTTTTATCGAATGTTAATTTTTCATTTGTCCCAAAATTTGCTCCATAATAGCTTTTGTGCATTGCTTCATGAGATACACATGATAAATATCTTATTTATGCACTTTATGCTCACATTATATTTTCTCTTCGTATATTTCATGATCTTTATTTTCAATTTCAATTGACTATTTTTTGTCATACATTAGTTAGATCATTTTATTATTTAATATTGCAAATATTACAATAAAAAATATGTGACTCCAAGGAAGCAATAAGAAAGACGCTTCGTTATGCAGTTTCTCTCTATAGTATAAATGGATGCTATATGATTTAGATTATATAAGATATGCTATAAGCCATTGTGATAATAACATATATTAGTTTGATGTTTGCCAGAATAGTTAATTGATTTTTGTTTCAATATCTGTTTTATATACATGTGATCATTATCTTTACAAAATAGATTTAAATTTAGTATTTTGTATATTTATCTAATTTTAAAAGAAGAATTATATTTATAATAATTTTTTAAAATAAAAAATATTTTTATAAAATAAAAGTTTTTATATGCTATTAAAAATAAAATATATAAATAATTAATTGATAAAAATTAGGTGTCACGTTATGATATGAGAGTAATTAAGTCACTAAGAAGTAAAATCATAAGAAAACAAATAAACCTAGGATAAAACCTTTGAAATTTGACAAATCTAAAGCAATAATATAATGGATACAATTAGTTGAATACTTGTAAAATGACAACCAACCTTGAAAAACACGTCTTTAGTTGTGAGCTTAGGAAGAACTTAATAGTATGAGCAAATTCGTTTGCTTAATATTTGTAGTATTATATCTTTTACTTATGTTTGAATTAAGTTATGTGCTTATAATATTAGTGACAAAGCATTTATTATATAAATAATGATTAAAAAAATGTGAAAAATGACTTTCAGATGTCAAGGATCATGTATAACATGTCAAAGTTTAATGTATAATGTGTCACTTTAGGCATATGATATCAAATATAAGAGAGCACCAATAGAAATTTGGATATAATATGCGAATTTTAACTTGTCTTATATCATGAGCTATATTAATATTGATGTATAATGTGTGAGTGGACACATACTATGATAAATAAAATTATGATAAATTTATGAGTAACTTATAGTACATCAAGAAACAACATACAATACTTCAATGTGAAGTTTGTAGAAAAGATACTTAAATTTTAAATATTTTTTTTTGAAATAATAAAAATTTAAGTGATTTTTTTGGTTGATTTAATTTTTAAAATTTATTTTGAAAATCATTTAAAAGCTAGATTTTTTAAAGATTGTTGAAGATTTATTTAATGAATATTTTAGTACAAATTTTTATTATAATATCTTTTAGTACAAATTTTTGTTTAAAATATTCTATAGTTGTTAACTACATTGTGCATATTATCATATTGTGTGATTATGCTATTATTATATATAAAAAATAAATATTTTATAAGAGAGATTTTGTCTATTTAAATTTTAAATTTTGATTAAATTTGATTTAATCATATAATTGGATAGATTAGTGATAAAGTATAATTTAGCTTTATCATCATTTTCTCGCATAGGATGGGCATGAATGTAACACCTATTACTAACTATCATCATCAAACATTCGTCATTGGTGACAACTAGCATCAATAATCGTTGCATTATGTCAACGATGATTGTTATATGCCACCTCTCATCGACACATGACAATCGATGTAAGCAATCGATATGGTTTGATAGTCATTGTTGTCACTACATACAACCAAGTACTTTGATGTTGAACGACAATTTGTACAAAAAAGAGAATACTAGAACTATAGCTTTTTAAAATCACTAGACAAACACCCCTTTCCTTAGACGCAACGTGGCATAAGCACGGTCACCGGTCGCTTTTTTTAATTTACTGTATTATTTCTCTATTATTGAAGCTTTGTTTTATGTATCACGCTCAATAATCACGTGGTCGGCCTACGTTTTAAACCAAAAAGGAAATTGTCTCGTACTGGTTTTTAATAATAATTTATTGCTCTGTATTACCTTTGTTTTATGTGAAACGTCACTCGAAATTCTGTAAAATAAAATTACGATAATGAGCCTTAAAAATTTTTAAAAATAAAATTATAAAAAAGAAAAAAAATACGGATGGCTTAAAAATCCAGATCAACGAAGTTGCTCTCGCTTTAGAATCACGCTATTTTGCATTTCCTTTTTATTAAAAATCCAGATCTTATTAAGATAAATATTATTAAAAAACAAAAAAATATTTTTTAAAAATGATTAGTATTGCAGAAATATATATTTTAAAGAATTATTTATCATGGTTTTAGTAAAAGTGTTTTTTCTGGTATGTGATAACGATTGGCAAACGGAAAATGGCGACCGTCGGTCAATCCCTATTTATTGGGTGACGTGCGATGCCATCGGACTATTCGAAGAGAAACTGGTCGTTCGGAGTTTTCCACCATCTCGATGTCCTCCGTTACTGACGGCTCTTCCAACCCATCCGGCGAACCTCAACGCCCCTGCACCGCTAATGACGCTTCCAATCCCGCCGCAGCCTCTTCTCACTTGCATCCCCTCACTTTCTGGTGCCACGAGTGTGACATGAGCGTCTCCATTCACCCCTCTTCCCACTCTCCTTTCCTCTGCCCGGACTGCTTTCGTTGCGATTCCCTTGTCCCTCTCGATTACCCGTTGCCACCCTTCATCTCTCTTCGTTCTTTGAGACAACCCTCTTCCCATCTCGCACCAACCCCAAATCGTAGCATCGCTGCCGCTGATGTGGACAGCGATGCTGACATCTTAGATTTACCCCCACGTCCAGTTCCGGCCACCAAGGAATCCATTTCCTCCATTCCCACTATTGAGATCGCCGAGCAATCCGTCTTATGCGCTATATGTAAGGACGATCTTCCCCGGGGATCGTCCGCTCGGCTCCTCCCCTGCTCCCACCTCTATCACTCGGACTGTATCGTCCCTTGGCTTTCCCTCCGCAACTCGTGTCCTCTCTGCCGTTCGCCAATTGCCTGCTCTGGCCGCTCCCAAACTCCTCGCTATCGGTTGCGAATCTTCGAGCCTGAGGATGAAGAGCGCATTAATCTGGAGGCTTCTATCCGGCAGATCTTGCAGGTGAGGGTTGCTATGGCTGCTGAGGTATCACCATCTCAGATAGGTATGGATGAGATAGGATCCATGGGGTCAGCCAGTAGTGGGGAGACTGTGTCATCGGATTGGCCGGTAGGTAGCGTCTGGGGTGCTGGGGAGGAGGCTGATGCCATATTCTCAGATGTTTGGCAGGATTTTTTCGACTGAATCTGGAGAACATCTTATTTTTGCCACCTCTGTTGGTATGCTTTTATAATGATTTGATTTTACTAATGAGTTTGTTGATACACAACTTAGAAACGTGTTTTAATCTGAATGGTACAATAAAAGCAATTTTCTTTCTTGTTGCTGCACTAATTTACTTGAAGGCATCCATAGCTTTTTTTCCTAAGCAGTATGTTGCATATTTTAACTTGACTCAATGCATGGAATGTGCCAATATAGAATCTACCAACATCTTTAGTACATCTTAATGCAATTGCAAACCTTCTGTATAGCACAAACCTTTGAGCTCAAGCACGATTATTGCATTAGTTGGGTAGGTCATGATGGGAAGTCCTGACCAAGCTAAGCTTTGCTAAGCTTAGTTGGGATAGCTTGTCTAGGAGTATCCAAACCACACCAAAGATCGGCAAATGTTTAAAATTTTTTGTGGGATATTAGGAAAACAATTTTATACATATTTAGTTGTCTCTTAGTGGTATTTGTTAACTAACATGATGCATGCACAAGAAACAAAATGGGAGTTTACTACATAGATAACATTTCAAAGGAAGAGAAGTATCTCAAGATAGGGTATTTAATGGACTAAAAGGTGTGGATGTGGTCATATAGAAGAGAGGAGAAGGGTAGTGATAATCAATGATAATGGGCGAGGATTGATCGCCTTTTGGAAATTCATCCATTCTCCCATGAACCTTCCTTCGATGATAGACTTGGCAAAGCCTTGACATCCCTGGTACAATTAGCACCCCTACCTTTCATAAAGTCTTCTTAGAATCACAACATGTGAGCAAAGATGAAGTAGAAACTTCGTAGTAATATCGACAATAAACTACCCATTAAATCTGAAATGTTTCGAAGCAGCTGCAAAGGGTTAGGGTTGAATTAGTTTAGGCTGCTTTAGGGTTCTAAAATGAGAACAAAGGAGAAACATTGAGAAGCACTTGCATTGAAAATAAGAAATCTAGATTAAGAGTTTTATGAATTTGAGAAAAATAAAACACAATAGAAGAAGATGAATATTAAAAAAAAAAACTTAAAACATAAAAATTGTAGATATAAAAATGATCTAATAGCCCACAATGTTCAAGGTAATCAAAACTTAATTGATAAGAGGAAAATACAAAACATAAAATAAGAAATCTAGATTAAGAGTTCTATGAATTTGAGAAAAATAAAACACAATGGAAGAAGATGAATATAAAAAAAAAAACTTAAAACATAAAAATTGTAGATATAAGAATGATCTAATAGCCCACAATGTTCAGGATAATCAAAGCTTAATTGATGAGAGGAAAATACAAAACAATCCCTTCACATTTAGAAACCCAAAATTGTTGGAAGATTTTGGACATATATTCTAGCTAACTTGGTGAACTTGAAACATAGGTTTTATAAAACTTTGAATGTCGAAGTTTTAGATGCGGAGTGATCCAACAACTTTAAAAATTTCATAGCAATCTAATAAGGTTGGTCTATCAAATGAAACAACCAGCAAGTGTGCTCTCAAAAACCTAAGTTTTGGAATTTTTTTATGGCTCTAATAATATTAACTGGGAGATCTAATAAAAAAATGTTAAATATGATTGTTTTAAAGAACTTTTCACCCTATCACATTGCAAATTTTTAATTTATTGAATCTCTTTTGATACGAGAAAAATCAAAATATGGAGACTTTTTGTTTTTTTACTTGAAAATAATTAGATTTAGTGGAATGAAATATTTACTTCAAGTGAGTGGTTTAATTGAAGATAGTGATGAAATGAACCATGATCGCTAGGAATAATTATCAAGGTAACAGTAAAAGCAATCTTCAATGGCATCGCACCAACACATCATGGGTCCTACGAAGTTTTGGCAGCCAAAACCTCAAAAGGAGTCACATCCGTGAATAAGACATCTTATTCACTTGAAGCACATTGAATTTTCTTTCTCTAATCACTTTTGCATCGAGCATAATATAGAATTATTTCTTCCCAATTTTTAATGTTTATATCAAGAGATTTCATGAGTAAGATTTAAAACTTCTTAAAGTTGTCTAACCAACTACTCAATAACCCATTAAAAGTACACTAACTACATGAGAAACACATACAATAACCAATGCTCATTTATTATCCTAGATAATTTCTATCATGCAATCCAAGAGCATAAATATAATGTTTATCATAGATATAAGTAAAAGTACAGCACAACTAACACACACAAACAAAAACTACTTTAAATTATAATAAATTATGAATGAATATTAAGCAACCAGATGAGATTAGTATGACCTTAGGTAAATGTCAATTATATTGCACATGCGACCACATGACTAAGGGCTAGTTTATATATTGGCTTCTAAAAAGCTATCAAGGCAATTGTGGAGGGAATTTGAATTCAACTCTTTTAGAATTGAGCGTAAAAGGGAAAACTATAATACAATAAAACTTTGAAGTCCATTAGAAGAAGTATCCTTTAGTAAGCTTCTATGTTTAAGGAATTAGTATAATCAACAATGACATGCAACTTTGTTGATTGACATGGCTAGCATTATCTATATGCGGAGGTGGTTATGACGAGGTTGATGTGGTAGAGCTATACGTGTTTGTGAAATGGTCCCAATCTGTAAAAGCATTATTATGGTGATGCTTTTGGCAATGGGATGTAGGGGTAGAATTGTGTTTAGAGGAAGCCATGGGCACAAGTAATGATACTTGGACATTGGAGCTGAATGGCAAGGAGTTGTTGAATGTCTTTAGTGGCCAATGCCATACCCATAAGGAAGTTTGGATGCTCAAGTATTTTCGAGTTATGGTATGCCAAAATGTAAAGCTATAGAGAATACATTATATGTCAAGATCATAACATTTACACCATGCTATTTGAGAGACCTTGATAAATCATATATAAGAGTGACTGCATACAATTGATGTGGTGTGGGGGTTTTAGGCATAAAATGGAACTGTAACAAATATCCTTGAGATTGTAAGAAGAATATAATTGTCTCGAGATATTGTGAAAGTTGTGGGGATGTGATAAAAGTTTACATCAAGGTTAAAGATGAAATGTTGGTTGGTTTGGTGTTGTTAAGAAGGTTGAAAATTTATCACTTTGGGAGGTGAAGAAGTATTGGGATGTCAACATAATTTTGACTTTGAAAGTTTGAGAAAGTTCCAATGATAAGATGAGGGTGTTCAGGTAGAAGGGAGAGGGATCGAGTGTGATTGGTGACCTCAAGAGGGTATTGAGAAGGATGGTGAAGTGAGGATAGCTCTTGCTTGGGCTTTGAGAGTCGTCAATTGGTAAGTTGAGGTGTGATAATGGTTCTTTAGATGTATATTTCTTGAAGAATAACTTTTAAAGGGTATAAGGATATTAAAGAGGCTGTGTTAATATTGGTAAGAGGTTGATAGTTGTAGATTTGTTTTGGGTATGTATTTTGATTTTGACGTCTTCATTAAAATAGTTTTATACTTTTTATGTTAGAGATCTTTTTTGGACGAGTGGTGCTCTTGCAAGGAATCGCGAGACTTGATCAGCTTGAGAGTTTTTTAAATGGTTTTCCCTTATTAGGTCATCGAGCCAAGTGGGCTAGCCAACCTCTTAGATGGACCATCTTCGAGGAATTTACTTTGAAGCCCTTTTTAAGGACTGCAATTTAGAGGACTTGATTTTGGTGAACCATGAGTAGGAGCAAGAATGGGGTATCGAGACCTGAAAACATACCTTGAATGAAGGATGAAGGCTCACTAATGAGGCATAGCCTTGTAACAAGAGACATTCAATTGAAGGGGGGCAACTAGGGGTGGGGATGATTGGTTGGAGAAGGTTCTAGATGGCTACAACCAAGTGACAAAAGGGGCTACTTGCCTAGGCTTTTTGCCTAACTAAATAGATTTCTTGGGAAGAGAGGGCTGTTATCTAGAGAAGGAACTTTAGACAAGCTATGGAAGGTCGAGAACTAGGTAAAGGCTCAACAAAATTGGTAATAATGCTTTTTTAGATAGTTCTAAGCTCACTTTGGGCTACAAACAGGGTTATTATGTTGGAGAGAAAGATGGAGAAAGTGAAAGCTTGGTTTAAGGAAAACCAATAAGTGATCACCCTTTATACCAAGACAAGCTGAAATAGTGCCGATCTAGAGATGAAACTAATGATAACAACCACTAATAAGGGCAACAAGAAGGTCATAATCAAGAGCCTTCTTAACATAGTGAGGGAGGAGATGGTGGTCTTGAAGGCAAAGGAGAAGGAATTTCTCCTCAAAGAGGCTACTTGCAAGGTCCAAATCATCGAGGAACGCTTTAAAAAGTTTGAAGTGGTTGATAGACATTTGAAAAATATCGATGCGGTGACTAGGGCTATCATGGACATAGTACTCTCATGATTGGAAAACAGTAAGTTAGTGACAATTGTCTTTATCTGTAGGTGATATAAGAAGAAAGGATCATTGCTTGGTAGTTGGGGTGAGACATCCTCAATGGTTCTAACTCAACAATCAAGAGCTCTCTTACATATTGGAGAAATATGGCATGTGTGCTGCTTTGCTATAGAGACTTGGAGAGGGCATTGCAAGATGTATTCATTGATGATGATATTCTCTTTTTTTTTCTTTGCTTGGACTAATCTTAAGCCTTTGAAAAAACTTTGGAAACAATTCCCTTGATATGAATTAGCTTTTTGCCTCAACATTTCAACAATCATGGAATATGGAGCTTTTCATGACGAGAACATTGTGGTCTTTGCTGTTTTGCAATTTTAACCTTTTGAATGAGAGGCATACATTAGCTTTCTTGGAGAGGCTATTGTTTTGATCTCAAATGACAATGGAGTATCAACCTTAAAAATGACAAAATGATTAAATGTGTGTTCGAATATTATTATTGTCATAAATGCACATAAGAATTGATGGGAGAAGGCATATCATGGTAACAAATTACGTCTCAAATAACAAAACTATTAGGGTGTGCAACCTTCACCTTGCATTGTAAATAAGGGATAGATTGCTTACTTGGAAACCTTTTGAGCCACATCTTTCTCATTCTTTTCTTTATCTTCCTTTGATTTTCCAAAAAAATTTTGCACTTATTCAATAATTGTTATTGGGAAGAGGTTTGAGAAGTTGAACAAGGTTTTTCTTAGGAATGTTGAGATGGTTGAGTTCATGATAATCTAACACCACATATAGAAGCTATTGACGAGTTTGCTACATGCAAAATTTCAAATGTTGGCTACCAAGTACAAAATTTATTGTTCAATTTGGATAGTTTCAATATTAGTCCTAAGCACATAAGAGGTGAATCTTACACTCTGTGATGCACTAGGTGAGATCCTATGCTTTTGTAAGTTGGTTCCAATAATGTTTACATTGGATACCATTAGAGTTTGCAAGGATTTTGTCAACTACTTGAACGTGCACAAGAAAGAGTTAGCATTAGAGCTATTCTAGGCATATTTTCAATGTGCCTTGATCAGTTATTTGTTTTAAGAATGTTCTATTGAAGTCATGAGATGACACACATTGCTCAATCAACTATTTTTGCACTTGACATGCCCATGTCATTGCCTCTTTTTAAACCATGTTTTAGATTGTGATTAAGATTTGAGTGGTTGGCAAATTACTTAAAGGGGATGATGATTGGTGTAGTCGACAAGGAGCTTGGGGGAGCACCAAAAAGGAACATTTTTGTCATAGAGGTAATCTTTGGGGAACTAATCCTTAGTGACAGTTTCATTGATTGCCTCCATGAGTACATATTTAAGCCAAGCCTTTCATTGGGGAAAGCAAGAAGGCTTTTGTGTCAAACAGAAATTAGAAGATTAGACTAATGACTTGCAACTCATGGAAGTCTTGAAAGGGATGCATACCTTATGAGAGTTTGCTATAAGATATTGTAGATGTTTTTAGGAAGCACAATAGTATCAAGGTTGGTAAGAAATGAATTACATTTGAAAGATAGTGTTGTACAAATAAAAAAATTTGAAATAAGTCAATTTGCACAAGACCCCACTTAATATCAAGTTCATTTTGATAATTTGTTTTTCCTTTTTGCATTTGTCCCTTTGTGATCTTAGATGGGAAACTAGTTTTATAGAGCTCTTGTCATTTATGATATACTTTAATAGGTTGAGAGTGTGTTACGGAATCTTCTCCTAGACTTGATTACATTATGAGATTAGGAGTCCAATGAAAAATATTTTTTTCTTAATTATAAGAATTTGCTCTGAAGTCCAATACATGTTTTACTTAAAAGTTTTCCCTATTTTGTTCGATGATTTAATTACCTTCTGCAATAACTACATTGTCAAGTCACCATTTTTGGATTTAGAATGAGGTTGTTTTAATCTCACCATCAAATGAATAAAACTAGCTACAAAACACAGTTGTTAATGAACTATTCTCTAATTAATCTGACTACTACTCAATGTGGGATTGGAACCCTTGGATTTGATCACAATTCAAGATTAAAAGAGGCCTTATCTTTGGTCTTATAATTAACACAAACACACATATATTTGTACGAAATATGAAAATGTTTATTATGTAATCACCTTTATTGCCTCCTTGAAATTAATAAATATGCTAAAAGTGATGAATACTTTAATCTATACACAATTTTATAGTTGAGGAACTTTTTATTTTTAATTTAATTTAATAGCCTTATTAATATCATTGATTTGGATAATTGTACTGTCTTTTATCTAGTAGTGGATTTGAATCTAAGCAGTTTTTTTTGCTCAAATTATAACTAAGAGTCTTTTGTCTACTATGTATACATTTGATGAAGGGATATGATAAACAAAATAGCTTGATGAATTTGTGGTTTCTAAAATACTTGAACATGATTTTCTCCTTATTTGTGTTCCTTAAACAGAGCCATCTCTTAAGTTTTTTTTTAAGTTCTTGAATAGTTTTAACTTTTCACCTTGGAAGTAAATCTTGCATTTCTAGTCCTTAATCTTGTTCCTATAGATTAAAGTATAGACTAAGTAGTAAAGCCTATTCTATTTTTTTGTGCATAATAAAATAGTGAAATGAACATCTTTAGAAAACATATTAAGCATATCTAAAATGAAGCATTACAAAGTGACACTTAATTTAACTTGAATTATTGGTTTAAAAGAACTATAAACAATCGTGATGGATCATTAAATGTTAGTTGTCATAACTTTTTTGTGTTGCTTGTTTTCTCTCATTTCTTACTTTTCTAGAGCAACACTGATATCTTTCTATGTACAAACTAAATGAATACCACCATTTGTCAACTATAGAGGTTAATAACTTTCTTGTAGTTTTCCATATGCCAAAATCTTAGTCATTGTGGTATGTTATTAATCCTAGATCTTTTATTGAAAGTTCATATTATTGCATTTTGTTATTTGTTATTTCCCTTGGTTTAAGTTTTGGGTTCAAATTTAGGTTATCAATGACTTGGTCTAAGTTTGCTCTTTTTATCTTATAATTTTTTTTATTGTAAATTGTTGTGTGCAAAAAAATTCATAATGTCAATCAATGCACACAAATTTTTTCTAACATTTCAAAAAGGTTTGGATGGTCTTTGTTAAGGGATTTGTCTCAAATGAAGGCCTAGGTTGGGTTCATTTTACCCTTAGGTGGATGCCTTGGAACCCAAAAAAAAAGCATATATGCACATGTCACACTAATTATATATTAAAACTCTCACGTCATTGTTAAGTCAAATCTTCACAATTCTTGATATCAAGCCAATTTCATGCTACTCATGTCATCCAAATCCAATAAGTATCTTATCTATCCAAGTTACTAACACCATCCTATGACTTCATGCCATGTTTGGCCTGTGAGTGCTAGATCATGTGGGCAGTTACCAACAGATTAGCTAACATGTTACTATTGAAGCACACGATGTGGCAAATGACAGACTACTCATCATTAACATTCGTAACTCCAAGAAAATGGGCTCACAAACTTTGGAAAGGCACAACACTATTGTGAGTAGGAGAAAGGGGCTGTCCGATCCATTGAACAAGCGCCGCAATTTGGCAACCAATTAAGTAGCTGAAAGGGTAAGGGACATCTAACATTAATAACTAATATCTTGCAAGTAGATATTCTTGGTTCTTATAGACCATTGTGCTTACTTTTTTCTTGTCTACTTTTTCATTCCAAAGTTTTTTTTTCTTATGGCTTGTAAGCACATGAGACAATTATTCCTTTGTAACGTCTTTGGACATCTCTAATTTTTGCAAAAATATAGTAAAATCCTTTTTCACCACTAAGTAGTAGTGTTTTTCACCATCTTATTAGGGCTTTATATGTAAAATTCTTACCTCCTTTATTATCTTTCTTAACTAATTATCATCATATTACACATATAAACTTCTCTCGTACATTAGCAAGTCCTTACCTTAATTTAGCATCTCACTATCACAACAAACACTTGAATGATAATTTTTTTTGCATCAATAGTTATCATCAATTTACAACATATAATTAAATCTAATCTCACATTTATATGATAATTTTAAACGTAAATTGTCATGAAAATGACTTATAATCATTAGTTATTCAAAAAGCGAGGATCCTTATAGTGATCTTACATGACTTTTTCTTAACAATGACGATTTTGTTCTCACAAAAAAGGGCGAGTATGGTGTGCATAATTCCATGATTAACTGTTTGTTATTATGCAAAACATTACTTTTTTTATGTCATTTTCATCTATCTGAAATAACTTGCTTAGAATTTACACCTAAATAACAACTGGAAACTGGAAATGTTTTGATTTCATGCATCCCATACTCTTTTGTGTTAGTTGTCTTTCATTTAACCATCCCATACTCTTCTCGCAGCTTCCCAGTTGTTATCACAACCGTTGTCTTCAACTCAAAACGAGGAGTTGCTCCAAAGATTATTTAAGAATGGCATAACTTCGTGCATCCATTTCTCATGTGCACGAATCTACTTCAGCCTTATTTGAAATTACACTACTAAATCGTTTCAAGCCATGTTTGATACTACTGAACTATAGATTCATTTGTATGTTGCGTTCTCCTGATGATCTTAGATACCTGGGTTAAATTAGTTACTGATTGAAGATGATGAGTAGAAGGAAAACCAAACATTACATGGGACCATTGCAGTATCTTAAGCAACAAGCAATGAGCCTCGACACGTGCAAGGCACTAATACCCAGAAGAGATCAATTCATAAAATGAGTGTATTGTCAACTTTATTTGCACCACCCATGATAACATAATAACATACCCTTCGTGATTAATTTTTTGGTTATCTTTGATGATCATCAGAATTTTGTTCAATGTTAGGACCATATTTTAAAAAAAAATAAGAAAAGACACGATCGGTGGAAAAATAAAAGATGATAAGGAAAAGGTGCAATTTTTTCACAAAGTAGTTCACTTTGCTTCCCACAAGCAGCAGCCGACTGGTTTCTTACGTGGACGCCACGACCACCAGGGGATTATAAATACACGAGAAGCTTCCCTTACGTGTATAGCAGCAAGACATGGAGGACTTCTTCTTTACTTGGGAACTAAGCCAAGGGCTGAAGAAGATTGGAGCGTTCGTTACGGTTCAGGCTTTGGTCTACCTCGTTCTTTCCAAATCTTCGAATATCTTCTCCTCCTCTTCGAGGTTTAGAACTATGGACGCCCTCGCGGCACCGCCGACGGCCTTTCAACGAATGCTCGACGTGCTGTCGGTGTCCCCGCCGACGGCGGATGCTTTGCTGCTTTAACCAGCTGCAGCGCGAAAACAGTTGCGCTAGTCGGGGATTATGTGCATTTACTAGAATGCCCACCGTTATTTGATTGTATTATTTAAAATAATTAATTATTTAGTATAATTTTTTCTATAATTGTAATTTTTTTTAAGAAAATCTTACTTTCGATGTTATTTATCAATCTAGTTTATTCAAGTCATGTTCTCCAGTTGGATTTCTAGATTAACAGCGATAGAAAATATTAAAAATTTAAATAATGAAATTTGGTGAGCTTTTGCTAGAATTTTGTGATTTGAAAATTACAGTTAATAGCGTTGATGGTAGCACAAAAAAATGCATATATAAAGAATTTTTTTTAAGAATTTGAATATAATAAACGGAAGAATTGATTTAAAATTTTGTATATAATGATCAATCATAAAATGTTTTGAAGAAATTTAAATTATTTTTAATCCAAATGACTGACAAAACATGTGACAGCTTTTCTCTAAAATTTTTCAATTTGTGAAAAGAAAAATTGTTACTTTTTCAATTTTTTAGGAGTCCGTGTTCTTCACGTTCTGCCATTCCATTGGATTTTTAAATGGACAGGGATAGAATACATAACAAAAACAAATAAAAGAAAAAATTATGTATTTTTTTCTTAACTTAATAAACAAATAATTAAAAAAATCAAACCATGTGTTTTATGAGATGTTATATTGGTTTTGCTTTGAGGTGAAGTGCGATTAGAAGGGAGTAGTGCCGGAGGCCGTGGTCGGCTGGGGCGCGCTGGGAGGGGGTCGTGGTTCGTCTGGGACGGGACGAGAAGGGATTCGGGAGCTTGACCCGAGGTGTAGCCTATCCTTGTAAAGGGATCGGAGGCGCAGGCAGAGGCGGAGATTGAGGAGCCGCGGGGTGGGCCTGACATTGGCTCCACCACGTGGCCGGTGCGGAGGCGAGTGGTGGGAGACGGTCTTTCGGTCAAACTGCACGTGGCCGGGTTTGATTTTGAAATTTGGTCACGCGGGGTGTGTTGGGACACGATTAATCAGCTCGAGATCCTGCGGGATACCTGAACCTTCATCCCTGCTGTCGTGCCAAGGACCCTGCAGCCCTAATCGATGGCGGGAAGTACATTACGAAGGAGCAGCCGGCGTGCAAGGACCACTGCTGAATTTGCACCTTTAATTCTTGAAGCTCGGCTGGTGCCATACGATAAGGAGCTTTGGAAATTGGCTCAGCGCCTGGAATCAACTGAATTTCAAATTCTATTTCTCTATCAGGAGGTAATCCAGGCAACTTTTCTGGAAAAATGTCTAGATATTCCTGAACAACTGGTACCTCTGTGGGTTTACAAAATTTCATGTCCAAATCCACAATAGATACCAAGCATCCTTCGCATCCTTTGCCAAGTAGCTTTTGTGCCTTGAGCATAGATATTAAAGAAATTTTCCTTCCTTGGCCGAAGTAAATTAATTTATCTTCCCCAGGGATTTGAATTTCAATCCGCTTTTCATAACAATCAATTTTCACTTTATGATCAAACAGCCAATCCATGCCAAAAATTACATCAAATTCTGTAATAGGAAGAATATGCAATAATGTCAAGAATTTTCTTCCCTTGATGTATATCTCTTCTTCAATAAAATTCTCCACTCGGATATTATTTCCATCAGGCATTTTAACCATTAACAGGTCCTTCACAGGTTGCAACAAAATATCTAGCTGACTCAATATACGAGTCGAGAGAAAAGAGTGTGATGCCCCACAATCAAAAAGAACAGAGACAGGTAAACTTTGCAAAGAGAGCATACCTGTGATAACTTCCGTAGAATGTGGAGCTTCCTGCTGAGTAATAGAATAAATGCGAGCCTGACCTTCCCTGCCTGCTGCCCCACCATGGGCTACGCTGCCTGCAGTTGCCATAGATCCACGGCCTCTACCATGGTTCGCACTCCCTCTGCCTCCACTGGTTGGGGTATTGGCAGCTTTCATGTCTGATACTTTAGGACAATCTTGTGCCATGTGCCCTATTTCATTGCATAAAAAACATTTAATTGGTCGCACAAAATCAAATCTGCACTCCCCTGTATGCCATCTACCACAACGCCCACATCGACTGGTCCCACTAGAACCAAAACTAGTCCTACTGGTACTAGGTTCATAAGGTCTGAACCTACTGAATCTGGCATAACTAGTACCCCCTCCTTGGGAAAAACTGGGACCACCTCTCCTCCCTGTGAGTCTGGATGTAGATCCTGAAAAGCTTCCCTTTTCTCTCCCTCTACTAGTCTCCAATATGCCCAACTCCAACTCAACTGTACGGGCACTCTCTAATAATTCTATATAGCTCGTGGTCCGTACAGCCACCAATGCTGCCCGGATATCATCACGCAGACCTCTTCGAAACATATAACATCGCTGCTCTTCTGGTGTTACCAAGTGAGGTACGTATCTGGCTAGATGTGCAAACTTATGTTCATAGGCAGTGACTGACAGATTTCCTTGCCTGAGATTACTTAATTCCTCCCTCATCTTGGCTTTAATAGATACTGACATAAACCACTGTTCAAACTCCCCTGTGAATTCTTCCCAGGATATTTCTTTCATTGGCCGACCCATAAATCTGGTTCTGTGGCGCGAACTCCACCAAAGTCTAGCAGCATCTTTCAGCATAAGCACCGCTAAAGCCACCTTCTTGTCTTCTGGGCAAGACATGCCTTCGAATATAATATTCATTTGATCTAACCAGTTCTCAGCAATCATTGGATCTTCTTCTCCAACAAAATAAGGTGGATGCATCCGCTGGAACTGATCCACCACCAGGTCAATAGATGCCTCAGTGACTTGATTACTGGTGCCTCCAATAGATCTCAGCAACGAAACAAGGGTTTGAGCCAACTCTTGTTGTGTGTCCCCTTGCTGCTCTTTATCGTTGCCCTTATCCATGTTTCCTGACTCAGATCTCTCCTTGGCCTGATTATACTGCAATCCTATAAAACCAGGAAGGCATATAGAAATTTATAGCGGAAATAGAAGCTAAAAGTACATATAAGACTACAATGCATGTGCTGTGTAAGTGTCCTCACTCACATTTTCCACCTAATCCTGAACCAAGGCTCTGATACCACCTTGTCAGGCACCCCACCTTACCAACTACAGTAAATTAAGGATGCTGCATAAGAAATAATCTCGAGTGAGGACAAACCATGCCTAGGTGGGGACCCGACGATGAGACAATTCTAACCCTCTAACCAATCTGGTATATTTTTAAAACATTTTAACCAAATCCAAACCATGGAGCTGAAATGAAAACATGTGTATATTAAACTGTATATATATACAATAAACCACAAAACTGAAGTACCAAAAAGTACCAAAATGAAACCAAATCCACTCCCACCAAAAATCTATCCCCTCTCACATGTCAGGAGTATAGTCCTCTCCTGTACCATTATAATCCCCAGCTCTCGGTGTAGTGGATACATGACCTGTGATGAAGCACTAATGAGACATATATATCTCAGCAGATAAATCCATTATGTAACCAAGTAAAATAAATCTCCAGATATAAAAGACAAGCCGTGAAACATGATAAAACAAAATCCATCTCATAAGCGGTGAAAAATAAATCATATGAATACCTTCATATCAAATGTCATGCAGTATCAAAAGTAAACCAGATAAACATGTATACCAAATTTCCATTTCCATTTCCATTATTTTATATGTTATATACTTACTGGGCCCGATTCCCTTTGAATCATCATCCTCTGGATCCAATCATCATATCAAATGACCCTCCAGCCGGCATCCATCCAGTACATAACACTAGGCAGATATCTGATCCGAAGACCGATACCCTGCGATCTCATCCGCCAGGCCTAGTGCCACCAGGCAGGTATAGTACTGATACCCTGCGATCACATCCGCTAGGCCTGGTGTCATCAATATATACGGAGGTCATGGTACACATACACACTAGGCAGATATCTGATCCGAAGATCGATACCCTGCGATCTCATCCGCTAGGCCTAGTGGTGAGGATAATGTCTCCAGGAATCCAATTTTCATTTTTATTTTCCAACCATGTCACACATGTGATAAATATGCCAAAACCATATCAATATGTCCAACCAATTATATTTTATCTCATATTATGCTTTTTGTTTCAATTTCCTTTTTGTCATCTTTTATGCTTTCAGTTCAATTAGAAAATAACACCATAAAACATATATCAAGCCATGAGATAAAAGTCATGTAAAGAAAAACTGTAATGCAGCCCATAAGAAACCATGTATCGAAATATAAATAAATACTATTGTGCTATATCACAGGTTATGAATTTATCTACCTGAATTTGTTGTACCAACTGTCTTACTCACTTCTGCTTCTTCTTGATGTCCTACAAGCCCGTAAAATACACAAATAATTAATTTAAATATGCTTATTAGTCAAAAATTGTTTTCTAAAAGCTTTCCCAAACACACCCCAAAATAAATCCCAAAAGAAGCTGGACCGGCCACGGTCTGCGCTGGACCGCCCGCGCCCGTCGCTGAACCGCCCGCGCAGAAAAACTTTCTAAAAGCTTTTCCAAACACACTCCAAAATAAATCCCAAAAGACACTGGACCGGCCACGGTCTGCGCTGGACTGCCCGCGCCCGTCACTGAACCGCCCGCGCAGAAAAACTTTCTAAAAGCTTTTCCAAACAGCTTTCTAAATTCCCAAATTTCTTACGCCGTCGCTGGACCGCCCGCTCGGCGCTGGACCGCGCGTGCTCTCGGCGCTGGACCGGGCGTGCTCGGCACGCTGGACCGCGCGCGCTCGGCATCCGGTTCAGCAGCGTAACCCGGTCCAAAGCCTGGACCGATTCACGCCGCCACCTCTCTCTCTCTCTCTCTCTCTCTCTCTCTCGCGTCCGGCGAAACCGAAATATTTCGCCGGCGAACCTAGAAATTTCTTGAGTCTCTCGCCGGCCAACTGACCGCCGCTTCCCAAAAAGCTTATAAAAACAACAAAGCAAATAAAATTCTAAACTTCGTTGACCGTCGTCGTCGCGTGCCGAAAATCACGAAAATTCCTCACCGCCGTGCCTCGCCGCCGTGTTCGCAGAAAAGCGTTTCAAACGCACAAAGTCGGCTGTTTCAAACGCGCAAAAATCGGCTTTTATAGCCGCGGCCGAAACCGACTAAAAGGACGTTCGTGAAACGCATGTTTGCAGAAAACCTCCTCTAAATTTTATATTTTCAAATATACCCTCCGCCAATCGGATTTGAACTAAACCGACATTTAAAAATTACAAATCTATCCTCAATGTTACAAATTTATCCCAAATCTTCAAAAATTCATAATTTATTCATTAGAGCTCCGAAAATTACAAATTTAACATCGTTGGATTCGTCTCACAAAGCTCTTTCGTTTAAGCATATAAAAATACAAATAAGAGAAAACTAGGGCTGTTACAGGAGAGTTTACCAAAATTTCGAATATGAGGGACTGCCGAGGATTTGTTTCTCATGCGGTCGCGTGGGGCATCTTGCAAGCCAGTGCAATGGGCAGGCTACGAAGGAGGTGTCTCAGCCCAGACAGAGTGAATGATCTGGAATGAAGGCGAACGGGGAACAGAGGAATGGAGGAGATATCCTCACCGAGGTTACGGAAGAAGCGCATAAACTTGGGCCTTGGATGCTAGTCCAACACAAACGGAGGAAGACGGGTGCTGATGCTCGTAGGGGTCCGGCGGCCATGGCTACTCACGGACCCAGGAAAGACACTCAAAGAACCCGTGGGAGGATGCATGCCGGCTCATCCAGGGGGGTTAGTTGCTCCTCGAGGGAACGTGGGAGGAGTAGATCAAGGCGAGGCTCACCAACCAAGAGTCGAGCTCAACATGGGACGGACCCTGGTGATCGGAGCTTGGGGGTGGAAGGCGCGAAGCTGGAAGCTCGGAGGGGCGGAGTTAAGGGAAAGCTGACAGGGTCTATAACGACTCGGGAGAAGGAGCCGCCCACTGGTGTGAGGGGCGGTGCGGCCTAAGAATGTGGCTTGCGGCTGCGCTTCGTGGGGCGCAGCGGCCACCTCTGGTGGTGGCGGAAGGTAGGGGAATGCAACAGCTTGGCTAGGGGCTCCTTGATGACATTATCAATGAACATTATTGTGTGGAATATAAGAGGCGTCAAAAAGAAGAAGTCCAGGAGCTATTTGCGCAGGTTGATCCGTGAAAGGAATGTTGCTGTTGTGGCGTTAATGGAGACAAAGGCTGTGGAATTCTCTAGACAAAATGCTAATTGGCTGCTTGGGGGAGGATGGGGCTTTGAGGCACATCCCTCAGAGGGACTATCTGCTGGACTTCTTATTCTGTGGAGGAAGGAGGTTGAACTTGTGGTTTCTGGTGCTTCATCTCATACTATGGCCTGCACAATCAAAACCTCACATGATGGCAGGTTGAATTGCTACTTTATCTACGGCCCGAAGTGCCATCACAGACGACGGATTATTTGGGAGGATGTCCGAAATTTCTGCGGAAGTAATGAGCCTTTGCTAGTTGCTGGAGATTTTAATTTGATCTTGGCACCGGAAGAAAAGCAGGGGGTCGGCGCTTCTTTTATGGCAAGGACCAACAGGAATTTGCAGAACTTTTGCAGGAGCTTCAACTTGTGGATTTGGGGTTTTCCGGCAACAGGTTTACTTGGAGCAATGGGAAGCAGGGGGGAGCGCGTACTCTTGAACGCCTGGACCGGGCTCTTATGAACTCGGCGGGGCTGATTGCATTTCCCAATTGTTTGGTTCATCAACTCAGCAGGCTGGGTTCGGATCATTGTCCATTGTTGGTTAAGGTGGGAGGCGGAGATCAGTGGCAGCAGTCCAGCAGGCCATTGTTCGACAGTGTGTGGCTGGATTTCCCTCAATCATTCCAGGTGGTGGAAAAGGCTTGGAGGAGGACTGTTCAGGGCGACAGTATGGAGATTGTGATAACAAAATTTAAGCGGTCGATGTGGGCACTACGCAGGTGGAGCCGTCAGGAGGTGGGCAATATTGTTGATCGGAATAAGGTGCTGGAGCAGGATATTGATGAGCTCCAAAATAGGAAATCTAGCGACGGTCTGTCGGAAGAGGACCATAAGCGGCTTGGTGAGTTGGTTGCTGCCTTTCACCGGGGGTGTGCTCTCGAGGAACAGTGGTGGTGGCAACGCGCTAAGGTGCATTGGGCGCAGCTTGGGGATTGCAATTCGAGGTTCTTCCACAACGCGGCATTGGCTCAGAATAGGGGGAACCGTATTTCATCCTTGCGGGATGCTGACGGCAACACTGTGGACTCTCCCGACAACATTAGACGACTTGTCTTCGAGTTTTTTGAACGGAAATGGGGTGATAGCAACATGGCGCCATTGCCTCCAATCTCCCCGTTTTCCGGCTTCGTCAGTGAGGAGGCTGGCTCCGACCTTTGCCGAAGGGTGACGGAAGATGAGATTTTGGTGGCTATGCGGGGCATCAAAAGGAATCGTGCCCCGGGTATCGACAGCATTACTATGGACTTCGTCAATGGATATTCAAGGCTGTCTTGGCATTCTTTGAGGAGTGTAGAATGCCAGAGAGTTGGAAGGATACTCTTGTGGTCCTTATCCCGAAGAAGCAAGGTGCTTGCCGGCCGGAGCATTTTAGGCCGATTAGTCTGTGTAACACAATCTATAAATTGGTGGCTCGAATTCTTGTTGGCAGGCTGAAATCGCTGCTGCCTAGTCTTGTGTCTCAGGAACAGGCGGCCTTTGTCCCGAGGAGGAGTATATCGGATAACATAAATATTGCCCAGGAGATGGTAACGAGAATGCGGTCCTGCACCGCTGCTTCCGGCCTTATGGCAGTGAAAGTCGACATGGAGCAGGCCTATGATAGGGTTCGCTGGGACTTTTTGTTTGAAACCATGAAGGCTATGCGGTTTCCTGCTACTTGGTGTAACTGGATCACTGCATGTATTTCTGGTCCGAGGTACGCTGTACTTATTAATGGAGCGCGTCTTCCCTGGGTGTCGGCGCGTCGTGGTCTCCGGCAAGGTTGCCCATTATCGCCCTTCCTGTTTGTCATGTCCATGGAATACCTATCGTGCATGATGCGGGATTATGAGTCCCGGCAGCTGCTCGGGTTTAGGCCGGGAATGCATACACCGCTGGTCTCCCACCTCTTGTTCGCGGATGATGTGCTGATTTTTGCTCCAGCATCCAGGGAGGCTGCGTGCGCTGTTCGCAGCATTTTGCGGATGTTTGAGGGCAGTGCTGGATTGAAGGCCAACTTGTCCAAATCCAATGTCTACTTTAGCAGCAGATTTAGCAAGAAGCAGTCCAGCTTAATCTCACAGAAGCTTGGAATGACAATCGGCCGTGCCTTGGTGTACTTGGGGGTCCCCATTACTGCGCGCCGAGTGACTAAGGAGGATCTGAGCGCCATAATCCAAAGAATTGATAACACTGTGATCAGCTGGCGCGGACGGGTTCTGTCGCTTGTGGGCAGGGTTGTGTTGGCGTCCTCGGTTCTGTGTGTAATACCCAACCATATTTTGCGCCACTGTTGGGTGCCGGTGGGAACCATTGCAACAATTGAACGCAGAATCAGGCAATTTCTATGGGGCGGCACGAGTAGTGTTCGGAAGCTGCACTATGCTTCCTGGGACTGTGTGTCTTCGCCGAAGGTGGCCGGCGGGCTCGGGCTGCGGGACCTTCGCATTTGGCACCAGGCCCTGCAGATGGGGAATTGTAAGCGCATCCTGGGGCGCGAAGGCGGACTATGGGTCGAGATGATGAGAAGGAAGTACGGGTTCATCGACCCGTTGATGAAGACACCCCAGAATGCCTCGGCCGTTTGCAAGATGATCCTGGGAGCCATGTCGACGGCAATTTCGTGCTTCGTGTGGCGCATCGGCAACGGGCGAAGGGTGAGATTTATGGAGGATAATTGGCTTGGGGTTCTTCCTATCAGCTGCTGGCCCACGTTCATTAATGTCCGCACAAGATGGCCGGAAAGCGTTGCTGAATGCATTAGGGACGACGGTGCTTGGAATGTTGAGGCGATTTCCAGCTGGGCGGGTGAGGAGCTTGTTGAAAGAATTAGACACCTCCCGCGTGCTCGGGACTCATTCCAGGATTGCTTGGTCCAGACGCATACGGAAAAGGAGAAGGCTCACAGTGGCCGAGTCTATGCACAGATCAAACGCGAATCGTCCTCTGCGGGAGGCGGCGACCGGCGGCGTGATGAAGCTACGGGGAGAGTTTGGAAATTAAAGGTGCTGCCGAGGGTTTGGGTCTTCCTATGGCGGGCTGCCGGCGACTTTCTGCCAACGGCGACATGGAAGGCTCGCCGGGGAATTAGCCGCGATCCCCTGTGCCCGTTCGGCTGCATGGAGGAGGAAACCCTGCAGCATGCGCTGTGGGAATACCCACGTGCCCGGGACGTGTGGGGGACCAGTCATGCACGTCATGTGCTAAGGGAGCTGGGCTGGCCCATGGGTGCGGCGTCCGGGTTTGGCATTTTGGAGATGTTGATCCGATTCTTGAGCTCTCCTGCGGCGCGGCACGACACGACGGTGCGGTACAGCATGTGGCAACTATTGCTACCACCTTGTATTACATTTGATCGAGGAGGAATGCGCTTATACACAACGGCTTCGTGCCCACTCTTTGCTCAGTGTCTCGGACGGTTAGGTTCGAGGTAAGCACAACCCTCAGGAGGCATCTCATCCATTCATCTCTGTCCAGCGGGAATCCTGGCAAATCCTCGGATTTGATTGTCACGAACGGTTGGCTTCCCCCCCTACAGGATGGATCAAGGTCAATTGTGATGCCGCGGTTGGTGATTCCATAGCTGGTCTTGGTGTCGTTGTTAGAGACTGCTCTGGCAAACCCCTCATGGTGGCCGGTAGGAGGATGTTCTCAGTGGCTGCTGATATGATGGAGGTCCAGGCCATAATTATGGCCTTTGACCTTCTGAGGGAGTTTCTCTCCTAGTATCGTGCAGTTGAGTTCCAGTCTGATTCGATGGCTGCACTTCTGGAGGCTCAGGATATGGTTACTAAACCCAGTGGGGAGGGGATGCTTGCTGTTACTCTGCAGTATGTTAAGGCCATTGAGGCTTGTCGGTTTTCTCATATCCACAGGGAGGGAAATGAGCCTGCTGACTGGGCTGCTCGTAGAGCTTGCACTCATGAGTTCATTTGGGGTCCTGGGGAATCTCTTCCTCAGCCTCTCATCCAACTCATACTGTCTGATTTTCTGTTTGATCCCCCTTGAGGATCTAACTGTAAAACCTGTGTGGCTTTGCCACTTTTGATATAATGATATATCCTTTTCAAAAAAAAATATTGGTTTTGCTTTGAGTATATTGAAACAAATAAAAATAATAATAAAATTATAATTTAAAATAGAATTTAATAAAAAATATTTGTTAAAATTGAAATAATAATTTACGAAAAAATCTTAAGATTGACATTGAAGCTAATTTTACAAATAGTCATTACTTGATTTGACGTTTAACTGAATGGTGGCAAAAATTCGAAAATCATTTCTAATTATGTCGATTCGATCCAACGGCCACTATTTAGATTGGATGGTTAGCGATGATCGGACGGCACGGAAAATCCTGAAATCTATCCGTTCGCTTCTATTTTCGCGCTTCTGAGTCAGCTGTTCCTTTTCGCTGTCCTCGTTTTCGCGAGATCCAATCAAGATGAGTTCGTCGAAGGTGATAAGGAGACTCGAGGTCAGGTCGCCGGTGCCTGCCGACATAGACATAGCCAACTCGGTGGAGCCGCTGCACATCTCGGAGATCGCCGAGAGCCTCGGTCTTAAGCCCGAACACTACGATCTTTACGGCAAGTACAAGGCCAAGGTTCGGCCAAAGATGGGAAACTTTTCCCGCTATTTCTTTCTTAGCGTTCTCTTCTCTTTCCATTCGTTTGAGTGGATATGTGAGCTAGGTTCGATGTTGGACATTTAGGTGCTTCTATCCGTCCTCGACGAGATCAAGGGATCGGAAGATGGTTACTACGTTGTGGTCGGCGGTATTACCCCAACGCCGCTTGGGGAGGGGAAATCGACAACAACGGTGGGGCTTTGCCAGGCCCTGGGCGCTTTCCTTGATAAAAAGGTGAATAACTTTAAACGATCTTCGTCTCCTCTGTGTAGGGTTTGTTACTTGGGATTGGAATTTTTCCGATGGATACATGTTCTGCTTGTGGTGGTTTGTTGATGAATTGTTAGTCTCGAAAGCATTACCAAAGAATTAGCCAAAGTAAACTCAAATGTTGTCGTCGATCCTCTTCTTTCATTCTATGAAATAGGCCTGTAGGAATCAGATTTATCAATACTTTCGAAAAAAAAAATTGGCTGTGAACAAGATGCAACCAATTGAATATTATAATATTCCGTTCATCTTCCAGAACACAATGAACGCCTATGTTTTACATACATGGCTGACAAGGACTACAACATTAAGGCGATAGCATTGATAATTCTTGGTTTTGCAGTGTTGCCAAGCAAGTATATTTGTTGAGATTCCATGAAGGTTCTTACAAAATTACAAATGAAACTTTGGGAAGCTATTTGGGTCACAAAACATATCATTTTATCATTGTTCTTGCATTGTTGTGATGAGGACTTAAGCATGGGGTTGCACTGTTTAGTTAATTTGGATATTAACTTGTGAGCATGGCAGAATATGATTACATTTATTTATCTATCTATCTGATTTCTCTTGTTTCAGGTTGTTACTTGTCTTCGTCAACCATCTCAAGGTCCAACCTTTGGAATCAAAGGTGGTGCTGCTGGTGGTGGGTACAGCCAAGTGATCCCAATGGATGAATTTAATCTGCACCTAACAGGTGACATCCATGCCATTACTGCTGCAAACAACCTTCTTGCAGCAGCAATTGATACTCGAATCTTCCATGAGGCATCCCAGTCTGATAAGGCCCTCTTCAATAGGCTTTGCCCAGCCAACAAGGAGGGCAAGCGCAGTTTTGCTGGTGCAATGCTTCGACGACTTAAGAAACTTGGCATTTCTAAGACGAATCCTGATGATCTTACTCCTGAGGAAGTTAAAAGGTTTGCAAGGCTTGACATTGACCAAGAATCCATTACTTGGAGAAGGGTTATGGATATCAATGACCGTTTCTTGAGAAAGATCACTATAGGCCAAGGACCTGAAGAGAAGGGAATGATAAGGGAGACCGGCTTTGACATATCAGTGGCTAGTGAAATCATGGCTGTTTTAGCCTTAACCACTTCTCTTGCAGACATGAGGGAAAGGCTTGGTAGGATGGTCATCGGAAACAGCAAGTCTGGTGAGCTTATCACTGCTGATGATCTCGGAGTAGGTGGTGCCTTGACGGTGTTGATGAAAGATGCCATTCATCCAACACTCATGCAAACTCTTGAAGGCACACCGGTTCTTGTTCATGCTGGGCCTTTTGCCAACATTGCACACGGCAATTCATCTATTGTAGCTGATAAGATTGCCATTAAACTCGTTGGAAAAGGTGGGTTTGTCATCACAGAAGCAGGTTTTGGTGCAGATATTGGCACTGAGAAGTTTATGAACATAAAGAGTCGATATAGTGGTTTAAAGCCTCAGTGTGCTGTTATTGTAGCTACAATTAGAGCTCTAAAAATGCATGGTGGTGGTCCTGAGGTTGTGGCTGGGAGGCCACTTGATCATGCTTATATACATGAGAATGTAGCGCTTGTGGAAGCTGGATGTGTAAATCTTGGTAGGCATATCTCTAACACAAGGGCGTATGGGGTTAATGTTGTGGTTGCCATCAATAAGTTTGCAACGGATACGGAGTCTGAGATGAATGCTGTTCGAAATGCAGCATTATCAGCTGGTGCTTTCGATGCAGTTGTGTGTACCCATCATGCTCATGGTGGAAAGGGTGCAGTAAGTACACTTGCCAATCACAAATGTTTGTTTATAAAATTTCTGTTCTTACAACAGTTCTCTTACATGCTTCATGTTGATTATCTTGCTATTGTCATTTATTCTTTTTTGTTTTCTACATGTGCTCTTAAAGATGGTTGACAAAATTAACAATGAACGATACCATTATGATGAACGAATATTCTTCATAATTCTGTAACATGTCATATTTAATTATAATTCCTTCTCCAGTGTTAGGTGTCATAATTGAGAAGGAAATGAGAAGTTTGCTGAAGATTAAACTCATAATTCAAGGAAAGCTTACTCTTTCCCAGGGTGTGATAACAACTCAAGCTTGCAGTGTTCTACTTGACCACACAACTCCTCATAAAATTATGTTCTCGTTATTAATGAAGGGAGTCACAAAGTTTTCAAGAATTTATGATTCATTAATATGAAGCAGAGTAGATGTCATATAAGACAAGTTTAGTTTCTTGAAAAAAATGGTAATTAAGAGTTGGAGCTTTCTAAGAACAAAAAAGCTTCAAGAACCAAATATCTCTTTCAAATAAAGAGGATGATAACCAAATAAAGTATAAAGATCGTTTGATTGTGTAGGGATTTTGTCAAAAAGAGGGGATGGATTTTTATGAGATTTTTGTTCTGTAGTAAAGATGACATTCATTTGTGTGGCTTTAATTTGGTTGTTACTATGAATTTGGGGTTAAGAGCAGCTTGAATGAGAACGATATCTAAAAATACTTAAATGAGAACTATTAAATATGATTGATGAAATAAACAATAAAGATTATTATTATGATGGTCTAACAAGTTTTGATAATATTTATAAATTATAGTCTCCCATTATTTGTCATTTTGATGATAGTTATTGATGGATGACACATGGTGATAGATGATAGTTAATGACACAATGGTAATTGACATATAACGAATTGTAGTAATTGATAACGGTATAAGAAACTCTAATAAAAAGAGGTCATTGGTTTTGATGCAACACACAAGATCAAGCTACAAGTCTACTAGATGTCAATTTAGGAAGATGGGAAACATAGAGAAAAAGAGGGAAAGAATTACTTATTTAGATGTTTATAGTCTTTTAGTGATGATGTTTTCACCCTTTTTGGGTATTCTTTCTCCATGTTTCTTTCTTGGGATTTAGTTATAATTTGAAAGTAAGACAATGTCATTATATTTATATGGTTTTAGTCTGGAAATGAATCTTTCATTAAATTCGGTGTGACCTTGTGTGTTCTTTTTGATCTGTTCATTGCCTCAACGCTTTGCTTTTGTGACTAATGTCTAGCAAATTGGGTGCTCAGTGATCTCTGTGGTTTAATTTATTCTGCCCTCTTTCTGTATGTTCACTATTATGCACAGCGGATAATCCAATTTCTATGGAGAGAACATTGTTTCACAAGTTGCAATAAATTATAGCTCATGTAATACTTTGCCTTTTTTGCCATGTCTTTCAATTGAACTTCATCTACTGCTGCTAGTTAAACAGAACAGGATAGAATTGATGATCAAGTTTCAGCTCTACATTATGCAATAATTTTCTGTAAAAATCTCCAGATTGAGCTCGGTGTTGCTGTTGAGAAGGCATCTGAGCGACACACACAACCTCTAAATTTCCTTTATCCTCTCGACATAACTATTAAAGAAAAGATTGAGACCATAGCCAAGTCTTATGGCGCCTCTGGTGTAGAGTACTCAGAGCAGGTAATGAATTTTGAACTGATTTGTATAAGTTTACTCTGTGAGAAAAATTTACCTTTAAGGTGACCGAATGCTTTTCTCGACAGGCTGAGAAGCAGATCGAGTTGTACAGCAAGCAAGGGTTCTCGGGTCTCCCCATTTGTATGGCAAAAACTCAGTATTCGTTCTCCCACATACCTGCTCAAAAAGGTGCACCCGAGGGCTTCGTGCTTCCAATCCGAGATGTAAGAGCAAGCATTGGAGCAGGATTCATATACCCTCTCGTCGGAACCATGAGCACCATGCCGGGACTGCCGACGAGGCCATGCTTTTACGACATCGACGTCGACGTCTCCACCGGTAAAGTTCTCGGCCTCTCTTGAGGGGATTTTTTTTATCGTCTACCCGCTTCTCCAGAAAATTGCTTTTCAGATCTACCTTTGAATGATATTTTATTTGTCAAAATATTTTAAGTATATTATTTGTTGGTATTATTTTTTATGCTATGTGTTTAAATAATGTGATTAAAAACTATGGTTCGGTAACTCAAAAGTGACATATATATCACCTAGATTTCACGAAATATTAAATGTTGGATATTTTGATATTCAACTAACTGATTTTAGGCTTCTAATTGAATATATAGAAAAAATCTGACTAAAAAAATTAAAAAATGTAATTAGCCAATTTATTCATTATTAAACAAGAGAAAAAGTGCTCAATCTATGGGTTTGGTTTATTTTATCTTAAAATTATTTAGAAAATAGCATTAATATTTTCTTTATGGTACTTCGAAATTTAATTTAAGAGTCCTCATATCTTAGGTTCTGTTTTACAGTTTTTAGAACTGTTTAATAAAATAAAATTAAATATTTGTTTGATAATATTCTGTAATGTATATTTTTTCTTAGAAAATAAAAAAAATATGAATAATGTAAAAGATAATATTCTGTTTTATAAAATGCTGTAAGATTTTTTATTTTTAACAAAAATTCAAAATTTAGTTTAGTTATTTAATCATATTAACAAATTTAATATTTTATAATAATTATATTAAATATTTCTTAAATTAATAATAAACATTATACAGCAACTTTTGTTTGGTGTGACAAGTTTTCGAAAGTGATGTTTTACTTTTTAGATATAAAATATCAAAAATTTATAAAATATATTTTATAATTATTTCTTTCACAAAATAAATTCTAAAAAATATATTTTAAAATATACTTTCAAAAAATTCTTTTAATGCAAAAAAATAAATAAGAACAGCAACTACTTGTTTGTCTAACCAAGTCTCAATAAACTTTTTTCTAAATTATTTATATCTTATTAAAAATCATAATAATATTATTATAATCATTTCATTTAGTTACAAATAATGATTTTAGTCATTGATGTTGAGCATTAACTGAAGCCTTCTCCTTCTTTATGCCTACTTATATGGAGATATAACTAAGCCAAGAGAGACCATAATATTATACCTAACATTAAGAAGCTCTTCTAGTTTTCTATTGTATGTGATAAAGTCTTTAGGTGTTATTGTTTTCTTTTTCTGTGTAATGTCATCCTTTGTTAGCCTATCACAACAAGTTTATTATGATAATTTTCATGCCCCATTTATGTGTAAAAATTCAATTCACATATAAGCATCAGTTGAATTTTAATAGACCTAATACAATTAAAACAATGCTATTTAAATACCATCAAAAGTACAATTGATCATTCATCCTCAATCATCAATGTTCCAAATAGAGTACCAACAAACTATCTATATTTATATCTTTTTTTTCTAATGATTACTTTGATATAAAAAAGTTGTAAATATATCAACTAACCTTAATGAATTTGAAGGTGATCATCATTAATCTTTTAACTGAGCATATTAATATTTTCATATGGACATCACTTAATGTGTCTAGAATAAATGACTCATTATGTAATCTTTGTTAATATTAATCTTGATATTCAAGTTCATTATCAAAAAAAGTGTGTTTTCAATTTTGACAATTAGTTTCTCATCAAGGATGAAATTTCTAAGCTCATCATGGCAAATTTTATTCAACTCATTTACTAGCTAAGTAGCTTGTCGATTTCTTTCTTATTAAGATAAGTAATTAGTGGTGCATTTGCACATGTTACATTGATCTTAATCATGTTGGTCTAAAGGATTCTTAAAACAAATATTGTATTGATAATATTATGGATTTAGTTGAAAGCTTCACTTGCTTCAGTTTTTTTAATGTTTTTTTATATAACCAAATCAAAATGTCTTAAGATGATTAGAAAATACTTTTATCATTATTAATTTTTGAAATACATTATTCCACCATATTGCCCTTTGTTAAAAGAATGCAAGAGTTACTTACCAAAGGAACGAACAATTTAGTTTTTTGAAGTTAAAGGGGCAAAAGTTTTAAGGTATAAGTAGATTATAATATTTCAAAAATTTATGTTTTAAAATGTTTTCTTAAATAATGCATTAATGTGCATGAATGTATAAATATTTTCTATTTAAAAAATAAAGTTAATATTTTAAAAAATTAACATGATAAAGTAAAATAATAATATATTTGTGCATCTTAAAAAGCATGTCAATGTATAAAATAATTAAAAATTTTAAATTGAACATGTGATTAAGAGGAAATCGATACAAGGAACTAAAAAGAACTTGTTTTCTAATTTTTAAAACTTTAGTTAATTTATTATGATTATTCAAAATTAAAGGTCTAAAAATTACTTTTTATTGATTAGCTTAAGAATGTAAACATCTTAGGGAGTGCAAGATGAATAAGGAATTGAACTGAGGTAATTAGAGAGAGGAATTGTAAAAGAAGAATAAATTGGGAGAGAGCTTGAGAGGAAATTCAATTGGAAGAGGCAAGAATTGGGGTTTGCAACTTCAAGCTAAATCAATGGAGTTGTTCAATAGATGATTATAGAAGAAAAACTTATATAAAGAGCAATAATTGAATACCTATAGTTGGAAAAGAGGAAAACATTAAAAAAACAAAAAGAGTACTGTTTAATAACAAGAGAGGATTTCATGTGATATTCTAGTCTTCAGATGTTGAGATATTGTCTTTTTGAGTCACCTTATGCCAACCTAAGCTAGTTTTGCCATTATATAGGTAAATTTTTAAATGATCAATGAAGTTGTTCAATAAGTTTATACTCTTTTTTACTCTATGTTACTATGTTTGAGATATTTTTACTTATAATATGTAATATGTTAATTATTATTATTTTTTCATAAGATAATTTTATTTGATTATAATAAATGATTTTAAAATAAGTTATAAAGTTAATGTTATCATAATTTAGATTTAAAAAACTCATGAAATTTGTTGCTAATGATTTAAACACAATATCACAAATAATATTGCATTAAAAAATATTATTATACTACAAAAGTTTAATTATTATGACTGAACATACTTCATTATATTAGAATAAACATTTTCAAGTAAAATTGTGTCCCAAATGGGACATATTTCTAAATCTTTAAAAAACTATAGACTATAATTTTATATCAATAATTATTATAATATTATATTATTTTTAAATATTTTATTTATTTTAAATATTATATTTTAATTGTAATTTACCAAGGTGTTAATCTTATATTGCAATTTGAATAACTTCATCGAGTTTTAAAAATAAGTAGTTTGATGAGAACAAACAAGAATGGAAAAAGATAAATTTCTAAAAAATTAGATAAATTAATTTAAATTAACTATAATATTAGTAAGATAGTATTTTATTTTAAAAAAAATTTATAATCATTTTGCATGATATAATTATATGTTGTACGTTAATTTTGATATTATATATATTAGATATAATTGATATATTATCACATATGTTATAAGAATAAACTAATTTTAGATATTTGATACATGTTATGTGATAAAAATATTAGAATATAAAGAAAAGAAATAGATAAGAATGAATAAAATACAAGATAACAAGAAAAAGAAAAAAAAAATAATATATTAGATTCATCATCTATAATAATGATATATTATAATATGATAATATAACATGGTGATAAACTATGAGATAAAATAAGATATTAAATAATATTAAAAAAATTTATATTTTATCTTATGATTATTATTATATATGATTAGCTATTGGCATAGGGTGTAATGTTTGATAAGCATATTATATAGAATATACTATGAGATGATGTTAAAGATTTTTTTAATTATCACTAATACTTTGTACATGACATGATGTGTTGAACTTTATTATCGTTAGTATTTTGTGTAAGATTATTGTATAAAAATGATATAAATAATATGACTAACTAACTATGATATAATTATGAGCCAATATCTAAATACGATATGACGAGAAGCTAGATAAAAATTTGATTAGATTTTATGATTATATGGAGATAAGATAATAATTATTTAGGAAATTTAGGCCTTTATAAGTTTATAATATGATAAGAATGAAAATGATGAAAAAATAATTAAATAATAATCATAAAAATAAATATGTTAATGATATGAAAAACATAAGATGCTTATTTGTATATTATATAAAAAACATATATTGTATATTTATTTATTTTTGATATATTTATGCATAATCTCTTCATAGATTTCATGATTTCATTATTACACTTATTTACCATTTTATGTTAGGATATTATTTATATATACTTCATATATTAAGTTTTTAAAAACTCTTTTCGTTACATTAAATGTCATACTACATGAGCTAAGTACTATATTTTTAGAGATGTGTTTTGAAGAATTTGCACTCTTATATATTTTGATATTATGTTTGACATATTTTTATTTAGATTATGTAATAATTATATTGTTATTTTATAAGATAATTTTATCTAATGATAATTTCAAAATAGATTATAAAGTAAATTTTATCATAATTTAGAATTTTTTTTAAAAAAAGAACTTGTTAAATTTGTTGTTAATGGTTTAGACACAAATTTTAAAACAATATTACATTAAAAAATATTATTATATTACAAAATTTTAATTATTATAATTGAATTCACTTCACTATAAGACATGTCTATATTTTTAATTATTATAATTTTATTTTATTCTTAGATATTTTATTTATTTTAAATATTTTATATAATTAATTACATGGTAATCTCATGGTATAATCTGAATAATTTCAATTTCTTTGACAACAAACAATTTGAGGAGAACAAACAAAAGTGCAGCTTTCAAAGAGAGATTTATGTCAAATCCGTACTAATTAAAATAGTGTTTCTTTGATCATTCCTTTAATCTTTTGAATATTTAAAATATGACTTATATATTTTTTTTTAAATTTATTTTTTAAATGCATTATTATAAATTTGTCCTGGAGAAACAACTGCGACAATACCGCGTATCGCAAGGAAAAGGATTCATTGAAGGCGGAAGCGAATTGAAGACGTGAAGGAGTTGTGGTTTTTAAGGAGCTCCACTGAATCTCGAGCTTCGTCTACGTTTCACGCTGGCGTGAAATGGGAAGCTATCGGAGGGGAGAGCAGGCGACGATGGCCAGTGTAGCACTTGCCGTCGCATTATCGTTTGTTTGTTTGGAAATTGACGGCGTCGCGGCGGACGCCTCCAACCACCGTTACAAGGTCGGTGACGCCGTCCCTCTTTACGCCAACAAGGTCGGGCCTTTCCACAATCCCAGGTCGATCTCACTTTCCCGCTCTTCTTTTCATCGTGGTATTCTTCTATCGTTTGTCGCAATGGCGTTAGATTGTCGGGGATTTGTCATCATCAGATCCAGATCTGAGAATGATATTTTTGGTTTATGCATTTTGTTTGCTTGGGTTGTGGTGAGGCGGTGGTTTTTGTTATCCAGTTTTCCTGATTTTGTTAAGCAACTTGGAAGAAAAGAGCTTATGCAGTAGAATGATGATTGTCTTCGATTAATTGTTAATTCTGATTTTGATTGGATCTTGGAGTTATGTATGTTTGGATGTTTCTTTCTAGAATAGAACTACTTTTGCCGTTCTGGGTTAGATAGACGTGTTGATGTTTAAAAAATTTTAATGTTTCTCGATCATTGGTTCGCTTCCTTGGAGGAGAGATCCCACAAGGATCTCGGTGGTTCAGATCCATTTATAGAAGAGGAAGGAGTAGGAAGTGTCGGACATATGGATGATATGTGATTGGACACTTATGAAAGGTTCATTATTTCCTGATGTTGATTGGGAACTTACACGGAAATTTCTGTCTATAGAACTTACAGAAAAATCAAGGAACAACCTTTATTGTTGGAGTAAAGCTTAAGCACTTATGGGAATGTCTTTCTATTAATGCAATTTGGTTCATCACCTTTGAAGTTGATATTGGGTGGGAAGATGCCCTTCATCCTTTTTTTGGGTATTTCTTTATCTTTAAGATGACATTGAAAAATTCTGTAAGCCAAACAAACTTTCAAACCTTCATTGAATTGCATTCAAACTTTTTTTACTTGCACAATTATCAGCTTATCATTCTCAAACAAAAAAAAAGTCTTTTTTCTCTTCTATATTATCTTATTCGCTTTGCTATTAGCTTAACGAACTGTTTAGAATGTTGAATTTCAAATAATTTAGCGGCATTTCTCATATCTTTTATCCAAAAGTTCTAATAATGTTTAGGCCGATTGAACAAACGATTTCTTTACTTGCCTGCAGAGTTGCATCTTATTTTAGTGGCTTTGAAATTGTTGCACAGGTGGAATGTATTGTGCTGGAAGTATTGCAACACGATTCAAGCCATATTTTTATTAACATGAAGTACGTTGTGCACATCATTTGTTTATAATAGCAAAGGCTGCGATGCACTTAAAACATTAGCTGTGGTTGTAGCAGAAATGCAATAATGTTGTTGTTTGCAATCACTCATCATAATGTACATGCTCATTTTTCTCTTGTGGATTCGTGGCTATTCTTTCCTGTTTTGCATGCGTGAAACTGAAAAATCCTAGTAAGCAGTATATGGCTGATTAGCACTTTTACTTGTTTGTGTTTTGTCTTCACAATTGCTTGTTACTTATCATGCTTATGTTTCTAATTGCAGTGAAACATATCGATATTTTGATCTTCCTTTCTGTTCTCCAGGTTTGCATTTTTTTTCACTGAGAATCTTTCTTGTCTTTTTGGTTTTAAACTTTTAATATGATGGTGCTGAGATGGTTTTTGAACTTAAAACAGAACATGTAAAAGAGAAAAGAGAAGCCCTTGGTGAAGTTCTGAATGGTGATCGTCTGGTTGATGCTCCATACAAACTTGATTTCCGTGTTGATCACGACTCTAAGTTGCTTTGCAAATCAAAGCTAAAGAAAGAGGATGTTGTTCGCTTTAGAAATGCAATAATGAAGGACTACTATTTCCAAATGTATTATGATGACCTTCCAATTTGGGGATTCATTGGAAAGGCTGACAGGGAAGGAAAGGATGACCCAAATGAACATAAATACTATTTATATAGACATATACATTTTGAAATTCTATATAATAATGATCGTGTCATTGAAATTAATGTACATATGGATAATAATGCATTAGTGGATGTTACTGAGGACCTTGAGGTTGAGTTTGAATTTCTATACTCAGTAAAATGGATAGGGACAAGTACCCCTTTTGAGAAGAGGATGGATAAATACTCACAGTCATCATCATTGCCACACCATTTGGAAATTCATTGGTTCTCAATTATAAACTCGTGTGTCACAGTGCTTCTATTGACAGGATTTCTAGCAACTATTCTCATGCGAGTGCTGAAGAATGACTTCATAAAGTAAAAGTGCTCTACAGTTTAAATCATTTGCTAATTTTTTTTATAATATATTCTATCAAGTTCAAGTGGTTTAATGATCATGATAAGTTTGTAAGACATGCCATAGAATATTTAAATACCTGATTGCTTTGCCATTTTGGTTGTCTGGTTTTAAGTAGAGCACTTGAAGTTCAATTTGAGTCTTTTATAATTCACCAATAAATAAAAAATACTTCAAAAAAGTTAACTGTCGGGATAAAGCTGACCGGCTTGGTTAACACAAATGCAAGCTTGTCCTTCTATATGAGGTTTTGATTTCTAAATGATGAGTGTTATCTATTAGCAACTAGGCATAGTTAATGATTACCATGGAAATGGATATAGATGTAACTCCATATTCATGTCTACTTTATATTCTGTATTGATCTCTTCTTGAAAAGCATATTGGGTTGAAAATTTTGTGAAGAACCTATACATTGTCAGAATATGATTTAAGGATATGCCTTATTGTCACTATCTTTTGTAGAATAAGTTTTCCATTTCCTATTTGTTCAACAGTGGATGTGAATGACATAATGTGAATGCGTGATGGTTAAATAGTGCTCAATGAATTGGTTGGATTTTTGTCAAATTCGTCATGAACCTATGAGCTGAACTTGTGCTGCATGTATGCAATCACTTAGCTTGATATCTTATTTTTGTGAGTTGAATTGTGCATTTTTGTTTGTGATGCATGTAGATATGCCCATGATGAGGAAACAGCTGATGATCAAGAAGAGACAGGATGGAAATATATTCATGGGGATGTTTTTAGATTCCCTAAATACAAGTCTTTGTTTGCGGCTTGCCTTGGTTCCGGGACCCAGCTATTTACTCTGTGAGTAACTTTCGTATTGCCTTTTGCTTAGACTCTGTTGGTTAGGGGTAATTTTTGTTGGCAAATATTAGCTAATATTGACTGTTTGAATAATGATTGTGATAATGTTTATAAAGATTGTATCTTATATCTTGTTTCCATGGTTGTTTCTCAGCGCTACTTTCATATTCATTCTTGCTCTTGTTGGGGTCTTCTATCCATATAACCGTGGAGCACTTTTCACTGCATTAGTTGTTATGTATGCACTTACATCTGGTATAGCTGGATATATAGCAACCTCCTTCTATAGTCAGCTTGAAGGGACAAATTGGGTACGTTCCCACTCTTTGGCATTGTATTATCTCCTATGTTGGCAGAGCTTTACTTAAATTTATACCATATTTGTACTAAAATCAATGTTTTTAATATTTGTTTCAGTTTTTCTGAGTACCAATTCAAGATTTTTGAATGATTTCTAGTTGTCCCATGCCTAGCAATGAATTGATTTGGTTGGTTGATTTTGAAAAGAGTTATAGTTTGTGTTGAAATTGACTGATTTAACAACTAAAATTGATGAAAACAAAGTTTTTTGCCCAATTTTGTTAGGTGCATTTAAACAGTTACAACTGCAAAAATAGATTGGTTTCAGCTGAAACTTAAAACATGGTTTAGTCAGCATAATTTTTGTCAAATAAACAAATTCGTGGTGCTTATAAGTGTTTTTTCATTTTGGTTGCAGGTTAGGAATCTGCTTTTAACAGGATGCTTATTCTGTGGACCTTTGTTTCTTACATTTTGCTTCCTTAATACTGTTGCCATTATATACAGTGCTACCGCTGCACTACCTTTTGGGACAATAGTAGTTATTGTTTTAATATGGACATTGGTCACTTCTCCTTTACTTATCTTGGGCGGGATTGCTGGGAAAAATAGCAAGACAGAGTTCCAAGCTCCTTGTCGCACTACAAAGTATCCTAGAGAAATTCCACTGTTGCCATGGTATCGATCTACTATTCCACAAATGGCAATGGCTGGTTTCCTACCCTTCAGTGCAATTTATATTGAACTATACTATATATTTGCCAGTGTTTGGGGTCACAGAATTTACACGATATATAGTATCCTCTTTATAGTATTTATTATTCTTCTCATTGTCACTGCTTTCATCACTGTTGCATTGACCTATTTTCAACTTGCTGCCGAAGATCATGAATGGTGGTGGAGGTATGTTCAGCATTCTTTTCTAATCATGAAGGGTTCATTTTTATTTTATTGATTTATTTTAATTGTTTATCTAGAAATAGTTTTTTCAATTTATTTGCCTTGGAATAAACAAAATTCCTTTTTTGTATCTGTCGCATGCCCCTATGCACACCTTACAAAACATTTATGTTATACAGAGATTATTGTCATTCACATGAATAAGCACACAAAAAATAACAAATAACAATATATTGCAAATTTAAAAGCCTTGACATGAGTTTTATCTAGATACTGCATCCATAGTTTGCGAAAGAACATAAAAGGTTTGATAGCATTTCTATTATAAAATATGATCCCATTTTTACAAGTTGAAATTCATTGCTTTGTTATTGATATTTGTTTCAATTATGCTATCTTATATTTCAAGTATCTAGATACTTCCGTTAATTCAAACGTGAAATTCTTTAGCTGAAGTTAGATGTCACATGCTTGGAATAGATGTCAATATTTAGTGAGCATTTGTGACTTGGAATTTATTTTTGTTGTTCAGAATCATCATCCTTTATTGTTTTGGAACCACAACTTTACCAGACAACTTTCGATGGAGAATATTCACTTTTATTTTTTTATTTTGAGTGGTTTGGCTAAGTGACCACTGTCATATATGGCTGCATGACCATCTGAAATATTTTACATAGGCAAGGACAACAATTCTGGTGAACAATGGTGGCTGAAAAGCAAAAATGGCTGGATCAAAAATGACAGCCATAGGATGGTACATTACGAGGCTGGTCTTATTGCCTAGCTCTAAAATGATGGGTTAAGCAATCTATAAAAAAGTGATTAGCTCCTTCATGCACCAACCAGTGTAGAAAGGGGAGAAGCTTAAAAATGTTGAACTTATGATGAGTGACAAAACAGAGAGAGGGAGAAATGCAGGAAAGAATAATAGTGATAGATCCATTTTTTTGGAATTCCATATTTTGATACAGGAGTCATTATGTTCTTGAGGCATACAGGAGTCATTACGTTCTTGAGACATTCTTTCTCAATGTTCTCTTATTTGGTTTTCTCATGCTTGTGTTTAGCTAGAGAGGAAAATCTATTACTATATATGTCTATGTTTTTTGTTCTATTAGAGGGGTTTCCATTAAATCCATCATACAAATTATGTTTATCTCTCCACATTAAGATTTTGAATTTAGTCATTTTATAATTTGCTAATTATGCTTTGGAATCTAGAAGCACTTATGAAAGTCCAAGAAAACACCTGACCCTGTACGTTTGCAATAGTTATAATAGCATTGTTGAAACTAGGTTGAAGCATTGCACCACATAGTCCCTTATCCTAGCAAGTCTTGTTAAAGCAAGGTAGTTATAATTACTTTGATTGAGATGAAAAACAAAACTACAAGGATAATTAGTTTGATTGGGTGAAACTAACTATCTAGAAAACTAAAATGTAAGACATCATATTTTTGAAGAATCTTTATGCTTCTATTGAAGGAAGTAATGCCATGACAAATGAAATGCCCAAAATCGGGTGAAAAAATATAAATGAAAAAGCTATTATGCATATTAAATAATGGTTTGATATGACCTTATTTCATTACTTGTGTCATGTCCCAACCTTTTAAATTGTAATGTGTAACAAAATTATGCAAATCAAGGTTACAAATCTATTGTTCCCCAATATAATTTAAAACTTATAAGGACACTATTGATTTTTATTTATACTTCTCTTAACAAATAAATATCATAAGCACGTATCAACTTTTATTCTACATTCTAAAAACTTATGCAATATTGTTATTACATAATCAAGTTCTATAGTAGGAAAACTTAAGTATAAGAATTTCTCTTTCTCCCCTCATCTAATTATTGTGCATTACCAAAAAAATTTTAAACAATAAGATCTGCGTTTATAAGAGATTAAGAAAATAAAACTGAATCTAATGTATCAACCAACAATCAAAACAATATATATGCACATATCATAATTGTGAAATATAAGGTAGATGTTAGATGCTCATTCCATATGCTTTGAAAAATAATAAAAGATTTTTGTTATATAATCTTTGTTATGCGTTATGAATATCTCAGTTGATCACAACCTCACTTCTCAATTTGGGTGAATTAGAGAGTAATCATCACTAGAGGTCATTACCTGGACTAGGATAACCTAGATGTTATCATTGAATTTGACATCAATTCTTAAGTACATATCTGAAGTGCATTAAGCTATCGTTGGACATTATCACCTAAATTGGCATTATTAGAGGTTGTCACTTGAGTTCGGATGATAAGAGGTTGACACGATAATTGGGATAATTAAAGGTCATCATTAAATGCTATTGCTTCAATCTCATATCAAGATCAAGCTAAGAGGCATGATCACAAAAAGAGGCTCCAACTTTCCTTTATCTATTTTCGTTTTGTCTCATATTCATTCATTTTCTTTATTTACTTGAAACCATACATACATGATAAAGGGTGCTATTTAAGATAATTCATTTAACGTAAACCCTTACAAATCAATAGTGATATTTTAAGGGGCTTGCTCATGTTAATTGTGGTTTCATAGTGTTGGGCCCCTCAACTAAGAGATACTTGTGATTCATCCAAGAAATTGGCATATCAAGCCATATCATACAAGATGTAACTATATAAGCCAAGAACTAGATGTTCATCTCTCATATGAGAAGCATTCATTGTCACAATTAGATAATTGAAGGGCAATGGGTTAAGGTAAGCTGTGGACTAACACTTGCAAAATAACATGGATCTATTTACCTAAAATTTAGCATGAGAATTGTTCTTTTAATGTACATGCCACTTCTTTGGGATAACATAGCGTCAGTATTTATGCATAGTTAAGTATCATTGTTTTTACATAACACAATATCATCATTTTTGAGTAGTCTGATATCATCATTATAAATGTCTCATCATTTGATAGCCTTTGGATCATTAGTGTATTATAGCTCAATATCATTTGTTTGGATAAGAAGGTATTATAGGTATGTATTGCCATAAGATTGTGTAGGTAGGAATCATAGTTTTCACATATGTATGTATTGTCATTCCAGCAAGTTTTTACATATGTTCCAAAAAAGACTTTGGCACATACTTTGGAGAATAAATAATATTACTCAAGTTAATATTAGTATCATACATCTTATGATCGCGTACTCATGATTATTCTAATGCATAAACAATGACTTAGTAGAAACCCAAGATTACTAAAGTAAAACATGATTTCATTCTTTTAAATTGATAAATATTCCCCTTCTCAGAAAGCTATCTTTTGTTTACAATTCAAAATTAATCCTAATTATTCTGTGTTTCTCGATTTCTTAGGTTGCATTGGCAACTCTTGTGGTTTCTTCATCAATTTTGTGGAGTTTTTTAATCAATTCAAAACCACATATTGGATTATTTTCTCGCATACTTAGACTCACATCTCTCTCTGTCTAAGGTAGAAGTGGTTTTTTTTAATTTAATCTAAATAAATTAGTTAGAGGGAATCAAAAGTTGTTGATTGATGGGATTGGGAGCTTTTAGAACCATTGTAAAGTAAATTTGTTGATGCAATATTTCATGGAGGTGGAAAAAGAGCAATGACCTAAAGATGTAGTAAAGCTTTTAAGAAAATAAGTTTTGTTCTCTTTTATTGATGAAGGGTATAAGTATAGAGCTCTCCTTGTAAAGGATAAAAGAAATGTATAATCAAATGGGGAAGTGTTGTGAATTGATCTTAAAGGGAAGTAATTGAAAAAGAAGAGAGATCTTTTGCACAATTAAGCTAAGCCCACTCTTTTTAATAGACCAAGGTAGGCCATAAAGTCAACAAATAATGTCAAGTTGCATGTGATTAGCTATTGATAGGGTGTTATAATTGTCTAAATGGTGGAAGCTCCTTGTCGAGCTAGCAAAATGGTTACTATTATCCTTGAGATGCATACATGTCGAGTTGGCAGGTGATCTTATCATCGTTATCATCAAGTTAGAGAGTTGCGCAAGTTTTGATGAAAAGGTTTGCTAACATGGACATCATAAATCTATTCACGTTATGGGAGAGAAATAACATAAATTGGTATTCAAGAAGAGATTTGGTTATAGCTAAAAGGGCCATGAGAAGAGACCACCTCCCTACTTGAAGTCAAAAAATCAAGTAGAATGAATGGATTGGGCTGCGTACAAAATGGTCTTTAAGTTGAGTGGTATAATGGTGATTTCTTCATATGTTTTACGTTATCTTATTAGTGACTTGAGATAGACCTTTTTTTCTTCATCTTCATCAGTTAATCTAGATGTCTTTGTGAAATTATTTCAATTAAATTTGTCATTATCATTTGTGTGAATTTTGGTCAACAAGGCCCTTATTTTGGGAGTTTTTGAGAGGCCTCTAAGAAACAAAAGAAAAAAATATTTGCTAGGTTGGATTCAGAACTTCAAATTCAATAGTTCTTGAATTTTATGAATGTCAATAATAAAGTATTCATTTGAATCAAAGAGAGATGAATATGGGAAACATTTAAATGAAGTCATTGTATAAATGGAATAATTGCTTTAAACAATCATAGCATGCTCAACTTAAGAATCAATGTGGATCTTAGCATAGCATTCAATGTAGTTTCATGTTAAATTAAGATCATATTAGAGTAGATTTTATCCTTTATCCTCTTGTTTGTTCTATTTATCAAAATCAAATAATGTAAATGCAATGTTTACTTATATATTTAAATGTCATATTTTTTTGCTTCTTATAGAACTTTTAAAAGCTTATTGGTCGATTGTTATTCAATTGATATGAAATCAATAGAATGAACAGCATAGCCCAAACTTAGATTTTAAATTTTCTAAGTGATATCCTCATTTAGATTTTTGCTTGTTAGGTCTCATAACTGATTAGATGATTAACAATAACTAGTTAATGGTATTTGTTATAATTTTTTGCTAAGCTCAACAACTAATCTCTCATCTCAAATGGTTATAACACTTTTCCATGATTAGCAGACACCAATTTATCACATCAAACTTTTCATTGTTAAACTTTTAAAATTTTCCTAAAGTTAATATATCTTGTTGAACTTTTTTACTTAATTATTTGCTTGAATGTCGTTACTAAAAACTTACCAAAGCAACCCTAAATTTTACACTCCTTTCTTCTTATTTTTGTCCTTTTTCTTTTTGTTCTTTTTCTCTTCTTCCTTCGCCTCTTCGTTTTCTTCTTTTTCTTCTTCTCTTCTCTTCTTCCTTTTTCTTCCTTGTCTTCTTATCTTTTTCATTCTCTTTTCTTCCCTTGCTTCTTCTTGTTTCTTTCTTCCTTTTTTTTCTCAATTGAACCCATCTTTTTTCTCTTTCTTCTTATCTTATCCCTTTAACACTCCCCCCACCCCTTTTATTCTTTGATGGCTAACAACCTTTTGGCTTAAGGTAAGAATATGGCCTTGCCTTACCTTTACCTTCAATCATTTATTATTAATAATAATAATGAATATAATAATATCTATATTAGTTATAGTCATATGTATAGTAATTACAATAATCAAAATTAATCATATCACTTGAACATATAATATCGACAAACTACTATAAGAGTTTCTCCCTTAAAATTCACAAGTCAAAACAATTCAAAGCATTTCTCTCAATTTTCTTCCATGTATCGTAGGTAAATTCTTCAATTGATTTCACCATAGCTTTCCAACCATTTGAATTTCCTTTCTCCTCAGTCGCTTGATGCCTTTGGCAATATCTTCGTAGGTATCTCATTCTAACTTAGATTGGGTTTCACTTCTATTATGTATGCATCTTACTAAATAATATTTGTTAGATCATACATGTATTTTTTTAGAGACGACACATGAAATATGTTGTGCACAATCACAAGTTGAAGTAATGCTTATCTATAAGCTATATATCTTTCAATAATATGTAATATTTATTATATTGATGTTTTAATTTTCTTTCTATTCTAAATATGATAACTTCTTTCATTATAGTAATCTTCAAAAATATATAGCTTTTTACCTGAAATTTCATGTGTTTGTGGTTGTAGTCATAGTTTTTCTTCTATTTATCTTATGTTATTTGCAATTGTACATAAATCATCTTAATTGTTTTTATAGTAATGTCCACTTATTATGGATCCATGAGATTTCTTTCTCTGTACCATTTATGTATAGGAATTTATATAATATCATGCTAATATTGGATTGATAATTACTATCATAAGATAAATCAATTAATGATTTTAAGTGTCTGTCTTTATTTTTTTCTATAGTCTAAAGTGCATATTCTTAAAAAACCTTCTAATATCTGAATTGTTTAGTTTGTCTGTTGATTTGGGAATGAAATGTCATATTGATCTTCAACTTGGTATTCAATGAAAAATGTACATCTATCCAAAATTGTGATGTAATCTTTAGGTCTCTATCAAATATTATTAGAATACCATACAATTTAATACTATAATTCGTATAAAGTCAATTTCTTTGTAGTATCAGTTGTTTTGATCAGTAAAAAGTGGTTAGGAATGACAATGGGATGATTTTGGGATGGTTTTGACCGAAACCTATGTCTATCCCTCTATGCAAATGTTATTGTTATTGATTCCAAATAATGTGTTAGATGGCTTTTCCATTCAGCTTTAATTTTTGAGATCCAGAAGCCATTTCCTTTCAATATTTGCATTAAAGCACTTCCTAAAACTTTTCAAAGCAGTAAACATTATTCAATTAACGAAAACAGTCTTTGTATTCCTTGTGTTATTCAAAGTTTTTGACCTTTTTTTGCAAATTGTGTAAGAGGTAAAGCTATGTGCTAAAACCTCTCTACAAACTCTTGGTAATAACTAATAACTCTAACAAAATTGCAAAGTTTTGACACATTTTTAGGTTTAGTTGAATGCATAATAGGTGAAATTTTCTATGGATCAACTAATATTCCAACAATACTGATAATATGGATTTCAAATGCAACATTATGAAGATAAAATTCATATTTTGAGAACTTTGCATATGACTTATGTTAGCTTTTACAACACAAATTCAAGCGATGCAAAAGATCTTTACAATTCTTGAAATAAATTAGCATGAGATAAATGAATACTATATAAAACTTGTCCAAATTGGGCTGAAATAACCTATTCTTTAAATCTATAAATGTCTTTAAGGCACTAGTTAAACCACATAATATCAAAAGTAATCTACATTGCTAACATCTTGTTCTAAAAGCTCCCAATGGAATATTTTCAATGTTAATCTTTAATTGATGGTGACATATTCGTAGACCAATATTTGAAAACATAAAGAAATCATGCAATTGATTGAATAAATGATAACGTTTGAGAAGATATTTATTCCTAGCAGCTAATTTATTCAACTCTCAAGTCTCAATATATACATCCTTAACTAGCCATCTTTTTCACTAATGAATAATACTAGAACCTTATTTGATGATACTAAGGTTTAATAATACTATCATCTACTAACTCTTGTAATTTAGTCTTCAATTTGTATAGTTCAATAGTAGCATTTGATATTGTACTTTGGATATCATTGTTACTCCTAAAGCTATAAGAGATGTGCTCATGAATTGCATCGAGGGGTTTGTCCTATGGTTCACATGACATGAAAATTGGATCATTATAATCATGGATAATGGGTGTCGTCAACAAATACTTCAATGTAAGAGGCTTTTACTTATTGCCATGATAGATATGGCTGTTTCTCAAGTAAGCTCTCTCATTAGAGGTGTCAAAACGTACTTTATTAAGATTAGCTTGTACAAGATAAGAGGTAATAAGGGGTTGAATTGCTTCCTAATGAGACATGTACCTTGAGTGTTAGATTCCTTAGAAAAGTTTTTAAAAACACCTTTGATCTTGAGGTTGAGAGGGTGTCATGGCCATAGTCACATGCTTTCTATTTTTGTACCCTACTCTAGAAGTGATTATTAAATGGTTGAGATGAGCAATTCATGCTTGTATCTTTACAGCTTCAAAACTATTTTTGAAAGACAAATGTATGTGTTAATATTATAGGAGAATTTGAAAGTAAAAGTTTGCATTTTATTATTTATTTACTAGTACATGGAGCTCTCTCATGGCAATCCAAACTGTAGAAATGTATTGTTTTTTTTTAACAATTGTGACAGTATATTGCTGATACTATGATGATGAAGAAATTGCTATATTGAAGGATTTTCTGTAGGAGTTTTTCTTGATGAAAAAGAGTATGTGGTTCAAAGTGATATTTGGTATGTTAGTCTTAAGCAAGTACACCATGTATCAAAGTGCTTGTGTACCATAGTTCCACGAAAGTCATTGATAAGTTTTATCATTAGATATGTGAACCTACTTAGAAGGAGATGAAACATTTGGAAACCCATGCCAAAAAAATTTGTCAGACACGATAAGGAAGACTGGTCTCTCTGGCAGAGGATTGAGCCGTCCAAGCAACTAGCTAGAATGTGATCATAACTCTTTCTAAAAGTCTTTTGTAAGTTCCCTTCTTAAGGGCTTGATTACTGTCAGTGATTTAGCACATGCGAAGTGACGACTATATCAAAAATTGTTGCATAAAGTAACGTTAAATATATTTAATGGCTATGACAATAACCATGGTCAACAATGATTGTTGAAAAGCAAAGTTGAGTCCAAAATGCAGTAACATAATGGCTCATTGCGGAGCTAATATGGCAAAGGATGACAAAGGTTCAAAAATGATAGCTTAAGTTCTCTGGTTGTTCCTCAATGCACCAGTGTAGCAAGGAAAATGCTTAAGCAAGTGAGAAGCTAAGCTTTAGAGGAGTGGAAAAATATATAATACAAAAAGATAAATAGAGAGGAAGGCAGGTAAAGGAACATAATCTGTTTTTGATCCATTTTTTTGGATTTCTACTTTTTTTTGCTTGACATCTTCATTTTCTTGCAGTATTTTTTTTATATTCCTATTTTTAGATTTCTTGAGATTGCGTTTAGTTTTCAAGACAAACTATAATTCTGTGTTTAGTTGATATTTTTTTATAAAGAGGGTTTCTTATTAAATAACAAATGATTTTTTGCAGACTAGATTTTATCTATTTATATTCAGAATTTGATTTAATCATATTATTATTTTACTATTTTTTATAAAGAAGATGAGAAATTTACAATCACTCTTATCAAAACAATCATTTTTAGTTTGTGTAGAGGTAGACCTTCTCTCATGTTTTGTCTTCATTGTGATACTTGGAGCCTACTAATGGTAGAGTTCTTCAAAATTTAAGTATCATATTCTAAGGCACAACAGAAGATTTGCTTCTTACAATATAGGCTCATGAATTATCATGATTGAACTCTTTCATTGTTGCAGGTAAAGGAGATAAATGGATGTATCTGTGAAAATATCTTCTGATAATCTCATCAGATATTATTTGGGTCTTGTAGAATTTCAAATTAGAATATCATTTCTTTTCTTTTTGGAGGATTGATATATTATTTAATATTATCTAAAAACTCAACATTCTTATATACATATCACTCAAATTCGAATGATATCTATGTGTGGGATTTCTTCGTTGAAAAATAGAATTAGAAGTCATTCAAATAAACAAGAAATAAAATCATAGATATTTATAAACTATTTCCTTGTAGGTAACATTCATAATCAAATAAAGCTTAATCAAAAAACCCAAAATTCTTTTCCCATCTAAAATCCATTGTCTTTTATAAAACTTGAAACAGGTTGGTCAGCATCAACAATAATTAGATTCCCAATTGTTGATGAACCAAGGTTCAACCTCCCAAGCAATTATATTAACATGCTGTTTAATGTCTTTAATTTTTATTCAGGTCATTCCTTTGTGGAGGATCAACTGGTTTGTTCATATATGGATACTGCTTGTACTACTACTATGCCCGCTCAGATATGTCAGGCTTCATGCAAACATCCTTCTTTTTTGGCTATATGGCTTGCATCTGCTACGGTTTCTTCCTCATGCTTGGGTCAGTTGGCTACCGTGCTGCATTATTGTTTATCCGACACATTTATCGGTCGATCAAGTGCGAGTAATCGACTCATCCAATTAAATTAGGCTTCTGCTCCTCCTCCCTCGTTCCCCTTTCTTGTACCATCTTTCAATGGAGCTTCATTTGATTTGGAACATGGCCGGATACTTCGTTGTTTTCTGTCTTTCCTTTCCTTCTTCCTACAAGGAGAAAAGATGCTGGCCTTGGGTTGCATCCATTTGTTGATTTGTGAACTTTCATGGCTGGTAAACTTTGGCATCATTTAACATTCTGTTACAGGAAATCTTTCATTTTTTTTGTGGGTTTTGTCCAAGCTTTTTTTTTTTTTTTTTTTTTTAATTTCTGATCACAACTATGATTAGCCAAATGGATGCATTGGAAATGTTTCTAGATTGCAATTTATAATTTTGTACTTTCCAGATCTGTGGTTTCCCGTTGTCTTGTTCAGGAACATTTTATATATTATCTACACTTGTTATTTTTTATGTTTTCTTGAGGTGGGGAACAAAAATGCAATACAAAAGCAAGACAACGGTCATTGGATTCTCCAGAAATGACCAATTTGCTGCCATTTGATGCCAATCTCTTAGAAACGGCTCAAAAGAAAGATTGGTTGGTCCGGCCGGTTTGAGGTCTTGACCAATTAATTATCCAACAGCCTTCATGGGTTAATTTTCATGGCTTGGTGAAATTGAGCTCTTTGGAAGATGAGTTAATTCTTTCTATATCATGTAAGGAATTTGGGAACCCTAGTTTTGATAGACAATAATCCATTTGCTGGATTTGGGATATTTTTGGTTGAGTTTGAAGTTTAAAGAATATGTTTTTAAGATATTATAATGTTTATGATTTGTAGGATAATTTAATTTATTTTTTTCAGCACTTGATTTTGAAGAACAAAAATTTCTTTAAAAAGTAATTGAAATTTGATTAAAATAATAATGCATTCATAAATATATTACTGTTAATTTATTTAGGTTGTTTAAATATTAAAAAATAATTATGAAATTATTATTATAATGTAGTATTTGATTTTAAAATTTAGTCAAAAGTCATCAATATCAGCTTGGTTTTAGCTAAATTATATGCCAAAACAAGTTAATCTAAATTTAAATCAAGGTAGGATCTAAATCCTTCACATCCAAAAATTAAATGAGATTGAGATTACATTGAAAATCTTTGATCTATTTTTAATTTAAGGTAGAATTAATGTGAGATCAAATAATTAATGGTTATATAAGAAGCTTAAGTTGATAATGTTTCTTTTGAAAACTCTATATTATAATACAAATATTATGAATTTTAATATTGTTAAGTATATTACAAAATTCAATATTCATGTTAACTTGTCATTATTAATATTAATTATGAATCAAATATGAGTATATGAGTTATGTAAATATATGTTGTGTAACTTACGTAAAAAATAATAAATCAACATATGATAAATAAAAAAAGGTAGGAATAAAAAGATATACAGACAGAGAAAAGATTAAATATAAAAAGGAAGAAAAAAAGTAAAAAATAAAACTTTTCTAACAAAAAAATCATAACTTTTGTAATTTTTTATTCTATAAAAACTCTATCTTCTCATATTAAATACAAAATGATTTAAGAAAGAAAAATCACGAGAAATCAATATACTAAAAAATGTTAATAGAAAAAAAAATCATAACATATTAGAGAAGCAAAGTTACGACATAATTGTATGTATATAAGATTACATTATAATAAAAAATTAATCCAAGTAAATCGATTTCTATCAACATTGTGGAGGTTCAAGATCTCTTTCATCAACAATGTGATCCTTTATAAAGTTTGACATGATAGATAGTTACCATCAAAATTATTTGATTTTGTATCATCTTTAATTTGACAATTATTTACATCCTTTTTTTAACTATATAGTCTGCCTGGCTAAAGATGACCTAATTTATCAAATACTTTTTTGAAAAGTACTCTTCAGGGCAAGACAACAAACCTTTTTTTATGAATGATTTATTGATTATTCTAACTTCCTGTCACATAGATGAGACATAATGTTAACTAAAAATGTTATAAATATTTCATATATATATATATATATAAACATATATATTTTAGAACCAAGGTAATATATTTCTCTCCTATGTTTATTTATTTTTTTTATATCATAGTTTCATTTAACGAATATTACGCAATATATATCGTCGGCATCACGTATAAGTGAAGTGAAGGCCGTCAGCGGCGCTTCCAGGTCGATTATTTGACACGTGTAGGCCTATAGCCGACAATCACCGTCCAATCAACTTAACGCTTTCTCGTTCGTCCAAACCTGCGGTGTCAGCGCCGTACGCGACGTCGACTTCACAACTGTCTGATGAATCATGGCCGTCAGAGTCACTGTTTCCACGCGGCCTCACTTTCGACGGCCAGGATTACTTAGAATAGTACGGAGGTCTGTGGCCTCACCTTACGTGGGATAAGCGCTCTAAATTAGGTGAAACTATTATTTAATATGTATTATTCGATGGCTTTCAGAAATGTCGAATAATATCATTTATCAGTATCATGAAATAAGGAATAAAATCTCCAAAATAATTTTTTTCATGTCTTTGTTCTTATATAATTTTTTTTATAAAAAATAGTTAAAAATTTATGTGTAATTTTAAATTTTAATTCTAAATTAGTGATTTTTTTTTCTCAATTAATGAGTTTAAAATTAAGGATGTGATATGTACTGTTTTTGTTGATAGCAATCATGTTGTTCTGTTTGAGAACAAAGGTTTAATTGTGATGACAATGATGTAGTTGGATAGTGAAAATAATTTTTATATAAAGGTTGGAAAGAGTATGATAAAAACATAAAATAATATGAAAATTTGTATGTTATATTAGTGGTGTCATATGTAGAGTGAGTGAAGATATTGTGTTAAATGAGTATCAACTTATTTTAATCTTTTTTACTTATGTCAAAGTGGTTGTTTTATTATATGTTTTATCAAAACCTTTGTTATGCTTTTTTAGTCAAAATCTCCAATTTTTAATTTACCTTAACTTTTTTTCGAAACTTATTTGATCACTGAAATGCAAGCTTTAAGAAATTTTTAATATATTAAAATGAGTTTGATCTTCTTTAATATTTTATTTCTAATAGTATAAAAATAATATTTATATGCCAAGCATGCATGTAAAATACAAGATATGAAATCATTATAAAGGAAAGAATTTTAAATCTATCTATTTTAAGAAGCACAAATGTACCAATTAAGATTACATAAGTTGATAGATTTTGTGTTTCATCAATATGTGGATGAAATATGCATAATTGTCCTTATATGGTGAATAAAAATACAATTTCTTATGATCATGGGCATACAAAAAGGCTAATGACAATGATAGTTTAAGAGATTAAAATAGGTTGATCATGGTATGTTGTAAAGTGAAAGTAACCACATTTGCAAAGCAATTTTTTTGATAAATAGATGTGTGTAAACCGCACAAACAAGATAACATAAGAAGCTTGTTGTTCTTATTAGTTGAATTAAAAAGAATTATTTATTTGATAAATTATTAATTAATCACAATATTGTCTTTATCAAGACAAAAATTTTATTTATTTAATTTATATGCATTTTTTATTTTATTTAGTTTTTTTTTATTAAAACAAGATCCCAACATTTTTAAAATGATAACTATATCTTTTCATTCTTAGGCTTACTTTATTTTTTTTTTTCATCTTTTATACTTTATAATAATATCAATTGTAATATTATTTTTACTAAATTTTAAAATAAAGTTTTTCTTGTTTCATTATTTTTAATTTCTAGTATTTTCATTTGATTCCATTTTGATCATTTATATCAATATTTTCAAAAGTTTTTTGTTATCAAATGTTAGCATGTAAAGTGAGTATATTATAGTTTTGAGATCTTAATTTTTTTTATTATAAAAGAGTGCATTTGAGAAACCTATATTTCAATTTCTTATCTTCTTATTACCTCATAACAAAAATGATAAAAATATGCTATCTAAAAACTAATTTAACTTTCTTTCATATTTATACTATGACCCCTTTACTCCTTTTTATATTTTATTTTAATACTTTTCATCATACATAGGAAATATAAATAGACATAGAAATATATCAGTTGCACATATATACATATATATATATATATATATATATATATATATTAGATATTTTCATGTGTCATGTCATGCAATCATGATGACATTCTAATGCTCCCATTTTATTCAAATATTTATTTCTACTTAAATTATTGATTCTATATTTATTTACTTCAAACCTCAAGGTTGTCTTGTATTTTATTATTTTCCTTCCCTTTGATGCATGCATGATTAGAGAACTAATTATAGATCATTCAATCATCAAATAATTGATGAGGGGAGACATAAAAAAAGGTTTTGAGTGGCACCATATGATGCCCTTTTGCATGTGCATCTACATGCAAAAAACCACTGCAAGTTTGAAAGAGTATATACTAGACAGAGTGTGTGTGCCAATGCGTTAGTAATGATGTGCATGCGAGTTAGTGCAGCCCATGTAGAGCAACTTGACAAGTTGAACAAAATGGGCACGACACTGCATAGGAGAATGTGAGTGCAAAGGATAACATGATGAATAGAAGTGCACGGTGCACGAGACAATGCATGTTATAGTCATAAGCAGGGAACATAATGGGAATAAGACTTATCGATGAACGTGGAGAACATGTCGTAGTAAGTATACCTATAACACAAGTGTATCACATGCATACCCGACATATTTGCCTATCGTACATGGAAATATTTTGTAATAAAATATTATATTTAAATGTTTATAAAATAAGTAAAAAAAGATGGATGAAAGTATTCCTAACATTTGATAAAAATACTTTCTATTTTTTTTTTCCTCATTTAATTTTTTTGTAATTCTCATGCTTCAATTTTATTAACTCCAAAGTAAGGTTTGCTATCGAGACTCGGAGATAAATGCCTTATAGATATATCACTGTATCACAAATTAGATGCATTTTGGTCAATAACAAATTGGTTCCATAACTCTTTGTATTCTTATTGCAACTCACCATATTTTTTTTTATTATTTTCTTGCTACATTACTATCATACCATATATTCCTAATAATGAAAATAAATTCCAATTCTTTTCTCTATAAAACCCATCCTAAACCACAAGGATACAAAAGCAAGGTATTTCTTTAACCTTTAAGTTTATTACACTACTATTTTTGCAACAAAAGGAAAAGAGATGGCAAATTGATTTATTCAATACTGAGATCTTGCTCATCCTTATTTTCATATCTCTTTCTTTTTTATTTCTTCTTTCTTAGTTCCACTCCTCACTCTTCTCTCTCTCTCTCTCTCATGCACTTCTTTTTTCCCATTCTTACTTGCTCTTCTTTCCATTGATTTTCTCGTGTTCTGTACAAAAGTTTATATTTTTTTAGATAATGCTCAAAATAATATTATTATATTCTAAAATTGAAATATAGGTTTTGCCTAACAATTAAAGAGTAATTATACGATTAATCTTATAATTATAATAATACAAAATGATAAGCTCAAAATATAATATAAGGATATCATAGTACTAGTCTTATAAGTATGTATATGATGTACTATGGTGAGTAAGAATAATGATCATATAAAAAAATCTTAATTGACAACAAAGACATAAAACAATTAAAAACAAAACAAATAAAAAATATTGTTATTACTATTTATGCATGTCATAGTTTGATTCTTTTTTATTTTTTTCATTATATATTTTTTGACAATTTTGTTATTATTGTTACATTGTTGTTATATAACAATGATTATTTATGATTTATCCAATAATATTCTATGAAGCTCATTCCATGCTTACATTACATGGTAGACATTGAGCATTTGATAGAAGAGCTTGATGATGAGCAAAGTGTATGTTATATTTATAGAATTAGTTGTATTTATATTGGGATGTGATGGATATAATAATGTATCCTATGTGGATGCTTGGTGAAGATGTTGAATTTATATGAAATTAATATTTTTTAACATAGTTTTTATTTTGAAATATAATATAGTTGTGATGATGTTGTATATGTTATGATATAATGTTATTATATGATTACGTATAAAAAATAGACAGTTTATATAAGTGATTTTATTAGTTTGAATTCTAAATATTGATTAATTTATATGATTGAATAGTTTATTAGTAAGTTGTGGTATGATTTTATCATCATTTTCTCTTAGGATGAGCTAGGCATGAAATATATACTAATCTTTCTTTATGTTCGTCTTATTTAAGTTTACCTTGCTTTCATTGATCTAACATAGTGGTTAATGGATTGTATCTACTAGTGATATTAATGATGATGAATTGCGATAAAAGCAACTTATGATGACAATTTAATGGTTGATGAAAGCAACCTATGATAATAGTGGTACTTATTCATGTTTAGTAACCAATGACTATGGATTGCGATGGTGGGTAATAATTGACAAACATCAATGGTGAACAATTATAGTAAATGGTGACTAATGGCAAATGATTAGAGATAATAATGACAGATGAAAGCATTCAATGGTTGATAAGGTTGTTATGTTTAATATTCTTTCTTATATTTTATTATTTTATATGACTTATCTGTTAAGTTCTTCACAGTCTCATTAATATTTATATCAAAGATCATGTATCTTCCAAATCGAGAGAAAATGATAGCAAGTGAAGTCTTGCATAGAGTTAGTTTTTTATGATTATTTTTATTGGAAGATTTTTTAATGTATTTAATTCAGCACGTTATATTTTATAAGTTATTATATATATATATATGCAGTTAGAGATTTTTTATAGTTATATTTTTTAGAGGCTTTACTTTATGTTAATTATATAGTTTATATTGGCATTAGTTATATGTTGGTTTTGTTTTTTTGTTAGATCTCTATTTATAATTTTATGTGTTCTCACATATCTAGTTCTTTATGTTTAATATTTTATTACTATTAGTTATCATAATTTGATTATGTGAGGTCATGACAACATGATTATGAGTGTGGCAAGGCTTTGATAATCTATACCATAAAGTGTGAAAATACACATCAATTATGAGGTAGACTTGTCGTGCAACATAGTAACCCATAATAAGTAATAACAAAAATATGGAGTTTTGGACTACCTAGTAGATAATGCAATGGTACTAAATCTATCCAGGTTATATTTTTATAATAAATAGGCTAAGGACCAAAGTGAAACAACATAAGTATGATGTTTTGGTCTATATAGTGGTCTATGCAATCCTATTATAATTATCTAGATAATACACATTTGCAATAAAAAAATAAATTTAGATATTAGCCTCTTATTGGATCGATATTTTATGCAATGACAAGAGATTAAGCTTTTCTCTCCAAAGGCAAAAAAAAAAGTGAAAGAGTTTCTTGAAAAAAGATTATAGAATATCAAAGAAAGAAAACGATTGGTTAGTTTGAAAACTTGGTTTAATATATTTTGTTATTTATATTTATAACCTTGAACCTTTTAGCAAGTTAAGGGTACAAAAATCTATAAGAAATACTAATAACATATAAAGAAAATAACAAAAAAGCGTAGAAAACAAATAGAGAGAGTGACTAAGATCTATTCTTGTTGACGAGTGAGCTAATCAATGCATATGAGTAGCCTAACCATGTTTTGATATCAACTCATATAGCATGGTCACATGCGAATAACAATACTATAAGTTCACTTTCGCTCATATGTAATTTAAAGAAATCTTTAAGAAACTATCCACAACTTCATGATCATGAAACGACTATTGATGATGATTCTTCACAAATTTGGATCAAGATAAATCCAAAATTGTAGATAGGGAGCCTGCAAAAGATGTGGAACAATTGCAATTAAAAACTATTTTGGAGATGAATATAGAAAGGTCTTATAAGCATAGAAAATTGTTTTCCAAATTCACAGATAAATCCAATGCTAGAGCACAAAGTGCGATAGAATACTTTGTCCTCAGAGTAGTCTCATAGCAATGATAAAAAAATCTTATCCTTTTGAAAGATGCTTAAATAGAAAATTAAAAAAAAAACAAAAAAAGATAATGAAAGACAACATACAATAGTTTCTATATAAAAAAAGAAAAAAAAACAATACAAAAGCGAAAGAAAAAATAATCTACAATGAAAAAAAAAAACACAGATAAAGTAATGCGAACACGTGGAATTCAAGTCGAAGTGAGAGCAAAACAAAATATTCAAACACAACAAAGATAGTTAAAAAAGATCAGTTCAGTAACGTACAAATAATAACTTATCTTAAAACATATCTAGATGACAATTGTTTTCTATTATTTCTCTCTTTATCATAACTAATTGTCTTTCATTCTTTACACATAGGTTTGAACCATTCTACATATATTCTCAACTAGCTTTCTAACACGTGTCCCAATTAATTATTGGTGCCAATAACCCTTTCTCTCTCTTCTTCTTCACTTTTTGTTGCCTCCAACGGCCATTCTTCATATTCTATTTACTTATCTAATTCAGTTTGAATATAGACAAATAATTGGCAGATTAATCAGGGAATTAGTTTTCTTTTTCTTGATAATTATTATTTGAATAAAAGTTGAGAATTATAATCCATAAAAAAGAGTATTTCTTTTTTATTTTTTTATTTTTTTTAATGAAAAGTAGTCCCATTAAAAAATTGTAGTTCAAACAGCACGAGCACATTTATTTCATTTGACAATTAAAGATTTTAAGTGGTCTTTTTGCACACAAAATTAAGAAAAATAAGGATATTTGACATCATAATTTATATTAGAAAAAGTTTTAAACAAACAATGGTGGAAAAAATCTTTTAATATCTTTTTTGATAACAACTTTTTAATTAAAAATAGATTTTTTAAAATATTATATATAATAAATGTTTTTATATATTTATATAATATTTTTTTAATTTTACTTTGAAATGTCTTTTTCAAATCGAGTCTTTATCATCATGGTCCTATGATATGGTACGATTCAAGTTCTATCTTCGAGGGAGATTCTTTTTTTTTTTTAACTTAATATTAATTAAATATTTTTTATTAAAAATTTTATTTTTAAAAATTTGTAGTCAAATCATCTTTCAACTTGGGTTGCTATTTTGAAGTTTCCATCTTGCATATGCAGTAAAAAAAAAAATGACAGTTTGAAGAAGAAAAGGGTGGGGCTTTACTTTTCAATGGCTTGCTAAAAACAAAATGTGAAATATAAGTTCGTAGTGAGATCTTTGGGAAGTCTTGATTGTTGTTCACACAATTGGGATTTGATTTTCAATTTATTTTAAAATAATTATGGAGCGAAGCTTGGTAGAATTGTTGCAGTGAGGTTAGGAATCAAAGAATGGGGAAGAGGTTTTTGGGTGTTTGGTTATTGTATGCAGTGCCTTGTTCATCTTTACTGGGTTTGGCCTTTAAGATTGCATCCTTTTTCCGAAAGCACAAGGCGTGAGATTTCCTTTGTGGTCATCAGTTGCCGGGAATCAAATTCATGGCCGCTTGAACCTTCCAAAAGCAGCAATCCATTAATAAACGTTGTTAGGAGATGGCATGAATCTGGAATTGCGCAAATGGTGGTATTTATCTGATAAATCTTAAGTGGGAGAGGAGCTCAAAGGGAGCCTCTTTGGCACTACTTCTCCTCCTCCGCCGCCGTCGCCGCAACAGCCATTCTCCTGCCGAAGGTTGATCCTGGGGGAACTCCACTCGATCAGCAGACGGAAACAGTTGTACTTGAGGAATAAAGGTAAGAATTTGCCTCATTTTTGTCAAAGAGATGGCGGCCGGCGGCTGACTATCCCCATTTCAGCTGTTAGCCGGCATTCTCGTTCCGATTGGTTCCCGATCTGGTGGCGATTGACCCCAGAAGCTGGCCCCTTTTGGGATAGGTCTATTGCTCTTCCAAGGAGATGGATTCCTGAGGTCAATTATCGATTTCTATTGCCAATTGCTTGGCGAATTATATTTTCTTTTGTTGGTTTTTGAGAAATTGCTTGTTTATACATACCATAAACCATGCCTAATTCGTGGCTTCTCCACACTGTTCTTATGATTTTGGTATCTTTTCTTATGCATACCAAACTTTCCTTCAGCGCTTTGCTCTGATCCTAAAATTTCTGGGAATGGAACAAACCCTTGATTAATTGTTCAGTTCTCCATGTTTTTAGTTTTGGGTCAGATCTGCCTCAACAACCATGTGAATGCTGATTTCTCAGATTTTTCCCTGTACTTGAATTTTCTTGGAATGGAACAAATCCTTGATTAAACTTTCTTTTTTTCCCCTTTCTACTGATGTTTATTGAATGATTTTTTTTTTTCTCTGTTTCCTATCTTTACTTAATTATGTGCAATTAAGAGTTTCTTTTTCCGACTTGAATCACCTGAACCATATTCTGTTTGAAGTTTATCCTTTTCTTCTTCATAAACTGCTTTTTTCTCTATTTGGACAGTGCTCACCTGGGAATGGACTTGAGTGGAGGCCCTCCGCTCAAACTACGGCAGGATATTGAACTCCAAGACCTGTGGGTGCCTGTAACTCCAGCAAAAACTACCTCAACAAGAAAACAATTAGCTTCAACCCAAAGCTTTGGCCAACCCTCAGGCCAAAGTTGGCTCGATCCTTTGGAGGCTCCCTCCACCGGAGTTCTGAATGCACTCCCACCATGGGAACTTGCATTCCAGAATGGAAGCAACGGTTCGCTTCTCGGCAATTGCGTCCCAGATCGTGCTCTGGCAATTGCAGAGGCCTCTGCAATGGGGAGTCGTGACACTTGCTTCATGTTGAACTCACCTTCCAATAGATGTGCCAACATGGGATCAATCTGTTGGTCTCCTGAGCTCTTTGGAAACAACTTAGTTCGGAATTTGGCTTCAGTGAGTGAGATACCTCATTTTGCTCCCTCTTCCACACAGATTGCGGGTGAGCAGCAAATGAATAATACTTCAGCAAGTAAGTGTCTGCTCAATGGAAAAGTCTTACTTGAGGGAAGCACTTGGTCTGTTCAGAAAGGACAATGTAAGTTCTTGTGAATGCATTGTTTCTACTTCAGTTTCCAAATATATAGTGTTTGTTCTATGTTTGAATTTGGGTTTCAGCTTTCTTTGATTTTACAGATAAATCATCAGCTACTTGCCTGAATTATCTGAACTCGTTTCAAGGGACAAATAATTTTACTGGGATTTCGACGGTGCCCAATTCGGTCACCCCATTGATCATGGAAAAATACAGCAGAAGGACGCAGGATGAACAGCAAGCTTTGGTGGTTTCTGACTCAGTTCAAGAGGTTGGAATAGAAGAAAATTCGTTAGATGAAAAGATGAGCTTATCAAAGCAGGTCTTTGATAGCTCTGCAGATGCATCCTTCTCAAATTTGATGGCTTTAGCTCATCAGCGTGCTTTCTACAAAAATCCAGAGAGTGCCAAAGAAATAGCTGACTTACCCGGCGAATTAACTGACAAGCTTGAGGGGCATGATATCCCCAATGAGAGAGGGAATGAAGTCGTAGAGTTGAGCAATTCTTCGAAGCAGAAACCAAGAAGGAAGAAGCATAGGCCTAAGGTGGTCATAGAAGGAAAAGCTTCCAGAACACCTAAGCCAGCAACACCTCAGGCAAAGACCCCCAAAAAAGCTCAAAACCAGGAAAGTGCCACAGGTAAAAGAAAATATGTCCGCAGAAAGGTTGCACCTTCCTTTGAGACTAGCCCAAATGGATTGAATAACAATGTTCAAGTAGAAAGCAGGAGGGGGGCCAAGTCGGTGAGAAGGCCTCTGAACTTTGATTTAGAAGAGGCAGAAATATCAGAAAAATATTGTGCTTTTATGTCAATCCAAAATCAGGTTAAGGAAAATCCTGTTCAAGGGGCATGTGGTGATGATGATGCTTTGAGCGGTTTAAGATTAATAAAGACAGTGGATGATAGAGTAAAACAGGGTCCAATGGTGGAGAATTCCTTAATGAGATTTGACCATGATGTCAACAGTTCGCCGAGTCAGGCAGTGAACGAGTTCTTAAAACAACTGCAACATCAACCTCAGGCATCAACTTCGATGGGTAAACCAGAAGTAGGATCATTACAGAACAATGACTATTCCTTTTATTTGAATCATGCTGTACCTAAAGGGACAAAAAGAGACAACTGTGTTATTGTTGATGCTTTTGCGTCTTCAAACAAAAACTTGTTGCACCCTTACAATACAGGAGACTGTTCAAGCCAAAGCCAAAATGCAGGAAGGGAAGTTCCACATCATGTGGATGTTCACAAGAGGATGAGAACAGAAAATGTTGAGTTTGGAGCAGCATCTAATACTGTATTGACATACACTTCCCAAACTGGTTGGACAACTATAAATGCATCTAATAGCTGTCAAGAGCTCAATTTTGATGGTTCGCAGAAGTTAATTGCCCAAAAGAAGATTCATACTGTAGAACACTTGATCTTTGGTGAAGAGACATATGGGAATGGATATAAACTTCTTTCTCAGGGTAATAACTTAACCTCAAATGGGTTTATGAATTTCAATAGAAGCCCAGGTCTACTTGAACCATCTAGCAACATCACAAGTAAACCTTCAACACTTAGCAAGCCGTCTGGACATTCCAAAAGAAAGAGTTATGGAAAAAGAGGCCCAAGGGGAGATAAGAAGAAAGGAGAAAACCCTCCAGTTACTCCAGTGCCTTCAAATACTATTGATGGTGCTACTCCTGGGGAAAGAAATACTGGGTTAACCACAACAACCTCCACAAATTTGCTTGGGGGGAACATACATTCAGGATTTGTTTCATTGGGCAGCCAGGATACAGGCGATTGCAAGGTCTCAACGAATTTATGCTTCTCTTCAGGATCATTTGCTCCTTGTGTGGATGATATGGATGACATTGTTCAGAAACTGAAATGGCTTAACATAAACAGTGATCATGAAGTCAACAACTCACAAGAACAAAATGCAATTGTTCCCTATGCGGGAAATAGTGGCGAGATGGTTCTATATGGAGGAAATTTTGATCAAGCTAGAAGGAGGCGTCCAAGGGCAAAAGTTGATTTGGATCAAGAAACTAATAGGGTTTGGAAGTTGTTGATGGGAAAAGAAGGTGAAGTAGATCAGGAAGTCAATGCACACAAGGAAAAATGGTGGGAGGAAGAAAGGAGAGTTTTCCAAGGGCGAGTGGATTCTTTTATTGCCCGCATGCATCTTGTTCAAGGTAATGAAGTTTGTCATAATCTACCAGATAGTAAAGCTCAATTTGGTTTTGAGTACTTAACTTTTACAACCAACTTTCTCTCATCATTATGTTTTCTTTATACCTTCAAAGTAAAGCTTAAACTAATATTAACCTAAGCTGTTTTTCAGTTGAATTTGTTTCCAGAAACATTTCAAATACTTGTTATACGCCTATACGTTATAATGTTATTCCAAAAAGAACACCAAAACCACCAATTTGGGTAATCCTTGAAGAAGTTATACTTGGAATTTGTTCGAATTGATGTTCCTAAACATTGGTTGTTATTTCCTCATGCATTAGGGCTAATTTGGTTGCACCCTTATATCATGACATACATTTTTTAGGGGATAGGCGATTCTCTCAATGGAAGGGATCAGTTGTTGATTCTGTGATTGGGGTATTTCTTACCCAGAATGTTTCAGATCACCTTTCAAGGTAAGGATGGATGACTTCAAAATATAGGTGCAACAATATTGACAGTTTTAAAAAAGATTTATTAACCAGTATCACTTTTCAGTTCTGCATTCATGGCTCTTGCAGCAAAGTTTCCTCTTAGATCAACTGGCAATTCCACATGTTCCAATGCAGAAAAGGTAGACACAACCATGGAGAATCAAATCTGCATCACATCATCTGCAATGTCCCATTTACCAAGAATAATCTTAGGTAATTGTTTCTTCTGCCAGGCTTCATCCGGGGAACCCTACCATGTTTCATCAGAGGCAAAAGCCACTGAAAACGATAGCAAAAAGGAAAGCAGCAGTAGTAATGAAATAGTTGAAACTGCAACTGGAAGTACTGGTATAGATAACAGTAATGGAAATGTAAAGGAATTACATGAGCCAGAGGTAAGTTTTGGAAATGAATCTCCAAATAGTTGTTGTGGCATACAAGTTTCAGTAACAAGAAGTGTTAGCTCACCTGAGGTTGAGGATAAAAGATTCATGGAAGAAGTTGTATCATCTCACAATTCTGTGACATCGTCTCAAAGTTCTACAGAGTGTCAGGCACAATCTAGTGGTTATATTGAACCAAACTCAGTATTGAATGTGGAAGCACAGAATCCCTTAATCAGGAGTATGAATGATGGGTTTGGCAGTGCTTCTTTCACAGAGCTTCTTCAGATGGCAGAAGAGTGCAGGTTCCATAAATTGAATGATCAAAATAGCGAAATGTTCTTGACAATGCAATCTAGTAGCATAAATTGTCAAGTGACGCATGAGATTGGAAATAACTCACCTGTCTTGAATCAACCAGACAACTCTGGTTCCACATCCCAAAACACGCCATACAGTTTGCCAGTACTCGATTCACAATTGTGCCATTCTCTGGATCTTGCTAACACGATAACCTTGGATGCTGGAAGCATGTTAAGGGAAGAAAAAAAGGGACCTTTATTACCTTCAAATGCTTCTAAAACAAGCATTTATATCAAACATGAAGTTCCATTTAAAGAATGCAATGAGTTAGCTGAAGAAAACTTAGCTGAATCAAGCAGTGTTACCGATGTTCTATCTGATACTACGACTGCAAGAGTTATTGATACATATGTGCCAATAGAAGTACAAAATAATCTACAAATTTCTTCCGAAACAGATATCGGTACCGGTACCAGTCAACACTCTTTTGATAGTTCAAGTCTAGCAGAAAGAGCGGATGCCACATCAATTACAGAAAGCTCTGAGGTATGCATAAAAGCTGAAGGCATGCCAATAATCCATCAGAAAGAAATAAATTCAATAATTGAAGTGGAAAGTCCACAGTATGCTGCTCAATATAGCAACCAAAGAGAGAATTCAACAAATCAGAATTCTACTGCAGCTTTAAGTACAAAAACAAAGAATAATTCCGATGTGGGTGTTGCGATTATCAACAATGAAAATTTCAATTTTCAAAAAATTTCATCCAAAACACCAAAACAAGGAGAAAAAGGTAAAAGAAGGAAAGGCGAGGTTGAGAAGATTACTTATGATTGGGAAGGTTTGAGGAAAGAGGTATGTTCTAATAAATTTGCAAAAGAGAGAAGCAGTGACACAGTGGATTCACTTGACTGGGAAGCAGTAAGGTGTGCCGATGTAAGCGAAATAGCTGAAGTCATTCGTGAACGTGGGATGAACAATATGCTGGCAGAGAGAATCAAGGTATGCTTAGATAGTCATTTTGGTTAAAGTGACTTTTTAGTGCAATGAAAGAATGAATTCACTAAACTGGGAAACAGTGCTATTATTAGGATAAATTGAGTGCATCAGAAGCATATAGTTATAATCTTACTCGATGAATCTATGTTTCTTATTATTAGAATTTAAACTTGGTTGGCGGTGATTTTTTCGAGCCATTCTTTCAATGGTTCTATTGAGAGCACTGACATAAGATTACTCATCTTAAAAGCTAGGACTACGGAATACTAAATGCATGTGCTATTGTTTGTGTTGCGTTCTTTCACATGATGCAGGATTTCCTAAATCGTCTTGTTAGGGAGCATGGAAACATAGACCTTGAATGGTTGAGGGATGTTCCTCCAGACAAGTCAAAGTAAGATCAATTACCCTTTTGCAGACTACAACATTAATTTCTTTTCTTTCTGCATCATTCAATTATGCATCCTATGGGGTATGATACATGTGATGTTTCTATAACTCAAGCTTAAGGGATATGCTCAGACTTCTTCCCCTTTAGATCTTATTTCTATTCTGTGGTAAGCTGAAAAATTCAAATCCACAGTAAATGCCTATAATTTCTAGTTTCTGGTTCTTTCTGTAATTTATTTTATTCATCTTGCTGAAGCCTATGTCATGGGAGGATTAAAAAGATTAATATGTTAAAAATTGTATGATTGTTGTGTAAATTCAGTTAAATGACCTTCTGGTTGTTTTAATGATTATTTCACTTCTATTTTTTTTTTTCCTGATTTTAATGTTAAACCAATACCAGATATGTAGACAATTAGTGACATGCAGGACATGTGATCTTTTTTTCTGGTTTCAGCCCAAGCTTTGTCGTGTCATAAAGAAAAATTGTCCACACGGCATCAAATTTTAATTTTAAATTCTAGTTTCATCTAGAATAAATTAAATTAGATTAGATTAATTCTAGTCTTAAGTAAAATCGAGTTTTTATTTAGTTATGAATTGTTTTTTTTAATTTAGAAAACTTAAATTTTATATTTGAAAAGAGCTACGTTGTTTTTTTATTTCTAGTTCAGGATGTTGTTGTATCTTTTTGAGCATATCTATTATAAAGGAACCTCCAATCTGTGAATGTAACACTATAAACAAACCTCTTATCTTGCACCTAGATGTTATTTTAAGAATGATGTTGACAAATAAAATTTAAGTTTACCTACAGTATTGAGTGCCATTATCCTTCGCAAGCATAAGGAATAATCCTTCTCGTATTCTATTGTGAGATAGCTAACCCTTGTAGAGGATTGATAGCTAACTCCTCATGCTGTTCACACATGCTCCAAGGACTTTTGCTTTAATTTGTGGAATGATAGAATTGACTCACTTGCATTTCACATAATTTGGTGTTAAAGTAGTTTTAAACATGTTCCATTCATGACTTCAATCCAAGTAGTGCATTGTCATTGACCAATATTCACGTTGCTATCTCCTTTTTTGCTCTTTTTTTTCCTTTATCCATGGTCACCAAATTTCTTGAAAAAACCTCAATGCTCCAAATTATCAATTATATCTTCACCATCTTGCTATTAGTCACATAGTTTGTGCCTTATTTTTGGTTTTGTCCCTTTATATGATTATCCTTTCTTAACAACCTGAGTTTGCTCTCCTCAATGCTATTGTTGCTTGAACCACCATTAGAGTATTGATCCTCCTCTGTCTGCTCTTTTGTCAATCAATTTCAAACATCTCTCTTGATGATAAGTCATTCCTCATTGCCTCGCTTTACCTCTATTATTCTAGATTGGTCGTGTCTTGATTGTCGTATTCTCAAAACTATCATCCCTCTGATGTCATTGACTAATTATCCCCTTGGTCATGACGTTTCTGACCAATCTCGAGTCACATTTGGCTAGATCCATCATGTAGCTACTATTCATTGTCTCATAAAATTCTAGGCACCATTTAGCTATGAAGAGAAAGAAGAAAAGCAAGGGCTGCATATTGAAACTTTGGGAACAAGAAAATGTACATAGGTACATAGAGAATTTTCAAAATTTTCTTTTATAAATTCCTGAAAAGCCTTGAAAAGTGTATATAAAATTACAAAATTTTTAAAAAATCATTAAAAATTTTTGGAAACAAATTTACAAGTTGGCTAAGAAAAATAAGCCAATTTTTTTAATTTTGATTTTAAATTTATTTATTTTGTATTATAAATTATATTGACAAAATCCAAAATTCATCATGAATCTTGTCATGATTTATTTCACGTTACAATGTAAATTCATCTAAAAAATAATAATGTTTTATATATCTCATAATTTATCAAAAATACCTATGATTTATTTATGATGAAAATCATAAAGAAAATTTGGAATCTCACATTTTTTATGGATTTTATTACATCCTTTCTTTCTAAATTTCTTTTAATTATTTTTAAACTTTTTTATTCTTTCATTCAAATTTTCACTAGGTTTCTATAGAATTGAAATGCATGGAGATTGTAATTGTGAATCTAGTGTGTTTGAGTGAAATATTGATAATTTAACCGTAGTAAGAACTCATGTCTGTTGATCATGTACTCTAATTTAGTGTGCACTTCTATAATTATTTGAATACTCAGAAACAATGGAAGTGTTTTCAGTTTTTATTTCAATTCGAATTCACTAAATTTTTTATTGCTATGTTGCTATCAGGGATTTCCTTCTTAGCATAAGGGGTTTAGGGCTGAAAAGTGCAGAATGTGTTCGTCTTTTGACCCTTCATCATTTAGCTTTCCCAGTAAGTGCTTTCATAAAGAACTGCGTTGCTATGTAAAATAAATAGACTGCCAAGCTTACCCCTTGGTTTGCATGGAACATTAGGTTGATACCAATGTTGGTCGCATATGCGTACGACTTGGATGGGTGCCACTCCAACCATTACCTGAATCTCTTCAATTGCACCTTTTGGAACTGTAAGATTGTGTCGACATGCCTATTTACAAACAGCAATTCATTGCTTGAAAATGGGGATGGTTAAAGCACTCTTGTTCTCTAGAGAACTTTTCGACCCTTTATTTCTTTCATTTGTCATGTAGGTATCCTGTGTTGGAGACCATTCAAAAGTATCTGTGGCCTCGGCTGTGCAAACTTGACCAGCGGACATTGTAAACTTTATTCGCCCTTTCAACAAAATAAATGATTAGTAATTTACATTTTGATGTATAGTTTTCCAATGAAAGCCTTGACACTTCAACTGTTCTTTTTCTTTTGTTGTTCTAACAATGTTTTAAACTGGGCAGGTATGAGCTACATTATCAGATGATTACTTTTGGAAAGGTGGTTCATCTATAATGTTGTTATCAAAACTATTGTGAAAAGGAATTAGTAAACACAAATGAAGATGACTTAAAACCTTATGCAGGTATTCTGCACAAAAAGCAAGCCAAATTGCAACTCATGTCCAATGAGAGGAGAGTGTAGACATTTTGCCAGTGCATTTGCGAGGTATGTGCAAGAGTTACTTTCATGCTTGGTATTATTATGTTTTTTTAATTCTCTTAAGGTGACTCTGTGCATTCTTTGCGAGATAAGGAAGCTCATAAAGGTTTGTAAACAGTCAAAATAATGGTTTGCTGTAGAACCCATAACTTTTTTATATTTTGCCTAGCTAATCCTCCTTTCTCATTCTTTTGTTAGCAACACTGCATTGCTGTTGTTCTGCATAGAATGTTTTTAAAATAACTTTAAACTTGTACCCACAAACAATGTTATATCTTCTAACTGTGCCATGAATCCACCTGCCCTTCATTTGTGCCACTTCATCTCCAACCGAACCATTTTAGAGGCTCATCAAACCATTCTGTCTGCCTTATGTTTCTTAGCCCCACTAACAAAAGAAATTGAAGTATAAATTTCATGTATGACTTGTTATCCAACGGATGACAATCTGTATAGAAAGATATGGAGAAGGTTTAGCTTAATTCAGTGTAACATGTGGATATAGGGAGATATCAATTGACCTATGCTTATTTCAGTGCAAGACTCGCACTTCCAGCACCCGAGGACAAAAGCATAGTGACCTCCACCTTTCCAAGTGCTTATGCAAACAGTTCGGTGTTAGATTTTAGTCCTCAACCTATTGCTCAGCTCGAATGCAGTTCGTTTTCGAAGGATTCAGCTGGTCCAAAACTATGTGAGCCTATAGTTGAAGAACCAGCAACACCAGAACCTGAATGCCAGGAAACTCTAGAAAGTGCAATAGAAGAAGCATTTTTTCAAGACCCTGATGAAATTCCAACAATAAGTCTCAACTTTGAAAAGTTCACACAGAATCTGCAGCACTACATCGAAGAGAACATGGAGCTTCCTGATGGTGACATGTCGAAGGCATTAGTTGCTTTGACCCCAGATGCTGCTTCCATCCCCATGCCCAAGCTGAAGAATGTGAGCCGCTTGCGCACAGAACACCAAGTGTATGTAGTAAGAAAACTCTTTTTTAAGTCTTGCTGAGACATGATATTACTTCATGCTATTATGAATTTAGTTATAGTTCTGATGTTTGTCCAAATCAACAATCATGTTACATTAATATTCCGTTGCAGAATGGCAGTATAGCTAATTCAGTTTATCCCTTGTTACAGTTACGAAATTCCTGATTCACATCCACTACTGAAAGGGGTGAGTTATTTCTTCTGTAAAAAGAAACCACGAACTTCTTGGAAAAGGGAAATTTTGATTGTATATTCAACAAACATATGTAAATATCATATAATTTAGCAAATTTGAAAGACATTGTTCGTGAGACCATGTCCTTATATGAATATCCTTTGTACAACTTCTTCAGCCCCAGTAATGTTATGGGAATTAATACTTCTTATGATTCACGTTTAGTAATTTACTTACACAGCATCAGTTCATTAAAAAAATAAAATAAAAAGCACACCCACAAGTACCAAGCTCAATGATCTTTAATGAGCTTATTCTGCCTGGATCAATTATGGAAGCTATGACTCCAAGATGAAAAACAAAAGAGCCCATTTAATAATGCATGCTGTTGAAGAAAAGAAACTTGTGTTGATATGTTCAGTTTATAGGAATACATAAACTTCTTTATTAATAGTCTGCTTCTTAACCAAACGTGACAGCTTGACCAAAGAGAGCCTGATGACCCTTGCCCATACCTTCTAGCTATATGGACACCAGGCAAGCATGCTTTTCTTTGCATGTTATTCAGATTATTCATTTGATTTGCCTATGAATAACTAAAAATTTATGCCACAGGTGAAACTGCACAGTCAACTGAGCCACCAGAAGCTAGCTGCAATTCCCAATATACTGGCCAGCTTTGTGACAAGAGTACATGCTTTTCCTGTAATAGTGTAAGAGAAAGCCAAGGTCATATAGTCAGAGGAACACTTTTGGTAAGCAAAACAATATTGGCTGATGTTGGAAGTATGCATATGTATCTGCTCTACTGATTCAAAATGATGTGGAACAGATACCTTGTCGAACTGCAATGAAGGGAAGCTTCCCGCTCAATGGCACCTACTTTCAAGTTAATGAGGCAAGGTTTCGTTACAAATGATAAACTGAATAAGTCCAAACCTTTCTGATAAAGAAGTTCTCCCTTATAGTTGTCCATAGTTTAATGGGTTTTAGTGGAAGGCAGGAATAAATAGTCTGCTGCCCAACGCTTGTATAATATGAACCTTTGATTCTGATGCAGGTATTTGCCGATCACATTTCAAGCCGCAACCCAATAGATGTTCCCCGGGATTGGATATGGAACTTGCCGAGGAGAACCGTTTACTTCGGGACCTCAGTACCAACAATATTCAGAGGTATTTGTGGGTTGCATAGTCAATTGAAAATGTTGAATTATTACGAATTCTTACTAGAATTTACTAATTTATACATCTGATGGACACTTTTAGGTCTCTCAACAGAAGCAATTCAGCAATGCTTTTGGAGAGGTATGTTATGATCTTTATTGCCGGCTTATACTACAATAGATAGCAGGAAACCTATTTTGGGCACCTATCAAAACACAAATAGATGATAAGAACATTGTTTGTGTTTCTTTCAGATTAGAATTTATTTAACCTTAATTATAAACCTTCCTGCTTATATAATTAAGTAATCATTTCTACAACTAGTTCAGTACAACACAAAAAAACAAGAAAGCAGCTTTTCCGATGTCATTTTCCTAATGTAACGATACTATTCCACTATTCCACAAGTTTTTTCATGTGAATGTCCCTGATTTATGATTCTGGTTATGTTTGATGGACCAAAAAGGGCAGGGGAACACAGTCAGACACAAGCTTGAACTTCAATGTAGGAACTGTCATCTCTAAAGGCTGACAAGTTTGAGCACAATCTTTTTTTATGTCACAATATCCCACAATGGAAGCTGAAATAAGAGAAACCGACACTTTTGTAAGAAAAGCATCTACAAATGATATCACCAGCGAAATCAACATTCTCAATTATTTTCCTTTTTAAAAGGTTTTCAATATGGTGTAAGTTTCAATGGTGACTAATGAACTAGATATCAGGAAAGAATAAATTTTCTGTTTAGGATCCTGATTAGATGCTTCTAAATTAATTTGTTTTAGAATCAAGCATGAACACATGGTTCACAAATAATAATATTAATGCAAATTCAGTGTTTTATGTTCTAGGAATTATTAAGTTTTATACCAAAAGTTATTATTTGAGTTGTAAGAAACAATCAATTGTTCTTTACTCATGCTTAGCTTGGACATCCATTTTATGGTATGTTGGGCTTAACTTTGTGCCCCTGATAGATCTGCCACTTTTAATAATTGGCATCAAGGTTTGGTTTGCTAGAATCAAACAGTTTTTAACGTCCATGAGCTTTTACTAATCCCTAGCAATGTTGACCATGATTCAGGAGCTCTAGATGGCTGTCATGGTGCCTAAAATTATTTATGTAGTTTGTGATTTGCATGATTCTTTATGGTTTTAGTAATCTTTGAAACAAGGGCTTGTTTTAATTAGGCAGAACATTTCTCAAGTGGATTTTCTATCATGAAGTTAGTGTGTTTATAGGAAGTTTTTAAAAGGAGTGGTGTAACAAGTAATAGAATATATAGATGTGAATCGCACTTGAGAGAAAGATTATTGAGTACAAATGAGTTAGTTTAATCTCACATTGAAAGTTGCATATAATATTGGACACATAGTATAAAATGAAGTGGTTTTTACTTGAATGTTTAAAATTTTGGATCGATGAGTATCCATCTAATGTTATATTGGGTTCTACATTAGGCATGGGTTCTTCTCTTTGTCATTGCAAAATGGGATGCATGTAGAATCAGAGATAGAATAGTTCTCTCTCAATGCAATCCAACTGCAACAAAAAAGAAATCGATCAACTGTATAATTGTAATACAACAAGCACATGCAAACAGCTGTTGGTGTTTAGATTCATGAGATTAACTTATTTTTTTTTGTGTGTTATTTAGTAGCTTAATGGAGCTTATATCCTAACAAACATCTTCTGTTGATTATGACAAATATGCATGCCATGATATTTATCATCACAGAGTATTGGCTACAATTGAATTTTCTTATAGAACCGTGTATTGAACAGATAAGCTGAAGCCATTTTATAGATGTTTAGCTTTAATATAAGATACTTTGACAGCTAAAGCATTGTGTAAGATGTAAACATATAAGATACTTAAGACATACCTCTTTGTTATTTTATCACTACCTTTGTTATATGACAACTAGCTCAGTTCCAATAAAGCTTTTGAGCAACATCATATCAAGAATATGTACTTTTAAGAATCCTATGTATACAAAAAAAAAAAAATGGTTGCAGGTTTTGTTTGTGTAAGAGGATTTGACAGAGCTACAAGAGCACCCAGGCCTCTCTATGCAAGACTGCATTTCCCAGCAAGCAAGGCACCGAAAAATCGGAAAGTTGCGGCAACGACAGCTGCGGCTAAGGTTGAAGAATAGGCGAAGGCTACCTCAGTCCTAACCAGGATCCATCAAGCTTTAGGAATGGATCACTGACCAACAGATTGCTGGGTATTCATGGAAAGCCTCCAACGTGAGAAAAATAAGAAGCTATATTCTCAGCAACTGGGATCAGGTTGGAAAGGCATGAATTCCATGAATTTTGATCTGTAACATTGTCATTCATTATTTCATTTTAAGCTCGTTGTTCGAGCCCATTCTTCTTTGATGGATAAAACTGGACGGGAGATTCATCTGTCCAGGGAAATAATTGGTCAAATGGGGGATAAAAGAGCCCATGGGATGCAAACTTAGTTCAGTTCCATTTATTCAACTTAGATTGCAGCTGACTTCTAATTTAGAACTGGAATGAGATCAGTGTAGCTTACAGATTTTATGAAGAAATTTGAAGCTTTGTTTATTTCTTTTGATGAATTTGAAATTTAGGGCTTAGTCTTATAACAGGAACATCAATGCTGTTAAGAGCATGTTGCTGATTCTGGAGAGAAACACAAATACTACACCTGTAAGTAACAAATGTTGAAAGAACTTCCATTTGTCAACAATTTGACAGAACAATATTGGAAGAAATCATGCAACATTTTATTTTTTTACTTAACATAAAAATTTTACATGAACCTTTTGGAATACAAGCATGGGGTATTTCATGTTCATTCAACAAGGGAAATATAAAGGGCAACGGTCATTCCTGCAGCTAGAGATGACAACTGCATGACTGTGTTTCTGATTGTTGTTTTCCCATCATTCATTTCTGGAAGAACTCCGGCAGCCGCAATATAGATGAAGCCCCCAGCAGTGAAACCCTACAAAAGGAAGTTTAAAATTGTCAGTCAAATTAAATGGCAAGAACTGGAATAGAAAAATTATAATCTTGTAATCATCAACATTTTAATTTATCTTCAAATGTAAATGAAAGACTTGAGACAAAATAGAAGTTTTGTAACCCTGTGAACTGACAAATGAGGAAAAAGTTATCTTTTAGATTCCATGGATTCAATATTCCATATTTCACTTGGTATATGTTCACAATGATGATGCAAGAGATCTTGATGTTTAGATGATATAAATTTTGAGGAGAATTAATTGCCAATAAAGAAATTGATTTGCTTACAATAAATTTTTATTTAATAATCTCTAACAATATTCGAATGAAAAGTTTTACATCTCCAAACTATATAAGACTAACAATAGTATAAGGTTAAATAAAATTGTAGTGTTGAAGTAAGATTTAATTCCTTGCACTTTTCACAAGAACCACTTAAAATTTCACTCAATTTTAATTTCACTAGAACCAAACTTGCCTAAAATACCCAAGTTCATAGTGTCAATATCCTTTTTTTGATTTCTCTACAACACCTTGCCTCAAATTAGCTAATCATTTACTAATTACAAAGCTTTTTTCCAACTGCCCAACATATTTTAAATCATTACAACCTGTTGTAACCTATTGCACCAAATAGGCTCCAAAAATTCAAATTTGTTAGTGTTTGCATTTGAATGATTATAAAAGAATAAGAATTTGATCTCCCGAAGTTACTAATATTTACATTGTAAAGTCGCAGATACAGAGGTAACCAAACCTTGGATCAGTGCATTGCTCACATTAACTTTGAACCACAGCTGATTATTGCATTGTGAATTTGTGTGTGTGAATTTATGAACCGTGACAAGAAAATAGCAGTTAAAGAGGATTATGTTATCACCTCAATCAAAGAAGAGTGTCCTGGATCTTTGCCAAGAACCAACGCCTGCACGTAAAAAGAAATATTACTTTCAAGTTCTTCATTGGAAGATAATCAATCACTTGAAATTAATCATTAGAAATGAACAAACCAGAGCAGTTCCAGCAAGAGCAACTAATGCTGAAAGAAAATTAAAGCATAGTGCCTTGGACACCGAGAATCCGGAGCGAACCAAAATTCCAAAATCGCCTACCTATTGAAATAAAAGAATATTAATAATGTTTTACTTTTTATCTGATGATCATACAACGTTCAAAAGGCCATGGATGCAACAACGAACTTGTTCCACTAAAATGAAATGCTTCATGTTAGAATAGCATTTCCTGACACTATCCGTGTTGTGAAACTTCTAAACATAATGGAAGCAAATAGAATTGGGCAATTATCCAAGTTAAAACTTTAATTATATTTCCAAGAGATTTAAGAAGGTAATAAAGCTAAAAACCACCTCCTGAGGAAGCTCATGTGCAAGCAAAAATAAAGTCCGAGACCACCCACCAACTGATCCGTGGAGTAAAAATGCACTTCCTAAAGCCATTCCATCAGTGAAGTTATGCTGCAATATTCAAGGAAATCGCAAACTTTCAACAGTGATATTATAATGCAGAAGTTCTCTTGCGTCGGTGACAATCAGTTAAACCATTTTCTGCATATAAAAGCCCAAAATAATCAGTAAAAACAACTTACAACTCCATCAGAGAATAGATTGAGATAACCAAACACCAAATTTGATGGACGGAAATGAGTGCTGTCGTTTAGCAAAGTATGCTTCTGGATACTTTTAACATTTTTATCATCAAAATCGTGTACATTATCACTGGTAACGGCTTCACAGGTTCTCTGTGAACAAAATACACAAGATGCATTTGAAATATTTCGCAAGTAATCAATCAATGAAAGGAGTTTCCTTGAAACAAAATTTAACGCAGTGTACATATTAAAGAAATTTACAGAAAAGCAATCTCATTAGATGTGGTTTGTTAAAAGAAATGGTACGCTTTTTAAACTAGCTACAATTAATATATCCACTGCTTAGTCATAATCACCTTTCTACTTCAATATACATATTTGTTTGTCTAAATTAGGCTTCTTTTAGTGAAGATATAATGTACTGTTCTAAAATAACAAACTCCTACCCTTAAAAAGTCATATAAATGCTCAACAATTTTGTTGCACATGAATGACACGAGATATATGTCATATGTTAGACTATGAACAAGGTTTTTTGTATGCAACGCTATATTATTTTTTTGAGGGCTTAACTTTAAGACGTAATGTTTTAGAAGAAAAAAGATGAACTAAAACTCGAAGGCATTTAGGAGGGTGTGGAATTAGAATATAAAATAAAAAAAAATGCTATATAATAATATCTAAAACACAGAACCTAGACAGCACAGAAAAAATCCTACATAATTACTCAAATTGAGGTTAACTATATAATGCACTGTTCCAAAATAACAAACTCTTACCATTAAAAAGATGTACAAAATGCTCAGTAATTTTGTTGCACATGAATGACAAGAGGTATATGTCCTATAATAGACTACAAATAAGGTTTATTGTACGCGATGCTACTTTATTTTTTTTTTTTAGAGCTTAAACTTAAGATGTAATGTTTTAGAAGAAAAAAGACGAACTAAAACTTCTCTATGCAAGGCTGCATAGCAAGTGAATATAATCATGAAGCCATTTAGGAGGGGTGTGGAATTAGAATATTAAACAGAAATAAAAAAATGCTATATAATCATATATCTAAAACACAGAACCAAGGCAGCCCAAAAATATCTTACATAATTACTGAATTTGAGGTCAAATTTAAATAATACTCAAATTGAGGTCAAATATATAAATTGACTTGAAATTGGTACTCACAAACCTTTTGGTGGCTGTCATGTTCATCATGCATATCATCTTTTTCATCAGTCTGACCGTTCAATTCCTCTTCAGAAGTTGAATCTAATGCTTTTCTGTAATTTAAATCAGAATGTTTCTGATTCAATTTATGTTTATCATTGCCATCGTCTTTAAGTTTCTGGTATCTTTTGTGCTGGTGATGGTGTCCAAGAGCAATGTCATTTGCAGAATGGTCTTCAACATACCTTACAATCTTCTCAACCAGGAAAAAAAGAACAATTCCTGCTGTAAACAGTTGACAGAAGGAAGCCAATTAATATAAAATGCATATTATACATCAACTGGAATTTTCACATGCCAGGATAATCATCATATTTTACCATTTGATTGGTTAAACATCATTTAAACGACAATAATCTTTGGTGTGGTGAAGGAGGTATGTTGGGGGGGGGGGGGGATGGGGTGGTGGGCAATGTAGTACTAATCAAACATCCCCACAAGGCTTTTAGCCCATATACGTAAGGGTATACATGGGACACTCTAACCTCAATGCTTATTTAAGTTGAAGACAACATGTAAGAGAAATCCATCTCATGAACAAAATTGTCATATTTTACCATTTGATTGGTTAAACGTCATTTAAACGACAATAATCTTTGGTGTGGTGAAGGGCATATGTGGGGGAGGCAATGGTCAGGCTCAACCAATGAAGGATTGTCAAGTGCCAGCAAACCCTGATGCGAAATACTAATAAAACATCCCCACAAGGCTTTTAGCACATATAACTAAGGGTATACATGGGATACTCTAACCTCAATGTTTATTTAAGTTAAAGACATGTAAGAGAGATCCATCTCATGGACATAATCATCATATTTTATCATTTGGTTGGTTAAATGTCATTTAAACGACAATAATCTTTGGTGTGGTGAAGGGGGCATGTGGGGGAGGCAATGGTCAGGCTCAACCAATGGAGGATTGTCAAGTGCTAGACCCTGATGTGTAAATACTAATCAAACATCCCCATAAGGCTTTTAGAACATATACCTCTAAGGGTATATATGGGACACTCTAACCTCAATGCTTATTTAAGTTGAAGATAACATGTAAGAGAAATCCATCTCATGCATACCTATATATAGACGGCTTATCAAAGATGGAAAAAGAATTTGGTACTTTGAGACATGCCATAATGAATACTTGAGTTGATGGGTTCCAAAAACTTGTTGCAGCCAACATAACAAGAGCACCTTTTTTAGGTTCGTAGTTCATTCAAAAGCAACTAGTTTATGTCTAAATAACTCTAGCCTCTTATGTATTAATACATACCAAGATGACAAACCATCAATATAACGAGCTTTGTTAATAAACTAGTATCTAACAAGTACACCCACCATAATCTAAATGCAAGTCAAGTCAAATAATTGACAAATATTTCCCAACAGAATAAAGCTTTTACAATGCCATCCGTCTTTACGTGGCAATCATGCACGTCAAAAGCTAAGCATGAAAGGTTAGCTATGACTAGGGTTAGGGCTTCGATTAGCCATCTAAATAAAAATCGAACATAGATCAATCAAGAGAAGAGTCATGATCTATATTATCTCATTTTCCAACACTAAGTTGATAGTCAAAGGATCATCAATATTGAAAGAGTTTTCACCTATAATAGTCAAGTGATTCGAAGGAGTTTTCATCTATAATAGTCAAGTGATTCCAAGGAGTCCCAAAAAAAGCATAAGATAAAGAGGAACTAAATGGCAACATTTTTCGAAGGGTGCTAAAGAAAACAAGTTATTCAAGCGATCGCCAACAATTCAAAAACTTTCTCTAATTTTAGTTTTAATTCTTCTAGCCTTGTAAACTGATTTATTTTTTTGGCTCCACTTCGAGACACTTAACACTATTATGCATGCTTATTACCACACTCCTCCATTGAAGAGCTTATTGGAATTAAATGGTCCATGCAAAAAGGTTTATACAACATGAGTATGAGAGAGAAAGAGAGGGAAGTATGCCAAACAAGTGAAAGAGAAAAAAATGATAGGAGAGTGAAAGAAGGGTTGAATAAGGTAGAGATTACCAATAGAAAAAACTTGAGAGTTTTGATTTATAATAATTCCTCAATTTGTTGTTTAAGGGCAAGAGAGCTACAAAAGCTAAGTCCTATGCTACCATCTTTGATTTCCATACAAGTTAATGAGCAATTCAATTGCAACTAATGGAAATGGCATATCTTGGCCTTGCCAAATAATACATATCAATTTTATTCCAAGAAAGTTCAACATTAAGATTATACATTTCTTGAGAGATTTAATGAAAAAATTAAAAACAAAAAAAGTGGGTCTTCATTTAATATTTATTGATTTAGAGAAGACGTATAATAGAGTAGTAAGATAAGTACATAGAAAGATCTTGTTCAAAAATAATTTAGCATTGCATACAACAAAGCCATTGAGAACATTTTAATAAAAAAAGACTCATGAACATGCTCAAGAATGATTAACCAAAAAGCTAATTCATATTAAGCTTCATTAAGGCATCTTATTAAATCCTGTTTAACTTTGTCAGTTATGGAACTTTTTTCAAGCCAAACGTAAGACAAAATAAATTGATATATGCCCTTAATTGATGATATTATACCCATTGATAAAACTTGCAATAAGATCGAAATCAAAATAAATCAATGAAGAATAATGGAGCCAAAAGGATTTCATTCTTGTATATCTAAAATCAAGTATATAAAATATAAATTTATGAAATCTATGATTCAAAATGTTGGTGAAATTGACAAGAGTAACAAATGATGCAAATTGTCATGCCTTTCCCTTCCTAAATTGGCATATGTTGGCATACCTTCCAACCAACATGGTTGCCCAATTTTCCTCTCTCCTTGAGAATGGATTCAAATTAAGGAACAATAGTCAAATGCAAGAGTGGATATTAACTAGACATGACTAACAAAAGAAGAATCTGCATATATCTTCCTACTCCAATTTGATCCATTGCCATGGGAATATTCTTGTTTTATATGAATGGGTTCAATCGCTTTAAGCCCGTATGTCACCAAAAAACTAAAGTTTCCTATAGAATCAAGATCAACAAATCAAGAATCATTGACTAAAATTTTTTTTCTAAAGAAAAAAAAAAGAAGAATCTGCATATATCTTCCTACTCCAATTTGATCCGTTGCCATGGGAATATTCTTGTTTTATATGAATGAGTTTGATCGCTTTAAGCCCATTATGTCACCAAAAAACTAAGTTTCCCATAGAATCAAGATCAACAAATCAAGAATCATTCACTAAAGAATTTTTTCTAAAGCAAAAAAAAAAATTGATGCAATTCATTATCCCTCCCTTTTTGCAATAGAAGATTTATAAAGTTGAGTAAAGCTATTATCATTGTTTATCTCTAAATAAGATTAACAAAAATCCTTTCTCCACATTGATATAGTCACATTCACATTATCTTTCCTCGCTCCCTTAGTCATTTAGTTTATGCCACCATAACTCATAGTAAGTATGGCATTTGATATGTTGTGGGAACACATACTATGTGACTGTGTGTGTGCCTACATCTTTTTATACAATTTGTCTTGTAAAAACAATCTCTACCCCTAACCCTAAGGCTAACTAAAATTATGTGTACGGCTTAAATCAGCTACAACTAGCATCCATGGATAAGTAACTTTGCCTCTTACCATCTAATTTGCATGTGCATCCTGCAATCGTACACAATGAGTGGCATGTTGGGTTAACCATGAGGTGACTATTGAAATGTGCAAATACTCATGGTGATTGCTTTGTATATTCTACTACTTTATGGTTTAAGTAATCTCACACAATAATCTTTGTCTCTCAAGACTTATCATAATCACTCAAACTTTCTAGCAAATCAAGCTTCTTGGTAAAACTATCAACTCTAATTGTTTCAACTATCTCGTTTTTCAATTTATTGTTAATTCATATGAGAAACTTCAACAAGTAGATGTTGTTCCTTCAAAATTCAATAATGATACTGTAAAATATTTCATGTATAGGAATATATTGTGCTTATAATGCCGCTCAATAGGTTGAAGCCCTTTATCACTTTTATCATCATTGGTATGAGATGACATTGCAGAAAAAAGAATTTTATTTTACTTTAACAATGACGAAACGAGATACCCTTTATATAAGGTCTATCCCAAGAGATGCATAAGAAAGAAAACTTGGGAAGAAAATAATAATTATTAGGCTTACTATTTCTGTATATATACTAATGAAGAATTAATTAAGAAATACTTTAATGAATATTGATATTATCTATACCCAACTTGTCACAATTTATTTTGAAATGTTTAGATTTTAAAACCATAGTAAACATAACGATCAACTATCTCACAAAAGGAATAAAGTGAGTGCAAAACATTTGACTCGTTACAACTTTAATGAAGTGACAATCAACTTTGATGTGTTTAATTTGCTAAAGAAAGTGGATCGCCTGCAATGTTAATATTTATTTGATTGTTGCAATGCATGGGGGCAACTAGGTTGAATATTGAAAATCAAGTTATTCAAGTAACTAATTTAACCACAAATTTCACAAAGCTGTATGAGCCATGACTTAATAGTCAACTTCAACACTAGATAGAACTTCCATTGTTTGTTTCTTTCTTTTTCAAATGATCATATGTTTTTCAAAAAAATTGTCACAAGTTGAAAAGGCTCATTTGTCTTTTGACCTACCATAGTCATCTTCAAGAGTCTCGATCTATAGGTGATCATGCTTTTGCAAAAAACAACCCTAATCTAGGTGGCCCTCCTTTGAAGTATTTAAGGAACCATGTAATAGTGTCCCTATGAACTTGCTTAGAATAGTCCATAAATTAATTGATAACAGACAAAATAGATGTTCATAATATAATAGTCTGATCTATCATTTTACCTACCAACAATTAGGAATAAGATTAGTTTTTCAAAAGTTCTCCATTATCATCTTAAAAACACAATTTTAAATCAATTTTAAGTCTTAATAAGTTTGATTTCAAGTAGACTTTCCTTCTGTAGTAATTCAAGTACATTCTTTTGCTAAGATAAGATAATTTCTTGCTTGATACGAGCTATCTTGATCTCAAAAAAGTCGTTGACCTCTTATATCTTTTATGACAATGTTTCGTCATATTCTCGAAAAATCTCTTCTAATAATGAAAATATCATCTACATAAACAACAAAAATAGAAATACAAAAAGTTCTTTTTTTACAAACACAAAATAATCTACCTAGCATCTTTTAGACTGCAAATAATTTTTTCTAACTTGTAAACATAATCCACTCTCTCTCCCCAAGAATTAAAGCCCAAAGGTTGTTTTATACAAACAATTTACTAAAAATCAATGTACAAAAAAGTATCATTAATGTCAAGTTAAAACATTATATAACCTTAACTAACTACAATAGAGAATGGAATATAGATTTAATTAAATCATGCAATATAAGAAAAAATCCCATAATAATCAATGTCATATGTTTGAGTAAAACTTTTGTTAGTTAATCTAGCCTTATACTTGTCAATGGTTCAACTTTCTCGTACTTAAGAGCAAAAACCCATCGACAAGCAACAATATTCGCTTCATAGAATGCCCAAACCAATTCCAATGTCTCATGAGAGATAAGACCAAACATTTTTTTATCCATAGCTTGCTACATATAGCCTGTCCAAGCCCTTCCTAGTAAGTCTCAATTATAGAAACAAATGAGATCAAGGTGGCAAAGGTATGACAAGGATGGATTAGGTTATGAAGAGAAAAAAGTTTATAAAATGGGCAATGCAAGACTATTTTTACCCACCATAAAACTATAGAAAACTTAGGGAGGTTGGTGATGGTAATGGTAATGATGTAGATGAAGAGTTTGGTGGAAAAGTATACAGGATAAGAGGTTCAATATCGATAACAATTGGTAATGAGGTAATCTTTTTGGTCGTCTAGATTGTTCTTAAAAAGCAGTCCAATGGAAGAAGTAGCAATATGGTTTGGCCAATGATTAAAAAGAATAGATGAAATTATCTACATACCTCTCATGAATGTAACAAATATGGAGTTAATACAAAGAATAAGATATCTATAGAAACATAAAAAAGACATCAAACAAGATCATAGCAATGATAATACTTATGAGTATTACCCACATAACATTGGAGGCATAGAGAAGAATGATGAGCTTTGTGAACATCCACATCAACGAGAGCAACAAAAATAGACTATACAATGACAAATAAGAAAGCTCACAATGGAGGTGTTGTGATGCAAAAATTTGACTGTGAGGAGGGGAGCTCGTTGGATAAGCCGCAGAAAGGATCAAGGGCATCGCAAGATCACAAGTCTCACAAGGGAGGCACATTCATAGAACGCTAAAGGAATCACAACAAAGTAATGGGCTTCTAGAGAGGAGAGACAGTAGAAGAGCGACAAGAACAATAGCGCAGCTTGAATAATCTTAGGGAAAGAAGATGAGGATTTTGTTGCCCAGAGTCTTGGAAGCAAAAACTTGAGGGAAGATTTCTTTTTGTGCTCAGGTTGCAAGAATTTGAGGATGGAGGATAAGAATAAGATTATGAAAAATCAAATGACTATTAAATCATGTGGAAGATAGAAATTTTTATTTCTTTACGACAAATAGGAAACTTAATGCCCTTTACATAAAACCTATCCTAAGAGATACATTGGGAAAAAATCTTGAGAAGAAAACAATAATTAACACCAATTGTTAGACATATTATCTTTGTCTAAATATTAATAAAGAATTAATTTAGGAATACTCTAAGAGACATTATTAGCCAATACAAGCAAGCTCTCAAGTTCAAACATTCTGGCAATTTTAAGGTCATCAAGAAAGTTCTCGAAAAGGTTTCTTATTTACAAAAAGCAGAAACCCTAATGTTGAAGCATACTCTGATGCAAATTATGTATGAAGGTAAGGCGTTTACTTTTGGAATGACTGAAAATAGAGTCATGGTCTAGTTCACTTGTGGAATGATATGGTAAAAACATCTTGGAAGATCCTGGATTTCTTATATACAGGCATATGACATTGTTTATGATACTTGAATTGGCATCTGTATTGCCAACAATTTTCAAGAATGCACCAAACTTGTTGAAGTTAATTACCAATTTTTCAGTGATGTATAATAAAAAAAATGTCATCGCTTCTCTTGTGTCTAATTCTAACCAAGTAGTAGACATTTTCATCAAAGTTTTTGGGCAACCAACCCTTCATAAGCTATGTAGCAAGCAGGAACTGGCTTATATATATGCTCTATTTTAAGTTGGAGAGCCCGTCATTTGCCTCTTCAAAGGTCCACATCACTATGTGTCAAGTATGCACCTTGCTTCCTATTAAATAGGACTATTACTAAAGTAAATACACAAAATAGCCTTCTTCCACAATTTCTAAATCAGCAAAAGTTATTTTAAACCATGAAAGAATTACAAGAAAGTCTAAGCCGTTTCCAAAAATGAGTCAAGTGGCACATTCAAACTTCGGAATACCCTCACATTCCTTTTTCAAGCCTCAGTATCCAATCAATAAAAAAATCATTTGCAGTGATATACCACGTCATGGTATCCAATTCCATTTTTGTAACTTTAAGGTTCTGCATCTGAATAATATTCGTAGAGTATGAACACACCTTGAATCAATTATCATCAAATTGATATGTGTATAAGACAAATAATTGTACTGAAAGGAACTCATGTAATTCCTAATCCTCAGAAAGTTAAAAATTGACTTGATAAAATTCAAAAACCAAATGAGTCCTTGGGCATAACAAAATCTATATGTCCCAATTAACATGAAGGCAGTGCACCAGAAATACTAAGTTGATTATTAGCAACTGCTGTAGAGATTATGTGATGTGCAACAGTAAGTTAATATTGATGGAAAACCATATGTAGCTGATAAAAGCATATGTTTAGCAGCACAATGAAAGAACATATGGCCCTGCCGTTTAAAATAAGGGTATTTGCCTGCAAGAAGATAAACTTTTTGAAGATTAAATGGAAATGGTAGATATATACCAAGGAAAAAAATAGATTACATGGAAACAATAAAATGAACTCACAGAGAATAGACAACCCAACTGAAAGATCTTCAGTCGAATGAGCATGTCCATGTCCATGATCATGCGAGTGCACACCACCAAAACTAACATTATGATCATATGAGTGAGAATGCTCTCCACCTAGAAGAAAAAGTAACATATTCAGTATCTATGATGACCCAAAAAGTTGAATAGAATTAATTAGGAGCAGCAATGTAAAAGGAAGGATCATTAATAACAACTTCAAAGTAATTTCAAGGCTTGGAAAATGCCTAAGTAAATCAAAATAATTGAGACAAATTAAAATGTGCCTTATGCTCTGTTTTACTGTTGACATCATCATTACATAGGATGTTAGTTTCATGATGAACTTGGAGTGACATTACCGGTCAATAACAAGAATGCTCCCTTGTTCTAAACGAAAAAAATACCATTTCCTAGCACAATTCTATATTTGTCATAATTTTACCTCATGCCATAACGCTTCAACATGTCAAGATGTTGCAGTTTTTATCAGAAGTCAGTTATTGTTACAATGTAATTACTTAATGAACTTAATAGTTCAAGGAACATTAAAATTCATCAACTAATTTAGGTGTGGAACTTAATAGTTCAAGGAACATTAAAATTCATCAACTAATTTAGGTGTGGACCACTAGCTGTTATGATATTTATACTATACAGAAACTTTAAGAAGCAATAACCTCATGAATTTCTTATGATTGTTAGTTTGGGTGGGAGACCAAGAACCACAAATCCACAACAAACTTATTGTCCATGTTCCATATTTAGCTTTAAATCCATAATTCTTGGCTTATGAAAGTAAATGAAAATGCATAAGAAAAAAAAATCCTTCCAAGACAATTCATATAAAAAAGACCAAACCTTAAAATTCCTTTCCAACACTTGTAAGTTATCCAGCCTTTTAAGTGCTACAATTCAACAGATAATCACCATGAGGATGAACCTTTTTAATTGTATATAGTCTGCTAGAATTTTGTTTGATCTTCTTGTATTGTTTGTTTGGCATATCTTTACTAATGGCCTGGTAGTGTTAAAAGCATAAAATAATCTACAAGGGAGAGAATAAAAAGTGCACTTTATTAAATGTCGGAGGTCCATCGTTTCGTTGGGTCCTGCATATGAAAGGAGATCTCATGGACCTAGCTACCCTTTTATAAATAAGGTTAACATATACGGAGACTCCAAGTAAATGGCATAATCTCATCATGATACAAGAGCAAATGATGATGATTTACATGTGTAGATGGGAAATTTCATAAAAGAATTGATGATAATTTACATGTGTATCACACATGGATGATGCATATTATTTGATCATTCATAAACCATTGGGCATATTCCTGATCAAAAACAAGTAATTGGTAATATTGATATAAATAACTAAAAGGAGGACTATATAAGAATGATGATTGACATTTTTACCAAAGGCATGTGGTAATTGATGAAGAAAAGCATCCCCCAGCATAGCTCCTGCCTGTCAAAAACAACATGAACAAAGCGATAGATTCAAGAAAACCAGAGGAAGGATGATAATTGAAACAATGTAGTCTGTCAGAACAAAGAATAACTAGTATTAAGTCTATGCTCTAAAAAAGCAAAGCTGGCCAATCTGAATGCTGTGAAAACATTTTTTAGCAGATGACTGAATGTGCAAGAAGGTCAAATATGAAAACAAATCTTGTAAGGCATTAAAAACCAACTTGAACAATGTGCAAAAAATTGATGTCATTGCTTTTATTGAGATGTTCAACCCACTATTTTAAGCGCTTTAATACAATTTTTTACATTTTTATTGATAAATAAGATATTTCTGAAAAAACATCTTGGTTGTCAAGCAAAATAAAGAGACTGTATCATATGTACATAAATCTTTCTCATAGATAAATGGTAACATTATGTTTGATACATTAAGTTATTGATTGGTTACCTGAATCAACTCATTCATTTTGTTTTTTCCAGCAAAAGACCATAAATGTACCATAAAGTGGAAAGAGATAGACAGATCAATAGAAGGCCTTGCTTAGCCCTTACATAGTTAGAAAGATGATTTCAATATCCTATATTATTAAACCTTTGGTCCATGTGTCAATTGTTTGATAATAATAAAATTATTATCTTAATAATATTTTTTTAAATATTTTTAAAGTCATGCATCTCAAAAATCAATAAATCAACTATTTTGAGAGTTTGGTCTTGACTCAAAGTGTTAATTACAGTGTTCGATAAGCACCTAATTAACACTAAATATGAAGCTTGAGATTAAATGAAGAAGCTCTTTCTAAAGTATCTTTATTTATTTTAAAATGTTAAGAATTATAACAATATGCTTAAAAAATCTGGAACAATAAGTAAGATTTTTGAACATGTGATAAAAATTTTTCAAATTATCTTTTCACCTTTATAAATTAGTTAAGATAAGCATTCACACAAGATACTCTATTTATAGAATTGTCTTATTAAAAGTTTAAAATGATAATTTACATTTATAAAACATACCAAAAATTTTAAAATCTAAAATATCAAAATATTTAAGATAAATTATATCATATGATATGTCATCCTTAACATATAGTATGTTTAGTTCAACTTAGTGAGTATATAAATTAAGAGTATGACAAGTTGAACTAAAAATGTTTTCAGAAGCTTTTTGTACGATATGTTATACTTAATGTATAGTACAATAAGTTCAAAATATTTCGTATAATTGGGAAACGAATGATGCACCAAATACTTAACCTAAACTTAAGACTTTCATATGATTCATCAATATCTAACTTAAAATATGTTTAGTCCATTTAGGTATAGGTATTGTTAACTGATCTAAACTAAAAGATAATTTATAAGATACATTTTTATTAAATATAAGATATTTTTTTATTTAAAGTTTGGTACAATTAGTATAAATTGGAACATAACATACTATACTATTACTATAACGCTTGGTACAATTGATTCACTTTTTGTAATAGCTAGTTTTGCTAAATTTTGATATATGCGAAAGCTATTGAGGATATTTGGAACCGTTGAAATTGAAGAGGCAAGAGAAAAAAAAAAGAGACCCACGATACCGACCGAGCACCAGCCAAATCACGTGGGAATAAAGGAGAAGAAAGAAACCCACGTGAATTAGTCTTTCCTAATTTTGCTTCATAAAGAATTAACTAAACAGTCTCAACACGAAATTTAGAGAACGGGATCAATTTCCTCGCTTTTGCCTTAAGTTTTGTTCAAATTCTTTGAATCTCTTCTTTTGCATTAATAGAAGCCTTCCTATAAATCTATAAAAAAAATCTCAAACTAAGTGTTAAAGCAATAACCAATTGCAAATTCTTAAGAAGCATTTATACTTAAAGTTTATCATTGAAAAGGAAAGAAAAAAAATCAAGGTTATAGCACTCGAGCATATTTCTCAATATTACTTAGTCTTCCTTCAATTTCTCTCATTGAGCTAAGTTAGAACTTATCACTATATTATTTCAACACATTTTTAATGTAACTCTTAGTATTATTATTGAGTTATAAGATTTAGTATTTGTGAGTTTTTATATTATATTTTTTGTTCTATTATTAAGACTTTGTTTTTTAGTTTTATTTTGTCTTTCGGTCATCTTGTAGAGTCTTTTAGTCCAGTGATTGTAAAATTCTTTAGCTTGATGTTATAAGCACTTTTGAGCTAGCTGGTATTGTGTGGTCCCTTTGACTTGGTGCTTTATATGCTTTTTTGGGCCAATGTGAGGCCTTGCTTACACATTTTTACGAAAGACATATTTTAGTATCTGCCTGACCTTTTGGCCAAAGATGGACATAGATTTAATTTTAGATCAAACTACTTAAAATTTTTAACATAATTCTTTTATGTAATTCTCTCACAAATATTTGTAAAGTTAAACAAGAGTATTAACTTAAAATTTATAAGAGCAATTAAAAATCTCAAAAAACTTTTGTTACATTTTATTGTTTACTTTAATGTTGTAATCTTCATAATTCATTTCCTTTATTGTGTGAACATTTAATTCTTATTTTTCTAACATTACGTTTAAGAGTTATTATTTATTCATCAAATAGAGAAGCTTTCAAAGTTCACAAAGCCTAGGGTCCTTGTTAGAACTAAATATGTACCTTTAAGTTCAATAACAGGTCAAATGCTCAAAAACATAATAAAGCCAGAAGTTGCATCTATCTTAACAAAGTGAACAGGATCAAGCACAACTATTTGGGAATAAATCTTGTTGTCTTTGTTTCAGGTTCATCAAGATCTAACTTCCCTCTCTCAAACTCCAGAAAATTGACATCTTGCTTACAGTGACGTAATTGCAACCTTAGATTTCAAAAGCTGCCAGGAAATATGTAGTGGCATATTGTTATTCATTTTCATAATGTAGGTATAATTGCCTTTATTTGCCAAAAAAATCCTGATTATTTATGTACAAGTCCCTGAGTTTTCTTATAAAAAAGTCCTGATTATTTATGTATTAATCCCTGAGTTTGCTGTTAACAAAGAAATAATAAACAATCCCTCGTTTGCCTGAATTTGGAAAAATTATCCAATTTTTTACTCCACGGGTCTTTATGATAAATTTCAGATAAATAAAAATAAAAATGAGGCTCAGCACCAAACTTGCCAACATACTGGTAGAATTTTCTTTAAAAAAATGGCAGAACGCTGTTGGGCCTGTTGTTCATTTCCATCATTTACAAAAGCAAAAATTGCCAAAAGTTAAGAGAGTTTGGAAAAGCTTAGGGAACTTAGATGTAAAGAGAAGATATTTTTGACTCATAGGTAATATGTAATTCTTTTATGGACCACGGTAATTAATACGTATTAAATCAATCGAAATGACTTACAAAACATAAATTATAATGTCCAAAACCAGATGATTCCATTTATATTTAGGATGAACAATGTTGATCATTAAAACAGCAATAACAGATCCACTTCTCAAACAACATTAAATCAATTTCTGCCCTACTAGAAAACACAAAATGCACATTTTAGTTTGACAAACATCAACTGAGTGATGCTACTAACTTCCTAATACAAAGAGAAAATAAACAATCAGATTGATGAATTTCCAAACTTACCAGCCCTAGGGAATATTAAACAAAACAAATATTAATTTTTATAATGATGATTTTATCCTACGGACAACATAAAGGTCAAAATTTACTTAACAATATTGCGGTGTAATTACCAAGGAAGATAAAATATCTTTAGAAGCCTACTCATGATCACCTTATCATTTTGGTCAAATCTTTGCCAATTTTCTCAAGGAAGAATGAAAACAGAACACAGCGAAACCATAGAGGCATATAAAAAGCATACAGGATCCTTAAAAGGGTAATGGATCAAGACTAGTATACCAAGCACAGATATGACATCATGCAACAGGATCCAACACATAAAATGACATGGCCAGATTTAGAAAATAAGAATTAGTTCGATATACTTACTGTTAAATATAAAGTTAATTAAGAAATAATTCATGTTAAAAATCTGTTTTCAAGTGATATTATAAAATTATGTTTAATAATATGCTATTGAGTTATGCTTGACGAAATGTTATTGTGAAATGACAAAAATAATGTTTATTTTTTTAATAAAAGAGTAAATTAATTTTTTTGGAAGTTATTTTGAGAGGTTAATAATGCAGTTTACTCACCAAAGTTTTTTTTTCAAAATATGCATTTCAAATCATGTCTAACCAAATGTTTAATCATGCTTTGAAACTCAAATATTCAAAAAACTTTTGTTTTAAAATAGGCTACTTGATAAAACCTGACAAGATAGAATCATGGGACAAACTAAATCATATTGTCATTACAACTATTAAAAAACCTTTCCTCTTAGTCATAATTCTCAGTTAGACCAACACAAAATTCCTTCCATTCTCAATTCTTTATACCATTTTTTCCCTTTCTAGCTTAAAGCATGAACTGTAATCCTTTTTTGTTCATTATGCATGTATTCTCTAAACCAATCCAATATCAACAAATTCTAATGTTTTCAATAATTTTTGCCTTCTAAGTGCATTGTTTTCAAATTTTAAAGTTACACAACTTCATTACATAAAATTCCTAAAGCATTAAAAGGTAAAAATTCCTTAAGATAGGTATTATGCCACAAAACCCTTTGCCATTTCATGAACTTATTACTATCTCAAGGTTTTTTGGAATATCAATTACCATTTCTAACATAGGACATCAAGCAATTCTTATTTCAAATTGGGATAATAGGGCTTGAAGATTCCTACATCAAAAGGAATTTGTCAACATAGAGAGACCAAACTGGAAGCTAAAGAGATTATAACTCAGGAGAGCTACTAAAGCAAACTAATGCTACAAACAATAAAATTATTTATCATTTCTGAATTTAGCTTTAATTTTCTACATAGAGATTGGCATACATATGTTTGGTTGCAACTTTCATGATTAGCATTTTGGATAACTTCGTCTACTACAATTAGCCAACCTTAAACTAAACTTATCCTTAGCCTTTCTAAATATTTAAATTTTAAACAACCTAGAATATAAACTACATGCTTATAATCCTGAATTTTTTTCTACATTAAAACTACTAAAGTTATTATATATGTAAATTTAAGTCATATAATTATGGTCTATTGTTGCCCTTTTTATTAAAAAAAATTCATAACTTCTACAATTTTTCTTTTAATATTATTTAATTATTTTTATTTAATATTTATTTTTTAAAATTGAAATTTTAATATTAAATATTAAATATTAAATCTTGACTATAATTAAAACAATTACTTAACTTGTTTCCTTTCTTAACATATTGAAATTACATAATATCACCAAACCAAAATCAAATGTAGAACTCTAAATCTTCAAAACTAAGTCATACTGCATTATATGGTAGAAAATTCATTTAATAGGCTGGATAGATTTGAAGCCGTATTGAATAGTTTAACTACCCAATTTAGAGAAATTATGGCCACCAATACTAAAAGCCCAACTCCCTCTCTCCTAGATAAAAATACACCCAAGGAGAATTGGGCAGACCTAAAACTTTTGGGACTTATAAGGAAGACCACATGGGAATCTATAATAAAATTAAGGCTTAAACAACAACATTTGATAGTATTTATGACCTCGACATATATTTAGATTGGTTGAAACAAATTGACATTTTTTTTTAGTGGTATGGGTTTCATGAACCAATGGTAAATTAATCAAAAATCTTGGTTTTTTCTTACAAATTGGGATTCAACAATAACATTCACAATCAACAACCTCTTTTGCATCTTACTTGGAGGAACTCATCTTCAAAGTTAGGCTCCAAACAGATATCACCCTTTTTATCGTCAAAGGTAAGAATGGAGAGCTGATTGAACTTGACATCTTCAAGTTTTTTCACTTATCTCAATGATGGAAATTCTAAATAAGACAGATAGGGCAGTCTACTTTCTAGCATAAGTGCCTTGCTTGATGTAATGCTGTGTTAACTCTTGTAGTCTCTAATAATGTCCTTCAATATTGGTTTCCTCTGTTATTCCTTGATACAATTACAATTGATTTTGTGTTGGGTTCAGGAGTTTGTTGCCCAATAGACTCCTCTAAATTAAAGTGCGCCTCCCTAGAGGACTCACCTTACTCCAACTGCATGACTTGCTTTTCTTTCAGCTCCTATTGAGAGCAAAAATGATCTCCTTCTAAAATGAGGTCATTGTGTGGAAGAGTTGCCTCCAATTTCTAATTTAGACATTTAAACACTTTACATTTCTGTTTTAAGTAGCCTTGATTACAATAGTGTAAACATTAGGGAAGGAGATTTTCATAGCTTACTTTCGACCACATACCTCCTTCCTTACATCCTTGCCGTTTGGAGATTCTAATTCTAGTGAAAAATTCTTTACTAAGGTCAACTTCCATTCAAACTTTTGCAATGTGCGGTCTCGACAAAGAAGCCATCATGGAATCAAGCTTCTGTGGAGAACTGATTGCCAAAGCTAGCGAGTAAAGTGTGGTATTGTTAAATAAGTGCAAAGGAAGGTGTTTGAATACTACCAAGACTAGCACAACTAAAGGCTCTTCATTGAATTGAAAGTTTAGTCACCATTTAAACATGTGCATTGAAAATTCAACTATGCTCCAAAGTTTTCTAATCCAACAATATAGAAAGTCTTCCTCCGTGTAGAATCAAATGAGAATATGCTTTGGGTCAATGTATCCAATCGTAAAAGAGCTTTTGAATCCGACTTTCTAGATTTCAAACCTTATCACAGTCATATTTGGTATATTTGGTTTACAATGATAGAATTTACTTATCAAGGTAACTTTTTGTGGAGCCATCAACTTGCAGATTTTCTCATCTTCAAATACAACAATTGGTTCACCCTTGTACGGCGAAATTGGATTTATTTTGCATGGTTAAGGGCCACCAATTCCCCCAATACCTTTGCAAAAGAGCGATTGGAGCATTGATGTTGGCTTTGTACCATACTCTTGGCCAAAGCATCCCATGTGTCTAGCTAGGATTTCAAACTTTTCCATACCTATGCTCGTCCTTTAGTCTAGTTTTGGATTTGTTCATTACAAGAAATTTCCTAGTTGGTGTTTATAGCAAATGTATATTGGTTGTGGCCCATTTTTTATATACCTATCAATAAAAAATATACTAGACAATGTCCACAAATATCCAAAAAACCTACATATTGTTGAGTAAAAAACCAAGTTCCCAAGTCTAGAATCCATAACCCAATTGGACTATCAACATTCATAGCCAAGGTGTCTTAAATTTCATAGCCATTGTGCTGACAACTTCTCATTTTGTTGAGTTTGATGTGTCTACTTGAACCTTTATAATTTCATTTTAAATAACCCTTCTTGTCATGGCTCTGGTGCAATAGCTCACTTCATGATTGCGAAGTGCTCATCCTTTTTAACTTTCACATGCTTGTCTGGTTACAACTTCAACTTCAACGCTCAAGACAACACAAAAAATTGTGCAACTTTCTTATATGAATGTCCTTACAATCAAAACCTGAACCTCCTATATCTTCAACTTGTTCAATCCAAATTCATTTCTTATTGCAATTAATATTCCAACTCTCAAGGACACCTAATCTTCAAATCAAGATCAAACAAAATCAACTAAGTTTTAATGACATTGAATTGTTAACATGAATTATGTTTAAAGCTCCTTCAATAATGTTCACATTGAATATTTGTGGCATCACATATTCAAAACAATTATCTTATCAATGGATAAATTTAAAACTAAAAAAAAAAGAATCATCACCTTATTTTCAAATCAAGATCAACCAAAATCAACTAAGTTGTAATGATATTGAATTGTTAATATGAATTGCGATGAAGCTCCTACAATCATGTTCACATTAAATAATTGTGGTATCACATAAATTCAAAACAAACAATTATCTTATCAAAGGATAATTTAAAACTACATTCCTAGCAAGGGCCATACCAATTTAGATTGAACAACTATTGTATCAAATAAATTTTCTTTGAAATATATGATTTCTTATACATGCTTTATAAAGCCTTACAAAAAAAAACTAATTCTTTTCATTGGATAAATTTAAAGCTGCATTCCAAGAAATGGCTGAACCAATCCTAAAGCATGCCAATCAAGTCCTAGTCCTTTTGTTTCATAGCCTCTAGTTTTCTCCAAATTACAACTAATATGAATTCTTTTGATTGAGGATCTCTTCATTTTCTACAAACTAAGATTATCAATGTCAATTTGCTAATTTTACGTTTTTGTCATCCATGTTTTTCTTTACAAAACTCTTTCTTTCTATAGAAACCATAAAAACTCTAATGCCAAATGTTGTGAATGCAAATGTCAAGGTTAAATTCAAGACAATTTTCTCAAATAGTTACCCTTACCCTCACCAAACTATGGAAATGTTCTCAAAACATGCATATAACTATAAGAACCCTGAGAACAAAGGGAGATAGGCACAACACAAGAAAAAATAAAGATTCATACTTTTGGAAGAGCATCACCAAGAAATAAAAAAAAAACATTGACCTCTCCCCTACAAGCTTTCCCTCATGCTTTTCTCCAACTAGTGATTGGCCTCTCCTCACATGATAACCTACAGGAACCTTAGGTTACTTTTTAGGGAGATTATTCCTCTCAATCTTTCAATCCCCCTACCTAAATGAATAACATTTAACTGATATATAGATTGCCCAGTTCATATATCCTTATTCGAGAATAATCTAGTAAAGTATTGCACATCTTGCATATTCCATACTTAATATCTTGTTAGTATGAATAGTTGAATGTTCCGTGATAGATGATCTGTCTACGAGTGTTCTCGCCTCGAGTCCTCATTAACAATTTTTTTTCATAATAGTCGCAAAGAAAGTAAAAGCGTGAAAGAGCTAGGAGAAAAGGTAGGAGAAGATGCATACTACTTTTGCCACAAATAATATTTTTTTCAAGAATATTTTTTCCAAGAGACTTTTAAATTACACAAAATTATGATTCCCAAAACTTTCTTAATTTTTTTGAATTCACTTCGAATTCTTTCCAGACTAATATCTAGCCCTCCCCTATCTTAAACTTTCTCTCAGAAAGTTCTTCCCAAAAGTTATTCTCAAAAAGTTCTCCACTCTCTAAAAATTTTCCTCAAAAAGTTTTGCTTTTACTCAACATTCTTAACTCTTTATATAAGACTTAGATACAATATTTTGATAAATATTCAAATTACAAAAAAAAATTACTCTTGACCAAATTCTTAAATTCAAGCCGACTAGCCCATTACTCGTGCTCGCAGATCCCCCTCCCTCACGTCTTCTATGCTCCCAGCTCAATCCACCTAATCACGTGTTGTGCATATGTCGTAGCAAAACATCCACAGCGAGATCAGCACCCGATTTAGATGTGTGCCCCCGCAATTGCGGTGCCCAAAGTCGAGCGCCCAACCTGTGTTTTGTGGCACCAGAAGTCGGGTTCCTGCCTTGCATAGCACGATTCCCAATGTCATGCAAATGTACTTGCACATAACTTTTTTTCTTTTGTGTTTCTCTTCTTGTTTAGCATTTCTTTTGGGATTCTGATCTCCTAATCAATAGATGACCTAGACCTTGATAAGTGTATAATTTTCCCTCCAAACAAACGACTTGTGATATACAACCTGAAGCATGTGATTTGATAATACAACTTCTCATAAACAACCTATCAAGTCTAACTCATGTGAATCTCTAATCAAAATCCAAACCTATCTACTTCGAATATCCAAACATCATTGAAATTTGTAGATGAACAAAGCTTTATCTTCAAAGTGCCCTTGCATAACAAGGACAAGCCCAAATAATATATTATACATTACAAAGTTCAAGTACAACACCATACAAAAACTCATAGCTAATCTAGATTAATAGTATACATTAAAAAGTTCAAGTTAAACACATACATAAATTCATAACTAACCCAGATTTCAGGATATCAATGACTATATCTCTGGGATTTCTAGCGATATTATGTCGCATGATCACATCCCCCAAATATTAGATAATTTGACTTTTTTAAGCAGATGTTGAAAGATAACCACTAATTACTGGACAAAAAAACTGAAATAAGACCATATTTTCAAGAGAATAGCATCAACATAAAGTTATAACTTACCCCAAATACAGCCAAGCAATCAACCACTGCCTTCGAAGGTCTTCCTTGAACTATGGTAACACAACAAGAAGCATTATGCAATTGAATGACTACAAGAACTACAATGAAATAGAATGATCATGAAAACAAATTTTAATCCAGCTAAGTATTAATTAGCCCCATTAAGTAGAGTTCGATTAAATGAATGAAATAGAACAGTAAAGCTAAAATATAAATTATACTCACAAAAGATCATAGGCAATAAAATGAGGCAGATCAACGAGGCCATGCTTACAAGCAGTGAGCATCCCATGGCTCTTATCCAAATGCCTTCACGATTATTCCAACCCAAAAAAAAATAAGAACATATAAGAAATACAAAATAATCCCAAAACTTCTTGTTGGTTCCTCCACGAAATAGAACATGGCCCCTCAAAACCAAAAAAGCAATAAAACAACTACCTAAACGCGACAGCTCGAGTTCATGACTATCATCGGGGTGGAAATGGTGATGGTGATGATCATGGCCGGATCGCTCTTGAGCAAGATCTTCCTCTTCCGCCAGCTCCTCCGGTAGCTTCCGTCTTTGAATCTGTCCATGATCATGGTCGTGATCATCACCGTGATGATGATGAGCATGATCATGAACATGATGGTCGTCGTCGAGCGAAGCAGGAGTAGAGAAAGGGCAGGATGGCGAGACGTCTTCTATAGCAGCGCAGCAGCCAAGAACCACGCCGCCGGCGAAGAAGAGTAAGATGTAGAAGAGGAGCCTTGGCTTTACGGGGAAGGTGAGCGGCGCCATTGTCATTAAGGAATGGGACAAGGATTTGATAATCCTACAACCCCGAGTTTGGGCCTCCTGCTTCGAGGGCAGCCGGTAGTGATCTTTTTTATCGTCATTATGCGAGTTTTTTTTTTAAAAAAAAAAAGTTCTTTATTTAATATATTTACTGTGCTTTTAAATGAGGAAAAAAGTCAAAAAAAAAAAAAAAATATATATATATATATATATTAATGGCCGAAATGACAAATTTTTTAACTAAAAATATAACTAGTTTTTTTAAAAAAGAGATTAATCATGATGACAAAAATTACTCATAACTTTTAAAATAAGAGAATGACATATTAAAAGAACAGGAAAACAAATTTTTGTTTTATATGATGAATGATATTACAAGAGCAATTCTTTTAAATAAGAAAATATAGCTTAATAAATAAAAAAATATATACAATATAGTTTGATATATACTATACCTTATTAATGATACAAGAGTTAGACCTCACATAAAACATCACATTTCGTGATTTAATTATATATTTTTATTTTCATTTTTGTTTAGAAATATTTTAAGATTGCGTTTTAAATATGAGAATAAGAAAATAACATTAATTTGTTATTATCAGTATTAAAAATGACTCAAACAAAAATCATCAATAATTAAAATATGATAGAATTAAAATTTTGTAAAATAACAAAAATAAAAGTATAATATTTTTCTATGATGAGAGTGTAGATGTAGTTTTTTAAAAACAAAATTAATTACTAGCGAAGTAGATTATTAACAATTAGCAAGAACATGATATTTAAAGATAACATATCACATTTAAATTATTATTAAATTTCTAATAAAATTTGATATGAATTTATATGTATTTTTTATTATTTTTATCCTAAGATAACATTAGTTATCTAAAGAACTTCAAAATTAGAAACTCTTGGACAAATCAATGATTCTCTGACGAGAAAAAAATTATCATTCATCTTTATAACATGAATTAAGAGAAAAAAAACTTTAAAACATAATTGTTATATATGATATCAAAGAAAATCAAATAAGTTTTAACAATTATTTTTGATACACAATACAAGATTTGTATTTCCCAACAACCTATTAATAATCCACTTAATAAATTACTAATATTTAAAATTTCTAAAAATCTTTAAAATATTCTATAAAATTTGACATAATACAAGACTTTAAAATATGACTTATATTTAATAATTTTTTATGAAAATCTTTTTATCAATACATAATTGGCTTAATGATTTATATAACAATTTAAGACATTATAGTAAATGTACATATAAAATGGATAGTCCATACATCTTAGATTTTAAATAAAAAAAATATTCTTGCATGTTGCATTTGAGTGAAAAATATGTGTAGAATTATTATAAGATTCATATATGATTTAAAATATGACAAAAAACATGTTAGAAGTGGACATTTAAGGCCCATTGTTCCATGCTTGACTATTAAGAGCTAAACTAGGGCTTAGCACAGCTCAAAGTTCATCATCCAAAACCTACCAATTATCATCGATGGCATAGTAAAGAGCTTTGGTGCTCAACATCAAGCTTCAAAGTTCATTATTTATCACTAATCGTTTAATACTTTGTGTTGGTTGCACTAAACTCTCAACCATCTAGCAAAAATCAATCCATCATCCCAACTAATCATCTATTGCTTCAATAGACACACGCACCTTGAAGATCACATCGACCATTGAGCTCCCCTTTACTTCCCTTGACCTGATACTCTATCAACTTTCCTCTTTCTTTCCCAATTCTTGCAAATCTTGCAAATCTCAAATATGCTTTGCTTGCACATAAGACTTTCAAGCTCACACGAGCACGACACCATTCTTGAAGTCAGCAATTGTTATCATAGCTTTAGTTGCTTGACAAAGCACCAAGTTGCTCAAATGGGACATTAAGTTGTGCAAGAGACAACTCTTATGCTCAAGTGTTCAACATCATTCAAGAAAAACAAAGTGTGAATGCTTCATTTACATCCAAACGGTTATAATTGAATACATAGCACTATTGTCTATACTCAAGGAAAAGATGATGATGGGAGCATGGTGAGTTGACAAGGGAGAAGAAAACCCTCGATTGCTTTGTTCTTCAAGTTTACCATCCAAGCAGCAAACACCAGGGAAATAGACAGACACCAAAGCGGCAACACAGGTTTCTTGATGAGTTATATTCACCAGTTGTGGATTTGAAATGTTTAGAAGCATTTCCTGTGCACTATGGATGGCCCGGATTCATCGTACTCTGCCTTCGCGATCCACATCTGTAATGAGGCAAGAAAGCTGATCAGAATTTGAGAACAAGATAGATGAAGATACAAAACATGTTATATAAACAATATAAGTCGTTTGATCATCAATAAATTGATATTAAAAACTTGCTTTTACAGCTTATTCAACAAAGTTCAATCCATAGTGGGTAAAATTCACCTCCTTAATTAGACTTAACCCCATTTGAGACTGTGTTCCAACCACCTCTTAGTATTTAACTAAGAATTCTTAAATCCCAATCTGAACCATTAATCATTTACATTCCAACATCATGTGCGATCGTAATATTCAATCATTTCTAACTCAATTAATTCACTATATTTCAAACAAATCGAGGCCTAGTTTTAATTTACATTATCCACATCCATATCTATATTATAAAAATAGATCTTTTAAAAAAAATAATAACTTTAAATATATTTTGTGTTAATCTTCAAGATTTAGATATAAATTGATAACATCCAATAACAAGGACACTAACAATGCACAAACATGATTTTGTAAATGTACTAGAAAATGCTAAAAAATATAGTAGTAGAACATGAAAAATCAATAAAGGAAGAGGGAGACATTCAGTCTAGGTTTCAGAACTTGCATGAATGGGTTATAAAAGCAAAATCAAAAGCGAGAGATTACTTCGATTTTTCTAGCAGCCCATTTCAATACCATAAGAAAAAAGGTGAAGTACATTAACTCTAAGTGATTGAATTTATGATGACTTTAAACTTTGTGTATTGCACATATGCATGTAACAAAGAGTGAATGAAAAAAAAAAGGTTAAGATGTAATAAACCAACCACAAAAGAGCCCTTATATAATGAATTTATGCAACTATGATCAAGGCACTGTTGAATTCCTAAACTTTTTATATCACTAAAACACTAATGCTTTGATAACCATGAGTAAAATAAAAAAGATGTTCCTAAAAGTTGAGATCAATGATCATTTGCTGAGCATGCTCGTATGGAAATTGTTTGTGTATAGAACAATACAGCAATGTTGCATGGAGTGTGTGTACATTCCATTTGTGATGCCAAAGTTCTTTATAAAAGACAATCCAAGATGCATTGATTATATACTACTCAAGTGAATCTTCATTAAACAAATAGTTAAATTTTACCTGTTGGAAAGTGCTAAGAGATGCTAAGATGGAACCTCCAATCCACACGCTATACTTCCTCTCTGGTGGAGCCACCACCTTTATTTTCATGCTGCTTGGTGCCAATGCAGTGATCTCCTTGTTCATCCTCTCAGCAATTCCAGAGAACATTGTTGTACCACCACTCAAAACTATGTTTCCATATAGATCCTTCCTAATATCCACATCACACTTCATGATAGAGTTGTATGTAGTCTCATGGATGCCTGCTGCTTCCATACCAATCATTGATGGCTGGAAGAGAACCTCCGGGCAACGGAACCGCTCTGCACCGACGGTAATCACCTGCCCATCAGGCAGCTCATAGCTCTTTTCCACGGATGAGCTGGTCTTTGAAGTCTCCAACTCTTGTTCATAGTCAAGGGCAATATATGCAAGCTTCTCCTTCAGGTCCCTCACAATTTCTCGCTCGGCTGTGGTGGTGAATGAATAGCCACGCTCGGTCAGGATCTTCATGAGAGCATCAGTCAAGTCGCGACCAGCTAAATCTAAACGAAGGATGGCATGAGGAAGAGCATATCCCTCGTAGATTGGGACAGTATGGCTGACACCATCGCCAGAATCCAGAACTATGCCTGTTGAAGTATTCCATAGCACAAATAGCCATGGAGTTGTTAACAATTCAGCTAAAGAAATGCTCGTGAAAGATGTAAATAAAACATCAAAACCTCCTATTCTAATGACCAGGAGTATCAAAGTTGTACAACATTGCATGATTGCATTTTAATTTTATAAATTAAGATGTTATCAACTACAAGTTCAAGCTCTAAAGCTTTGTTTGAAACACTTTTGTTTCAAACTCAATGTTTTGAAAATTTGTTTTTTGAAACATGGGAAAATGTTTAGCTGATTACATAAAAAATTCACCTTATTGTTTCACCAAAACAATCAAAGCTTTATGTTTATCATTTCTTGATAATGACAATTTCATTAAGTATTTTTCGACATCATATTACTAAATACAAACATTTTAATAATACTTGATAACAATACTTCTCAAACAAACTTATTTAGTGATCAGTCTAATATTTAACAACAATTGTGTCTAACCAATGGGTATTTGAACCCACATGTAACAATCTATAGGTAGTAAACACTGAAGGATAACTAGTCATTTCTGAGTTAAATCTAATCTTGTTGTCCAATCATTTTGCAAAGATAGGAATTAATGATTAATTGAAATATGCAATGCTATCAAAAATCAATTCAGCATAAGCAAGTAATTTTTTGGACTATAGGAATTTTGCATTTGACTAAAAAAAACAAATATTTTAATGTATGTTGGTCTCAATCACTATCAAACTACATGAACTAAAGTAAAGAAAAAATAAATAAATTCACTTAAGCGTTGAGAATTCACCACTGACTTTGTTTCTAGCTTATCAAGACGTATAAAAAAGTGCTGAGCAAACTTACCAGTTGTACGACCACTGGCATAAAGAGAGAGCACGGCTTGGATCGCCACATACATAGCTGGAGTATTAAAGGTCTCAAACATTATTTGGGTCATCTTCTCACGATTTGCCTTAGGGTTAAGAGGTGCCTCAGTTAGAAGAACAGGATGTTCTTCTGGGGCTACACGAAGCTCGTTATAGAAAGTGTGATGCCAAATTTTTTCCATATCATCCCAATTGCTCACAATACCATGTTCAATTGGGTATTTCAAAGTTAAGATGCCACGCTTAGATTGTGCTTCGTCCCCTACATATGCATCTTTTTGACCCATTCCAACCATCACTCCGGTGTGGCGAGGACGACCAACAATGCTCGGGAAGACAGCCCTTGGAGCATCATCACCAGCAAATCCCGCCTAGTGAAGAACAAAACAAGCAACAATAATCAAGAGAGCAGCCCAACTACAATGATGAAAATGATAGGTTATGCCAATATAAAAATGATGTTTGAAAGAACAAAAGATAAACAGATGTTTGCTATGAAGAGAAGCATGGATACCTTGACCATTCCAGTTCCATTGTCACAGACAAGAGGCTGAATATCTTCGCCTTCTGCCATTTTCGAAATCTAAAATAAAAGAATGCGCTGTGACTTGTAAAGGATTAGAGCATAAAACAATCCACCAAAATAGCGTCCATGTTTTCTTGCAAGAAGAAGGATAAAAACGAGAAGGCGTAACCTTTTTGCCTAATTAACTGCAAAACTAAGAATTTTAGAAATGGAAACTTCTACGCCAATGCCAGAGACGAACTTGAGGGAGATGAGCTACATTACCTTTAAAGAGCACTGGGACGGAGTGGAAAAGCGAGATGAGGAGAGCGGCCGAGGAGACAACCACTGCCCTCAAAATGGCTGTAAATGATACGGCTTTGGAATTTTATTGGTCCAAAACCAAGAGGGAAGGAAAGAAGCAGAGAAAATGGCGGTGAATAGGAACGAAAGCCGAAAGCCGCAACGGTTGGCAGACCGCCACACACGGCGGCAAAGAAGGTTTTGGCGCCCGCTTCTCGCGAACTCGCCAAACCCAGTAAGTAAAGTCCGACCATCCACCATTTACTGATTTATTTTTGGAATTCTTGGCATTTGTTTTTGGTAAATTTTTTGTATTGGTTCCTTTTTTTTTTTTTTTTTTTTTTTTTTTTTTTGCTCAGATTTTGCTTCAAAATGAATTGCTGCGTGCCAGTTGCAAGCGCAATTTGCACCTTCTTGAACGTATCATCTTTAAGTTGTCTTTTTTATTACACTATACCAGAGTTGCGTTTAGTAATTTCAAAAATTTTACATAATAAATCTCAAAATGTATTCTTTCATTTAAAAGACAAAGATTGACAGCAATCTCTCACAATTGGGCCTGAACATTATCGTTATGCTCTTCCCCGTATCACTTTCAATCTCTTCCTTCTTGTGTGAACATTGGCTAGTTTGTTCTTCCTCTTCAAATCATTCCATTTCATGGGCATCTCAAGGCAGCTCTATCCTGTAGAATTCTATCTTTCAACCATATATCAAGATGTTGCTGTCAATGATCCCTCTCTTGGTCTCCTTGAGCTTGACAATTCATTCTTTAATCTCCTAAATACATTTTTTATCACTCTTTTCATCTCATAGACCCTCTGTTGCCACTTCTTTTTGTGAAATCCTATCTATGCATTTCCCTTCTTTTTTTCTCGTTGTGAAGCTCCATGTTCAACTACTTTAATCTTGATCCTTGCATGCCTGCCATAACTCAAAAAGCAATATGTTTCACACAAAAGAAAAGCTTGGATTTAAAAAAAAAAGCTAAGTGCTCACCGTTGATTCATCAATAAAACTTCTCATAACCTCTCTGCTATCCTATAATGTTATACATCTTCATCCTAGAAGTGCTAATATAGCAAAATTTAAATTTAAAAAATAAATACTGAAGATTGTGTTTTAAAAACCAAATATTCACTAAATAATTTAGTTAATTACTTGAGTTCAAGACAAGGCAAAAACATCTGAGAAGGGACTTGGGTTCGGGATAAATTTGTTATGGGTTGGGTTCCAATAATGACAAACAAATATAAGGACGAGTATAGATTTAGGACAACTAGCCTCCAAATTGTCTCATTTTTAGAAGAGTTAGAGAGGAGGTTTGGGAGGCTTAAGAAGCTTTGGAAACTGATTAAGAAGGTTCCCTAAATGTTCCTAAACTACCATTGTTGATGATGAAGACCAAATCATTAGTGATGATGCTTCGTTTATAAGAGAAGGATTTGAGAGACAAGGGTCTTTGGGAGCTTGGCAAAGCAAAGAAAAGCTTTGGAATGTCACAAGACTTTCTTAGAGGTTGGAGAGAGGTTTGCAATTGTTACATTGAAGTCAAAAGATTACCCTATATAGGTAATATAATCCTACCTCAACCATTTAATGTTATTAATCCTACCTCAAACATTTAATATTGGCTTTTGGATAGTATAAAAGACCCTTAACTTAGATCTAGTGTTGGTTTACTATCATAATCAATGAATAGAGCTCAAATGGCGAAGATAGAGGAGAAAGAGAGCAAAAGTGATAGTTGTTATTAATGTTTGTTTCTTTTTTTCAATAAAAATACTTCTTATATGTTTTGTGCTTTAAACAAGCATTAATATTTATGTTATATATTTTGTACCTTGAGTCATCCTAAGACATCCTTTTTCATGGTTTTTGGGTTTACTTCAATTATATTGTATGATAAAAGAAGACGCATGCGCATTTAATGATGATGTCTATCCCTTTTGAGCAATTAGCGATTTCTTGCTAGCCACACAAGGTGGTTGGGTCAACCATACTATATTGTTATGCACCAGTTTAGCAACTCAAGAATCATCTCCTTGTTATTCTTATCCCAATCCATACCTGTTCTACATAAGCATGCAAACAAAGTTTTTTGAAGGTATGATCTTTTTTCTTTCTATTTTGTGATTCAAAGAGTTAGTCTCTAGATTTTAATTTATTTGATTCAAAGGATCCTAACGGACTTCTTAGTGTGACTTTAAGCAACTCCTACTAGGAGATAAGTTAGTTCTCTTTGAGAGTTAATTCTCTTCTTGTTTTTTCTTTCTTCACCTAAAAAATTCCATTGATGATAAATTTGCCTATTTAGAACTAAGGCATTGTCATTTTACTCGTTGATACGAAGAAATCAAACTTAGGCCATGTGGTTGAACGCTGAAACCTAAGTTTAATAGCATGGGATTGAAGTTTTAAAATCCCTGATGTTTCCCCGGACTTGCAAGAGTGCTACAACACATGTTTAGCTGTGCTGTCCCAAATTTTTCAAGTCCTGCAAAGAGTGTTTGAACAGATTTCAAGTTAAAATTTCATTGCTGCTTTGATTTGCTTAATGTTGGAAATCCTAGGTCTTTTAATCTACTAAATAGAGATTATAATTACTATTGAACCACTGTGTTTCTTTATGTTGAAATCACTTGAAGGCTTTTAAATTTAAGATCTGCAATCAATAAAACCAGAAAAAGTATTAAAAAAATCTGAAAATGGCAACATTCAACCTTCAATATGTAAATTTCTAAATTCTTAATTTTCTGAAGTTAAACATTCAATCTACACGGCTGAAGTTAGACATTGAAGAGTCCTATGACCATCAGTTTGTTGTCTACTCTGTTACAACTAATGCACGAGTATCAACCTCTCTTCAAGCTTATCTTTCAAATTACAAAATTCTTAAGAAACTTAAACATGTTTATTCCTATTCATTTCACTAATTTTTCTGTTCAACCAAAAGAATCTCGAATCGAAATGAAAAATCGTACATGTGTTACTCATTTCCAACATTTTCCACCTAGCTTCTTCTTCCCATATCAACTATTGTGTATCAACAAGAAGCAGTTAGTCCAAAGCCAAACATTAAATCAACCCACCCAAACAAGCATTAAATGGAAATCCAAAGATGACAATATTTGAATAAGCAGTATACACATGAAGTGCCCATTTTCCCGGCAAAGCACAAAAGAATGCACGGCCATCGGCCATTACTACGATAGTTCAGCGTCTCTGAACCGGTTTATAGAGTACAACGGTAACAAACTTTGCACGAAAACGGTGCGTAATACCCAAAGCCACCACTGATCTTGGACTCTCTCTGTTCTCTATGTATAGGTGGTTTAAAATAACGTTTTGAGGCAATGGAAGACTTCTTGACCCTTCTTGGCTTGCCGGATAGCTCAGCAGCGTGTGCTGTAAGTGAGGCGGCGCGAGCGGAGGGTCGCGAGCTTCATCTTCGTTTCCAGGGATGGGATTTATGTAGCTGGAATCTGGAGATCTTGGAACTTCAAATCCCATTACACAGGTTCCTACTTCCTGTATCAAAACAAACTAATAAATTCTGTATCAAAGATACATTATTATTCAAACAATTGGCACATTGAGCATACATTATCGTCTACATTTTGACCATCCATGATGAAGACGAGCAAACAAACTAGTATGGTGTAGCCATCAAATCAATGAGAAAGCTAGACAGAGCCTGAAACATAGAAAGGAGCCGTTAATTTCTGTATCATAATAAAACCCATGTTGAGGTGGGAAAAAAGAAAAAAGACCTCGATCACAACATCAAGGAGACAATTAGTATACAATATAACAACGGAACAACAATATGCTTTAAATGTCAAGGCTCTCTGACGAAACGAAGGGTGAAGAGGATTACAAAAGATTTATCATAGATAAACTTCATTTGAATGGGATGGCATGCAATATGTAAAAAGAGTTTTCAAACTTTAAAAGAAATACTAGTTTTCTAAACAAGTCCAAGCTTTGCTAAAAGTGATGTTGAATTTTAGGTTTAAAATATCACTTTTACACAAGGATTAGACAGTGTACTTATGTGGAATGAAAAATTAATCGCTTATACTTCCATTGGATTGTTCGATGACAATCCGATGGATATCCGATTCCTAGAGTTTAAAATTCGATTCACTTCTAAAGCTCTCCAAGTTACCATCAAACTGTCCAAGCATCCCATTGTATCATACAATGTTCACAAACACAAAAACTCAAGGACCATGTATAGTATGTCCGCCTTGCATGAACCTTTACACCATTTAATCAAACCAACCAATCATCCCTCATCAGACCATCCTATCATCCATCAGATGACTGTCGGACCAAATAGAATCTGCTTACGTTCGATGGGTCTCATGATGCTCAAATATTATTAGAAACATAGTAAAAGGTGTTAATTATAAATAAATGAAATGTAATATAATGTATTCCTTATGTATAATTGCATAAGAAGGAGAAAAAGAACAAGGCGTTGAATACTTAAATCTCAGGCAATAAGCTAGGTGATTTATCACTAACGTAATGTGTGTGATAAAATAATATGGTTTTAAACGATGAGAATGCCATGATGAGGTGTGATATGACATAACATAGAGAAAATGCCAATGAGCATGTTTCATCTGTATGAAATTTTGTTTCCACAAATGTAATATAGAATTTCAAATTATAAGCAAATTATTTAATCTTTAACCATCAAAATAAATATAATTAAATTGAAAATAATAAAATTATAAAAATTAAGAAACAGCTACAAATAAGCTTTACTCATAATTCAAGAAAACAAAGAAGTTTTTTAACATGACAGTATTTTGTATGTCATATTTTTATTTTATTGAATCTAACATGATTCAGAATTGAAAACTTTATTCTGAATGTTGTCCAATAACTGCTTTACTTCAAATTCATTGTAGTAGGCAAGAGGATACATAAAAAGCAGCTCTAAGAACTTTGTATGTTATATTTTCATTTTATTGAATAAAAAATGATTCAGAATTGAAAACCTTATGCTGAATGTTGTCCAACAACTGCTTTACTTCAAATTCATTGTAGTCGGCAACAGGATTCATAAGAAGCAGCTCTAAGGCTACTGGAGGAGGTCAAAGATCGGTTGAAACTTGATCTGATACCATATGAAGGCATTGGGAACACACAATCAAGATAGAGGTGGTTAGAAAATATGTCTTTACAATCTATATATAAGGACACTAAGAAAGACCGTAGCAAAAGAAAGGCAAGTTATGAAACACAATACAAATCACCAAGGAGGCAGTTTGGCTTACGAAGCCTTTAGGCAGAATTCAACTTGAAGTGTCCTATAAAAGGAAAATAAATGACAAAGTGCCGACAGAAAAAGTATTAGGTCATGAGGTATTTATTACATTGGTGCACCATAAACTCTTACTGATTCAACTAAGAGTAAGAAATTTCAATTCTCAATTCTCTTTTAGCTCAACTTGAAATATATATTCCAATTGACTCTAAACTATTTCATGCGAACTCTTCCACAGCTATCATGCCCAAGGAATCTCCAGCCACTCCAAGTTTCTCAACGTTCCTTGTAAAGCTGGCTCAGGTCTTGTGCTCTAGATTAAGGACGAGAACAACAAAGTCTTCTTCAAGACCTTTCTTCCAAGGGATTCCAACAAACATTAAGGAAAGGAGACGATTATACCATACAGCTTTTCAAGCTCTCTTTCCCTAAGTGGGATGAGCAATGATTGACAATAAGCTAATTGCAAAGCCAATCAAATATTTGGTTGCATAATTTAGAAGCGGAATAGGGTGAGGTATGCTCTTCCAAGATGACTTTAATTTTAATCTTAATTTTTATTCCTTATAGACAAGTGCTCATCCTAAAACTTGAAGGGTCACGAGTTTGAGGTTGGTGGATTAAACAACTGTAAACTTAGCTTATAGCCACTACAGGGGAAACCCAACCTGAGGCTAATCACATAAAAATGAGTGAGTTTGGAGACATGCCAAGTACTACAATCAACAACAACTCACAAACAAGAGCAACCAAAGAGAACGCAAAAAAGAAAGACATGGTTGATATTTTTTCCGAGAATCTGTTGGCTTAGGAAAGAGGAAGGAGGTTACAAGAGGAGACCAATAAAATTCAGGCAAAGTAATGCAGGAAAATATGCAAATGCAAGAGTTACGCAAATGTGATAATAACTCAAATTTGATTTTAGCGACCTAGCATTTAGAGGCATCTGTTCGATATTCATAAACATATCAAAATCCACAGATATAAAAGGCAATTTGACCGATAAAAACCAGAAAAGATAACAGACTCTCAAAATAACATATAATTAGTTTGGGGGCTATAAATCAGACAAGAAATTAACAAAAGAAGAAAGAGAAGTTGTGCAAAGCCTAATTGAAAATGCTAATAAGGAGAATGAAGGGCAACAACATAGATGGATCATAATTATTGTTGCATCTATTTGGAAAGATGACAAAAGAGTTTTGAAGTCCTTCTAAAGATAGATCATTAACAATATTTTGAATGAAATGAAAATTTTTAAACTCAAGTTTCAAGAATTTCTCCAGAATATACCAAGAAATTTATCTAGATCAAAGCTTTCAATGTGGATCCCATCTCTTGAGAAATTCATTGGAATTTCAAACAACTATGGCATTCCAGAAATACTCACATGAGTCACCTTAGTTTTTAAAAGTGTGACTACTCTATTTTGAGATGCTAGCATCAGTATCAAAGATTTCAAACTTTCTCGAAATGCAATTTTAAAATTTCCATTTTGGATTTTCTAAGTTGCTCACATGAGTTTTCTCATTCTTTAATATTTGTCAAAATAAACTAGCAAGTACAGTATGGTCTTTCAAGGATCGTTAACATGCATTTTGTTGGATGGTTCAGAAGTGATTTGTGGAGCCCCCACAGAAAAAGACCACACGTTAGAGTAAAATGAACCAAAACGAGATAGGCTACCGCATTCCTAGCCCAGTTCATTAAAATGTTGGGAGTAATTTCAAAGCAATTAGCCTTCTTCTTGCTGAATAAACAACAAAGATATATTACAATCATTTTAGTTTTCAAGGCAACAAATGCCAATAGGAATTACAGTTGGGGGTCATGAAAACATGCACCGAGGCCTTGGAAGTGTCAAAAATCATTTGAAAAACATGTACTGTTAGGGAGGTCAAGAACATCTCACACATCATTACATTGAACATGGGGTGGAAGGCAAACCTTGTGTTGGACACCCTTAGAAAAAGAATATGGATCTAAGATCTAAGAAGGTTCAAAATTTTGTTTTGGCAAGATCTCTCTACGATGATTAACATATCTAGGAAGGAATCATTGCACTAAAGAACTACTTATTTAGAATGAATCTTGGCCATAGATCATCCCAATATACAATTTGAGTTTGTGCCCAATGGAGTATTGTGTTGTCAATACATTCACCTCCAAATCAGAACTTCTGCGAACTACAAATCAAACACTGATGGCCAAAGGAAATGTGAGAGGAATTCTCGGATTGCAACATGCGCAATCGACTAAGCTATGCAAACAAAGTAGACTGTGGGAGTACTCCCTCAAGTACAGCCACTACGAGCTAAATAAGTGGTTCCACAATCAAGGCTTCATTTGTTAAAGACAGACATTAGATGCAAAACTAGGACCATAATGAGTGTCGACATATTCTTATTGGTGATTGGGGTGGCCAATAATTGATCAATGCGTTGTTAAAAACATTGCTCCATCAGGTTGAACTACTTGATGCATCAGTTGTTTGTTGTTGAAGCATCAAGTGTGTTTGACCAACTGGTGACCAAAGCTTCAAATAATATCATTAATACTTGTGATCTCGTTTTTAAGGAACCAAAGAAAATAAAACAAAGGCGTCAAAAAAATGGCTAAAAGCAAAGAAAACAATTGCAATTTTATGGATTATGAAAAATAACAAAATATGAAGATAAGTCATAATCCCTACTCTCAGTCCACTTGCAAGGCATTGTATGCCTTTCCCAAGTGGTTGGGTTTGACCTCCAATAGAAGTTCATGACACAATAACCAGGCATTTTGCCCAAATCTAACATCTCGAGTGGAAGTTGATATGGACAAAGTTTCATGGTGAAGTAGAGCAATTCCTCCTCACCCTACATTCTCCACCACTCTTCCTCTTATCCACTCTCCTAGAGCTCCTGGTTCTCAAATGACAAAAAACTAGCTTACAATGAAAGCTATTAATGAAGTAAGATGTTTGAAATAATCCTCAACAAACTTAATTAAAAGATCCTAAGTAACACAAATGGATATAAGCTATTGCAATTGCTTGCTTAGAAATTTTATCCATTAAAACAATCTTAGTTAATTAGAGATGATAGATAACCAATTGGTTGACTTGATAATTTGACATGAACCTCCCTAGTGATTGATTAGACAAGTACAAAGAGCTCCAAGAAAGTCTGTTTGGATAACTACTTAAGGTAATTTATGAAGTGTATCTTCCGGAATAATTCTCTCAACGATCCAAATCAGCTGGCTTCGTGGATGAGCAAGGTTGCTAAATATGCAAAAATTTATAGGCTAAATCTCATATGTTGACTTGAAGCACAATTACATAATAAGAAACAATGGAAAAAGCTTAAAACCACTCAAAGCCAAACCACTAAGATCCAGCCACTCAAAATCAGATCCAGATCATTAAGGCCCTATAACTTGAGGTCAAACCATTGAGGACCAATTGGTAGAGACCAAACCATCAGGGCCTAGCCACTCAATATCAAGTCTTTAAAGCCCATCTATTCGAGGTAACATTGCAAGAATTGACTTTCAAGCCCAATTCCCTAGCACAATGATAGTTATAACTGAACCTACCACAATGGCAAAAGCACACATACCCATCCCTAGTGGTTAAACCATTATCAAGATGACAGTTGTAATTCCCTCACCTAATATATGGCATCAACATACAACATCTGTTTTTTCGATTATAAATAGGCCACCAAGGGTTCAGATCAAGTAAAGACAAGTGAATTGCTAATTCTAACTACTTCTCTTGAGATATATTTTATAGGTTTCACATTGCCTTCTTCTTCCATAGTTGTCCTCGACTTGTGAGATTTCAAGTTTTCTCTCTCCTCATACTCTATGAATTTTCTTCTTAAGCTCTCAACTAAATTTCTATTACATTTCCCTGAATGCAAAATTTGTATCAACAAATTACCACACAAAAAAGACACCCCAATAAGGAAAGCATTATGCTACGCAAAAAAGAGCCACCTTCATTGGGAATTAGGTAAGCATTATCATTATCTTCCCTGGGTATGTTTCTAGAGGATCTTTGTCATGTTCCACAAATCCATAGCTCCAGTTGATTTACAAAATTGAGATCTTACACTTGCCTTTTTCGCATAATCAATTACCATGTTACAAGTTTCATCCGCAACTTTGTGCTTTGGCATGCATTGGCTACAGAAAACTAAAGTTTATATTATGCAATGATTTGATGAAAATTAGAATCCTTTTGTGCATAGATTTGATAGAAGATAGTGCCACCAACTTCCAAAATCACATTTTATAACTTCCACAATCCAGTATGCAGCAGATGTGAATAAAATAAATGTTAAATTAGATATATTCCTAAAGAATGGTTCACTTTGAATCAAGATGATCCCCTTAATGTTCAGTTAAGCATTATCAGCTAATTTCTCTGCAACTCTATTTATAGGGCAATATCATCATTGAAACAAAAATATAAACAAGAAAAATAAAGACAAGTATAAGTACAAACAAACTGCAAGCCCTATCTATATGACAATATCGTTATTGAACCAAAAACATAAACAAAAATAAATAAATAAACACAAGTGCATACAAACAGCAAACTCCAAAAAAGTAAACAACAATCACAAAATTAACCTAGATAACGATGGAAGAAATCCACACGTCCTTATTAAAAAAAAGACAAAACCCGTGATTTACAGCTATTATAAAATACAAATTAAATAAAAAGATAGATGACTATACCGGTGGCTTACCAGCAAAATAAGAGTAGCAACAAAAGCAATGGAGGATGAGGAACCCAATCCTAGTTCCTGATCAACCTGCAACATTCCGTAGAACCACTATCAGCTAGTTTGACAGAGGTAGGGCAGAGAAAGGAAAGAAAAGAGAAGCAAAGTGCTCAAAAAAAGGATGCGGACGGGGTTGCGAGAAGTTTATGGAGTGTATGCGTCCATTCAGAGGAATAGAAATGAGGTTGATTGCTGGCGCGCCGACCAAAAATGTTGCCAGTCTTATCCTGATAATACTAAATCATAAAGATGGGAAGGAAAAAACTGAAGATCGAGCAGGCCCAATGGACTCATCGTTAAATTAGGGAAACAACGTGAGAAAAATCAAGCAAAGCTATTAAAAAACGAGATACAGGATCTGTAAACGGAGCGAGAAGAGAGAGGGGGACGGAGAGAAAGAAACTAACAGTGATGTTGGGGGGAGAGGTGCGAAGGACGGGAAGCGACACATGTTAGGGGAAGATAAGGGAGGCAACGGGTCGGAAGGAGAGAAGATCGCTTTAAATAGTCGCCACATCAGGGAAGGAAGACAAGATAGATCAATACTTCATTCTCCAAACGAACCTGGAATGATGGAGCGATAGGAATAGGAACGGTGATGTAAAGAAAGAAGAAGACATTAAAAGGAAGAACAAGAAGACAGCGGCAGACGCAAATCAAGCAGAATGACTCTGTGGCTGTAACCGTGAAGCAGAGTTAGCTTGACGGAGTGGATATAAGATGGAGAATAAGGTCAAACTATGTCTCTAAGAAAGAAGATCAAACGCCAAGACTTCGAATCTCACCTTCGCATGAAAAATCTCGGCGATAAAGGAATATACAATCTGAAGGCAAGGGGGAGCGATGAGCCGACGCCAGCAAGAAACCCTAATAGGACGGCGGCATTGCGGCTTTTAAAGTTAAAACAATACAAAAATAAATAAATATTTTGATTACAACCATTTAAATAATATATATTTTAATTAAAAACAAATATTAAAGCTCAATTCTCAAAAGAGCTAAGAGCTCAAATAAACATCAAAAGTTCAGGAAATTATTTTATAAAATTTTAACAAAAATAATTTTCCTTTTTTAAAAAATGCTTTTCGATGACAAAAATGGTCGGTGACTTAAACCAGAGTACAAAAAAATGTATAATACTGCAGCGTTGCGTTTAATATTAAATAGATTAATAAAAGAAAATCTAAAACATATTTGTTTTAAATAATGCTAAAAAAGTATATCTTCAATACATATGTTATAAATAAATGCCTTGCAAAATTTTGAAAATATAAAATGACGAAGAATTTCGAAAATTTTTAAAATACTAAAATATTTTTAATACTATTTTAAAAGAATAAATTATTTTTTCTCCTGAAGTTCATTTATATGTTTTTTAGTAAAATTATATCAGCAACACTTACTTATATTTTAAAAAAAATTTAAAAATTATATTTGAAAAATTTTTATAAGACAAAGCCCGAGTAATTCTTGGGCTTAGCAAGAGAAAATTTGTAGGCGGATGAGAACATCTGGACTTCAGCCACTTCAACACTAGCGTGGTTTGCCACATATTGTTTTAAATCAATTCAACCTCAAGTCAAAAATCTAAACCACCACAGATCATGGATAGCATACAAGTCAAACCTCAATCCAAAGTTGGGATCCCACCAGCATGTTGTCCAAGTCAAATCCAACATTGGCTAATCTAATCCAAACCCAACTCATTGAAAAACCAAGGTTAAGAAAATTGAAGATATCTAAATTATTATTAGATTTTTTTACTTTTTTATTACAAGGTTATGAAATCAAACACTAACAAGATAACAATCAAATATAAAAAATAAAAATAAAATTGTAGCTGAAAATATTCTCAATATATTTTATTTCAATAGAAGTAGCTGTTTTATAAATAATAGTTTCTTCGTGATTTTGAATACAAGAGAAAATAAAGAAGATGAGAATCAGTCGACGCCCAACAATTTCCTGGTCTTAACCATGAAGAGGTCCCTTGGCCAGAAAAAGCCCATACCCGGCACGAAACCTGAAACAGTAATCATGGAGAACTGCACAACTGCATCTTTCCTTCCCAAAGAAACCTTGGCCGATGGACGCGAAGGCCTGTACTTGGCTAACTTGCAATCCTTGCCTCCTTTTATCAACAGCTTCAAGTTCTTCGCAACAAGCGTGGCGTGTCTTTGAGCCAGGACGCCTTGCTTCATCTCCTGTTTACCAAACCATGGAACAAGGAGAGCCCTTAGTAGCATACATCATTTACAAACCAAAGAGCAAAGAAAAAGAAAAAGTCTCAAGTTGCATCAAAATTGCAAAAGGTATCTTGTACACAAAGGAATCACAACTATCACTTAAAGAGACCATGCATAATGAAGCCATATGGTGCAATACTATGACTGAATCGATCTCTGTTACAATTACTGAAGTGACCAGGGAAAAGGATGGTTGCTACAATTAGTGTTGTAAAGGAGCATTTTATCCCCCAAAATAAAAATAATATTCAATAGATTCTGTTATCCATTCATTATTGTCATGGGTGGAGATCAACATGAGCATCAAAGCAAGAAGCACTAGGTGGTGGTCACATCTCAAATGGGGTTTGATTGACAGTGCTGACCCCTTAGTAAATACTACAAAGATTGACGAATTAATTCTCCACCGTAAAATGGGGGCAAGTCCAAAGGATTTGAGTGCACTAGAAATGACACATGCACATGGCATTGAAGCATGAGTTTCAGTTAATCTAGAATTCTCTGTACTGTCAAAAAGAACTCGCTAATTGAGCCTTTGAAGTCCTTGGCTATCCCCCAAATGTATGAGAATAGACCCAAGACTATCTAAGATAGGGAAACAATTAATTAGATATATGATGTTATCCAGGGTGCTCCTCTTCCTAAGGAATAAAGTCTTATCATTCTTAAACAACTACTTGTTCTATTTGTCATTTTAAGTTTTGCTAAGCCATCCTAAATTGAACGTTGCAATACAATACTCACCAATATTATGTGTCCGTTTGTTACACTAAACTTCATCATAATGTACATGCCCGTTAAACTATGAAGGCAAATTATGCTGATGTGATGCTTTCTTTCCTAGATTTTGTGCTGGCCAATTAGAGTTAATAATACAATTGTCCAACAAATTGTGTTTGGTCCAACCAGGTTAAGACATGTCATTATACTTGGGACTTCAGTACTCCATGTTTGTGTGGAATGTCTTTCATAAAAAGGAAAGCAACGTGCAAAATTTCACAAATTAAGACAAGACAACTTGATACACAAAGTCGTTAAGACTTGTTTCTATTAGTGGCTCACCAAATGACAAAACAAGATGGGCTTATTTGCCCAAAAGCTATTGAAATTTTAAATGTGTCTCCAAAGCGCATGAGCATTAAGGTGTCTGAGTCAGTCAAGACTTTTTTGTTGCCCAAAACAACCTCAACTTTTTAAAGCAAGGGGTTACCGTGATTTTTTGGAATGTCAACAGCAAAGCTAATTTTGTTAGAAAAAAAAATAACATAAGGTATATGCCTTGCCTAGACTACTAGGGCTTATGTTAAGTGCTTTCTTATATTAAAGTTGGAGCTACCAAAACTTATCATTGAGAAGATAAATCCTTATCAAATATAGTAATAACAATACTTGAGTAGTTGACACAAACCGTATACAATTTTATTGAATATGGCTCATGTTCTCTTGAGCCCATCTCCTACAATGCGCATTGTGTCAAGCAAAATTTGAGTACTATGACATGAAGATTAAGAATATGTTTCTTTTAAGGATTAACAAATTTTTATAAATTGTAACCTTCCTCAAGCTAGGATACTTGGATAATCAAACAAACATATATTTCTTTACACAAACATTATGAATATATACTATTTAAACAAATGTCAATCAAATTATGTGACAAGATGGGCTTATATATGAACCTGCTATGCATTTGGTCAATCCATGTCTTTTATTATATGTAAACTTTTCCAATTTAGAATCAACTATTTGAGAACCTCTGCACAACTAATGGATTGAACACTAAGAAGGACCATATTTTTGTTAGTGATAGAGTAAAGTCGAACATGCTTACCATAATACCTCTTCATATGCCTCCATATTGCATGTTTTATTATCAATATCTCTATTTGCCTTCAAACAAAACTAGATCTATTTCCCTTTCTTCTTGGTTTTACAACAACCATTATTGTAATTGATTTCTAAATGTCCTATAATTGCTTCCACCATTGTCATGAAATGATTAAGCTTAAAAGGCTTCAATTTTATAGAAAATCGCAAAAGGCATTTCACTCGTAAACATACTTGGGGTTATTTAATGCCTTGTTGCCCATCTCTACTTTTCCATTGATCTTAGAAGGAGCAATGGCCACACATTGAGTGCAATTTCTTGTTGTTGACAAAAGCTTAGCTCTACTATATTTTGGAAAAAAAAACATCTCAGTCTATAACTATGACTAAGGGAACTCTATATATGCATAAAATTCTACCTATAAAAATTTCTTTACTTGAGATTTCTCCATGCTAGCTATTGGCTTAATTTTTGCCCACTTAATGGAATAATCCACTAAGAGAAACAAGTATTTTTATTGTTCAGAAGAAATAGAGAATTGCAACAAAAAATCCATCCACACAATTTATGTTAAAAAAGAAATTCTAAGAGTCTACCCTAAACATGTTGCATTTTTTGCATATGTTAGGCCAAAAATATCCTCATCACATTATATGGGATGACTAAGCAAGTTCTTAGGCTAACTTCCACATTCTTAAGAAAGCAAGTACCTTAGCACTCATTGAGCTTTAGTTAGCATAAGCCCAAAAAGGGATGTTCGATACAATTGATCTTCTATGAGCATTAAACATCTGCGATGTTTCGGGGAAGTTTCTTGTCTTGTGAATTATGGCATCAAATCATGATTCTTCTTTCTCCATAGCAACCACCCATTCATTAAGCAAGTTTCAATTAATGGATGCTGCAAAACATTCATATTAGGTAACACCAAGATCCTTTAGCAAACTTAGCTTTAGCTCATTATGCTACAAAAGTTCAATTTGTTCAAAACTTCTTACAAGTTCCCATGTCAAATGAAGATATTCTTTCCAGGTCTCATGTTTGGTGACGAGTTCCCCTTTGATATGACTAACTTCTAACAAATAATTATTCAAAACTTGTATTCTACTAGCTCTCAGTCACCTGCAAAAATATAATTAAGAGATCATATATTCATACTTTGTTTAATTATTAGTTAAATGAAACATTAAGTGCAAGCTTGAAAATGATCTATGTAAAACATTGCAACACAACTTTGATGCTAACATGCAGTTTTGCTCACATTCCAACTCCAAAGAGTTTTCAAAGCTTGTGGAATTTGAGAAGGTAATTATGAAGCAATAAGCTATACCACAAAGCTAGCTAACACTAGCATTGATTGTTGCCTCTAAAACAAATTCAATATAATATTTGCTGAGTTTGGTTGCCTATTTCTGCAATCCTCTAAAAATATCTAGCACTCCCAAAATCTTCTTCAAAAATTAATATGTTACAACATTGACAGTTTGGCTTAGAAGTACAACTTTAACCTCCTAATTGACATAACAAGTGCAAAAGACCATTCTTAAATAAGACATATGGTATGTAACCTTAGTAAAAGATAACTTGTAAAATATATGGGCCTTAACATAACATTGTCATCTTGCACAAGTGCAACTCCCATAACTTCATCAATTGCACTAGAGCAAAAGAAATTCATCAACTTTAGCTATTGATTAGAAAAGCACTTACAAGAAAAATTTCAGCCACCAAAAGACTCTATCACTCTATCACGCTGCCCACTCCACTCCATCTCACCTTTTTTTTTTAATTTCTTAGAGCCCTGAGTGAAAGACATTTGCCATCTACCTTGACTAATTCTATCTACACTTTTTTACCTCTTACATCTAACATGCTTTATAATGGATTATAATTGTCTACATCTACAACATTATAAGATGCAAAAATGATTACACGAAGGGCGACACAACAAGATTCAACTAATTCTACATACATCAATCCTAGCAACTAACACAAGTCTGTTAATGACATTGTACATATTCTGTTTGCCTCCACACAGACATCAACACTAGCATGTTATGAGTATTCTTGATGTTCAAATAGTGATAGGTTTAGATGAAAGAGTGCACAAATATTTTGCTTAATTGTATGAGGTCCCAACTTCAAAAGATTCATGATGAATATTGCAAGATTTGGAGAGTCTTTGCCCAAACCTCATGGAGGAGTTTCAACATCAAAGATCACAAGAGGTGATTTACTTCAACATGAAAACTCGTAGAATTGAATCTCTTCTTTTAAAGAGCAAACCTTGTCAAGGATAAAGTTATACAAAGAGCATCTCAAGGATAGGTGCATTATGGGGATGGGCTCATCACCTGTTTAATCTAATATGATTTCATCTTAGTTCATCTAAAAAATTTATCAAACAAGTCACATATTCAACAAGAAGAGTCTAGGATTTAAAGAGAGGGAGAGACCATTATGAGATCAAAGGCTAAGGTTTCTATAAAGAGAAAGAGAGATTGTATAAACCAACAATGAAAGAGTCTAAAAGGATATGCTCTAACAGCTTTAAGAGTTCAAGTTCTACTCTTGCGTTTGAGCTTGGATACTTGAATGAAAATTTTGACAGCCATTTAAAGTTGTTCTCTAAAAAAAAAGAATTTTTCATACATTTTTCAGCATATTTATTTTATATGTTGATCTATCTATCATAGTATCTTCCTAACTTCTCTCCATTATGTCACACCATCAATCATCAACCTTGTTTTCCACTATTTTACTTTGCTAATTCAACCCGTCTCAACCTTTGTCAACGCGAATTTGGTTATTCATTTGTAGGACTAAGATAACATACGAATCACTTGCAATCAATATTTTTTTTAGCATCTACTCACTGGTAAGTTGAAATGTATAGATATTCAATTTCCTCATGCCACATATGCTTTAGGATTATATTCAGAAGTTATAAGAATGTTACTAATGGCATTTATGCAATCTTTTATCATAACACTCCCCTAGTTATAGTACTTCATGTAAGGTAGCTTTGCTCCATCATGGTTACAACCTCATATCTCTAAGAAGGTAGTGTTGAAGTAGTCGACACAATCTCTTAGAGAATTAGATTCTTCAAGCTTAATCTTGAAAGAGTTCATGCTCTAGTTAATAAGGTTATTTATAATGGCTATATGTGACAAGAACTCCTATTAAATAAATGAACAAATATACCAGTGAGGTATCCCACTAACTAATATTGTGTTGATCTTTTTAGGATGAAGAAAGCAATTGAAACGTGATCTCTTCAAGAAACCAAAAAAAAAGTACCAATGCTCTCAAAGGAAACAACATTAACATTGGAGAGTTTTTCCTTAAGTGTTCAAATTTGGTGGTAGATAAGTTAATGGCAAGCTATCAACCAAGAGATTTATAGAGAATATAAAGAAAAAATCATCAAACCCATCCTTTTGCTGAACGAGGCTCTCTTGATAAGCAAGGCATGGTTGGAAACATTCAGTTGACTTCATGATAATGAGATAAGCCCTTCCTAATTAATATTGTTTCTTCCAAGGCGTAACCCAAAATATGAGGATCATGACTCCCTTATTTGTGATGTGATAGAGAAGCAACACACATTTAAAAAGGAAAAGTATAGCGACTTGAGACTACGCCTGTAGCAAACCTGAAGCAGATTATTGCAACAGCAATCGTAAAAGTCAAAGAACTATTGCCAAAGGAACAAACATTGGCAGGATTGCTAGCAGAGGCAAATGTCCTGCTAGCTAGTGAGTTCTTTACTGCAAAGGAAGCCCGTAGGCAATTGAAATTGACTGCAATATGTGACTCCAAGAGGTGCATGTGCCAAATGCAGGACGTTTCAGCATTGTTAGCTCTAGTAACAAGAGAAGGATATGAATATTGGCACATCAATTGGAGATTTTGAAAATATGGTGTTAGCTACTCCATGTTGCACAAAATCATAATGAATTAATCTCTACACACTAACTTGACATGGGAATCTGCCCAATTACATGGTTGGCATTATAGGGGTCATTACTTCCAACTTTTCAAATAAACCAATCATAAGTATTTTTAACAACAATAGTAAAAATGTTGATGGAAAAATTATAAAGCTAAGGTCACAGCTAAAAATACAAGCATAGATCAAGTGGGAAACAAATCAAGTTGATGGTGTACTTTCAAACTTCCATTAGTTCTTAGAAGGAATAAAAAAGTACAAAATAAATTACTTCTCCCCTCTATAATAGAACATTCTCTTAAGTGTTCAAACCATTTTCTTAAATAAAGATTCTTTTTATTTTAGGAAAACTAACCTAACAAGGAAAAATTACATATGTATCAAGTCAATGAGAATTTATTGTTATTGGGCCAAAAAATGGCTCCACATTAATTGATAAGGAATCTGCTACCCAACTTCACTTAACATGCATAGCTCAATGTAAACCTTTCACATAAAATTTAATTATATGTTAAACATGTTTTGGAAGCTTTTTATCTTCATTATTTACCAATAATCCCCACCAAAAAGATGAGTTACCCTCACATTTTAGCAATATGAATTAACATCGCTATGCTTTGGTCCATAACATAGGCCTTATATCGTAGTTCAAGCTATATAGCCTATGCTGCATTCATTGGTGATGCAAGCAATACATCTAGGTCAAATAAATAAACAATATTCAGAATAGTATTTATTACTTAAATGATTATAATGATAAGTATCATCTTTTTGGTTAATAATAAGGTACAACTACACTGCAATCATGACTGAGACTAGGGACATTGAACTACTTCATCAAAACCTATTGTCAACAATTTTTAGAATGAACCTTAAAGCTACCTTGGTGGCTAAATCCATTTATGCTTCCATATAAGGGTACATTGAAATTCTTTTCCTCTTGAATGCTTCTAGTTGTCAGCATACTCACCTCCATCAGATCAAGTATATAAAAAGAGAAAAGCTTCTATGGGCACTTGTCCACTACCTCTTTTAGCTAGAGAAGGATTCAGTAGATTCATTGTATTCTCTTCCATTCACTGAAAAGACATGCAGTTAGTTGTCCTCCATAAGGAACAATCCACGTATTTGAATATCAGGAAGAGCATAATGTACCTATTTCGACTTTTTCATCGTTATAGTCAAAATAATATTTTTTTCTTTATCAGAAATATCTTTAGATAGAGCTTTCATAAATCAAGTGAAGGAAATTCTTGTAATAAAAAAATTCAGTAAGACCTCAAATAATTATTTAGGGAAAAGCGTTTGGCTTAAAATAGCCTATTGTAACCAAAAAAGTGGGCATTCAACAAGGTAAACTCAATTTAACAAAATCAACTAGCAGCAAAAAGGTTCATCAAAGAGAAAGTAAGGGCAGCAGCGAACACTCACAGGGATGTCAGTTATGTCCCCAATAGCAAAGATGTTGGGTAGGCCTCCAACTCTTAAGTTCTCATCCACCATCAATCTCCCTTTCCTATCGACATATTCCTTCACTATAGAATCCCGAAGCCAAGTTGAACCAACAGGCTTCCCCACACACAGAAAATGATGATCTGCCAATACTAATCCCCCTGCTGATGTGCGAACCTCCCTGTCTGCCACAGAGATGGAGTCTACATCAATGGACTGCTCCAAAAGGACCTCCACATTCTTTGATTTGAGCCATTCCAGTGCTTTAGCACCAGCTTTGGGGCCAATAAACTGTAATAGCCTTGGTCCACTATGAACAAGTGTGATCTTCTTATCTGGGTAATCCATTGCAACCTCTGCAGCAAGTTCAACACCTGTCGGCCCACCACCAACGATCATGATAGAGTCCGCAAATCTTATCTTCAGGTTATCTGCAACCGGAAAAGAAGAAAACTTAAGACTGATAAGAACTTGGCTGCATTGCTATTTTTATACTAGGTTATATAAGATTTCATATTGTCAATAGTGTTGAGCAAAGGGATGACGATTAATTGCGGATCGGAATTATGCAAAAAACACCACCCTAAACAAATATACATAACAATAATAAATATAAATCTGTCCAATAAACTCAGTTTAATTAAGTGCTTTCAACCACAAAGATTACACTCCTTTCCGGGATGATCAGAGATTATTACAGATGAATGCAGCCAAAATCTACAAACTAAAGTAAGATGTCAAATGCTACGAACTTGAACTAGACTGTGCCTAAATTGTTGAAAATTTAGAAATGGCATTAATAGATTATCATAAGCAAGGCTCCTGCAGAATAAAGCACGTCAAAAACATAGTTTGACTACCTTCTTGAAACTTCTGTAACCTCTCTCTCCTGGTTCTGAGAGAGCTGTAAGTATGACCAGTTGCAATCACGACATAGTCATAAGGTACCAAGCAGCCGTCCTCTGTTACAACCTCTTTATCCGTGAGGTTTACTGCAGCGGATGTGATAATCTTGCCGTTCTTCAAGTATTCGCTGTGGTTGATGGTAGATCTCTCAGCAAACGATAGCTCCACCGTTGATCTCAAATCCGCCCACGGAACCTCGAAGTATTCTTTCCTAGTCAAAGCACGGAAAAGGAGAAGTAATCATGGAATATTGCCGGAATCACGGAAAAAAAAAAACAAAAAAAATATATGCGGTTCCTTACGGGTCGATGAGCACGACATCGGCAAATTGTTGAACTGCCTTGGCAAGAACAGAACCGGCGACCCCGCCACCAACGACTACAATCCTCGCTCTCCTTTCAGTCCCTTCCATAACTCCGCAAACAATGATGCAAAAGGCTGACCCGCGCTTATTTGATAAAAAGGTACGATGGCGGGAGAGATGCTAATGGACGGGTGCCGGGGCTTTGACATCGAGAAGGTGAGAAGGGTTGTGCGGTGGCGAAGCCGAAGTCGGCGGAAGCACCGACGGACATTGGAGAGGCGATGGCGGAAGGGGTTCGGATTACACTTCGTTCCCGCTCGACACACCAAAAAAGGCGCCGGATTTCATGGATTACCTTTTCTTAAAAAAAAAACAAAAAAACTACAGATAAATGTAAACTGAAAGAAATTATAAAACAAAAAAGAAATCTACAAAAAAAAAAAAAAAAACAAAACAAAACAAAAAAGGTAAGCATTCTATTGCTCTGTTTTCCTATTAATGGCAATTTCAACATAGCCTATGCTTAGGTTTATAAATTTTTAAATGAAATATATATTTAATAATTATATATATATATATATAACAATAGAATCAATATGCACTTATTATTTCTCTATATTCTTTATTTAAAAAAGAATAAATTAGTGGTAATTTTATAATTATTTAAATTTTTAATCATTCCAAAAATTATTGAGCTTTCTTGCTTGAATAACAGTGTTCACACTTATGCATGTTATTGTGATGCATCCGCTATTTGATTCATTTTTCTTTTTTAGATTTCACTAATAACTTAAAAACGGCATTATATTCGATATTATAATTTATATAATTTTTATTTAGGTCTACATTTAAATTATAGTATATGGATTTATGTTTATTCACATAGGAAATTTACATAATTTATATTTCTTTCTACAACAATTATAGGCATTTTATTTTATTTTATAAAATATTGTCTTCATATAAAGATAACCTATATGACTAAAAAAATATTCCAATTTAAGAAAAAATAATATGTATTTAAACTTATCTTTTATCACTTTAAATAAAAATTTAGAGAAAAAAGAGAGATTACTATGAGGATGACTAGCTTTTGCTTTTTTAACAATTAGATCACATGAATTTTTTTTATTTTTTACTAAGTTTTATACAAAAATAAATAAAATAATAGAGTAAAAGATAATATGAAGATTTCTTATACTTAAACTAGTCAATGATATTTTAGTCACATTTCAAATTCTTCTAATCAAAACAAAATCTAGGCTTAAGATCCAATAATGTATGGAGTAGTCCCTGAAAAATTGTACAGTAATTTGGAGAGTTTATTATGGAAGGTTCTCTAATCACTCCTTATGAAATATCTCGTGACATCTTTGAAACTTTTGGAGATATCTTATAATCATCTTTTTCTCATTTTTTTCTCAATTAGCTGCATCCAACATGCTTTCATAATAAACTTGAAGAAAAATCAATACAAGAGTCGTAATATTAAATTCTCAAGAGGACATTACTTGATTATTTAATCATAAATATCTTTTTTTTTTTGTAAATTGAGTTTCTCAAATCTTTCTTTACATTAGTGTCATAAGATAACTCTTATTAACATTTCAAGATTTTAGTCTTCTTCCAATCATAAATTTATGTAGGAATTTGGCTCTTCCCTTATCTCGAATATATCATTTAATTGAGATGAATTTATTATATACTTATCAATATGGGGGATATTTTTTTTTATTTTTTCTAAAGTTATTATCTTATTTTCCAATATAATATACTCTCATAAGATACAAATATGCCATAATACTAGTTGATCTAATAATTGTAAGATCTCTTACTACTCTTTGTAGAGCATTGATAGCTCAAAGAACTTTAAGTTCTTAATATTCAGAACACGTTAGATTCTCATATATTATGATAAGGCAAGCTAGTGAGACTTTACATTTAACTTATTAGGAAATAAGAAAAATGAGAAAATGAATTACAACACGTTAGATTCCCCATATTTTGCACGTGAAAAATTTTTATTTTTGAATACTTCAAAAAATGTAACAAAAGAATTATAAATAAATTTGAGATATTATTCTACTAGCACAAGAAATTAATGACAAAAATGAATAAACTTATTAATTATTTTATTTGATGAAACAAATTTTGAGAAACTATTTATATTCTTTAATATGCAATAATATGATTAAAATATACAATTGTTCTTAAGCATGCTCCATTGTCATAACCTAACATGCTAAAGAATTAAATGCAAAACACCTTTTAGTAATGGCGAAGCATCAAGCTCCATTAAACGACAGACCCACCACCCCCTCCGGCCACTAATTAACCACAGAAGCTCAACGGTCTTCCATTAAACTCGGCGAGTGCCTCATGACCATTCATCTCTGCTTCTTTACACCTATATTGCCCTCAACGCACCACCCTTCCTCCCACCCATCCCCACAGCAGCAAAAAGAAGAAGAAGAAGAAGAAGCCATGGCCAACAACAAGACCATCCCCTGCATCCTCCTCCTCCTCGGTCTCGTCGTTGCGGCCTCCTTACTCCCGGCGGCGGTGGATGCGCGGCTGGTGAAACGGATTACCAAGACTTACTTGTGCTACTGCCCCTGCATGCACCAGCAGTGCATGAAGCTCCCCGGCGCAACGCGCGAAGAATGCTCCGTAGCGTGCCATGAAGGCTGTATCGAAGCTGGCTACCCCGGCGGTCGCTACAAAGACTACTGTGGCTTCTGATTCCCCTTTCTCGCCCATCGTTCGTGCTCCCATGTTCATCCTCGCCACCGTGCCCGCTTCCATGGCTCGGCAATTAAGCTACTTCCGATGGGTGATTTCGGTCGTGTTACTTTTCTACCAACATCACCCTTTATGGAGAAAAAAAAAAAAAAAAAAAACCTAAAGGATGACTGCTGCTGTGTTATTAAGCTTTGATCCTTCACTATTTCTAATTCTTCTTTAAAAAATAACTTCATTTAAATATTATATATATATATATATACAAATAATAAAAATTGGACCATAACTGCCCACATCACTAGGTTAGGGCAACAATCATCTAGAGAAGAGTGAATCTTACATGTTTTTATTACCCATTTTCAAATTCATGATAATTTTGTTTGACATGACTATACTTTATGATTATTGATTTTTGTCAACAATCTTTTTTATTAGATTGATGCTATCTTATCTTAGGTTGACACTACTAATATCCCTAAATTTATGAGATAAATTAAAAAAAATCTTCATTCATGATGTGGGTTTTAATGTTTATTCCAAATTCTTCATAACTCATTGGAAGATTAAATGGAAAGAGCTTAGTGAGATGAACTCTTCTCTTAATTGTGAATGCTTTACTCCAATGGACTCTTCTCTCCCTCTATTCTATGATTGAAAAACATGTTTGTTTATACCACTTAAGGTATGAATCCATTTTTTCTATGAAGGTGTTCTCTTCAATTTCCATCTTCTTTAATCGTTTGACACTAAGATCTATCATGCTAGTGAGGTTGGAGTGCCATTGATCTTTTATGAGAACACTTACAAAGGGAAACATTCAAAATATTAAAAAAAAAAAGGAAAAATAAAAGTCTTAAAGTAGTCAAGGAAGATCCTTCTTAGAAGTTGAAATGAAGTTATGTTAAGCCTCATGTATTATTTATAGTTATTGCACATCATTTATTATAGTTGCATAGAAGCCTTACAAAATATTGTCAAACATAATGTCTATCCATGTGTATTAATTTTCAGGGTAAATAAATTTAATCATAAAGATGAAAAAGTAATGGAAACCTGATTTGAGATTGTGTTTCAATTGGATGATCTCGTGTTGCAAAAGGAAAAGTCTCGAGCGTTTTTATCTTATCTTAGAGATATTCATGAAAAGTTGTGAAGGTTTCAAAACGGTTTTGAGTATTATTTTCAGGTCATATCGAAGTCACATGTTTATTGGGATGATAGCTCGAAGAAGTTCCTAGAGATGATTAAGAAAGGTGCCAACCATACTTGAATTAGGCCATGTTTTGTGGGCAAGTTTTGGCTTTGATGAAGTTTGAACTTCATCTCAACCATGAACTAGAAATTTTTGGAGAATCTTGTTAGATTCAATATCGAAGTGATGTTATAATTTGAAAAACAAGGATTTTTATTGGGTTTGATTTTACATAACTAAAATTTTAGTTATTTATTAAAATTAATTATTTTATGTTTATCTCTTATTATTTCTATTGTTCTATAAGACTTTTAAATTTAAATTAAGCCCTTAGACAAGATCAAACGAAACAACTTTGGTGGCATGCTTTTTAGAAGACAAGAATTGCAAACTTCTGAAAATAACTAAAGAGTATTGCCAATAGTTTTTTTATTAAGAGGAGTGGAAAAAAAGACTATTATATTATCATCTTATGAATTTTGGCCCATAAAGACTCGTTAATATGTTAAAGACTACAATCTTTCATATATATAGCTCGAAATCAATCATTATTTTTTTGACATGGAATTATTCATTTCTATAACTCTATCCAAAAACCTATAAAAACTTATTAATTATTTAATAATTTCTCTTATTTAAACACCACATAACAATTAATGCCTACCCTCTCTAAATCATAAATATTATAAACCCACCAAATTTCATTTGGTTTGGTAGCATAAAACCACAACATGATCTTATTATATTGACATATTATTTCCTTTAGTTATCTTATATAACTCTAAACGATTTTTTTTTTCAAAAGGTGACTTGATGTCATAGGATCATAAACTTCTTAAAAAGCATTTTTTTTTTATTTTTTATATGAGATTGTTTATCCCTACACTCCATTTACATAGTTTGTAAGGTGTCACTTTTGCCATGGTGATTTTGCCTTTGTCATGCACATTATTATGAGGTTTCAAATTTGAAGAGTTTTTACTATATTAAAGAACAATTATACATTTACATTTTTTGCAAGTTACTCAATAACTAGCATGAAAAATCCCAACACCTATGAAAGGAGTTCTTTTGATAAAAGAAAAGGTCACATGACATGTGACATATGAAAAGAAAGAAGGGTGAGAAAAAGGAAAGATAATGATACTCTTATGTGCAAAAAATATGATTTTTTTTGTCTTGTATTAGTATATATCTCTTAAATTCTATATATTCTAAGATTGATTGTACTTAATTTCTTAATAATTTAAATTTATAAACATACAATCATAATTGTTAACATAACCTCAAACTATTAATTATGTTGCATATGATTATTGACAAATAATCCAATTCTAAGACATAAAGCTCCCTAACACCTACCTCAACAAACATCTCGAGCCCATTTCTTGACAAAGTTTATCATCATTGAATGTGGACAAGTCAACAACATCATTAGAAGAAGTTTGATATTGTAACTAATGGACATGCTAAAAATTTCGATGAATAATACCAAGTGCGAGCATTTCAATCGTCTCCTCGTAACTATTAATAACTTCTTTGTGGAAAAGCTCAGTATCTTTTAAGCCAAAATATGATAATGAGGAGGAATTTGACTATTAGTGCTTTTTTCTCGGTGAGGTAGTTGTTTCCCCATTAATTCTCAACACCAAGATATTTTGCCAATTTATAGCGCTGCTTCAAATCCTAACACCAACACGGAGATGTTTCGACAAATGATGCAACATTACATGACTATGGCATATGTTGTAATTACTATCATAATAATTACACAACTTCATCTATATATGATAACAGCTCTATGTGATGCCTGTCCTCTTTTGAGCATTCAACCTATCATTTGGGAACAAGATGTAAAAGATCCATATTAGTATATCAGATAGTTAAATAACTTGTAGTGTTATCCTAAATTTCCAATCCAACAATGTTAAACTCTCAACATCACATACATAACTATCAAAAACATATTCGAACAATAAATCTCTTCTTGCACAATAGTTATTATGATCAAAATTATTCTCAACTAAACTCATTTTTCTCAATTAATAGAAGAAACTGAATGTCATTCTTGTCGAACTTGACCACGACAAGTCGAGGAAAACTACAAAATGTAGATCATGACTTGTATAGATCAATCAAACTATGATTTGGCTCATTTTGGGTTTAATAAGCCTAGAATTTGCTGATCAACTTTTTTTGAAATTGGTTGAACAATCTTCTGATCAAACTCTCACCCATTTGGCTCATTCACTTTGATTTAAGGTAGAATCCAACTAAAACACAATTGAGATCTCCAACTTTATATATGTACATTCTAAATACCATCCCAGCAATGAAGTTATGAACAGAAAATATAGATAAGGATAAGAGTCAAGGAGGGATTACAAACCACATTCAACGGCCATCAGCAGAAGTGAAGGACTCTGCAAACCCCACGGGCTTAGATGGAATGCTTCCTTTGCTGTCATCGAGAGCAACCAATTCGATTGTTTCATCGTCCTGCCAACTCTTCACCAACTGAATGAGGGGCTTCTGCAGATCAATGCCAAAATGCTCCTCTAGCTCATCATCTGCTGGCTTCCATTTATTCACCAAGGAAGCCAGCACATTTACAGCATAGCCCATTTCGGGACGACGGAGAGGTTCTCTTGCTGTGCAATGGCTTGCCAGGTCGGCAACAACAACCACGGTATCATAATTCTCCTTCTTGTCATCAATTGCATCGTCAATTGCATCGTAGAGCCTTTCTTTGTCAGATTTCATTTCAGCAAACCATGAGGCGAGGTAACGGGTTTCTTCGGGTCGTTCCTCATCCAGGGCAGCCAGACCTGTGATCAGCTCCATCAGAACAACTCCAAAGCTGTAGACATCAGCTTTTGTTGTGATTTTTCCAGTCACTTCATCAATGAAGACAACACATCTATTAGGAATGGAAAAATAAGTTGAAGTGATGGTAAATGAATTGAAACATGCATTCTTACCAGCATATTCAGGAGCTAAATATCCAAATGTCCCAGCCAATCGGGTCACCACCGAGTTCTTGCCGCTGGGAGCTAACTTCACCAACCCAAAATCGGAAACTTTGGCTCGGTAGTCATCGTCGAGCAAGATATTTGAAGATTTGAGGTCTCTGTGAATGAAGCTCTCATGTGTCATGCTGTGAAGATACTCCATTCCTCGAGCCACATCCAATCCAATATTAAGCCTCTTCTTCCATGAAAGAGGCTCCAAGTTGAGCTTCCTCCACTGAAAGAGATGCTTGCTCAATGCTCCCTTGGGGAGGTACTCATAAACAAGAAGCCTCTCGTGGCCTTCGACCGAGAAACCCAGAAGGGAAACCAGATTCCGATGTCGGACTTTTGAAAGAACAGCGATCTCTGCTTGGAACTCATCAAGCGCTTTGCTGCTCAATGTGGTGGCCTCCATTCTCTTCACTGCTATCAACATTCCACCGTCCATCGTCCCCCGATAAACAACCCCGAAGCCCCCCCTTCCGACTACGTTTTCGGAAGCAAAGTTGTTGGTTGAACTGCGAAGAAGCTGCACCGAGACAGAATACGTCGCATCCTCGATAGTACGAGTTCTGCTCATCAAGTTTCCACTCCCACTTTGTAGATTACTCATGGATGTGCCACTGCTAGAATTATCAGGAAATGTTAGCTTGATATGATTATCCGAGCTTGATGAAGAATACTTTGGATGGATAACAACAGAGTGTGATCCCACAAATCTATCCTTCTTTCCCTTCTGCTTGCACAAGAAGAAGAGAATCACAAACAAAACAAGCGAAACCGCCAAGGCCAAGGGAACTGTAATGATAAAGATCTCTGAATCTGACACATGATGTTGGCTTTTCGAATCACTTGCTGATGCACCACCTGAACCACTGTGATGATGTGAAGTGGAGTTCAAGGAAGAAGATGTCGAAGAAGAAGTCGAGTTCCATGAATCTGGAGTGACTTTTCCAGGAGGAGGTGAAGGAAGAGGTGGTGGAGGAGGAGTTGGTTCCATTTGAGGGGAAATTCCAGGAGGAAAAGCAAATGGCGGATGCAGAGAAGGCTTCAATAAAGGGTTGTCATCAGTGAGAAGTGTCACACCATCATTAAACTTGGGAACTGGAGGGCTTAAGTTGTTGCTTGAAACATTGAACATCTTCAGCATTGCCAACCCACTAAGATTTACAGGTATAGCTCCACTCAGGTTATTGCCTCCAAGTCTTATGTCAACCAAGGAAACCAACTGCCCAAGAGAAGGGCTTATATTTCCACTTAGTTTACAATTCTGTAGATTGATAACAGTAACCTTATCACCAGAGCAGAAAATTCCATACCAGTCGCCGGCACACGGGTCGTTTCCTAGCCAAGAAGAAGCCAATTTTGATGGGTAATTCAAATCGCCAAGGAACTGCAACAAGGCGGTAACCTCCGGCGAACAAGGAACACCGGGAAGGGATCCACAAAAGGAATTGAAGGCATGCGTGAAATTGGAGAATTTGAACTTAGGAATTGGACCAACCAAGTTGTTGTTATCCAGTTGCAGAGACCGCAGTTGTGGCAGCGTCGTCAAGCTCTCCGGTATTACACCAACGAGATGGTTGTTGTTGAGCCACAGCCTTGTCAAAGAAGTGCAAGCTCCAATTCCGGAGGGTATCGAACCACTAAAGCTATTGCCATGCAACCAAACGTCATTCAAGTATACCATAGAGGAGATGACATCAAGACTGCCTGTTAGTCCAGGTCCGTCCTGATTATTAAGCCAGAGGATTTGCAAATAAGAGCCCTCGAAGCTCGACGGTATCTCGCCGGAGAGGCTATTGTAGGAGAGTTTCAATGCCCTCAACATCGGCATTGTGCCCAGGAAATCCGGCAGCTTGCCGACCACATTGCATTGGATAAGAGACAAATTCCTCAGCTGGGTGGAGTCCTGAAGGTCCTTTGAGATGGACCAGCCGGAGGTTTTGTTCAGAGGGTTTTGGTCCAAAGCGATCTCGAGCAGGCTTGTGAGACCGGAGAAGAAATCGGAAGGGATGGAATCGAACTGGTTGCCTACGAGGTATGCGTAGCGAAGGTTAGAGAGGCCGCGGAAGGATGGAAGCGGGCCGGAAAGGTTGTTCCTTTGGAACCCGAGGTTTTCCAGATAGGAGAGCCGGTTGAAGCTCTTCGGCAAATGGCCGCTAAGGCCCAAGTTCTTAACTTGGATCTGCGTCACTCTTGAGCCAGAGCAGAAGACGTGAGGCCAAAGCGGAGGACCACAGGGGTCGTTACCGGAGTCCGGCCACTTGAGGAGCTCGGGGTTTCTCAAACCCTTGCGAAATTCGTCGAGAACAAGGAAATCGTTAGGGTCCGTAACGCCGGAGACCAATGAGCCCAAACAGAGAGCCGAAAAGGAGAGCAGAATCATCAGGCTCTTCATACTTCTTTTCCCTGCTGCCCGAAGAAGGCAAAGAATCGAAGATTCGTCGTGCACCTCCAAGAAAACCGGTTGTAGCTCACTTCCCCAACAAGCTACATCATCGAAATTCAGGGATATAAACAAAGCAACTGAAAGAAGAAAAGAAAAAAAAAAAGATGGAAGCTTTACGAAGCAAGATCCAATTTTTTTAGTCGAAATGCTGCACTGACCTACGAAAGAAGGCACGAGCACAAGGCATTCACATCGGTTACCGCTCAAAGAAGGGAATCCCAACAAAGCAGAAGCTTTTTCGGGAATAGGAAAAAGATAGGAACAAAACAACAAGAGAAGACTATCAGAACGCAAGCCTTCTAAGCGGCAGAAGCTTCCCCCATAGGAAAGAAGAAGAATCAGTTCCGCCGCGCTGCGTTTAGAGAAGCCAACAACCAAAAACAGAACTACGTCGGTTGTACGAATTGAGTGAGCGACTGAGAGAAAAAGAGAGCGTACCTGCTTCCTGGATTCGGGAGACACATACGTTTTACTGATTTCTTGTGTATTTTTTCTTCCATTGATAACCCATGTCAGCGAAAAAAAGCTAAGAAACAAGTATGCAATCCACCAGGAAAGCCACTTGATGTACAAGTCGGCAGAGGAAAGAGTTCATGGCGTATATACAAAGGTCCTAACTTTCTTTACATTTTAGATTTATATCTAAAAAATTGTATTATGATGAGATACGTACGATTATATTTCAAAATTGCTTTTATAAAATTAATATATATATAAATATATATAATATTATATTTATTATTTATATAACTAAACATTGATTATATAATACTAACTTATACACAAATTCTATAATTAGATCATTAAATTATCGAGGATTCGAGTCTTTAAAAATTCTCTAGACATGACACAATACTTAAATACTAAGGGCTCACATTTTATGAAAGAATTACATTTTATCGATAATAATTGTAAAAAATAAATATAAGGAATCATGATATAAAGCTTAATGATTTTGGAGAACAAAAAACAAGGAACAACAAACACAAACTTTTTACTTAATTGAAATATTACACTGATTTATGTCTTGATAATGAATCCTTCAACTTAGATAATTCATATTAATTAGTGTTGTGGGTTAACTGTATTAAGTAATTAAAATGAAATATTTGATGCAATTGAAAATTTTTATGAAGTTGTTGTATTTAACTAATGTGATATTCTCATGTAGATATATGTTTTCATAGTATAGTTCAAATTATTTGAGAAATCATACAAATTGAATTGTCTTAATATTAATTTGTTATCATATTAGTTACATATAATAATGACATGGGTAGATAACTAAAACAATATTAAAAATAAAAAAATAAAATAAAATGTCAATGCACTTAAAATGATTTTACTAAATATTAAAACCAACGCAATTAAATTGTTTGAGCTAAATATGTAAAGAGGAGTTTAATGTAATAGATTGTAAACCAAAAAATAACTAACATCTAACTATAAAAGCATTACTTAGAATTAGTATATGGGAGAATTATTAAATGTCAAATTTTAAAATAATTTTTTGTGCTAATGTTAATGCACGTGTAGGGTTGATCAATGTCTATCATTGCATTTGATAAACCTCTTTTTGGTAGACATAATAATTGATTTTTAGTGAAAAAATAGGTTATTATAAGTCAATTTTGTTCCAAGTAATAATTGAGTCCATAAATTTTTTTTTATATATAACAAAATTATTTTGAATAAATTTCTTATCTTAGTTGGAGTCAAAAGTAAAGTTATACGCAACATGTTCAAAGGCATCCTCAAGATACTGGGGTTAGTAATTTGTAAGGGATAACATATATATAGGTGATGTGATGTTAGGTCTCAAGTTAAGATGACTACTCTTTTAATGGACCGATGTCAATGATTAATCTTGTGTTAAGCATTTGAAGCATATACTGATATGAAAAAGAGATTTGCTTCTAGAGCACAGCATCTCAAAGAGTTAACCTATCAACATAGAGGCAACACAACATTTATATGTTGTTTGTTGAGATTGTAGATATATGATTAAAATAATGGTATTTATTGATTGAGATCGATAATTATTGTGGAACAATTTCCAAGTTTTAAAATTCTCTAAGAGATTACTTCATATTATTTATAGTACTAAGATTAGTGCCAAGCAATCATATACTCAAAATAAATATAGATAATATTATGTGTTACTGACATCACTCTTTTTGAAATGTTAAATGACCAAATTTGTCGTGGCGAACCGGAGGTCGTCTTCACGGAGCAGGACGTGGACAAACTTGCGGCTTCGCTGAAGTTCGCTGTGGTGGGAAAGTTTTCTCACGGAAGACCTACAATGGAAAACATGCGAGCTGAATTCCTCAAATTCGGCTTCAAAGGTCAGTTCTCTATTGTTCATATGGAATCCAAACATGTGCTTATCAATTTCGAGTTCGAAGCGGATTATCTGCAATGCTGGGTGCGAAAATTTTGGATGGTCGCCGGCTTCCCCATGCGGCTTCTGAAGTGGTCCCCGGAATTTAGAGTTGACGCTGAACCAACTATTGTTCCGGTCTGGATCGTACTGGAGCAACTCCCCGCGCATCTCTTCGAGAAGACTGCCCTCTTCTCCATAGCGTCTGCGGTTGGCACACCACTGAGACTTGATACTGCAACGGCAACGAGATCGAGGCTGCAGATGGCTAGGGTCTGCGTTGAAGTGGACTTGGAGAAGGAGCTACCGAAACGTGTTCGAATCTCTAGGAGTCAAGGGACAAAAGACGGCGGCTTCTGGCAAAGCATCAGCTACGATAATCTCCCGGCATACTGCTCTGCTTGCAGCCGTCAGGGTCACAAGCGTGAGGATTGCAAAATCAAACCAATGTCAGGGCCGGGTCTGGAGGGAATCTCTGCGAAGAAGCATACAAAACCCAGAGACGTGAATAAGACAACAACACCACCTCTGGAAGGTCAGCAACAGTACAGGGAAGAACAGCCTGTTGTTAACACACTTCTTTCTAGCCCGAAAGCACACAAGAGCCTTAAACAAAAGGAACCAGTTTCGGCGAGACATGAGGATGATGGTATTCAAGAGATAGTTGAGATTCAGAGTAATACGCTGATGGAAACGGAGGAGGAAAGGAATGTGGTGGAAGAACCAAGGCAATTAGTAATAAGAGAGAGCTATGAGGAGGAAAGACAATAGCTGGTGAGGAGAGAGGATAGGAGGGACTCTATGCAACTGCAGGAACCAAAGGAAATGGGTTGGACCAGCGTTAGTGAAAAAGGCAAAGAGATAGTGGTGAGGGAACAAGGTCAATGCAGTGTAGCAAAGGAGAAATCAAAAACCGTAAGTTGGTTGGATGAAGCAGATTCGGAGAAAACAACAGAGGAGGACAATGGTTCATTCATGAAAAGAAAAAGGGGACGGGGGAAAAGAGCCATAGTTTCACCAAGTAAATATCAATGCTAACCACAGAGATGCAAATAGAGGGTAATACCCATTTTACACAAGATAAAATGATAAATATCCTAATGTGGAACATCAGAGGCATCGCCTCTAGCTCTACAATCAATAGATTGAAAATGATTATTAAATGTCACAAAGTCAATGTGGTAGCGATACTTGAACTGATGGTGGGCAATGAAAATCTGAGGGGGGCTATTACCAGTCTGGGGCTTCATGGAGGAGAGGGAAACACAAGCAATAAGATCTGGATTATGTGGGACAATTCAGTTCGAGCAAAGAGAATAGAGGATAACATACAATCGCTATTTATGAAGATATGTCATAATGCAACGGGTGAAGAAATTTTTCTGTCAGCTGTCTATGCCAAACATAACAAAGTTCAGAGACGAGAACTGTGGGGAGAACTACTGAGACATAGAAACACTGCAAATAACTACCCTTGGTTAGTGGGGGGTGATTTTAACGTAATTGCCGATTTAGAGGAATATAAAGGTAATGCGAAACAGGATTGTAAAGCAATTCATGAATTTCAAACATTCATCACCGAGGCGGAATTATTGGAGCCATTTGTTCACGGCGGGAGGTTCACATGGTATGGTAAAAGAAACAGGAAGCCTGTATGGAAAAAACTAGACAGAGTTATGATGAATGATAAATGGCTTGACCACTATCAAAACTTCTCTATTCAACAACTTAACAGGTCGTGTTCAGATCATGCGCCATTAGTGTTGCAATGTGAAGATCCAAGGCATAGTAGACCTAGACAATTCAGATGTCTACATATCTGGTTTAGGCACAAATACTTCAAAAAAGTGGTACAAGATAGCTGGGATGTAGAGACGGGCAGCAAGGGTTTGAGAAAGCTGGGTATGAAGATTAAACGCTTGAAGGGGCATTTAAGAGAATGGAACAAAACGCACTTTGGGAATGTTTTTGAGAGGAAGAGAAGGGAAGAGGAACACCTAAAGAGGCTGGAACACATATACGATGAGAACCCGAATGAAGATAACAAAATTGCCTGGTCAGAATGTCAGAGCAGGTTAACTGAGGCATGTGATCAAGAGTCTGAATACTGGAGGCAGAAAGCGGGTATTAGATGGCTAAGGGAAGGTGATGCGAGCACTGGTTACTTTCATAAATGCACTAAAATCAAGAAGCAAAGACTCTCTGTCAAGAAGATTAGAAAGGATAATGGGGAGTGGATTGAAAATCAGGAAGGAATTAACAAAGAAGCTGTTGAGTACTTTGAAAAACTCCTTAGGTCTTCGAGATGGGGGGCAATACATCAGGAGGGCATGAAATTACTTGACAATATTCCTTCCCTTATAACAAATGCCCAAAACTTCGATCTCTGCAAACAAGTGACTAGAGAGGAGGTCAAATTCGCGGTGGACTCTCTTAATTGCGACGGTACTGCCGGACCAGATGGTTTTACTGGTAGATTCTACAGGGAATGCTGGGATATTATTGCTGATGACGTGGTTGAAGCTGCTAACGACTTCATAAATGGAGGAATGATCCCATACACCATCGGTAGTACTTGGATAATTCCTATTCCGAAATCTAACTCTGCGATGAGTTTTGCTGACTACAGGCCAATCAACTTGTGTAATTTCTCAAGTAAGATATTCTCCAAAATCATTGCCATACGTCTCTCTTTGATCCTACAAAACATTATCTCTATTGAACAAACAGCATTTGTGAAAGGGAGAAATATTGCAGATAACATCATACTAGCCCAAGAGATGTTAAATAGAATCAATCGAAGGAATAGAGGTAACAATACTATACTGAAACTAGATATGAAATCAGCATTTGACCAGGTGGATTGGAGATATCTTGAGATGGTGCTCAAAAGGTTTGGGTTCAGCGACAAGTTCATAAGAATGGTGAATAACTATCTTACCAGCAACATGTTTTCTGTCCTAATTAATGGTTGCCCACAGGGTTTTTTTCCTGCAAGCAGAGGGGTTAGGCAGGGGGATTCTTTATCACCTGCCTTATATGTTTTGGCCTCGGAAGTTCTTATTCGGAGTCTGAAGAAATTGATGGAGGAAAAGAAGATTGACACCTACTCTATCCCAAGAGGTAGCCCACTTATCTCATCGCTTGCATTCGCTGATGATACGTTGATCTTCACATCTGCAAGATCTCATTCTCTTAAGCAGCTGATGAATTTTCTTAACATTTATCAAGCATTGTCTGGCCAATGTATCAACATGGGAAAATCCACTTTCACATGTCACAACAATATCTCGAAAAATGTAGGGAGACGTATTATGAGAATCACGGGATTCTCCAAAGGCAAGCTCCCAATGAAATATCTGGGAGTTTTGATTGCTAAGGGTAGAATGAAAAATGAAATGCTCCAACCACTGGTTGATAAGATATTCGGGAGAATTAATGGTTTTATTGGCAAAGATCTGTCTAAGGGTGGGAAGCTGATATTAATAAAGGACGTCTTATCATCGATCCCGATGCATATTATGGCAGTACAAGACCCTACCAAAGAAACTATCAGAAAAATTAACAGTTCTCTGGCCAACTTCTTTTGGAGCAGCAGAGATAACGAAAAAGCACATCATTGGAAGGCCTGGAAAAAGATTACGAGACCTAAAGAGGAGAACGGACTTGGACTAAGAAGTCTGGAACACTTGAGTATGGCTGCTGCCTGCAGGATGTGGTGGAACTATCTTTACTCGGACTCACTTTGGGTTAACATGATCAAGAGCATGACACATGGGAGAGTAAATGATAATAGTTCGTATTGTTACAGATCCACAGTTTGGAAAAGGATGATGAAACTTAAGAAGGTATTGATGGATAAAATGGGAAGCACTACTATCCAATTTGAAGATCTGATTGGGGAGCTTTCTCATCAGGGTAAATTCAACCTTAGTAAAGCTTATGAAGTGGTGAGAACCAAAGCATCTAAATTCAAAGAAGCCAAATTTATTTGGAACCGTCGTATTCCTAGTAAGATGTCTATTCTCCTTTGGAGGATGTTGAACGACGCTCTTCCGTTCTCGATGGTCCTAAAGAGGATTGGATACAATCTGGCATCTAAATGTCAATTCTGCGGCAACGAAGAAACAGTGGATCACGTGTTCATGAACTGCCAGCACGCGACAGATATTTGGGATCAGTTAGAGAATAGGTTTGGAATTACATTATCGCATAAAAGTAAGCCCTTCAATAGAATTCAGGAATGGTGGAAGAAAGGAAGAAGTGTCATTGGTGAAGCGGCTCTTATAATTCCTGCCATTACTTGCTGGGAAATCTGGAAGAGGTGAAACGCTGCGACAAGAGAAGAGAGCGTAATTTCAATAAACTCTATTTGTGAATTAATAATACTCCAGTTCAGAAACATAAAAAGAGCTTTTCCAAATGATAAACATTGGAGGTCTTCAATTTCGACTATTCAGCTGAATATTCAGACAACTACTTGCAATACGGAGTTTATCCAGTTTTTCGATGGGCTTAGTATTGGTGTATCTTATTAAATTTCGGGGGCCTACTCATCTTGTGCATTTAAGGCCACGCTTTTGCTTCCCCACAAGTTGGAATTGGGTGTCCTTATCAAGATTGCATGGATAAATATTCTTTTAAGTTGTCTTTTACTAGCTGTTTCATAATCTCTTCGATGCTTTTGGGAATTTCTCCATCGCTGTTTGCCTTGGATATCAATGGTTACATCATCCTTCCGCGGGAATCATCATCCTTCTTGTGGAAAATTACTATTGGCGTTATGTTCACTTACTGCTGTTTGGAATCTAATTTCATAATAACTGGTAAGCTGTCGTAGCTGCATCTTGGGAGGTATTATTGGTGCACAAGGTTCTTGGTGTGCTGCTGCATTCTGTGGAGAGTAACATGTGGCGGAGTTAATTCGTTCGAATCAAGAACTGATTTCTGGATAAATTTAATGGAAGCTCTGGAGTACCTTTGGTGTCTCGATGAAATGCTGGACCACAATATCACCAGAGGTGAGAAGTTGGTTAGAAGTTGCTGCTAATTGTGATGAGAAGGTCTTTGGTTTATGCAAACATGGAAGTGGACAAGGATATAAAAAAAAAAAAAAAAAAAGGGAATTTCAACACAGCGTCCGCTTCACAGTAGTTCCATTGAAGGTTCTCAGGTTCACTTGTTAGATGCATCATTCGATCATCTATGGCTTTTGGCGACTGCATGCGACCAGTTTTGCATGTCTTCCATTCCTCCTTGTGGTCTCCCCAATGCGCAGGCCCATTCGGAGCACTTGTATTGTAGCTTAACTCCACGTGTTCTACTGCTGTTTTGATTAATGAAAAAAAGTGGAGATGCTTCTTGTGAAAAAAAAAAAAAAAAAAAAAAAAGACCAAATTTGTAGAAATCGACAATGACCAAGTTTTCATTGATCTCCATATCATATTGATTTTCTATAACATTGAATATATTACTAATTAAGCATCCATTATATAAAGCGTAAACTTATAAAACTTCAAAATCTTGATAAATATCCATCAACAAAACACTGATCACATTTAAGTTTTACACATATGAGCATTAAATAAAAACGACATTGATGAAGGTAAAATAACGATTCAGTAAAACATATAAATGTTGATTTGTGTCACTTAACGTTTATATGAAAAAAAATCTTTCAAATTTGTTTTATTCTTAATAAAAGATTACAAAGTTATCAACTTAAATTTATTATCTAATTTTTTTCTCAAGTAATACTAAATTTTATTTTATTTTCATAAATTATTCTTTTATTTAAAAAAAATATACAAAAGCACTTTCTTAAGATGCAACAAACAACACATGGAGTCCATGATTTTGTCTATTTTTTTTTATCGTTTTATCAGAAATTAAATAATAATTGCTCATAATATGATGTAACTTCACATGATTCATTATTCCCATCGCATGCTTTGGACCCACCGACGGTCATGATTTGCCCCTCGTTCGGAGGACCACCCTTTTTTTCCCCCTTTTGACGGTGGCAAATCCGACAATATTCTAATTTATTACATAAGAAACCCCGAAATAAAAATATATAATTATGATAATTAAAATATCGAAAAAAATTACATTTAATAAAAATGCTATTAAATGCTTATGTTTTTTTAAATATACATATAATAAATATATATATATATATATTTATTATTTGTGCTGAAATAACAGTGTAGCGAAATAATATTTTTACTTATATTTATAAATTATTGTTATTTTTCACGTGGCCATCGCATTCTGCATTCTGTTGACTCTAAATTAGAATGATTTGATGTTTCTTTTCTTTGTCGGGAAAAAGATGCTTACTTCAACTTTTTTTTTAAGATATTTTCTTTAAATTTAAATGTTTTAGAAGTTAAAAAAATTGTTTTTTACTTACATATTTTTATTTCCATTTTTTAATTTTTAAATTCTAAATAATTTTCACCAAATAATAATATGTTATATTTAATGTTGAGAAAACAAGAAAACAAACGTGAACAAATGTCATTATGTTTCCAACAAAACTCCAATGTCTTCAATCTAAACTCGTGCTTGTTTTCTCTCAGTGCCACGCGTTCACAATCCAATCGTATTTTTTAAATTTTTTTAAATAATTTATTCAATCATTTAATTTGGCTTTATTATAACAATAGTCCAATTAATTTTTTTTAATAATGTAAAAGATTTATATAACAATGCCGTCAATTTATAAAAATTGCTTGATGAATTTTTAATATTTTGGAAATTAAAAATAAAAAATAGAACTTTCTAAAACTCAATTAACAAACAAATCTTCAACTTTTTCCAGAACAGCAGATCAGCAAATGTACACTCATGCTTAAGCAATATAAGACGCATCAACGGCTCACGCTTGACTTGGGTGGACATCAGCTTTTGTTTGTTCCAACTTTGAAGCCACCGCAGGCTAGTGAGATGCAGCAACAAACCCATTTGCTCTTTGCAAGTTGGGCACTGCAATCTTTGCTGTTATGGTCATCACACCATCACAGCAAGTTTTATTCAACAGAAACTTTTTTAATATACGTTATGTTACAATTTGAATATTTTTCAGAATTTGAAAAACATATTTGTTTAAACTTGGTTCAAAGAATAATATCTTGTGTTTTTTAATTTTATACAAACTAATATTTAACATTTTTTGTGATATATAGCAAAAGATATTTTTGTAATCAAATATATCAATTTTATTCAAATTATTTCCAGTACATAACATTAAAGAGGATCTCAAATAAAAGAGAGGTAATTCCAAGGTGCATTTCCCAGCTTCAGACATCACAAACTGTATTTATTTTCTTTTATTTTTTTGCCATTTAATTAATTAGCAAATATACATATATATCACGCAGGAGAAGAATGGTGATCTTACGTACAACCCTCACGGCAATGGTACACAATCATCTCAGCCTTCCATTCTGCTTGGAAAATCAAACTGAAATGGTAGTGATCGGATTCTCTTTACTATATATTATGTATATGTGTAACGTTAGTTTTTTTTTCCATGTCATTTATCTGTTATATCGACAACGACGTGCGGCTGGCTATCCTCACCGGCGACTGGGTTGATGGCGCCGACTTTGTGAGCATGCTCTGGTTTTTTGAACCCCGCTAGGTGTCCGAGCTCCTCGACGGCGGTGGCGACATCGCTAGCGCATTGCACCACTTCGGATAAGAGCGAGGCTGTGGTGGCAGACATGAGCACCTCCGGTAAGGAGGCGTCCTCCGACGGCACCAAAGCTTTCAACCCCCCGGCGGCTACCTTGGCCTTGGCGAAATGCGGCATGGCTGCCGACGGCCACTTCGTTTCCCGAATTGCGGATGCCAGTTCGGCCAAGGCCTTCCCTGTTTCCGAGCTCATAACAGCACATGCATCTTGGACTTTCTCTACGAATTCCTCGTCGGTTATTGTCTGATAAGAATTCAGCTGCACGTTTTAGTTATCTATCACTCATTTCAAGCAAAAAAACAGAGCATTTTGCTCTTTTTTTTCGAAAGAAGGGAAGAAGAAAAGATTTGCGTACAGGTTGGGATTGGCTAGCTGTGGAGATGAAGGCATTCAGGGCTTCGATGGAACAAGAACACTGTCGAATGACGGCGCCGACCTTGAGGTACTGCTTCCATGGATGCCGGAAGCTAAATCGGCCATGTGCGGGCTCCCATCTTGCAAAGTTTGCCTAAATAATTACAGCAACCATGAGCAAGATCAATGGAGGTGTTCAAATTTACTAACTTAGCGGCAGTTAGCTTACCAAAGAATCCTCTGTTGCCTTCGAATTGAGTACACTTTTGTAGCTTTGAAGGAAGGACTTGCCCTTTAAATTCTCACCGGTAATCTTCTGTCTGAAGTACTCGTTTTCCAGGCCTTCATGTTTCATTACAAGAAAAATATTTAAGTTAGCTGCATGAAGGGATATATGCTCTGTTTTTTAGCTGTCTCTGTTAAAGTGGGCCACTTCAGAGCTTACCTTCTAAGAAGCATGCAAGCTTGTCGAGGTTGAGGGCAACCAGCTTGTGGAGATCTTCTCCGGCCCACACCGGAAAGACGAAGATGGATGTGGCTATGCACGTGGCCACTCCTATGGCGATGGTGGAAAGCCTCTGGTGAGCAAGCTTGATCAGCTCGTCAACCCTGTAGCTCGAAACCGCCACAAGGCTAAACGTCAGTATAAATATCGTCACCCCGTAGTCGTATCTTGCCTTTATCTCCGGCACAAAACGAGAAAACGTCGCCATCGCCGCTGCAAATCGATTCCATTAATTAATTATACTAGTGGAGACTCGAGAGCATATACGTAATTAGACTGAGGATATACGATACCAAGCACGAAGACGAAGACACTGAGAAGGATTGGCTCGCCCCTGTTTCCCGCGAGCGCCGCCAACTGGTGTGCCCCGAGCCCAAACGCTCCGGCAAGCAATGTAGCAAACGCTCGGTTGAGGCCTTTACTGAAAGTCCCTCCGACGGTGTACTCCATGACTACGACGACGGTAAGCACGGCCCACATGGTGGAGGAACCGAGGCCGCGAAACAGGGGATTGACGTAGTAGAAGATGGAGATGAGAGTGAGAGCCAATCCAACTTTGAACGAGTGAAGAATCCTCCGGGGATCGTCTCTCCCAATCTTCCCGAGCTTCGCCCCCACCGCAGCCACCTTCTCCTTGAGCATCCCGAACGGCCTCCACGGAGTGAATCCGACCTTCTCATTGGTTCCCGCTGCGCTCTCCATGTTTTCTGCACTTGGGTTTGTTTGCTCTTCGCTGACTAGTTGCTGCGTTGAGCAATGAATTGGACTATGCTACATACAGCATTATATATACCCAAGTAAAGGAAAATTAACTATAATACAAATAAATAAATAAATAAATAAATAAATAAAAAAGAGCAGTGGCTTTTGAGCAAGGTGACTCCCAGTGGTTGATCGATAAGACGAAGCGTAACTGGTTTCGTATTTTATTTAAAACCAAGGGCTAAACGACAAGTTACATGAAGAATTGGCCACCAACAGCTGTTTATGAAAGCATTGTCACAAGGCTACCACCCTGTAGCCTTCTGTACGCCCTCGTGCACCGCCTAGGAAGTTGCTCGGCAAGATGCTATCCTAATGGAACCCACTCATTCGTACCTAACTATGGCCAATTAGATGCTGCCGTCAAAAGGTGTTCGATAGATAACTGTACACTAATGATCTCACAAAAATGTTTTAATAAAAAATCAAAAAAATATTTTGTTTTATTATATTAATAACCATTATAAAAATAAAAAAAAATATATATATAAAATTTAATTATATGATAACTGATAAGTGGCGATGTAGCAATAGTGCATGCCATTCATGATGTCCATTCTTTTTCCGTTGTGAATATATGCAAGCGGCCGAGCTCAGTAAGGAAACATGCAAACCATGTATCATATGCCATAAGGACATAGTGGAGCAGACCTTCCATTTCCAACCTATGCATGCATGACCATCTTCTGCTACATCAGCTTTACTTTCAACTTGCATGGCTGCTTTTCATATATAGGGAAACAGCAATGATCCCACTTTTATGCATCTCTTATGATGCCCAGAAAGACAACTCTCTCTCTCTCTTTCTCTCTCTCCTCCATCTCAAAACTACGTTATCCTGTCCGATAATATTCTTTCCTCTGTGGTGGTCGAGAGAAGAGCCATTCCTTTTCCTTTTCGTCCAGTTGAGGAATTCGTTGTTATTTTCCATGGAAAGCAGCAGATGTATGCATGTGTTGAGAACAAGAATTGATGCCACGGATTCTTTACATGGCTCTATGGATGATGGTTAAGTGCCTTTCGTGGACGTATATGGCTTCAGATATGGGAAAATGATGATAATGGATAAGCCATTATGGTTTCTTTCTCTTAAGCTGACGTCTGAATTAGGTATATCGAGGGATAGTTTGTCGGACTAGATAAGCAAACTTTACTTGGCTTCACCAAATTAAGATTAGGTAGATAATTTAGGTAATTTTAATATTTATTATATTATTAATCCTTTAATTAATTTCATTAAGAATTAACACTTTTTTTAGCACTGCGTTGTATGGTGGCTTCTAGAATGAACTTTAAGGCATTACACATCGTTCTCGTTAAAAGCTATCAATTAATTGTTTAATATGTGAAGGCCACATGCTTACGCACTAAGTACAGTTGAGTTATTAGTGATGCAAAAGTGCTCCTTTGTTTAACAAATAAATTATTTCATATAAATATTTTAACTTCATTACTTGACAAAGAGTTCATCATGCTGCAGCATTACATGATTAAGAAACTCAAGTTTTATATAAAAATTCTTAATGTTAGGTAAATAATCAATATGTTGGTAGATTGAAACAATACAATCCATATTGTGATTATGAAATGGGAATTAATTTGTAATAAATTCTTTAAAGTATTCATTCCATCTTTTCATTGAACTATAAATGATTTATCACAATAAAAGAATATTGTATTTTTTCCTTTATATATATATATATATAATATTATCATTACTCATATCACTATACTACTATGATGTTTTCATCTTTTTATCATACACTCGAGAACTATTTTTAATTATCCTAATATTATTTAATAATATCTAAATCTATTTTAATTATTTTAATATTATTTTTTAAATTTATATGATAAATAAATCTATAATCATACAATCATTATTACATCAAACTCATAAACATATAAAAGTGTCAGATGTCTATTAAAAATTATATTTTTCATTCATTGATATATCAAGTATAAGTACTTATAAAATTATTACATGCTTATTTCAATTAGAAATCAATGAACTTTCTTCTCGAAATCTGAATATCTTCTTCCTCTCGATATCATAATCTTCTTTGTACTTTTTTGTTTTTCTTTCTCTCTATTCATAGCACTATTATTATACACTTAACCCAAGGGGATAAAATTAATTTTAATATTTATTATGTTGGTAATCCTATAATTAATTTCATTAAGACAAAATTAGTTATGTTAAATTATTTAGATATAATATTCATGTTAATTATATATTTTGTTTAATTATTAATATTAAATTTTAATAATTCATAATAACTCTATAAAAATTCAATATAGAGAAAATTAATCACGTTAAATTTATCTTAACAAGTTCTATTCAAATATGTTATTATTTTCAAAATTTAAATTATTTTTTAGGAAATTATTTCATAATTTACAAATCATTTAACACATTTATTAGTTTGTTCTAAAAATATTAAATATCTTTATTGTTTTAACTTGATTTTTTTTAGTACGTAGTTTATATGGATTGCTCGAAATGTAAATATATGATTGAAACAAAATGTTGATTTATAGGAAAAACTAAAATAATGTAATATTACAATAGCAATCATATTTCGAATAATATAAAAAAAATAGGCAAAAGTAGCTTTGTAATATTAAAAATAACAACATACACAACAAAAGCATCAAACACGTTGTATGTTAGATAATTGCATAAGACTTCATTTGTAAGAGAAAATAAATTTGATTACAACTTTTTAGAATTTTTAAATAATTATATGATAGAATATAAGCATTAATTATTGCACTTTTACAACAAAGTTAGGCACAATGGATTGATTAAAATAAAACGTAATATAGAAAAGATAAATATAAAAAATTTTTAATAATCTTTATAATTGTGGGCATTTGGTCTAGTGGTATGATTCTCGCTTAGGGTGCGAGAGGTCCCGAGTTCAATTCTCGGAATGCCCCTTTCAGTTGATTTTAGCAGATGTGGATTTTTATTTTTGTTTATAACAAAACTTTGCTTAATTTTCTACAAATCAACTTATTTGCTTAAAACATATTCTATCATGCAAAAGCTTGTAAGAATAGCTTGGTTTTTGACAGTTACGTTCTTTAATTTTGGTTTTAAATTCATTAAAATTTAACCATTTATATTTCTTTAAAAAGAAAATGCAAAGAAAAATATCATGAATTACAAAATATGTTAAATCCGCACCATAAAGCAGTGAAAATGGCCATACATTCTTCACTTTCTCAATATTCTTTCTATTATTAAACATTTAAACATCATGCTGCACATTTATTCACTGCAAAGGAAATAAAACATTATTCGATAAATGAAATTATATGAAAACAATAAATTGTAAATTAACCACCTAACAAAGGAAAAAAAAAAAAAAGGTTCAAAGCTAATATCAAGTTTAATTCAAAAAAAAAAAAAAAAAAATTCCAAAGTTTAACTATATTTTAAATTCCATCAATATAAATCTGAAGTCCTTCAAGTCAATTAATTGCTTTCTTATTAGTTTAGTTTTCATTGAAGGATTATTAATTTTACCATGCTATATTGTAATTCCATGTTGGTTTTTAGTTTATGTTGATGAAGAGATGCTTTGGACATAAATATCCTAATTAGTTGTATAGTTGCCATTACTTTAGTAAATTTGGTTGGTATTTATAAAAATCATATGACAATCTTATTAGTGATTAAATGATTTTTTTTATTATATTTTATATTTTGTTTGATAAATTGCTATTGTAAAGTTATTGTTTGATGAATTTGAGAAAATTATTCCTAACACATGGCAATTGAATGAAAATTGACAAAGCCAATTGTAATGTATGAGGATAAAAGGACACTTTGCTTCTCTAAAAAAATGCCATGAAATTTTACATTGATGTTGGTAAAATGGTTAACATGATTCAATAAGAATATGTTTTTATTAAGCAAGGCCTAACAACTTGTAAGGCCCTCAAGCTATTACCATAATTTGGATTGATGTGAACCATAATTTGCCAATTTGTTTTTGTTCTTAGATTTTATGATAGACTAGTTTGAATAAAGCATGTTTACATGTTTTTTATGTAAAAGATTCTGTTTATGAAGCTCTACTTGAGTATGGTTATGATAGTTTGTGTTAACTTGATTTCATCATATTTTTACTTAACAAGAGATTTTTTAGTGACATAAATATATATATATATATATATATCTCATTTCTACCCTTTTTGTGATATCTAATATGTCCCAACATGGGTGTTATGAGTTGTCATTAGTTGAAAAATTAGATGTGAATTGCAAATTAATGCTTATTCTAAAGTGTTCTCATTGTGTTTGTATTTAATCACTTGACAATTTAGATAAATGTTTATATAATTTATTGTAACAAAACAATGAATTATGTACTATTGCTTTTCATTTCCTAAATTGCTTATTTGTCCTTTAAGTAATTGCGATTTTTATTCCTAATTGTGTCTTTTATCGGATGTGAGTTAGGCAAATACAAAGCTTGGGAATAGTCGTAATGTGGATGTCTCAAAATGTATGTTTGATTGGTAGTAATTATATCAAAGATTTGAGAATATTATTATAAATGTGTAAACCTAAGAAATTAGTAGGTAAGTAGTATGTAATTTTTTTTAGGTTGTTTGATTTAAGAATTTTTAAAATCAAAAATGAAAAAAGGAGATAATATTAAATGATCATTTTATTTATAAAAGGATAAGCATTCATCTGTTTCTCTCTTGTCATTGATCATGTCTCGAATGACATGCAAATGAAGCTAGGAAGAGGTGAGAGCCAAAGGGAGAAGAAGTGAGAGGTGATTGAGAAGGATTGACTCAAATATTTGTGGGATAAAAAAGTCGAGAAGGAAAAAGTTGGAGAAAAAGGAATTCAATCTCGTTCTTACAGAAAGATTTGTTAAAATGTATGATTTTTGTTTAGCATCTATGGTATAAAGAGTGTGGTTGGATTTTGGATATGACGAGTACTTGATAAAAATCCCACAACTCACTGTTTTAGCCTGCATTTATCATACAATGTGATTAGGACGTTCGTATTGTATGATCTACTTTACCATGCAAGACAATAGATTTATCAGTTGTGCACTGTGAGTATAATAGCCAAGTCGAAGAAAGTTCGGATTAATTGTACAAGCCCAATATGATATTCTGTACGTGTCGACATTGTATTTTATGTCAATTGTTGTGTCAACAACTAATGTTTTGACATTGGCATCGTATGACACTTTGGAATTATATGTTGTTTTTTATTTTATAGTCCAAGTATAGATGTTTTTGTGGATTGTGATTTTCTCATTATTTGTTCTTAAATTTTGTTTCTACTTGCTCGGTATTTTTGTGTATTTTATAATAATTTATTTGAATTAAGCCAAGTAGGGCAAGATACATGTATTTAGGATTGCGAACATAGCTTAAAGATTACTTCACAACTATCGTACTTTTGTTTTTTGTTTGAGTTCATAGTAAAGCAGAAAGATCCTAGTATAAAACATTACTATCTCCATTGAAACCAAATCGAGCCTTAAGTTGATGAAATCAAACCAGCTAGAAATTGGATCAAAGTATATATACATATTGTGTAAGTATGTCTGTGCATTACAAATTCTTTCAAGTTAATAAGCCTAAACGCTTAATTCATGTTTTGTAAAATTTATATGCACATGGTTTAGGAATTAAGCTCAAATAGAAAAATAACATAACCATTCAGAACTGCATTTTAGATTGAAATGCAAATTATTTGGGCATACTTGGTGAGTAAAGTTCTTCCCTGTGAAGAACATGCAGAAGAATGAGTTATTGTCATGCAGCTTATTCGTTTGTTAGATTAACAAATCTAGTTTATTATTTTGATGTCACTATCTGTTTACTTTACTATATTGTTGCTTTGGGTGGCAGTTGTGCATAAGTTTGATATATCTTGATAAAAGTTTATTCACATACTAACTACATGAAGAGACAAACGATTTGATATAGAAATTTGCACACCAAGCTGTTAATTAAACTGTGTCATGACTTGCTCATGGATGAAGCTTTTAACTTGACAAGAGGTTTATTCAAGCAGTTAAGTCAAGCTCAATTGCTTATCTACTGTAAGAAGATAGTTTATGTTTTTCCATTTCATCATATTGTCACTTAACAAGGGAATTTTTAAGAACTCATATGCCTTATTCCTACGTTTCCCTTGTATCTTCTATTGATGTTGTTAATGACACCTTCTTTTCATTTATTGCAAAAAAAAAAAAAAAAACTTAAGTAATAAAACAATGATAACACGATGTGTACTATGTTGGCATCTTTTTCGACTAAGAAATGTGCTGATCTAGTTGATAAAATTATTGTGAAAAATGACTCTTCTTTTTTCTATCAAATTTTATCATAATAGTATTCCAAATATTACTTTTTAATGTGTCATTGAAGCTTTCTTATCTTTCTCTAGAGTAAAGTTATTACAACCAATGTCATTTTTATTCTAAATGCATTATTGATTTTATCCTATTATATAATTGATTTTTAAGATGATTTTTGTACGATTATAATCAAAGATCATAATATTTATTTTTATCAAAAATCAATTATTAATACTATTAAATCAGTTAAAAGATTTAGAACAACTCAAAAATCAAATATGATATTCACCAGAATTAGGCTCGGATTGAAACACGACTAGTCAACCATGAGCTCATTTTTGCTTGTGTTGAAAACGTTAGGAATCAAGCAAACAAATTCGTTCAAAATTAGTTTATAATAACAATGCATCATTAAATATATTAATTTGTTCATTAATTCAAAAATATTTAGATGACAAAAACATTAGTCTATAATTGAATTTATTTGAATATTCAAAATTTAATCGATAAACTGATCACACACATTTTATTTACAACCAGGCCATAATGCGATTTTAATTGCCCTTATTCCCCATTATTATTAGCTTGTACTCACCCTTAACCTACATAAAACCCTAGATTGTTGAAGAAAACAATGGGAGATTGGTCGTGACAGAGTTGGTATCAAGGGAGGATATAAAATAAGAGACAACAAAAAGATAGAACACTAGTGACTCGATTCTCCAAACCAAACCACTATTTTATTATGAGAATTAAATGAATTAGACTACTATTTAATACTATAATCCACTCAATTAAACTCGATAGATGAAAACATAAATAAAATCTTTTAAAATTTTAATATATAAAAATATAAAACAAAGACCACCAATGATTTTGAGGTGAATAAGAACACTTGAGAGTAGATAAATAAGTCTATTAAATAAATGCAATAACCACTTAATTCTTAAATTACTTATACTTAAAAACAAATATTAACATCTCATTAAATGATCCTAAGTATTATTACTACTTTAATGGGTATCATTTTAAAAAAGAAAATAAAGATTTTTGTTAGATAACTTACAAAAATGTATAAAACTCAAAATTCTATTAAAGATGCTAACAGCTTGTTTCCAAGACGATCCAATATGACACCAAATTGGTCTGAGAGTTGAAATGTGGACCAGTGGTGAGCTTAGCTAATCAACTCTTGATTCAAGCTCTATCCAACCCAACAACAATTACAATGTTGCTCAAGTTTTAAAGTCCGAGCGATCCTCTATACAGTTTAACTTGTTAGATATACTTTTCACGCTCATTAATGTGACATTGAAATGCATAAAAACAAAAAGCATTATGTAAACACACAAAAATAATAAAAGATTTTGTTTCATAACAGTATTAATAAATAATCAATACTACATTAAATTAAATTAAAATAAAATGACATATAATATAAAAATAAATATTTTTTAAGAGACTATTTAAAAAAAAAACAAAATCACCTTTCAACACTTAAAAATATTATTTATTATTCTTTAATTTCCAAACAAATTCTATAATGTAAATAAAGAAATTCTAAATTACCTTTATGAAAACATTTAAAAAAAAAAAAAAAATCCTATATCTCCTATTGCCCAACAAGAACACACCAAGCTAAAAACAACAAATGCAGCTCACAAAAGATAACTAACTGTTAATACAAAATTCTATGACAACACATTCAAATGAGAATCCATGATGCATTATCTAAACTTGAAAAGCATAAACGAAAGTAAAGATTGTTCACAATTAGATAAACATTTAAAAAAAAAAAAAAAAATCTCACTTGTGCAGAAAAGCAAATCAACAATCACTGTAGTAACTTAGCAAATTGAAGCGTATATTAAGTACTAGTAAAGCAAATCAACTAAAAACTGTTACCTCCCATCTCCCCCAAGGTGAAAATTAAAATTTATTCAGGAGAAACGCCTGTAAATTCCACAAAAATCCTTCACATAAAACATTCAATGCAAGGCCGTGTGGAAACAACTAGAAGATCACCACTTAGAATTCTGTGGGTTATTATGGGAGCCGGACTATTTACTGGGAACAGATGTGAATCAAGGAAACCAGAAGAATCGAACCAAAAGGAACCCTATTTGAGCCAGAAGAACAACAAAAGGCTAAGGTGTTAATACAGTCAGCTGATTCAGATCTCTAGCAAACTGAAACAACCCAGTATGCTATTACTCCACATCAGAATCCAATTCAGTGATATAGATACCACAGAACTGCAGCGTACCACAAAATGCTTGAGCAGTTAAAAGGCTTCTTCAACTTGGCTGCAAAGGTTAACTAGGGACCAAATTCTGAGGATTGGAAGGAACTACATTGTTTCCAATGGCCACAGCTACCAAAAAGGAAACAACAATAATCCAAGAAAAGCAAGTAACCCCGAGCACAAAGAACCACGGAATACACTTTGTTGTTTCCGAATAGCCTCGGCTAGCAACGACCGATTCCAAGGAACACAACCAAGAGCACAAAGAACCAGGAAATACACTTTGTTGTTTCCGAATAGCCTCGGCTAGCAACGTGCGATTCCACAAGAAACACAACCAAGAGCACAAAGAACCATGAAATGCTAAAGCTGAAGTATTGCCTGCCAAAAAGTTTAACATAAATAACATCATTCAAGGATCATGAAGAAATGAACTGCCTACAGGATATCATAAGATAGACTTACCAATTCACTTTTAACCAAATCAAAACACTGTTTTCCCAGCCCCATGTTAGGTAGAATGCAAGGCCATTTACTCGTGGTTTAATATAACAAGTAATATAACACAGTTCCCAAAAGTTCATGGTCATCACTCAATTCTGCAACAGGTGGTTCAACGAAACCAAGTCTAAAGGAAAAAGCACCAACTAATCAACCCAAATTTAGCAGAGTAACACAGCATGATAGTGAGAACCAACATATGTTTATCTCAATCCACCAATTAAAAGCAGTTGATGCAATCAGCATACCAAGACCTGAAATACATAACAACTCCACGATAAACACTCCATCAAAGATCCATAGTTTCAGAACAATTTGTCAAGTGTTCCAGCAGAAATACGGCAAACATTCGTTTGTGCTCAAGAGTCAACAGGCAAGTAGCAAACCACCACAAAAAGTTGGATAACAGTAGTTATATCACTATCCCATGCCTGCTTCATCAGAAAATAAGAATCTAGCTTTCTAAATCAGGTAGAATTATAAAAGAACAGTAAATATGGCATACCTGAAAGACCAGAAACCATTGCATCTAGGTGCGATAGCTACCTCCACTTGGGCGTTCATAGGGACCCGAGCGATCACGGTTATAGCGATCACTCCCTGATCCTCCACGACCACCACCATCTCTGCTGCGTCCACCATACCGATCTCCACCACGGTCAGGGCCATAACGGTTACCGCCACCACCACCGCTACCACCACCACTGCCATACCTGTCATCCCTTCCACCATACCTGTCTCCCCTTCCACCATCACCAGATGGGCATTCCCTAGCAAAATGACCAGGTTTGCCACACTTAAAGCAATCTCCACCGCTGGAACCTCGCCCACCACCAAAGCCACGGCCCCCACGGTCCCGATCTCGGTCGCGATCAAATCCACGTCCTCCATCACGGTCCCTTTCTGCACCTTGGGGCTGTGCTCTGTCAACAGTTATAGACCGGCCATCAAGGCTCATTCCATTCATTTCCTCGATGGCATCCTCCATTGCACTTTTTTCATCGAATGTGACAAAACCAAAACCACGAGATCGGCCAGAAAACCTGTCTACAACCACCTGCATTTTTTGATGGATTCAGGTATTCGCGGTGATGTTAAGAAAAAGCATACAACGAGGCACAAAACACCACATTTCATGTTGTATAACACTAAAGATTTACATCTCAGGAACAAAAATGAAGCCAAAATAATTACCTCCATAATAAAACCTAAATCAAAGCAACTACTTAAAATAGCCAACAGCAAAACTTCCACCAAACAACAATGTCACGAGAAAATAAACATCATTTAATCAACAAATATAATGGCAATAAAAATCAAAATAAAAACAAGCTTCTGTTAGCACTCAAAAAAAATCTATTGCAGCAACTGGGGAAACAGATCGCAAAGAAGGCAAAGAGAAACCCGGTATCAGAACACTGAAGCTTATTGCATCATAAACTCCTGAACTACAACAGAGTTCAATGTTATCATTCACAAGAACCGAATCCCTTGCCAGCCATGCGAAAACCAAGCAGTATGATGTCTCAAAACATCAACAAACAAAATCTATTACAGAAACAATTGGAGCACACTGATAAGAAAGAAAACAGAGAAACCCTGCACAAAAAGACAAGCATATCACACAATAAACTCATGAACTACTACAGAGTTTCAATGTTATCCTTCACAAGTATTCGATACCTTGCCAGCCATGTGAACAGCAAGAAGACTGATGTCTCAAATAAGTTATGCTGAACACACAAAGTACAAAGTTGACCATGAAATACAAGATTTCATGGGTCTAACTATAAATTTCCAACAGTCAGATTTATAGACTAGATGGTTGACTGCATAGATGGGTTTTGTTCCTTAACATGAAGAAAGCAAAACGAGGATGATCCATGGACACGGAATTAAAATGTTGCGAAAAAAATATGAACTAATTAGAAAAACGACTAAAAACCTTGGCTTCAGTGAGACGTCCAAACTTCCCAAAAGCATCTTTCAACCCATCATCAGTTGTGGACCATGAAAGCCCTCCAATAAAGCAACGGTATTCCTCAACATCCCCCATGTAGAGTCAGAAGCTGAAGACAGCAAATCAGAGCCTGCAAGGTAAGTCAAATGTTGTGAACTGCCAATCACAGTAATAAACCCAAGCTTCTGCATAAAAAGCATGTAGAGAGTAGGTGACTGTATGAAACCATATACATTGCATCATATAAAAAATAAAGATGACAGATCAAGTAAAGCACAAATGCCTTGCCTACACAAGTTGGAACATACATAATATGAAACTAACTAGGTAAAATTAAATTAAAAAATTAGTAAAAAAAAAAAAGTAGATTATTACTGTAATGTGCAACATTCAACTGTTTAAGCAAAGCATGATAGATTCAGCTACCTCCATTAACTTATTGTCTTTTAAGAATTGTACATAAAAAATGGTCCAAAATCATGTTCATTTTTCCAATTGGGGAAACCTGTGCGGGCACAGATTCATTGAGAAAGTTCCGAACACTTTCCAACCAGTTTAATATATATTTATACCTACACGTACACCAAAAAATTAAAGATTAAATTGAATGATCAATGTAACCCATAAATCAATCAATTACCAAGAGTTGTAGCTGCAACACCTTGGGTCATCAAGTCATAAAAATGGGGCAATTCGGAACAATAAATGTGTGCATATTGAGCAATCCAATTGAATGAAAAAGCTATTTTCAATTATTTAAAGCTAAACTCTTGAAGGTGATAGTAAGGTTAGCAAAAATATAAATGCAACAGGGAGCACACTGAAACCAAATAGTTTTGGATCAGATGCAGCTCAAATTGGCTGAACTGATAAAAATTTAAGACACCTTGTGCCAAAAAGACAAGATTTCCAAACTGCCTAATAGATTATTCAAATTCTTATAAATAAATCTGCACAAAAAAACATAAGATTACCAGACAAACCTATGTAAACTATTATAAACTAACTTTGAATATTTGATGTAATGCTTTTGGGTATCGATTTGTAAATGGATCATGTAAGGGTAATAGAAATGGTTAGCAAGCAATGCATTGGACTATTAATTTGAATAAACAAGAATTTACAAGTTTGCAGAACAAAAATGGATGAAAAACCTTTTGAAGATCATAAGACAAACAAAAGGACTTAAACAACATAATATTCTCAAAACAGAAACAAAATAATATTCTTAAAAGCACTAAACGAAATGCTAACAAGATCGCTATAATAACATGTATTGTGTTATTAACACAAAATACAATGGCACTTGCAGATCCTAACTATATGCAATTTCAGTTATCAAATAGAAATATTAAAGAACAATTTCATTAGTTAGGCATTTCACAAGCACAAACTAAACTTTTAAGCAAAGATTCACAAGATTTTTAGGTAGTTTGGCCTAAACAATACCTATATTTACCCTTAGTCAGCCTAACCAGTTTCAACTAACAAACAATTCCCATCTACCGCAAATGGTAAGGATAAATCTTACAACACCATATTGTTATGACAACTAGTAGAGATATACCTTACAAAACAAAAAGTACTATAACTTCACAATTATTACAGCACGTTTAACACAATTGAGCACAATAGAGTTCATAAAGATTGTATCATTCACTTGTAGAATCTATATAACATAAAAATTAAATGATATAAAAATATTATCAAATAAGATGAAGTTTTATGTAACATAGAAAATATGCCATCAAAAAATGAGATAGTTGAACCAACAAAGTGACTACTCTTCGTGATTTGCAAAAACTATTTTCATATGTTTTCTCTATTGTGATCTTTCAAATGATTTATCAATCTATAAATCATCAATCCAATGACCACAAAGACATTTTCAAGACAAATCAACTAGTTGTTAAAGGTTTCAACAAAATATCATTAGTATGTCAAAACTATCTTATTAGGACTTTGATTATCCCAAACAGTACAATAAACATAAAATGACTCTAAATAACTTATCATACAAATATGTGAAGCATCTTCGTACTATACTACACCAAAGTTTAGTGCAATGCTTCAAGTTTTGTATGTATCGCACCAGACGAAATATAGATTGTCGTGGTATGATAATGTAAACAAAACAAAATTTAAACTTCTAAGATGATTATCATACTCATACGATATAGATATCGTATTCGTATAACACAATGAATGGATTTTATTTTTAAATAACTTAAGTTGCCTATGTTAAGGAATAAATCGCACAGATACAATACTTAACTTTGTACTAAAAATATAGCCGTATAAGTACTAAGTTTATGGCCTAGCTATCATGATAAGCTTGTATCAGTATGATATATTAATCATACATGTACAAATACAAGTAAGCATATATATGATTATTCTTGAAAAAAATAGGTGGCGTACTTATACAAAGAAAGCTTTATACTCACACCATGCTAATGTAAACTCAACACTAAAAAACCAGACAATACACATACAAGACCGATATCTTGTACGATCAAGTTTGCATCTTACCTCTAAGTCGAGATAATAGACACGAGTACAATGAGCCCATCGTACCTATACGATGCCAGGTCACAATTCAACTTCAATTATAACTATAAGCTTAAATGCACATCATACAAGTACAATATTAGGCATCATATCATACGAAAATTAGACAGAAGATAACATGCTTTGTTTTAAGTGCGACTTCATTAACTTAAGGCTTTGATTTAATCTATAATGGTTGTAATGATACCATTAATGTGCTAACATAATTTTAGATGACTTAATAACTCAATATATGATTTTACAAGAGAATGCATGCATGAGTTGTGTGATTCCTAAATGCCATAATGATAGGTTAACAAGTCAATCAAAATAATTGAGCTAATGACGAACCCCTAAAGGGTAACCATCACACCAAGAGTTGAGAAGTTGACCCATGACATACAAGTTGAGCAAAACATGAACAAAGGATCTTCAAGTTTCCTTTAACTTCAACTGCAAGAACCTTGCTCCATCTCATATTTTATGAGTTATTTTCAAGAACCAAAGACTTCAACAAAAAACACTAGAAAAATTGAAACGAAGCCCTAATAAGTTCAAAAGCTGTGTTATTAAAAGCAACCCATGTAGGAGATCCCATTTTCCTAATTATTTTGTCCCAAGGCTTGATGTCATGAACAAGACAAATAACTAATCAGCAAGAAACCACTAATGCATTTGCATTAACCTAATACCACACTATAAGTGCCACTTTAGAAATGCTTTGACTAAAATATTGGTCAAACAAAATACAAAAGATATAATAATTAACAGGGTTAAACACACAAATAAATTAAAAACTTCATTGTTCTTTCCAAACAAGTGGGGGCAGGGAGGGTTGGTTTCCAATAAAAAAAGGTTAAATCAATGCAATATTAAAAATTGAAGAAAAGTGATAAGTCACTTCGAAGCCCTCAGATCTCATAGCTTTCAATAATCATCACAACTCATGAATTGGCTACTCATCAACGGCATTATCATGTGCAAAGGCACAATGAGTGGAGTGGATGGAAGAAAGGAGATGGAAGTGGTGGTGGCATAGATGATGGATGGTATCACATCAAATGCACGAGATGAGAAGTCAAAGAGCCGCTCAAATAGTAATTTTCCATCATCAGGCATCGAAAGCAAAAAAAATTCATAGCCCTCAAATCATTTGACAAACACAGTACAAAGAAAGCAACAAAACAAAAAAAATCATATAGCACAATCCTTCAAAAAGAAAAACATAAGAAAAATTATCTAAACCACGCATTCAAACATATAAGATAGTTCATAAGAGGTTGAAAACCCTAGATTGTCGAAGGAAGTGATCGATTAACAGGTTTATGCAAGTTAAGCATGGGTAAAAGGTGATACACTTTTGAAAAAAACCACAGGAGTCATGCCAACACTTTATTATTTAAATGTAAAATCTTGGTATATTTTTGTTTTGAAAATTTGTGAAAAATATTTAGCAGAAATAATCTTTGAGAATAGTTTTTTTTATTGAATTATTTTACCACATGTTAATAATAGTTTAGCTTAAGTCAAAAATAGTTGGTAATCAACCCAATTTATCATCAATCCAACTATCAATCAACATATTCTATCTTACTTTCATGAGTAGCTTTTCCATAATCTAAATATGTTTAAATTAACAAACACAAACATATTTAATGATATATTCCTATTATAATCTAATTTTGAGTCAGTTTGATATGATTCAAATTACGCTTATGAATAGTTTGTAGCATTTTAATTAGATCCAAACTGTGCTCATTATTGGCTCATTGTGTTTTGATTTTGAAGTTATTTTGCTTGTATAGCAATTTTAAAAATTTGTTTTAGATAAGAACAAATATTAAGATTCTAATAATAATCATACAAAAAAACCATCTTAAAAAGATACCAAGAGTTTAGAACAATTAAAAAGGTAATTAATCACAATACACATAGCAAAAAAATATTACATCCAATAACTCTTAATAAAGATAACAAAACTTCAAACAAGCCACAAAAGAGCAATATTTGAAGGAGCACGACAATGAGTCGTCTTTCAAAATGGTGATATCAACTAAATGGATGCAAAAAAGCACTGCTATCATAAATCACTAGTCTATGTCACAACATCATGACAAAATAGTTAATGAATATTGGGTGATACCAAATAAGTCTTTTCTATAGAAGTATGATCTTTTTTTGTTGGGAACATACCGTAGATAAGGTCATAATTTAACAAAATCATCTACACTTGCAATATTATAATACACATACAAACATTATATCTTCATTGAACCTTTTCAATTCTCTTATTTAACTGGCACTTTTGGAAAACTTTCTTATTTCCTTTCGCATTAACAGGCTAATTTTTCCATCCAATGGGATGCACCGCAATGCCTCACATGGACGAGCCACATTGTCTCACTAGAATACACAACTTCTCATATAGACAAGGCCACTTTTCATCCAAACAAGTTCTCAACCCCTCAATGGACCAAGCAACTGTTGTCCTACAAAGTTTCATAAATTCTCTCACATAGATAAGATTATTTGTCCCACAGAGTTTCACACATTTCCTCACATGGGCAAGACCACATTCCTTATTGTTTTACTTGCTGCCTGATGCGTATAGAAATGTTCATCTCTTAATGCAAAAATTTAGCCAATGTATCCATGTGTACCTACACAATAGTTACCACAATGCATTATGCTTATCATAATAAAAACAATGTCAATATAACATGCATAGCGATACAAACATCATCATATTTTATAATAACTATGCCAAAATGCTTATACAAAGCTAAAATATGCCATTATTAGTACACATATATGTACTACAAAAGTGGTGCTAATTCTAGCAATACATCAGTACATCAAACACTACACCTATGCAAAGCTAGACTGTAATTCATTCAATACATCAAACAAACATATGAACAAGTGCCAAATGCCTATCTCGAAATCTAAAAAATCTGGAATTCAGCTCTCTCTATTTTCTCTTTCTTGTTCTACAGTTATATAAAGATTATAACTCGTAATTATATTATAATTTCCATGAATTAGCTCTACTATGCTTGATGCAATATTGATAATTCCATGTTTTCACTTTACATTTCATACTGAATCTTTGGCCCTTGTTTGTCTCTCTCCTCAGTTCTTGCAGCCCGCTTTCTCTTTCCTCGGATCCCCTCTTTCTCTTTACTCCTCTATTTCTCTCTCCTATGACCCCGCCCCCCTCCCCCCTTCTCACACTCCACCCCCTCTCCACCGGATACTGTTCATATGCCATAAACCAGAGGAGAACCGCCAGCTAGCCTCCTAAAATCAACTTCGCCGGCCCCTCTTTTCCCCGATTTGACCCTCACTCCCACTCAGCCAGCTCGCCGAGAATTCGACAGCAACCCAAGCTAGAGTTTAAGACGATGTAGAAAGGAATTAGGGTTTACCTGTGCGAATCACTCGGCCGACGGCGTTGCCTCCTACCCCTGGGATTTCCGCTAACACGACAGCGAGAAACGCGGCAACGATGAGAATAGGGTTAGGACTTTCGGTCGGCTGGCCGTGTGAAGATAAAGGGAGAGCGTGACGCTACTAAGTTAGGGTTTAGAGATTTAGGCGCTGTTTGGCAGGCCCGCATTAATGACGCTAAGTGAACTCCAAATCCGAATCAAATGCAATTTAACTCAAATTCGGATTAACTCATTTTTAAACAATATTAACTTGCGAATTTTAACCAGGCTCTTTCCTTTATTACCTCATTCTAATATATTTTTAATAAAAAATAATTTCTAAATAAAATTTTATTTTTATCCCAACAAATATAATGATAATTGAGTTAAACTAACATCAAACAATTTAAATCCATCCCTGCCAAACAGAGTAAAATGATTAATTCTTTATTAAGTTTTTATATTTCAAAAATTCATAATAAATTTACATAGCTTTCAACTTAGACGAAATAAGCATCGTTATGCCAAAAAATAATTTTATCCATCATAGTTTGAAAAACTGCAATTGTTAGTAATATTAGTAATCTTTAAGAGATATTTATCATACTACATATGTTTGATTTTTATCAAGTTTATATTACGTGTATTATTACAAAACAACTAAAATAATATACCTTTTTGAGAGATAATTATTTTAAATTTCAAATCATTTAGCTAAAATGATTTAAAAATTAATAATTTAAAATATTAATAAAGATGTGTTTCATAAATAACAGAGAAAAAAAAAATACAAATATTTTATATTTAAATAATAAATGTATTATCTCCGAACGGTCTTACGTGGATTTTTGTCTCGGTAACGTGGCGCCTAGTGCCCTGCTTAACCTGCATTTACCTCCTAATCGACCACTTCCTTCGGCGGTCTAGGGTTTTCGTCCTCCTACGAGCTGTAAGGGCACTGCTTTGCGAAGTTCCTCTTTCTTGTATGTTTGAATGCATGGTTTGCGTAAATTTTCTCACGTTTTTCTTTTTAAAAGATTGTGCTATGTGATTTTTTCTCGTGTCTTGTTTCTTTACACTGTGTTTGTGAAGCGATTTGAGTATTGTAACGAATATGTTGTTTTCGATGCCCGATGATGGAAAATTACTATCTTAGGAGCGGCTATTTGACTCCTCATCTCGGGCATTTGATGCGACACCATCATCTACGCCACCATCACTACCATGTTCTCATTTTTTCCATCCTCTCCGCTCATTACGCCTTCCTTTGTGCGCGATAATGCCATTGATGAGAAGTCAATTAATGAGCTGTGATGATTATTGAAAGCTATGAGATCTGAGGGTTTCCAAGTGATTTATCATCTTTCTTCAGTTTTAATACTACATTGATTTAACCTGTTTTGGAAAGACCGATGAAGTTGTTTTAAATTTATTTTCGTGGTTAACCTTATTAATAAGTTTAATTATTGTAGATTTTGTATTTTGTTTGATCGATATGTGAATTAAGCTTGTTTAAAATGCGCTTATAGTGCTTGATATCAGGTTAATGCAAATATTTGGTAGTTTCTTGTTGATCGGTTCTTTGGTTTGTTCATGACATCATCCCATGGGACAAAATATCCAGGAAAATTGGATCTCTTGCTTGGGATGCTCTTAGTAACTCAACTTTTGAACTTATTAAGAATTCATGTCACTCTGTCCAGAGTTATTTGTTGAAGTATTTAGTGAGAAGAAAGTATAATGTCTGCTTATATTGTTGCTTATGTTTTCAAACAATTTTAGGCATCATGCAGGGAAGCTTTGTTTCAAAGATAATAGTTGTAATCATGTGATTTGGAGGTCTTGAGTTCTTGGAAACAACTTATAAAATATCAAGAACATTTAGTATGCTAGATTCTTAGTTAGAATGGTATAGAATGATGGCATCTTTTTTGTCAAACTTTGCATCGTGATGTTTGTCATGATAAGCATGATGCCCACATGGAAGATTTTCAAGAAGCCATGCTACGTGGGGTGTTAGGGCAACTGATAGCTGATGCAAAAAGTGTTTCGTGTATTGTGGGATGGGCATGTTTTGGATGTTTGATATGCACATTTAGCCGGTAGGCATTGCCTTTTTTGGAGTTATTGAATCAAGTAGGCTCCATCATGATTTAAATTTGAAAAGTGTTATGCCATAACCATCTTGGCATAATCAAGGAGTTTGATTTAAACCCATATGGCACATGCTGAGTGTTAATGCTAAGTTTTGTAGGTTGAAAATTGGATATCACATTAATCAAATTTAAAAATAAAATATAGCTAATCTAATGCAATAAAACAAATAATATAATATTTAAAATTGAGACTAAAATCATCATATTTACTTAAAACTTTTGTAATAGCAATGTGCAAACAAAAATGATGTGTTTAATTGTTGTTTCCAGTTAATATGTTGTTGTTGATGCTTTTGCAATGATAATTCACTAGTCATGCAATCATTTCAAAAAAAAAATAATAATAATCAATGAGTTTGCAAGGCATGGGTTAGATGAAGTCTTTTTTTTCAACATACATGACAAGGATTAGGCAGTAAACATAAAGAAATAAATGGCACAAATACTATGGTATAATATTGAATAACTAGGCAAGACTCAAAAGCAGCACAGTGAACATAGTGTCACTAAACTTCTCATAATCTTGGCATCCAGAGGAGAATAAGAACTATTGAAACAGCATGTCATGCTCATGACATCAAAACAGCCCACATTTAACATCCATATTACATAAGCATCATAATAATACTATCTTCCCCATCAACACATCTTATTGCTCATGTGGATACTAACTTCTTGATATATCTTCTCCTGAATTAATAGAGTTGTTACTTTGAATGCTTTTTGCCCAAGTTGCCTATGTTTTCATTGCCTTAGTCAACATGGTTATGCTTATCATTGCAATATTCATCATATAGTTATGCTTTTCTTAAATGATCAACGTGGTTATCTATAAACATAGTACCATCAGACATTATTGGTCTAAATACAATTGATTAGTTTGAATGAAACATTTGTACAATCCATGGGTCATATATTTGAAAAGCAAAACATGTAAAACAAAGAAAATGCAATTAATAATACAGTTATTACAATATGATTAATGAGCTAATAAAACATATTGATTTGTAAAATACTAATGCAATATGTGCAAGAAATAATAAAATAAAATATTAACAGTGAGTTATCTTGTACTCTTATACTAATTTAATATGATTAAAAATACTCTTATTAAATATATGTGTTATGATGCATCTTATCAAGGTGTTACCTATTTGAACTGTGCAATAATTACATGAGAATAGTGTTAATAGAATAAATTAAAATTTTAGCAAGATAAACTAAATCATGCACGATAATAGTTTCTCTATGGATGACAATTCAAGAGAACAAAGAAAACAAATATTTGTTGTGCAAGAATGAATGTATAACTTGAATGAACTTATGCTATTTGTAAAAAAATAAACAGTGCCCTATCAATGAATGTTGTGCTTACCTTTTGGAGGTAGAAGACCACTAGAAATTATGCAACTTGTTATTAAATTTGTTTAAGATTCAACTAAGTTACTTGAATGAAGCTTCATTCAAATAACTGAATACAGAATTTAAGTTAAATAAATGAATGTTGTGCTTACCTTTTGGAGGTAAGAAACCACTAGAAATTATGCAACTTGTTATTAAATTTGTTTAAGATCCAACTAAGTTACTTGAATGAAGCTTCATTCAAATAACTGAATACAGAATTTAAGTTAAATAAACATCTCATCTATTTTTTTAAATTGAGTAAAAATTTATTATTTTTTGCTAAAAAGTTAGTTTTACTTAATAAATTTGGATCCATTTGACTATAGATTCCAAGAATCAAATAAAAAACTTCACCTAAATGATCATTGTAATGATATATTAAGAAAATAATCTCAAGGAGAGGAAGAAGCCATTCTACAATTAGAGGTGAAACATTGATGATGTTTATGTTTTAAGACTTCAAAATAATAGATATGTGAGGAAACAAATCTCTAAGGGAGGTTGTGGTGTGTCTTGACTAAGGTTGATAAGAAGGTGATAATGTTAGAAGATCCCTGTCGCAACACTACTCTAAGGCTTTGGTGGGAAGGTGAAGTTTATGGCAATGAACTAGATTGAGCAAGGAATAAAGGAAGATATGTATGAAGTGGGAACAGGTTCTTTTGTCGTGAGCTGAACTGAGGATAGAGCACAACATGAGATGTGCGATGGAGAAACTTGGTTTATTAAGGGAATGGAGAGGAATTAGAAAACAAGTGTCATCCCATCGTATATGTTGGTTTTATGTGGTTATATTGGTTGAATTTATTTTGCGGGCCTATTATGAGGATCATAGATCTGATCTTTGTGTTATCTCATCTGAGTTTTGCTAACTTCCAAAGAAAAGATATTTTATTCTTCACTTTTGATATGCTTGGTAGGAATGTGCCATTCTCTCACTTTTGGAGATGAGTCAAAAAAAGAAAAGATGTGTGGTACATTGTAATGAGTAATATATTATTATTTTTTTCTTTTGTGTTGCTTTAAATTATTGTGTGTGAATATTTATGACAATATTGAAAACATTAAAATGACTAATATTTATTTTATTATAAAAAGGCATAAATTTTTTAATATTATTTTAGTGAACAAAATTATTTTTGTTCTTTTCATGTTATTTTTTTTTGCTTTGAATTTTAAAAATATTTTTGTAAAATATAATTAGATAAAACGTGTTATCAAGCAATTTTAGCTTCTATAAAAAATTGAAAACCATAATAACTAGAAATATTAAAATATTATTATTTGGAACAAAATGTTGTTTAGAAGATATGCTTAATTTACTACTTTTTAGTTGAGTTTTCTATACAAAAATATCAATGCTGATGTTAAATGACATCCAATCTATAAGTAATTTTAACTATTCTCACTTGGGTATTCTTTTTTATAACGTGTAACACACATTTTCTTTCATTTTCCTGTGAAAATAAAGATTGACACCTAATGTGTGATGAGTCAATTTAATAAAAGAAAAAAAAAACAAAATGTATCATATGATATCGTAACTAAAAAAACAATATCATAATTGCAAAGAATATCATACTTTTGTTCGAGAAAAGGACTCTGATACCACATGAAATTTGGCTAATCATGCCATAAGTGGCAATTTTTTCAATTTTCTCGTTTCATTCAGTTAGTTGGTGACATTATTGTGAAAGATGACACTTTCCCTTTTATCAATTTTATATTCTAGTCATACTCTTGTAAATTTTGCTCTTTTATGTTTCAAGAAAGTTTTGTTATCCTTTTTTGGAGTTTTTGCAAGAAATATTGTTTTGATCTATCAACTTTGTATAATTATTGTTGAAGATCTAAACCTTTATTTTTATCTAAAATCAATTTTTAGTGCTATTAAATGAGTTTGAAGATCTAAGATAACTCGAAAATCGAATGTGATATTAATTAGAGTTAGGCTCGGATTGAAGCACGATGAGTCAATTATGAGTTAAGTTTTGCTTGCACTAAAAATGTTAGGAATTGATCACGTGAATTGGCTCAAAATGAAATTATATTGCAACTTGTCATTTATATAATTATTTTTTCGTTAATTTAAACATGTTTAGAGGATAAAAATTAATATATGAAAATATGACAAAATATGATAACATATTTAATATGATTGTAAGTGTAGGCATTTTTTATCAATTTGAATTTTTTTGAATAGTTGAAATTTAATTGACAGGTTGATCAAATATAGTTTGTTTAGAACTGGACTACAATGCAAGCTTAATGGTCTTTATTCCTCACCATAATTGGCATGAGAATGTCATCGTTTACTTTGGAATTTTAGTGCATTATCCATGCTTAACCTACATAAACCCTCCTAACTGGTTCCTTCGGCAATCTAGGTTCTTTAGCCTCCTTCAAGCCATCAGGTTCGAGTATGCATCTTCCTCTTATCATCCTATATGTTTTTGTGCTGCTATTTAGGGTTTCTTTTGGACAAGTCCTCTAAAACAATGCTTATTTCTCCTTATGGATCAGGTAGTTGTTATCCTTCTCATGCATAATGCCTATTAGATATCATGTAAAATGAGATAGTTAATTGCATTGTTGGATGGTAAATGGACGTTTTTCTGCAAATAATGTTGGATGTAGAAATGCACATTTGCTTTCATATTTGATTTAAACATCAAATGTAATTTGATATTCTTATTGCTTCTATCTTGAAGTTTGTTCTTATCAAGAACCAATTAGTCTTGTCTAGCTTGGATTGATACCTAATTGAACTCCTTTTATATAAGCTTGGATCAGAATGTGATTGAACTGTGGAGCATTAATCCTATTTTGAATTAGTTTGTTCTTGTAAATTAACAATTAATGAATTTTTTCTGGAATATTTCTTTTTGATAACTAAAGTTGCATAAAGTTCAGACCTACAAGTGGCATTGTTTTTTTGGCGAAAAAACGCTCAACACTATATGCCAACCAATTATTTTTACCCTTATGTGACCCATATACAAATTGGTACATAAAATATTTACAGCTAATTTATAATAGGTTACATAGGTTTGTCTGGTAATCTTCTGGTCTTAAATTTTTATTTATTCAGCCAGCACTGCTTCTGATGGCAAAATTTTGTGGTTTAGACGTGCATATCCTTTTTGGGTTTTTTTTTTGCTAACCTTACTATCACCTTCAAAAGTTATTCTTTATCCATGTTGGCTCTAAATAATTGAAAATTGTTTGTTCATCCAATTTGATAGATGATTATGTTACTGCATGTTTATTGTTCCAAATTAACCCATTTTTGTGACTTGAAAACCCAATGTCTTACACCTACAACTCTTGGCAATTGATTTATTTATGGGTTACATTGATCAGTCATTTAATACCTAATATTTGTTTTATATGTCTAGGTTTAAGGGCTTGTCTATTGAAATGGTTGGTAACTGTTGGAAACTTTTCTCAATGGGTCTTTTCCTGCACTAGGCTGTACGATTGGAAAAATAAACATAACTTGGGACCTTTGTTTACATAAAATTCTTAACATGAAAAAAGTTAATAGAAGTAGCTAAATGTATCATGGTTTATTTAACAGTTGAATGCTGTCACATCACAGTAATAATTTACTTTTCTTTTTCTTTATTTTTTTTTTATTTAAGTTCACCCTTTTGGTTTCATGTTATGTGTCATCTATATTATTTATGTGATGCAATTTGTATAGTTTTTCATACAAACGCCTAATCTATGCGTGCTTTTTATGCAGAAGGTTGGGTTTATCACTATGATTGGCTGTTCACAACATTTGACTAACCTTGCAGGCTCTGATTTACTGTCTCCAGCTTTTGACTCTACATGGGGGATGTTGAGGAATACCGTTGCTTTATTGGAGGGCTTTCATGGTCCACAACTGATGATGGGTTGAAAGATGCTTTTGGGAAGTTTGGACGTCTCACTGAAGCCAAGGTTATCAGTCGTTTTTCTAATTAGTTGTTCATATTTTTTCCTCAATGTTTTAATTCTGTGTGGTCCTGTTATGGATTGTCCTTATTTTGCTTTCTTCATGTTAAGGAAAAAAACCATATATGCAGTCAACTATTTAGTCTATAAATCTGACGGTTTTGGATTGGAAATTTATAGCTATACCCATGAAATCTTGTATCACATGGTAAACTTTAGAGGTTTTGCGTTCAACATAACTTGTTTGACACATCATACTTCTCTGTATTCACATGACTGGCAAGGGATCCAGTACTTGTGAAGGATAACATTGAACTTTGTAGTAGTTCATGAGTTTATTATGTGATATGCTTCAGTGTTTTTGTCCAGGGTTTCTCTTAGTCTTCTTTTTTATCAGTTTGCTCCAGTTTTTACTGCAGTAGATTTTGTTTGTTGATGTTTTGAGTGCTAATAGATGCTAGTAGTTATTTTTGTTTTTATATTTGTTGATTAAATGATGTTTATTTTATCATCACATTGTTGTTTGGTGAATAAGTTTTCTATGGTTATTGAAATAGTTTTTTTGATGGCTTCATAATGAATGTAATTATTTTGGCTTCGTTTTTGTTTGAGGTGTAAAACTGTAGTGTTATGCATCTTTAAACTATGGTATTTGTAATGTTTTATGTCTTCTTGTATGCATTTTCCTATTATCACTGCGAATTTCTGAATCTGTCGAAAATGCAGGTGGTTGTAGACAGGTTTTCTGGCCGATCTCGTGGTTTTGGTTTTGTGACATTTGATGAAAAAGGAGCGATGGAGGATGCCATCGAGGAAATGAATGGAATGAGCGTTGATGGCCGGTCAATCACCGTTGATAGAGCACAGCCCCAAGGTGCGGAAAAAGACCGTGACGGAGGACGTGGATTTGCTCGCGACCGAGATCGTGGGGGTCGCAGCCTTGGTAGTGAGCGAGGTTCCAGCGGTGGAGATTGTTTTAAGTGTGGCAAACCTGGTCATTTTGCTAGGGAGTGCCCTGGGGATGGTGGAAGAGGAGACAGGTATGGTGGAAGGGATGAGAGGTATGGTGGTGGTGGTGGTAACCGTTATGGCCCTGACCGTGGTGGAGATCGGTATGGTGGACGCAACAGGGATGGTGGTGGTCGTGGAGGATCAGGGAGTGATCGCTATAATCGTGATCGCTCTGGTCCTTATGAACGCCCAGGTGGAGGTAGCTATCGCAGTTAGATGCAGTGGTATCTTATATTTCAGGTATGTTTTAGTTGTTGTCCTTTTATAATTCCGAATTCTAATCTAATAAGCCAGATTCTTATTTTCTGATGAACCAGGCATTGGTTAGTCATGTAACTAATGTTATCCCAGGTTTTATGATAGTTTGCTCGTGTGTTGACTCTTGCGCACAAACACACGTTTGTTATTCTTCTGCTGGAACAGTAAACAAGTTGTGCTAAAACTGTGGACATTTGATGGATTGTTACTCGTGGAGTAGTTATGTATTCTAATTCTTCATATGCTGATTGCTTCAACTGCTTTTAATTGATGGATTGAGATAAACATATGTTGGCTTTCACTATCATGCTCTGTTACACTGCTAAATTTTGGTATAGTTTACTTCTAAATTCATTTATGATTCTTGGGTGGTGCTTTACCGTTAGACTTGGTCTCGTCGAACGACCAGTTACTAAGTTTTGATTGGCGATCATGGACTTTTGGAACTGTGTTGCATTTGTTGTTATATTAAATCATAAGTAAATGGCCTTGCACGCTACCTAACATTGGGCTGGGAAAAGTGTTTTGGTTCGGGTAAAATTGAATTGGTAAGTCTATCTTATGATATCCTTTAGGTAGTTCATTTCTTCATGATCCATGAATGATGTTAATTGTGTTAAACTTTTTGACAGGTTATATTTCAGCTTTTGCATTTGATGGGTCTTTGTGCTCTCGGTTGTGTTTCTTGGAAAATGTTTGTTTACTCATTGCTAGCTGAGGCTATTGGGAAACAAGAAATTGTGTTTGATGGTTCTTCGTGCTCTCAGTTGTGTTTCTTGGATAATTGTTGTTTCCATGTTGCTGGATGATGCTATTGGAAACAATCTAGTTCCTTCCAAGCCTCAGAATTTGGTCCCTTGTCACCATCTTTTTTTGGTTCAGGCAGCTCCTGGGGCCAAGTTGAAGAAGCCTTTTAACTGCTCAAGCATTTTGTGTTGCGTTGCTGCAGTTTCTATAGTATTTTATCACTGAATTGGTTTCTGAGGCGGATTAGCAAACTGGGTTCTTCAGTTTGATAGGGAACTGAATCAGCTGCCTATGTTAGCACTTTGGCCTTTAGTTGTTCTTCTGGCTCAAATAGAGCTTCTTTTGGTTCGATATTTATCCATTTCAAAAGAATATTCGTTTTTGTTTCTGCTTTCCTTGATTCACACCCCCCGGTGATAGTCCGGCTTCTCTCACTGAATTCTTAGTGGTAATCTTGTAGTTGTTTACGCATGGGCTTGCACTGAATGTTTAAGGGATTTTGCAGGATTTGCAGGCATTTCTCCTGAACGGATTTTTTATTTTCACCATATCTAGTTTATGCTGATTTTTAGTTGGATTAACTGGTTTAGACGAGTAATCAGTTGCTTTTGGCTTATGTTTGGCTGCCGTTAATATGTATTGAAATATTGTATTTAAAAAACGATGAACATTTTGTATTTATTTTTGTTTAAAGTGCTTTTTATGAGGTTTTAGGCTAAAACTTATCCTTGTTTGAGTTGTATAAAAATATTTGACATTGAATTTGTGTACCTATTTGACTTGTTGCCTTTAGTTCTTTACTAATGCATTCTCCAATGAATCTTATTTTTAGGCTTATGTTTTTCCTTCTTTACTAATACATTCTCCAATGAAAATAAGATGAGAAATTTTCTTAGATTTTTTGTTTTCTTTAAAAACCATTCTTCTCTTGTATTCAGGCTTCTCCCAGCAACTACAAGTTCTTTTTTCTCTTTGCCTTCTTTTCAAAATATAGAGTGAAGTAAAGCTTATAGTTGTGGTGAAGGTGCTTGGGATAACCTATGCAAGAGGTTTGGTAGCTCAATGTTAAGTTTATTGATGATCCAAATTTGTGATATACCAAATTTGGGTTTTAATATTTTACTAAATATTTTGGGGTTTTGAATTATGGGATGTTTAAATGATAAGAAAAATCATAATTTTATAGTTGATTAGTGATTTTTTAGAACAAAGGATCTATAGTATATAAAATATAAAAAAATAAATATTATAGTTATTTTGAATTTATCATTTTTTTCTCAAAATAGTGTATGTTATTAAAAAGAGGTACACCATTTAAAAAAAAGGGTGATTGTTAAAAGTAGCTATATAAATTTTCTGAAAATTAATAATATCAATTTGTTAGAAGTTTGAGTGGTGTAATGATAAAATAAAAGATAAGAAATTTAAAAGGTTTTATACTATTAATTTGTAAGTTTAGATTCTTTTTGTAGAGTTATTTAAAATAGTAAATGAAGTTAAAAATTATGAAATTTATCCCCCTCTTAATTAGAAAATTCCTCCTGCCGTTCCTTCCAAAAAGTCCTGCAAAATCACTAGATGAAGTTCAGCTCAAGGTTAATGTTACAATTAAAAATACAACTTCTATAAAAGTAAAAAAAAAAAAAATTGATAGTGTTTTAATATTTTGAAGTTGAAATAATTTTTTTCAAATGCATTTTCTTTTCAAAATTAAGAAAATATTGTACCTATGAAATGTTTCAAAGAATGCTTGTTAAACGAGAACCCTAATTCTGATTAAGAATTAAGAATTAAAGAATTAAACTAATATCTGGGTTTAAGATATTAGTTTGGCAGATATTTATTATACATTTGAATAATATCATAATTACAATTTAATTATGAAATAAAATGTGATTATTTATAGATTAACATGATGTCTACATTACAAGTGTCATAAATTGTATATGAACAACATGTATACATGTGACATACATGTCTAATTAATATGTTATAAGAGAAGGTATTTATTCGATACACCTCATACTTGAGTTGATTTATCTTTCTAATTTGTTATCTAAAAAAAAGATTAAATATGCTAAAACTAATCAAACTAAAAATAAAAACTATTATAAACTAATTTAACAAATTCCTCTTATTAATTTAAACAACGCAAAAAAAAAAAAAATTCATAAATATGGAGAAATAAACTAACGAAATAGGAATTAATTTAGACAAAAGCACATAAAACTCGGCTTTTATTTAAACACCAACGGAAACCAAACCCACAGCAGCAGGATATGAAGCACCCACGTACACGCATAAACAAGCAGGTCGCATAATAAACAAGCTCAAAATCCACGCTTATAGATTAAGTTTATAGATCATAAGTAACTAACGAATTAATTACTTAGAAGAAGTGATGCTTCTTCTTCCCCTCCGCCTCCTCCTCGTGCTCTTTGGCCTCCTTCTTCTCGTGATGTTCATGGAAGGTATAACCACCCGCCCCCACCCCCACCGCCGCAGCGATCTCCTCCTCGATCTTATGCCTGTGCCCATGCTCCGGATCCTTCTTCGCCTCGTGCTTCTCATACTGAAATTAATTAATTTGGTAATTACTCCGTTGAGCTTAATTAAATAATTATGCGGTAATTAAGGCGTACAAGAGCAAAGGCGCCGGCGGCGATCGCCCCCGCCTCTCCCAGGTGCTCCTTGTGCTTGTGCTCTTTCTTCTCCTTCTCGTAGTATTCGCCCTTTTCCTCGATCGTCTCCGAGTAGTAGTCGCCGCCAGCGGTGTAGCCGGTGGTCTGCTCGCTGTAGATGACCGCCTCTTCGGTGGGCTTCTCCTCGTCGTGGTGGCGATGGAGGCCGAAGTGGTGGTGGTGGTGGTGCTTCTCCTCAGCCATTGGATCAGGGATCGATCTGCTTCTCCTGAGTAAACGGCCTGGATCGGTTTTCTAGATTGGTTACTGGTTTGTTTTGGATTTTGTAGGACGATGGAAATATTTATAAAGGAGAAAGGCGGAGCGTTGGAGTTGGACGGTCGTGATCTAATTGAGACTTTTTTGCGGCCAAAATGAGACCAGCTGTTGATGCGTTTATTTAATGATCGTATTCACTTTTTCTCTCATAAAAAACATTTTAATTCTTTTAATTTTTATAAAAGTTATTAAAAATAATATATAGATATATTTTTAAAAAAGAAATTAGTTTAATAATATAAAAAGTAGATGCTACTTTGAGCGTGAGTTGAAATGATAGATATCCAGACAATAATGATAAAATAATACAACTTTCTATAAAAATATTTATTTTATGAATTAAGGACTTTTACATTTTATGGTTGATTAAAAATAAAGCATAGGATACGATTTTCATCGCAAATTAAGGGCTTTATAGAAAAGCTGTCGGCAGGAATATTCCATGGAATATTCGACGAAAATGGATAACGCGTGTGGGTCCTACGCATCGATTGATCAGAATCGTCCGTTGTCCGCGTGGCGCAATCTCGTATAATTTCAATGCGAACCACTCGAAAAACATTTTTTAAAAAAATATTAAATAATTAATTATAAAGTTCGACCACGTCCACCGGACCTCACAAAATTTTTGTCAAACAGCCCACAGATCTTTATTTAATTGCAAAAATGCCCGGCGTCAACAAAACAAGTCTAGATTCATCAACATATTAAACTGTTATGTGAATGCTACCTTTTCCAAATATTAAATAAGTGTAACTTATTGTTAGCATATATATGGAAAATAAATTTTGGGAAAATAATTTTTTTTTTAATTTTAGGAAGAATTGTTATGTAGCAATAAAAACGAGCTTCTACTAGAGGTGGAAAGATAGTTAACAAGTTTCCAAAAATAGTTTTAACAATTGATGAGTTTCTTGATCTTTTTTTGTTTTAAAGTTCTAATCTTTATATCTAGGATTTACTAAATTATATATAGATATAGTTCTATATTATTATAATTACTTATGTTAAAAATATTTGATTTTATAACATTAGAAAGTTATAAAAAAAAGTAAAAACAGCAGTAGAACTTATCATTGAGATGTGCTAAAGTGTCACTCTTAAGAACCATTTTCGTCCCTCATAATCATTTAGTAGGTGTAAAGTCGTTAGTAATATGTATAAAAATTCATTTAATTTGAAACGTACTCACTATTTTATCTGATATTAACATGCAATGTATGTAACACTTGTATTACCTATATGATGTTAATTAGTAAGATCTTGATTTTTGTTTTAAGAAAAGTTTCATTTGTTAGTTGTTTTTTTAAAAAGATTTGTAATGTTTATTTTTTGCATTACATTTATTATGGATAATTATCTAATCTTTTAGCATATATGCTTCAAAATATTATGGCTAATATAATTTTGTTTTGCTATTGTAGTTTCACAAATTCCTTAACAATCAAAACTTACAAAGAGACTTAAAAAAATAAAAAAAATGTCAATATATAAAATAAAGATTCATGAAAGAGAAAATAATCAACATGAAGTAATTATAATAATGATTATGGATTGTAATGCAAGAACAATCCATATAATATTTATTAATGACCCTTATTGATGTTAAAAATGATGTTATAACTCATATGATTTTAGTTCATTAAATCTTGATTTTTGTGTTATAAATAAGATTCACTTATTGTTTGGTTATTATTTTCAAAGATTTTACAATATTTGAAAGGGTTCTATTTTCTCTCTCACAAAGATTGAATGTGTGTAAATTTGTTGAAATAATTATTCTTTAAATAAAAGAATAAAAACAATATAAAATATTGTAAGCAACAATACTGGTATCGTGAGTATTTGACTTTCAATACATGTAATATCTCATATTGGGTGGATCTAACTTCGATAAAAATAATTTTATATAAATACTAAAAATATTGGATTAGACTAACGTGACATTTCATGAGAAAGTCATAAAAACTTGGAGGAGAGAGAAACACTTTAGTGATAAGAAAAGACATTAAGTATTTAGAATATTGCATATTAATGATATGTACCAATATTCAATTTAACTAATAACTCAAATTATCAACTCACATTAATTAACATTGGAAAAAAGTATATGTCATCAAGGACCATTCAACATCCATTCTGCTTTAAGATTGGAGCCGACTATAATCTTTCAGTCAAATCGTTTAGGTGACATCACACACCATTTGAGTTATTAATTATTGCAAACACGTTCTGTGGTGGTCCTTTAATCTTTTAATTAGATTAGTCACGCGCTTCATTCGCAAATATGTTTTTAATACTGTTTGAATTTATATGTTTTTTATGTAAATATAGATATATAATCTCTAAAGTGTATATTATAATATTAAATATTTTTTGATTGTTTGGAAAAATTTAAAATCTTAAAACTCTTTATTATAATTAAGCTCATGGTCTAATTAATTATTTATCCTACAAGCTATTTTTATTTTTTATTTTTTATCCCTTTCAACTTTTTTGGGTTGAATCGAGTATTGCTAATATTGTTTGAACTAAAGTCTTTTAAGTCATAACTTGGTCTGATTTTTTATTTTTAATATATTAATTTATCCTGTTAATTTCCTGAAATGATTTTTTAATGTTAGTTTACTCTGATTTTTTTTTTTGTTATTCAATTTTAATCGAAGTTCGCTATTTTGAAGCAATTCGTCACTTACAGCAAACTTGACCCGTAACACTAGAAAGAGAACTGGACACGAAAGAAAGACACGGACACGAAGCACGGAAGCGTGCTGTTTGACTGCAGTTCACTAATCGTTGACGGTTCAGGCGGAGGGACCGGAAGAGGGAGAAAGCGGGGCGTCAGTGGGTTCCCCGTCCGCGTCGCAGAAGCCACGGAGGATGTCTCCCTCCTCTGCCGTGAAGCCAAGGGAGGTGAGCATAGAGGGCCAGCAGTGATGGGTGATGACTCCGATGGAGCGGCAGCAATCCAGGGTGAGATATGTCTCGCCGTTGAGGAAGAAGAGAACGATCTCACCGGTGCAGGATCGGAGCTCCAGCAGGGCGCTCCAGCAATCGGCGATGCTGCCGCCACCAACACGATCCGCAGCTGCAATCCTCGATGCCAGTGTGGCCGCAGAGGCCGCGGAGGTGGCAGCGGTTCCTGGATGGACCTGGCGTGCGCCGGAGAATGAAACGAGGCAGAGCGCAGCAAAGACTAAAGCCATCGACTTTGAGAACTGCGACATATTGGGTCGTCTGTTGTTGGGGTTATTTGGTTTTTGGAGGCGATGAGCAGCTTTGCAGGACTTGGATTATTTATAGATCGGGGAGGTGGACGGCCGACGACCTTATGGGTATAACGAAGGGTTTCGTACCGGAAGGAATTAAATTGCAGGCAGGCGAATGGTTGGCGCGAATACGTTTAAAACGCGGCAAGTAACGGCACTGAAGAGATGTTTCCGTTGATTTTTTATTTCAAATTTGGAAATACATTTAAAATTTTTATATTTTTGAAAAGTGATTCACAAACATGATTAGCAAACAAAAGGTTAATTCTACAGATTAATTAATTTTTAAAGTCAAAAAAAAGAATGACAAATACTTCAGACTTCAGACATATGCTCATCAATTTTAGTTTTTTAAACCGTTAAAGCAGAAGGCTTTCAACAGAATAATTTTTTTTGAATGACCAAATTAGAATCTATACAGCTTGAATAAGTTATTTGATTGCATCTGAACTATAGCTTCAACTACTGCAACCAGAACTTGATGTAGCCTAAGGGCTTTGAAGCAGATTTAAGCTCTGCAAGAAATAATATAAGGACTAGCTTCCACAAGCCATGCAAGCTTCTCTATTCTCAAAAGAGCAAGCAACTTGTGCCATAGTAGCCTGTAAGTCAATTTCCTCTGCTTCCTCATTCTTCTGCACATTCCCACCAGGAAAAGAAAGAATCAAACTATGAACTAAGAAAAATGAAGCATAAGGAATAGCTGCAAGGAAAAATGATCACCTTGAGGAGGGAGGTATCAACTGTAAACTTAATAGCATCAGCTGCTGCACGAGAACGAAGATAATACATACCCGTCTTGAGACCCTTCAAATCCAACACATGCCTCAAATGATCAAACATGAGTGACTGACAAGAAGCCAAACAGAAAGCTGATGTTTCACATCAAGCAATTGTACCTTGGACCAGGCATAGAAGTGTAGAGAAGTTAGTTTGCCGAAGTTGGGTTGATCCATGTGGATATTCAAGCTTTGGCTTTGGTCAATGTAGCATCCTCGTTCGATGGCCATGTCAACTATAGTTCTTTGCTTCACCTCCCACACAGTTCTGATATTGTATGTGTTAGTAAAGGAAAATAGGATCAATCTTCTTGGAGAAGAGGGAAAAAAGTAGTACTTGTAAATTGCCTTCAAGTGATCTGGTATTTCTGGAATCTTTAGGATGGAACCATCTTCATAGATAACCTTGTTTTTAAGAGTAATAGACCACAGACCCATTTCAGTCAGATCATTAAGCAGATGCTTGTTCACAACAACAAACTCTCCGCTGCAATAACAAAGGATAGAATTGTGTTGGTTGAACCCAGATGTGCTAAGATATAACATGAAGAGAAAATATGGGACCTTAAAACCCTGCGAGTATAGATATTTGAGGTGTATGGCTCAAAGCACTCGTTGTTTCCAAGGATCTGACTAGTAGAAGCAGTAGGCATCGGTGCAAGAAGAAGGGAGTTTCTTACGCCATTCTTTGTAATCAATTCCCTCAAAGCTGGCCAATCCCAACGTTTTGATGGGGTCACATTCCACATGTCTGGTTGGAGAATGCCCTGCAGCATGGGTTTATCATAAGTATTGCAATCCTCTGAACTAAAATTATCAACTGATTTCTAACATTAAACATCGTATTGCTCTCATTCATATTGAATCAAATAAGAGTTCGAGTAAGCTAACCAAGTTGCAGAAACATATAAAGATAAGCTTCCAAATCCAAAATAGCAACTCAGCTTTATAAAGAGACAAAGTTAGTGAAATAGATAAGATATGCAAGCCATATTTCATCGTGCTAATGCAAAAAGAATTTGAGTCAACCCAACTAATTCACTTAAAACTCCTCAAACTGAGTCAATTTGAAATCATACCTCAATGTATTACAGCTTTGTAACTACTGATGATTATCATATTTAAGACAACATAATGTATAGGTAAGGGGTAATGAAATAGAAGTTAAATGTTATTTATTTGACCTCGCTAATTGGACTTCCTTGATATGTCTCATAAGTGCCTTCTTTCTCAGCAAGTTGAGATGAAGCTTTCACCGCATGATAATATATAGTTTCAAAAATATCCTTGTTCAATTGTTGAGCCTAAAGGGAAAAAAAAACTTAATTAAAGAGAACTAATTTACAATAACACCTGAAAAAAGAAACAAACTAGCTCTACAAAGATGGTGTTACCTCAGTAGAATCAAAAGGCAAGCCAAGTAAGATGAAGGCGTCAGCCAATCCCTGAACCCCTATGCCAATTGGTCTGTGACGCATGTTAGATCTCCTAGCTGTACTAACTGGGTAATGGTTGATGTCAATTATCTTATTGAGATTCTTCGTTACTATGTCAGTCACCTTCAAATTTTGAAGACATGATAAGAAAAAAAAAATGAGGAGATCATCAACAAAAGCATTCTTGAATGAATTGAAAATAAAATCAAACCTCAGCAAGCTTGTGGAAATCAAAAAATCTGTTATTTGCTCCAATGCTTCCAACCATTTTAGATGGATGTGACTCGATTGGGACACCCTAAATAGAGCATACTTGTTAGCATCTCAAGCAGCTTTTGAATTCTGTTTAACAGAAGCTTAAAATTGCAAGGAAGATGATTATTAACCTTTTCCCTCACAAATCGTGGTAAAGCAATGGATGCCAAGTTGCATACAGCAGTTTCTGAAGGACTAGTGAACTCTACTATCTCAGTGCATAAGTTTGACAACTTGATGGTTCCGAGGTTCTTTTGATTACTTTTTCTATTGCAGGAATCCTTCAAATTTTCAGAGGAAAATAGAACAATAGGAGATAGCATAAGTGATACATGCTCAAGATTACTGACTTTGGAGAAAAACAAAATATACCTTATACAACATATATGGTGTCCCTGTCTCAATCTGTGATTTAAGAATCTCAAACCATAGGCTCTGCGCTGATACAACTTTTCTGGCCTTGCCCTAGAATTCATGATAGGTCTTTAACATTGAGTATTCCATTTCAAACTTGACAGGTTTGCTGGTATCAGAAAGAATAAATAATTACCTCTATTTCATATCTAATGTACAGATTGTTGAATTCTTCACCCCAACAGTCAGCCAAACCAAGAGCTTCATTGGGACAAAAAAGTGACCATTCTCCATTACTCTGAACCCTTTCCATGAAGAGATCCGGTATCCAGAGCGCATAGAATAAATCCCGTGCTCTGTGTTCTTCCTATAAGGTTCATCCATAATGAAATTGGAAGGTTAATGGAAGGCAATAGATGCTTGGATCTCAACAGTCAGCAAGCTACGATTTTGTACAATTTGAGATCCAAGCATCAAGAAGTGTACTGAAACAACCAGAGCATGTTTGCAACCTAACAAGTAGATCACGCATTCATTCCCTCTATTTTTTTTTTCTACTGTTATAAAATGTCTCATTCATATAATCTGTAGGTCTATAAAGAACCAAATCTGCTTTGTAAAAACTTGTTGCTTCACCTCTAGCCCTCTACGATGATGTCCAGTAATTTCAAAGCAAGCTAAAAAAATTCTTTGTTAATTATATTGTATATTCATTCCATAACTCGAATGGTTACACCAAAGATGACGTACAACACTTTGACAAAACGATTAGCAACATGAAGTGTCGAAAAAATCAAATGCGCTTCATACCTTCCCATGATTTTTTCTAAGATCGAGGAACTCAAAAATGTCAGCATGCCAAGGTTCCAGGTACACAGCAAACGCACCTAATAACATATGCCAAATCAATAATCTAAAAGGAAACTATCAGACCCAATAAATCACATAACATCCAATAATGTTACCTTTCCTTTTCCCTCCTCCTTGATCAACATAGCGAGCAGTATCATTGAAGACACGAAGCATGGGAACTATGCCATTTGAAACACCATTTGTGCCCTTGATGTAACTCCCAGTAGCACGAATGTTATGAATGGAGACACCAATTCCTCCAGCAGACTTGCTTATAATAGCACATTCTTTCAAAGTATCATAAATTCCCTCAATGCTATCATCTTTCATGGAAACAAGAAAACAGCTGCTTAACTGGTCAAATCAAACAAACTAGTCAATGAGTAATACGAGACATCATTGAACTAAATGTTCAAGTTTCAAAAGTACCTGAGGCCTAGGAGTGCCTGCATTGAATAAAGTAGGCGAAGCATGTGTAAACCACCGTTGTGACATCAAATGATAAGTTTTGATGGCAGAATCAATATCTCCTTTATGAATCCCTATAGCAACCCTCATCAACATATGTTGAGGCCTCTCTACTACTTTACCATATACTTTTAATAGATATGACCTCTCAAGTGTTTTAAAACCAAAGTAATCATAATCAAAATCTCTATCATAGATGATCTCACTATCAATACGAGTAGCACTCTGCATATGGATATGATTAAAAAATATTAAAAAACGATCATATCCGACAATATTTACAAAAATTATATAAAAAAATAAACAAACTAATATATAATCATGTTTTAAGCCAAATGCTATTGTAAAACTTCAATATCCTATCTTTTCTAACCACATGAACAAGTTAAAAACATGTTGATATAAATTATGTCAAACTAACAATTAATTTCGCAAAACTAGTTGTTCAAATTAGAATAACAACTCTAAAAATCACGCATTTACATTATCACAAAAGCTCCTATTGCAAATCTAACATACCTAAAAATGTATTACAACACTAAGTATTAATGCATATCATAAACATGCAATACACTTCAACAAAAGTATATTACAAATAACAACTTTTAATTAATGAAAATATTAACACTAAAAAATACAAAATTGCCATTAAACAAAATAGAATAAGATAGAATTAGAATAAAAAGTAGGTGTACTATTAACTATATCCTTAAAGTAAATCAAACCTTGGGTAAATCAATTTACAACTCTCTTTTCTACACTTGCTATACATGTTCCCTTGCTAGGATCATATGGACAAATCAAATAATTAGGCAAAGCTTTAAACCAAATATTTCTATCTTGCTTTTCAAGTAAATAAAAAACAAAAAAAGAAATGTTGAAGTTTTTTTTCTAACAAAAAAGAAATTAAAAGATTGATGATTTTCTCAAAAAATTCTTGTTATAATTAACTTTTCACCATGTTAACCCTCAACTCTTAACTAAATTATGTGAACAAAAACATTCATTGAAAATTGTTCCGCACAACATTTTCAAACAAATTAGAGATAAAGAAACAATCAAATTATGTTTCAATAATTAAAAAATAAACAATGAGAAGATGCATTCCATCAATTGTAGCCAAAAGAATTACATCCATTCAAAAAACAAACAAGTATCATAACAATAAAAAACAATGTCATTGCAAGATAATTTAATAATATTATGATTTTTGAATTAATCATAACATTTCATTTCTAATTCAAAATAGTTTTTAAATAAAACTACTAAAATTATAAAATATCTAAGCAACTCTTACTACTTTTTAGATATGGATCATTAAATATGCACTTTCTATTTATCTATATATTGTTATAAATACATTTGATTGACAACATAATGAATAAATTTATAAACATATTTATGACAAAAACTTTGATTAAATAAATTCTATATCTATATGCATATAAGTATGTATGCATATTTGTTTAGCTCAATTCAAATTCAAATAAATAACCAATGAGTTAAGCTTTTCCTAAATCAAAATATAACTAAATGTTTCCTATCTAAAGTATGGAAAAAATCAAGATTAAATCAAATACTTCTTTTTTAATCTAAAGTCAAAGCTAATTTTACTTGAGATCAAATTATTAATAAAATAATAATATGGTCCATCTTTAATAAAGACTCAAGAGAGAATATTTGGATTATCACATCAGTTGAATAGCACACATGTGATGCCACTATGTACTCATGACAATGCATAAGCCACAAATTAACAAGATACATAACAAATGTAGCTGTGCAAAAAATAATACACTCAAGACAATGGTGCCCACAAGATAACAACATGCATGATACATTGCATGAGAATCAATGCAACATAAGACAATAAAGGAAGGGCAAACAACAATATGCAACACCTACGATTACATGTGGATCACACACTCACTACAACCATGCAATCCACACAAATGCAACAGAAAGGAGTGAGCACAAATGCACACACAAAATCACAATAATGGTCAAGATAAATTAAAATACATGCAACACATATCTAAATAATCAATTCTACTATCATAAAAAAATTATTATAATAATAATATATTTTACTTAAACCTTTACAAAAAAAGAGAAAAAAAAAGGCATTCTTAATTTTTTTATAAAAACATAATTTCTCTCTCTCTCTCTTTTATACACACTCTCTCTCTCTCTCTCTCTCTCTCTCACACACACACTCTATTTTGTTAGCTTTTTTTATCATTCTCACTTCAATCTCGTAGCTTAAACTCTAAAGAAACGTGTATTATAAAAGGCATGGAATAAGACATCTTACAAACAAATCATCATAAGCACAACAATGAGATTATCAAGGCTTATTTCTCTCTTATTATGCATAAAATTTTGTATAAATTGAGTCCAAAGTAATTTCAATTCTTCAATAATAGATACAATTACATATACTTCTATCATGTTTATACAATATATCATACAAATAATTATAAAACACAATAAAAATACAAACAAGATAAAAAATAAAAGAAAACAAGATAATAAATTTGTACTAAACAAGATTTCAACATCTTAAAAACATAATCATAGATATATAAATTAGGATCATTTTTTTTTTTTTTTATATGGACTTTTCATTCTTACATCCCTTCTTATATGATCATACTCAGAGTTAATATGATAATATGTAATTTTATACAAAAATATATTTTTATTTTTTTATAGATTACAATAAAAGGGTTTTAAAATAATAAATATTTTATTTATTTTTATATTAAAAATAATTTAAAAAATTAAGTATAAACAATAAAATGATTCCTTGATTAGTCTAATTAGTAGACTTAAGCATAATTAATGTTGACCAAAGTATCGCATTAACTCCTTTAAAAATATTTTTTAAACGATAGAGTTTATTGCTCTTAAAATAATAATAATAATGATTTATATCATAACTAAATATTTCAGACAACCCAACACTAATCATCCAACTTAAAATCATAAAAACTTAATTGAGTTCATCTCTAAAAAAAACTCATTCCTCTTTGATATAATACCAATATTCCTCTTAACTTCTAAGAGATTAGTTTAAAAAAAAAAAAAAAACTATACCTATGAAAAGTAACAAAATCTCAAATAAAAATCAATAATTCAAAGCTCAAAAATCTAAAATTATTTTCTCAAATTTGAAAAGCTCTAATTTACCATGTTTTTGCCATGTCTAATATATATGACAGATTCTATTCTCATGCAACTCACTGCAATCAATAAATATGCTTAACAATCACTCCCTAGCATTTTGCATCCGTCAAATACAAGCAAGAGTCATAGCACGTTTTAAGTTGCGATATTAAAAATTTAGGCACGGCATGAAACCTACACAAACTTGCCAGTTAAGAGCAAATAAAAGAACATAAGAACGTCTTTACAAAGCATAATACGAACTTCACCTTCATGATAATGTCGTACACATCATCAGCAATTAATGGCGCCCTCTGGCCAGACCTCTCGTTAACATGGTTGTACATCTCTTTTATCCTGTACACAAAACAAACTTTTAAGTTAAGTACCATAAAGCCACAAAATCTTATCATTTCTATATTAAAGGAGAACAATTACGCGTCTTACGTTTCAGAGAACGATTTCTTAGTTTTCTTATGCAGATTTGAGACAACAATCCTGGCAGCAAGCTATAAAAAATAGAGCAAACTACGAATTCAGGCAAAAATCAATTCTTCCAACAATCAAAGAAAAAGAGACGTTGGAATACCGAGGCATAGTCAGGATGGTTGGCAGTCATGGCTGCAGCAGTCTCCGCAGCTAGCTCATCGAGCTGAGTGGTCGTGACTCCCTTGTATACCCCAGCACACACCTTCTGGGCAACGAGTACAGGGTCGCAGTGCTCCTGATTCAGACCATAGCTAAGCTTCTTCAGCCTTGCAGTGATCTTGTCGAAGTGAACCGACTCCTGCCGGCCATCTCTCTTGACTACGTACATCTCGGTTTTTCCGAACCCTGGTCCTCTTCTCCCCCCTCGGTAGGAGATCCCGTCGAGCAGTTGCAAGGCGGGTGTTACTAAGCGGCAGACAACCGGCGACTGGATGATATAAAAGGCGGGAGATAGGGGGATTCACCCTTAGGGTTTGAAATTTGTAATTTGGATTGTTGGAGCCAAGTGAATGATGTTTTCCTTTTTTTTCGAATTTTTGGCGCGCGTTGTGGAATCGAAGACGACAAGAAACGGCGATGGAATTAAAAGTTCCGACCTTTTTTGTATGGCTCCTCGCGGGAAAGCGGAGAGGCGATTGCTAGAATATCACCGCATGCGAACCAGGCAGGGGAACCGTCCGATGAAAATCATGAAAAATATCCGTGTCCGTAATGGGTCATGTCCGTGGCGGATGCGGTTACAATGGGTCGATGCTACACGACAGCGCAAAAACATTGATCTGCTCTTGGTATATAATTTGTTTTTAAGAAAATTGAGAATTATGAATAAATTTGTGGTTCCTTTTTTAAATTATGTAGGCTGTTGCATCTAAATTATATATAATATTATATACAAAAATAATACTCTTTTATTTGACAAAACTTTATGCAAAAAATGGATAATAATATTTTCCTAAATATGAAAAAATAATAAATAATGATAAGAAAAGAAAAATAATATATAAACAATGATTGACATTGATTATATTGAAACCTAAAAATATATTAGAAATAGCAAATAATACAAATGTCATAAGTCTTAGACATTATCTATAAGTAGATATATATGACTTAGTGTATTTAATAGAAAAATAATTATAACTACTAAGACGATCAGTATTTTTAAAAGAATTGAAAATTGTTTGAATATGATTATATTGGTTGGCTAAACATTGGATTTGTTAAAAGATTAGTAAGAAATGAACCTCAAGAATATGCATCAAAACTAACATTGTGAAGAATGTTAAAATTAATTTGATTGAAAGTATAGATTTTAAAATAACAATTGGGTTAGAAATGGATATTGCTCTTATTTATCTATGATAGTAGACCTTATTTAAAAAAATTAATCATCGAAAGATATTATTATCGTTGGAAGAGAGATGACTAAAGATGAAACAAATTGATTGACAAAAGACAATCATGATAAAGCCCAACTGAGCAAAACCTTGTGTTACTTTCAACCAAGATCAAATGCATCTAAGTGTAATCTGGTGTATTCTAATCTTAATGGGGCTATAATTAAACATTTCAATGAAGAATTGATCATTCCGAAACATGATTTGGATTTTGCAAATCTTATTTGGCATGTTGAAATGCAAATACAAGTGTCAAACGTGCATTTTATTTTAGAATTATACAAGTTAAAATTGTTATAAAACATTTACTAAATAGGAGTTACTATAATTTATCATATGCAATTGCCTATTCGAATATATGTATACATTAAATATTTTATTTTTAAATACACATATAATTTATGTATATGAAACTCTTATATCAAAAACTAAGTGTACGAAAAAAATAACAAAAATAAAAAATAAAAAAAAATAAAAATCACACTTGCTTGTATTTGCGTCTTATATAAATGTGATATGATGATGATATTCAATAAAGATGATGTCTCTAATAATAATATGAGTCATACTTATAGATATGATTATAAAATATATATTTTTTAATAATATATTTTTATTAAAATTTTATTTTCTCGACATAAAATTTTTGAAATATATTTTTTAATTTTTTTAAATCTATTTTCTAAATTCAAAAACTATTTACACACAAAAAGAATTAAAAAACTAAGACCCATAAGAATAGAATCTTATAAAACCTTTAATATGAAAGTTATAAATTATCAAAATATTTAAAAAAGCCGTCCGAATTTTATGTTATATTGAAATTATTTGATGAAAAAATTAGATATATTTTAAAGCTCCTTCTACAGTTAAACAGACCTTTACAAATGTTGCTTTTATTATTATTTTTTAAATTTGAAAATTAAACAAATAGCAATTTTTTCATAAGGTGTTTAATTTTTTTTTGCAAGTAAGTGTTACAAAAAATTAATTAGCTACAAATAGCCATCAAATAATTAAAATGCCACGCGGACGGTCGTGATGCACTTCGTTGTCAGCGTTGCCGCCCAACAGCTCCCCCGCCCTAACCCAAAAGAGCAGAAAAAGGCCGAAACCCTAATAAACTCACACCGCATGAACGCAAAGCTGCTCGATTTTCCTCGGCTTTTTCTTCTTCCACAATTTTGAATTTCTACCTTCGTCAGATCCCATGAAGGAAGATGGGAACTCGCCGAACAATAGCTCCAGTCCTAGGGACATCTCTATCTGCAATGAGTGTGGATCGAACCCATGGAAGTACCGTTGTCCCGGCTGCTCGATACGTACTTGCAGCCTTCCCTGCGTCAACTCCCATAAGAGGAGGAGTGGTTGCACTGGCAAGCGCAACCGTGCCGAATTCGTGCCGCTTTCCCAATTTGATGACAACCTCCTCCTGTCAGGTAAGTTTCACCTCCTGTTTGTAAGGATTTTTCCTTTATTTTTTTTACTTGTCCAAGGATTAAACACGTATAATGCACTATCAGTGGTCGTTTTTTGAGTTATTTCTCGAGCAAATTTAAATTGTTTACTATAAAAAGTTTACTGATGTATTTTTTCGATTAACATAGTATGGAGCATTATAGAACCAATGTAGTGCCCTTACTGAAGCATATTCATGTCTTGCAATATTTTCTTCATGAACTTGTTGAAATGTTTTGTAAGTATTTGAATTGGCGAAGGTGTAGCAATGAGGTAGGAGTTTAAGATTTTAAATGTTGCTAAGTTGTTACAGAAAACAAAGAAAGATTTTTGTTTTGTTGCAAAAATTCTAGCAAGCGCCATTTAAATGCTGTGATATGCTATCTGCATAACTTGGGCTTTTGGTAGCTTCTTAGTCTCTAATCAATCTTGGTTTGTTAATCTGGAAGTGTGCTGCCCTTGTAAGTTCATCAATGGTGTGAGGATCATTGTGCTCATGAAGGCTTTGCAAACACAAACTAGTAGGTTGCCATTTTGATCATTACTTCATATTGAATTTAAGGTCTTTGGTTTGATCCATGCTTTGGATAAGACGAGGACAAGTTAATATAGTTTTGAGTTAGGTGTGGCTTGTTGTTAATCCATGCGAGCTGGATCTGAGCCATAACCAGTCCTACATCCAATTAATTTTAATGTTTCATTTAGATATTTAGGAATACACATGTTTATACATTCAATCATATAAGATGTCTGAAAATCTGCTAGTATAATTGTATGAGTTCATTTCTTTATGTTTAAATAAGCTTATAAGATGAGTTGGTAAATGTATTCACAGGACATTAATTATGGTCTGAATTGAGTGGTTGGGATCTTAATCGGCTGAATCACACTTTGATCCAACCGATCCAGCTCATAATTTCACATCACTTCATTTGAATGAAAATTGATTGGATCTGGACAATTTAATTTAACAACCCTACAAATAGGATTAGATTTGTTAGAATAAATTAATGAGAATGAAGGAGTCTATGAATGAAATGTGTGGCTTATGGTTACATCTCTTAGCAATTTGATAAAATCTGATGACCAGGGTCATAATTATTGGCAAAAGGTTATATCGTTCTGCATTGAGTTATGCTAACAAGTATCAGCCAATTGGGCATTTGAAACTGATACCATAGTTTAAATATTTTTGTAACTGATTTGCAATTGTTTTTGTATTTATTTACAAAATGTATGCCATGTATGTGTTTTTATACTTTTCATGCCCTTGAAGAGTCCAGTTGTCTGCAAACAATAAGATTGAAACAGAAACACCTTTTTAATATGTGTAGCCAACATTACAGCTGTCTAAAATGCTTGATTACAAAAGCAGTGCAATGTTATATATGAAATCCTACGTTAAATCCTTCTCCTTATTCGAGATACTGTAAATATTTTCTAGATTTAGCCCGCCAGTTGTCTTAACATGTTACAAATGTTGAAACATAAATAAATATCTGATTTTATTTTTTTTTTGGGTTTTGTTTTGCTTTGGTAAGTTTTATTGGTTAGCCAATGCTTTAGCTTTATATATCAATAAAGCTCTTATCGGCCAACATTATAAAAGGGTAGGCATGTAGAAGGCACTTTTGTTAACCATATATTTTTATTGAAATATTTTATTTTTTTACTTGGCTATGTGCATGTTAAGACTACACCTTCTTAGAGGAAACCAAGAGGTTTGCTGAATCAGCTAGAAGAAAGATTGGCAACTTTCGTGATCGTTTCAAGTTACCAGACGAGCTTCGGAAGCTCAGATATGCTGTAAGGAGGAGAAGGGTTTGTCTTCTTTTCTTTCCTCGTGGCATGTCAAAAAGAGAATCAAATCAATCCATGTATGATGCAAGGTTTGAGTCTCTCAACTTTTCAAGAACTCCTTTCCTCCCTATTTCAAAAGTGCATAGATAAATTGAGTTCAACTGGATTTACACTGATCAAGTAGCTCCATTTACTTACTCAAAAGAAAGAATGACAAAGGAAAATCTGTATTGACTCGTATGAAAATCATGGGGTTTAGAATTTGTTGCTTTGCCTGCTAGATGATTAAGTAGTCCTAAAATATAGATGCCCACTTAATCATGTAATCCTTAGTTTAAACTATTTGGTTAGATTGGCAATAAGTTCATTTAATCAAGTAAAGGACTTGACTAGTTACTGCTTAAACATAGGTTTTTTACTTGGATTCATGCCAATATACTCTCTATTGCTGAACCTATTTTTGTTCTTGTTATTTCTGACAATTCCAGCTTAATAACATGAAATTGTTTGCTCATCTGATAGAGATTTAATGAAAGGTTGGTTGGTCTAAGCTTTATGTACCTTCCGACATATATCCAAGTTCTCAGATTAATAGGCTTTTTGGTAAGGTTGCAGATGTAGCTTGTTTCATTCTTATGTTGGACGCAACAGTCCTACAACATGCCTTTAGTCTAACCAGTGAATTTGGCTTTAATTACATATTTATTGATAATGCTAATACTATTGGTTATTTGGATGACATTTTTCTCGCCTTTTATACAGTATTTATTATCTTGAAAATTATGATATCTGTACATTAATGCTTTTTTTAACTAGAGAAGCATGTGGAGATGTTGTATGGTGCAATTAAGGTGGTGCAGAAGTCATTTTTTTTTTAATTATAAAATTCCTACCAATAAGCTTGTTATTTGTTGAGAAATATGCTTTGGGAACTAGTGTCCTTGTAAAACATTGATACTTTACCTGTGCTTGACCTGTTGAATGCAAGCATGTTGAAAATCCATCAGTTTGTAGCTTATTGGAAATAAGTAAAAAGTAAACTATAACATTTTTGCACTTATAGTGAAACAGTACTTATGCAATTTTAATTTTAACTGTCATCATTTGTTTGATCATTGCTTCGTAAGAATTGACAATGTTTAATTGATAGCCTACCGTGTCTTTAGTCTGACCATGAATGAGTTGTAGGATTTAAATTCCTATCCTTAAACAACAATGAAAAACTGATTTGTATTGCTCTTCTCCACTGCAATTATTATTATTGACTCCATAAAATTCAAATGCTATCCTTTTTATGTTTACAATGTGTTTCTCTGACCCCTCTTACCTCAATCTTTTCCTTAGGACAAATTCAATTTTTTGGACAATTGAGCTGAGGTTTCATGGAACAGATGTTGTCATGATTCACCACCGGTTAGCTCCTTAAGACTCATTTCATTCAGTTGTTTGTCTAATTTTAGTGTTCATTCTTCATATATTCTGAGAATTTAACAGATTATGCATGTGCATACACCACAGAAGGTTGGATGGCACTCATTTTTGTTCCCTTTCTTGAACATTCAATCTTCCTATTGAGATTGGTATTTTTAGGTTTTTGATTTCCAATTTCATTCAGTGTAGATGAGCATGTAAGTTTGTTGTCTGTGCTTGGGAAACATCTTGAACCTGCTCCCTGGAATCACAAACTGAGGCCTTTCTGTGATGTACCACCTGATGATCTTAAGCTTTTCATACGGAAGAATCCAAAGGTAAAGTTGTTTGTTAAGATGGATGAAAATAATAAGGATAATGTGATTGAGATTTCTTCCCCCTTTTTTTTTTTTCTGTGCAGGGCAAAAAATCAACTTTCAGGAAATTGGATATAAATTCACCTCTTTCTTGTCAGTTGAGAAATATCTTAATACTTGAGTATCCTCTCATATTTGTCTACCTTCCTTCACATGAGCACGACTTTGAAGTCGAGACAATTGGAAAGCCTTTAGCTAGGAAGGCTGTGTCAGTGACTTCTGATGACTTCCAAAGCCACAAAGGTACTCTATTTAGGGAGGTGGAGTTTGAAGAAGGGGACATGGCTTCATATACACGAGTTACAGATCAAATGGATTGTGAGAAACCTGAGGCCACTAGTGTCGATGTTCCTAGTGATGCAACTGCATTTTCTGATACAAAGTTTGCAGAAGCACCAAGTAAGGAAGACATCGATGTAGATTTTACTAATGAACACATGCAAAAGGTGACCAATGGAGATTGCGGTCATCTTGATGGTGAGGAACAGATGGTATTCGCTCCAAGCTCGCCCCAGATTTCAGAAGATGGATTTTGCTTCGAGCAAGAACTCACGGATGTCTATTCTGATTTGATTGGAGAGATAAACCCTGATGATTTTTTGTGCTTAGATGCTGGGTACAATGATGCTGATTACTTGGGAGATGCAAGTTGGTGTTTCATGGAAGAGGGAAAAGAGAATGTTTCAAAAGAAGGAAATCACTATAACATGAACTTGCATGTTGTAGAAGAAGGCAGAGATGATGCCATTCTTCCTGTTTGCCAACCGTGTGGAGAGGTGGAATTAGAAGAAGGTGAAATCCCATGCCTTTGATAACTTCAAGCTGGTAGCCGAACCCAAATAGCCATTTAAGAATGATCTTATAGAACCCAGAAATGTATAATGGAATAGTTATTTGAAGTATGCCTGCCTCAAAAGCATGAGAAGCCATAGCTCTGATTCATGTTATCTGAGTTTTCAATAAAAGGTGATCTTCTGTCCAGAAGTTGGCAAGATTGGAATTTTATGCATCAAGTTGGAAACATGAATTTATTTGGCATTACAATTATATGTAATCGATGTCATTCCTATGAGGGAAATTTGCATGGCATTTGGAGAAGTTTTGTTCTTGTTACGTTATGTTAGAAAGCCTTTTATTTGTAATTCCTAAGTTGTCAAGTGAGGAACTTAACTGAAACAAAGATGTTGAGATTATGGTTAATCTTTTGCAGCTAGATATTATAACAGCAGAGTTTATGCTGTAATAGAAAAGAGAATGGAAAGGTGATGATGCAACATATTAACTAGAATTCTGGATTTAAATGGGATATTAATGTTTGATAAGCATTTTACTGAACAGATTTTTTAGATGTTATATATATTTGTATCATTGTTGTTTAGATCTACATGATGCAGCATATTGAAATGTTAATGCAATAGTTAGCCTTAACATGGCAATGGTTGTGAATGACTAAGGCTTTGTTTTGTGATTTTTTATTTCAAAAATGTCATTGAAATGTCATAGATGAAATGCTTACAAATAAAATTAATTTTAATTTTTTTCAAATAAAATATAAAAATAATAATCATGTTTGAAAAAGATTAATTGTGTTCATGTTAAGAATGTTTTTGTTACATTTAATAAAATAAATTTGTGATGTACACATCTTTAATAAATCTTATCTAATAACTTAATCAAAGCTATTACTTCTATAATTTGAAAGATGATCACTATCAATCTTTGAATACCTAACAAGTGAAATAACATCTCACACATCACATATTAAATTTTACAGAAAAATATTTTCAATATAGTTTTTTAATAATACAATTAAAATCTTCCCCAAATCTAACCACCTTTTTAAAAGGTTAGATGGATAGAACGTTTCAGAACTTTTTTGACAATAAATGATCATTATTCTAAAAATAAATTAATACTAAAATTATTTCAACTTTTGATCTGTTTGTACTCTTTCATTCAGAGGAAAGGGGTATGCTAAACTGAAGTAAATATTCTTGTTTTTTTTAATGCTATAAGCTCTTTAGCATCATAACAAAATGCTGCAAAAAAATAAAAAAAGCAACATAAATACTGACAGTAAACTAATATGCACTCCAACAGATGAATGGCTACAAGGAGGCAACTTAAACTAAGCTTTAAGAAGATAGTTAAAAAATAGGCCAAAGGAGAAAATTTACCTGTTCCAAAGCAGCAAGATGTGTAACCAAAGATTGAGAGTTCACAGGAAAATGGTAATAATCCTTTGGAAGAAGATTGAATGTTATATAGGATTAGCTAACACTAGATGTGGACACCGTTTCTTCACTGTTTTCTGTCTCTAACGCTGGTTGTTCCTCACAGTTCACATTAACTGAGTCACCTTTCTCTGATCTTGGCCCAGTTGAAACCTTGACGATAGCAGGCCTAAGAACCTGATCACACAGATAAAATCCACGCCGGAGTTCTTGCATCACAATGCCCGATTTGAATTGATTAGATTCCTCCCGTGCAATTGCTTCATGGATCTAGATGCAAAGATAACTAAGCTTAACTATAAATTCTTTGATTCTATGTACAAAAAGAAGTAATGAATAATGAACAATAAGATGAGTTGATAGTAAAAGGGTTATATCAGTATCTCCCCCATCAGAATAAACTAATAAAAAATTTGGACACAGCTAAGAAAAACCAAGTCTTAGTTCTACTAATTGGGTCAACTTGGTCAGCAATATGAAGCTTCTAAAGCAATTATGTTCTATGCATTACAAAACGTCTTCTTAATATCCAAGCATGCTAGTTGTAAAAACTTTTCTAATGGCTTTTTATCAAGTCTTTTGTTGGTTTTTCTCTTCTTTTGTTAACAAGAGAAAATTCCATCAATTCATTTCACTTAAAACAAACATTGAACATACTAACTTTACTATATGAAAACTATTATGACCAATCTTTTTAAGCTTATCATTAATCAATACTACAAGAACCTTTTTTTGTTATGTATAACCATCTCAACTAACAGTAAAAAAGGTATGCAGTCTTATGCTACACCTTTTTAATAGTCTACTAACCTAGCTCAAACAAACAATCTTCAAGTCATGAAAACTTTGCTGTAGAATTAAAGCTCCCCTTCATGCCCATCTCTAACCATATCATTTCAATTATAACTATTAATTTATCTAAGCACGCTTATGCTAACTAGTCATTTTACTTTATATTTAAGTTTCACACAACAATATTCAAAGCCATATAATATTAGCGATCTCACTTACAATCTAATAACATTACATTGCTTTGATTCAAGATTTCAATCACACAACAAACCAAAAACACTACATTCAATCCAACTTAGATCCTATTTTCATCTCCTTCTAAATTTGCCTCTCATTAAGAAGTATGAGAAAACCAAATATCTTGTACAACAATATTTTAATTTATAAACAACTAAAATCACTTTTAAAAGTTAAAATACACTAAACTAGCCCATGAAAATATGTTTGAATTTCAACAATCAGACAGTTCAAAATAAGTATTGGTTAAAATGGATATCAAATGACCCGCACGTGAAATGAATGGCTAATAAAAAAATCGCATCAAACCATTGTTATTATACGTGATAGTTAGATCTAGCATGGGTACGTATAAAATGTTCAATTTTAAAAATACTTAGTTTGTGGAAAAAAATATGACAACTAGGTAATATATCATGGCATGGAGGAAATAAAACGCTTAGCATTCACATATGGACCAAGAAACACCAATAACAACAAAACACCGCACATTTGGCAGCAAAAATTCCAAAATATGATGATAGAAAATAATCACAAATATTTTACTTCTTCATGACTAAAATAATTGAATTGGTAAAGATTAGACAACTCTGCTTGTTTTGGGAACAAGAAGGCTGAGGTAAATCTTATCCTCCCATCTCCTTGGGTAAGAGATTGTTGGGTTAGAGGTGGGTTAATGGGGAAAAATAAGAAAACGAGGCGGCTTGAGTAAGGTGAAGCAAGGAATAATTGCGTTTGATGGGATAAACTTGAGAGTAGCTTAAGTCACTCTAATTTTACGCCTAAACCAAACTGGACAATGACTATTCATCACAAAATCTGGTCATGTTTGTTCCCTATGTTGAAGAGTACTGAAGAAAAAATTGAAGAGGTAGCTTTACTTACAGAGGGATCAAATGGTCTCCCAACAGTCTCCACTACAGAAACACGCATGCTGCGCATGATTTCCACAAACTGCTTGTATATGCCTTGGTAACTTGAATCTATCTTCTTTTCTCTCTCTGTTTCTGGTTTCATTTGGTGCTTTGCTCTCTCAAAATTGTCAATCAACGGTAACAAATGTTCAACAACTTCTGCTCGGATATCAGCTGTAAAACTTAGCCTATCCTTCTCTGCGCTTTTTCTAAAATTTTTAAGATCAGCATTTATTCGAAGAAACTTGTCCTTTGCAGATGCGATTTCTGATGTTAATTTGGCAGTTTTGATGTAAAGCTCATTCATTTCCTTCTCAAGGATATAAATTGATGCTTCAATTTCGGATACAGTCTTCTCATCACCATCCAGAAGAGCTTTCTTATAACACTCAGTAAGGAACTTCACATTACTGTTTTGTCCAGTTAATCTTTTGGAGTCGTTCGTCTCCGCACTCTCTCCATTTCCATTAATTGTCTGAAAAATATTGAACATTAAGAATAAGCTAAAATGTGCTACAAATAGATTATTTAAGAACAAAATCAACGACAGGTATACAAGAATTCATCAGACGTCTTCATTAGTTGAAATGCGTACAGATATAATTCCAAGCAATACAAAATTTAACACAACCCAGTCGCCAGAAGATGCAAATATACAAAAGTATAACCATGCATAGGAAAGCCGAAGTCTACCTTGCATGCAAATTGAATAACACGTACAAAAATATGAACGCCTACCTGCATGAATACTATTAGCGATTGAACGTAAATATTACTTCCATCATTATAGTCACTATTGTAAAAGGCCTTCTTCAATATATGATAACAATATAATAGTATATCCCCTAAAACAAAATGATTGCATACTATTTAAATAGGATGCCTACCCAATCCAGCTAAAAAAATGCATCACTATTCATTCATAAACTTAGAATATTGCATTATTGTCCTAAAGATAACAATAACTTGCATTCTAGAGCCAGGAGGGCTGAAGTTGGATGTTAGAAGAAGCCATTTATAACAATCAACAAAGAGAAAAAGAAAAGATGTAAAACTAATGAAAATTAAGGATGTCTTTTAAAACCAAGCAAATGGAATGAACTTCAACAGCAGGAAAATTTACAGAGATGTACAGCTAAGGCTTTGCACATTAATTATCCAAATTGCAATTGTAAAATGCATGGCTAGTTAAGGTTGTAAAGGCCATGACATGCCAACCAAATAAGGAAAAATATAAACCAATTCCTTTTGTGGCTGTAATGACAACAACTCATGAAATCAAAGAAAACCAATTATGTGAATACCAGAATTCTGAAATATATTTTACTTTGCTCTGCTTAGGTAAATATTTATAGAAGAATTGCTACAGATATTATGCAATTTATTGAGTTTATAAGCATCTCCAGGCACCTTTTCCTTGTAAGCTACAACAAAATAACTGAATGTGTGGAACAGCACACATAGAAAAAGACTCTAAAAGGAAACGACATCATTCATTCAGCCACTAGAGCTTTAACATCAGAGATGCTTGGGCATCAATGCACTAAAAAGTATACTTGGGCTATCAATTTTAGAAAATAAATTTTTCTTAACATCTAATGGAAATATAATATTTTATCTCAAGTGAAAAGCACGACAAGCAATTCAGAGCAATTGGAATCCATCAAGTCATTGTCCTTCGCTTTTTACCTCTACTTTGTAAAGTGATGATTGTTCCAACCAAGACATGGAACCAGATGAGAGGTTCACTTGGTGCGGTTATTACAATTTGAGAAAGAGCTTTCATAAAAAAATAGAAGAAAAGAAGCTTTTTATGCTCTTATTAGGTCAAAAAGGAACTTTTAAATGAAGTTTTCTATAAAGGAGTGCTTGTTTTAAAGTCCAACCATATCCTTTTATGTGATAAATGACAAGGTTATGTACAAAAGTTATGATCCTCAACTAACATCACACAAAAATCATTTACGAGTGACATTCCCCATTCTCAAAGTATATCATTATGTGAGACCCTATCTCTTATTAGGTCTATAATCCAATTAACATTCTTATATATGTGTTAATGCAAAAAAGAGATTCAGAGAAATTAAACAAGAACTTACTTAGGGTAAGGGCAAAGAAGCTCGATCAGACGAAGTTTTCCAATATGTTTGGGTGGTGAATTGGAATACACCGTGGGGCAAATTGGCACAATGCTTTGAGATTTCAATTGAGAGGCTTTGATTAAAGTTGCTATGGGTATACAGTGGTATTGAATGTAGACTATCATCATTTAGGATATCCCAGTGATGACGAAGCGAAGGCGATGTGGTCTGTGTTAAAACTGCATAGCCGAATGCAAAGAAGGTATGACCAGGAGAGACGGCGACTCAATCAAGCTCAAAAGCTGTCCAACAGTGCCTGGGAATGGTTTGATCGGATCCATATGGGCACACGCGAATGCGAGTGTGGGTGGGTGCATGGTGGTCCCAGGTAAGCTCGGCTTAGCATGGGCCGATGTGGATTGGAGTGGAGGTATGGTGGGTCGGAGTGGGTAAGCACAAGTCAACACGGATGACGCGTGTTGAAACTCTTAACACTAACTAAATTAGACAAATGCAAGCTATGTGTTACACCCTTGTGTTTGATGAGTCAAGTATAAATGTTTATATTTCATATGGGCTTGTTCCAAACAAAATTGTTAATATTCAATTAAGATAAGCCATGAACTTTAAATGCCTAAAATAGTGGTCTTCAAGGCTCTTGGAGTCATGACAAGCTTCAAGGAAATTGAAGACATGTACTAAAACTTTCATACTTGATTTTCTTTTTATTTTTCTTAAATTTGATATGTCCAAATTTTGAGATGATGTGGCACACTAGTAGTATTAATATTTAAAAATGTTATAAAATTAATAATTATTGAATTTTGATTTTTGGGCCAAGCTTTATTGACAAAAAATATAGACATTAGTATTTGATTTTTTAAAATTATTTAGGAATTATTTTTCATGAATTTCTTTTCATAATCATTTAGAAAACTTATAATACTATGATGATATAAAATTATTTTGATACACTTATATTTAAAATTTTTGCACAAAAATTCCCACAAAACTCTCTAAAACAACGTTACTCTCGGGAATTTTCACTGTAGCATTGGGCGGGTCAACCCGACCCGACCACTGGCCCGTCCAGGATTTTAGAAATTAAAAAATAATAAATATAAAAAAAAAGGTGGGCTGACCCGATAGGGGTGCTCATAGTCCAAAGGAATTCAGGCCGCACGGCAACACCGAACGGAGCATGGCAATTTCAAGTCGCAGGCGAAGACGGAACAGTGCAAGATCAAGTCAACCCGAACCAGGTGATGAAATCCTAGTCAAGGAAGGGGGGAGCCAACCCCAAAGAGGCTCGACTGTAAGAGGAAGCGAATTAGCTTTACAGCGCAATGGCAAAGCATTTTCCGCGATGTGGGACTAAACTCCAACCTTACTATCAAACAAATCAGAAGAACAAGCGCGATCGGACGGCTGAGATTATTCAGCCTAAAATGACATGCAGAAGAATTGAACCCAGGCTGCGCGGATATAGGACGCAGAACCATTAAGGTAAACTGTTTTAATTAGAATTATGCCAGAACACATTTTACTAACACATGCAGGGTAGTATGCGCCCTGCTCAGATCAAGCTCGCCCAGATCGAACGGACGGGATTAATCTCAAACGGTAAATTCGAGATTCAATCCATGCCGTCCGTGTTTGGGCCCGAATCGGACGGTAGCTGTTTTTCGTCCGTTACCCGAACGGCTAGTTGATTTTAAGAGCCGTTGGGAGTGATTTTATAGCTCAAATTTAAGCTCTATAAATAGGAAATGATGAAGAGCTTCTAGAGATTACATTTTTGCTAAGATATCAAAACTTTCAGATCACTACTTCGAGAAAAATCAAGTGAATATGTTGCTTCAAATTTCACAAAGAGAAAGTGGCAAAAAGGAGTCCGAAACTAGAGGTTATTGCTTCAAAAATCTCTCAATCTCTATTCCTCTATTTTTCGGTCGTGTGTGCCTCTTATTTCACTTAAATTTATTTTAAGTTTTTTTGCCAATTTATGTATTCTCTTTTTTGGGGTAAGGGCATCCCGACATTATGCAAAAGCCCCGGGTTTGAGTTAAGCCCGGAAAAACTCAAGTAGGTTCGAGATTAGCCGTAGGTAAAATCCTAAGTAGGTTTGAGGTGAACCGTACGAAAAACCTCGATTGTAATTTGGTATTTTTAGTGTTGTTTTTCCCAATTGTTTTTCCCAACACCGGTTGGGGGTGGATGTAGGCTCGATTTTGAGTCGAACCACCTTAAAAATCTTGTGTGTTATATTTCTTCTCATTCGTGCTTAACAGATTTAATTTTTAATTGAAACCTAAAATCGAAAAATTTTATTTACCACAATTCACCCCCCCTCTTGTGGGATTTCCTTAAGCACAAAGAACTTCACTATGGATAATGCAACCTCAAGACAACAAGTAACCTTAAGCCAGTAGCGGATAGCAATGTTTGTCAAAACATAATCATCCTCCCCCATCTATCGAATAACTTTATCCACTTAACATTAATTTACGTTTGCCAACCAAGCTACCATCATCTAGACCACTTGGATGATGTAAGAGTGGATTGATCTCGCAACAACAAGACAAGTCATGCCAAGGTGATTGTGTACAATATTACTAGCTGTACCTATCCCCCTTAAACAAGCTATTAAAGTTGTCATTAATCCATCATAATGAGATGAGATTCCCCAATAGATTCTAGGCCTCAATAGCCTCCATTATTGTTGAAAGGTCAATAAGGAAAGCCTCAAACATAGCAAGCACCATGATTACTAAAAGTGAATGGATAGGGATCCTATTAAGCTAAAAGTTGCAAAACCTCAAAATATTTGAGGATGATTGGAAGCATAATGAGCCACAATAGCTTCTAAAATGGCCAAAAAGAGAACTTTGGATGGAAGAGATGTTTGATTGTCGATACATACAGATAACGATAAAGACCACTTTGATACCAAATTGGCGACGGATGAACAAGATTTTGGTACCAATTTTGTAGTACTCTCAACAAACGTTCCTTCAATTTAAGAGTATCTTCCTCAAATAGCAATATGATCACAATGTGATCAAATCAAGCCAACATGATAAATATTGTCTTCTACATAAATTTTCACATAAAGTGCAACCATCTCTATTAATATCTTACTAAACTCGTCCAAATTTGCATCTGAGTAACTTGTGTGCAACATCTTGAAGATATATAGAAGTTTTTTCAAAACAAAAGATTTGTTAGCGAATTTGCTCTCCAATATAGAAGTTTTTTCAAAACAAAAGATTTGTTAGCGAATTTGCTCTCCAATTTATCCTAAGTCTCTTTAGAAACTATCCCCCAAAACCTCTCAAAGTGCATTATCAATAAGAAATGGTAGTATTGTGTTATCTACTAGCTTCCATAGGACCTACCATGTCTCGTCTATTATCACTGCAAGTTTGTCAAATTTTGATCAACCCATCTTTGCAACTATATTATTCACCCATAGTTGCTACATTGTAAAGCTTTTGCATCAAGTGAAGGAAACTATAGAGAAGCTTCAGCCTTTCATAACCATATGTTGTCCCTGAATTGTGCAACAATAAATGCCATCAACTCCAACAAACTTTGCATATCATTTGAACCAACAACAACTTCTTCGTTAATCCAACAATGATTGCATACACTTCTTGAATGTTTCTTTGAGTAAACAATTGCCTTATGCCCTCAATCTTGTCTCATTGCTCATCGCCTATGATTTGTTAGAGTACTCTTTTGATGTGCCTACATCCTTCCGAATTGGATATCCATTGTGTGATCTGGCTTTACTTGCAACACCATTGGTCGTATCAATGTATTAAATTATGGATTGCAACTCTAATATCACTTTCCAGGGAAGAGAAACCGACCACAATGTGTGAAAGTCGCATAAAATAAGCCCACAATTGCAAAAGATGAGCAAGACACAAAAAAAGACAAGAATTTGCAGTGGTTTTACCTCAACCAGCCTAATATAGCTTCAAACTCTAGCAAAAGGTCAGCTACTCATTTTGGAAAAATAAGAAATTAAGACCTAAGCTTGACTTTACTTTTTCTCCTGTTGCTCTTGGGTTTTCCTATCCAAAAAAATTCGAATCACGAAATTAAAATAATCCAATCAGGCATGACGACCTAAATACCACTATGAGAACATCAATAATTGTGTAAACCATAGAATGCAAGACACAACCCCAACATAAATTGACATGTGAATTTACGTATTACGATTGAAAGAAATATGATATCTCAAAAATACTTGAACATATGCAAGAAACTGAGTGTGTGCGATAAGAAAGAAAAATTATATTTTCCTTAACCATAACCTTGTTATAAGAAAGGAATTGCTATTGCATTTATTGATAAAGGATTCAAGAAATAGATTAGGGATGTACTAGACCCTTTGTATAAGGTTAAATGGAAGAGGGAATTCTATTAATGAGTGTTAAGAGTACAAGGTTTACTCAAAAGTGTATGCTTTCTCACAAAGGGTAAAATATCAAGGAAGAAGGTAAAAGTGACCAATTACTCTTGGTATTAAGAGCACAAAAATGTTCTATAATAAGCACAACAATGGAGTATAAATAGCCACCCATAGAAGATTGAAAATGATCAGAGAAAAGCTTGCGATCCTCCTGTCAAATAACGAGTAGAAACCAGGTGGTTGAAAAGCAACAGAAACTATTCAAAGATCAACAAAGCCAATCAAGGAATGCGTAAACTGTCTGCTGTGCTCGGAATTGTAGGGTTTTAGGGGACAAATGATGCAACTGTTACGAACATTAAATGATTGCTATGGTGGAGGACAAAAAGTATCATTTTCAACATCCTAATGAGATAATAGGAACAGCAACAATCAACCATTGAAGCTTGAATGGTGCATAGTAGACAGATTGTTCAAGTATCAATGAGAGCAAATTCGATGCAAATTAGACGGATTTTTCAAGCATCAACAAAAGCCAATTCACGACACTTTCCAACCCAGTAATTTCACAGGAACTAGCCCCACCACTAACTTGATCAATTACCAGGAAATCTTGATAAACGAAAATTAAACACAAAGTCATAACCCCCAATTTCATTCATGCCTCTTGGCAAGTCTAGAAATACAAAGAAATATTCTAATCGCAGTTTAACGCGGCGGATAAAATGCACCTTGGGATCGGTCTCTGCAACCTTGAGCGCAAAACCGAAAGATTTCCGCGAGTTCCGAGGAGTGCCGAGAGTTCTGAAGGCTACTGATAAGGTTCTACCCGACGTATGGTGGAAAGGCCAAGATATAGAAACAGTATTTAGGTTTTTGGACGTGATTCGAACAGCCGGTGGAAGAGGGACGAAGGAAAAGGAGTGAGAGGAGAAAGCCGTAGCCATGAGAGGTAAGCCACAAGTCTTCTCCAGAAGTTTCCGGCAGCGACACTGGCCTTCCCCGCATCGTGTCCCTGCGTGGCATAATGGTAAATATAGTTCTTAAATAAATTCAACTATTTTTTAATTCAGAAGCAAGAGAAAAAAAAAACTTACCTAAACATTTTATATTATAATGACCGGTAAAACAAATCGATGATATAACTATCTCACATAAAAAAAACAATGAGTGAATGTAAATTTTATTTGAAAAATTACATTTTAAGAATTATTTTTTTCATTTAGATTTTTTATAAACATATAAAGCAAATTCAAAACTAAAAAAAAAAAATTTACGAGATATAAAATATTAAAATCCAATCAAATGAACCTACGTAATAATATTTGGTACTAAGATCACAATGCAAAACATAAAAAAGCGTCACATTTAGGAGTAATGAAAAAGCAAAAAAAATATTATAAATATTTTTTCGGTTAAACAAATTAAAATCTTAATAACATAATTTCTTTGCAGAAATAGTAATGAAAAAAGAGGTTAGCATATTAAAAAATTACTTCATATGAATACGTGAAGAATTATGTATTTTTATTATACTGCTATTTTAGTGTATAAATTTTAGATATTTAAGATAAAAATTCGAGAAATAATAAGCTCCCAGCACTAGTGTTTTTTTATGTTTGATAAAATGATCTCTATAAAAAATTGAAATAAAAAATTAAAATATCAAAATAAATAGCTTTTTATTTGTTTTAAGAGTGATTAAATTTGATATACTAATATGGTTGAGTGACATCACACATAAATCATAACATGGTATTGAAGAAAGATGATAAATCCGTATGAAATTAATACAAAACTATATAGATTATGATGCACATTAGACCTAAAAGAATTCTAGGCTATTTTAATCCAAAGAACCAAACCTAAAAAGAAATTAGAAATAACCATAAGTTTATTCAAAAACCTTTTAGGATAAATAAAAAGAGAGAAATTTTTAATCAAATTATTATTTTGTTTATATAAACATGATGTTTGAAAAGGAAAATAAACAACCCATCCTTTCTCTCTAAGAAAGTATAAGAAGTCCTAACTTCATCTCCCTTCTATCTTCCCATAGTTCAGTTCATAAATTGCCACTAAGCGGATGTATGCAATTACCACAGCCATATGTGGTTTCTTTGAGCTAGACATTGGTGATCACCTCATGCACATGATGATCCCATTTGGGATTGGCGAGGAAAAAACATAGGAAAAAAAATAAAAGAATAGATCATGACATGAAGAGGAAAGAATTATTAGAAAAATGACCTTGATTTGTCAAACTACGAGCATGTATTTCGATTAAATGCATTAGATAGACTGCCAATTTACAAACACTGATGGAAATCCCAAAAAGCATCATAAAAACATTCAACAGGCACATCTATTTGAACAATTCAAAGTTCTGTACAGATACTGTAATCCAACAACATTAAATAGCATGCTTTAGGTCTACTATGACCTAAAGGAAGCCAAAAAACAGTTGAAACTCATTTTATTATCATGTCAGTATCTAAATGCATACAGCATGCACAACCCCTTTGGTGGCTATTAACACCTGGATCCTTGGTCTTGTATTTACTATTATGCAGAAAATTTAGTCAGGCAATGTAATTTACTTCATTCACATCAATTTTCAAAATGGTATAGCCTAAAACTATCTCACCACCAATTTTCCACAGAAATCATTGTAAACCACAGAAAAAAAAAATCATGTATTTGTAACAGAAAAAAATGAATTTCAAGGACTGAAAACCCAATAGAATGAGAAAAAAAAGCTTGATATTGTCTGAAAACACAAAAAAAGAGCATATAAAAATGTATGTGTAGTAAAAGTTCATCTTTGCATAATCTTATCTATATCACAATCACTAACATATTTAGACACAGATAAGCCCAATACATAAAGCTAAGGTTTTGCTTTCACAAAGTATCAAATTTTGGTGCAACAAACTTGGGAAGACATGCAGCCCAGGACGAGAACCCCTCTATTGTTGCTGGCCAGCAGCCACTAAAATCACCTTGTAAACAAAAGAATATCACATCAAGGATTTAAGCTCGTCCTTATATAAAAGTGCGCCCCAGGATGGGTTTTGTGGTAGAAAAGTCTCCTGTCATGAAGCAAAAGGCAAAGTTGGAACAACTAAACTAATCTAAGGTATCAATTTATGGTTCATTTTGTTGCTTTTCATAACAAATATGCTTTGCAAAACAATATAATTTGTTAAGTTTATCATTTTATTGCAAAATAAGTAGAAATTAATAAGAATTGCATTTTTGCACAAAATCTGAATCTCCAATAGGTTAAAGATAATAAACTTACTGTTTGCATAAGAATACACAGGAAATACTTGGCCACGAATTATCTTTACAAGTCAGTTAAATTGTCAAGAAAGAAGAAAATAAAAAGTAAGCATTCAAACAAGTCCGTTAAAACTACTACAAAAAACAGTCTTCCACGAAATACTCATTCTAACAACTCCATTAGAAATACTCATTCTAACAACTGAACAAGGAAATGAAATTATATCAGAAATTAATGGTATAAACAAAAGCACTCTAAATAAGCTAGTGCAAGTATCACTTCCTTATTGGATTGTTGTGGATATAATTTGAATTTTCAAGACTGCATAGAAATCAAAATGACAGCAGTAATCAAAAGAACAATATAGCAATGGAAGAATAAATGTTGATCAACGTATACAAATACAAATCAAAGAAAACCAAATCAACAGAAGACAACAAAAATTGATGTGGAAAATTCTTTAAAGGAGAATCACTTAAGCAGCATTGAGTTATCTTGACTATGTAATAATGGGTCTTTAGCTTCTCTTTATATAAAATTAGAAGATCTACATATAAGGATGCAAAAGAATTTATGGTACATCAGCAATGTCACAGAAACCTCCAAGTTAAACCTTTGAAGACAATACTGCCATGTGGATAGTTTTCTCTTGAGTTCCGTTTTGTATCTAACCAAAAAAATGCCAAAAAAAACTCCATAAAAGCCAAACAGAGAATGGCAAACTCCAAGCTTTTTTATTCTTTTGGACTCTCTTAAAAAGATATCTAAGGCAAGGAAATCAATTCTTATTACTAAATGGAAAAGAAACAAAATCGCCCTTGAGTACTCCCCACAGATTGTGATTACTTCAGAAAAAAAATGGAAAGTGGTGATAATTTTTGCAGAATACGCTTGATTATACTGTTTTTTGAGAAAACAAAGGATGACATAACAAACTCCCCTTCATCCACATAAGTAGGGTTCTTCACCCTATATGCATGCCTGGTATAATCATTGGACTCCTAAAAAATGCAAATCGAGCTGTGTAGAGATCAGCCAATGAGACAAGAAAAACCTAGAAATTCAGAAAAATTCAATAAAAATACAGTAGAATTTAGGATGAGGTATGCTTTATTTGTGATAAAAAGATATGAGGAAGAAAAATAAATTTCAAGCGGATCTCTTCTTCTATTGGTTCATTTGAATATAATTAGAACACATTGGTAGGAAAATTGAATTTGCAAGTTGCAAACTTCCACTTGGTATTTTCTTCATCATAGCAAAGAAATTTTCAATTAATACCAACCATAATTTCCATCAAATAAACGCAAATGATAAAACATAAGGGATAAAAACAACATCCTATGCAACAAAAATAATTTTGATAGTTTCAAAGTTACCTTAACGTGATAAAGATCTTGCAGTTCATCGTTTATATAGATGCAAGGTAGGCTCTAGCCCTAATCAGGGGATTTATAGAGGCAAGAGAAATATGTCGTGCTTAGTGCTTATAAGGTGCTCGATATAATGTCCAGCAAGCATAAGTGAAAAGATTATCAAAGATTACAGAGATGTATGAGCAGGTCGGGATGACGAGCATGGAGTTGCGCTGAGCATGGGCAAAGGCAGCGACGCAGAGGTGAGAGGCAAGACCCCTTCCCCTCTTACTTCGAGGCACGTAAGTATGCAACATGTCCATCACTGCTTGTACCCTCCTATCTTCTTTCTCCCCGGCTTGTGAATCAGCCCCAAGGCCACACTTCCCTTTGTCGGCAGAGGCGGCGGCGGAGGAGATGGCAGCATCGGGGTATATAAGGCGGTACTCAAGAAAGGCCTCCTCGTCTTCCGTCTCGAACCTCAGGTTTTTCCCGTTCCATACTATCTTCGGTGAATCCATGCCGTCAGCGCCGTGATTCTTCTTCCTCGTATGGTGGTCTAACAAAACAGACAACCAAATACACCCGAAACATATCTATAAAAATATATATTAAAAAAATTAATGTTATTAGAACATAATAACACCTAATAATCTCTTATTGAAACTATGTTATACAATAATTTGTGCGTTAGAAAATATATGAAAAAAAAAAATAGAATATAAAAAAAGAGATCTGAATTTTAAAATGATTAAAAAAAATTATTAGGTTTTTGAGTCAAGTGGTTGAAAAAGACATTTAAAACACATTTTGTCTAATTTGTATCTAAAAGATGAATAAAGTAGCAATATGTAAGATGAAAAATACCTCTTCATAGGAACGTTTTTTCAAAAAAAAAAAAATCTCAAGTATTAAAAATTTATTGAATAATCTTTATAATTTTTTTACATGAAAATTAATATTATAATTGATATATAACACCCAAACAAAATCCTAATATAAGAAAGGAGATTGGCCAATTATAAGTCCACCTCATGATTCTTCAACAAGTAACAACATAAGTTATCTTTTTGATTTTAAGTAAAAATGGGTTACTTTTTATTAACACTTCACTACTTCAACAAACCAAGAGGAGATAGAGCATGCTTTCAATAGTACAAATCATTAAATCCATAAATAACTCAAACATTTGACATTACGATTACATGTCAATGATAAGCTATAATAAATTAGTTTTTATTTTAAAATTTATTTTTGTTTTTTAAAATTTTCATATATTTTGTTTTTTTAATAAAATAATAAAATAGAAACATAGTATAGTTGAATGAAATAAGTCATAAATAATCATATAATAATATATAATCAATGGAGAAATAAAATGAAATAGAGAAAAGTAAAAAAAATCAATAACCATCAATGATATGGAAATAATTTATTATTTTTCAAATGTTTTCTTTTTAAATAAATATTCTAACTTTCACCTCCCTTTAGATCATTATCCTCTAAAGTGAATACCAATATCATAGACCTTATAGGAAAACATCTTTATCGTATACCATATAAAAGTAATCCTTGTCTAATACTATATAAATCTAAATAAGTTATTATTTTTTGTATCATGCATATCTATGCTGTGTAAATATATGTAGTTTATCCTTACTCTATATCGTGTATAGATGAGAAATACTTATTCTATATTGTATTATGTAGATATAAATGGGTAATATTTGTCTTGTATCATGTATATCTCTATCGTATAAGATGGGTTGTTCTCGTCTTGTATTATGTAGATATAAAAGGACAATCAACGTTCTGTATCATACTGTAGAGAAATTTTGTTTTGAGAATAATATCATAAGAAATGAATTATTCAATGTAATATAAGATATATATATATATATATATATATATATATATATATATATATATATATCAAAATCATGTCCAATCATATTAATTGGTGTTAAAATATTTCTTAAATTTTATAATATAATTTTCATTTTTATATCATGATAAAAGAAAATGTCAAAATTATAAGAAAAAATATTTTAAAATTATGAGAAAAAAATATTACAAAATTATAAGAATAAACTTTAACATATGATGAATAACTCATTTAATATTTTTAAGCATAAATATATAAGATTTATGATTCATTTGATATTGTGTATTTACTTTCAAAATTTGCTTTTTTGAAGTTATCAAGGAATTAGATGCTACCTAATAGTAGAAGGAAGATCGATGCCTAATGTTAGGCTATTTAAGGAGAGTGAGAGCTTTTAGCATAGCGGTGAAGCTTGAGTATCCAAGAAAGACTAGTTAGGGCTTTACTTCTAATAAGAGCTTCCTCATTGTCTCATGCTCTAGCACTTAGATAAGCTATGATAGTGAAGCTTGGATCAAGTCACATCAAGATAAGTTATTCATCCTAACGAACACTCATGAAGACAAGTTCAAATACGTGCATAACATTCAAGAAGAGTGATCTGTTAGCCTCTAAGGGATTATAGGTTGTGTCATTTGTCTAATCATTGAAGATATTTTGTTGTTAAAATGAGAAAAATAACTGCAATACTAAATGAATTTGGTTATTCATGTGCCCATTTCAACTTCTATTAAGAGGTATCAATCAGTGGTTCTCTGCTTTTTGCCAAGCAAGATGCTGAGACAAGTTGTCTACAAAGTAGGCTGAAACTAAATTTTGAATAGAACCAAGTTGGGATCCACACCATCTGGAATGCAGACGGGTTGAGGATGCTCTGGAAGAGAGCGTGCAATTCTCTGTGCATCTTTCATGTAGCTTCCAAACCAGTAATGGCTCTTCTTCTTCCGGTGTCCATCCTTAAGCCACACTAAGGATTCCTTCCTCAGAAGGTGATGACCCAAAGCACGTCTGTTGATGGTCCAATCTCCGGTCATCCAATCCAAATGATACAACGAGAGGAATCGATGGCCGTAGCTTGCAATGAACTCGATGGCATCAAGGATGAATGCGAACTCCTCTTTGGTCAAGTAATACGCGAAGCTGACTCTTGTCCACCCTGGTTTTAGGCCGTTGTAATCCTGCATCAACAACATATATCGCAGCATGAAGTTAATGAGTTAATTCCTGATGGGTTCAACTTTTGTCTTCGCTTACCTTCTCTATGAGCGAGCGAATGTGAAGGGAGAGGCTCTCCTCCACTCCAAGGAGACGGTGGCCATATGGACCAGCACAGGCGCAGCCTCCTCTGGCCTGGATTCCGAATAGATCGTTTAGCAGTTTGGCCACAAACCGGCCATGCAGCGGTTTGTCACCAGAAAACACCAAGAAGGAGAGGATAGCTAGCCTCTTTGCTTTTAGATTTCCAAGAACTTGGATGCAGGGGTTTCGCAGAAGCCGTTCCATTGCCATCTTCATGTAGATTGTCTCGTGGAGGTCGATGGGTTCATACCCAACTGTTTCCTTCACCCAAAAGGCCAACGCTGCCCGAATTTCTTGGATTATCGGCGGCGTTCCGGCATCCTCTCGCTCTTCGATGTCGTTGTAGTACACCGTATCCTGCGAATCGGACGGTAGAATTTAGTTGGGTTCTACGTGTCCATGGGAAGTTTTGTTAAACGTTCATTGTTTTACCTTGGCATTGAATCCATTAACATAAGCAACGACACCACCTCCACAGGTGGAGGGAGGGAAGGACCTGAGCTTGTACAGAGCTTCGTGCATGACAAGGATGCCGGGAGAACCTGGACCGCCAGGGAATTTGTGAGGGCTCAAGAATATTGCATCATACCCTTCTTCTTCTCTCGATCTCATGTCTATTTCCACATAAGGACCACTGAAATGGCAAAAAATTAATCAATCCACGTTTATTCTATTGATATTATTTTGAATTTTGAACTTTAAAAATTGAAATAAAATAATCCTAAATATACATTCAAATATGATGGATAAGATAACTATCGTTGGAAAAAATAAAAGAAATAATGTTATGAAGATATATTTGTAATTTCACTTTCTTAATATTTAATTTTAAACTTATCTATATATATGCTATGTTGATTTATGATTTAGTAAACTTTTTTAGGACTATCTTAAATAAAATTTTTTTTTTCAAAACTCACTTGTAATTCTCAATTATAATAAATTTTTTTGCTCATGTTCTCCCTTGATTCTTAACATTTAGATTTTTAACTTAAATCTATGTGTCACTTAGATTTGATTTGGTATGATTTGATTCGATTTCGTAACATATTCAATGAAAAAAGAATGCGTTATCACGAAAAGCCTCCATCGAATTGTTTAGACGAGTTAGAAGAAATATTACCCTTAAGATAGCCAATCAGAGAGAAAACACATACAAGTTTAACACAGCAAACAAACTATAAGAAAGAAGTGGAGGCCTCACCTGGTGGCAAAGTCGAAGCAAGCATAGGCTCCATACTTGTGCAGAAGTCGAGACAGAGCGCGCGTGTCGGTGATGATCCCCGTTACGTTACTGCAGGCTGAAAAGGAACCCAACTTGGGCCGGTTGCTGTACTTCATGGAAGCAAGCTGGAGCTCCAACGCCTCCATGTCGACCAACCCATCGGCATCAATCCCAATCTCGACCACCTCTGCTATGCTCTGCCTCCACGAGAGGAGGTTGGAGTGGTGCTCAAAAGGCCCAACGAAGACAACCCATCTCTCCTCTTCCCTCAAATTCTCGATTACTTGGCTCCTCAGATTCGCAGGAACTGCGATGCCCATAACTTCTTGCAGGCGTTTAATGGCGGCCGTGGCTCCGGAGCCACAAAAGATGAGAGCATCCTCTGGGCAGGCCCCAACGCACCTCCTTATGTATTCCCTCGCCTCGTGGACCATTCTGGTGGTCTTCTCGCCGCAAGAGCTGTCACTTGTATGACTGTTTCCTGATCTCAAGAGAAGCAAGGATTCAAGCAACCGCTGCTTAATAACTCAAACAGGGAACGAGAAAGTGAGCTTTTGTACCATAGAATGGGAGAACTTGTTGGGTGATGTACTCTTCGATGTAGCGAAGGCACCTCCCTGATGCCGTGTGATCTGCATATGTGAGGAGTCTCTTCCCAAAACATGTGTCGAACTGTAAATCTCTTCCGATCAACTGAGACCTCAACCACTCAAGTCTTTTCTCCGCCGGACTTCCTCCATCGGTCCCGGCCTGCGCTGCGATCAAGGAGGACGGCACATGGACTGAACCGATGATTCCAAACAGTTTATTGAGTTTCATGGCTTAGTCTTCCGATGATTGGGTAGAAACAGCAGATGTGCAAGAACTTATTGATTCATACTCATTTTTATACTTTTAAAATTTTTGGAATTTTTAATGGGTTTGTAATAATAATAGCTCTGTATTGACTTTAGCAGATGGGCTGAACGATTTTATTTTTTATTTTCGAAAATCTTTTACTAATTTTTTTTAATACTTACCGCATTCTTAATACATTCTGTACCATCAAATTAAATAGTTTTTTTTTTGAAAAAAATTTTAAAAAAGATTTAAAAACGATAGTGCACTTTTATAAGTTTTTTGTAAACGTTTTTTAACTTCCAACTTATCCTTTCAAATTTTTGTCATTTTTTATGTATTTTTAATATTATTTTATTAAAAATTCACTGACATATATATATATATATATATTATTTATTTTTATTTATCTTATTTTATTTAATTTTAATCTTTTTTATATATTAAAATCCCTGTTTTCCCTTTCCTCCGTCGGTCAACCCAGACCTAGTAAAATAAGTTTTTTATACTCCCTTTTATTAAGCTTCTTTTTTATACTTTAAAAATTTTGGAAGTTTGCTTAAATTTTGTTAAAAAAAAATATTTATTAAATTTTTAATGGGTTTGTAATAATAATTTAGCTCTCTGACTTGAGAAGATGGGCTGGAAGATTTTATTTTTTATTGTTGAATATATTTTACTGTTCTTTTGTAAATTATCTTTATTTTTAATACACCCTGTATCATTAACTTAAATAATTTTTTTTGAAAAAATTTTAAAACAGAGATTGAAACACTACAGTACACCTTTTTTTATAAAACAATTGTTAGAATTTTTTCATACTCTTGGTTGAGATTATTTAATTACAATATATTGATTTTTAAAAGTAAATTTAAAAGGATAAGAGACATTTCCTATTCCAAAATTATGACATTGAAAACGTAGAAGTCTATTGCAATATTTATGAATCTAAATGTAAAAGACGAGGCATCATGAATGTTAGGACCTACTTTATCAAATGTTTAATAACATTACTATGTTAAAAAATTATGTGTAATTAAATTAATAGATAAGACCACTAAAACTCTTTACAATAATTTGCCAATGAGACAAAATCATATTAACCAATTCAACACATATAAATGAAATCAATTGATCTCAAATACTATTGTAATTATGAAATAATAATAATATTACTAACCATGTAAATCTTGTATTACAATATAATAAATATCACAAATCTATTACATATCAAAATACTTGTTATCTCAACTAATAAGTAGTATTCTAATCCATTATCTTTGTATTTTCATCTCTCAATATAATGGATATATTACCTTTGGTATTGTAAAGAAGTCAAGAGATATATTAATAAATTAACAAAATAAGATACATATTAAAGTCATATCCAATCATAATAACTAGATGAATAAAAATAAGACTATCTTCGATTATGTTTCATAATTAATTGATATTGTGAACTTGATGAAGAGAAATAGAGAACAAATTGATAATGTACGTGTGATCGAAAATGTACTTTGTTCTTTAACTTCTATGTCTGAGCATGTGATAATAGTAATTGAAGAATCTAAAGATATAGATAGATTATCTATTGAAGAGCTAATGAGTTCCTTAAAAGTGCATGAACAATGACTAATGAAAAGGACTGAAGTTGCACCTATTAATCAAGCATTAGAATCAAAACTGAATTCTAAAGAAAATAATACCTTGAAGAAAGAGAATTCAAATTTAAGGGGAAGACGATGAGGTTCATATTGAGGACGTGAAATGTCATTTTCAAAACAAATGTCAACAGAAAATTAATCAACGTTACACTCAAGACAGGCATGGAAGGAATAATACTTCTCCAGGTCAAAGATAAGGAAGAAATATTGAATGTCATAATTGTCATAAGTTTGGTCATTATGCTTCTGATTATTGGCATAAGAATAATCAATCAAATTATACTGAAATATCACAAGAAGAGTCAATATCCTTATTAGCCAAAAAAGATGGTAGCGAAAGAGAAGATGTATGGTTTCTTCACTCCGGAGCAAGCAACCATATGTGTGAAAAAATGCATCTATTTGATACAATTGAAAACGTGCAAAAAAATGTGAGTCTTAAAGACTCATCAAAGTTGAAAGTTTAAGGCAAAGGTAAAATAAAATTTTACAATGATAATAGGTTTCAAATTATAATTTTAGATGTATATTTTAATCTTGATATGAAAAATAATATTCTTAATCTTGGACAATTGATTGAGGAATGATATATTATATATATGGAGAGTGATTATCATATTTTGCAAGATTTAAAAGGAAGGAATTTTACTAAAGTGAAGATGTTGGCAAATTGTATGTTTTCTCTTTAATTAAAATCAATAAGTGAAGTTTGGTATCTTGGGCATCTTTCAAATGAATTTTTGAAATAACATCGAAGATATGGTCACCCTAACTTTGGAGATTTGAAGTTATTAGCAAAGGAAGGAATGGTGAAAGGACTTTCTTTATTTGATGATTTAAATCATATATAAGTGAAGCTTGTATACTTGGAAAGCAACATTATCTACCATTTCAAAAGAATAACACTTGGAGAGCTAAAAGACCATTACAGCTTATTCATATAGATATTTGTGATCCATTGATACCATTATCTAATGGAGGTAATGAGTATTTTATTATTTTTATAGATGATTTTAATATAAAAATATGGACATATTTTATTAAAAAGAAACATACTGCTATTTTTATATTTAAATAGTTCAAACGCAATGTTGAAAAAGAGAGTAGGTTATTCATTCAAAGTCTTAAATCTATAGAGATAGTGAGTATACATCAAATGAATTTATTCAATTATATAAATAAGAAGGTATTCAGCATCAACTTACTATAAGTTATACTCCACAACAAAATAGAGTGTTGAACAAAGAAATCATATTATCCTTGATATGACAAGGATAATGATGAGACAGAGAAATATGCCAAAAAAATTTTGGGCAGAAGCAGTTGTATGCTTAACTTATTTGTTGAATCATTATCCTACTAAGGCTGTTGTTATATGGCCCCACAAGAAGCTTGGAGTGGATATAAATCAAGTATTTTTCTTTTTTGTATATTTGGTTGTATTGCATATGCACAGGTACTTAATGTATTAAGAAAAAAATTAGATGATAAAATTGAAAAATACATATTTATTAGGTATAGTGAGAAGTCAAAAGCTTACAAACTCTACAATCTTTTAACCAAAAAAGTGATTATCAGCTATGATGTTGTGTTTATAGAAGAAAATATTTGAAAGTAGAAGGAAAAGAAGGATGATAAAACTATCACACTTTGGTAAAAAGAAGAAATTCAAAATCAACAAACACATGGTTTGGATTCTCCAACAAGCTCTCCCTCAAGAAAAATTATTATGCAAATGACAATACATCCAATTGATTCAAGCAGTAAGATGAAAAGTCTATAAGAGTTATATAAGCAAACTTTCTAGTATTCTAACTTATTTTATTATTGTGCTGATAATAAATTCATTTCTTTTGATGAAGCAGTGTAGGATATAAATTGGCAAAAGACCATGGATGAAGAAATTGCATCTAAGTCATGGGACTTGGTTGATCTCCCTCGTCAAAAGAAACCTATAAGAGTGAAATAGGTTTACAAGATCAAGCATAAAACAGACGAAATAGTCAAAAGAAAAAAGACAAGACTTGTAGCAAAAGGTTTTAAGCAAAAATATGGTAGACACTATAATGAGGCATTTGCTCTAGTTGCTTGATTTGATATAATGAAGCTGATTTTAACATTTGTAGCACATCATGGATGGAAGGTATGCCAACTTGATGTTAAATCTATATTTTTAATGAAGTTTTTAAAGAAAAAATATATATTTATAAACCTAAAGTTACAAAATAGTGAGCGATCCACATGAAGTCTATTGTTTGAAGAAGACTTTATATGGATTGAAACAAGCACCAAGAGCATCAAATACCAAGATTGATGGATATCTTCAACAACAAGGATTAAAAAAATATTTATTTGAGCATACACTTTTTATGAAGACAACTAAAAATGATATTCTTATAGTTTGTCTTTATGTAGATAATGTGTTTTATATAGAAAATTTTTTTGAATTGTTTCAAGAATTCAAAAGAACTATACATGATGAATTTGAAATGATAGATAATGGTGAAATGTCATACTTCCTTGGCTTGGAAGAGAAGAAAATTACAAATGAACCCCAAATCTCTCAAAGAATATATTTTATCGAACTTCTAAAGAAGTTTGAAATGAAAGATTGTAAATCAGTGGCAACACCACTTGATGTGAGAATGAAAATAAGTAGAGAAACAAAAGAAAAAGATATTAACTCTACTTTGTTCAAAAATCTTGTTAGTAGTCTTTGTTACCTCACTATCATAAGACCTGATATTCTACATTCTATTAGACTCATTAGTCGATATATGAAAAATTCAAAGGAAACACATTAGATGGTTGTAAAAAAAATATTAAGGCTCACTAAAGGAACACTTGATTATAGTTCAAATTTTACAAACCAAAGTGGGAAAGATTTATGCGGCTACTTTAATAATGATTGAGGAGGTGATATAGATGAAAAAAAGAGTATAATTGGTTATTATTTTTTTTTAGGTTCATCAATATTTATGTGAAGATCAACTAGACAATATGTCATTACTTTTTCATCTTCTGAAGCATAGTATATTGCAGCTTCATCAATAGTTTGCGAAGCAATCTGGTTGCAAAATTTATTACAGGAGTTGCATCATCAACAAGAAGAGCCAACAGCTATTTTTATTGATAATATGTCAGCCATCAAAATAGCAAAAAATTCAATTCAACATAAGAGAAGCAAGCATATCGAGAAAAGGTATCATTTTCTTAGTGATCGTATCAACAAGAAACTATAAGCCCGGTATATTACAGTACTGAGGAACAAGTGACTGATATTTTTACTAAATTGTTTGAAGTGCAGAAGTATGATGAACTACGAAATCAATTAGGCTTGAAAATACTTTAAGTTTGATGGGGAGTAATATTAGCGAACTTTAAGTGTTTGTTAGCACTTTTAAGTATCTTTTAGCATATTTTAAGTATTTGTTGGTATCTTTAAATATTTTTTTTGTATTTTTAGGTGTTTAAATATTTAAATAATTTTAAATTTTAAATTGATATTTACTTTTTATATTAAGAACAAAATTTTGAATTATAAGCAAATATTTGGGAGATTATTTGCTTATAAATTGGTGTAATTGTTGATTTGTTGTTATGCATGAATGAAATAAAATTTCATCATTTTTGTCTTCCCGCTTCTTTGGGTTTTTACCACCATTTTTCATTTTTTTACAAATACTTTCGAATGCTTTACTATTTGCAGTTCAAGATCTATTTTGTTTTGCTTTATTTCCATCAGCACCGAGCTCACAAAGATCACAGTCACAGTAACTAATGTCCTGCTTATCTTCCCATCCAACCACTATAAGAAAAATCTTGGAGTCGAAACATTTCCGCGAAGGGAGAAAGCCCCCCTCGGAAGAAGCGTGATTAATCTTTGTATATTCACAGTAATAGTGATTTAGCCACCATAATCTTTATTTATATTTTTTTATTATTATCATTTTATTTAATTTATTCTTCATTCATTTTTACATTTTGATATTTACATATAAGCCTATTTATACCCAACACTCTTTGTGCAAAACTTTTTTAGATTTTGTTATTTATAAATCTATTTTATTTGATCAAAATTCTAAACTTAAAAAATGACTTTGAATATAGCATAAATTTATCCTCCATCAAACGAATTAAAATTAAAGCAAAATTTATAGAATTATAAATCTATAATGAACACAAACACAAGAATATAAATATATTTTGAAATTTTAAAAGTTCATAATTAATTATTATTATCAAAAAATTTTAAATTTATTAGGTTCATTTAAAAAGATATATTTGTTGATATGTTTAATTAAGATTTGTAACAAATTTTAAAATTTATTATACTTTCTAAGATTTAATTATTATTTTAATATTTTTATGAATAATCGTTATCGTTTAAGGAATTAGCTTTATAATATCAAAACATACATAATAGTAATTCCATTAGCTTAATTCTAATGCTTATATGATGTTAGATATTATAAAATTATGAGCAATTATAATAAATATTTTAAGCCATAAGAAAAAATTCCTTGTAACACAACTCTATAATGAATTAATAAGATATGGGTGTAATTAAACCTTGCAATAAAAAAACCTTGTATCCTTGATAGAAGAAGAAAGTACTAAAACATTTGATCACCAAAGAGACATTCTCCCAAAACAATGAGCAATGCATTTGTAGAGACTAAACTTTGCCTACAATCGCACAGGCATTGGACATTAATCCCACCATGCTCTTTTGGCAAATAGATATTATCCCATGGTGCATGATGGAAAGTGCAAAGAACCCTTATGGTGCTCAACTTGGGGATTACTATCTTCGATGTTAATCATATGTTTTCTCATAAAATACTAAACTTTATAGTAATCTTCGATTTTTTGTCTTATCATCGAACCACTTCCAATTGTAATGAAATTCTACGAGTGGATTCCTTGTATCTTATTCCATCATATCTAATATTCATATTTCCAATCTAAAAGTCGGCCATACACAACGATCAATACGATCTTTTTATAAAATATCCGATTTTTTATTTTCTCAATTTTATTTGTTTTATAATTTAATTAAAATTATTATGTCTCATATATTTTTTTACTTAATAATATATATACCCTCATAATTAATATGATTAATCAAAAGATAAACCAATATAAACGATACTTCTAAACGTCAAATAAATATGATGATAAGACTCATTTCAAAATTGTTTTGAAATATTTATGATTTGTTAGAAGTTTTAAATCAAATTGATATACTTATTTTGTATAATAAGCACATAAATGAATAATGAAAATATCAATAATTAAAATTATAAACATCTTATAGGATGAGATAGTATTAGAATAAGAGAGAAAAAGATGATACGTCTATTTAATTTTTATCGTTTAGACTTGTTAAATGAATATAGTTTTGAACATAATAGAATATCAAAACTAATTATTTTGTAAAAGATTAAAAAACTAAAAAAGAATAAACTTTAACAGATGATGAATAACTCATTTAATATTTTTAAGCATAAATATATAAGATTTATGATTCATTTGATATTGTGTATTTACTTTCAAAATTTGTTTTTTTGAAGTTATCCAGGAATTAGGTGCTACCTAAACGTAGAAGGAAGATCGATGCCTAATGTTAGGCTATTTAAGGAGAATGAGAGCTTTTAGCATAGCGGTGAAGCTATGATAGTGAAGCTTGGATCAAGTCACTTCAAGATAAGTTATTCATCCTAACGAACACTTATGAAGAAAAGTTCAAATACGTGCATAACATTCAAGAAGAGTGATCTGTTAGCCTCTAAGGGATTATAGGTTGTGTTATTTGTCTAATCATAGAAGATATTTTGTTGTTAAAATGAGAAAAATAACTGCAATACTAAATGAATTTGGTTATTCATGTGCCCATTTCAACTTCTATTAAGAGTTATCAATCAGTGGTTCTCTGCTTTTTGCCAAGCAAGATGCTGAGACAAGTTGTCTACAAAGTAGGCTGAAACTAAATTTTGAATAGAACCAAGTTGGGATCCACACCATCTGGAATGCAGACGGGTTGAGGATGCTCTGGAAGAGAGCGTGCAATTCTCTGTGCATCTTTCATGTAGCTTCCAAACCAGTAATGGCTCTTCTTCTTCCGGTGTACATCCTTAAGCCACACTAAGGATTCCTTCCTCAGAAGGTGATGACCCAAAGCACGTCTGTTGATGGTCCAATCTCCGGTCATCCAATCCAAATGATACAACGAGAGGAATCGATGGCCGTAGCTTGCAATGAACTCGATGGCATCAAGGATGAATGCGAACTCCTCTTTGGTCAAGTAATACGCGAAGCTGACTCTTGTCCACCCTGGTTTTAGGCCGTTGTAATCCTGCATCAACAACATATATCGCAGCATGAAGTTAATGAGTTAATTCCTGATGGGTTCAACTTTTGTCTTCGCTTACCTTCTCTATGAGCGAGCGAATGTGAAGGGAGAGGCTCTCCTCCACTCCAAGGAGACGGTGGCCATATGGACCAGCACAGGCGCAGCCTCCTCTGGCCTGGATTCCGAATAGATCGTTTAGCAGTTTGGCCACAAACCGGCCATGCAGCGGTTTGTCACCAGAAAACACCAAGAAGGAGAGGATAGCTAGCCTCTTTGCTTTTAGATTTCCAAGAACTTGGATGCAGGGGTTTCGCAGAAGCCGTTCCATTGCCATCTTCATGTAGATTGTCTCGTGGAGGTCGATGGGTTCATACCCAACTGTTTCCTTCACCCAAAAGGCCAACGCTGCCCGAATTTCTTGGATTATCGGCGGCGTTCCGGCATCCTCTCGCTCTTCGATGTCGTTGTAGTACACCGTATCCTGCGAATCAGACGGTAGAATTTAGTTGGGTTCTATGTGTCCATGGGAAGTTTTGTTAAACGTTCATTGTTTTACCTTGGCATTGAATCCATTAACATAAGCAACGACACCACCTCCACAGGTGGACGGAGGGAAGGACTTGAGCTGGTACAGAGCTTTGTGCATGACAAGGATGCCGGGAGAACCTGGACCGCCAGGGAATTTGTGAGGGCTCAAGAATATTGCATCATACCCTTCTTCTTCTCTTGATCTCATGTCTATTTCCACATAAGGACCACTGAAATGGCAAAAAATTAATCAATCTACGTCTATTCTATTTATTTTATTTTGAATTTTGAACTTTAAAAATTAAAATAAGATATATCTTAAATAAGTAATCAAATAATTTGGATAAGATAGCCAAGAAAATAGAAAACACGTACAACTTTAACATCTTTACCAAGGATTTCTGCAGCAAATGAAGTGTAGAAAAGAAGCGGAGGCCTCACCTCGTGGCAAAGTCGAAGCAAGCATAGGCTCCATACTTGTGCAAAAGTCGAGACAGAGCGCGCGTGTCGGTGATGATCCCCGTTACGTTACTGCAGGCTGACAAGGAACCCAACTTGGGCCGGTTGCTGTACTTCATGGAAGCAAGCTGGAGCTCCAACGCCTCCATGTCGACCAACCCATCGGCATCAATCCCAATCTCGACCACCTCTGCTATGCTCTGCCTCCACGAGAGGAGGTTGGAGTGGTGCTCAAAAGGCCCAACGAAGACAACCCATCTCTCCTCTTCCCTCAAATTCTCGATTACTTGGCTCCTCAGATTCGCAGGAACTGCGATGCCCATAACTTCTTGCAGGCGTTTAATGGCGGCCGTGGCTCCGGAGCCACAAAAGATGAGAGCATCCTCTGGGCAGGCCCCAACGCACCTCCTTATGTATTCCCTCGCCTCGTGGACCATTCTGGTGGTCTTCTCGCCGCAAGAGCTATCACTTGTATGACTGTTTCCTGATCTCAAGAGAAGCAAGGATTCAAGCAACCGCTGCTTAATAACTCAAACAGGGAACGAGAAAGTGAGCTTTTGTACCATAGAATGGGAGAACTTGTTGGGTGATGTACTCTTCGATGTAGCGAAGGCACCTCCCTGATGCCGTGTGATCTGCATATGTGAGGAGTCTCTTCCCAAAACATGTGTCGAACTGTAAATCTCTTCCGATCAACTGAGACCTCAACCACTCAAGTCTTTTCTCCGCCGGACTTCCTCCATCGGTCCCGGCCTGCGCTGCGATCAAGGAGGACGGCACATGGCCTGAACCGATGATTCCAAACAGTTTATTGAGTTTCATGGCTTAGTCTTCCGATGATTGGGTAGAAACAGCAGATGTGCAAGAACTTATTGATTCATACTCCTTTTTATACTTAAAAATTTTTGGAATTTTTAATGCGTTTGTAATAATAATGTAGCTCTGTATTGACTTTAGCAGATGGGCTGAACGATTTTATTTTTTAATCTTTTACAAATAAAAAAAAAACCGAAAAAAAGAGTTTCACCTCTTCTATTTCAAGAAAAGTTTCTTATCCCCACTTTTTTTTTATATTTATAGATTATAGTTTACATATATTTAATATGAAAAAAAGTTTAAAACTATACTTATTTTTATATTTAATTTATCATAGTGATAATATTTTTTTTTTATTTTTTAACTATGATTATATGATTTTAAAATTAAATACATAAGATACAATAATATCTTATAAAAAATAAATAAAATTAGTTTTTATGATTGTTAGATAAGAAATAGTGATGCAATATTAAATAAAATTATCATAGTTTAATAAAATTATTAAAATAGCTGTCATGACATATACATAAACATAAACATATAGGATATAATAATATATTTAATATACTCCATAAATTGGATTTTTTTTTCTAAATATGTTTTCAAAACCTCGTTATTTGTCTTGAAGATTAACAAGAATGAGAGTTCTTGTAAATTCGAACTCAAATTAGGTGCAATTTACCCTTTAGTGAATTAAAAGATTTATAGCTTATGTTTTTATAGCTTATGTTTTAATCACTTTTTTTTGGATAAATCTTCTTGATCAAAAAAGTTATTTCAATAACTTTTTTAGAGCCAATTTGGATATATTTCAATATTTGAGAAAAAGAATTATTTATTCTATATTATAAACATCACAATTATGCTTATTTTAATTAATATAGTATTGATTCATCCTTTGATATGGCTTAATTAGTGGACAAACCACACATATGTCACCTTTTTAGTGTTGTTGATGTTTTAAATTTTTTAAACATTTACTCTTTCTATATGATCTATTGAATTCGTCAATGCAAATGCATCGTCATCACATTATTTTTTTGATAATGTGTTTATGATTTTTTAGTTCTATTTTATTGATTCCTTTGTTTTGCATGATAATGATTGTGTTAACAATTTTTTGTAGATCATCTTAAGCTTTTTTGGAATGATCAATACATAACTCTGGTCATTTGGTAATTTATGATGCAACAATTATTTTAATATGCAAGTAATATTGAAGTTTTATTAAATCATTTTATTTTCTTAATATTTAATATGACACTTAAACTTGTTTATTTCAATGATTTTAATTTACAAAAAATGAGATCAATGCACATGAGATTTGCAAATAACATAAAAATTATTAAGTAAAATCAAATTTAAATACTTATTATAAATTTTACATAGCATTTAAAACTCCATATGATTGATTCGTTGATCTTATCTGTAAACTTTAAATTTTTGATTATTGTAGATCCACTTTTATGACACATAATATATATTATATTTTAGGATAAATTTGACTTTTGAAAAGAAATTTTAAATATCATCAACAAACAAACTCTACTACAATTTGTAATCTATTTTATGGCATTTGATAATTTAAAAAAATATTCTGAACATAAAAACATATATGTTAAAAGTATATCAAATATTATTATTTTTAATATTATTTTAATAGTTTAAAATATTTTTTTTCTCACAACATATAATTACTATTTTTTAATTTATATTTCTTAAAAAAATCAAAGATAATTTTGATCAAATTAAAAAAAAAAATTGTTTTAAAAAACAAATTAGCTGACATGTAACTTATGAAAAAAAAACAACAATTTTAAAAATATTTTTTTATTATTTAATTTATTATTTGATACCAAAATATCATAAAAAAATATTTGTTTGATGTGACAACAACTTTCTTCAAATGTACAATTAAAGAAGAATTTTTAAAACTTAAAAAAAGATCAACTGGTAGAGCCAATAAAACATATAAACAACCAAGGACATAAAAGATCATCTTTCCTTAATTACAGTGTATTTAGAACCAAAAAGACTGTCTTAAACCATCCTTTTTTTATATATAACTATTGGTTTTCTACACAATTGCTTCTACTCAAAGGCAGCAACCTTACAAGCCCGGGAAGAGACAAGGCCGTGGGTGAGGCTGTAGGAGAGACCTTAACCTCACCATGAGGAAGGGGAGGGAAGTCACTATCCTCTAAAGAACCATTTTGACGATGTCTTATGGTTTCTGAAGAGCTAAGACATGGCAAACATCCATAAATCTCTCGTTTCTCAGCCTCTGAAATGAAGTAGTTGATAGTTGTAAGAGATTTGAGTTGCTCACCAAGGGAAGCAATCGTCTTCTGGCATTCTGCGAGTTTGCCAGCTGCCACAGCGAGCTCTTTGTCCTGCAAAACAAATGTCCCTGCTTGTTAATACATCGACTTGAGCAGTAAAGCAGAGAAGCATATAAGTTTAGTAGTATGCTCAAAGATAGGAAGTGACTGATTGTTAATGCAAGTATGGCATACCTTGTTCAGCTTCAGTGCACCATTTGAGCTTGAAATGCGACATAGTTCGGCTGCATCTTTCCTCCTAGAAAGCTCGTCTTCAAGAACTTGGAATTTTGCATTATATTCAGCAGCTAATTGTTTTTCCTTGTCCAATTTCTCCCTTAGGCATTGCATTTCGATGTGTACCCTTCCTATTTCTGAGTTGGTCAACTCAAGTTTAGACTCCAAAGAACTCCGTTCAGCTTCTGCTGCTTTTGCTCTGGCAGCTTGCGTGGCTGATAGTTGCCTCTCTTCTTTGAGATCATGTTCTAACAAGGCAAACTTCTGGTTTAACTCCTCAATCTCAGAATTGGCTAGTATCAGCTGTGTCCCCAGTTGTTTCCTTGCCGTTTCAATTTCCTCTGCGTTGGTCAAGTATCTCAACGAAAGGGCTCTTTCTTCTTCTACTTTTCGGTTTAGCAAACCAACTTGCCCACGCAGCTCTTCAGCTTCCAAACACGCTGAATTGAGTTGAGTTTGCCACTCCTTCCTTGTAGCTTTCAAGTTTTCTATTTCTCTATTGAGTTCCTCTAACGGTATCATCCCATCAACTTTTCTTTGCAATGTATCCACGTTCTCTCTAAGACTCATAATTTCTGAATGAGCTGCTTCAACTTGAGAGACCATCTCCTTTCTCTTGATATCCATACTAACTACTTCAGCAATTGCGGCTTGCTTTTTTTCATTGGCCAAATCCAACTGCGTTAGTAAGTCCACCATCTTTTCACCGGCTAGATTCAGCTGAATGCATGAAGCCTCAAGTTGATTTTGAGTCTCAGTTAAAGCCATCTCAAGTAGAACTTTCTCATTTTCCATCTTCTCAACCTTAGCGTTCAACACAGTCAACTGTAGCTGTAAAGCTTCATGTTCATTTTGTAGCGACTCCTCTCTTGCAAAGGCTTCGCCTTTGAAATTGTTGGTAGTGATTAACTGGACAGTCCCAGGCAACGCAACTAACCTCTCCATCTCAAGGAAGTCATCCATTAATTCAAACTCTTGTGAGGTCATGATGTCCCTTGCACAGGCCTTAACATCCTTGAACTGATAGAACTCAGGAGTAAGAGCCGTTTGCCATGAATCCGGGATTACTTGTTCACCATCCTCACCAGGCAACAGTTCAATGCTACCAGGCTGGCTATTTGTAAGGCATTCCACGGCTACTGAGCTGGCAATAGGCCTTCGGTGTTTTGATGATGCTCTGCAAGCTACAGCATGCAACCTTCGGCACTCTGATTCAAGCATCGTCACCTTTTTCCTGCTCTCCAAATGTTGCCTACTGGCAGATTCTGCTGCTTGGATGATTAGTTCTCTCTCTAATGTGCATAGATGTAGTTGCTCAGATAGAACAAGAATCTCAGCTTTTAGCGACTCTTTTTCTTCCTCAAGGGTTTCAATCCATGGTCCATGAGAAGCATCAATAGGTATAAGGGCCTCAGATTTTGCAATTTCTAATTGGGCATAGAGCTCTTCCAGTTGTTTCTCAAGCTGCGATTTTATAGATTCCAACTCATGGGTCTTAGTGAGGGCATCCTGAGCTTTCTGCTCTTGCTCCTCCCTTGATTGCCTCAGCTGCCTTGCACATTCTTCAAAAGCTTCCTCGAGGTGGCCAATTCTATCCTCGAGGGCAGAGTTCTTCTGAGAAGAAGCTTCAAGCTGCTGCTTCAACGCTGAAACTTCAGCCTCTGCCATTTCCCAACCTGCCATGTAATTTATTCAGTATGGAAATGAATGACTGAGAACAATCGAATCAGAATGAAGAAAACCCAACCATCACAAATGTTGTAGCCTTTTACATTCTCAAGGAGAATAAGTTGGGCTGTAACTAGAAAGTTTATGTTGGAGAGCAAAGTCTACGATAGGCCATGAAGAGGGAGGGAAAGTCGATTTTTTTTAAAAGGCTTGAGATGATTCGACATCAACATTGGCAAATGGAGATTTGATGGTTCGACATATGAATATTGAAATCTAGTAAAGTTTTTTGGTGTAAATTTTAGGTATAATAATGTAATTTTAGAGTATCAATATTAGCCCTTGGTTACATCCAAACATACAGCCATAGCTTATATTTATCTCTCTTTAGGCATCAACATAACATCAATAGGGACTCATTTAACTAAATTCTGAATAAATATTTCCCCCATAAAACCAATAAAAAAAGGACTTGAGATCAAGCATGCCACAAATATGTGGGAGGATGAAATGGACGATGTTACCTGAAACAGCTTCTTCAGCAACTTTTGCATGCTGCTTTACCAAATCTTCCTTTGTAGTGACATCCAAAAGAGCAGCAGAAAGCTTCTCGGTTAAACTCTTGACAGTTGCATTTACTGCATTACTCTCATTAATTGATGAAACCTCCGCTGTCTGATACAAATATGGGGAAACTTCAGTTGGAGAAGGTAAAAACACCTACTGAATAGCATCTTACTATTATATTTTGTCATTCCAGTTGATAATTACACATCAAATATGCAATACTTATTCTGTAGTATCTTCCAACATAACCAAAGAAAAAGCAAGCTTGCCAGAGAAACTCATGATTGCTTGCAATGTAGTTAAAAGAATTTATTAGGATGAGCTTTTACTTTACTAATGAAGAGCAAAACATACATGATATCCACTATTATAAATGTGTAATACAGATATAGATCGATGGTATTTAACCACTTGATGGAAACTCATAACAGAAAACCCCAAAAGGAAGATGTTAATTTGACATCACAGATGAGTGTAGCTAGATTTGCTCACAATGGAATCATCTAATGTTAGGAGAGACTTGGTCGGCAATTAAACAAGAAACTGGTGCCTGGGAACTGTATAATCAGTTAAAATAAAGAAGAAATGAATCCTATGCAGTAGAGATCATATAACAGAAAGCAGATTGAGAACTACCAATCTGATGCAGCAGAAATGAAAGAACATATCACCTGTTTATTTGCGTCATGCCTTACCATGAACAATACGAATAAAAAGGAAAACAAAAAACAAAATCTTGACAGCACATTTCTTGCTAAAGCCAGATAACTGTATCTCCATTGAGCGAAAGCAAGATGGCTCTCACAGGAAGGCCAAATCAAACCAAACAATTTGACTTGGTCTTCCAAACTAAACTCGTTGAGGAGCTGATGAATGTCATAGATCACGGTAGCAACAATGAATAATGCTAAAAACTGTTCTAGATTTCAATTGAAAACAAGATTTCAAGCATCCATATTCATGACAACAGGTAGTCATTTTAAATGGAATGAAGTTTGGGAGGGAAGCAAAGCTAAACCTGCTCATCCAAGCACCTCTCAGAGAACGACGACGATGAGCCCGAGCTCTCGGAATCTCCAGGGCTCTTCTCCAAGGACTTCCTCCGCCACAGCCAAGTCCGGCGATCCATGTCTAACATCCTAATCTCACCACAGCAGGATTTTCCTCTACCACGATCTTACTGATCTAGGGAAAAAAGAAAAAGAAAAAGAAAAAAGAAAGCAGGCTGAGCAAAAAAAACGAGATCCATCGATGCTGAAATAAAAAAGGTCCCCAAATTGTTAAGCTTTCCATCCTCCATGAAGCTAAGACCAATGACCCAAAACTCCATGAAAAACATACCGTAAACATAGATCGCAACGAAATCCCACCTTCCAAGTTGAATAACCAGTCGAAGAAACTAAAGGGAGCAAAATGCAAATAGAAATAATCATAAAATAGCCATAAGATCCTGCTCCAATAAATTCTTTAGAGAAATAGCCGCTTTTCTTTAAAAAAAAACACCCGACCATGCCTTACCCCAATTATTCAATGAAGTTATCCTCAACTGTTCGGAGAAAGAGCATGTGATTAGGAAGGGAAAGTCTTCATCTTGCTCCGCACATTTCAGACCACTCCGGTCGGGGAGAGAAGACCATTGATTGCGTTGTTCTTACCACCGCGAACCACCGCCGCCGCAGCCGCCGCCCACCTTATCGATCTCTACTCTTGCCCGTCATTGAAGCCAATCACGAAGCTTTCATGCCTCGTATGGCGAAAAGTTCAGCTTTATATCTGTAATTTTTAAAGGCACGTACCCCGCCGGAACCAAAGTTCGAGAGTATAATTAAGGTGCTGTTGACCGTTTTCTAAGTTGTTTATTAAAATATTATTTTAATTTAAATATTATTTTTCTTTTAATAAAAATAACTATAATATTGTTTGATACAGAGCTCACATAAGCTTTCCGCTATCTCTCTTACTAAAAAAATAAGAAATAATTCCATCTACTTTGGAGAAGAATTCAATGATTAAAAAACAGAAGGTTAATTTAAAGACATTTTAAAAAATTCTTAGGTCTTTATAACAAACTTTAATTATATGACACAATTGTTATTAGATGTCTTGATCTTTACATTTTAAATACATTTGACATTCGTCGCTATTTTATGCATTTTATGAACATCATTTGTATTAAAAACATACACTTTTGCATTAAATAAGCCCACAAGAGATGGTAAATTATGTGTAATAAAAATTCTTGATTTACTTTAATAAAAAATCTTAATTAGTTTTGAAACTTTGTTGTGTGAGATAAAAGTGAAAACAATTGCTTAAAATAAAGAAAAAAAAAGAATTTTTAGATTGTTTAATAACAACTAAGGTCTACATCTACTTTTAGTTTGATGACAATGTCTACACTAAACAAAGCACTCCTTTATGCCACATTAAAAAATAGAGATAAAAAAATAAGTAAATGTTAAGGGAACAATTTCAATACTTGTATAAATAATTCCTATAATAAATATATAACTTGTTAATTGTAGCACATGTGACACGATTAAAATCATGAGTATGAAAAAATGTTACCAATTTTTGTAGAAAAATATAGATAGAATTTAGAATGAAAAACAATCCTTTATTCTCAAATACAAAGCACAAATAGATATATTATAGTTCAACTTTTTTAACTGAAGCTTAATATATATCTAGAATGATGTATTAATTTTTATTAGTTTATTCTTAAGCATCTTTTTATTTGTCTTATAATCCATAGTATAATAAACAATTATTTTAGGAAGCATGTAATGACTAAAATTAAATTTTCAATAAGGTTAGCTAGTCATTACATTTCACGGGTTACGTTAGTACTTGAATAATCCAAAAATTACACTAGATTGCTTATGTTAGTACTTCAACAATGGACATTGCTTTGTACAACACATGAAAAAAAACTTAGTTTTAATGCCCTTAAGTTATAGGATTTTCGTTTAGGTATGATAACGATATCTTATATGTATAAAGTTTTTTAATTATATTATACTTATGTGAATAATATAGATACAACACATTATTATATTTTGTATGATGACTGTTAGTTCAATTTTCTATTTAAGTATTTCGTGTGAAAAATGGATCGTCAAAGGTTGGTAACTATATTATTTTGTACAGTACATTTATTTTTTTAAGACAACGAATTTAGAGTTGTCTTGTTCAAAGTCAACAACAGATATTATTAAATATGAATATATTATAATTTAATTATCTTTCAAGTAAATCATAGTCATATTAGAATGACAAGCTATCATTCATATATCACATACCTATTCACATATATTAAGCATGAATCGCTAATATGATTGTTTGTCTATTGATTAATATATGTTAATCATACAAGTACGACATAAAATATTGATTTGTGTGATTAATGTGTATATAGCATTCTCAAATCTCTAAGCTAGATATGAATCGAGTTATTTAGTAAAGCATGACAAATCACTAAAAAAATAAATTATTTTAAAATATGAAAATAATATAAAATTAAAGAGAGTTAATCGATACAAGTTAAATGATTGTTTTATCTCAATCAGAGTTTATATAAAATTACGATAAGCATTTGAAGTTAATGAGATAAATGAAGTAAAAAAACACTTAAATAATTACATACCTTGAATTGAGATTTTTTCCTTACTGCAGTCCTAACCCTCCAACAAGTGTAGAATAGCACTCCTTTGATTCACGAAGTTTACCAAACCCAAGCCTAAATTTCTTCTCACCAAGTGAGAGCTACGTTCATCAATGAAATCTCGTCATACTTAAGGAGGAGGATGCCATTTCTACCAACGAGAAGTCCTTGTAAGTTTGCAAGATCAAAAAATGGAAATCTTTTTTGTTTCTCACAATTTAATTTTTAATCTCCTCAATTTGTGGAAAGGATCATAATATTTTTCTTAATTAAGCTTTCATTTTGTTAGAAGACCAATTAAGGAGAGAAATGTTGACGAAAATAATAGTTAGGGTTTCGGAAAAAGGACAAACTAAGGAAAGAGGAAGTGCATGGAAAACTTTTCATCAATTTTGAAATGATTTTGTGCAACTTTGATCATGTAGTTGATGTACTTATAATTATGTAAATTTTTGTTTAATGCTAAGTTGTTGTTTAATAGGTTAAACCTGAAAGCAAAACATTTGACTAGCAATAGGGTCAAACATGAGAAACAAAAAAAAATCTTGAGATAAACACTATAATATAACTTATATGCATATGTTTAATATAATACTAACTAATATAAATATGACATTGTGTAAGAGTCTAACACAAAGCACATGATGTTTGATAAATTATTGTATTGTTACATTTATTAATTGTGTAATAATTAATAGTTTTGAAATCTTGAACATACAATTAGATGCATTACTTTATATGCTCTTATATTGATTGATATATTACTAAATAAATTTAATCAACATATTGTAAATATATAAGCATCATACTCCACGTACTGCTTTAATTATACACACACACACACACACACACAATTATATAGTTATATATTGTAAACTTATGAAACAAGTGTAAGTGAAATAACATGATGAGAATACTAATTTTGAGTTAATCAAAATGAATTTAGTAATAAGTGAATTACCTAATTTAAAATGTGTTGTTTACGGCTATTGGCTAGTTTATAACACTATTGAGATATGCTATTGTGATAGTGACTTTTGGTCAATGTAGAACACGATTAGGATATGTCGTTGTGGTAATGACTAGTGGCTTGTGTATTATATGATGAAGATTTGTTATTGCAAGGTGGCTAATGTGTCACACAATTGAGATTTGTTATAAAAATATGATAATTAAAAATATTAAAAGACTGAGTATTATTGTGTATAATAATATGACATAAATAATTAATAAATAATATTTTTCATTCTAACTTAAGTAAATTAAAAAGAGGATACATACTAATTATCTTAAGAATGAGAATAATAACATGATTATCGTAAGGTTTACTTAATTAAGTAAAAATTATTAGATTTTTGACTCTTAGTTATGATACTTATTTGATGATAACAAATCATAAGTATTCTAACAAATTTATTTAAATAAAATTTCAAATTTTAAGTAGCTCATGCTTGTATTCATGGGAAAACTTTGAAGTGAAAATAAGTGTGTAAATACTACAAGGGGTGAATCATAGGTTTTAAAATATTTTTGTTAGTTTTAGAATTATACTTATTTTTTAAATATTCTTTATAAAAATAATTTTATATTTATAAGAACTTTGACTTATAAATATATTAATTTATAATTTTTATGATTAAGAAAAATAAAAGTTGAAATGATATACCAAATTTTTAGATGATTTGGTTTAAACTAACCATGTTAGACTAGAATGTCCATAACTTAATGACAAAAAAAAAAAAGAAAACAAGAAGAAGAGAATAAAGAAAAAAAAAGCTTTCTAAGCTAGTTGAAAGACATCAAAAGATTTGAACTCCATTACTTCTAGTGAAGAGAAGGAGATGATTTGCTTCATGACAAATAATGATGAATCAAGTATATTTAGTGAAGAAAAAATGAGATAAGTTCTTCGTCTCTTAAAATTGTTGAGAATAATTACTTATAAGCTATTAATGGATTAAATTTTTTTAATGTTCACAAATAAAAATTTAAAAAAGATTTATAAAGGAAAAATTGAACTTCGAAACTTTGTCATGAAATAAGATGAAAAAAAAATTAAAATACTTAAAATTTGTAATGAAAAAGATTCTATGATTATTGAGAATATTTCTCTAAAAAAAATTACTACATTAAAAACAAAAAATTATTCTCTTGAACAAGCAAAAATTTCTAATGCTTCACATGTCCATTTTCATAAGCATAAATATATGTTTTCTTTTGAGCATATGTATAATATTTCAAATATTATATATTTGTATTATTATAAAGAATTCCATACAATAAAAGATTATCAAATAAGAAAAAACATGTTTAGTTTAAAGCCAACTTTTACCAATTTTTGAATAGAAATGGGAAAGCATTGCTATGAATTTTATTATGAGACTACTTAGATCTCGAGATGACATGATTGCATATGGGTGATAATTGATAGGCTAACAAAATTTTTGCATTTCTTTGCAATAAAAATGACATATATAGCTAAAAAGTTAGCTCATATGTATTTGTAATAGATATAAAATTGCACGTGTCGAAAGAAATTGTATCTGATAGAAATCCAAAATTTACATCTTATTTCTAAAAAAAGGTAAATCAAACTTTTGATACTATTTAAAATTTGACACAACTTTTTACTCACAGGCAGATGGCCAAACAAAGTGACCACTTTAAATCTTGAAAGATTTATTATGATTATACATTCTAAACTTTGGAGGAGATTAAGAAACATATTTCTTTAATAGAATTGCATACAATAATAATTATCAAGCTATTACTACAATGGCTCTTTATAAAGCTCTGTATGATAGAAAATATCAATATTTATTATGCTAGTTTGAGGGTAAAGAATGACATGTTATTTGGCTTGATTTTGTAGATGATGCTACAAAAAAGTGAAACTAATTAAAGAAAGAAGTCAAACAATATATGATAGACAGAAAAAATATTTTGATAGTAAGCATAAGAATGTTGAATTCTAGTTAGGTGACCATGTGTTTATCAACGTCAACTTATTGAAAGACATTTTCAGATTTGATAAAGTCGAAAAATTGAAGCCAAAATATATTAGCCCTTTCAAAATTTTAAAAAAGACAGGATAAGTGGCTTACAAAATTGCTTTATCATTACAATTTGTTGAAATACATGATGTATTTCATGTCTCTCTTCTATGAAAATATATCTCTAATCTAGCACATATAATCTAATATATTATAGAAAAAATTGAAATTCAAATTGATATGGCAGCAGTAAAAACCAATAATAATTTTTGATAAAAAAGAAAAGATATTGAGAAATAAAGTAATTCCTATGGTAAGAGGTTGTGACAAAATTATATTGATATTGAAGTAAGCTAAGAAATAGAAGCAGATATGAAAGCCCAATACCCAAATTTATTCTAAAATTTTTGGACGAAATTTCTTTAGGAGAGGAGATCGTAACAACTTTTCATCGTAATCACCTAAAGGTACAAGTTCTTATCGCATAATTTTTGGATCCCTAGTTAATTAGTAATTAAAATTCTTAGTTATTACTAAATAATATTAAATTAATTAATTAATTAATTAATTAAAAATAAAACCAAGAAAATAAATATCCCTAAAACCCTTTATGCACGTGATATTTCTCGTAGCTTTTGTGACACTGCTAGGGTTGTGACAACGACGATTTTTGGGCCAAATCGACATAGTTCAATCACCGAATGACTATCATGGAGGGGATTTGACGGGATTTGATGATAAAAAAAGGAATGTTGGCTTTGGCAAATGAATAAGACCTTAATTATTAAGGTTGTGAGCTTTCTGTCATTGAACATTTCAAGGTGGGTTGTGATTTGAAACTCCAAAGGGATTAGATTAAAGAATGTAAGATTTTGTTGTAATTTTACCTTCGATTTCTTGATTTTTTCAGCATGCAATAAAAGTTTTCTTTGGTTTCAACTTTTCTCATTGCATGCATTATTTTTGGGTTGTTTGGGGTTCCCATCGACAAGCATGCGACATCATTTTTGTCGCCAGTTAGTGGAAAAAATCCAAAATATAAAGGGAAAAATTAAAAAAATAAAAAAGAAAGGAAACTCATGTAACAATTATAGTAGAAAAAATATGACAAGAAATTTGATAATTTATTTTGTAACATTTTATTACTAGTAAAATAAATTTATGAGCTCTTTTTATAAAGAGGAAAAGTTGTCTTAAAGACAATAAGTCATGAAAACAAAATTTGTTAATAGAAACAACAAGCTTACAAAAGTAAGTTTAAATTCTAATATTTAATTGATATTGATGTATGTAATTGCAAGAATTAATTAAGATATTTAAATTTCTTACACAAAATGAAGGGAAAAAAGAAAGAAAAAAATTGAGAAATCATCTGAAATAAAGGTAGTTAAATTTAATTATTTGTGATGTAAGTAGATATGATTTGACTTAAATTAATTATGATATGATATTCATAATACATACATTACATAATATGATATTATAATACACCTTGAAAAGAGAATAAAAAGATAAGAATATGATATAATATGTGTTGTATGATAAATATAACATGATTAAATACCCTAATAAAAATAAAATAAAATAGAATGTAAAATTTCTCTAAACTTGTCTCCATGATTCAATGAGATGTGATGAACACGAGCATAGGATGTAAGGCATTACGAGAAAAACACTCACACAAGATGCTGGGTATCATAGGCATTGGTTTGATACCAGGCTATGATATTATATAAGATGTGATGAGTATCAACATTGAATGCTAGATGTCATAGACATTGGTTTGATACTAGACTATGATATTATACAAGTTGTGATGAGTACCAGTATATGATACTAAGCATCATATGCATTAGTTTGATACTGGATTATAATATTATATGAGATGTAATGAGCACCAGCACAGGATGCTAGGTATCATAAGCATTGGTTTGATATCAAGCTTTGATATTATACCTGATATGATGAGCACTAACAGAAGCTGTTGGGTATCATAGACACTAGTTTGATATCAGGTTATAAGATGAGATGAGATGATATCAGAGACCTCCTCTGATATCACTTGCACTTAATGTAGAGACGAATGATGAAGATGATATGTGATAGATATAATTAACTAATTATGCCTATGGGTATGCCTATAGACAAAGGCCTAGAGATAATGAGATATCATAGATGAGATGACATGTGATTAAAAAATATATGTATAATTTTATGAGAATTATTTAGAGCCTAGTTATAAAAAATAAAAGAAATTAAAATAAGAGAAAAAAATGAAAAAAAAAGTAACATGAATAAAAGAACAAAGATGTGTACACATTTGATGTATATATAATATATTGTTATTCATGTTTTTATATATTAAACATTCATGATATGTCATGTTGACATCATGCTATTATATTATGTTTATCATACACTTGTTATTTATTTATGTCTATTTATCTACTGGGTATTTTATTCTTAACCCTACTTACAGTATAGGACATACTACAGATCACACAAAGAGGGTCAATAGAATGACATGTGAGGTGTGTGAATAATCTTATACATGTTGATTTTGTTTGTTATCATATTTTTGAGAATTTTATAGAATAGAATAGATATATATGTACTTAATTTGTTGTGATAAAAAATTAAAATTATTATCAAGGTAAAATTATTATATCATTATTTCATCACCTTCGTTTATAATGCTTTAGATCCTTACTGTTAGCTGCATATACTCTGATTTGTTGTTAGCTAGGAAGTAATATTATTGTTATGACGAGTAGAGCATGACACTTAATGTGGGCAATATATGATTACATCTAGCTATTTATCTAATTGATATAATTTTCAACAATAGTAATGTCATATCGAGCATTTCATTCTCTTACAAATGTAGAATTGGCTGCATAAAAAAGAATTGTTTCAAGGAAAATTTTACTAGGGTTGATTCAAAGCTAATTTATAACAAAATTAAAGCTAAATTCTTGTATAAAATTTCTCTAAAGCATATTTAGATGATTATAAATTGATTATTGGGTCCAACCAGTCATCTAAGTCATTTATAAGATATGTTAGAAACAACAGAGCTATTCCCACATCACCTCTTTAAGACATGAATAAGGCATTACCAACATAAGAATATCTATGCATTGCATTTAATTCTGAATAAATTTGTGATTTGATTATAAAAAGTCTTCTTCGAAGATTTTAACAATCACTATTTTTTTGAGTCTACGCAATAGAGACATGCCATCCATTACAATGCTCATTATGCATGCTTTGCATACATCACGTGTTTATTGATGCATATAATAATTTTTTTGTCATTTCTTTTATAAAAAGATTATTTTCTTCTTCCAAATCATCTTGATGATGAATTGTTTAATAACTTGCTAGACGTAGAATAGATCCCCTTATATTATTAAGATTAGGCTTAGTCATGTATTATTTGTGAAATTTGAACTTCTTTTTTTACTTCTTAAGGAAATGAAATTTGCTTCATTATTATAATTGTAATATCTCAAAACTATTCATGAGTAATATCTCATAATTATTAATCAATTATAATATAATGAGATGGTTTTTATGTAATTATAAAGTTAAGTTTTTTTTTTACGTTCAATATATTGTTGTAGATATATAATTATATTTGACAAACTCTTAGATGAATGAATATTGATCATTTACAAAAAAAAGTCTCTTTGAGCTAAGTTTAAAAATTATAATTTTGATAAATTTTGTGCTTGTATAAATATATAGAGATTTTTTAGAACTAAAAAAGATAAAAAAATATTTTATGTACAAAATTACGCAAAATAATTTTTCAAAATTCCTAATGAAGCTAAAAAATTATGGAATATATATAAACATGTAAGGGTTGAATATCCAATCATCATAAAATAGTTTAGCAGTTTATTGAAGTTGGTTAGTAAGGCAAATGCAAATAATAATGTTTGATTGATGTTGGATTTTTTTGTCCTTTTAGAGGGAGAACAAAGAGGAGTAATAAGTCTCTCCATTGTGCTATGGAGAACATAGAGAGTGAAAGACAAAGAAGAGATTGAGATGGAGAAGAAGAATAATAAAAATAAGAAGAGAAGAGATTAAGATTTGAAGGTGGATAATATTTTTGTTGAGAATTAGTGAAAAGAAAGAGTAGAAAAAAATAAGTTTTTTATTTTCATGAAATCCTTATTACTTCATTTTGAAAACAAATAGCATTTAAATTCTTGCTTAGGAGTAATAAGAAGTAGATTTCATAATTTTTGTATGATCTTGACTTTAAAAATAACTTGTTAGAGTTTTGGGTACTCTCACGCATCATTTATTGATCTAGAGCTACGTGCAACTCAATGAGACAATCAATCAAACTAGGAAATGTTTGATTGGAGGATTGGATCGACTAATTGGATAATTCAAATTATGTACTGGATGGTTTAATCATTAGTTGAACAATCCAATAAGTACTAAAACTTTTATAGAATCTTGAAGAAAATTTGCAAGAATTTGAAAATGATTTTAAAAGCTAATTTATAATATTTTGTAAATAAAAATTTTTATTTGAAAAAAATCATAATAATATAAATTATATGTTATTTCAAGAAATTTGAAAAAAGAGAAAAAATAATTATGAATTTGAGATAGTTAAAAGTACCTTAATAATCTAATATATTATGATGTTTAAAACTATTACATTGTGATGATTATTCTATGTTTTTTTAATAACAAGTTATCAAGAAATACAATATGCTATCGATTTCTATCGATGTTGTTATGGTGATGTTGTAAATTGTTGACATTCTAGTACTATTATTCTATTGTATTTATTTATGAAACTTGTTATATGGATAGGTAAAAACAAGAAAATTATGATAAATTTTAACTAATTTTTAAAGTGAATTAACTACATAGATTGTTAAATAATATAACCAATAAAAGAAAATAAAATAATTTTTTTCCATCAGATTCCTAATAATTATTATTTTTGTGCCCATAGGATAAGACACTCAAATGTAATTTGATTAAAACATTTAATAAGCTATTTTCATGAAGTGGGATAAGATACCCACAAAACTTCTTAGCAACTAGGGTAAATGACTCAACATGCTAAGATATATGATAAGATTTATATTTACTCAATTGAGTCAAGATATAAATCTAACAAATTTATTTATTATTCCAATTTTGCATTTTATTCTCAAATTAAGTATACTATCATTAATGTTTTTACTTCATATTGACATCATTTTTTATTCACTCTTTATTTCTTATTTCTATATCTTTGAGAAGAGACTAAACTATCATTTAGAAGTTCAATTTTGAATGATCATAATAAAAAATAACCTTCTTTAATAATATAATATTTAATAGTAGAAAATACATTGCAATAAAAACATAAGTGGATAACTAAAGATCTTTAAGGTTTTATTTTTTACACTCCAAATAAAACTTTGAGATCTTTTAGGTAAATTATATTATTTATTTATTTTTTATATTTTACTATTCTTTTTTTTTTTGTATTTTTATCTTTCTCTCTCTTTTCAATAATCTCTTTCTAAAAGAAATTTTTTAGAAATTAAGTAGTGTGCAAACAATGTCTAACACATTAGAGAGCCTCAATAATTTATTGTTAAATCAAGTCAAAAAAATTCCTATAATTGTGAAAACACTTAAAAACCAGAAATAGAGAGATGGCAGGTCATTTTAATGATGTGACATTTTGTCTGATTCCAATAATGGTTCGTTGAAGTCTGTTCCCACAACTACTTTTGCTTAATAATTTGACAAGTCTGCACTCCGAAGCACCGGATAAAGACTGCTTTTGTAAATATAGTACATAGATAGGACTGAAATGGCAAAAAATTACAGATCTACCGGTTTTTTTTTTGCAGAAACATCTATGTTACTAAAGTTATTTACATATCAGCAATGTTCACACAAATGTATACCAGTACCTTATGCTTGATCCTTCACTTTAACGTGACAAAAGGATAGAATAATAAAAAGGCGAGCCATGGTTTTTGTTGGGCCCTCTTCGAGTAAAAGCTGATGTGGACTCAAATTCATATTTTGAATTTTAATTTTCATGATTAAATAAAAACCTATCATATTTTTTAATAATTTTATTATAAAAAAGAGAACATAAAAAAAATGTTAGCAATAAAACAACAAATTTGTGAGAAGACAAACATCTTTAAAAATTTTTGTAATTTCAAATTCAGACGAGCTCGTAAAATTATCAATCCATAAAAATATTATGTTTTAATCCTAAGTAACACTATAATTTAAATAAATCAAATGAGCCTTAATAACAATTTAATAAAGAAAACTTCGCAATTCATTGGAAAGCCATCGAAATTTGCCATGAACTGTGTAACTGTTGTTTGGATGAAAAAAATTAGAACTGATTTCAACAATTTTAAAACTAAATTAGCAAAAATATGAAAACAACATTTTCATTATATAAGACAATATTGGCATTTTCTACTAAGAAGTTAAAACAAAGCATAAAAAAACAAAATTATTTACCAAATATTCAATATTTTATCATTACTTGCACAAAAAAAACAAAAAAAATGAACCCCTAATGAAAATGATTCTAATTAATTTTGTTTAAAAATTTAGCTTTAAAAATGGATGAAAACTCTTGAAAAACTGATCTAAACAAAAGCAGATTAATTTAAGAAGATTAGCTCAGAAAAACCCAATTGCTCATTCAAGGTTTCTTTTGAGGCTTAATAAAAGTGGATTTATTATAATACACTTTTGTTAACTACTTACTAAATGGATTTAAGAAACCTTTTTCTCTTAAAATCCATAAGATCCGCCTCTTAAAGTCCTCTTTGCGAATTCAATACATCTATAACTGTCATAAGATGCCGTTTGTGAAATATTAAATTCATCCAAAAATAAATTAATTTTAAAAATAATTTAATTTGATAATATACATTGCTAAAGGACTTCCAAAAAACTATTATCATAAAATGATAAAATTATCTTTTGCTTTTTTACATTTTTGAAGTAAATATAATTCTGTAAGTTAAAAATATCAGTCTACGTCTCCCTGTAATATTTTAACCTTGAATGGGATATATTATAATAAAGCAACACAATAGAGATGAACATGCATGTAAAAAGGTAAAAAACCACAAGTAATTTGAATCTAAAAAAAGCGGTTTTGGAATTTTTTTTAAATTATGTGAATAAATATATATATATTTTTAAAAATAGTTTGAAAAGAAAAAGATAAAGAAACATTTAAAAAGCTCAAAATGTGAAAAAAAAAAACAAAAACATTTTCACAGATATCACTCAGATGATAAATAATTAAATTGATTTATAAAATGGAAGGCTTATTGAAGCGTACCCGCATGCTTGTATTTATGCTGCTTGGCAATATTACATCTACAAGCATGAACCTGCTGAAAGACCTGTAAAAGATCAAAAAGGAAAAGATCACCAAAAAAGCTGCATCAACCAGCAAGAGATAAATATACTCTGTAGCACAGGCTGATGCAGAGATATAGCTGCTGACAACCCTGAGGCATTAGTGTGAGCTATCATTTCGTTTGCTCTTGATTAGAAGTTATGGAAGGCTTGGGTTCAATGGGATGGCTGACATCTATATCAGTTGGTTCAGATGGCTTTGTCACCACCATTGTTCTCTGAAGCATAGATTGTTCATGCATTGCTTTCATCATCTCTTTCATTTGTTTTTCCTCTTTCTCTACTTGCAAGTTCATGATGATCTCAGCACTCTTGTCAATTGGCTTGAAGTACTCCTCAATTGCAGCTTCCTTACAAATAAATAATACGAAATAAAAACAGTTTTTTAAAAAATAACCATAGAGAGACTCCACCAACATGAAAGATTTCATGATGCAAATGACCATCCAAGGAGATTCAATTTATACCTGCATTTGTTGACATAGTGTAGTGTGGATATTATGATGCTTAAGAGGTTATTTTTACTGCAGATATCGCATGATCAAGATGATCTTGCACAACTAGGAGAAAATCTCACAACAGAAATTGGCACAAATACAATAGCATAATGATGTCCTTGGGGATTAAAGAAAACCCATGCTGTTTATTGAAGGTTGGTCAATGCAAGGTTTGAGAGGCTACAATGACAATTCAGAAGCTTACGTTAACATCTAATAATGAGAACATTTGAAGAACACTTGGCTAAGAAACAATTCAAACCTTAGGCATCACATGTGGCACATACACTGAAATGCACATTTGAGGAACAAAGAGGAAAATTCTAGAATATCTCGTGTCAAACAAAGATAGAGAAAAGAATCCATAGAAGACCTGGGCTATTATGGATATGCCAACCGCATCGTGCATTAAGTGTTGAAGCTTGCTCCATTCCTGGTCAGATCATTGAGAATTCAATCGCTTCCTTTCTTTTGAATCATCCAAGTTCAGAAAGGGATTAACATCAAATGGAATCCAAAATGTGAAACAACATTCAACATCTTAAAAAAACATTTTAGTAATCCTCAGTTACTTGGCAATTCGGCAACTTGGTTGATTGATGAAGATGGGGCCTTTACTATGCACTGAGGACAAGCTTTAATTAGCCTTGATTGTGGACTTTACATTCATGCACACATTATCAACGTCCTCCTCAACCAACTACGCCAGCATGTCCTACACCCACAGATGTTTCTCTTACAATTCAAAAATGGGTCACATTGAATTCAACAAGTTTACATCTTCTTGCCTCGGAGCACCATTCGAGCACTAGTTGTAATTGAAATGGTTCAAGTCACACAACCTCCAAGTTCAGACATGGACAAGGAGGATGGGACATTTGGAATTAAAATTTCAGTGACATAATATGATATCTCTCACAAATATTGAGTTCAAAGTAGACGATGTCATGAGATTGGACTGTCCAAAAACCAACAATCAAATCCAATAAGTGGTCTTGATTGCTTGCTTTAAGCATGCCACAGGGCATTGATGCCGTGAGTCTTTCAACCTACAGTTATGGCTCGTTGTAAACCAGGCAAAAGAAAACAAAAACCTTGACTGGGCAAGGGGATTTTCCAATTTCAACAACATTGAGCTCATTCTAATACCTAGAAAGACCAACCGGCCCATAGGCTACCTACCATGTTTTGAAAAAATGAGTACAGAACTTATTAGAGTACTGACTCAGTATCATAGAACACGAGAACACCAACATTGACATTGTGGGGGGTCGGATGGATAATATAATAAAAAATGAGAAGGATGAGGTACACCTGCAGCGTAAATAAACAACAAAAATTGAAAAGACAGAAAGCTTGATATACTATCATTTTATGGGAAGCTCTAACTGAGCTAATTAACACAAACATAACTAAAAAACCTACGTCTTTTCAAGGTAGGCATAGAAGAACAAAAGTTATTTCAATAGTAAAAGTCCTTGTAAGCCCGGAATTTATAACAAGGCTTTTATTGGTCCGCTACTCTCGAACATGCACAAGGGCAGATGCAAAACTTAAATGTCAGTTACATGGCACTGTCAATCACAAGCCAGCAGAAAAACTATACCACAATAAAATGCTTGAGGCCTTCGTCATGTGGTAAATGGATTTCCTAATCCCTTACTACATCCAGTACAGCTTGGTATTTATTAACTATTTTCAGCGAGTGAATAGAGACAAAACTAGTAGACTCGAGGAAGGAAAATACAGGTAGTGAAAGAGAGCTAAGATTATGATGGTGGAAATGTCGTCAATGCCACTGCATCAAAGTTACTTCTTTGTTTCCCATTCAAGTGTTGCCGATTGTGAACTCAGTCATCATTGACAAGCTAATGGAAAATGTTCCTGACGTCTCCCTTGCCAAGGGAAAGTTGAAGGGATCAGAGCATGACCTCGAGGACCTCTTACACGTGTTCCCCCAAGAACCAGGCTTTGTGAAAGAAAGTTTTATTAAAAATTTAACTTAAGCTAAATGAACAAGGATTTGCCAAGAACTCCTCCAACGCAAGTGAAAGCACCCATTTCTCTCAGAACAGATGCCTGACACAAGTGAAAGCACCCATCAAAACCACAAAGTTGTTCAACTTCGACCATGGCAATTTTTGGGCCAAGTGATATCTTGATTTTGTTGCATGCACAAAGGTCAAAAGATTGCACTAGTGATCAAATTGAAGGAGAGGAAGACAATGGATCTGGATGCTAAGGGAACCAAAGGTGGTGATCACCCCAACAAATGTTGTCAACAGCCTAAAGGTTGTTATATTAGGCAAAGAATCTGCCACTTCCAAGAATGGATAAGAATCCTCCCAAGAGAGAAATGAAGGCGTGAAATGCAAATAGGAGGATGCACCACTGATTCCTTGATGTTTAGAGAGAGGCATGCTGGGGACAACGTCTAAATCTAGTCTGCCCACCAAAATCCAACACAAATGTCCAAAATACCTAAAACCTTTGTTAAATGACAATTTAGTGGAGGAAGATCATCTCCAAATCATAAATGTAACATACGTGGTTTCTTTTGCTTTGACAACGTTGTTTCAAACCATGCTTGTTTGGAACGGTTGGTTGGTTCTTATCAAATATGCCGAAGGTTCATGAAGGTGCACTGCAAGTTATTTGAGGTACAAAAGGATCAAACGGAGATCAAGTGAACCATGACACAATTGTCTATATATTCAAGTTATGGAATCTCCTATCAAAGAGGAAGCTGAATATAGCCAAAACGGACCTAGTTATAATCAATTAAACGAGGCAGAGCTTCTCAAAAACGTAAATGAAGAGATGACAGAGAATGGAGAGACTTCCAAGGGTCATGCTTCCCCAAAAAGACAAAATGACATCCACAAGTCAGACGCATCTACTTGAAAAATAGCAAATGTTTGAGAAGATTTGGTTGAACTCTTTTGCTGGAACATAGTTAAATTGGGGGACTTCAACAAGCTAAATCAACAAGAGGCCTTCGAGCTGTCAAATATTTGAATTCTTTTGGGAACATTTTCTTGGCACGAGTGAGGAAAGCTCATTTATATCCATCAAGGGCGAGTTCACGTCTGAGGAATGATGCTAGGGTGGGTTTAGGAAATCACCTAGGGTAGCCACCTTTGCTTAGAAACCAATGAAATTTCTTTTGCTCATCAAATATGTTTTTTTTTATTGACCTAGGAGGAATCGATTTAACCTCGTTATAATTAATTCATCCTAATTGGAGACATGGCTTAACCTCATTAGAGATGGAATTCAATTTGTTTACAAGTTCAATGGCACCTGGTAGTATGAAGATAGTCAACATGGAAGAAAAATAGGCAATTCAAATGAAAAAAAAAAATAATCTCTTCAATATCACCGATGAGGTACTCATTGGCCCAAACAAATTACCAACGTCAAAATTCTCCAAAGATTGGACATCTTCACAGAACGAACAAGTCTAATAATGTGTCTACTATCTAAGGACAATAGATAGACCATCTTATTGACATTAATAAGAATACAAGAAAGTTTCAATGGCATATAAAAATCTAAATCAAAGACTTCTAAATTGTGGTTCTCTTTTCGCTATATATACATGATTGTGACAGTAATTAAATTCAAAGAATATTTCTGAAATTCATTTATAATCTGTGAAGTGATAGTGATCCCTTCCATTCAATAGTTGCTTTATCATTTTTCTCACATCAAGATTATTCACATAAAAGTTTGGTGTCTTGCTTTTAATAAGGTTCTATTCTTGACTATCGTTCCCATAATCTTAGCCTTCCTCAAGATATCATGCAAACTAAGTCATCAATCCAACTAAGTCACCTTGTTCATAAAAAGTAAACAGATATACTAAGCTTTATATGGTCACAAAATTCAAGCATTAGCTTCAAACATATATTTTATTTCTTCCCATGTACTATTAGTTATGATGTTATTGTTTCCATTGGATTTAGCATTTAATAACATATGCCCTATATGTCCACAAGTAAGGGCTAGCTAAAAGACATATAATCATTCAAGATAAAATATTATTAAAAAAAAAACTCCAAAATTTTGATTGAAAATTGTTGCAACCCTAATATTGTTTAGCAATACTTACTCTAAAGTATATTACTAAAACTCAGTGAATACTAACTTCAACTTCTCCATTTTCAACAATTTTGCTAAATTTCAATTTTTGTAGTAAATGTTGGAAATAAGAAAGAAAAAAAATCATTTTTTTACACTAATATGCAAAAAGGTTGCACAAACAGTGTTGATAGAGTAACACATATTTCATCAGGCATTATTAATTGGTATATTTTTGGATAATGAAAAATCAAGTTTTACCAAAATGCTACACATCTTTATTTTTCATAATTTTAACGTAAGTCATTTCAATGCACTTTACTACTTAAATAAATAAACATAATACAAAGGTTTTACAATTTAATCTTTCCAAACAACAAGCAAAATTACCACATCCAATGATACATGAAAACTGCATAAGCAACACTTGGAAAATTTTTTAGAGATCAAATCAGTTAAAAGTTTAAATAAATTTACAAAAATAACAATTCCTAACAAACACAAAAACAAGGTAAAACAGATAATTTCTTTTCTTTTAATATTGTGAAACTAAGTAGAGACATAAAAACTTATTTTAAGAAAATTTCAAGTTTTTCTGGTAAACAATTATAAGTTGCTATTTAATAATGCTAATTTATTTTAATTCAAATAAAATTATAATATCAATAAGCATATTTTATCATGAGCAAGATAAACAATAAGTGGAACCCAAAAAGTAAAGCACAAAGGTGTAACATTGGCAAATTTCATATGCAAAGGATGCTTTACAGGGACCCCACCATTGTTTAACATAAAAATTGGTTTAAGATGTCAAGATTGTTTTTTTAAGAAGAAAGCTAAAATTCAAAATAAAGCTTGTCAAAGTCCAACTGTAAAAAAGTGTTTGAAATAGCTACAAATGAAGACACCATATCTAAAGTCAAAAGATTTGTGCCAAAGGTAAAGATACCGAGAATGACAAAAGCCCTTGGATGTATAATAGATCTTGAAATACAATTTTGTTTCTCCTTGACCAAACCCTCTTATATTTGAATTACTTGTTAATGATTGATCAAGTTTGACTAAACCTTCTAAATCTTATAATTTACAACCTAGTCATTCAATTTTTCCTTTTTAGAAGACAAATTCTCATATTTATATTATGTGTCAAATCTATAACAACTATTAACACCTATTGCCCTATTATAATTCATGATAATCCAATATTGAGGAGGGGCAATTTATTGATGAGGTTAATGGAAAGTTGTGCTAAAATGGCAAACAAGATCTTAACTCCCATTGCTAGGGTGGCATTTGGACAGGCTGAGTTAAAGAAAAAGCTCAAGATGGATGCTGCAATCATAATGAGGGAGCAGTAGAGGCTCTCACGGAACATGAAATTACAACCCCATCATATCAAACAAATGGAGGGCAGAAAAAAGCCTCATTATTCTGCGAGTTCCTCCAAGCAGGAAGAACAAAGAACTCTAGAAATCACTTACAAAGGGGCAAGAGCCAAAACCAAGAAGCCACAAAGATGGTGGAAAAAAACAATCATGAATCGATATGTCATAAGGGCCCGGTTTGGAACTTCCTTCGTCTAGCATGCCCTAGGACATTACCAACACAGTGAGGAATCACTAGTGGATCAACAACCTAATGACACTACACCTCGACACATCCTTCAAAGGAAAATAATAAATTGGGGATGGCTCTTAAGGGTCCCAATCATCTGTCCACATAGAAACTGAGAGTTGAACATAACAATAGGGATCCTCTTCTCCACTATGATAGTCCAAAAGATTGAGGCCTTCGTTTGACACCCCTACAATATCCACACAGGATAATAGTTTGTCTCCCACGATGTGGTTCGATTAACTTAGTAATTTGTAATCAAATCCATCAATGAAAAACCCAATAGAACCTCCAACTTTCCCATGCTTCACTCCCCACCATCTAAGAGCAAGATTAAGACCAACAAAGAAAGATTAACCATCAAGACAAAAAAGGAGCACTGGAGATCCAAGGGTTCCCAAGCACATGTCAATCCTATCCTCATGACCCATCATCTAAGTGTAGACCAAACGAAACACCTTATTTCTCAGACATATAAAATGCTTAATCTAAGAACCTCCTTAGATTTCCAAACGAAATCAGATTTCCAAAATCCACGAAATCAGATTTCCAAACGCTGATTGACATCCAATGTTGAAGATTGTAAGTGACGTGATCTGGGTTTGAATAACAAAATCATACTGCTGTAAGAAGAATTGAAAAAAAAAACTAGAACGTATATGAATAACCATGGCGCAGTACCAAAACAGTTGCTCATCAATTTGCCCTCAGTTAGAACCCTATAAGCACAGTGAATTATGTAGAATACTACACTAATGTAGCTAGAACCTGGTGAGTATTGCATTGTGACAATCTCCAAATGAAGACTTAATTCTTAATTTGACTTTTAGTTTCCATTACCAAATCCCAGTCGTAAAGTGGCCAATCGAGCCATGATGGATTTCTGCCTGCACCGGCGTATATATTAACTTAGTGTTTGGTTTACCACTTCGATTATTTTCCAAACTAGTTAGTCACTCTCCTAAATGGAAGCACAAGGGATGTTGGTAATCAGGTAAATCAAATCAAAACAAAAAAAACTGCTCAAGATACTCCATAATCCACGAAATTAGGTTTCCAAAATCTAATTGACATCCTATGTTGAAAATTGTGAAGCGACATTATCCGGGCTTGAATAAATAAATCATACTGTAAGAAGAAATGGAAAAAACTATACCATATAAAAGTAGCCATGGTGCAGTCCCAAAACAGTTGCTCATTGGTTTACTCTTGGCTACAACCGCATAACCACAACGAATAATGCAGAGTATTGCACTATTGAAGCTAGGATCTAGTGGGTATTGCGTTGTGACACAATCTCCAAATAAAGACAATTCTTAGTTGGACTTTGAATTTCCATGAACAAATCCTAGCTGTAAAGTGCCCAACTGAGCCATGATGGATTTCCACTTGCACCAGCCTGCAATAGATTTACTTAGTGTTTGACTTACCACTTCGATTAATTTTCCAAACTAGTTGGTCATTCTCTTAAATGGAAGCACAAGGGCTGCGGATAATCTGGTAAATCATATCAAGAACAAAAAACTGTTCAAGACACTCCATAATCCAGCCACCATAGACTTGGAATGTACACTCTGATAACTACCTAAAATGCTCCTCCAATATGTCTGAAATAGCTCTAGCAGCAGCACAAGAGCCAAGGAAGAATAGTAGATTGTGCACTCTAATCTCCAGCATAAAATCCACCCTGAGATGCCTCTGAAGGTGATAGAAGCTTCTTGCAAATAACAAACAAAAACGAGGGGGCAATTTTTCCTGAAACTATAAGATGCCTCAATCCAAATGATCATCTTACCAATCACCAACACCATAAATAGAGGATGGGTCAAACAAGCAAGCACACATGTGGACCACCAATGACTAATCTTGACATCAAGCAAATTCCACCTCATCTGATTATATGATTGCACCATATAAATCTTGATCCCCACTATGCTAGTGGTGGAGATAGAATAGTGCACACTCGACATGATCTCCTCTATCAGAATGCAGTTTTCGACAATAGATCAGTCATGAATGAAAACACCCTAGTCTTCTTTAACAAGGGGACCCAAGTACCTTTCAACCTACTCACTAGCATCTTGGTGGCCACCACTTTACACACAATAACATGGAGGTTGATCCTAAAGTGATTAAGGCAATCAACTCCCCAAGCATTCGAAATGACAACCACCAAAGCATTCTTCTACGTTTGCATTATTGTGTAAATAAGTGCAAACCAATAACAACTAGATTTGAGTCAATGATCTCCCAATAAATAGTGCAAAATGAGGCCATTAAGATGTCAAATGCCAAAGATCCCCTCAAGGATGCCCACCTGACCCCATTGCTTATTCAATATGAAAGGAATCTTATTGGTCAGAAGTTTGCTTGTAATCACATAGTGAAAGAGTGCAATGTTGTGATCTCCTTAGTCAATCACCAAACCTTTGCTTGCTACCTTCAAAACCTTACAATACTATTCAAGAAAGGGCAAAGCTAGATCACCAACAACCATATTGTGCCAAGGTTATAAGCTATATTGTGACAGCAATAATGTCAAATTATTATTGAGGTTTTCTTGTACATGTTAATAATCCTCTACAAAAAGCCCCTCATACTTGATTCATTAGTGAAATGAGCCATGCTCTCCTTGATTTTAACTCCTACATGCAAATGTTTGGTGAAATTAACCATGATGCAAACTTGAGCAAAACTTGCTCTCTCCTAAGAACCAATAAAGGGACAGAGGCATCCCAATTGACAAAACAATCTGAGCAAAGTTTTCCAATCCCTAATATCGAAGCAAAAGACTAGGTAGTTGCACCCAAACTAGGACAATGGTTTACATCAAGGGAGAGGGAAAAGCCCATGACAAAGCATTGATCCCTAGAACATGCCCAGATACCATCTACACACTGCCACAAAAGCACCACCTTTAACCTTACAATGACCAAATTGAAATACAAAACACCAACTCGCAATATCCATAATTTTGAACCTAACATAATGACCCTTTCAAGTTTGAAGTTCTATTGACAAGACATTGGCAAAAAAAGTGCTCTACAAGCATTGTGTCAAGCTCAATAATCAACACATCCAAGCACTCGTCAAAGAGCACGAAACCACATGAAAGTGCTTTATCCTCAACAGCTTCACCTCACAATAGTCATTGAACTCCCCTCATCACTAAGTTGATAGTGGCAGCTTGCAGCCAACTAAACCATCCTTGCTAGACCCTTGCGATGATTCAGCTTTATGATAGTTAGCTGTCCCCACATCATTAGCTATATCCACAACTTCCTCCATAAAGACATTCAACCAAGCCTTGGAAGGGTTAATCTCCCCCTTCTTATGCATTAGAACCATATCTTTTACCATAGATACAATTGACCAACCATAAGAAGAGCATGAACAAGGAGCAAACAAGGATGAGTGTTGTGATCCCACCCCTCTTCACAAACAATCATATCCATATCCTCATTCATATGATTTACACATATCACTTGGTCATGTATAATGGGCAAAAAGATATAATAAATTGGTGGATCGCGATAAGGATTCTCCCACCGAAAGGGGTTTTCTCTTGGGTGATTCCAGCAAACATCCGATGAGCTTAACCTTCTCATGTTGGGTGGAATAAAATGATCAAGGACTGCACGACAATGGTAGGCGAGCATGCCTCCATTGGTTGGTTCATGGTGCCTCCAAGCTCGGCATCTTGACCCACCAGCTTGTGGAAGCTTTGCATTCATCGCTGACCATGGCTGGCTCCAAGAGCAAGAAGGCTTAGGCAATTGCAATAACTACAAGCACTCTTGAGAAAAGTAATAAAGCTAAGAGAATTCAGATTTTGGAGCCAAATGCCGTATTTGGGAATCTATAATTTCTGCTGCAGTCATTATATTGGATGTTCAAGCCCCAATGCCTACAAAGCATTCTCTATCGAACACTGGTGACCAAAGAGGCAAGGTGGTGCTTTCTAATCAAGCACAGATGTATTTTGACAGTGACACTGCCATGTACGATTCTAGGCATGATGTCGAAAATCAAAAAAGTTATTTTCTCATTAGGTATCAACAAGCTCTTGGGATTGATGGTATTACTAGCACCTTCCTTTAAGCTTACATGGATATAACACGAATGGACATCATCAAGACCATTAACCAAATATTCTCCACTGCTAAGATGCCTTCTAAATGGTGGATACAGTCGTTATCTCATACCTAAGAAGCAAAATGCTAACCATCCAAGTTATTATAGGCTGATAAACTTATACAATTCCATAAATAAAGTGGTGATAAAACTTCTTGCTAACCAATATTAGCTAGTATTTCCATATACTATTGCCCCTAAGCAAGGTGCCTTCATCCATGATAAATCTATTTCAGGCAACATAGTTCTACTTCTCACTGCCTTAACAATTCTGCATTAAAGGAGGGCTTCATAGCTATTAAAGTTGATATGTGACATGCCTTTGATAAAATTAGATTGGATTTCCTTATCTACATTTTGCAACACCTCAATTTTCCTATCATCTATATCGCATGGATTAATGCATGCATTTCATCACCCTGAAATGGCATCTTGTGCAACGGACGTTGGCTTTCTTGAATCATAACCACTTGTGAACTCTACTAAGGATATCCATTGTCTCCCTATCTATTTGCGATTGTATCTGAATATCTTTACATACTAATTCATCATAATGAAGGCCATCATGCACCCGTTGGTATTTGTCTCTGTCCTATTGCTTTGAGCATCAATCACCTTCATTTTGTAGATGATGTTATACTCTATAACCTTGCTACTAATGCAGCTATTCCCTCCAAACAAATTTTTATAACTATATCATGAAACGACCAGACAAATGGTTAACCTAGACAAATCTAATGTTATGTTCAGCAAGTGGATTGCCCCTTGTCGCAAAAAAGTGATTACATGCAAACTGGGCATCATGCAAGCCAAAAAAGATCAAATACATTGGCATTCCTATTTACTGCACCAAGCTTACTTCTAGTGATTTCTCCTACATCATGCAAGCTGTTCAAGATATGATTATTACCTGGGCTTTGAGATCGTTTTTGTTTTCACTAGAAGGCTTACCTTGGTCACTTTGTCATTACAATTATTCCTTCATTTGCTATGAGTCATGTCATCATCCCATCAAAATCATTCACCAATATTGAGCGATTAATTAGATCCTTCAATTGGTGTGGCTCCCACAAATGACTATCTATGCACTTTGTCAATTGGGATACCATCGACCAGCAAAATCTCTTAAGAGGATTGGATATTCACAAGCCCAAGCCTTGGCAAACCACCCTTATTAGAAGACATTCAAAGCAATTTCTGGCTCATAAATCTAGCCTTTGGATCACTATCCTCCATGTGAAATACGACACAAGAATCCACTGCTTCGAGTTTCGAAGAGGTGATTACACTATTTGGAAACTTCTTCGTTTTGTGGATCAATTTACTTTACAAAACACAATGTAGAAAGTAAAACAATGACACCAAGTGTGATATCTACAAGGACAATTGGATTGGTCTCACATCTCTTTGCAAATGGCTCATCTTCTTCAAGGTCAATTCAGACATTTCTATTCAGCTTGGTGCACTTCTCAACTCTGATTCCAATTGGAATTTTGATATTATGCAACGTTCTTTAGCCCAATACTTGCTGATTGAATTGTTCAAACACCAAGGGCTTTAGCGGAAATTGGTAACACTCTTTGTTGGACTGTATCGAACTCCCTCAAGGTTCCTGGCAAGGCTCTGTATTCTACCTTCCTTATGCTAGAAAGCAATTGCAGCAACATTGGTGCTTGGGTTTTAGAAACTTTTAATAACAATGGTTATGACATTCCTTTGACGCGATTGTCACTTTGCCATCCCTAGTAGAGATTGGCTCCATGCCACCGGTTTGGCAACCGTGGCACCTGTTCGTGAAGATGTCATGCTACTGAGACACTAAATCATATCCTTTGGTCTTGCAAGCATTTCATATCCTTTACTCTATCAATTATCTTTGGAGAAACAGAAACAACAAGGTTTATGCTCACCCAACTCTTAACAATCTTATATCGTCTCATCTTTGACAATACTTCTGCTTAGTCTTCCTCCAAACTGGACTGCTAGAGCCACATGGACTCATCATTAAGTCAAATGTTGCCGTCCTCCTCTCGATGGCTTCCTTCCCCCATAACCAAATTAAGATACAATGTGATGCAACACTCTATAAATGAAAAGGCAAGAATTGCCATTGTTATTCGAAACAACCAAGGCCAACCGATTTTCATTATTGGTCAGACACTAATTCACTATCATCTATTGCTGTGGAAGATCCTACCATTGTTCAAGCCATAACTATTGAAGCTAATTATTTGAATCTTGGCACTATATCTAGCATGAATTAGACTCGCTTCTGAGCATCTCCAACTTAAATCATGCTTTGGATGACCACAATGTTCTTACCTTCATCCAAGTAGTGGCGATCCTCAAGACTTCCCAGTTACTGAATCACCCATGTGTTTCATGAAGGAAATTCAATAGCCAATTAGGTTGCTAATAAGGCTCCTTTTTTTGACTTTTCATAGGTTTGGGCTTATGCCATTGTCTCGTGACCTTTCTACTTTAATTTTGTATGATCTTTTTATGTAATCCACCTTAAGCCATTAATATAAGGATTTGGCCACCACCTTTCAAACCATATAATGGAAAAAAAGTAACATCCTCCCTGTCCAACATTCATAGCAACCTCAATATTACTTAACACCTACACAATATTTTTATTTCCCAAAACAACTGGAATTCAAAGAGGAATTTAATGTCAAAAAAGAAGGATCTATCCTTGCATGCTCCAAACTTGAAAAGAAAAATACTCTTCCATGTGGTCACTATTTTGTTTATAGTTACACGTTGGAAGTCAAGGTGGAGGAATTTATGCACGAACAAAGGACGACAAAACATCTTCACCTTGGAAATAAGAATACAGAGTAGATGTCAAAGCCAATGCACTCATTGGGTTGATTAACTTCACTCCTCTTTCATCTTTCTCACACGCATTCCATCAAAAACCCTCACAGCAGCCATGTTTACATGACAAGTAAATTATGTGTGCATTTCTTGCTAACTAATGTATCTATATTAAATCATTTTTAAAAGATAAATAAACTTTAAGAAGAAAACTAAACGTCTAAAAACTTCAATTGAATTTGGTGCATATGCACATTCTTAACTTTATAGAGCAAAATAGCAAGTGCATTAGGCACAACAAATAGTACAGCTTGCAGTGTACTGTTCCATCAAGGTAGCTTTGCCCACTCTCTGGTCTCTCGGTCTTTGTCACACTTCAACCATCAAGATCATCACTGCTGTTGATTTCTACGGAGGCTTTGCGAATGCTTTTTTTCCTCTTTTTTGAAGTCAACTTGCCACCTCATGAGCACCCACCTCCCTCATCTTCAACTAATATTTTGATTTATGTCTAATTGATTCCTTAGTTACTCTCATTGAAACGAAGCCCTCCTCAAGTATTGTTACAACTATAAAACTCAATGGTACCAACTACATTTTGTAGTCCTAAACATTTCATTTTCTCATTAAATCCAATGAGAAACTTTATTACTTAAACTCTCCAGCACATCAACCAAAAGACATCACCAAATATGTTAAATGAGAGACCTCTAACTATGTAGTTCTTACTTTGATGCTTAATAATTTTGAATCTACAATTGCATGTACCAAATATGTTAAATGAGAGACCTCTAACTATGCAGTTCTTACTTTGATGCTTAATAATTTTGAACCTACAATTGCATGTATGTATCAAGAGATCTCAAAAAAGATATGAAACTCTCTTCATTTCACATACTTTTAAAATAGTCAAATCTTTCTGGCATACACCATCTATTCTAACATTTTCTCTTTACAATAAAATGATAAATCTTTCCAAGATTACTATAAAAAATTGAAAAAGCAAGTGGGTTTAACGTTTTCAATACTATGCCTTTACCAATAACCCAACTTGAAAAAAACAAAAGAATTTTTCTTGGAGTCATGTTTCTCTGGTATTCATCCCTTGCTCTAGCTTATCCAAGTAGACAATTCAGTCTATGACCCTAAATATTTCGATGATCCTCTTACACATTTTTTGAGTTATTTAACTCACTGTTTGGTTCTCTTCTAAAACTGAACATATTGTTCTTGTTGCAATAATAGAGGAGGCCTCAATAATCATGGTTGTGGATGCCATTATACAATAAAAGATCATAACTATAACATGTTTTGACCCTACTAACATGGCTAGAGAACTAATCACTCATCAAGCCATTGTTGAGAAAAGTTTGAATATCCTCCAATCACTCAATATATTTTAATTGCTATTTTTGATCCAATTACTACAAAGAACTATTGTACTCTACCTACTACCTCCCCTGCATTTTTTGCTTATAGTTTTGTTGCTTATTCTGATATGTCTTGGGTCTTAAGTTCTTGAACATCTTTCATTATGATAGTTAATTCTATATTTTTCTCCTTTTTATTTTAGACTCTTTGACTAGTTATTATTGTCAAGGAACCTCCACTTGTTTTTGGAAAATGCTTCATCCATCTTTTACTCTCGATAACAATGGTTTATATTTTCCAAAATTACTAGTTAATTTATTATCTATCAATTGCATTACAAAATCTATAACAATATTGTAATTTTATCTCATTGTTGTGTTTTCAAGATCCTTGCATGAAGACTATAGGCAACAGAATTGAAGAGGCATATATTATCTCTCTAATTCTATACCCACAACTTTGTCGATCACCATCTCTCCTCATTAGTGGCCTTGTTGCCTCGATCACCCTCCGTGTCATTGGTCATTTTATTCATCTTCTCTTCTCTATAAGTTTGACTGTAATGCTTGTCAATATGACAAGCATTATAATGTTTCTTTTCCAACATCAACCTCCTTTCATAATCAAGCTTTCTTTAATGTAGTCAATTCAAAAGTTTATGTCATATTGTCTTAACCCACTTGGTATATAACTACTTTATTTCTTTTATTGATGACCAAATGGCAGCCTTTTGGGTATACTTGCTAAAATATTGGTAAACAATATTTGATGTCTTCAAACAAATTCATTAGAAGATAAAAATTTGTTTTTACATTTTTGATAAATCTTCATTATAATAATGCACTAAAATAAATGCAATCTACTTTTGAATAATTTTGTGCAAAATATGACCACTTATCAATCATTATGCCCACATATCTTACAACAAAATGAAATGGTTGAATGTCAACACTGACATCTCCTTGATGTAACCCACACTATGATGTTTCTCATTAATCTATCGCCAATTTTGGGGAGATGTTATTCTCGTAGCTAACTAGTTAATAAATCAAGCATCAGCCATTAGTTTAGACAAGGCCTCACTCATCTATATTCTTTATCTAAACAAGCCTCTTTTAGGCTTTTGATTGCGTAATTTTGTCTGCTCCTTTCATCCCATACCCGATAAACTTTCTACTCATGCTATTCAATGCAATTTTTGAAGTTATTCTCAAGCACAAATCAAATATTGTTGCTATGATCCCACAATCAAATGATTGAATATCTCAACAAATGATGTTTTTCATAAAGCATCCCCAAACTATCTTACTTTTCCTCAACAAATATTCTTACCAATGTTCCATTGCTCCCATTTCTAGTCCTACTCCACAACAAGTTCATACTCAATCACCTCATTTGCCACATAATGATATACTACACACCAGGCAGCCATTAGTGGCTAAGCATTAACTATTTAATATCAGCCCATTACATTAAATCTATACCTATCAATTGCCCTCTAAAAAGATACATGCCAAAATACTCATCACTCTATAAAATCTTTTATATCACTAAATTGTCCCCCTTCTTTCATTGCATTTTTGCATCTTTCCATTATTTCAATTCCCAAGACATCATGAACCATTCTTTGATTTTAAATAGATACATGCAAAGGATATTGAAATGCAAGCAATCACTACCATCAAACGTGAGAATTGGTCTCGCCACCTGCTAATGTCCCACCAGTTCCTTGCTGACGTGATTTGAGATCATGTTGTTGTTCTATAGTTTTGTCTTGAGAGATCTCGAGAGGAAGAAAGCTCACACGAGGGTTATTAGCTTGTGTCAAGAAGATCTCAAAAGAATACATACGCCTCAATCATGTCATGAGAGAATGTCATGAGCCTTGATGTAGGCATAAGGATGTTAAAGGAGTTTCAAGACATTCTCGATGGCAAGTGAACCATATCTCATTAGTATTGGGGAGAAGGAAGCACTCAAAACAAAGTTGATGTAGAGTCTTACTGTGGAAGTTATAGAGGAGAAGAGTATCAATGAGATTTTTGACAACTCTAGGGGATGGCTCAAGGGCATAAAAAGATGTCTCGAAGGCGCATGATCTCGAGAAGACACCTCAAACAATCAACAAAAAATTATTGGACTCAAGGAGAATAGACCAACAATTTGCAAGTACATTCAAGGGTTTTAAACTAAAAGAGGATGGGATTTGACTAGAGAAGAAGGTTTCGAGGTTTCTACGCTTATGCAATCATTACAATATGTTATGGAGATTCAAGACGAAGTCTGAAGGATTACTTGCAGGTTATGGAGCCCAAGTATTCAAGGATGATTCATGAGATGGTTTGTGAAACTAACCAAGCAATGAAAATTCAAAGCCAATTCAAGAATAGTGCAAGAGCTTGCATGGGTCATATGGAGAAGGTTGTGCATGCAATGCAAGCCATTCAAATTAGGATAGGAATTATTGCAAGATTTCATTTGCCTTCAAATTCTAAATCCAAAATTTATAGGAATAGTTTCTATCTTTAAGTAAGATTAAGATCTCAAGAGTAACATTATTGCACCCGATCCCGTAATCTATAAAAAGGACCCAACACAATAAAAAAACAAAATGATTAGTAACTAGAATGCATTGAAGAGAATAATGGTCAACTAAGTCCAACAATGTTTCCCATATGGGAGAGGATAGTTTGGCAGAAATTTTGTAATCATTAAGGAAAGTCTATTCTAAGTGGGCGAGAGCTTAAGAATATCATAGAGTGAGATTTTGCCACCAAGATTGTTGTTGAAGAGTAAGAATCCATTATACGAAAGGATTAAAGCATTCTATGATTAAAAATGTCAGACATTTTTGTATAATTCTTTGTTCAAGTGTTTTGTTACTTGCTTCTCTGTATGATTCTATAATTGCCACTTTGTATAATCCGTCTCACGTATTATAGATCAAATTAGTTAGTATTATCATGAATTCTAGTATCAGATCATTTGGTACTCGTTATGAAAAGATTATGAAGAATGTTCACAAATAAGTTTCTACATGATGGAACCATTGAACACTAAAAAGCTCATTTGGTGGCTTAAAAAAAACGTAGGGTCTTGGCATTGATTACTTGGAAATGTTGTCCACAATTAGTTAATTCTGTTCATTATATTCTTGTTATTACCATTAATTGAAAGTGGCTCTTAATCCAAATGCCTGTCATACTTTTCTCTACAGCAAGCTTTTGTAGTTTCTAAGGATCAACCTCCACGATATATTACTTTGGGGAGATTTTGTAAAGCCTTGCTAAAAAAAATCTGCAAAACAGCATACTATGTTTTCTATTTTCATTCATCAATTCTCTTATGGATTTGTGAATCTTGTATATTATGTGAATGATTGCCTTCTTTATTGGAAGTAATTTTTAGTATTAAAGAAATTAAATATTATTTTCAAAAAAACATTTATTACAGAAAATACAAAAAAATGATAACATTTTCTTGGAATCAAATTTGCATATAGACAAATAAAATCTGTCTCCAACTTCAAGAAAAATGGGCTTCTTGAATGCAAGAAAGCTCTCTCCTAAGGAAAGCTCCTTAGGTTTCTGGATATGTATTGGAAAACAATCTTTATTATCATTTTTCAGTTGATAAGTTTATATAGTTAACTATCACAAGGTTTGATATTTCCTTCATTATTTGTGTGATGAGCCAACATATGCAAAATTGAAAGCAATCGATACTATATTAAGAATTTTAAAAAAAACTAAATGATTTCAAGGTGCTTGATTATTAAAAGTAATACCATTTACAAATTCAATCTAACCTGATGTAAATTATCTCTTGTATATTCAAGATTGAAAATCTACTTCCTACTTGAGGAAAGAAATCTTGTGTCATGCAAAAATTAAAAACAAATGGTCATTATTATATCAGGTGTTGAACCTGAATATAGAATAATGACACATTCCACATTGTGTGATGATGTCAATAAATAATCTTATTAAAAAATTTGAATATTTATTCACTCAAACAATAATTTTTAAGAATGCTAATCATCCAAATTCTATTTTCCTTGAAGAACAAAACATATTAATATATATTGTCATTTTGTCATAGATGTTATTTAAGAAAATCCCAACTCATGTCTTTGATGAAAAACTTATAGTAGATATTTTCATTTTAATGGCTCTTTGATTACTCAATTCTCTAATTTTTGTACTAAGTTAGATCTTTATAATGTTTTCATGATAACTCTTGGATCACTTGAAGTTTCTAATCTTTACAATAAATTGGATCTTTAAGATACGTAAAGCAACGACACATTCAGCTTGTGTGATGATGTTAACAAATAATCTTATTAAAAAATTTGAATTTCTAATCACTCAACTAATAATTTTTAAATATGTTTATCATGAAATTCTAATTTCTTCAAAGAACCAAGCATATTAACATAGATTGTCATTTCATCAAAGATGATGTGTTATCTAAGAAGATCATTACTCATATCTCAAATGAAAAATACATATAATAGATAATTTACAATAACACTTGGAGAACTTCAACTCTCTAAGCTTTGCAACAAGTTGGATCTTCATGACATACACTCTAAATTGGAGGGAAGTATTTTAAAAAATAGTAGTATATTAAGAATTAGCTATGAAAATATTCCTAATAATATCTACAAAATATTCCTGCACTATGTTTCCTTTTACTGTTTTTTTCTTATTTTGTCTATTTATTGACGTTCCTCTAATATAATGAAATACAATTTTTTTTCTGTCCTCCAATAACATTAATACTAAAGGAACTTGGTAAGATGATGAAATTTAAAATTTTATTATGTATAAAAACAAAATTCAAGCGAGAATATGGTAAACTTCAAAGTCAAAGAAAGGCAAATAAAATAAATACGGTTATCTTGAAAGGTGCTTACTGTTTCTTCAAGCTGCCTATTCAAGCTTTGCATTTCTTCAACCATTCTACGAACCTCTGCCAATATTGTTTGTTCAGGAATTCTTCTCAACTCCTCCTTCCTTGCTTGTGCCTTAAACAGTTAATGACATCTTAGAAAAAACTAATAACAAGCAAATTGCAATAAATGCAACCTAAAGCTAGTTGGTCATGATATACTAAGTAAATTCTCCTGCCTAACCTTGTGGTCAAAATGACAAGTGCGTACAAAGAAGATGGTGCATAATTCAAGAAGTAATTACATACATGTTATTCATCTTTTATGACAAAAAGCAAAAAACTATTTGCAACTTCTTCAACGTTTTAGTTTGGTAAAAACTTATCTAAGAAAAACTGTGGAAAGAGTATATCCGACGAAGGATAAGTTTGGAAATGCTTTTTAATTGATTTGATTTTCAACAACAGAATTAGAAATTCTATATGTATCAAAAAATAGTAATAGGAAGCTAAATAGATCCCCTGCCATGGCCATTATCAAAGCTTTCAGCAAAACCCTCATCTATCAGTAGGATAATACTAGTACTTCCTTTTATTGAACATAATTATAAAACAATGCTACCACTCCAGGCCAAAGCAAGACCAAGCTATGGGGTGGTCCCATCAAGCTTTCCTCAATTTCACCAATAAAATCAACAATATACCTTCTACTTCTTAAGTATAAATGATGCATGGACAAAGTAAAAATTTAGGTAAAAAGAAGACATATGACTCTCCTTTTAGTGACCTATGCTGATAACAGATGTCTTCGTACCAGGGCAAGGGTAGTGAATGACAGTCAAAGAGGAAGAGATGAACGATGACGTCAAGACCACCAATGATGGGGGACAGGAGACCTTGGCGATAAATCTGAACATAAGTGATGAAAGAGACAAGATCTTGGTGACAAATCCGAATATAATTGATGAAGAGAGCTTGGAGACTAATTCATAATTGGTGAAAGAGACATTGAATGACATAAAACTTGTGGCGTAGTGGCAAAAATTGGACTTTTGGCCAAGATATCACATCCTTGCATCATGATTACCCCTATTGCCATGGAGTTCAAGAGTCCATAATCATCCAACAAGATAAAATTTACAAAGAAGTACAAGAAACACATCTCACAATCAAAACAAGCATGTGGCAGCATGACATTTAAGAGTAATGCGATCAAGTATTATCCTAATGCATGCAACAATCTACTTAGAATCCTTTTTAAATTCTCCTTCATATCTTTTGAGATATTATTTTTAACTTGATCAAACTAAATTACTTATGCATTTTATCAAATCAATATGACTAATAGTCTCCTTTAATTTTAACATTCAAGAAAATATTAACACCAAGTCAAAAGAGAAAACACATTTCCTATCCCATTTGACCATATGGAAGAGCTAGGAATGATCAACCTAATCTGGATAAATTACCTAAATGTTTGCTCTGCCCTAAAGATTAGACATGTCAAATCGTTCAGGTTTTTATGCTCACGATTGCCTCTGCTTTGTTGTAATCATGTCTCAATTTTTAATATTTGTTTGTTTAATAAGATTAGTTGTTGCACACCCTTGGTGTACGTAAATGGTGTGCTCAAACAATTCCTCTAAAAAGCTCCAATTTTAAATATCCAACAACCCTTTCAGTAAGCAATTCTTTAAGAGTAAATATTATTAAGTCTTATCCCAAAAAACTAAAGCTTAGCAAAACAACTCTTAAAAGCAATAGGATAGTTTTTTTAGTAATACATTAGGGGTGATGTTCATTTTGATCCATCTTTTTTACCATATGTCAACACTGTTCTATTTTCAAAACAATATAATGACCTCATCGCCAAGGTGAGAATTTTGGTCAAAGTATGGCCACCATAGAAGGTGGAGCTAATGATAAAAAAGAAGAGTGAAAGGCGAGCCGGCGATTGAGGAAGTAGACTTGAGAAAAACAATAAGGGTTCAAGAAATTGAAAAGAAAGAGATAAAAAGAGAAAGAGAAGAAGAAAAATATCCTTGAGCTTTCTCGAGCTTGCAAGGTGAGTTATCTTGTGGCTTTTTTATTCTTCTTATACACGATTTTTGGTTGGTAAAGATAGAGAGCTAGTCCTGATTTACTGTTTTAAAATAGCAACTTAAAATAAAAGAAAAGTTGTTTGGAAAAGAAAAAAAAATGGAAAATCCAACAAAAAAAAAAGAAAATGAAAGTAGTATAGAAAAGAAAACAATTTGGAGAAGGAAAGTCTTGCAATGATTATTACAAGAAAAAAAACCTATAATTTAATTGTAGCACTTTATTACTAGTAAATTAATACTTTTTTATGCAGAGAAAAGGCTACCTTGAAGACAATAAGCTTGGAAAAAAAAAGCTTTTGTTAGTAAGAACAAGCTCTTATGAAGTGAGTTTAATTTTCATATTAAGTTAATATTCAAATATGTAATTGTATTATAATACACATTAAAAAAGAGAATAAAATATAAGAATATGACATGATGTGTGATAATGATAATAAGGTTAAATATCTTGCTTAAAAAAAAGAAACTAAAAAATGAAAATTTTTTAGACTTATCCCCATGATTCCATGAGATGTGACATACCAACACAGGATGTTAGGCATCATAAACACCGGTTTGATACTAGGCTATGAGATTTTATGAGGTGTAACGAACACCAGCACATGATGCTGAGCATCATAGACACTAGTTTGATATCGGGCTATGATATTCGACAAGATGTGGCGAGCATCAGCAAAGGATGTTGGGCACTGGATTGATGTCAGGCTATGATATTCTATGAGATGTGATAAGCACCAGTACAAGATGTTGGGCATCATAGGCACTGGTTTGATACCGAACCATAAGATGCAATGAGATGAGATGATATCAGAGACCTCCTCTGATACCAATTACACTTCATGTAGGGACGAGGGACAGAGATGATGTCATAATATGACTAACCAGCTATGTCTACAGGAACGCATACGAGCCGAAGTCTATAGATGGTGAGATGTCACAAATGAGATGAGACAAGATTAAGGAATGGGATATAACACTATGAAAAACATTTGGATCCAAATATAAAGAAAATGAAAAAAATATAAAAAGAGAAAAAAAATGAAAAAAAATTAAAAAGCAACATAAAATAAAAAAACAAAGATGTGTATGCACATTTGATCTATACAACAATTTACTAATCATGTTTTCAAATGTTAAATATTTTTTGTCATTTTGATATCATGTTATCACATTTGATATTATGTTTTATCATACATTTGTTATTTATTCAAGTCAAATTCACCTACTGGATATTTTATGCTCACCCCTACTTACATTATGGGACATGACACAAATCCACACAAAAAAAAGATGCCTAGAATAGCATGCGAGGTGTGTGAGTAATCTTGTCAATTAGACAGCAATACTAGTGATATAATACATGGGGCATAACAGCATGACATACACTTCTTTAAGTTTAAAAAATCATGTTTAATTCAAACTCTATAAAATGAATTTCACATTTAGCATATACATGTTAGAGGCTTAAGGGAACACTTAACCCAATTTGTTACCTAGTTAGGACATTTACCTCACCTAATCAATAAGCTGTAAACACTAGTCTTTATATCCCTTATTCCATCTAGATCATAAGAGAATGTTAAAATGGATATTGTTTTAGGTTTATTAAATGGTTACATTAAGAAAAGTTATATTCTTGTAGTTATTGGTCGATTTTCTAAAATGGTTTATTTATATTATGCTTAATGTAATACTTCACAAGTAGTATAATTGGTCTTAGATGTTACAAAATATTTCAAATTGCCCAAGACCATAGTGTTGGATAGAGATGTGCAATTTACTAGTTATTTTGGGAAGATCAGATGACATTTATTATGAATGAAGCCAAACCATATATCATCCACAAAGTGAAATAGTGAATCAATGTTTAAGAAGCCTTTTACATTGTCTAGCAGATCAAAACAATACAAATTGAGATTTATTATAATATTCAATGAAATTTGCATACAATAACTTGTTAAATAGAACAAATATAGATAAACTCTTTTAAATTACATGTGGGAACAAGTCACAAGCATCTTTTTATATCATACTATTTCCACCTTATGTACCAGTTTTCAACATTGTATAGAACATTCTTTAGATAGCATGTCTAAAGTTTGCATGAAAGCATTGCTAAAGAAATTTATACAAGTTAATTTATAAATGACTTTTTGATGTACATAAAAGATTTCTTGAGTTTTTTGAACCCCCACTTGGAATTGTGAAAAAACAGTATGCAAAAAATGCAAAACTATTAAAGATATTACAAAATATAAATTCTAATAATTATGTTATACATTTACTTAAAGATTATAGAATAACAACACATCCAACATTTTAGACTTGATTACTTAAAAAAGCAATTAAGCCTTCATCTCTATTTAATCAAGAGATCTTTAAATAGAGATCTATTATAAATTCTTTCAATTATCAAACAATCCATTTTTGAAGATAAGTTATTTGAACAAAGATTGTCTCATGAGTCTAGTGGGTAGGTGCAGCACCATAGTGCACACAGCAACCCATAAGACTGCAGCACACAGGACGAGCTGCACAAAATAGAAATGTGGCACAGTAGCACGTCGAACACGCGGAGCATGTAGCAGAGTGCGGTATAGCATAACACAAACATGCGGCATGAACGGCATCACGTAGGATGCAATACTGTATGAGACAGAAGCAAACGAGACACCAATGCAAGCACAATAATGCACAGAACTCAACAATCCACGCTCTGTACATGTGCCACGGTAGGAACTACCTACTATTGCATGTGCAGAACACACTACAATAAGTGCCACCTATAGCTACACATGCATCATGCATGCGTGAAGCATCTACTACACATGAGGATCACCCGTGCACAATACCTACCACTATAAGTATAAGGCACAAGCCTCATGGGAGAGAGACAAAATGCACACCCTTATACGCACACAAACTTTTTAGTGACCAAGTTAAAGCCCTAATAAATGCAACGCATAAAGAATAAAAAAAATCAATTTCACTATTATAAAAATATAATTATTGTAATAAAATATTATACATAAGCCTTTATAAAAGAGAATAATACGAGTGAAGCAAGTCATTCTTGATTCCAAGGATAAAACTCTCTCTGTAACTTTATTGTTCTAGCTTCTTCACTATTTACGTTTTAATTTCTCTATACTTTATCTAAAAGGTCTACTGTGGAGAGTTTAGAAAAAGACACATCATAGGCAAATCAAACACTTTAAAAGTAGGCCAAACCCTTGATCGTTCAGTAACATTTAATAATGAGAAGAGTGAACAAATTAAATGAATCTTGAATAGCCAAAATACTAACCATTAACCACATCTATCAAAAACATTTTGTTCAATGACGAGGTAACCGCAGCTAAATGATACGCAAGAGTTATAAAGAAATAATTGCAACCTACACAATGTTATAAAAATGCACTAGACTCTAACTACAACGAACATAGATTGCTCCCACACCAGGGAGACATCTAGGGAAGCAAGTAAAGGAGATGACAGACTAAGCACACACTGACCAGTCTATATACAAGTAAGGCAGAGCACAATTACCATCTATTTGGCTAAACAATATGAGTCAAATTGCCATGACTGCAATCACATTCATAGTAGCTTTAACTTATATTCCAGAATCCTAGCTTATTTTAACATTAACATAAGTTTAGCAAAGCATTGGCATCAGTTTTTCATAAAAATCAATATTAAAAGACACTTAACTTACACTTAGACAATCAAATCATCTACATTGATCATAGCATCATCTAAATGATGCCGCTTCTAATCGTCCTAAACAATCTCTCCAAATTGTCCTAGAATATCCCTCCTAATTATCCCAGAAAATCCATATTCATCCTAGGATGAACTTAGCTAACAATCTTAGATCTGTTCATATCTTTTTATTGCCAATTGTTAAGATTTTAGATTTGAAATTTTCAATAAAATTTCAATTTATTCTTGCTGCCACTTTGTAGCAAAAAATCCTATGTCGAGAAGAATGAAAGTCTTAAAGAAGCAAGGTAAGACGCCCAACAAGTTCAGCCATTGGTCTTCCACGTCATCATCTCAGACTACTTGCACCACCACTTTGACAAACAACTTCCTTTACTAAAGTTCTAATAGTTGAACTTTCATTTCTTTCATATGCAATCATCATCTTATTCTAGAGACCTATACAAAAGTTAAATTGCCCAAAACCCCATAAACTTGAGAATGCAAATCCCTTGACTTAGTGTTTGATCATCCCAAGTCAATTATGCCATTGTCTTGGATGATCCATACATAATGTCTTCATCAACCAAGTGATCATTCAAAATGAGCTTTTTTACCCAATTCTAGTGCTATCCTCACACGGTTTCACTTCATTCTCTGATAAGTTTAGGTCATTATTAAAGTTAAGGCTTACTTGATAGTTCAATACCACATCAAGTGTGATCATTAACATAAAAATTAGCATCATCATTGTTGAAAACTAAACATAATTCAAGTAATAGTTCTTCTAATTTGTTAAAACAAAGGAAAAACTTAGCTTTGTTTAACATAACTATGATCCTATTTCTATTACTTAAAGATTTTGCAAATTTTGCAAAATCATTGCATATATTAATTAATCTTAGTAGGATATCATGTGATTTTCTTCCATCTTTATCCAAAGTCATAACTTAAAATAAGCAGATTGATGAATTTGCTTGTTATACTACATCAATTTTTGTTAGCCAAGTTATTTATCGTAATTCATAAGACTAAAAATACTAAGGATAAATACACACTGATTTGCACAAGCCTCTTGGTGTGAATTTCAAGAGAGAATTTGGATGTCTTGGAACTTTTTAGTTGACTATAAAAAGTTTAAGATATACATACACATACACACACTTAAGCTAAATGGTGACATGATAGAGACATTTAAAAAGTGCAAAGTATTAGTTGAAAAGTATATAAAGAAAAAGATCAAGAGCTCACGATTTTATAATGACATAAACTTCTGCTTTAAAAACATAAGATAAAATGTCAAACAAAAGACAATTGTGAGAACTTGTAGAATGGAGTGAAAAGAAAAAAAAACACAAAACTCTTTGTGAGAGTAATATGTATCTATCCAATACCAATTTAAGAATATTGGAAAAATGTTGTATCTATTGCTCGTTATTTAGGGAATAAATCTCAAGCAAATGTTATTGGGTTGAAAACTCCAAAGAGGTTAGATCAATGTATCATGCAGCCTACAAAATATTCAACACAAAGTATTTCATTATTAAGCTTATCATTATATCAAAGAAAATAAGATAGATCCATAAACCAAGAAATTTATCATTTTAGGATATTCATCTAAGGTGAAGGGCTAGAGAATTTTGGTATCTTGATTCTTGGTCATCTGAATTTATTATTAGAAAAATAAGAAGATAATGAATAAGTCACACTTTTGATGTAATCATACAGTTTTGAAGGTTCAAAAGAATAGCATTTCATTAGGCTTCGATTCAAGTCAGATTAAATGGTGAAATCACCACAACAACCCACCAAAAGAAGAAGAAAATGCTAGCACAAAAATAACATTGGACCTCTAAAAGATCACAAAGATATGCTAATGTGATCAAACATAGATTATGAAGATTAATCTTATTCTCATATAGATGTTTTTGCATTGAGTGTTGTAGAGGTTGTTAGTTATGAACTATCCATGAATAAAAAAAGATTTAGCGAATTATTCACAGCAGCCACAAAAAAATTCATATGGTGACTTATACAAGAGATTCATATGTAACAGCTACTAAGATTTGAAAATGGTAAGCTCAAAAATTATGTATATCAATTGAAGAGAACCTTGTATACCTAAAACAAAGGCCTAGATAGTAATACAAGAAATTTGGCAATATCACGGTGAATTAGGTTTTCCAAAAGCCTTTAAATAATTTTGAGCACGATATACAGGTTTCAACTAGATCCTTTGTATATTTTTTGCTTTATAAAGATGGCATATTGATAGTAAATAAACATGTCTAATATGCAAAAGCTAAAAAATGATTTAGGTATCCCACTTCAAAAGAGGGGTCTTGATGATGCAAAGAATTTTTGAGATATAGACATACGAAACAACCAACCACAATGATAAGAAGCTAAAAAATGATTTAGACATTACATTTCAAAATAAGAATCTTGATGGTGAAAAGAATTCTTGAGATAGATTGATGCACTACTTCCCAAAGGAAAAAAAAACATACATTAAAAAAATTAAAAATCTTAGATACTGACTCACAATTAATCTCATAAAAAAACACATTTAAAAGTGTCTAAAGATGAATAATATGCTGAATGATAATCTTCTTAATTCTTTATTAGCAAGTCACTTCATTTGTCAACAATTTTGTTTTATTTATCAATTCCCATGTTGTCATTATGATTAGCAGGTATAAGGATAAGCCCATTACACCTCATTACAAAGCAGTGAGACAGTTTTTATGGCACTTGAAAGGCACTATAGAGATGTGTTTGCTATATGGGAAAAATGATTCAATTAATATTGTTGTTGGCTTTTGTGATCCAAATTATGCTTGTGATTTGGATAGATCGATAAAACAAGATCTGAATTTACACTCACAAGCCATAACATTACTTGAAATATTTATTTACAACAAACAATGACTCAGTCTCCAATAAGGCAAAGCATATATCACATTTTTTGAAATAAAGTTGAAGGTTATGCCCACGACTGAACCTTAGATCTCCTTTTTGAAGGAAAAAACCAATGCTACATGATCCATACAACTCAATGGCACTCTCCAAAGCACCTAGGTATGCTAATTGAATTACAGGCTTGATTAAAGAATCAGAATAGTACCAGAATTGTCGGGTTATTTAGTTGAACCAAATTATCATGAAAGAACAAAATATATCAACATCAAGCATAACCTCATAAGAGAGAAGATATAGCATGGTTATATTTCAGTTCTAAAGATCCACAAAACACAAACCTATTGACATATTGATTATGATGATATCCATTCATAAGAAAGCTATGCTTGGATTTGGTTGGACTTTGCATCAACAAATGCTTTTTGAGGCCTTGAACAAGGAGGAAGTTTATTTATTAATATTCACAATTTACAGGATCAACAATTCAAGATAAAGAAAAGGATTTGTTAATAATTCTTCAATTTCAAAGGAGAGAGGTAATTTGTTTGATCAAGTCAACAAAAACAATTTAGTTTATATTAAGAATAATTCAAAAAACTATTCTAAAGATCTAGTTACAATAATTAGTAATTAATATAAAGAATAAATTAAAATATCATAACTTGTACCTTTCGTGTGAAGAAAAGATAGTAGCCTTATAATGTGAATAACAATTCACACAAAAATGATGTGAGCCCTCTTGTTAAAAGGAATTTTGATGGCCTTTTCTTTGCAATATTTTGGCATATCATCTTCCTTCTTCTTGATTATGCTTCTTGATAAATAGAAGCAAGAAGAAAAGGGCTATTGCTTGGTGATCCGGAATGGATTTAAACATGATATTGAATCTCCATCTTCAGTGAGGTATTGTGTTTCTCCATTTGGCACTTACAAACGCATTAATTCTTGTTTGCATGCCCTTGATTTGTACTAAATCTTGATGATTGATTTTTTATCAAATCAAGTAAAAATAGTTGATGTTGCCATATCTCACCCTCCATCATGATAATTTAAATGGTGTGTTTGGTACTCTTAGATTTACATCTTGGGTAGGTCCTCTTTTATTATCAAAGAGAGTCAGTGGACAATGCTCACATTCCTAATCCTGTTCCAGATGGGAGAAAAATCCTTGAAGAAGACTTTTAATCCTCTTGATGAGAGACCGAGAGACCTGATAAGAACCAAACCGAGAAGAAAACCAGCTAATTTTGGGACTGCAGCAACGAAAAACCAATCTGCAACAGCTAATAAGGTTGAGCCTATGTCAAAAGCAGCTCCAGCACCTAGTAAAATTCCACAGCGCTGTGTCAGTAAGAGCATGAGCAAGCCTGATAAAAGTCCATCCGAGGGATGGCCAATCTCACCAACTGGGTCAAAAGTCTATCCAACTACAGCAAACCGTAGAGGATTGAAATGGCAATGGGCAGCAACACAAGAATGGGCCAGTGTGGCACTTGACCCTGTCAATAGCATGTCTAGCAAATCCCAATGCATCCCAAAAATGCAAAACAGTGGACAGCATGTATATATATAATGCAGAATCAGTGGTAGCATGTTAACAACAGGGAGTGGCTGGAAGTTTTCCTTCTTCACATGCCAAAGCTCAGCCTACCAATCAACCGGACTACCATCTTATGAGGCCACCAGCAGCCGGACAGATGGCAAATCGCCTAATTGCCAATGATGTGGTGCTGCCCAACAACAAATAACACAAAAATAAAGTCAAACTCACAGGCTATTCAATTTGGGGTGGCCTCCACCTCCAAATCTTCTTCTCCAAACAGAAAATGTTTTAAATTAGCATTTTCTTCATGCTTTGCTTCTGTTTTGCTGCTTAGCATAAACCATACAATAAGATTTGAGCTGTCATACTTGTACAATGGTGCCACCCACCTCAGATGCATTTTTGTTTCTTTGCTAAGTTTTGATTGTACCATACGACCTATTACATCGTACAGGAATGGTTGGTGCTCCTTGTCTGCACCTCTCTGTACATGCTAGATTGTAAAATCTGACCTTCTGTTTCGCACATTATGTATAATTTTCTTTGCTTTCTGTCCAACAACCATCAAGACAACATCTATCATCAAACTTGGACTATTACGCTTTCTCCAAATGGATTCTTTTCCTTGTCTTATTCTCGTCTTAGCATCGTACTGTACTATTCATTAGATCGTACAAGTATGAACTCTACATTGTTTGCATTTCCTTTCTCCTACATTTCTAATCATATGGGACGAAACATGTGATTGTACTAAACAATCTGGTGGCTAATCACTTTTGTTCGTCATCATCCATGTACTATACTATTCTTATACTCCCATCAAACTGGTACGAGATGTTCGACCACTTATTTACCCCACGTAATCTAACTCCAAACTCATCAAAAATGTCTTTTTATCATTTCCACTTAGTCACCAATCATACGATACAAAACATCAGCTTGTACCAAACTAGTGGTTGATCACTTTTGTTCACCATTGTACATGTATTACCCTCTTAATCATTGCATGGCAATATACAATATGTTGGGTCTACTCTATCCCAGTTCGATTCCCACTTTGCATGCGTCCCTCTCTATGTCATCACCAATTGAACAATCCAAACTATCTAATCATACGAAATGAATAGGTGACAACTTTCTTTTCTTTGACATTGTACACGTACTTCAATCCAATGCCCACCAACAAACTAGTACAATCATTGCTCGCTGCCTACATTACTGTTATCTATCCCCTAAACCATGTGAGTACGATCTAGTCGGACTCATACATTTCCTCCTTTGTGCCTCTTCAATCATCCTCAGATAATGCAACTGTAGTGTGCAATCCAACGAGGTATGCCTATGATCATACTCACTCCCTTCCACTTCTATTCCTCGTCCTCCGATCGTCTGCTACGAATTCGCTGACCTATTGGTACGATCAGGGATTTGTCCACCTGTTCACCTTTGTTTGCACAATACAATACCAAACCTTGTATTGTACAATCCATCTTCTCTTAAGTCTGGGCTGTGATTGTTCCCTTATTTGTACAGTACAAATCCACTCCTCCTAGTATGAGTCTGGGCCTTTTCTTCTCAAGCCTAAGGTGCAGCTCTTTCCAATGGTGGTTCAAAATAGCACTTTGAGGTACCAATATGACAATCCATAAACAGAGCCATGATCATGCAAAATACCAAAAATCACAATGAAAGATTTGATTTAGTATATTCGAACAACAAGTTAAACTTTATGCAGCTTTTTCTAGAAGTCTTTTTGCAACCACTGTGCAGGAAATTTGTATTGTTACCTGCTTGTCTTTGTCATCCACAGCAAAGAATGATCAATCTATTGGGCTCCAAGGGTACAACATTTGTTCAACTGATTGCACAACTCCTCTCACAAACAACATCTCTATGACTAGATGGACGAATTGCATTTCTATTGCAACACAAACTACTATTCTTCACTATTGATTTATTGTGGCTTTTTCGGAACATCCACGGGGAAAAGACTTCTACCTCACAGAATCATGTTTAGGAGATTGTACATGCACACAACATTATCTTAGTCACTCTTGTGGAAGCAAACATCTTTACATTTTCCATATGAGAAGCAAACATTCTTCTAGACAAGCAATGAGATTTCTTTATTGTTCTCATCGTGGGTCTCTCTAACGGAATTATTATCCTCTAGCAAAACTTTCTTCAAGTTAAAATTGTTGATCATATCAAATAGATGATTTCTATAGAAATTCTTAGAATAGTAAAAATTCATAGATCTTCAATGAAGTCATGCTTCTAAAGATCATGTCATTAGATGGGAGATTTGATAACATCTTCAAGCTATCAATTCCCTTTCTCCCTATGGTTGAGACCAAAGATTTCAACATTACTCTTTCATAATTTGAAAACAAAGAAGGAAAACAATTTCAATTTTCTATTGCACAAAAAGAATTTCTTATGTTAATCAATAACATCAACCTATGTTATATTGGTTTTAATGGCCCTACTTAATACATAGTTAAATAACCAAGATGAGTCTACTCGCATCCTTGAATGACTTGATTGGGTATTTCTCAACCTAGCTAGTATAACATCTTTTCCATAAACATCTGTACACCATCTCATAAGAAACAGATCGGATCATTGTCCTCTCATTTAACTTAGGCATTACTAAACTCTTTATTCAAAAGCCAAATATGTCATTACCAATGCTTGGAATAGGAAAAATAAAGGTAAGCCCATCAACACCATTTATACTAAATTCAATCGTACCTTGAATGCTATCCACCTTTGGGGCAAGCAAATTTTTGGTGCTATTTCTAAACACCCTCAACAACTTGCACAATCCATTGCTGACCTCCAACTCAAGGAATTTCAACATGGTCTAAATAATAAAGAGCATAAAGCCCTTATTGAGATGGTAACCAACTATCATATGCTCTCTCTTGACACGCCTTATGGTGGTTGCAAATGGTGAAGTTTAAATGGGCTAATCTTGGAGACTACAACATCTCATTTTTTTATCCGGCTGTTACAAAGCATAGAAGAGAACTTTATTCACTCTTTAATCAATTTCAATGGTGACCTTGCTGCAATGTTGAGGACATTGCTAATATGTTCATCTAATTCTTCACTGAGAAGAGGAGCCTCGATTAACTAAACTTCTACCACCCAAAGCTTGTCTCTCATTTAAACAAGTTGCTACTCTTGCTGCTCCAATCATGGAATCCAAAATTAAGGATGTTATTCTCTCTGTTGGCATTAACAAAGCCCTAGGTGTAGACAGCATTACTAGCTCCTTTCTCCATTACTATTCGGACATCACCACCAATGCTGATATTATCAAAGCAGTTGATCAGATTTTTGCCACTACACAAATGCCAATATAATGGCATGACACACTAATTGTCCTGATTCCCAAGAAGAAAGATGCTACCCACCTAAGCCACAACAGGTCTATTAGCTTATGCAACATTATGTATAAAGTGATGGCTAAATTCTTGTTATTTTCTTGAAGCTGGTGTTACTACATATTATTACATTTAAGCAAGGTGCTTATATTCAAAACAAATCAATTTCAAGTAATATCTTAATGGCTCGGGATATCTCTCATTGCATGAAGCAATCTATCTCCAAGGAAGGTCTCATCGCTATCAAAGTATATATGAAGCAAGCACTGATGGGACTTTCTTATCCATCTTCAATACTTCAGCTTCCCCAACATATGGATTACCTGGATCTCGCCCAAATATGGAATCCTCTATAATGGTCATCAACGGCCATGGATCATGGCTATTTGCAAACTCCATCAAGATTGCCCCTTGTCATCTTATCTCTTCGCATACGTCGGAATATCTTTCCCTCATTATCCATCATCGTGAGGCATAGCAAGCTCCCATTCGCATTTGTATTTATCCAACAACTCCTTATATTGCACATCTTCTTTTTAATGATGATGTCATGTTGTAAGGCCTTATTGCCCCCGCAAAAGCTACATCTTTAAGAATATGCTCAAAATTTATCGAGTCTTTTGGGCAAAAGGCCAATCTCTCCAAATTGAATGTTATGTTTCAGTAAATAGATACTTTCTTGTTGAAAAACTTGATTGCAAGTAAGCTAAGAATCAAACAAACTAAGCAATTCAAACATTTGGGAGTTCCCATTTGTTGTAACAAGCTCTCTGTAGTGGACTTCTTATTAATCACCCAAGCAATCACCAACAAAATCTTCACTTGGGCTACCAAGTCCCTATTCTTTGCTGGCAAATCACTTTCGTGAATTCAGTGCATACAGCTATTCCTATGCACTTCATTAGCCATATGACCATTCATGCTAAAATTTTCTCTAAAATTGAACAAGCTAATACAACTTTTGTCTAAAGCGGATCTCACTAAAGGAAGTCTTTATATTATGTGGATTGGGAAACTATATCATGACCCAAGGATCATAGACAAATTGGTATCCAAAAACTCCAAACATGGTAAATTGTCCTCATTAATAAGCACTCTTGGCTATTCCTGGCACGAAACGCTAATATCCGTGTTAATATTCTTCAAGCTAATTATGGTATTAGATGAAACATCTTCAAATTTAAGCGAGGTGATTCTCCTGTTTGAAAACTCCTATGCTTAACTAGCCCTTTTGTCCTTGAAAACACTATTTAGTACATTGACAATGACAACTCATGCAACATTCTTATCGACAACTGGATAGGGCCTACTACCCTTAACTCTTGGCCTACATACATCAATGTTATCCTGGAAATTCCATTGAATTTTCTACCATAATGCACCCCAATGTTGGTTGGAATCTCAACCACCAACTCTTCTTTGGACAAGAATTATGTGTTACAATGCAATTTCCACCTCGAAATGGTTAAATATTCACATACTTAATGCCAACAATTGTTGTCCTTGGAGCTACTCGTTCATTGGACCCCTCAAGCACAACTTTTGGACGTGCTCCTCTGCTTCCTCGATTTGGTTTAATATTATTCATAATTTCAAAGCTATCAACTTTATAAATTCTTCACAATCTTTTCTTTGTTGAATGGAAATTAATCGTAGAACGAAAAGAACTGCCAATCTACGTGCCTATGCCATCTATCAACTAGGGAGTAACAAAAATAACAAGGTCATTCTAAACTAACTCTTAACACCCATGTTATGCTTCGAATTAAACACTACAATGATGCAACTTACTCTTTAACTCTCTTGAACCCCTAAAGGCACTTGGACTCATCTTTGAGCCCATCATTTCCCACTTATTCTTGATGGCTTCCTCCCCCATAAGATAAGATAAAGACAAATTGTAATGCTGATATCTCAATAGATGGTTCGATTGGCATCACCACTATTCCACTAATTCTAAGGGGTGTCAAATTATTTTCAAGCTCATCATCTATTATGGAGGATCATGCTTAGACTCATTCTTTATATTCTTTCAATTATGCTAAAGTGTGGTTTGAGACAGATTCTCTTCAAACCCTCTTTAGCCTATAACATGCATTGGATAATCCAAACAGCCCATTTCTTCAACAAACGGTTTCAACCATCAAGCTTTTACCAAACTATAAATGTTCTTTGAGGTGGCAACTCTGTCACTGATTGGGTTGCCAATCAAGTGCTTTTTTTTTATTTCTCATAGGTTTGGGGAATGCCACTTCCACATGAGCTCTTATCTTTACTTCAGTTTAATAACTTGTACAAACTTCCTTAAACTTTTAATATATGTTTTGGCCATGATTTCCAAAAAAAAGAGAGTTTTTGTGTAATACTTGGAATGACTAGATGGATTTTTATGCTGACATTAACTAACTTGTAAAAGCCCTACAAACCAACCCAATCAATAAGGCCAGGTCTGGCTTGAGTTTATAAGTTTCTCCAACCATATTTTACATCCTAAAATCCAAGTTTACTGCAGACAAACTGGGTACAACAATAGATATCACGAAAAAAAAAGAACAAGAATGCATGGAAAACCAAATAATTATGGAGTTGTCATATGGAAATAGTAAAATGAAAAGGAACCTGCTCAAAGCGTCTTTGAAGCTCCAGCCTGTAGGATCTAATTCTTCTTTCTTCATATCCAGAAAGGACTTTAACCAGAAACCAAGCTCTTCTACCAAATTCTAACAACTTATGCATGTCTTAAAGTGATTAATGTGGTTTTCTGCATGAAGAGAAATGTCTATTTAAACTAACCAATAGACTCGCCAAGATAACTGAAGTCAGCATAGTAAAGCAATACAAAAAAATGAAACCACAAAATAGTTTGTTGATGGAAATCAAGGAAATGGACAACTCACGAAGTATGATGTAGGCAATGTTTGTATATAAATTACGCAAAGGTTAACCATTCAACCTGTTATTTCTATAAGATAAAAAAAATATAGCCAAGAAGACTTCAGTCAGTATCAAATAGAATTGAAAAGACCATCACAAATCCCTTTTAACAGTGAGTCTAGTATGTGCAACTACCATGTTTAGATACCACGAATTTTATACACCCATGCCTAAAGGATCGATTGGATCAAATCCGATTCCGGTCCAATTAGATCCACAATCGGATCAAATTTGAAACAAACATAAAAGTACTAGCTCAATGTTTGTGATCACTATTTTAAGTTTGTTGACATCAAACTCAATCAAAAATTAAATGCTCATGGGGCTTACACTAAGTATAAGGTAAAGAAAAGCCATGATTAAGAAGCCCTCCTTGCTTTTCCAAGCAAGTAAATAAGGAGTTGTTCGTTTGCATGTTTTGAAAATCAGTGCTAAGTAGAAGTCAAAGTTTAAGATATCCATCATAAATAGTTGGCATTTTGGTATGATGAGTTTCAATAGAAACCAAACATAAAAAAATAAACAAAAAATAACACGATGTAAAAACCTGGATAAACAAGTTAAATTACATGCTAAAATAGAAAAAAAAAACAAAAAATGGGTTTAACTTAAACGTAATTTAGTATTTGTGGGTTTATTCTATTTTATGTTAAACCAAGCATAACCCTTTCTTAATATCCCTATAAGGTAAGATTACCCTCTCTCTAACTCTTCCTCTCTCCCCAACAACTAATCACAATGTCAACCAAACAATATTGATGAGGAGATGAGGTTGTCAAGGGTTAGCACTCCTGTTTATCCTCTCTATACCTCTCCCTCTTTCTCTCTCTTCATTTCTTTATGATGGAGAAGAGAATCCGTTCTGACAACGAGGATGAGAGAAGAATTAATGCCAACAATAAGCACGGGACAAAATCTGACACTGATGACAAGACTTTGACAAGATAAAAAATAACAATGCTAGATCTGAAGGGAATGAGTAAATTTTTGTGCTGAGGGTTATAGAAGAAGAAAGGCAATGAGATGATGCAAACTTGCTTCTCAAAATCAACTGATTTGATCAACTTTGACAAGTGACGTAGTACAATAATATGGAATGCAGGATAATTAGATGCTAAGGATAAGAATAAGTCAATTAGGTCGTGCTTACAAACCTAATTATCATTCTCATCAAACAATCAGTACATCTAGCCTGGCATTAAAATAGTGAAACTATTTCAAACATGTTGCAAGATAGGATCGTCCACATGGCCCAAAAGGGTACCAGAAAGTTACTAATTACGCAAATGCTTAAAAAACAATGATCAAACCGACATTCGGATGGTGGCAAACGCAGTACAAACGAAAGTGGAAAAAAGATCAATTCAGGATTCGCACAAGAATAAAATATAGGAATACAAAAATGAACAAAATCACAATATACTGTACCAAATCAGGACTGTGGTGGTGCGAAACTGCAATCAGCGATTGGCCAGTGGTTGATGCTCGGTACAGGATGTTCGTAAAATTAGGGAGGTTGCCAAGAAGATAGAAGCTGTGACCGGAGACAAGTGAGAGATGGCACAGGGAGGGGAAGTTTCGGTGGGTGATAGCGGCGGAAAGAACAGCAAGATCAGCGTGGCCGGGAATAGAGAATGGCAAAAGGCGCTTAAGGGACCGAAACAGCGATTGGGCCGGCTCGGAGTGCACCGGTCACCGGAGAGGAGGCAGAGAAGGAAATGAAAGGAGTTGGGGGAATGCTTCGGTTAGGTTTATAATTGTAGGAAGCTGGTAATGAGATGCAGCTGTTGCGGATTTAGTTTAGGTTACAAGAAGGGAGGCGGTCGGAGTTTCGGTGGTTCTGGCGATCGGTAGAGGTGGGCCGGCGTGGGAGACGCTTGGAAGCGGCATGCGGGTGGGTTGGGTTGTATCGCTAGGAGTTTTTGGGCAAAGTGGCGATAGTCAGGGTTACCGTGAAAATTTAGTGAGAAAGCCTGTATTATAAAAGATTAACATGAATATTTTTTAAAAAATTCGTAGACTTGGGTATACTTGATCCCTATATATAATTAGAAGACAAAACAAATTTAATCACCCAATTAGCCACATGCTTATCTTAATTAACTTTTCTAAGAAGATAGATGGTTTTGAAGCCAACAAATAATTACATTTTCAAAGGAATACAAAAAACTTAGCATTAAAGTTATCATAAAAAAATATCACGAGAAAGCATCGATGACCTCCATCGAATCCGATTCAACTCAAAGCATACAAGAATGAGGGAATTGATGGGAAGGCAATGCATTCACAAGGAGATGAGAGTGTTCCTCCACAATTAAAGGTGTTATAAAAAATTTATCATAATCATAAACCAAAAAAAGAATATTCACGCAATATTTTTAAAAGATACTAAGCAATCTTTGAAAAACAATACCAATATCAATTATATTGTTAGAAACTATAAATCCTTCACAAATAATCTTGATCCAAACAAAGAGAATAACTTAAAAAAAGAAGATGATTGGGGCCCAAAAGGCCTTATGATCCAACGATCCATAATAAGAGAGTTAAGATAATAGATAGAAAATATGATATGTTGAACTAAAACAAAAGGGCCCATAGTTGTCTTGGAGTAAATCTTATGATTTTTATTATTTTAGAAGTAAAACATAGCAATAACAAGGATAATCAAAGGCAAGTAATGATGATTCTTATTAATACATTATTGCAGCCAATCCAACAAGGTTCTTTAGGGAGTTAACAGTAATACCATATGTATGTTGCTTAATAAGAAGTCGAATAATTAGCTACATTGCAACATAATCTAGCAGGTCATCATCCCGATAAGTAAGGTAAAGAACAATGAATTGGAGATGCAAACGAAAAGATTTGAAATTTTTTATTTTACATGTTTTATTGGAATTTAGTATATTAGTCTATGAATATATGAAAAATTAAGATCTAAATATAGGATTTAATATTAATGAAAATGTAAAAGAAAAGTATAGGAATTTTATGATTTTAAAGACCAAGCTAAAATAATGATAATTTAAAAAGTAGAAAATTTTTAACAATCAACAAAAATATGGGAAGGTATAAAGCCTTTGAGTATGATATAAGTACTCACCTATGGTGTGGGCATAAACAATAAAAAAATTCTTGACATTTTCTCTCACATGGTGATCTTCTTCAAGATATGAGTCGCACGATTTGGTATGGTCTTACAATCAAAGAAAACTAATAAGGTTAAAAATAAAAAAAATACTTGAATATAATTTGATATGATATGAAAACATCAAATATTGGTTTGATGAAAAGTTGTTGTATACCAACCACGAGGAAAATTTTGACATGCCTTTAATTGACCAAGGAATAATACACCACTAGAGAAATATTTTAGTTGGCATGCAAAACTAATAATTACCAAACAAAAATATGGGGATACATTGTAATCAAATTAAAGAAAATATATCATTAGAAAAATACTTAATTGACTTACAAAACTAATGACTTTTATAGGGGGATCTAATGAGGTCAAATAGCACTACTAAAATGGACTTTTATAATCAAACTAACCTTAGTCTGATAGTCTATCTAAAAAAAGTTCTGTTGAAGTCAACTTTGTGCTTAAAATAGCTATACTAAAGGAATTAATTTCTAGAAGCCTATGATGCTCTTGTATTAACTTTCACAACGTATAAGAAGGCTTGACATCATGGAATGTGAAATATAAAAAGTGGCAATCTATCTAAGAGAATGATAACAGTTTACAAATAAGGTAAATCTCTTTAAGTGAATGAATAATAGAGTATACATAAGGCTAAAACTCTTAAATTTTAGATTTATCAAAATTAAGCGATCTTGCTAGTATATGAAATATCTTTATTGACTTAGCTCTAAACATATGTTGATTGATCACACCATCAAGGTTAAGAAAAAATATAATTTGAAAAGTTGGTGTGTACTAAAGTATTATAAAAAAATGTTTCATCTATCTCATTATGTTATTACCCTTTATAATTAAATCCTTAAAGCTCATCATTTTCTTAATTTTTTATTGAAATGATGTTTAAAAATTTGCTTGTCCTTTTAATATGAAACTATTCAACAAACTCAACTCATCTTGAAAATTTCTAATTTTATGATATTTGTAATAATTTTCTTCTCTAAAAATCGATATAATAAACATTATATTATTTTTCCTTTTTAATATTTGATTTTTTATTTTGTAATTGTAGCACATAATATTCATGTAGGTTGATTTTAAATTGAGTTTCTCTATAAATTCTATGTCTCAATTTAATTTCATAATTTTTAATACTTATAAGTATTTATTTTAATTTCAAAAAATATCATCTCTATAGTTTTAAGTTATTATTAAATCTTTTATTACCTCTAATTTTTTATTTTATAATCTAGACATCTTCACTTTTTATTAACTTCACATCATTAAGTTTTTAAAAATTCGTACTCTTATTTTTTAAGTTTACTTCTTTTTTTAGATATCGTGCCTCCTTTTGGTGATGCAAGAATTTTATAAAAAACTAAATAAATTATAAAAAAATAATTAATAAAATAAATTATTATACTCTAAGGATATTATAATATATATATATATATATATATGGAAGAAGAGAGTATTAAACTATTCCTTATGTAATGAATGATAATATTATAATTAGTTTCCATTTTCTTTTCTTCTTTTTGATATTACACTGCTTAAAATCTTTAATGTCATTAATTATAAGTTTAGTTCATAAAAAGCTATCAAACATTTTATTCATCTATAAATTATATAAGTATACATTACCCAATATCTTATGGTGGGATCTATTCATACCTATTACTAACCTAATTTACCCTTCTTATTATATTAAAGGAATGCCCCTATAATGTAAATAGAATAAATAATGAGTTGAATACCCAACAAATAAAATTGAATAATAAATAATATCTAAATAAGAATAATAAAAATAAATAATTACAAATAAAACTAAATATAGTGATATCATGACATCAATAATATATCATACTCCTTATGTATATCAAGAAGTCACCAATAACCTACTTAGATAAAATAAGGCTTAGTGTTAGAAAATTTTATATATGATCATCATTATATATAATTATAAATGTAATAGTCTTATTTTAAAAAAAATTAATATATGATAATTTATATAATATAACCAATATAATTATAATAAAATATATTTTTGATATAATAATTCAAATTTTAAGAATATAACATTATATATATATATATATATATATATATATATATATATATATATATATATATATATATATATATATATATATATATATATATATATATATATATATATAATATTAAAATAATAAAGAATCTTTAAAAAGTGTGCTATAGTTTTAAAGTTAATTAAAAATATACTATTTAAGCATATTACTAAAAAAGAGTTGTTTAAGATAATCTAAGAACATTAAGTTTATAATTTTTAGATAAATAAATAATTAATTTTAAAATTTTAAAAAATTAAATATAATTATAATTTTTTGGATTGTTTTGAGGATAGATTTATAATTTTAAATTTTCAACTTAGTCAAATCTATTTTGGTGAAGGATATATATATATATATATATATATATATATACAAATATAGGAATGTCGATTATACTATGATATATTTGTAGTTTTCTAAATTTTAGTGATGTTATAATCAAATTGACAAATGCTATATTTGTAATTTGAGAATGTCAGGGGTATCTAACATTAAGTGTGCTTAATGTTTTTACCTAAGGGGTTTGTTATAATATTTATTCTCATGAGAGTTCCAAAGGTTTAAAAGGAAGTGACGACCCAAAGACTTTGCCCATGAAGTCAATCATCGCACCTACAATCCAACTAATTGGAATGGTTGTTTGCATGAATTTAAGATAAAGGCATAAATCATTGAATGTTATCATTGAGGAGGTGGTCAGCTCAAGGATTTTCATCAATGTTCTGTTTATGGGAGCTTCAAATAAGAGGAAGTCCTGGCACAGGCCTAACATCATTAATGAGGTAGAGTTTTTATTATTCTTCGTCGTTTCAATTGTTGTGTTGTCCAAGATGTAAGAAGTGAGGATAGAATCTAGTGGATCAAATCTAATGAAATAAGGCAAGGAATAGCAACTTCATCATAAAAAAGGTGATAGGTGTTGGACATATAAGATAAAAATATCATACAAATATGTTGGCATCATCTTAAGATATGATGAGTTGGGATAATAATTGATGTATGATAGATTTAGACTCTTACTAAGGTTTAATTTAGAGCTTAAAATATTGGAGATACTCAATAGATTATTAGAGAATATGAAAAGATATTATGTATTAATTAAGATTAGACAATATGTGTGGTATTTTAGAATTATTCAAATATTAGTGTTGCAAAGTTATAATATGGATTATTAAGTTAAGTAGGTGACAACATCTTAAATATTAAGCATAAAATTCTATAAAATAATTTTTTTCATATTTAATTATATATATATGAAACAATAAAAATTAAGATACACTTTATGTAGAGTACTTTAATAGAAAAGAGTAACTCAAACTTTAAATTACTACTTAGAAAATAAAAGTTACTAAAGAACACACTTTTTTGGTGATGATTATTATAGTTCTGCAGGCATTGGCTTGTGAAGCACCAAAGTTGAAAAAGAGTGACGAGATGACAGTTTAAGGGTGTGGGTGGAAGCAAACATTTGTTTGGTTATAAGCTTTTGTAGTAAAAGATCTCTAATCTTAGATCCTTATCTCTTATAAAGGATTTGATTGTCAGCACTTTTAATAAAAGGTCTATCGTCTTCAATCCTTGTCTGTCACAAGTTGGGCACACATACTTTTTTTACAAAAAATAAAAACATACAAACAAAAGAAATTTTATTATATATTTTTTTACTTCTTTAACATGGTAAACATCTTTATTTATAAGGATCTCAAAGGATCATCCATAATTTTTTTAAAAAATTAAAAAAATAAAAAAGGTTTAAAATTATTAAATTAAGTAGTTCTTAAAGTGACTATGCATTTTGGGTGACCATAATGATGAGTGACAAAGGCATAGTGCGATCGACGTGGTGTAGGTGGAACAAAAAGTCATTTTGGGTCTCAATTTTGATAGGCATTGTGGGCAGATAAGCACTGAAGCTTCAGGTTCACTTCTAGATCAGTGTGAATCAGAGGGAATCAACAAGTTGAAGAGTCAAAATATTCATTGATCAAGTTGACATAAGTCAAGGTAGTTTTAAGTTGTATGGGTCAATGTGGTTCATGTAGGCACAAGGCAAGTTATGACGATAGCTTTTGATGGTGGCATCGATAATGGACAATGATAAAAATAGCAAAAAAATCAAATTTAAGCAATTTTTAACAAATTTTATATTGAAAGACTTATAGGATTGACATGATACCAAAAGTGCATATTTATGAGCTAATATTAGATGCTCCCACATCATCCTCTCTAGTTGGAAGAGAGCTTGGCTCAATTTATAGTAGGGTAATGGGTAGAGTAGTACTCTAACAGGTGTATCATGATATTGTATATGTCATCATAGGTAAGCTAGGAGTTCTCGATCAGAGGCTTACTCTTCTAACGAATTAAAAATTTTTTAAGTTTATAATCTTTGGTAAGAATTGTCTCACGATCTAAAAAAATTTTTATATTATCCTTACTTAATCTTAAGGCTAATATAGTGATAGAAATAGATTTACTCAACATGAAAGAATTAGACTCAAATGACTTACTAGGTATTAGATGTGGTATCTAATAAGAGACTAAATCCTTAATATTAAAGGTTGTATTAATCCTATACTATTCTGACAAATTCAGTACATATGTATTAGTTTTCAATTTTTGAATAATCCTAAAAAGTTTAACCTTATGTACTTGCAATTTTTTGTAAGCTCTAAGAGAAAATTATTTTAACCTAACTTTAATTATAATATAATATTTTTTTATAAAATTCTCTAATATTTCTTTGAGCATCTACTAGTCTCTTATATCTTTTATTACTTAGATTAAATTTTTTTATATTATTTTATGAGAGACGAAGAAAAAATAAGAGATAGTAAAAGTCTAAAAGTAAGGTAATATGATCAATAAAAGACCTTAGCTTATTATCATGACAAATTTTGAAGAAACTTAGACCAACATAATGATTCATGGAGTTATTGTATGGAAATTTGGCTTGTGATAGTAGTTGATACCGAAGCTTAAGTTGGTCTCCTATTAAGCTATGAAAAAGATTTGCTAGACTACAATTTATTATTTATCTATCCATTTATTTGTAGGTGGTAAGTTAAACATTTTTTATTGGTCTCTAGTAAATGCCATAAAATATTCTAAAAAGGACTGGTAAATCTCACTTTTTGATCAGATACTATAGTTATCTTACATGATTATTTCTTATTTTTTATGTTGGTGTTAAAGGTGTTGCTGCACCTCCAATTATCTTATAGTTATGAGGTTGTAAGGGTGTACCTAACTACTAAAACTATTAAATTTTTATGTTTTTTAATTCATACTTTAACTTGTTCAAACAGGCATTATGTTTTTTTTCTTATTATGACTTTTTTTATTCATTTTAAGTTCATAATCATATATCTCTTCTGGTAGATAACAATTATATATTCATTTTTATAATACTTAAAATAGGTAATTTAAGATTATATGGGTTGGCTTGAAGAAAGGTGCAAACTAATAGATGATTATGTAGGTTTTGTAGATTTAAAAACTATAATGGATGGGATAGACGAAGTGCGAGTATGAGTGGATTGAAAATAGTGGTATAAGCCTTTAGAGGGTCCAACTCATCATTTCTCTTAAAATAGAAAGTTCTACTTTTTCATATTTTTAGATATATAATAGCTTTCTCTAAGGTAGTAATATTTCTTAAGTTAAACTCAGCTTATATGTATTCTTTTAAATTTATCTTAAAATGAAAACATACTACACACTCAGGTTCATCTGTATCAATCATAAGTTTATATTCCTCAAACTTGTTAATGTATTTCTCAATAAATATACCACCTTAGAAAAAACTTTTATCATTTATCTAATATTTTAATACTATAGGTTATTAATATAAATGTATTATATAATCTAACCTTAAGATTTCTCAAAGTTTAAGATACCTCTTCATCATTGCAAACATATTATTATTGTAAATTTTTAGGAACCTACTAGCAAGACCGACGAGTTTAGTCTTAATAAATTGTTACTTTCTTTGCTCATTATTGTCTATCAAAGTAATCATCTATACTAGTTTGTCAGTTTATATAATCCTTAAGATCAGAATTACCATCAAAAGTTGGGGCATTTGATTTCTCGTTATAGATATGCTCTCTTTCTCTCTCGACACCTTTTAGGTCTTTCCTTATCACCAGACATATGTAGATCATCATTTTAGTTTGACTCATCAACAGGTTCATTTGTTCTTATACGATCATGATTTCTTCAATGGATATTTGATTAGTTTGATTACAAGGATCATTGTCTTCTATGAATTCTATGTCTCATAGGATTTTCTTATTCTAAATTATTGGATGTGACATTTCTTCTCTTATTATCTCTTTTTCTTTTAGAAAATAGTTCATACTATTAGTTTAAAAGTATTTGTTTAATAATTGGGATAAGTTATAATATTGATTAGGATATTTCTAGTATGGAGTCTTATTTTAAAATTTGTCTTTGATTTTGAACTGATCCTTGACTTTGATTTATCATTTGATAAGACTTACAAGATCTTATAATTATTCAAAAGTTTGTCAAATAGGGGGATATAAAAAAATAATTAGAGAAATCTTTTTTTTATAAAAAATTATGAAAGCAAAGATTTGTAGCTATAGATCACCAAAACTGAGATGGGACGTGCTTCTAGAAAATGACGAGTAATTAGGGTCCTCCTTATGCCAGACCACTTAATTACTAAATTAGATAGTTTCTAAGAAAGATGGTGAAACATTGCATCACTACTTTTGTATTATCTCCTAAAACAAAATTTATCCAAAACTAATTAATAATTCTTTAGCAGAAAATATCTTTTTTATTTTTTTAATAGAAAATAATGTTATCTAATACCAAAGTTGTTATATAATAAAAAATCATATTTTTTAATGCCAATATTCAATACACTAAATAAAAGAAATTATTTTTAGTAAAAAATATTATACTTTGATACCAAAATTGATACAAAACCAATTTAGACTCCTATTAAGGTCTAATATAGAGTTTATAATACTCAGATATTTAATAAATTATTAGAAAATATGAGAAGATATTATGTACTAATTAAGGTTAAGTAACATGATGTTTTAGAACTATTCAAATATTGATATTTAAACATATAACATAGATGATTAAGTTGAGTAAATGATAACTCAAGCATTAAGCATAAAATCTTACAAAGTAGTCTTTATCACACATAATTTCACCAATATAAAATAGTGAATTTAAAACAAACTTTATGTGAAATATTTTAATTGAAAGTAATAACTCTAACTTTAGATTACTACTTAAAAAATAAAATTTATTGAAAGAGCGACCTTTTTTGGTTATGATATCTTATAGTTTTGTAGGTATTAGCTGTGGAGTACCAAAGTTAAAAAAGGGCAACAAGGTGATAGTTTGATGGATGTTGATAGAAGCGAGAAATTATTTGGTTATCGACTCTCCTAATGGAAGGTCTCTCACCTTCGATTCTTGTCTCTCATAAAAAATTTTGTTGTCGACTATCCCGATAAAAGGTCTTTCACATTCGATTCTTTTCTCTCACAAGGAAAGTTCGAATCTCTCCAACTAGAGTTGGGTGTACATACTTTGTTAACAAAAATTGAAGCACATAAATAAAAGAAATTTCATTCCATAATTTTTTCTCTTTCTTAACATCAAGAATATCCTTATTTATAGGGATCTCAAAGGTTTATCATTAATTTAAAAAAATAAAAAATTGTAAAATTAATTAAATTAAGAAGTTCCAAAATTGGTAGTACATTTTGAGTGGCAGTAATAGTGAATGCAAAAAAGGTGGGGCAATCGACACTAGATTGATGAGTCGTTCCATGATTTGATTTTGACGGGTGGCATTACTGAAGAAGTGTCGAAGCTTTAGGCTCACTTTTGGGTCAGCATGCGTTGGAAATAATCAACAGGATGACTGATCAATGCAAGTCAAGTGGGTTCTTAGTTCTATGGGTTAGTGCGGGTCGAGCAGGAATGAGTCAAGTTGTGTCGACAGCTTTTGACGACAACTTGATGGCGACGGACGATAGTGGAGCAACCAAAAAATCAAATTCAAGCATTTTTTAAGCATATTTCAACCAAATTTTGCACTGATGGACTTATGGAACTGGTCCAATATCGATGAGTGTATGTTTGTGAGCTAAATTAAATGTTCTTATGTCAATAATCTATTACAATGTGGTGTAATGATTTTTTTAAAAACTATTAAACAATTTATTAGATTGTACTAACATAAGGAGCATGAAGCTACTATTAAATAGTCAAGTAATTATATAAGGATAATATTGGTATCATATTTGTACAGTTGATTGAGGCTAAGTTAAGAAAACTTGCCCGAGTCTAAGATATTAGATTGGTCTTTATGGGGATCATACTATATGATAAAAAGTAAGAACTTACAAATTGGTTAAAGCATAACAAGATGGTATGGAATACGGTCTTTGAAATTAAGCTATAAGAAAGTCTAAGTAGCATCAAACAAAAGGGATCATTCAATATAATCTTGTGATCATACAGGTGCAATGTGTGTTAGAACATAATTTATATATTTAGACAATAAAATTATGTTTGTACGATATAATACAAAATATTTATTTTTAAAAAATCATACGATATGATTTGAGAAATAATACAAGTATAATATGAGTAGTAACTTAAGAATATAAAAGAAGCTAATATTATTTTAATTATTTATTTAATAGATCATATATAAGGTATATGTTGACCATTACATATATGACATTATAGAAAATAAAAAAAGTTTGAGATCATAGAAAGAAGTCAATTTTTAAATTTAAGTAGATAAATTTAATAATCTATGATATAATATAATAATATTATTTTGATAGTCTTTTATTAAATATATTTTACTATTATGGTTTTCTTACATTAATTACTTAATAGTTATTATATGTTTATTTTCATGATTTTATTTGATAAATGATTTGGACAAACATAAATGATGATTAAAACAAATAAAATTAATATTAGCTCTAAAATTATATTAGAATTGACATGCTGATAGTTTGCATTATTTATCACATAGCTTTATGAGTTACAAAGTTTTATTAGATCTATAGCTTTCTTATTACATGACATCACCAAAATTGAATGAAATGTACTTATAATTATAACATTTTGATTAACATAAGTATTAATTAGCATATTCATTTCAGATATACCATTAAATGACTGAAAAATAAAAATTAGATTCTTGGAGATATTATCCTCAATATTAAAATAGTGTGTTGGATCGTAGGATAATGATCTTTAGATCAGATATCTGTCTAGTCAATGTATTTTGACCTTAGTGTGTATGTGTGTGGCACATGAGATCGGCTTGTTAGATCGTAAGGTATATGTATCACACATGTTTGGTAGAACTAGACTAGCATGTTTGATCGCAGGATATTAATTTTCAAATTACATATCTGTCTAACATTATTTGATAGATTAGATGGATGCTAATTAGAGGTTATTTATCAATATAATTAATAGACCTAGGGAGGATAATGATTCAAATGGAATTGGGCATGATAATAACATAAATTATTAAAAACTAAAATAAAAAAGGAATTAGTAATTTTTTATTATATATTATTATCTATGTTATATGCATGACTTATATAGTGTCTTCTAATAATATTTATCATTTAGCTTACATTGATATGTTTTTTCAATAATATGATTTTATATTTAATTATCATATTTAATTTATCTACTAAGATTATTATATCACATAATGTTATATCATCAGTTATACATTCATTATATAAAGAGATGAGAATACAAATACTATATATTAGGATGTCACTAGTTTATAGAGTTAGGGAATAGCTTTGATATGTGATGGGTTTTGTGATAGCACATAAATTACAATGTTAAAATTATATGTTAGTAACATTAAAATGATTGTATAATTATAATAGTATTGATGATTAGCTAATTTTATTTTGTAGTAGTTTGTTTTATAATTTTTTATGTTGAAAACATGTTAGGTTGAATTGGTTAAGGCTAAGTCTCGTCATCATGTCCTTAACTATGTAGGTTTTTGTGTCATCACATATTATTTTATTTGAGCATAACATTTGTTTTACTCTTGTTTTAAAGCATAGGATTAAGTGGAGCTCTAATAAGGATAATTTATCATATATTAAATTTTGTAAAAATAGGCTATTATAATATACTCTCTTTATAGAAATTTCATCTAACAATTTTAGAAAGGTTTAGTTATAAAAATTACAATTATTACAATTAATGCCATATAGTTTTTTTATTTTTTTATAATTTTTTACTTGTTCATTTTGTTTTTCATTTTTCTCTTTATTCGAGTCTAATGTTACCTCAATATAATATTTAATACTTTATATTTTCTATTTTTTGTTTTTTGGACATCACATCATCATTTATACCTTTTTTTATAAACATATTTTGTTATGTTATATCCACACATTAAGTCCTTATACAATGTGCTAGACTTTGATATTAACTCAAGCATAATATACTATTAATGCCATTGCATAAGGGATTTTTGATATCAACTTATGACTCGATATACTGTCAATGCCTCATCCTACCTTGATGTCTTATGCCACGGTCTTAATTTTTTTGTTTAATTCACTGTGGTTTAGTTTATTGGAAAAATCATATTTTGCTTTCTTATTCTTTTCTTTTACCCCATAATATGTACAAATATGAGTTGTCAAAAGACTAATTTAGCTTACATATTATTACATTTTCTTTTTTTTCTTCTAGATATTTTATTTTCATATTTTTATCTTACAAAGCAAGAAATTTAGATATACACATAAATATATCAATTTCACATTTATAAAATATTACAAATTTTATTATTTGTGCTATGCCATGCTAATGCTTATGACAATGCTTCATTTTCATTTTAATAATTTTTTTACATTACTAATATTATATTATCTATCTGAAATTTTGATAAAGAGTTTCATTCTATTCTTTTGTTCTTTTTTGATAGATGTATTTCAAATTAGATTTGTTTTGATTAATAATAATTTATTCAATAACTCTTGTTATATTTTAATTCATTCCACAACATTTTTTCTTATTGCCATTTTTTACAATACCATTATATTGTACATTCCAAAAAACGTTATGTACGTTTAACATTCAAATAGTGTTTTCAAATTATCTGATCATTCTCTCAAATCTTTCCTTCTTAAGCTAATCATACTATCTAGTATTAAAATTATACAACACGATGAGATCCAATGGTTATTCTTCAACGTTTGCATCTTATAATCACGCCATACAATTCCCTTCAACACTTTTCATTCAACTAGTTGCATTATAAAAAAGAATTATTCTCATGCCATATGATTTTCTCAAGAAGCTTATCTTGATCCTCCTAAGTTTATATTATAAGTTAAGTATCCTTATATGGTATGATAAGCTTAAAGACACTAATTCTAAAACAAAACCTAAGTATTTCTTTTACAAATTTTGTCCTCAACCTCAATGACACATGGATAGTACATTTCCATAGATATTCAGGTTCATTAATTCATTCGAAGCTTTCACAAAGTGTAACATGACATTTAATCATTAACATGGCTAAATATTTCTTTAAATTCCTTAGTAATAGGAGATGAAGTTTGTATAAAGCATAATTTTGTAATTATTTTTGCAAGTGGCATTGTAATAACATCTTAGGCATTCTTATTTTTTCATATTTCTTTTATGACTATTATCATAATTGGCATTGTATTATCATGAAATAATATAACATATAAACAACACATATCATGTTCTTAAACATAACAAGTTACATGTAAAATAAATTACTCACAACAATTAATAACATAGTAATATATCATACAAGCATGGAAGCAAACATTCTTTAATTGGTTTTCTCAAATTATTTTCTTAAGCTTATCAAACATATACACATTACTAACAAAATCTTCTTCATATGAATATCAGTTATAAGATCATAAGAGATTTAAAGTTTCACTATAATAGGAAAAATATAGAAATTTTGTAACTTTTATGATACTTGTAGATTTAACGACCTTTTTCTTGAAACAAATATACCTAATTAGGAGTTAGATTGAGTTTTAAGAAGTTAGATGTAATTAGATCAAAATAAAAAAAAACAACCAAAGCAAAGGCACACAATTTCATTTAATTAAATCAATGTTTAATGAATAACTTTCAAATAATTACATTATATTGCATGAAGTAAAATAACTACAATTAAGTGTGTGTCACATTTTATTTATTTGCAGTATCACATATTTTAGTTAATGTATAACAAATTTATCATATCAAAATATCAATATGAAAATATAATAATAATACCATGCTATCATTTTACATCATGATTTTACAAATCATATTAGTGTATACAATAATATATTGAATTTAGATTCATTTAACTTAAAGTTTGTAAACTAATTTTATCTCAATATTGATTTTCTTATAAATGACTATTTTGGTTATTATAATACTTTTTTATTTATCATAACTTTTAGGAATACTAAAATTCTATATTAAAAAAATTAATTTCAAATTAAAAAATTCTTTTTATGCATTGATTCATTTTTTGATCAAATTATCATATTTTTGAGTCAAATCATCAAATTGATTGAATTAAAGTTCAATATGAAGTTCTTTGGTCATTTGATCCACTTTATCCCTTTCTTTCTATAGTTATTGACTCAAATTAGATTTCTCAATTTGTGAGATCTAGCCATGTAACCTAATCCTTAGTTGCTAAAACCATCTCTATGATGGTCCCATTTTTGTAGGAATTAAATAATTACATTTATGATGCTAGATAAAGCTCTTAATGTAATAATGATTGATATTATTATATGTAATACACAAAACACAACTTAAAATAGAATGTAAAAGAAACTTGATTAGCTCTTATGCTATTTAATTATCCATTACTATATAGGAAAGATGGTTGTAATAAGTATCTCATGATAATTTGAATGATGAAAATAAAATATTGACAAATATACATTAATAAAGGATTTTTATACTTATTGAATTTAATGTTATCATGACAAAGGTAACATGGTAATAATTAGTGAGAAATAATTTCAAAAATTTTGTGTTGATGCTTATGCTTCTATAGAAGAACAAAAGGTTTGTTTCATGAAATAATTGATTAAAAATGCATTATGAATAATATAAAGGTTTGTTTGATGTATTTGAAAGTGATGACAATAATGATTTGAGTGTTAGACAAAAAGTGTCATTATTATTATTATTATCATTTATTAGGCATCCAAGCTTTATTGTATAAAATTATTAAGGTGTAATGACTATGTATCAACCAAAAAAGATGGAGAGTGATTGACTAGGATAGTATTAGAGTATGGAATCACTAAACAAAGTGTAACTTTTAGTAATAGGCTTCTAAGAGTGTAAAAATATATTATCATACATTAGTTACTAAGAAGAAATATGGTCTTTAAATGTCAAACTCATTTTAAGAATAAAACCTCATTTGAGTCAAAATGAGACAACTCAAGGGGATAATATTTTAACATGATGATTAGTTCATCACATTTATGATAATAAAGTTATACCTTCTACTAAATTGTTATTTGAGGATGAACTAAGTAAAAATAGATAAACCTATAATACTTGAAGAGGATAGAGAGTGATCTTGGAAAAAATCTTCAGAAAATAAATCACAAGATAATGTGTAGCTTTTACAAATAAGATTCCACAGGTGTAATGATGAATTCTATTACATTATCTACAAAAAGAGGATCATAGTCTTTATTTAAGATATCATAATTTTTAAATATTGTGATATCTTTTAAACACAAAACTCACTTAAGTCAAAATAGAATAACCTAATGTGATAATATCTCGATATAATGAGATTGAGTCATCATAAATTATATATGCATTATTAGCTAATGAATTTTTTATTATATTTATCTGTAATCCTAATTGAATGATATATAAATTTTCTTATAATTAGTAAATAGACAAAAACTACATGATAAAAAGAATATTATTAGCAGAATGTTTAATTTGAAACTCATATAAACCATAATAAATGATACAAATATAATCACCATACATAAAGCCCAAGTCCCAACCAAAGATGTTTGTATCTAAATAATATCAACTAAAGAACATAGTTTTTGTATGTATAGAAAACTTTTATATATGTTATAATTGGTAACATGTACTTACATATGATTGGTTTTTTCATGATTTAGATTCAGTAGTCTCTTTAATTATGATGATAAGGTTTCTTCTTCTTCTTCTTCAGTATCTTTTTTTTTTCTTCTTTTTCTTATTCTACTTTTACTTCTTCTTCTCCTTCTTTTGCTTTAGTATCCTTTTTCTTTTTTTATATTTTCTTCTTCTTCTTCTTCTTCTTCTTCTTTTTCCTCCTATTCTTCTTTTTCTTCTTCTTTTATTATTTCTTTTTCTTTTTCTTCTTCTTCCTTTTCTTTTTCTTCTATTTCTTCTTCTTCTATTTCTTCTTCTTCTTCTTCTTCTATTTCTTCTATTTTTTCTCTTCTTGTCCTTCTTATTGTTCTTCTTCTTCTTATTCTGCTTATTATTATTATTATTATTCTTCTTATTCTGCTTATTATTATTCTTCTTCTTCGTCTTCTTCTTCTTGTTCTTCTTTGTCTTATTATTATTATTATTATTATTCTTCTATTTGTTTTTTTATTTTTCTTCATCTTCTTCTTGCCTTACTTTTTCTTCCTCTTCTTCTTCTTGTTCTTTTTTTTCATCTTCTTCTTCTTATATTTTCTTATTTTTAAAACTATAACTCCTCAATTATTAAACATCAATTGTCAACTATTATTGGTTATAATGTTTCAATAGGATAATCATGAAATTTTACTTCAAAAAAGGTTGAATAAGAGTTTTACCAATTGAAAGTGTGTTTTAGAACCTTCATTTATGAAGAGATAATTTATATTATAAGTTTACTTGATCGTAAATGTGATAAAAATTGCACAACTAATGTCAAACAAACTACATAACTGAACTTTATCGCGTTCTACATGCCAAATCCGCTATACCGATCATTTTTAAAGCAAAATAAAAAATATACAAATTCTATGTATAATCAAATAAAAAATGCAAATTGGTTCCATAGTGTAGTGGTTAGCACTCCAGACTTTGAATCTGGCGACCTGGGTTCGAATCCCGGTGGGACCTTTTCGTCAATCTAAATTCTGAACGCATCCTGCTTATTTTGCATATTTTATTTTTTCATTTCAATAAATATGATAAATCTACTATCATGTCTACCTCAAATCGGAACCGAAAACAACCTGCTTATTTTGCATATTTTATTTTTCATTTCAATAAATATGATGAATCTACTACATGCATTTTATATTAACATGATCCTGACTACCTTGTCTTAATAAATAATTTATTTTTTTAATTCAGTATTAACAAAACTGTTCTCATTTTCAAAAATGGAAAAAGAAAGTTTTATGTGAAAAATGCCCTAATCAAATTTAATTTTACATTAAAAAGGATATAAAGATGGAAAAAAGTTTTAAGTGAAACCTGCTCAAATCGAATTTAATTTTATATTAAAAAAGATATAAAAAATTTATATATGGATGATTATTATAAAATTTGATACATATAAATCTATATATTGATTTTTTTATATATATATATTTAACAAATGATTATTTAAAAGAATTACAATAAAAAATATTAAAATTTATGAAAATTATCAAAGTCATGTTAGTAGATTTGAATCAACTCATAATAATACAAAATGTTTATAGAAATAGCTTGAAACGACTAATCTTAGAAAAGAAACATTATCAACAAAAACATGAATATCATTTATATTTATTTATTATTATATTTGTAGTGTATGTGGGTGATTAAATGAATTAAATTATATGGATGATGAATTAAGACTAGGTGATGAAGTGGTAGAGTTTTAAATGTTGTAAATATTACATTATTCGATTGAATATTTATATAATTATTAGAAAAAATGGAGATAGAGATAATGCATACTCTAAACATGATATAAAAGATATTTGATGTAAGAACACCATTGCATGAAACTAGAGGTAATGATGAAGCACCAAAAAAGGCATTTAAGGTAACAATTATTGCTAATATTATTCATTAAGTCACATTAATCAAATAAAATGCTTTACACATGATAAGATGTTAAAAATTTGATAACTTATTTATTGTCATGTCTTAAAAGTGGAGACAACTATTCATTTTGATCTTTTTTTTTTTTTTTTTTTTTTTTTTCTGGTGATAAAATATTATTGATAAAGCAAAAGGTACAAAGGTTTTCCAAGTTGCGGTGAGCTAGGAACTACATGAGTCCAATTTTAGCAAGAGAGAGAATTTCTGCACTGAGCAGCTGACTAGAAGGTCGTATTAGATAGAGCTTGGCTATGAACTTTTGTGTGTCCCATAGGAAGCGATCAGGAGTAGCTGCTGAACCTTCATGGAGTGCTGAATTCCAGTTTTTCCAGGCCATCCAACAGATAGATGCTGAGATTGAGAAGGCTAAGGAGTTGATAGTTGATTTGTAGGACCACCAGCTGAATCCGAGGAAGAGTTGGCCACTTTATGTTGATGTCGAGTCGGCGTTCGAACCAAGTCCATGTAGGTTTGGTGATCTTGCAATGCTAGAAAATGTGCTCCAAGGTATTGATCTGGGGGCAGAAAGGGCACTTTGGAGCCAAAGATATGCCAATAGACTGTATTTTGGGTGGTAATGGAAGAGCGTCATTAAGTAATCTCCAAATCAAGATGGAGACTTTTGAAGGAATTCTTTTGTGCCAAATAAGTTTGTTGTGATCATATCGTTTGGGAACCGGGGGGAGAGATGTTGCGCAAAATATACCATAAGCGGTGGCTGTTGAAAAGGATCCTCTGTTGTTGGAGCAGCTTCCAAGCCAAAGACCAAGCCAATTTAGTTGGCTGGCAAGATCAATTTGACTAGGCTTGAACCGGTAATGCATATGACCAGAACTGGCCGAACCGGAAGAACCGGTCGAGGTGGGCGAACCGGGAAGTCCAGAACCTGCATCTTCCTCCTCGCGAACGAAGAGCAGGTTATTGCAGAAGTTGACCAAGCGGCGCCAGCAGTAGGAGTCGCGACCGGTTGCCCGGATATTATCGTCGCGTGTCATATATGCTTGGATGAGGAAGCGAGACCAAGGGGAAACCGTATGAAGCAACCTCCACCAGAGTTTCGCGGTTTGGGATCGAATTTGCGCCTCGAGATTAATAATGCCGATGCCCTATTGGCTAATAGGCCTCGCAAGCTTGTTCAAGGCCGCCCAGTGATGGCGGGGACCGATGGAGGACTTGCCCCAGAAGAAGTTGGCTAGCAGACTGTTGATGGTGGAAACTGACTTCAAGGGAGGCGATCGGGCGGTGAAGATGTATGCTGACATGGAAGTAAGAACCGAGTTTATGAGTACCTGTCTGCCGGCCATGGAAAGGAATTTGTTCTGCCACGCAGCAATGCGGTGCTGGATTTTATCGATCAATGGGAGAAATTGACGTTCGCGGGGCTTTCCGACGTCGAGCCAGCAGCCGAGGTACCGGACCGGGAGACTAGTCGAGTGGAAGCCAAGGAGACGGAGGGTTCGCTTCTTAGCACCTGTGGATGAATGACGAGCGTGAATTACGGAAGTTTTCCCGCAGTTTAATTCAAGCGAGGAGGCTTGAAGGAAGCTGTGGAGAATTGTTGAAAGATGCCGGAGTGAGTCTTTCTTGCAAGTGGAAAAGATCACCACATCGTCTGCGAACGCCAGGTGGGTGATAGTTCGGCAGTGGATAGGAGTTGAAAATGATTCGATGCTCCCAGAGGCAAAGGCCGCCGAAATGGATCGACTGAGGGTGTCCAGAGCGATACAGAACAGAGCCGGCGAGAGAGGATCTCCCTGACGAACGCCACAACTTGGTTTGAAGAAACCCTTGGGGCGCCCATTTACCAGCACCGAGAGCCATGTAGATTGGACAACATTAAGCACCAATGAGCAAAAGGTCGGGCTGAATCCCTTGTTCCGGAGAACCGCTAGAAGAAATGGCCATCCAATTTTGTCGAATGCGGCTTCTTAAGTTGTATTGCATGCCATTGTCCCTTCATCTCTTAAGACTCTATCTTGTTGGAGAAGGAACACATTTATTACCTTCTATGATGGTCCTATTCACCTTCTCATCGATTGAGTTACTGTTAACTAGTGGTTAAGCAATTTTGCACCCTAGTCATTTAGGTATTTAGGAAAAATAACAAAATAAAAAGTTTTAATTAATATTCAAATTAAAACCTTACAACAATTTGTGCTTCCTAAAGAAATGATCTAATAATATCATTCAAACTAGTGACTCACGATAACATATCTTATAATATATTTTCTACACAGAGTAAATTTAAATGTTATGAAAAAATTAAAGAAATTCATATGAATGGATCATATTATTTATTAAAATATCATTGAAATCAATTTAAAAATAAAATAATATCATTTATATGATTTTTATTTAGAATTTTAAAAAAAGATAATGTTCTTGGACTTTAAAGAAATTATAAATTAACGCCCCCAATCAAAGCACCACAATGATCCATGTTACAATATGCATGAAATGGGTTGCATGAGAAGGGTGAAAACTTATAATGGGCACCTCCAAATCCATTGAGAAATGTATTGAAGTGTTGAAAGAAGTTAACATTCCATGTAAGGAATTTTGTAACTCTAAATGATTATTAAATAATTACATAAACTGAATGGTTCAATAAAAATGAATGATGAGACTAAAGTCCTTTATCAAATGGTTCATCAGATAATACCTGAATCTCTATTGGATGCGAGTCAAATGATTGAGCCCAAAGTTTGTTAAATGAATATCAAACTATCAAATGGGTCAATAGGCGATTAAAGCATAATTTCTCATGCCTCATAGGTCAATTGGATCTCAAGTCATGCATTAAAATTTGATAAATACCATGACAATATGAAAAAACACGTATAATTTCAAGAAGCAAAACAAGAATAGAAAGGAATCATAAGCAAAGAACAACTAGATGCTAGGTAAGTAATTAACATATTTGAAGGTTCATATATAGGTCATGTTGCTCTTATGACAGACTTGTTACCGTAGATTATTGTATCTATTCACATTTAATATCTCAAAATATAATATTTCATATGCATTGATGTTAAATTGCTTGTACAGATACTTGAAAGCATTTGAGTTATTTATTTCTCATATTAATAAGATATGTATGCTATGATTAAACATTAAATATTATGATATGTTAAACGCAAGGTAATATAAAACATATGAATATCAAAAAAACATCATATAAATGAAATATTGGCCCATGAAAATAAAAAAGAATAGAATATAAATATATTAAAAAACGTGGCTAGTGACCATGCAAAAATAAGTTGGAAAGCTAATGTGAAAACAAATAGCAAGATGAACAAAGATAATGTAAAAGGAAATTGTTGCATGTCCATTTCATAAGACAAGGATGGAGTTGGTTTTCAAGCAATCAAAAATTTGTTGAAAAAACTGATTTTATTTGTGTTTAATGATACAACATGAAGTTGAATTATATGTAATAATAACTTTTACATGTGACATGACTAAGTGTTTTAATGATTCACTTGTTATAAAATTGTTATTTTGTCTATGAGTTTATGACAATAACTTAAACCAATTTGAACACCATTGAAAATAGCGGAAAAGAATTGTAGCACTTCCTTGCCATGGTTTATTGCACAACCAAATAGTACATGGTTTTAAGTCTATAAAATCAAGCAAAGCTTATGTCCAACACAAACATCTAAAATTACAAACCTCAAATATGGTCTAATGCACAATTAGAATGAGTATTAACTTTTAATTCAAGTTGCTAATCAAACTAAATAAACATAAACAAACAATTTAAGTTTACCTAATCAAAGTTCTTCTACCCAAACGACTTTCCATACAGCTTTAAAGGGTACACTGAAATGTGTATGAAAATTTCTTAGCAACAGTAATGATAACTCAGCTGAAAGCATTTCTAAGACATACAAATTCAATTACCAAGCTGAACACCTTCAAGCTTTAAACGAGCAGTAATGCAGTCAAGTTGCTAATATTTTAAAAGACATTTTGGAAGAATCAAGTGTTACCCGTTCTCGAAAAAAAAGGCGACAACAAAATAAAGCTTCCAAAGATTATATACGCATACAGATATCAAATTCTGAAGAACATCAGGAATCACCCTCCTGAAGTAGCAGATGAATTATAGAAATCACCACTTCATTATTGGAAATTGTCACCATCTAGAAAACATGGTCCATGAGAATCGAGTATGAATAGTATTAAAACTGTTCTTAGATAGGCAGCATAATTTCTCGAAAAATTATCAGCACAACTTATTGAAGTTATAGAGAACTTGCACAAACAGCAAAAGATTTCTAAGTGCAAGTTTGACACACACAACAAAATCATGATATCCTAAAATATTAAATATTTAACAAAACAAAGCAGTATCAAGTTTTGTTGAAGTCAAAAGTAGAAAACCAAATATTTTTCATTTTTTATCATTTTACAATCTACTAATTTTCACTAATAAAAGTTTTCATTGACTGTTTCAGTTTATCATTCATTTCAAATAAATACCACAAAATATTGTTAGCTGCAAATAGAATATATCAGGACACTTTTATTTTTACTTTTGATACAAGGTAAAAATAGAAAGTGATAATTGGCTAAAGGTATATTCATAGAATAACAAGAATAATTATATAGGATTTGCAATATTACATACAAATAAATGATGCCTAGAAACTAGTAAGCAACATTGGGATATAGAGGATGATGTATTATAACCAAAAAAGGTGGAGTCCTACAACAATCTGGTTTAGTAAGAACATGGCACACACAAACGATGAAAGGATAGCAGGGTGCAATCCTGATCACTAATTCCCCTCCCATGCACCAATCTCCTTGTAAATCCTACCACCCAACTCCCATTCTCCTTCCCAATTTCTTCTCACAAACACTTGTCCACATCCCGTGCTCATGGCGGAGTTTGACACTTCGGAATTGCCACCTTGGAGATAAGCGCTACCACCACTCCGGCCGACCCACCCTTTCCTTCATCCCAGCATTCCTCCGACCGTTATTCAAAAAGAAGACTGGTCTTCATGTCATGTCAAGGAATTAACTAGAAGTTTCCCTCTGGTAGGGAGAACCAAAAAAAGAAGAGAATACTGCTATCTGTTATCCTTTTAAAATCCATGGCTACCCATTTTCTATTTTCTCCTTATTCCAATTCCATTTTCACTCAAACACTAGAAAGGAAGAATTACTAATTGCCAAGAGTGTATGGTGACTTCAAGGATGGAACTCTAGCTAGTAGATGCTTGAGAGCTGGATGAACTACAGACATCCAATTTAATTAAATATTTAAGAGGCATCTGGTCAGCCTTCAAACCATTCACGTACCAAGTAAACTTAAGGATTCCGTCACAGCCCAAGACAATTTTAGAAACATGAGCACATCTTCTTCCAAATGTTAGTTTGCAGTTTCTCTTTCACAAAAAAGTATCAAGTTGCAACAAACCCAGAAGAACATGATGTTTTATTTAGATGTACAAAAAATGCGTCTCCAGAAGAAATGCATAGGAATGATATAAACCATCAACATACTAGAAAGGAGTGTCCTTCAAACGAGATAGTTTAGAAGCAATTCTGACAAAGAGCAGTCTTCATACAACAGCTCTAGGCTAGGTTCACATACATATTAACAGAGATTTAGAGGCGAATATTATTAGGTTGAAAACTGTTTAGGTGGCATTAAAAGATTTGTTGATAGAGGTTTATATGAGAATATGATAGAATAAATTGGAAGTTAAATCTGTTTACAAGTGAATTATAGAACAAGCCAAACATATACCTAAAAGTTTCAAGGCATAGGAATTTTTGAACAAACAAAAAATTTCAAAAAAAAATTCAGATTTCACTTGTGTTGATATATGGACATGAAAAACTAATAACACAATTCTAAACTTCAATTAAAGCTTGCTGTTAGATTAAGGGCATGTAAAACAAGTTAACCCAAGCATATAACTTTCATAAACCAAGTCAAAACTAAAAGTGTGTGTTAGAGGGAGCAGATAAATTGCAATCCATCAAATTTGTTAAATTGTTTTCACAAGAATGATGGCTGTAAAGAGAATATAACTTTTAGAGATGGTATGCTAGACGAAATTGGTTATCAAATTGTTGGGGAAATTAACACAGCCAAAATTATGTGTTGTGGCTTCACCTAAGATCAAAATATCAACAAAGAAAAAATGTGAGATATATGCTTGATTCCTGAAAAATGTCAAACCACTGCTTTGTCATAAATATCACTAGTCAGCATTCGTTGTAATGGTAAATAACAATAGGGATAAGGGGCGTCCTCATCTTATGCCCACAGTAGGAAAAAAAAAATCTATGGGGAAAATGCTTTGATTGGAAAGTGTCGAGGATGAGGAGAATGGGTTGCAAATATTTAAGTAGCAGTTTATTCAACCATACAATTCTGGATAACGAATCAAAGGCTTTCCTTGTCTTCAACCTTAGAGCTAAATGCTTTCAGCTATAAGTGGAGATGAAAGCTCCTAATTATCTTAGTTGCCATGAGTCTATATCCTCTAGTAGTCTCTTTGACATAAGTAAATTGGTTAAGAGTTATGAAAAATTAGCATTTCAATAAAACTTATGTATTTGATATTGAGACTCTTTGATACTTGTCTGAAACGTATCTAATATGCCATGAAATGTGTCGGATTTAAAAAATAGATATTCCATAATACTTTTTTGATACTTCCCAATATTCATTAGACGTTGTTATACCATGTGAAGAACTAGAATGTGCCACAAACAAGTTTGGGCCATTGTAAGGTTCATACAAAATGGAGTAGTGTATTCTATTCAATTCGATCCAATAAGGCATGGCAAAGCACCTGATGTGAATCATAGATCCAAGGAATATCAACCCCTAATAAGAAAGGGGAGACACTTGCTTCAAATAATATAAAACTATCAACAACTATTGGTGGCAGTAAGATGAGTGCATTAACCATTTGAGGCTATGTTAGCAATCCAAAATCCCAAAAATGAAGCATCAAATGATTATCCCGCTCATCAGGTTAGCATTCCCTTAGCACATTCATGTGGAAGGAAAATTTGGGAAGTATAATCTTCAATATCAACACTGCCCGAATGCGATGTTGTATTTAATGGGACAAAAGCTATAAGAAAAAAAAAAGATGTCAATCTATGGGATCTATGGGACGTGAGCATCAACCTTAGAGCCTCCTAATTGGCTTTGTATTTTGCTAAACTTTTCATCATCCTTCTCAAGGTTCATTGAGCTGTCCCATAGAAACTCCTTTTTGCGAGCTATGGCATAAGTGCTCATTCATGATGCTTTTCTTTGATTAGTGGAAAGAGAGGATGACAAGAAGAATGGGTTGCAAATATTTAAGAAGCAGTTTATTCCATCATACATTTCTGAATAATGAATCAAATGAGTTCCTTGACTTCAACCTTAGAGCTAAATGCTTTAAGCTTTTAGTGGAGATGGAAGCTCCTATCTTAGTTGAAATGAATCTATATCCTCTATGAATCCTTTTGACACTAGTAAATTAATTAAGAGTTATGAAACATTAGTATTTCAATAAACCTATGCACTTGATATTGAGACTCTTTACTATTTGCTTGAAATGAATCTAATATGCCATGTGATGTGTCAGATTTTAAAAAATCAAATAAACAGATATTCCATAATACTTATTTGATACTTACGAACATTCATTAGGCAATGTTATATCATGTGAAGAACTAAAACGAGCCACAAACAAGTTTGGGTCATCATAACGCTTATAAAACATAGAGTAACATATTCTATTTAACTCGATCTGATAACGTATGGAAAAGCACTTGATGTGGACCATTGATCCAACATTAGCCCCAAATAAGCAAGGGAAGATACTTGCTTCATAAAACAATCAACAACTATTGGTGGCAATGGATGAGTGCATTAACCATTGGAGGAGGCTATGTCAACAATCCAAATCCAAAACAATGAACCATCAAAAGGTTATCTAGCCTATTGGGTTGGCCTTCCCTGAGCTCATTCAAGTGGCCAAAAAATATAAGGTGTAACCTTCCTTGTGAACACTAATTGAATGTCACATTATATTTAATGGGAAAAAACTACAAGAGAAGAAAGAGGATGTCAATCTATGGAATGTGAGCATCAACCTTAGAGCCTTCTAATTGCCATTATATCATCCTCCTTCGACATGATGGTTGATCCAACCTTCTCCATGTTGATATACTTCAAACGGAACTATATTCCCTAAACCTTCAATTCACTTAATAAAAATTTAATGGAACCAATTTTTATGAAATGTTCTAATCAGTGTTTCATATTATGAAAGTTGAAGGAAAGACTGAAAATCTCAAAAGGCAACTTGAACACCATAAACATTTGGAACTATAACAATATCAAGTAACATTCCCTGTATCATGTCATTACTTATTAATTTGATGGAGCCAAAAATTGAACCTTATCCATACAACTACAAAGGAGCTTTGAAGAAATTTATTCTGACTAGATACTATATTCAAAATGTTTTTGAAGTTAACTTAGCCTTATGATAAATTCATTAAGGCACCTTATTGTCACTTAGTACTTCGATTTTCTAACAGAATTATGGTTAGTAGATTTTTATTCTGTCATGGCAATACCTTGAAGACAACCTCAAGTACAATGGTGGAGAAAGTTCATCTTTTTTTATTTTCTTCATGGATTCAACATAGATTTAGATAATTAAGAGGGCAGTTGCTAGAAATAAACCTTTTGTCCTCCATTTGTGAAGCTTTTGCAAAATTTCAAATTGAGGTAAATTGAAGACAGATCATGCTTACCAAATTGTCTTTCAACAGACCAAACCTAAACACCTAGGGATCAACTTTTGTAAAATAAGAAGAAGATCAAAATAACAAGGGTATAACACCAAAATAAACAATCTCCATCATGATTATTGTCATAACACTAATCATACTTGTGATAATTGTTTCAAGATCCATGGAAACCCCCTCACATAAAAAGTTCACAAATTATCTCATAGTCCAAAAATATTTAGCTGCTATAGAACCCAAATCTCATATATAACAAGATACTCGTCTCCCATTCATAGTTGAAGAACATTTTTTTAAGAACTTTATGACTAAATTGAAAAGTAACAAACAAGGGGGCTCCCAAGTCCTTAGTGTTATAGCATTTATCACATCCTAAATAACTCATCATTTTCATTCTTTATGCAAAATTTAGAAGGATCAACATGGATTATGTGAATTCTTGAAGAAAGGCTCGTACTGCCACTTTTGCGAACATTGTATAAATGCAAAAAAAATCTTGTTGTAGTTATCATACTCACTTGTATAAACATTTTGAATCATTCCATCTTGTTTGTGGTGAAACTTAGGAGGTGAAACTTGGGACCAACTCACATCATAACTTAACCAGTTCTTTGTTTCATTTATCCATAGATTATCGTTCTCAAGTCCGTTGGGCATATTAATGAAAGACAAATCAAAGACATTATCTTTAAACAATCCCACAAATATGTTTCAAATCTTAAATAAAATGCCTTTAAATAAACAAAGGGTAATTTCTCACACTATAATTTTGACCGCATTTAACCAAATTTCATGCACATAAACTCTAATTCTTTATGGGTTGACCTAGTTTGATAGCATCCTACATCATCAATCAACATCCACATAAAAACACTTCAATCAAAAGTACCATTAAATTTATTATTTGAGTCCTAGCAATTCAAATCTTTACCTCTCTTCTACTTAAAGGCTTCAAATGTTTAGTCTTCACAAATGACAACAATACCCAAAGTAAATTGAATCGTAAGACTAAAAAGCAACTATTCATGGGATATCATCCAAATTAAATTGATCACAAGTTTTATTCACCACAAAAAAAAGTCGATTTTGATGCTTCATTCCTTGAGAATCAACTCTGCCACTCTAATAAATCTTTTGATAAAAAAAAATACAACAAGATGATCATTAAAATCTATCAATTTCCTTTTCTATAATTCTACTCATCCAACTTACTTTTCCACTCAAATAAATCTTTTGGTAAAAAAAAATACAACAAGATGATCATTAAAATCTATCAATTTTCTTTTCTATAATTCTACTCATCACCAACTTACTAACTCATGAATCCAATTCAAAACCTATACATCTAAAACCTATAAAGTTGTTAACACCAAGTGGAGATCCCATAAGCCCCACTTAAAGATATTAAGGTGTATGGTAGACAAACAAGACCTAAACATAACCAGCTGCCTGAGCCAAGATTAGAAATGAGCACCAATGCAAAAAGGGTTGAAACGATCTTGATGTATAAGGTCTTGTAGAAGTCATCTTATTTCAAAGTATTCAAATTATTTAAATTATACAAAGTTATCTTTCAAGTGCAAAACATTTGCTACCAAACTTGATACTATTGTGGTTTCGAAGGATATCCAGAGTGCCATACAGGATTGAAAAATGGAAATAAACAATGTTGGAAGAAATTGATGCTATAATTGGAAATGAAACCTAGGTAATGTTTGTCATGCTTAAAGGTAAGAAGATCGTGAGCTGTAAATAAATATTCATTGTAAACTATTATAGATGGAAAGATTGATAGATACGAGGTTAGACTTGTCGCCCATAACTACATACAAACTTATAGGACTGATTAAATGGAAAATTTTGCTCCAGCAACAAAAGTAAACTCAATTCAAGTCCTTTTATCTTCATTATGCTTTGCATTCATTCACAAATGAATCTTCAGCATGCAAATGTTTTAAAGATGTAGGAATCATAAAGATGCATGCCTTCAGAATCAAATATTTTACACAAAATGTATGGTATGTGAAGCATTACGTATGGTATGATAGATCCATGTGCCAAACTTGGATACTCGTATATAATACAGTGTGCAGTACTACATTAATTCCATTGAAACATAGACATATGTGCAATATGTTAGGTCCAACATATGATACGCCTAGTTGAATCACTTGGTGCACAGAGTTGAGAGCTCAATCCATGGGCTTGCGTATGGCATGTCAAGGTCTCTTGTATAATAATCCTCTTAGGATGTACGGTATTTTGAATATGGGCAAGTTGCAAATGACTGGTTTAGGAGTTTGTAACTAGCCATTGGAAGAGATTTTAGTTGTTTCTAAGAATGAATATACTTATAAATACCATAAGGATTGATAAAAAATAGAAATCTATTTGGAGATACGATCACAAGCTTTCATAATCAAATATTCTCATCTTCACTATATTCAACTTCTGGGAGAAGTAGGGCTTCAAAGCTCTCATTTCACTTTCCTAAAACAAAATCTACTTTCATTAATCAATAACATCTTTCCTAAGCAAAGCATCATTGTTTTAGTGTGTGCCACTTCAAAATAAAACTAATTGTAGATTGCTTTGTATGTGCTTCTATTACATTGCACTTCTACTTTTTCTCTTTTGAACTTGTATTTGGTTCATTTGAGTTATTTTGTTTTCGCTCTTTTGGACCATATTGTGATCCTCTTAGTTCTTTCGCAAGGTATTTGTCTATTGGCCTTTTGACAAAAGATGCTCAGTTTAGTATGTATAGAAGTCTTTTGCAATGGAACTTGTGTTTGTTTTATCCTTTTGGGCAGACGTAGGCTTGCTGTTTAGTGTCAAAGCACTTAAACATGGGTGTGATTTTCTTTGCAGTATTCTTCACACAAAAGTTTTCAAAATTAAGCATGAGACTTTCTGAAACATTGTTAAAAAAATAACTTGAGAATTTAAAAAAAAAACACACAATTTACCTTCTAACAACTAGTGCCATCTTGTGGGACAATCGGCTCATGACAAAGATATGCACGTTTCTTAGTTTGAGAATTCAATATAGAAGATTTCTTGATAGTATTTGACATGTTAGACAATCGGTGCATGTCTAAAAGTATGAACAGCCTAAATATTTATAAAATTGTTCAAAAACTCAAGTATTACATGATATCACTTCAGTATTCCTTCCCGTGTTGATAGATTTATGGTGATACTAGAAATTAAAGTTTGGATCTGTCCTTACGAATTGAGGCAGAGCAATGACTTATGACTCCAGACAACAGAAAGTGAATAAGACTTTCCCACTCCTGAATTAGTGCTGTTTTCTATCATCTTTGTTGAAAAGAGTATTTTATGTCAACTAAGAAAGAATGGAAGTTAAGTAGAAACAGTCTTGAGCTTGTGAGGGACTATGATTTCAATTTCAGAACAACCAAAGCAAAGTGAATGTTGTAATTGCCTTAAGAAAGAACCCATCAATTTGTCAAGTATGGATGATCACCAATCGTAGTTCTATTTTGGTTCTAACATCTTAGCTAACTTTTATAGATCACAATAACGAAACCCAACTGGAAAGTTCCAAATGTAAGGCAGAAAAGGACTCAACTTGGCTTGAAATTTGAGTTTGCTGTTGATCATCTAGGAACTTATGCATATGGGGATAGATTATGCACACTGAATCAGAGATAACTTGATGGAACTACTACAGGAGATGCATGGCACTCCATGAAGCACAAAAATGTACCATGATCTCAAAGGCTCTTCCTACTAACCTGACATGAAAAAAAATGTAGCTAGTTTTGAGAAAGTGTTTCTAAATGGTCAAGGCTAAGGAACAACAACCTGATGTTTTGTTTTAGTTGCCCTCTAATCCATTGCAGAAGTGGGAAATGATTGCTATGAATTTTCATCATGTTCTAGTAACAGCTAGACACGGTAGTCATGATGTCTGAAAAGTGATAGATATATGTAAACAACATCATTTGGTCACATGTAATGCCATACTAATCTATTTTGAACATAATGGGAGAATCATTTTCCAATTCATGAACTGATGAGCATAAGGTTGGATGACAACACAACAATCCAAGTTTAGATCAATGGTTAATTAGAGCACACAATTGAATTAAGAGGCTCATATTCACAAGGGGATCTATACAACTTTTGAAGTAGCACAAAATGACATCTTATGCAACCATATAACCAAAAATGCAGGTCCTCTTTACGTTGGTTCCAGACTTATTTGAGAAGAATATTAGGACCTCACCTAGTTAACAACAGGATTTTGACATTTCAAGTGACTTGGTATTATCTTTGATCTTCATGGATACAAAAGGAGAGATACTTGATCTTAATATTCAACGGATTAAGTTCTAGGAGGACAACAGTGCCTTTCTTAAGGTATAAACAATGAGGTATGCTGCCAAATCTTGCCAGGGCAAGAGGCTCAAAACCATGGCCCTCAAACCCATTCCAGTTGATTGAAGGGGTACCTATTTTCTAGTTCTGTTACACAGATGGTATGAATGGCTGTATTCCAAGTTCCTTGCATCCATATGTATACAATAAATTTCATATTATCCAGTAAAAGACACCAAAGAATCAAGATGGATTATAAATTACCAAAATGCAACATAAAACATCGAGCTTCAAATGTTGCCTTTATCATTTCATTAGTAATAACAGATGAATTAAATAATTAATCAATAGTAAATGTAATTGCTTAAACTTTACACGTTATATGTGTAAGTGACCTAAATGTTGTAATTAGGTTGCTCAACTTGAGAAATGTAAATCTTCTTTAGAGGAAGAGTTTGCTTTCCATCATTTGGAATTTTTCATAACAATTATGTTTATCCAACCGAGTTTGCATTCATGTGTAGCACAGAAATAAAAATATAATTTTGCAGGCATTGAATTTTTGGGATATATTTGGGCATGTACAAGGGTAATGCTTTGGCTTGTTCTGATAATGTCAGCCCTCTTAATTGCTAATTCATTGCGGTACTAGGTAGATGATTGATGCATATTCCGCTCCTCAGTTATTCATGCATCTGCGTAAAATGTAATAGGCTTGTTCATCATTGTTGCTATAATATTTGATGAATTTATACCATCAATCCGTATAGTTGCATGTTGCATGATGGGAAGGTAAGCTGTATTCTATAAATTATTTGTCTTGTTTGATGGAGGAAGCAAAAAAATTGGAAGCAATGAACAAAACCTCACACAAATAATAAACATTGAGCAACCTCAACAATTATCACTTATATATCAGCAAAGACAACAAAAATAACATTAGAGTGGTCATAAAGTGCAACTAAAACAAGGGAACCTATAAGAGCAACACTTATATAGCAGGAAAGATAAAAGAGCATATCATTGGAAAGATCTACAAAGAGTGCACAACTAAACAAAGGAGAGAATTTCACAAAAAATCAAAACATTAATTCTAGTGTCAATACAACTATAACTGCACTAGAGATTAGAAGGCATGAAAAAGCAATAAAACATTACCATGAAATAAAAGTACCTTTGGTGTGCGAATAAGTTCCTTTAAAACAGAATTAAGTGTTAAACGGAGTTCCTTGAAAAGAACAGCTGTTTGTGCAGGTGCAGTCAGTTTCAACCAGTTGTCTATGATGACAAGACCTGTCTGCAAAACATTTACAAGGTATTATAAACTTCAAAAATGTATAGTAAATTTATGTTAATTATGTCGTTATATATTATTTAAGATATGAAGTATACCTGAGAAGCCAAAAGCTTAACTTGGTTCACTGATGTGATGTGAAGAGCATTTTTACAGATTTATGATAGCATTTAATAGACAAGGTAGGCATTGACATTATGACTCTCTCTCAAGGTCTGCTAAAAATAAAAGCTCCATGCTACTTCCAAATGAAAAAAAAAACAAAAACTGTCAAATAGCCAGCTTAGTTAATCATTATGGTTGAGAATACTGGTAAAACGTGGTTTACATTGGGCTCAAATCAGTGGTCTGGCTTGTATTCAAATTAAACGGGTGGCTGGAATGGTAAGTACATGTTGAATAATCAGATTATACTCAAAATAATAATGTCTCCATCGAGCTGGTTCACAGTTACCATGATAACAATTGATTGAGAGAAGCAGCACCGACAAATGGAAAATATATTAAAGAGGGTGAAGTGGGGACCATTTAGAGCTGCATTTGGGACAAGGAGAATGCTGAACGGACAGAGACCAACAAGGATATGGAACAAGAAGAAAGGAGACACTGAAGGAAATAAGAAGAAAAATAGAAGAGAGAAAGAACAGGAGAGATCTAAAATGATGAAAAGGTAGACTATTTCTAGAGATTATGCAGTAGTGAGAAACAGAAGTGCAATAGACAAAGATTGGGTGATTGTGACACTAGAGCAGAGAGAGAGAGAGAGAGAGAGATAAAGGGAAACAAAAAGAGAGAGAGAGAGAGAAGGCCTACACTAAAACAACTAGTATAAACAAATAACAAAGAAAGATGAAATATGCCAAAAAGCCAAATATCTGGTTCGTATCCTAATATCGTGGGAAGTTTACTTTGTCCTGGTTCAAGATTACATAAACAATTTCTGAAGTTGTAGCTTGCACCAACCATGAACATTGTATTAACAAAAGGCAGCCTACCATTTTTGCCATAATTAACAATTAAATGGTTAAAAAGCTAGATCAGTGAAGGAACTACTATAGTATTTGGCTAATGGTCAAAATGGCTAATCCGATGGAGCGTCAAAGATTTTTTCTTGTGAAAATAAGTTTAATATCCATGTTATTTCAGTATAGTTTGCATTTAATGTGACAAGCCAATGATCAGCAGTTTTTCAAATGCACATGGGCCATATTATCTAAAAATCATTTAGAATTTGTTATGAATTATAACTGTACAACCATTAATATAGAAGTATAATGAATTATTTGAAGAAAATAAATAATAATGTTTAAAATGTTATTAATAATTAAAATTTAGTTGTAAAAGTATAATATTGGTTAGCTTGCTAATTACACATACTATTGCAAAATAAGGCTACATCCCAATTTCAAAAATAAATAGTAAAATGAGTTCATGCATTGAAATTTCAAACCAATCTTATGCAAAGTAAAACAGCTTAAAATTAATGAAACATCTAAAATTTACCAAATATAATAAACAAAATTCATTATAGCATAAAATAGATAAATATTAGGTTGTAATACAACACAAAGTTCATCTCTTAACTAAAATATATTTGGGCAAATATAATATACTTTTTGTATTAAAATTAGATTTTAGGATGAACTTATTTTTAAATTTTGGTTAAACAGGTTTTTTCTTGATTCAACCAGTTCCCCCAATTTGCCAAGTTTCTTCCAATTTTTCTTGATTAGGGAGGGATTTACAGATTTGATAACAACCAGATTGGTCGACTGGTTGCCGGTTGTTCTGACAACATTACCCGGTCCAATTTTAGCTCTTTCCCGACAATTTAACACAAGATATGAGGGTTACAAATAAAACATTAAGAGTGAGGTGGAAGTTTCCAGCTAAGCTTCTGAATTTAAAAATATATGGTTTAACAAATGATTGATAATTGAGTTACAAACTTGGAATAAAAGAAAAACACAAAATTCTTAACAGTTCTCCAACTTTCGATCCTGACAGCAGTACACTTTTGAATTTGAAAGTAAAGATTATTATGAAAAGTTAAAATCAAACTAATTATAGCATTGAAATTAATGGTTTTGAATGAAATATGTACGGTTGCATTATTTGTGAGGAACCTTTGCGTTAGCGGAAGGCTCTCACGAATTTTGAATACACAATAGAAAATTTTTGCATACAAGCTAGATATAAATGAAAGAAAGCATAACAGAATCAAATTCTAGATGACAACCATGTCAATCAACTGTATTTGGGGGATAAATCACAGCACTATATGTCTAGGGACTACTTGATAATTCAAGCTCACTTGCAACACCTTACTGGAAGTACAAAAGTCGAAGTCTTGCATACTATAATCCAAATCTATGTGTGCTAGATCATCAGATTCCCCCATAAGACATCCCTTCTTAAACTATTGGTTTAAGATTGTTCTAAAGACTGCTTAAAATATGCAATATCTTTACACATCCACATGCATAATAGAGATGAAGTGGGTGGTGGTGGTTGAGGGAGTGGGGGTGGGAGAGGCTAATGGAACCAAGTACTTCTATATAAGGCTACCTAATCAATTTTATAAGCATTAGAAAACAAGCAAAAATTCAAATTTCATTCCATTAAATTGTGACTACAAAAGCATTGTTACTCCAAGGGAAATTATACAGCTATTTCAAAGAAAACAAAAAAGTACAATAATATCACAGTCCATGATAGTAGCCACAAATTATAATAGATCTAAACGAAATAGAATTGCATTAAATTGTTCGATTAGATAAAACTCCACACACATGATATTATTTTCTTTTATAGTAGAATTTACAAATTTGTTTCCACAAAAAAATTAGGGGGCCAGAAAGATAAAAGGTGATATAAATATAAAAACCATAGCAACGTTACAAAGGAATGACACAAACTTGAAAGACAAACCTGATGTTGTACTTGAATGGAGCCTCCAAAAAGGAGAAGAGAGTAAGGAGACACAATGCTAATGTCTCGCAAAAATACCTTGCTAGTTTCAACCTAAAAATACAAAGAAATTGTAAATCACTGGATAGCCAACAAAAAACCAAACTCAAAGTTGTCCAAAATAATATAAAAATCAGTATGAGAAGTTATACATTACATCAATGTATTTCAGTATTTCCAAGTAATTGCAAGCTCTAACAATGTAGCACTATGCTTATATCTAACACAATGCTATTTTCCCAAGTACAATTCTATCAAATTTCCAAAAAAAATATTTCTTTTCGTGCCATAATTAAGCATTATTTTATTTATCACACTCCAAAACCAAAGATATTCTTGTCATTTTATAAGATTATGATAATTTTGCTGGATTAACAACATAAATAATAAACACAAGTTCTTTATACCACAACTCTTCTTTTATTGCTTAACAATGGTTATGCAATATCATGAACAGCATTCAGTCTAGTCAATTTTCTTCTCATATGTACTCAAGGCAATGCTAGGTTGGGTCATGCAACAGCTGAATCATACAATACTGTAGGGAACAGTATTCAGCACAGATACAATTTCAGTAAAAAGTTTTAAATAGACAAGTCATTACACAGTTGTATTAAAGCAATTCAATAGACAAAACATTAAAGAGACCCAAACACATTAGAAAAATCATAGTCAACTCTCTTTGAGATTATCTTATGCAGAAGTCAACTTCTCAAGGATGCAAACATTTTTTATTCTGTATAGTGTTTAGCTAAGCAACCACCTTAGCTTCAATAGCATATAACAAGGTTAGTCATACTACTATCCAATTAAGCTTACCTTCAAGCTTGCACATGTCAAGGATGCAAACATTTTTTATTCTATGTACAGTGTATAGCCAAGCAACCACCTTAGCTTCCATAGCATATAACAATGTTAGTCATACTACTATCCAATTAAGCTTCACCTTCAAGCCTGCACATCATTTTCTAATCACCAACACAACCTATGCACTTGTCCTCTTCATGCATTTTACTTGAATCCGATAATAATATAACCATCAATTTTCACAATTTTCATTTCAACTAGTTCCTAAATTGACTAAACTTGCCCAAATCATGACTACATATGTTATTACCAATGCCAAATAAGAAAGGTAGAGGTTTTACTAGGTATTATAGAAAACATAGAGGTTAATTCATTTTTTCTCTTCTTATTTTTATGAATATTATGGTAAAAAAATTTAAAGAATCAAATTTAAAAATTAAAAACCATTAAAATCAAGTTCATCCCTTGTGATTTTCAATTTATGTTTCTTCTATCCTTTTAATTTCAATTTTCACACAAACCAAGATATTTATTTTGCTCATTTTTCAAAGTTCTATATTTCTTTGAATGTATTTTAAAGTTGAGTTGATTAATACTTTTAAAGTACTTTCAAATAAATATAAAAGTTTCAAAAAAGAAGTACAATGAATACCTTGATTTATGTAAAGATTTGAATGACAAAAATGCAAGGTATTTAACATGAATTAAAAATCAAAGGGATGAACTTGTCTAATTTATTAGTTTGAATGCAAATGACAAAATAATTTTGATTAATTTAAGAAACTTCATTCAAATTATTTTACATTGAATCATGATCATCGAAATTTTTCTTTACAAAATAAGTTAATGAATGTTGATATCTCTTCATTTGCATCATCATTTGTCATTATTGCATAAAGAAATAACATATTTCTAAAAATCGTAGAATAAGAGCAAATATGAAGTCTAGTATCTCACTTCTTATATTTTGATTAAAAAGAATAATATAATTTATGCAATAAGGTTCAAATGGTTGATTGTAGATTGGTCAAACCCAATTCTATTAGGATTTTAAATTCTGAAGTTTAAATTTTTAACATATATGCATGCTTCTTTTGATTGAATTAGAAATGAAAAAAATCTTTTTGAAAACATATAATAAATTTCTAAGGTTTAAATTTAATTTTTTAAATTTTTAGAATAACATATGCATAAAATTAGGAAGAGAAAGAAATAACTAAACACTTTAGCCTTATTACCATGTGGTACTTTGTTTACAACTACAACAAGTTGTATTCTTATCCCTTGGGCTTTACATTTATACATTCAAAAGGGGGGCAACAAAACATATTATTTATTATTTGATGGATGACAAAAAGGAGAGATAATTTGAAATGAAAGCTTTCATGTATCCTTGTGATTTGTTTAAAATTGCATTCATTGCATTTACTTAAAAGAAACAAAATCTATGAGAAGCATTTGCATGTTTATAAGTTTTTTATTATCTTTTTATTTCATTATTTGTTAATAGTTTTGCAATCATAAGAAAAGAAAAGACTTTTGAACCTTTGATCTATGCGTGACTAGTTTGATAATATGATCATCATCTTGTCATACTAATACTTCTCTTTGAAGTGTTTTAGAACATGCATCCCAAGATTAATTAGGTGAATTAAGTAAGCATCTTAGTCTTGACTCAATGGTGTTAATTGATGGTATTTAGTGTGAACCATAATAGGCATCAAACGTAAAGTTTGAACACATTTGGAGAAGAAAATTTCTACTCTACTTGCTTTTAGTTTGCAACACCAACAACTTCGTAATACACTAGGATAAGTAATGACAGTTTGAGTGTAATAAAATTTTTTAAAACATATTTCGTACACAAATAATCTCATTTAGGATAGACAGAATCACCTAAATAACTTAATTTATTTACTTTATCATATACCACAAACAGAGTTTTCAAAATAATAAGATTTTAAAACAAATTGCTCTTACGTAAATAATTCATTCATTGTTTTAATTGTTGTCCTTGGATTTGTGATTTTTATAATTCACCTTCTCTTGTGTGAATATCTATTACTTCCATTCTAACAAAAACATATTCACTCCATCCTTACCCCCCACCCCCCCTCATGGTGATAAAAACAAAAATGCTAACATAGTCAAGTATGTTTTTGGTAAATTAGAAAAAACCTTTTGCCCTTGGGATTTATGTTTAACACATAAATGTATTCAGATTAGATGCTTTTTCATAGCTTGTGAAATATGGTGAGAAAGAGTATGTTTTTGATGAGATTTTTGCTTCTTTAGATCAAATTAAAAACATAATTTTGGAGTACTTTTAAATAACATACTAGCGAAGATTCTTAATTTGAAAATTAGCATTCTCATGACTTTATCATATTTATGCCAAAAACAAAACCATTTGATTCCTTGTTGTTGAGTAACTAAGTTAATGTTGATAAATTTAGATTAAATTACTTTTTTTGAAGGATTGGATATACAATGTATAAGATAAAATGATTGTATTTCAAGGGATGCATTAAGAAAGTGCTCTTCCTCATCTTGAAAGCATAAGTGAAGTGCCGCGTGAATGAGAACTACGCCACCTATTATGCTGTAGGTCGCTAAATTGGGTGAAGTTGAAGCTTCAAGCATTGGGAGAGTTGGCTCAAGAGAGATCAAGTTTTGAATATGGAAATCAAACTCAAGGTGCAAACAACTTTATTCCTCCCACCCCTTACATCTCCTCATGATATAAGGCAAGCTAACAAATCAGGTAAGAAGGTTAACAAACAAAAGAGAACACCAGGGATGGGGAACAATTCAGTTAGCCCATGCTTCATGGTTGGACAATATAAGTTCTTTACTTGAGGAAAGTTTTGCCAATGAACCTTTACCCACCCTTGCCCTTGAAGTACTTGCTATTATGCTTCTCTCTTGACTTTAATAAATCTAGCAAAGGTTTCCCAAGATAGGAGAACTTCCATCGAAGTAAGGTGAGAACATTAGCCTAAGTAAAAGAGGAGGCAAGTGTATGATACAAGCCCCATGTAATAACCAAGCACAGCAAGTTTAGGATTAGACATGAATAACAGTTTGTCTTTTTTTTTTTTATTTTGACGTTTTGAACCAATGCACAAGTCCTTGTGTCTGTCACATCAAACTCTATATGATTCAGTTTTGCCACATTGTTGTATGCACCCAACACCATATTTCTCAACATCTCAAGCGATTTGATCAAGGCAAGATACAAACTTGTGGTCTTCAGGTCATAAGCCTGATGTTTTGACCAATTTCTCTAACCATTCTTATGATTAAAAGTTGCTAAACTCCTTCCAAACCCAACTAGTGTGACAATATACTCCGAGATGGTGAGAATGATTGCAATTGATTCAGATTTCTCTCCTTTTTGTGTTTCAATTGAAATTTGTCAAATATGAGATTACTTCATGTCTTGCATGACTGTCGCTTTACACTTATTGAAGTTCTGTTCAAAAACCTCATCCAACAACTCACATGGAGAAGGATTTTCCACTCGCAGCAATTCTTCCATAAAAAGTTAGCTTCCTTGCACTACTATTGTTTTAAGTTGGTTGCCACCCTAATAATATTTCTTTCACTTGGTTGGGAGGGTAGACTTTAAAAAACCTTGTTGGGGCCTGAAAGAAACTCGCTGATAGGATATATGGTCTAATTACCCCTAATTGATCAGTCGTTTTGCACAGTACAACCAGTTCAAACTTAAGTGTTGTAAGGCAATGCAAGATACCAGTTTAACAAGAGAGGTAGCATCATTAAAAAAAAGGATAAACTAAGAAGGGACTGAAATGTTCTACATTATTAGATTACTAAAAAACCCAATTAGCCTGCCTTTACAAAATTATTCAGCAGGAATTAGCAGCCACTGGCATAGGAGTTATTGTCCATTATCAGATGGTAGAAGACTTTACCAGTACAATTTTCCATTTTAATGTCTCGTCCACTAAGTGCGAAGTCTAATATTAACAACTAAACTGAAAAAATCAAACTGTATAAACAGATCATAAAACTACCAAAGAGCATAGGAACTTCGCAGATTAAAAGATATAGCACAACCTTTTCAAGAAAGACAAGAAATGGATGATGATAGCCTTTTAGATTACTGTTCACTGAAGATGGATGAAGATATACTTCTCTCTTCCCATCAAACCAGACAGAATGGTTGTTTGCAGAAACACCGGTGGACAGTCCTTTTTGGCTGCTCATGGGCACACCAATGATGCCTTCTACTGATGCAGCCACATTCGGATATAAACCGGCACAAAGGATTGACTGCAGAAAAGCAATTAGCATTATTCCAAAGTGATGCACGGAACAAATGCTTGCATTGATTTATAAAACAACATTGAATATGGAATTTCAATTCATTATTTGTTTGAACTGCTACAAAATATATAAACCAACTGGTTAAAAATACAATGAGAGCATTATATTTAAACGCATAAATCATACATATAATATAAATTAGAAGTGCATTTTTGCATATTTATTCATTAAAAACAAGGCAAACGCATTTAAAAGTTCCAAATTATCAATTGTATGTTCCTTACCACCAGCAGAACATAAAGAACATTATTACTTCGAAGTTGAGGTAAATCTATTCAAGATAGTGATACCAACTTCCCTCTGTTCATTTGTACGTGAATAAGAAACATTTGTCATAATAAAATATGCAGTATAACAAAAGAAAGAAAACTCCAAAATATTGCAAGGATCACTAAGGCTTTCTTTGATTCAATTGAAATAATAAGGAAATTTTTAAGGAAGTTAGAAGTGAAAAGAAATGAAAAATGAACTAAATTTGTTCATATTACATTTTTTTGTTAAAGATGAAAGCTTGAAGGAATTTAATTTTATCTTTCCAAAAAATATTTATTCAATAACTTTATATGAATGCATATAGTTTGCAGGCAAAAAATTTTTCACTCAAACCTTCATTAAAGCATGATAAGAAATATTAAAAAAAACTTGATACAGTCTTCTAGGTAATTGTAATTCTTTATAAATTCAATCAATCCAAACAATAAAACTCAATTGAGATGGAAAACAGATCACGGTTCTCAGTTTTGTTCAAACAACAATTAGCATGAACTGGCTGACCTCCAAAAAAATTCTACATTTCTTTCTTTAATTTGTTCACAGCATGTCTTAGGCTATCGAAAAAAAAAAGAAAGATTTGTACAACTGTTTAGAAGAATTCTTATTTCAATGTCTTTATATTGCTGAAATAACAGCACAATTTATAGAAGACAAATAAGTAAACTATTTACAGCCATAATATATATACAGATCAAATATAGCTTGCTAAATCTGACCATGATAAAGGTGACTATTCATAGAATAGTTTCATTTGACAAGATATGATATAGTGAACTTTGCAATTAATATTAAGGAGTCTAACAATACCCCCCAAGTTGGGCCATATTAATTGATTATTCCTAGCATATTGACTAAGTCTTCATAATTTGGACTACGAAGACTTTGCGACAAAATATGTTATTTTTGTTCTCTAATGGGGATGTACATTATATAAATACTTTTGTTAATGTTTTTCTTTAATTAACAACGAATTCACTTTGACATGATTAGTCTAATTATGGAGGACAAAATTGTTAGCAATGCTCTCTACGGCTTTGTTATCGCAATATATCTTCATAAGGTAACATTTAGTGATTATCAACTCTTTTAGGAGTTTTTCTACTCATATTCTTTCACATATAACATGAGTTAGTGCTTGAAAATCTACTTATACAGCATTTTTGACAACTACTACTTGTTTTACTTCTCTAGGCAGGTACAAATCTTGTGAAGTTCATCTTTTGTTGAACGAGAAAATTGCTCCGTCAACATCAACACAAACCTTTATTGTTATATGGTTACCTTCCTTGAAAATTAGCTCTCTTCCAAAGGCACCTTTCAAGAATGTTAGGATTTTGTAGATAACATTAAGATCTTTTTTTTTAGGTGAATGCATAAATTGATTGACTATATTCACTACACATGTTATATCAAGTTGCTATATGATGAGTATATTAGCTTTCCTTCAAATCTCTGGATTTGTCTTTGGTCAACCTTGTTACTACCCTCAACTTCTAACATAACTTTAAGTGCCATAGACTTTTGGAAGGTTTACATCTTATCTTACCAATTTCTTAAAGAAGATCAAGTATATATTTTTTTCTATAAAATGATGATTCCAACCTTGATCTTGGTTATCTCCATCCCCAAAATATATCAAAAAATCCAGACATTAAAGAACACAAATTTTCTAATAGGATAATCTTTCAAAGAGGTTAAATCAACATTATCATCCCCAACAAAGATGAAATCATTCACATACATTATAAGAAGGATTGCAATCATTCACATTCACATACACATAACACAATAGAATAAAAATTTCCTACAACTAAGATTTTTGAGACAATCAACCAAATTGATACCATGAATTATGGGGTTTTTAAGAAAATAATCTTCTATTTTTTATAATATAGTGTTGGATTTACATGGGCCGTATAAGAAAAGTGATACACCTAATTATAGCTACTTTATATAGAAATTAATTTTTCCAACTTAGACAATACATACAAGATATTTATTCACTTTATATTGAAATATTTCATAATTCAATCAAATTCCCAAAAAATTATTCACCCCCCATTTAAGTATTTCATAATTGATGAGATTCCTATTTTTAGGAATTTGACATTATTTCCAACAAAAAATATAGACAACCTTTAAAACATAAATAATAACTAAATAAGGATGGCCAATGTAATGCAACCCATAAGGATCCGATGAAGCAAGATTTACCTCCACTTCTCCAATAAAACAGTCAATACAATGATTCCTATATCAAAGACTCTCATGCAATTAAGAAGGATCCGATAATTTATAAATCACATAAAAAAACTTGGATTTGCCAAGTCCGCAACCCAACATTCAGTTGAGGAAGATACATGGTCTGGCTACCAAGTGTACTAAATTTTCTCAACATTTCAATGTGGCACAACCTTAGGCTCTTGAGAGTAGACTAACTTTCTACTAGATTTTAGATGATTACAAGATCCAAAGCAAGATCCAAAAGGATAATTGCATGAGTACCTCATTATTTGATATGAAAGCTATTCAGGATAATTATTCTCAGCAACAAAATATTCTCCGATCTTTCCAAAGTTTCAAAGAGAATTTGGAATAAGTCCTTAATTTAGGACTCTTGTCATGGGAGGCGAGGGGTTCATAATGATATATTCCAAAAAAGCCAAAATGAAGAAAAAAGGTCACGATAAACCAACCAACTCAAGAAGTAGTTGAAAAAGCACTAGACCTATCAAATTGGTTAGGACATTAGACCATGATAACTAATTTATGCATTTAAAGTAACAGGGGGTGGTGGAAAAAGACTTGATTAGCTACCTCAAATTCATAATTAAATCTCACAATATTTTTTGCATAATTCTATTGGAGCCCATAGCAAAAAGAAGGTATTTTGACAAACTTAGAAGAAAATTAGATTTCGATTTCCATGAGTGCAACGGGTTCCGACAAAATCTGTTTGCTTTGGAAAAAATGCTTTACATGTCAAGTTTGCTAAATAATGATCAATTTCTTCATCTTATAATTGAACATCATGATTGGAATAATCATGTGGCTTACTTCATTTACAAAGTGTTCTTTTATTGCTAAAAGGACCATATGGCTGGATCTTAGTACCATTGCAGATTCTTGCAACTTACCTTCGCTTATAGGAAGAGATTTCAATGTGATTGCCTCTTTGAAAGAATACAAGGGACATTCCACCCTTAATCTTGAAGCTATTAGCAAATTTACTAAATATATTGATTATTGTGGACTAAGAGCACTATCATTCTACGGAAGCCTCTTCATCTGGTCGGGCATAAGAAAGGGAAATTAGGTATGAAAGATTTTGAATAGAATGCTAGTGAGTCCACATTGGATTAACCTCTTATCCACTATTATAGTTCAACATTTTAATAAAACAGCTTCAGATTATTATCCTTGGTTACTTTTCTTCCTCAAAGAGATTCAATCTAATTATAGACTTTTTAAATTTCAAAATATGTGGAAAAATCACCAATCCTTAGTACAACTTAGAAGAATTGGTGTTTATCTGTTTCGAGCAATGGTATATATGCGCTAGCTTATAAACTCAAACAACTTAAAAGTTTATTTAAAATAATAGAACAAATCCCGCTTTGGCAAAATATTTGACACCACATGGAAACAGAGGTGCAGGTTTTAGAAAAAAAAGAGGCCTTTTGAACTACATCAAAGTGAAGAAGCTAGGCTAGGATTGAAGACAGCCCTAGGAAACCACATCTCTTCTCTAAAAAATGAGAAAGGCTTTTGGATCCAAAAGGCAAACTTCATATGGCTAAATAATTGTGAAAAAATACAAAATACTTTCATGCATTGGTCAAGAAACAACATTGCAAGCTTAGAATTCATCATATTTAAAGATTCTTGTGGTACCTGACTTAAAGATGAGGACAGTATTGCTAAAGTTGCCATTCATCACCTCCAAGACTTATGACTTATCCCATGACAGAATCAACTACTCTTTTTAGCTTCATTCCTCCGCTTGTGACTCTAGAGAATAATCTTCAACTTTTAAAAGACATCAAAATGGATGAAGTTCAGCATATTGTTTTTGAGATGGATTCACACAATATCCAGATTTTGATAGTTTTAATGAAGTATTCTTCACTCGCTATTTGGAAGTGATTGCATAAGATGTGTCAAACATTGCAAGAGATTTTTTAGTTGAAACACCAATACCAAAAGGAATTGTTAGTGCGAACTTAGTTCTCATGCCTAGACAAGATAATCCTGCTACGATTAGTGGCTTTAGACCCATTTGTTTATCTAACATTGTTGAGAAAATCTTTGTTCAGCTTTCAGCTACTAGATTGCAACAACTCTTGCCTTCTTTAATTTCTCTTGAAGAAACAAGTTTTGATAAAGGTCAAGATATACGAGAGAATATTCTTAAGAATAAGTGGATGCTATCAATAGGAAACTATTTCTTATTCAATTCTATTATCAAATTAGTTAAAAACACTTTTGATGGATTGTTATGGGACTTCTTAAAGCAGATTTTACTTTTAGATTTGATGCAAGCTTCATTAGGCCCATTATAAATATCCTTTGTAATAGTTAGTTTTCTATCTTTATTAATGATAAAAACAGACTTTTTCATGCTTCTCATAGCCATAAATAAGAAAATCTTCTATCCCCTCTCCTCTTTTTTTAACTAACTAAAATTTTTAGACATAGGCTTAAAAATAAGTTCATGCATGGAAACACTCTGAACTTATGATCTCTCCAGAAGCTGACTGAATGTTTCTCATCTTGTCTTTGTAGATGACTTCATTATCTTCACAAGGGATCAATATCAAACATTATGAATTTTCTTCAAGGCTTTTAAGGAGGCTTAGGACTGCATATCAACTCTCAAAAGTTTCTTAGTATGCAACAACAATTACAAACAGGGGCAGACTTGCATACTTAGTCAACTATTTGAATGTTTCTTGCCTTGGCTTTACAAATGACTTCATTATCTTCACAAGGGAAGATAAGAGATCAATATCAAATATTTCTTTCAATACTTTTACGGGGGGTTGGGGCTGCACATCAACTCTCAAAACAATTTCTTAGTATGCAGCAACAATTATAACAAGGGCAAAACTCGCATAGTCAACTATCCGGATTCAAGAGAAGCAAGTTACCATTTATTTATATAGATTGTACACTTTTCATGGGAAGAAATAAAGTGGTGCACTTCCATCACTTATTTGAGAAGATATGAAATAAGCTGCCCAACTGGAACGCAAGCTCACTCTCAATGGGTGATAGTTTAATTCTCATTAAACATGTACTCACTTCTATCCTGATATATACTTTGATGGCTTCTTGCCCTCCAAAAAAATTTCTTCACAGAATTGAGAGTCTAATGAACAGATTCTTGTGGAGGGACTCAATTTATTGTCAAAAACATCACTAGAACAGGTAGAAGAACATAAGTTTCCTGATTAAAAAAAATGGGCTCGGATTGAAGAAGCTTGAAGATATTATGGTAAGCTCAAACTACTTCATTGTAGGCTCTCTTTATATAGTCAAAACATTCCTTGAAAAGCAAAAAATTGTAATCTTTGAAACCTAGAATCGAATGGAAAAAATTGAACATATTGCCTTGAATTACATGGAGCACTCTAAATCTGTTGGTTCCACCTACTGGACACTCACCTTTAATGAAAATTTCAACACAAACTCGCCTTGGTAAGCAATAAGAGATAAACAATTGATTCTTAAGTAAAGAAAGAAAATATGGAACTATAGGCTTCCATTGAAGATTTCTATCTTAATGTGATGGACCCTCAATGAGCTCCTACCAATCTCAAAAGTCTTACATAATCAATTTTCAATTAGCATCAAGGTGCCCATTCTGCGATAGAAAGGATTCCTCAGATCATGAATTTATTGACTTCCATTGAGGATTTCCATCTTAATGTGATGGATCCTCAATGACAAGAGTGTTGGACACAATGTTGGATAGAATTCAATACCTTTATTTAAGAACGACACTCAAAACTAGATAGATCCTTTTGGCTGTTTAATTGATCGATTGCTTTGAGGACTATGGCTTGCCTTTATTGTTTGATCTTGTTTCACTACTGTAACTCCATACTCTGTAATCCTCTTAGAAAGTAATAAATTTTGATTTTAAAAAACAAGGATGTCCAAAGAATGTAGGTTGGATAAAGCATTAATTATAAGACTCATAATATGTACATTTGCAATAACAAATTTCAGAACTACACCTTGATAACTGAAGAATGCTTTGCATGCATGTTGAATGGCCGTCTCATATCAGAAAACCAACTCTCCAACTTGTCATTTCTTTTACCATTACCCTGCATTATTTTTAATAAACAAGCATGCCCAACCACTATATGTAAAATAATTGAGGAAAAATAACTAAACAAAATAGAAAAGAATGCAGAGGGAAACAGAAAACTATTTGAATCAGGTAAAGTAGAACTGTTTCCACAAGAACAAATAAACAAACACTATCACAAATGTTTAATAATCATGATGTTGTGCAGCGTTGCATCCAAATTCTATGGGGTGAGTAAGGTTGTTATCAATCTTGTGAATGGTTGTATAAAATCAAGTCCAATCTTAATCTTTGGCTCATACTTCTGAAAACAATAATTCATTGTCTCAATAGCAGATTCAAAAAAAATAATCTTTAAAAAAAGACTCATTAAAAAAAAGAACATTTACATCCATGCCATATAAAACTATCCTAATTACAGATAAAACAGATAAATGTTTAATATTACATCAATATTGCCTTAATATTTGGATCTTTCTAACTCACCATTCAATGTTACATAAACCTTCAAAAAGGAACATTGTGTCTTGCATTTAAATTATCCGATCTAATGTAGGACACAATTAATGTTGACTAGATGTCTGGCATGTATTGATGAGTTCAAATGAGATGGCAGCAAACATGCTATTGTTTCATGCCATATTCCTTAGAGGTTCAAGTTTTGATGAACTTGACCTCAAAATTTGGATAAAGGTTCAAGTTTTGCTGAACTTGACCTCAAAATTTGGATATATACATCTGTTTCTTTAAAGAACAAATGATCAATCTCCCATGATTGTCCATCAGATTTGGATCAAACATTTGATTTGATTAGTCAAGACAAAGAAGCACGCTTGATTACTCTTTGTTACCAACATCTGATCCATAGCATCAGACATCTAATACCTCAATGCCAAAATGCTCTTGGTTGTTGTAGTCCAATTGAGGTGATCAATTGTTGCAACTGATGGATGATTGCCTTGAACAAATGATAGCGAACATGACATTTTGCCAACAAGTTATTTGATGAGGTCAACCAAGACAACTCATGTATTGCTTCAACTAGTTTGATTGGACGTCCAATTGGACGTGAGCAATCATGACTTAAATTGTGTGCCTCTTCACCTCTACTGAACATATGGCTGATCGAATATTGACCAAACATTTGATACTAGGTGTAGTCAGAAATTCAAATTATGTTTAATTTTAGTGTTTATTTTTTATTGTCATTTAGTTTGTTAATTGGCTATCTAAAGATATTTATTAGTTTGAGATAAATTTTACAATTTGTTTCAAACTATCTTCATAGTCTTTTTCTTTTTGTTATTTCTAAGCTTCTTCAACAATTCCAACACCCTTGGACACTCAAGACGGATGTGCCCCAATTGTCAACACTCATGACAAACTATCTCATCTTTTGCTTTGGCCTTGCGTCTTGATCTCCATTCTTTTGTATTTATTTTCCTACAACATAGTGCTTAAGACTTATGTTAAACCTTTAGTCATTAAAACTACTTCATCTTTATAAGAGGTGTCAGATTCAAAAGATTCCTTAATTTTTAAGGTGATGACTTCTTCCTTTTTGATTATGCTCTCATCTACATCAATTTTATCTTCCTTTCTCCTTGCAATCTCCATTTTCTTTGTTATCTTTCTCTTATTAAGTCATCGAGAGAGAGAGTTAAGAGGTTCTTTGTAGCCTTCATGGGAGTAACAGGAAAATCATACTCAGGCAACACTTTTAAGTATCTTCCTTGCTCATTATTTGAAAAAACTTTTTCCAAACTTGCAAGATTGTTAGTAATGTTAGTGAAATATGTAAACATAGATTTAGCCATTTTCCTATAAGACATCCTAAATAATTAATAATACTGTGAGAGGTTCCCTCATAGCTTTTCTTAAGCTTGTTCTAGATTCTACATATAGTTTCTAAGTTCCTGATTCTATTATATTTTTTGACATTTAAGCCACAGTGTAGAATATTCACAACACCAACAATTAGTTGAATTTTATGTCTACCTTCAACACCCAACTCAAAAATTTCTTTCTATAAAATAACTTTATTAACAACTTTTATAGGAAAACCAAACTTAAATCTATCGATAACAAATAACATTCCATTCTACTTCTCCAATATAAGTAATACTCTCTAGCAAATAGTGGGGAATGGTGAGAAGATATGCTTTTATCCAAAGTGGTTGAAGATGCGAGTCAAGTATGGATCTTATTTATAGACTTTCTCCTCTTCGACTCAAACCACTTTGTAATATTTTTATTAATGTTCATTAAGAATATTTTTTTTAAAAAATCTAATTAAATTTTGAAAAGGATCGTGTTTGATTGTAATAAGAATAAAGCTTTAAGGTTTTTAGATGCTTTGACAAACACACGTTTTTATATTTATGCTTAGCAACGAAAGACCAGGCTTACTTAACCACATTGTGTCTAACGACGAATAGATATAATACTCTTACAAATAAAATCCACCAGGATGAATGAATAAGCAAAACAAGGGAAATAAGAAAATGTGGCTTACAACAACAACAATACAACAACGGATAACAAAAGAAAGATAAACTAAGCATTTTGACAATATTCATTATACAACAAATACCAATAACTAGTGCAATACACATAATTATAAGTATGAGACAATATTACCAATGAAATACTAAATAAAATATTGAGAGATTGAGATCATAACAACTTCAATAAGAACAAACAATCTAAATGATTTTAGCTTTTCCACACAACAATGATAATAAAATTGATCTCTTAGACTAAATACTTTTACGTTAGACTTCTTTCACGGTTTATTCTCTATAAACAAAAGATTCACAAAAGGTTGAATATGGCAATGGTAATGACCAAACAACAGTTATAATTTACTTCCCAAAAAGGTTAAATTAGCCATTACAAGTTTTCAAAATTCATCACACTGTACCATTGATGCGATCATACTGTATGATCAATGGGATCATACTATACGATAGCATAAAAATGAATTGTTTAGACCATACAATAAATATTAATGTACCTTCTTAAATTCTAGGGTTTAAGTGCACCAAGCTTAAGTTTTTATGCCAATGTTGATCACACCATATAATAGACAAACATCATACCATACAAAGCTCTCAAGTTTTATCTGTTTTAGCTTAAGAACTTGATCAAAATGTACGATAATAATTATCGCATCGTACAAAGTTCTCAAGATTTGTATTTTAATCATTAATTATAGTCTAATTGATGATCGTACTGTACAACGACATGCCATTGTATTGTAGGAAATTCTCTGTCGTTTTGTTCTCTCACTATTTTAAGTTAAAAGGTGGTTGTACCATAAACCAATACATATTGTACCATACAAATACAATTATACCATCACTTAGACATTTCTTTCACCGTACACAAAGGAGTGCATTGGCAATACAAACTAATTGTATCTTTTGATATGAAGAATTGTAGTATACGATGTGTTAGACTCCACTATACATATTCAATTGGATTGATATATTTTCCTTCATATACTTGATTTTAATACTAAATGTATTGCAACATAATTACATTATATTAAATGACAAGTGTGATTTAGCTTGTTTGAAAATTCAGATATTCCATTACACTCACTTATATAATTAAGTCTTAAGTGATAAAAAGATATCAAAGGACATAAAATTTCAGATACAAATACGTACACAAAGTGACTGGAAATAAATATTGAAGATGATTTTAGTAAGATTAAAATCCTAGGTATTACAAGTAAATATTGCATGGGTTTCAATATTCCAAACATACCAAAAATAAAGAAAAGAAACTCATAATGCTTGTCAAATTATCAAGAGTAAGTTCCTACACGAGTTAATCACTCATGAGAAGCACTTCTTTGACTAAGTCCCACAGTGATACATAATGTCATCACATCTTGAAGGATCGTCATCTTTTACTTTTTCTAAACATTAAGCTCACACAACATATTAGTAAACTTTATCATATGGTTTTTTTATCGTTAAGCTCTAGCATAAGGACATGTGGTTAACAAGAAATGCATGATCAGTTGACTCTATGCCACCACCACCCAACAAATAATCCTCGAAAGCACCCAAAATAACAAGCAGAAAACCACACCATAGTAAAGATAATCCCCAAGCAGAGATGCCATAAAAAGGATGAAGTGCTTAACATAGAATCTTCACCTGAAAACTGTTTGGAAGACCAATCAGTCCGATATCAGCCAATAAGCTCCCCAGCTGAAGGCGCATTTCTCTGTCAAAAGTGTCATAATGAAAAGGATTTCAGGTTTAGCAACTGAATTAAATTAACGTAATAAACAAGAGATGAAAGAGTATTATACAAACTTGCATGCATTCAAGTGTGCCTACATATACAGTTGAATCCATTCAAGCCTAAATAATTGCACTTGGGATCAGATAGTTATATAAAATGTACATGCAAATGGGCTACAATGTGGAAGAGACATAAATCCTAGAAGAATATGGAAAGTGATAACCATATCTTGAGAGACATTAATATGAACACACATAATCCTCAAAGAATATGGAAACTAACTCAAACAAAGGCTAAGACAATCAACAGATAGTTTCAGAGTAGATGCTATGTGAACGAAGTATTTTGGTGTATTGAGAAACTTGGCTCATATTTAAAATAAAAACTTGACATTATGACGGATAAGAAGCAAAATATTTGTTTATCTACTGAATAACAGAGCAAAAGTATTATATCGAACAATATGTCTAACCTTACAGTGTACATAACAGAACTGTTCAAATAGAATGAATGACAAAATCGATATGCAGCATTCGACCCATTCTGCAAAGCAATAAATGAATCTTGTGAATTGTTTGCAACAGATATGAAACACAGAAGAATGTAGCAAAATGATTTCTATTCAAGTTGATAAAAAAAGATTGGATAAGTCCAGCAGTGTTATTATTTCTATTAATAAATTGGCAAAAGAATGCATTTAAAAGAGCCAAGGAAGATTGCCCTGAAATAGCATTTGACAACCTCACGAAGAATCCTAGCCCATCGATTATAGGCAATAACCAATAGCAGATGATCAGATTGTCTGCTGTTTTCACCAGAAACATTGCCACCATCAAGGTCATAAGCCAACATTGTCAATTTTGCTCTCATCACATTGTGTTTCTGCATATAAAAGATGCACCAAAAATGACAAGTTTTAAGACAATAAGATAAAGCTTATACGAAGTAAACTAAAAATTAACCTCATCCTTGGGATAAATAAATGGGGATTTGTGGCTCATGAATGCTGCAATTGAAAGCACTGGTGAAAGGCAACAAAAAATTGCACCATACAACATCATCTGCACATAGAAACTCTTTTAGCATACTGTTTGAAACATAATACTATTAACTAAACAGTAGCCATAAACATAAAAGTAGAAAGGAAATTGCAGAGGATGCCTTTGCCTTCAGCCTCATTCTAGAATAAATTCATGGTCAAACTTGAATAACATCATAAGTGGTTTGATCTCATATGACGCATAAGCTGCAAGATCAATAGCCAATCCTTCTAGCATGCAACACAAACCCATGCTCATTAATGAATAAGCACAGTTGGTCAAGCTGCCAAGGCTGACACACCAACACCCGTTCAATAATTTGGTAAATAATATTTCGGTATGGGTGGCAATAAAGTGGAGGGCTAAGTTAGGCAGCCGACAGTGAGTGTAAAACATGCCAAAATATGGCATGAATACTCCATGAAATTTCGTTGATGCTAAAGCACCCTATAAAAGCAATACCTGTATTGCCCAAATCATCAAGATAAAAAATGGATAAAGAAGCTAGTCCAAAGCATTAGAATGAGATTAAGATCATAAAATAAAAGCACTTTGTCAGGAAAGTCAATGGAAATAATGGATAAGACGATTCATATGAAAATATATCTGATGCATCCAAGAAACAAAATAGATGGGTAAGAACACCAAAGAGATTAATACCTTAGAATTCGAGTTTTGGCATTCAGGTAAAAAATAGAATAAAAAATGAAAAGGCATAGTTTTGGATAAAAAGTTGAAAGACATAGTAGGTAGTAAGAGTTACATTAAAGATCATTACAAGACGAGCTATTAATGTTGTATGTCTATGAACCTCTCAAATAAGACAAATTGTTCATGTCAAGGAAAAATAACGAAGTTATTCAAAAGAGTAGATAAAAAGGATCAAAATAATTTTAGGATTTGCTTTAGAATTTGATCTTATAATCAGTAATAATTTCTTTAATAAATGAGAAGAGCATTTGACTAATTATAAGAATGAAGCTTCTAAAGCACAGACTGATTGTTTCCTTATCCAGACTGTAAAATTTGCATTATACTAAAAAATATTTGATCACTCAACATTCACTGATCATGTAAGATACCCAGCTTATAAACTATATAGTAAAGAACAAAACTAATCACTCTATTTTTATCTTCCATTCATCTGAGATAATGATCCTTGTGGTATATGTACATGGCATTCTTCTTAGTGAAAATAATATATCTAAAATTGAAAAAGTTAAAAAATACATTCATAAGATATTTGTTAACAAGGACTTGGTCCACTCTAAATGTTTTTCTTCATATTTTGTTGGCATACAACAAAGATTGCAATTCATATTAAAAAAATTCATATTCCCAAAAAATATGCCAAAATCAAGTTTAAAAAAACAGACTTGATATATGCAAACCATCTATCCTGTGGAAACACTAGAAAATCCCAATGATGAGAAAATCTTTTAAGACAATGCATTGTTATCATCATTTAATTAGTAAGTTCATCTAACTGATTATCACCCAATCTAATATTACGTTTTTCCTTTGTTTGATAGTCAACAAATGTACAATTCAAAAATTGGGATGCTATCTCACGAGTTTCAAGAAGCAGTAACATGTTTCCAAGAATAGATTTGGGATGCACCTATTATTTACAAATATTGTATTTTTAAATAAAAGAAATTCTTTTAAATACCTTTAATTTTCACAAACGAGGTTAGCTCTTTTCAAAAAATAAAATAAAATAAAGGGCAGAAAACCTGAATTTTTTATATTACTAAAATATTTTCTATCCAAAACAACCGACTTAGAATTAGATTTCTGATATAAGGAATAATTTTGGATCAGATAAACTACAAGACCTTTCCAACAAGGACATCAACAGGAAGTTTTGCCAAATGACGTCCAAGAGGAGACAATTCCTCACATCCTTCGAAAGCTCCAACCTGAACAACGAAAAACAATTTCTTGACACAGATCTAAAATTACTGCAAGTGATGCAAAGAAATGGAAGCAAGGCACACAAATTTATTTGAGATCATCAGCCTACTTTATAAAGCAAGTCAATAGCTGAGCCAATAGCTTCTTCCCCTGGTGGTTCAATTGCCTAACAAAAGAAAAGGTACAGAACCAACAAAACAAAATCAGAGTTTCTACCATTGGTGTTATTTATTAAAAGTAGAGATAAAGAAAACTAAGGTAACTCAAACTGAGTCGAAAAAGAAAGCCAATGACCTCCATGAGGAAAGATTTTATGTCTCCTAAAGCAAGTGACTTGATTTGTAGACACAAATCAGTAAGTGCCATTCTCAGCATCTCCGGTACCTTCACATAATAAAGTTTAATATGAACAAACTTAATAGAAAGTTAATCAATTTAACGATCAATCCAGTAAATGATGATTATGACAAACTGAACTAGAGTGCAGTCAATTAACAATCCCCATATGGTGTTAATATTTAATTAAGCCATTATGAGTATACAGTGTAGAAACTTATAATTGTGTCATCAAATCAGTGTTCAAGTCAATTATACCACAGAAAGTTCTGAAAAGAAGATGTAATACAGTTAACAAAATTCTTGTAATTATTAAAACGATTATAACCTAAACTATTTCAAAAAAACACAATGGGAAAGATCGGGTAATCATAATCACGTAAACTTTTATAGTAATTAATTTATTTTCACTGATAATTACATATGATAATGTACAGCCATTGTTGATAGGTACCAATGTTGTACCATCAGTTTTATTTTCAAGTTTATGGAGCACTCTTCTTATGGAGTATGAACTTGGTAGTTTAAGTTTTCATCAAATTGTAATTTTATGTCAGCATGCTTACTATGTAATGTAAAGTACAAAAACATGTAACATAAATTAAATAGGATTTTCAATTAAAATAGTCCTTAGGCAAAAAAAAACCTATGGTGTATTAACAAAGACGACATAGAGGCATCATATGAGTTAATTATAGGTTACATTCATTGGTTCAGTTAACAATGAATCTCTTAGACAACAAATAAATTGTCATTGGCTGTGTTCAGTTAACAATGTTTTACACAAAATGACAAGAAGGAATGTGCTTTAGTAAGAGAATTTCCTTGTGACGTTGTTCTATTTGTTATTGGTGGACTTCTGTTTGACAAGGGGCCTCCTTGATTATTTCCCTGTATTTTTGCCCAAAGTCATGCTCCTTTCCATTTATTTTTCCTGAGCATCTTATCTTGCATTTTTATTTATGACTCAATAACTTAAATATTATCATCAAGAAGCATATGACATACCAGATCAATTTATAACAAACTATTTTCACGTTACAAAATCATCTGAGAAACCTTTCCAAAATAAAATTCTTACAAAGATAAATTCTAAACTAGCGAAAGGGTAACCATGAAATTCTACAAAACAAATAGCAAATAAAAGATGAAAAACACAAGTGCTTTTAAGAAGAAAAACCTGGAAAGGCCGCATTAGTTTTTCAAATCTATGGCGAGTATATAAGCAAAAGCAAATTCCAGGCTTTATGCGGCCAGCTCGTCCCCGTCTTTGCTTTGCATTTGCTTGCGATATCCATTCTTCAACCATGCTGCACAATCTCTATAAAAGATCCAAAGCATATAAACATGCAAATGTAATTGCATGAAAGCTTCTATTACTGCATGCTAACCAATTTCCACAGATTAATTACATCTTCATCTCAATTATTTTTCCACGGATTTCACCGTTAGCAAGAACAAGATAAGAGCATAGTTTACTTACAGGAATAGTATAACGCTACTGCTCAATAGCACTATCAATTGTCTGGAAAAACTATTAGAGATTGTCAAAATAAGAGCTAGTCTATGGTAGATGGCAGACATAGAAGAACATATAGAACAATAAAACACATTTCTAACAACTAAATACTTTAAACGAACCTTCCTTTTTTTATTATTTAGTTTGTCCTAAGGATTTACCATGAAAAAAACATATAAATACAAATCTCAGCCAAACTTAGCCAGGTAGCAGGTAAAGTATTTACCAGTCCAACACTAAGAATGCAAACTACAGAAGCAGGAATGCAATGACCCAAGTTCAGCTTGAATCAAACACAACACCTGAGCAAAAATTTAAACCAACCTGCCCAACAGATAATGGAACCTAAACAGACAGAGCAATCAAAGCTGTCAAGCAAGCCAAACAAGTTGCAAAAGAATGGAGAAGGTATTTCAAATCATCAAAAAAGGCCAACTTGTTAGCGAGGAAAATGTTTTTAAGGAAAATGGATGGTGACTAAGCCGAGATTTGGGTACCGGTAGAGGAATTCAACAAATATGATAAAAAACGAGAGATGACAAGAATATGATCACAGAAAAAGTGAGATGACAAATTTGCATTTGACTTGATTAAAATGAAGAATTATAAGACCTCTTAAAAGGCATAAAACAAGTATCTTCTAAATGAAGAAACATGATAACAAAAAAAATAGAATAATAGCTCCTAATCTGATAGGCCTACAATTAATTGCAGATTATACAACCTTATTCTCCTAGTATTTGTAAATAAAGTAAAAAAAAAAAAAGAAACCAAACGATTGATTTCCTCAACCGACTCCTAATCAAGTGGAACAAATAAAGCTGAGATTTTCCACAAAGACCAACGAGACATGGAGGGGACTTTTTGATAACTGTAATCACAAAGAAAGCAGAAAAGGCAAAGCATGTGAAGAAATAGCAATACAAGTTCGTCAACAAGATTGAAACCAACAGAACTTCGTAATGCAAGGAGAACTGTGAAGAGTTTAATAAGCCAGGGAAGAGAATGCAAAATGAAAGTTCAAGCAGCAACATGATGGAAGGAGTTTCAAGAACCGGGGAAGACCACTGATGACCAAATTTTGTTTGTTCAACTATCAATTATGTGCATAAATAAAGAACATACTGAAAATTCAAACAATCTTTCATAGAGTGAACCTGCAGCTACAAAAACAAGAATCCAAGTTGATGTAGCTTGATTTTAATGCCATTTGCATGAAAGGACCAGCTCAAATTGGATTCATAAACTCAACAAGACAATACTAAATAAATAAAAAGACAAGCTCAAGTTGGCCAAGATCATAAATTTTGAACTTGGCCAAATTATCAAACTTTAATTGTATATGCCTAAGATTCTACTAGTGTTGGATTGAATAACTACAGACAAATTCTTACGATGATTAAATATAAGAATAATAAAAGCCAACTTTAGTTAGTTGTGAATTGTTACAAAACCTATGCTACAGCAAAACAACTCACCTCATACCTTGCTATAATTATGTACAATTTCACCTGATGAAAATCATAGTTCACCTTCTGGAGGACCAGGACTTCGGAAAGTAAATAAGAAAAACAATAGTATTTACCTTCACAAAAAGGCGATTCTTAAAACCCTGATGTGAGGTAAGCAACAGGAATAATTACATATAATGGCACAAATAAAAGCTTAGAACTAGTAATAATAATACCTGACAATCCAATCCGCTATTTTAGAATACAAAGCACTCGATGCCAGAAAGTATTCCTCAACAATACGTTTGAATATCATGTCGAAATTTATGTTAATTGCTTCAATTTACTACTGCATTGATTATGAGATCACATGTACTAGAAGAAACTCTACAAAGCACGAGCATGAAAAAAGAAGGGTGCCAATTACGGCTGAAACTCAAAACTCACAATAAAATCAAAATTAAGTTCAGTAATTTTGAGTGGGATCTTGAACTAAAATATAAAATCAAAACTATTTTAAAGTCAATTTCAAGTTAAGGTAAAGTTTGTGGAAAATCTTTCAAGTTGTCAAGAAAAAAATGCTAAATTGCATATAACGTATTGCTATTATGCTACAGCTTGTTGGTCAGTACCCTAGCGTGCAAACTCATAATTTCAAAAGTAACAAAGCTAAAAGAATTCTTGGTAAAATTAAGCAGATGGGGCTAGCCCGGTTCACCTACAGCCTAATCATCTAGTTCAAAAATGGATGGAAAATTTGAGCACACATAAATGCTTTCCATTTGGTTCCTGCTTGAAATGATGTCGATTTGAGAAGACAACACTAGAACTCATTTCAAGCTCAAGTCAATTAAAAGCCAACAAAAATTGAAGATTTAGAATTACAGCCTACTGTAACTTGTTCGAATGTAGTCACTGTTCCACCCCAATAAGAAAATACCAAAAATTTGAAGAACATTAAATTTGGAGTTTATGCAAGTTCATAGCTAATAATGAATACGATTAAATGCTGACAGGACAATATGCAACAAAACATTCAATGAATATCATTTGTGTTCAAACACTTCTTGGAATAATCAATCACAAAAATTTGTTATCATTTTTTTCCAGACTCCAAGCTAAAAAAAAATCACCAGTGGTACTGCAATGGTGATTTTTCTAAGAAAATATTCACGTGCCAGTAAAATAGCACAGAAATAGAGGGCAGAACAAATCAATTTTAAGCTTAAGATGTATATCATACAAAAATCTACCAACATGGAATAAATATCAATGTGTAATTCATTTTTGTTGCCATTAAAAACCCATAACTGGCAAAAGCAAACCTTTTGAGGATTAAAGTGGCTTTCTTTATGCTTTCCAGTGTCAACCACATATATCACATCATTGATGGTAATGCTTGTTTCTGCAATATCTGTGGAGATAATCACCTAAGACAAAACAGAAGTAAAAAAAAGATGGATGGCAAATGATACAGCAAAATATTTGATCACAGAGCATTGCCTTCAACATCAACTGTTTATTGCAGCCCATCAAAACGAACAGAAACGATAAAAAACCACAGATTGAAAGAAAAAAAGCAAATAAAAAGTAAAAAAGAAAGTCCAGACATCAACAATATATAAAGCCTTGGGTGTTGTCATAGTGACCACCACCATCGACAAACCTCAAGTATAAAAAAAATCCTTATGATCAGTGCATTGCATATGAACTCAAACCCTCGTGAAGCTCTGAGCAAGCAATATCTTTATTAATATTCCTTTACAAGGATTATCTAAGAACCTTCCCCTCTTGGCATGGGTGAATCTCAAGACATTTACTACAGAGTATGTAAAGAGCAATTATATACCACAACATCCACATAATGACAACACAAACTATTTGTGTTTGAATGATATAGTTAAAAATTTAGGACAACAGAACATCATATGACCACAGAATATGTAAAACTTGTCACTAAATGTACTCCTGCATGCTTGGACTACATTGGACTTTCTGTCAATATCCCCATAATTTTGCAAGATGACCAAGTAACAAAACTTAAAAACAATCTTCTCTAACATGAATAATTATTTCTACAACATATCTTCTAAGATGTTGACTAAATTTGCATTTTATACATTAAGTCGTAATTCTAACATTATTTACTAAATAACATTATCATTTCAAAACCCAATTATTCAAGAATAATTAATGACAAGTAAAAAAGCCATGTCCCATCCAAAAAAAGGTCAAAAACCAATAAATCACAGAAGTCTTTGTTCGCTTGCCCAAATCTAGCCACTCATTTGTAAAACTGCAATAGAACCATTACAGTTAGACAAATTTAAAAGTTTCAATCATATACATGTGGTCTTTGCAAAACAGGAATAGACCTTGAAACTAATCTCAAAAAATTCAATGTGCTCGCCATATTAAAAGCATGCCCCTTTGCACCAAATGTAAACAATTTATACCTACAACCAAATCTAGCCACAAGCAGGCTTGTCTACAATGCCAAGCTACAACCTAAACCAATTTCAAATGCAACTTCATTAATAATCCAATCAGACCCTTTTTTTTTACTGATCTGTTAAGCCATCATGATTGGTAATCCAACCAATTTATGTCCTCGTAACAAATCTCAACCAATGGAAAATCGATTTATTTGTAAATCAACCGAACGTTAATGCTTGTATTAATATCTATTTAAAATCAATGATTGGATATTGAACCTAGATGATTCATGGATTTTATTACAATGATTATTCATTTGTGTAGCATAAGTTTACTACATCCACCCTTATTAATTTTTATTTAATTTATAATTTCTAAGTTAATGCTTTTAATATAGAGATCCCTATTGACTCAAAAACTGATCAATCGCAGATCATACATCAGATCCAGGTGACCTGACTGAACCAGATTTTTTTTATTCAGGTCAAATAGATTTAGATTGGATCAAATCAGAGCTACAACAATCCAGTCTTAACTAGTTGACAGGCCTAGCAGTATGACACAATTTGAACAATGATTACAATTAAAGTTAGTCCACAAACATATACAAGTGAGTACATTCATGTCAGATTTGGTAATGTTGCTTCACAAGGCACAAAAATAGAAATTAACAACATAAAATAGTGGCAGTAAATAAAAATCAACAATTCAACCCCAAATACTAATTGTGCTAGTTTAACTGCTGTCGTCTTTCCATCCACTAACCAAGTACAAAAATAATAATGCCCTATATTTACCAAAAGCTGAATGTATATCTTAGCTGAGCCCAAAAATAATTCAAAACAATGCTTAAATATTCTTAGACATTGTTCCTGCATTGATTCAATCAAGTTTGTATAAAATAAAATTTTTGTTGAACCCCACAAACCACAAAGACGATATCTTGTTTTGATGATAATGAATCTCTTAAATGCTTATCTTATGATCTAATGTGTTTACTTAGTGTGTTCCAAACTATCATATAATAGATAATCAAAGAAGATCACTTGCCTTGATTGGATAGATAAAGCCTCAAAAGCTATAAGTCAAATCAAGTGAAGACAAAAGAATATGATTATCTACTTTGAACATTCAAATGCCCAAGAAACACTTCAATGTGTTTCATGACTTAAGAAAAGTAAAAATCGAAAAATAAGATTACCAGCTATACACAACATTTGCACTTTACTCACATAAAGTATTTATAATTTATTTAGAAAAACATGCCCAAATAACTCTAGCTACATATCTCTAAGGGTTATTAAGATTAACACAACTCATCATATAGACATTAATACATAATTCTATAAGGATTCATGAGTTAAGGATGACAAAATTTGAATTGAAGATTAAATCCAAAAGTAGCCAAAATTTGTACTTATCATATGATGCAAAATAGGCATTATACAATATAATTACCTTTAAGTGAAGTACATGGTCTAAGAAAAAGACCATTTGATTTTGGTTAATTGTTGTACTTTATGCAATCAAACGATATAATCTTATGATTGGACAGTATGATGTGTAAACATGAGCTAAATAAAATTGACCGAACGATTCAAACAGTTCGAACCGTAAAGGATGATCAATAAAGGATACTTATACATAGCATAAAATAGAAAAGCTGAAAGCTTCATAAGGCATATTATTACTCCAATAAATAATCCAAAAAATTCAATATACATGTATCGAACAAAACAATTAACGAAATATATATATTATTCAAGTTTTTCACTGGTTTTAAAGATTAAAAAAATACTACTCTTACATATGATTTTAAAAAGAAATCAAGCATTATCATATTACCCTTAAGACATTTAGAAAAAAACCTTAAAATACTGAAATTATTAGTAGCTATCGTAATGCAGCAAATTCTATGCCACCTATGAACAACCTTTCACACTACATTCTTGCTAGGCCCCAGCCGAGTACACCAGCCTGTTGTGCACACCAAAAACCCGAGTGAATCATATAGAAAAAAAAAACATTCATATATTGCATAATGGAAGTGCAAAATTCATAATAGCTACTTTTTTAATAAATATAACCATTGGGAAAGCCAATGGGGATTGTTTTTGGAAGGGCTCTATGTAAACCCATGCTCCTTGAAAATTACAAAATATGATTGATGAAGGTATAAAAAAAAATTGAGAAAATTCCTAAGACCAAAAAGCTCAAGCCTCCGTGCTTTTGAGAGCTGTTGAGTGAGCTATAATTTAATTTGCAAAATCCTTTGAAGAAGTCTTGTGAGAAGGATATTTCAAAGAACACAACTAGGATTGCTTTAAAGAACTTAAAAACTATATCATTTTTGCACATTACATCACAAAACTCTTGGTTCAAGTGGTAGCTCAGTCATTCAATCTATTAGTTGTGTGCTTGTATTTATATATTTTATTCAATATTGTGTAAACTCGTGCTTTGTATTAGTTCTTATATTTTAATTTTATTGAATGTGCTCCTAATTGTTTAATGTAAAGAGGTTTGGTCAAGTTCATGGCCAAATAGTGTTGAGTGAATTTTGTGTTGAAGCAAATCTGAGAAATGCCTCAATTAGTACTTGGATTTCTCCATCCAATTGTAGCGCATGATTTATTTGAATAGTGATGCTCAAGCAGGTCGTTTAGGGTTAAACATAGACTTGAGGATAAACCAATCTAAATATCTCCTTTTTTTCTTGTCATTTTCAATTATATTAATTGATTTCTTCATTAAGCCTTGGGAGATATTTAACTTGATAATTGAATTATATTTAAAAAGTTTTTAAAAGGGTGGGGTGCAAACAAAGGAAATGCTCTTTGGTATGAGAAAAATTTAATTTGAAATTATACAACACCAATTCAACCCTTCCCTTCTTAGTATGCCTTCAACATAACAATTTTAAAAATATATAAAGCTCCTTATAGAATACTTAAAACCATTTGGGTATCTTCATTCAACAGTATTATTAACCATAAGGTATACTAATGCAGGGCAACTTTTCTTTCTCCATCTAGAAATAGTTCAAGCTATGTCAACAAAGAAGCCCAAGAGAAAATATGATCCATGGTCTGTTTACCCAAAAATGCAACATCTACAAGATTTGGGAAAATAACAAAAAAATACAGAATATAAATTGGAGGAAATTACTTTCATAAAGATGAATATATATTTGTCCCATGGTTCATGATCCTATCTGCCACAAAGTAGCTTGAAATAAAGTATTTTACTTCAATAGATTTGCTCAATATAAAACCTGATAGAAAAATTAGTACTTGTTTATAAAATTCCTATGAAGATAAAGAACAAAATTCTAAATAAGAAAAGGATGATGCTATCGCATAAATTCATGTCTCAGACTAACTCAAAATTAAAAACTACTGAGTGCAAAACAAAAAAGCATAAAAATCCCTAGAGCACAGTTCACTACAAACAAAAACATCATGCATATGGTACAAACTACAATTTGCAGCTTAACAGAAACTGATCCACAAAATGTTAAAAAACAGAACAAGTATTTTATGAAAGAAATTATAAGTGCTTGAATCTGCAGGTAAAATGTATACCTACAAACAAAGGCACAACAAAGGCAGAAGGACTACCTTGCGTATATTTTCAGGTGGGGTCAAAAATACTTTGTGTTGGTCAGTTGAAGCGAGCATTGAATGCAATGGAAGAACCCAATCAGATGACTGTCCCCGAAATCGAAAAGAAGCAGTTAATTTGTCAACTAGAAGATCTATTTCAGCAACCCCCTGTAATTAATAGAGTATACAAGCAAAAGAGTAAGTGATCATATACAAGATGAGCATCTACAGAATGACACATAATGATACGGATTACAAAATAGATATACAACATTCTTATGACATACGGGTAAGAAAACAAGGATTGCTCCAGGTGGGAATGTTTCATGAATATGATGTATTAAATCTTCAAGAAGATCAAAATCAATTATCTCCTCATTCAAGCTCTTCTGCAAGGTCATGCAAAATGAATTTAGCAATGCTGTAAATAACAAACCCCATTAGAATTGTAAAGCATTTGCAAACTCACTAGATTCAGCTGCGTCCTTTCATTATAAGATTGATATCGATCATGAACATAATGGGGATTAACATACCCTTCAGACAGTAATGTATCATCACCCCAAGAGGATATTACAAGATCTCTCTTCGCCTTACGTTTATCAACGAAACTTTTTGCAAGCTTCAATGAAAATAAAACATAATAAGCAATCACTCAATCACTTAAAGAATTAATTATAAATAGATTTACCTTGCTTTGTCTAACTCTTTGGGTAGATTGGATTTAAAAAATAGCCAAACAAGTTATTCCAATTTTTATATATGAGTATTGTCGATATACCAGTTGATATTATGCTTATCACATTTGACATTATTCTTTTATCATACCTTGTTATTTATTCATATAAAATTCACCTACAAGGAATTTTATGCCCACCCTCTTACTTACATTATAGGATATCACAGATTCACACAAAGATGATGCTTAGAGTGGCAAGTAAGATTTGTGAATTGATATTCTGTATATGATATTGTTGTTATAGTTATTGTGTTTCTGAGTTTAAAGAAAAAATAAAATGCATGTACTTGATTTTGCTAAAATGAAACTGGTTTAAAATCAAGATAAATGTGTTTTATCATTTTCCTCACACACATCTATAACAGTTTATGTCCTCACAATATGCTACAAATGCTTTAATTTACTGTAAAGGTGACATTCTTAGATTGTCCCAAGATAGCCAAGTTTTGTTTGGGCTAAATTGACCTCCAAAGCGAACTTGGGTCGCCCCAAGACTATCATCAAGTAGTGGAATTGGCATTTAATAGTTGATGTTGCCCCTACAGTCACCATAAAGCATGACAATAGAAGATGTCTACTTAATGCTGATACTACATTCACTATCAATCATGCAAAGAATGATGCCTTTTGTCAACAACAAGCATGACATGGTGGTTGGAAAATCATTTGAAGTAAAATTCAACATAAGCATTTTAACAAAAATGATCTCAACCAAGCACCAATTAGGAAGCTTTTGGCAATGTGCTTCATCTATACATCATTGGGATCCATTCAGATCGCCATAACTCCCTAAAAAATCTTAAAAAATCCATGCTTCCTGCAGTCCATAACATCCCTGAATCTGAATTCACAATATCATAGCACTCAAGTCTTATTATTCTCTTCTAATTAAGCAATTTACTATTCACATTATCACATATAGTAGAATGGAAAATAACCAACAAAAATAATTAGGTGTACATCTAAACCACAATTAAAGCTGCAAAAACTAAGTACCAAAGCTAGACCAACACTCACAATTTAAAATTCAGAGTACTTCCAGATACTATTGTTAAAAGATACCTTACCTTTCTTCCCCTGTTATTGTTCAGAAATGCCCCTGACACCATCGAGTCCAAAGGGATACGATACTCTAGCTTTTCATAGATGTCTTCAAGGTAAACTACTGAAACTGGATGTGTTCTACCTTCTACCTTAATTATAGGACAATTGCCAAAGTATCTTGAAAACAAATTTGAGTCAACTGTGGCAGACCTAATCAAGGAACAGCATTACATAACAACATCAGATAATAGACAGTTAATGAAGATGTGACTTGGGAAATCATATCACACATTAAACAACAGAAGACAGAATGCAAGAAGAACAATACATGAGGATGACCTTCAGCTTGCTTCTGGATCTGTTGCACAAAGACTGCCTCTTGATAATGTTTTTCAGAATAGTAAGTAAGAAGTCTCCCTATGTCGAAAAAAAAAAACTAGTCCACTTTAAATGTTGAAATCTTTTCAACTATCCAATAATAATCAATTGGAGGGGTTTCAGAAAGCAAAAGCAAGTAATTAAATCAAATTTCAGCAATTAGATAAATTTTTGTGTCTATATTCAATATACAGCCATTCACCTGGTGAAAAATCATTCGTCCAACAATTCTAGATATATATTAGAAATTTGATCACGAAATATGGCCAGAGACAATTGAAAGGGCACATGAGTTATCAGCAAATAACATAATTACAAGCTACCAAGATTTGAGACAATATGTTAGATATGGAAGTAAATTGCTCTACACTAGAAGTTGAAGGAAATTTCTCATGGGTAACATCACACAATTTCTGTAATGAAAAGATAGGTATTAAGAAATTACAATACATTGGAAAAGCCTAACACTGAACATTGCTTTTACATATTCATTTCTACAAAGCCCAACAGATCAAAAATAAAAATATGATAGTAACAAAACCAAACAGTAATGGGAAGAAAAAAAAAAGTTTCATGTGACCATTGTCCAATGCTCTTTTCTGAGAAAGAAATCATCTTATCAGTTGTGTTCACTGAGTTTATGCTTAAAAAGGTGAAGGAATCAAATCGTAGTATTACCAACAATCATGCATGTATATTTAGAGTATTTCCAGTCTAGAAAGTGCAAGTTTAGAGGATAGACGTAAAGTTTCAACTATAACAATTAAATATTGAAAATAAATGGAAATGAAACATGTCCAAAACCCAAGACAGAAAAGCTAAAAACAGACTCATAAGCTAAAAAGGAACTAAACATGGTTAAGCAACAACTGCAGAACAACTTTGATTAACATTCAATACAAACTATATGCATACTAAACGATGAGATCTTGCATTCCTTTACTAAAGCACAAACTGGCACAACAAAATAGAAGCCTACCATTGTGAAAAAGCTTTTATCATATGTACAAACATTCGTCATAGTCACTTACATGTCCATTCAATAATTTACCATCACTTGTTAAACAGTATAAATCAAACAAAATTACTATCTTTAGTGTGGCATCTAGTAATAGATGCTTTACATGTCAAAACCATTAAATTAACTCTCATTAAGCTTACTCCAAATAAGGCTAGTCTAACCTTCTTCCCAATGCACTTGTTTTTAACATTTATCTTGTTATGAATAGCCAAGAAACCACCTTATCATTCCTCTTTCACAAAAGTCTATTATATTCATATATTTTGCAAACAAATATTCCCACCATGCGACATCACTAATTTCATTGTAATTTTATAAAGATTCTCCATAATGGATCTTTCAATCTCACAACACACCATATGCACATCATCACTTCATCAAAAGTGAAGAAATGCCTACAACATAACTAGACTCATTGCAATCCCACAAAACAAACCTTTTAACTTGACAAACATTTGTCAAACATGCCACAGGTATATCCAAACGACTTATTTTTATGCTAGCTTGATAATTGAAGGTCATTAAAGCGTCATGTCTAAACTTGCACTTGATAAGCCCACTTTTGGAATCTCTACGAAGGAATACCCCTTACATTTCACTCTTGTTCCTATAACTTGTCTATCATCTTAGAACCTTCCCTAGTTTTTTTTATACAATAAATTCATTGAAAAAACATACACCTTGACAACTTATTTTGAATATGGTCCAATGTAAAAGAATGCAAATGTAAGATTGAACAATAATGTAATTCAATTGTGATAGGAAACTTCTAAATCAAGGCCACTCGGCTACTAAAAAGCATTGCTTCTCCATTGTATTAAGAGCTTCAACATAAGCATCACAAAACCTTTAATGAGATCTTCCAAAACAAAAAAAATCAAAATTTAGACGTGCATAATAATGTAATTCAACTGTGATCAGATACTACTAAATCAAGCCCACATAGCCACCAAAAAGCATAACTTCTCCATTGTATTAATAGTTTCAACATAAGCAACATAGACACCCTTTATTTCTTGAGATATTTCAAATAACTCTCACGAAAATTGATTATACATGCTTACTAAGTCAGCAAAAATAAAAAGAAAAATCACCATTTCTATGCAGAAGGCTTCATCAAACCTGCACATTCATCAAAATGTGAATGAACAATTAATTCTATAACTCACACAATTCTGAAAATCACCACATTCATGTGGAAGGCAAAGAGAGTAATCATCCTGGTTCACCTAGTAGGATTTGTGCAGCATAACAGAGCAAGGAAACACCATCCACTCTCATACATTCCACACATTTGTTGGAATACTACTCGCAATCCGGATTTACCACACTATACATTCTTCAAACTTTCCCAAATCTCATTTTTGTAAATACTTGGCTAAAATAACTTTCCAAATTTACTGAAAACCTAAATCTCTCACATAATCACAACCTTTATTAAAATTCATATCAAACAATTGATCCACCTACACTTATTATCCTCTTCAGAGAGAAATACTCTATTATCATCTATAAAGCACTTCACTTAAGTCAAGGCTATGTTTAGCACTACTATCATTCCCAGCAGATTTCTTGGAGACTATCTTTTAAAATATGCTTCTTGAAAAAACCATCTAAAAAAAAGCATTTTAAAGGAAAGTCACAATCCAAAAATGCCAAACTAAGAACCAGACTGCAGTGCAGGTGTCCAGTAAAACTAATTTTTTGGATAACACAACTTTGCCACCAAACACAGCGCAAATCATTATTTTATTAGCAGTGTGTGTTCTCCATCTTTTACTGTCAAAATTGTAATATAAACCTTACTTTTGCATTGGGTTTGCATACGAACCATCTAGTTTGATTTCCTGAGTATAATTTCAAACTCTCATTCAGTTGTCAGTATTCTTACTATTACTTCAACATGTGAGAAACAAAACTTCACCAACTTGACTTGGTTGTTTCTTCTATCACCCCGACTTAAAGCAAGTCATTTGGATTCCTCAAGAAAAATCTCTGATGAATCGCAAATACAAGTAGCATGTCACATAAAATTACCATTAGAAATCCACCACCCTAGTTACAACAATTAACAAAACATTTTCATTGTTTATATTCCACCATCAAAATCTAAACCCTGCTTTTGCTTGCTTTTACTTCAATTTTATTGCAGACATGTGAGATAATTACCCTAGGGATTCAAGCTTTCATTCAAAATGATCTTAAATCTAATATAGGGAATATGAGCAAAAAGTGGGCATTGACGAGTTACATGAAAGTTTTTGACTCCGATAACACAGAAGTATGAAAGTACACTGCATGTTGCATCAGCAAGTGTTAAGTTGGGGAATGTCATAAGGCGGATAGGATGAATGAGAACAATCTAAAGAAACCTAGATTACATCTAACACAATAGAAGCCAAAGATAGTAACACACAAGGTTAGGATATGCTAAGATTAGATAAGATGCTAGGAAAGAGGTGCATAGAGGGAGTTTAACTATAACAACATGGGACGTGTAATATCCCACAGAGGACTGGGCAACCGACTGTTATAACAAAATTTGCTAACATTGTTTGCAACGAGAAATTGATATTTAATAGAGATGCATTAACATCAGGCAGTTTTATGCAACTAATTTCCATTTAATGGTACAAGCTTGTGGTAATTTTCATTACCATTGAAATTGAACCTATGCATAAAATTTACATTGCTGGACTTTATACAGTTTTTAAGGGATTGTTCACCCATTTCTTACCATCCTAAATGTGCAATGTGACAATGCAGTAACAACCTCTTTCCAGGCTCATTGTCACAGAGAAGCAATTGATGAGATCTTTAAATAAATCCCTAAAGCTTTGAAAATCCTTTTCAAAGAATTTCAGGTTTATATACAAAGATTTTTGAACAGTCATGACTTATTCGATAACATTAACAAAAAAATGGAACAAAAAATTTGAAAAGGCTAAGAAACATTTCATAAAAAAAGTTATGGTCAAAACATTTCAAAAAGCTATTACCAAAAGAGAACGCTCATGAACTTCATCTACAATAACATGAGTGACACCAGCCAGGTCTTTATCTCCCTGCATAAACACTCAATCAAAACAAGAAGATTAGTTAAAAAGATGAACGTGCATGCATTTAAGGTTGAAAAAAGAAGAAGAAACAACAAAAGAATTCTTCCATGAATTAGGCTTCACTGTGTGATGTTGTGAATTGGTGCTATTTTGCAGTTTATTATCTATAATAAAACTATCAATCCTTAAGAAAAACAAACTTTACAACAAGCTTGTTATCAAAAAGCCTTAAATAAATGCATAAGCAATATCAAGCTTGAGTTGCGCTTGGCACATCTTTGCTGCCCAAAACTTAGCTTTCATGTATAGTCCAACCTCTTGAATGGACATCACGTTCATCGATTCTTAAACATTAGTACCTCCTCTAGACCAACCTTAGACTCAAAAATAATAATGTTCTCAATATCAACAGCTACAGAATCTATATCTCAATAGATGCAAAAGAAGTATTAACATCACCTGAGAAACCCATCACAATCTCAGGATAAAAAGTTGAATTCCTATCATTCTTTTTACATCCTTGGGGGTTTTATCAAGAACATCCCCTGCTCTCTCTCAAAAGTTTGTAGTCGAGCTAAAATTAATCTTTTTCATTTCTTCTCTCTTTCTTCCTTTTCTTTAGCCCTCAACCAATTTTCTCTCTTAGGTACCTAGTCAAAGGAAGATCCACAAATTTCCTTTTCCAACTTGAATACCCCTTTGCAAATTTGACACTTTCCCACCTTGCATTGACCCTTAATTCAACAAAATCTGCAATTCTGACTAGGGAAAATTTCAAATAGTTTATGGTGTTTGAAGGAGTATATAAAAATTTTTGTAATTTCATAGAAAAGGCCTAGACAAATATCTTCTACATGTGCTCTAAATGAGTATCAAAAGGGCCCTTCTGCATTGTCAAAATTACATTTCAATTCCTTCTACCTCCTTTGAAAACAAATAACCCAAGATAAGCATTCCTCTCCATCATCTTAAGCATGTGTATTAACATTCTTAAAGAACACTTCAGATTATTCCTCCATAGCACCTATAAAGGACAATAAAATAATTGCATTCTGATATAGTTATGCTGGTAGTACTACAAAAGTGCTTCATAACTTTAATAAAATTATGCTAGAAAGAAATAACAAGACCATGCGGCAAGAAACCAATAATAATGAAATATAATTTTTTTATTGAATTTAGATAAGACAATTGCATTGTTTATGTTATTCATCATTCAAAATATAAGAAGAATAAATAATCGTAGTAATGGATTATTCTTGTAGCCATAATTTAAGAAGAACATTCCTTAAATATAGAGATTAAATTAGAAAAAATAATTTTAATAACAAGCTATCAAGATTATTTCTACTATCATAAATAATAAAATCAAATTTAATAAAAAAAACAACTATAATTACAACTAATTTATTCAAAATTGGGCTAATTAAGTTTGAAATTAGGATCTCAAATCTTGGAAGTTTACCTAAGATAGAGTTTTGTTGAGAATATTTACAGCTTAAAAGTTTTGTTGCATATAAATTAACTAAATTATTCTTTGACTGATCTTTCCTCTCTAAAATGATGATCATCACAACATGCCTAGTCCTGTCGTGATAAATATGAAATTTAGTAAAATGTTAATTATAGATTGATTATCACCTCATAATTTCATATGTTTTTCAACCGGGATCTTGAGTTACCAAACACCTATTTTAACTAGATTTTTTCACAGATATCATCAGCCATGGATTTGAACTCAACTTATCTTTGGACTTCGACAGATTATTTCTTACTCCTCCAAGTAACAAGACTAACCTAGAGGTAGGAAGAATATCCTAAGGTTAATCTTTGATTAGTTATAGAACCAATCTAATCAACATCAATCCAAATCTCGATATCCATTTTTGTTGATCGTTGGAAGAAAACTCCTTTTCTTAGTGTCATTTAAAGAGATCTGAAAATTTGATATACCATATGCATATACACTTTAGTAAAATTGTTCATAAATTAACTCATCATACTAACAGATAAATATACATCAAATCTAATATATGAGACAAGAGTTTGATAACCAATCTTTAATATCTCTCTCCTTCATAAGACCACTTTTTGTTGTTATAGAAGACTATTTGAACACATGAGAGTATCAATATGTATACATCTTCGTTTCTTATAGAAGATCTAAGACATGTTACAAGACAACAATCCTTCTCCATGAGTGCAATTTTCATTTAAGAAAATACTTGAGATCTTTGATCTAAAATTCCATAATGAAGATTGACTTAAAAAATTCAACTATTCAACATAATCTCTTATTAAAATAATATTATCAACATAGACAACAATAATAACTATCATCTTTGTAACAACTCATGCCATAATCACTTAAAGGTAAGGGTTTTTTCTGTATTTGATAAAATAATTATCAAATAACGGAATAGAAATGTGAATATAAATTCAAATAAGACAAATTTTGATCCTTTTAGCATAATTTCTAGAGCCCACATTAAATTTTAATTAATTTATGATAAAATAAAATAAAAATTGGGGATATATAAATATCCCAAAATCCTTTTACGTGCTTGGAAATTTCCCAAACGTGGTCTCACAGCTCTCCCCGACGCAACAAGAGTTAGAGAGAGCGGTGCTTCCTAGAGGTGATTCGATGGATTTTGGCCCCCAAACGACCAGCATGGAAGGGAGTCGACAATCGGAAGAAGAAACGCAGGTTCCAATGAACAAACGGAAAACGAGCAATTTTCTAGGTCTCCCATCGCTGAAAATCAAAAACAAAAGAACACCATGGCCACAATTCAAAGCACAGAAGAGAAAAAACCTAATAAGGTAAACTTCTCCTTCTATCTTCTGATTTTCCGCCGACAAGCATTAGTAAAGGTTTGCTTTCGGACATTTGCCGGCATACAAGTGGTTCTTCTGGTCATGGCACCCGTTTGGGAGAAAGAAATAATACATCAGAAAAAAAAGGGTTATATACATATATATATATATATATTATTGTTGGATAAATATTTAAAAAAAACAAAAAAAGGACAGCTAATAAGAAAAGGATGTTGAGATTTATTTTTTAAAAAAAATTGGAAAAAAAATATTATATTTAAAAAATATTTGTAGCAGTTTGTTGCCAATAAAGTAAATTGATGAATTCTTCTTATGCAAAATGAAAATATTGCTTCAAAGATGATAAGTCAAAAAAACAAAAAATTTCAATCAACAAGAATAAAAAGTTCTACCAAGTTGAGTTTAATATCAATACTAAGTTGATGTTGATATATGTAACTACATGAACTGATTTAGATAGATTATAATTTTCTTGCAAAAAATAAAAAGAAAAAGAAAAGAAAAAGAGATTGAGAAGTCATCTAAAACCAAAATAGGTTAATTTAATTAATTATGATGTTAATAGGTATGATTTAATTTAAACATGACATGATATTCATAATTCATAAATTATACATTTCAATATTATAATACACCCTGAATAAAAGAATAAAAGATAAAAATATGACATAATGTATGATGTGATAAAAAAATAGGATTAAATATAATACTGAAAAAGAAAAGAAAAAAAAATAAAATTTTTATGAACTTGTCCCCATAATTTTATAAGATGTGACAAATACCATCACATGATGGTTAGGTACTAGTTTGATACCATGTTATGAATTTTATGAGATATGACAAACACTAGCACATGATGTTGGGTATCATAGACACTGGTTTGATATCAAGCTATAAGATAAGATCGCATCAAAGACCTCCCCCGATACTACTTGCATTTAGTGCAAGGACGAGGGATATACAGCTGGCCAGCTACGCCTATGGGCAAAGATCTAAATATGATAAGATGCAAAACTAATATAAAGCATGATTGAGGTATGGGATATAATCTTATGAAACGCATTTGAGGTCCAATTATAAAGAATTAAAAAAAAAATGTAAAACAAAAATGAAAAAAAAGATATGCAACATGTAATAAAAGAACAAAAATATGTGTGCACAATTGATTTATATAGTGTATTTGTTATTCCTATTTTTATATGTACGAGTATTTTTTATATGTCATGTTGACATCATACTATCACATTTAACATTATGTTTTATCATACGTTTGTTATTTATTTATGAAAAATTCACCTTTTTTGTATTTTTTGTTCTTCCTCTACTCATATTATAGGACATACTATAGATTCAAACAAAGATGACTAAAGTAGCATGTGAGATATGTAAATTGATCTCTCGTACATTAATCTTATTTTTTTATCATGTTTTTTAGGATATTACAAAACATTTATGCATGTACTTTACTTTGCTATGATGGAATTAAATTTATTATTGAGATAAATATATTTGATTATTTCATCACACTTGTCTATGGAAGTTTTTGCCCTCACTTTTGATACTCTGATTTACTATTAATTAAACAGTAATAGTAGTGAATGATAGATGATGTGTGACAATCTTATCCTCAAGAGAATGGTTAAAAACATTGTGTCATTAGCCTGAATTTGTCAACATCAATTCTTCTAAACGAACTTTATCAATGTCTCTAAAACCATGCTTGAGGAAACTACTTAAGGCCATATAAGGACTTCTTGATTTTGCAAAGCTTGTTAGCAATAGCCTGTGAATCTAGACTTAGAATGATCTCCATAGAGACTTTTAATATCTAATTTAAAAATACATTTTTGAGATCTAACGAATGAAGGTGCCAATCTAAATTAATTGCTAATCATAACAAAACTTAAACTATATTGATTTTGAAAAGAGCAAACTTGTGATAATCAATTCCACAATACTAAATAAAGCTTTTTGTAACTAACCAAATTTTAAATCTTTCCAAGCTTTCATTTGCCTTATACTTCACCATTAATATCCACTTACAGCCAACATGTTTTCGTCTTAGTAACTTTGCAAGTTCTCATATTTTAGTTTTTTCCATGACATGAATTTATCCTCATACAACGATTTAATATTCTAGAACTTTAAGGGCTTTAATACTTTAAGTAGGAATTTGAAGATCAGCCAGACTATCAGTAATTGTATGGACACTTGGTGATAGCCCATTAGGCAAAATGACATTGTAAATGGGATGATCTACGCATGATATAATCCATTCCCTTATAGTAATAAGAATGTTAAGGTCTTCGAAAGATTCATGATTAGTATTACTACAAAATTATGCAATTTAAGGAAATTGAGAATTCAATTCAGCTTCCTTGACCAAATCAAATTGTGTTCATGGTTCAATCTCCTCTTGGCTCTTCATTTTTTTTTGGAAAAAATAATGAGCTCTTTTTCTTTGACATACTGTATAGAATATAGATTATCTACTCACTCAGATGTTAAAAGAATGAATATTAATATCTTGGATAGAAAAGAGATAATTATTGTTTTAATTTGAGGAAATGAGAAATGAAGTTTAGCTAGAAAAAGAGCGAGAAGTTCTTCATTGCTTTCCAAAAAGTGATATTTTTGTATATCATTCTTTTCCTGAATAGCATTTTTGGTATAATATCATTAATTTTCAAAAAAAAAGTTACATTCATAAAATTATGAAATTTCATTGACACAGAAAAAGAACTTTTATAACCATTACCTTAAAACAATGTATCTGATTGATCTAGCATCAAATTTGCTTCAATATTGTAAATAGAAATTGATGGATGAAGAATAGTGAACTGCCCTTGAAAGAATAATAGAGATGAAGCATATGTAGGAAAAAACTAAAGATCTTAACAAAATATTTGGAATTTAAAAATACAAGAAAGCATTCTATTAATCAAATATACAACAACAAAGACAACATCCCCACAAAAGATTTTAGTTATATGAGTAGAGAGTATAAGAGAACTGACAACTTCTAAAAAATGTCTATTTTTACGTCCTACAATACAATTTTGTTGAATTGTATTGATAAACAAACTCTAATAAACTATTACCTCGATTAACAAGAAACCCAAACAATTGATTAAAAATATTCTTTTATATTGTCAGATTTCAAAATTTATATTTGGTTTGAAATTGAGTTTTGACTATTTTATTGTTAGCCAACTTCTAATTTTTTCTTAATCAAAATATCCAAGTTACTGGAGCATAATAATTAACAAGAATTGAGAATAGATGAGATGATTTGTAAGAACAATTTGAGAAACAATTTCTAACATTTTTAAATAACCAACAAATCTCACACAAGAGAAATTTAGAATTTTTATTTTTAAATACTAAAATAAAAAGTTTTGCAACATAAAAAAAAAATTAGAATGACCCAAACAATAGTGTCAATACAATTATACTATCATCATTAGAACTAACTAAAAGTAAATTCATTCCACATTTTGCCTTTAAAAGTTATTCATCTAAAGAATCAACTTTAAGAAGACAAAGACCAAAACATATTTCAACATTATCAATTGCCATCTCCTAAACAAAATAATAAAATTCATCGTAATGTTTTTGGAAATTTCATAACATAGCTTTTGTCCTAAGTTATTGAGAAATAAAAAATTACCATCTAAATAAAGAACTGACGTAACAATTAAATGCTAAAACTACTATTTCAACCATTTTAATAAAGATTCATCAATCATACAAATGATAAAATTCCCAAAATATAGGTTATAATTTTCTAAAATAATAACATCACAAATCATATGATTAGAAGCTCCTAAATCTATAATCCACGGACTTATTCTACAAGTTTTATCACTTGATCCATTTACAAAATTATATTTTTGTGCCGATGATCCAATTACTACACAGAGATTTAAAAAATATTGTATTTAATTAATCATCTCTTGCAAGACTTCAATTTGTTCTTTATTAAATAGTGACAACTCTAAGAAATTTGATGTGTTAACAAAGGGTCTTCGTTTCGTGACTAATGTAACTTCAAAGATGGAGAAAGAATGAAATCTCACTTTTGTCATCTCATATTTGGTAGATGTTTCTTATGTTTTCTTGTTGCATTTTTTGTTTCCTACAATGAAAGATTCTTAGTTAAATGGGGAGACAGATTCTTTTGCCATGACGAATGATGTTTCTCGGATCATGGTGAAGAACCTTTTGATGCATTTTTTGTCAAACACATGATCGATGGCCTTGCAATAACAGCGCATGAAAAACTTTTTTTTCTAAAAGTCGATAAAACAACCCTCTCAATTTTATCGACTCATAATGAAACATCAATGAGTGGTTTGAAAACTTTCATCAATGATCCCTTAGATGAGTAGACTAAACCTCACAAATTAAGTAGCAATGAAGTCCAAAATCAACATAAACAAAGTCATAAGGAACATCAAAGAAAGAGTCAGTGGAAGCAGGTAGCAAAGATGCAACATCCTCTCTTTCTTCACTAATGTGGTAGTCAAAAACATCAACTTCATGGTTTGAAAAGTACAAGAAAAACCAAGAGTCAGGATGACACTTGAGGACAAATAAGGGTTGGGGTGGAGGACTAAACAACAAATAAGCTGCAATCTCAAAAGTGAGAAGCTGGAGAGCCAAACGAAAAAACCTTAACATGGTATAGAATTGCAACACTAAGTGGATCCAGAAACATCCGAGGCAAAGAGCAAAACGATCGACAAGGTAAAAGGAGTCAAAAAAAGCAAAAGCAAATAGAAGAAGCGTGAAGCATCGAAGACCAAGAAGGATGAAGAGAAAAAAGTGACAAAAGAGTATAGTATCAAAGATGATAGTACTCGACACTTGCTGGAAGTAGTTCAAACACTTTCATGTTAGCAAAAACATTTGCAACGGAAGGGATGATGAACGAATGGGGCAAGGCATTCCTACTTGATGGAATGGTTGCTTAATGGAGCAGGACCCTCATGCAACACTTAATAGAACAAGATGGGATAAAAACCTTTTCACTACTAGCAAAAGTCTGCTTAACATAATAAGAACGAACAAGAATTGCTTTTATATCATATTGAATTTACAAAGGTGAATTACATTTTTTTCTTATTTATCATTAAGAATACAAGAATAATATTTAATTGAAACACTAAAGTATTGTCATATTTCTATTTTAAGAAGAAATCTTTCTAAACAAAGAGACTGAATCATAGAGAATAATTTTAATAAAAAAGTATCAAAATTATCTTTATTACAATAATTATTAAAGTCAAATTTAGTTAAAAATTACAACTATAATTGCAACTAATTTATTCTAAATAAGACTACCTTTGGCATTCTACACAAGCAAATGGCCTTTAATTGACAAATGTAGAAAGTGTCATTTCCAAATAGAATTGAAAGCCATGGAGATTAGTTAGTATATCTTTGTTTCTACCTTTTGATGAGGGAAAGTAATGCTCTTAAATGAAGTTTCCCATTATTGAGTACTCAAAACTTACCTTTTTTGAAGCATAGGGGAAGAAGTTTCCTTTAAGATCCACCAATTCAAACGAGGGAATTTCAAAAGATTTTCGGTCAAAGATGCTTTTAACTAAGGCTCGCTAAAGCGAGTTTATTTCACTATATTGGGTTACATACAAAAGGCATTAATAGCCTCTCATCCTATTTCTTTGTATCTTGATCAACATACAATTGCTCTACAATTTCAAATCAATGATACTTTAAATTAGTATAATGTCTAACACAGTCATAGAAAAAACTAAAAAGAATGGAAACCACTATTCACTTGTACTTTCAAAAGAGGTAAATCTTTTAATTTTTCAAGTAAAAATTACACCATAATAATTTTGCAAGAAATGCATCAATATAAAATAACAAAAATCACATAATAACCCTTGAGGCTTAGTTTCTCATCCAGATAACTGGCAGGCTCTTAATCAACAGCATCCTTGGTTGATCCAACACATTCCTCATTGCATTCCCTAGCAACATCTTTAGAGATAGCAAGTTTAGGCTATTTTTGAAATTAATGCATACTCGAGCAAGTTAGTACATCTTCAAGACCACAATGGTAGCCTGCAAATTGTTACGAGCTAGTTGAAGCAACTGCTTGACAGTATTGATCTACAATTCTCTTCAAATCTGTCAATGAATAGCTCAGTTTTTTCCTTTCTTCCATCAAAGAATGGGGAAGGACATTAATGTTTGTTGCACGATTTCAATTCAATAAGAAGCTCCACAATGTTCTTAGACAAGAAATAAACACGTTCGCAACGATATCCTTGGTGTTTCGAAGCAATTGATTCGCATCAAACTTGTCTTTCATAACTTTTCTCACCCTAGAAAGATCATTTCTTAACAGCTTATGAGATGCCAACCATGTGGTGCCAACGATCCAAGTCCTAAAAGAATCCTATAGTCTCAACTAAGGTTTACTCTATGAATCTAATGTTAGTAGAAACTTGAAATGGATCATTCTCGATGCTCTCAACAGAGATAACCAGATTTGGATGATAATTGCTGACACAAGTCAATTGGTTTCCTTCCTCTCTGAATGACATTGATGGAAGTTCAGATTGCACTTCAAAAGTTAAATCAGATGGATGACCATCCTCAAGAATACTTTGAAGTCAATGCGCTGCAGCTCTGACTCAAAACCTTTAGCTTTGAAAATTCTTGGTTCTCATTCATAATTGTACTCAATTCCTAAAATACCTCCGTAGTTGTTAATACTTCACTTCCTTATAAATCGCAATAAATGCTGATGTAAAAAAGAAGAAAAAGAAGTCATCCAGCAGATGTATAAGGCCCCATAAACATAGCCAACCCAGTCTGATCTTTTTGGTGATAATTAATCTTGCTATACCTTCCCTTCTTTGTCGTACTCAAATTGAGCGCTCACAGAACAAGGGAGGTTCAGGAATTGGTTCATAAAATGTCAGCAACAATTAACTCATGTTGTTGCTTATTCTTCAACATCTTATCCTGCAAGTTTTCTTTTAGATCCCTTCATCTCATAGGAGGGAAGGGCATCCCAAGCATCCAGCAAGAGATCCCAATGCTCCATTGTATGGAAGAAATGGATCACATAAACAAGAAAAAGCCTACAGGTTATGGATAGCACTTACCCACCAGCAACCCTTTTTGAAGAAAAGCATAGGTAATAAATTTCAGCCAATATACATCAACTTTTCTTGCATATATACCTCTCACAAAAAATTTTTGAATTTCATGCTATTTTTCATCCATGCAGAGCCTCTTGAGATGTCCGAATATCACAACTATTCATTTACACCATAAATGAAAGTAACAAAGAACAGGAGGACCAAATGAATACATGAAAATCCATCATGCTATCTCAATCAATGATTTGAATTCAACGACATTGTGTTAAATCAAAACCTCAAGATCATCCTAATTCATTCACCTAAAAGGAAGTATCCTCAAGTGCAATACAATAATCCTGATTCATCCGCCTAAAAGAAGCAACCTCAAGGGCCATGTCAGCCTCAAGGACCAATCACCCATCCAGTTTAAATGCTTTCATTTCGCCCATCTATCTGCTGTCATGCGCCAATTGAGTGCTACAACCATTCTAGGCTCAACTATAAGCCTTGCCCACCTTCTCTAATGTCACATGGCAGTTTAAAAATGCTTGTACTTCCTACAAGGGACACGTGTTCTCCTAAAGCAATCTTCCTTCTTGATCAAAGACATTTCAATTGGTGCAACAAGAGACACGTGGATCCCAAAAAACTACAATCACAGCCTTAGTTCATCAATTTAAAGTCCATAATAGAAATTTCCACATCACCTTGTATTGACCATCAGCCTCATTTGGTTAGAAATTAGAACTGACTCCCAATTGCAATTCTACAATGTACATGACAAACTTTTGCCAACATCTTCCACCAACTTACTCAATCTATAAATAGGACCTCAAAGCTCGCATTTAGGAAACAGTAAAAAGGTTGTTTACTTCAAAAAGTCAGTTTAGGTCTATTCTTCCTATGTCTTTTTCCAAATACAAAGCTTTTTCCAATTCCTTCGTTCTTCTCTATCTCCACTAAATCTCATTTTCCTTAGTTAGCTCTGGCCTAAATTAAGCACATAACTAGTGTATAATCTATTCTACCTCATTAAAAATAAGTTTTTATTAAGTTTTTAAAATTCATCATCAATATCACATGAGGAATTTAAGAATTCTTTAATATCAACAAGCCACCTCCACTAAGTTTCTACATGTGGCCAAATTACAAGCTTAAAGATAAACCCTTATAATGCACCATAAAATCAAATACAAGTGCTCATCACAATTCTTGAGGTGTATTAGCACCTGGCAAGACATGCGAATAAAAGGAGGCTATAGCTATGGCTATGGAATAGTGAATGCACAGATTACTAAAACAGAAGTCAAAAAGTGTAAAATGCAGAAGATACATATTCAAGACTAAAAGAAAGTATAAAACCAATGGTATGGCATATAAGAAGAATTTTCCCATATAAAGATGATATTGCATACGAGTAAATTGATCGACATAAAATAGAAATGATAAAAAATTATAAGAGACACTTAACAGTTTGGAGAACAGCAGCAACGGCAGGTTACTCAGATAATGGACCTAATAAAATAACCTCATCTGTTGTATAACAGCAACAAGACGGGCAATTTTTTGTGACAGAATTTAAAATTATGCATGCGGAGGCTTCAACCTCCTACCAAGACTTTGCCTAAGGTGGCCAGGAACTGTCCACATAGGACCAATATCCTTCCCTCACTTGCAAAGTGGGGCTTCTCATCATTTGCCTAAACACAACTCCCACCCCCCAAAGCCCAACAATAACAAAAATGGTTCTCTCCCAAGGGATGGTACAGCTTTGCTACTGTTCTATCATGCACAGGAATAAAGTGTCAATACTTTATTCGCTTTGTCTAAATTGACTGCATAGTTATGTTGGCAAAAGGCATCTGAACAACGTATACCCACCAACAAATCTACATAACCCACTAGCCACCTATCATTTGCATGAGACTGTTCATTCCTGTTCCAACCACTTACGAGCCAGACAAGACCAGTAAACAGTCTGGTAAAACATTTTTAAGCAATCGACCAATAAACACTACATTGTCAAGAACTCTGAACGTTTGACATCCAACAACAGAAATAACCATTGGTATAATATAAGAATGTTTTAAAAATAAAAAGAGAACATCAAAACTAGATACTCATTTCAACATTCCTCTTGCTTGGCCCTTTGAATGAGTAAAAACGCTATTCAAAGAGAGGCATTGCATCATGTACAAACAATATAATTAGTTATAAATAGACAGAAAAATTTTTGGAAAAAGATTTGAAGCATAAAGAAAACCTTACAGCAAGTTTCCTTAGAAGAACGCCTGTGGTGCAGAAAAGTAGCTTTGTCCTCTTATTCCTAATTAGAAGAGATGACGTAATAAGGCCACAGCTATCAGCACTAAAATATAAGCAGTTATTCCCGGAAGACGGAAACACGGGGTTCATAACATATATATATATATATATCTATATATATACACACATATATATACAAACATACATACATACATAAATATATATACATATATGTATATACGTATATCTACATATATAATATTCCAATAATGTATATTCATATTAAACAGAATGTTTTTATTTAAAAATAAACATCATAAATAAGAGGTAGCACAGACAATCATAAAATGTATTCATGGCAAATCTGCAGTTTTTTGGAAAATAGAAATTAAGAAAACTGAGATGCAATCACATTTGGTTTAAGAGAATTTTTTAGACTGATCAAGCAATTTTTTTATATAAACTTACCTCATAGAAATTGAGCCATCAACATCTCAAAATCACCATTTTTTTGTCCATTTATTTTCTGTGCATATTATCATAGTAAATTTTTGAAAAACTCTGTTAAAATTTTCCTACTAAAAGTTAACAAAGCAGCACCAATAATCCTAAAAAAAACCGATTTATACAAGGATCGGAGGGAGGTAGGAAGGAGGGAGAGAAAGAGAGAAGATAGAAATGGTAGGGATTGACAATTTATAACACCTGAAATACATACTTTTGTTAGTCCAACAGTAACAGGAGAAAGGCAATAACAAAGAATCAAAAATTAAAAAAATACTCGGTAGAGGGATGTCATTAGCCACTCTAGCATCCATTTAAAAAAGCAGAATTTTAGGAGATGCTAACATAAGAAGACAAAAAACTCTCATAAAAAATTTCATGTTGCAGTAAAAGAACTACGGTCAGTTCAAGTTGTATAAGGGGCGTAACTGTATGCATTATCTCATTTTTAGTTATAAGAAAAACAACAGTGCAACACTTAATGATTGAATTCCAAGTTCTCACAACATATAAGGGCTACATTTAAACTTTGATTAAAAAAAATTGACCAAATTGCTACAGCAAAAGGGTTGAACTAAGCGGTTTTTTATTTATTATTCCCACAAAAGTACAACATAGCAGGATTGCAATGTTGTAGAACTATCATCAAAGTGATGAAAATACTATAAACATGCTCTGTTGAATATCATGAATAAACTTGAAATACCATTAAAACATGACTAAACAAGTTAATTGACATTTTTTTCATTATTCTAGAAAATTTTCTTCACCTAATGGACAAGCACAATAATATTTCTTAAAAGAAAATATTGCAGAAGTTACAGTAAATGAAAATTGGACACAGCAGCCCAGTCCAATAATATACATGAAGAAACGAAAGCTTCATAAATATTACTGTTATTTTTGTTGTTTGGCATATTTCTCTTGAGAGAAATAATCTTAAAACAGTCACATAGTAATGAAACAATGAATAGTAAGCATAAGCAAGAAGAGACCACCATAATATGATGTTGGTACAAATAAGAACAACATTTCCAACTTTTCGGAAATAAATTTATGTGTAAAGTAGCACAAAAAAGAGGCAGAGTGTCTCTATTTAACTACCACTTCAAATATTTGTTATTTCATATACTATGATACTAGAGAAGCTATTAGAAATGCAAGGCCCATATGTTTATTGAAACAAGTGAAAAGCTGCTGATTGAAAAGGTGGATATCTATACAGTTCAAGAAAGGAAAGGAGGATAGGAACTTTTCCAATCTGGAACCCACTATTAGCAATATAAACCCTGAAAAAACCTCCTGCAACAACACAAGCTCCAGTAACTATCCTTTCCTTACTAGCACATCAATTATTCTATAAGTTACATGTATGGAGACATATAACTAATACACTATAAGAATCATTATTAGCTTCACCCTAAGTGCAAAATCCCATCTCTTTTTAAAATAAGCACCAAACTCTATCATATGACTTTTTAAAACGTTTCAAAGCCACTGAAGCTATTCTCTTCTTGATTTAAACTTCAGAACTAAACCTCTTTAAAAATGTGTGGCCACAATTATATGCCTTCAGATTGTGATATTAGCAAAATCGCCATCTCAAAACTCCAAATTATTGCTCAACTTAAATACAATAATGATAAAATGAATTTTAATATTGCATTTACTATTGAAACCATGTATCAAAGTCTTCCTTCATTAGTCTGGAAAACCTTGCTTGTCAATATCATAACGAAAAATATGGTAGGACAGAATACACCTTTACGCATTTCCATGCATCAAAAAGAGGGATCGTTTTGCCAAAATAGTTTTCCAGTTCAACTCAGCATATAAATAAAAATATCACAAATAAAAATATCACATTCTATTTTGTTGAAGTTCTAAATCACAAATAAAAATATCACATTCACAAATTCATATTAAAGCTAAATGAAATAACTACTATTATGGAATGTTGCTACTTAAATGTGTCTCACATAATTCTTTAATACAGCGGAAAAACTCTTCCACTTAAGAATCAATATCCCTATGCATCCTAACAAGCTAGATTTAAAACTAACACTCCAAAATACTTCAATGTTCACATTCCATCATCAGAATCTAAAACATTGTTAAGTTTTCACAAATCCATAATCTTGATATCTAAAAAATGTTAGCACAAATTAGATTTCGCTTTCCAAACCTAGCCATAAACATTACTATCTAAAAGATATAACATCCACACAAAACATAACCAACATATTCGTTCTAATTTCAAGTCATCTCAATCTCCAATCATTTCATGAAGAAATGCTAGTAATTAATAAAATAATGAAGAAGCAAACAAAGAATAATTTTTCCATATATTAACCACCACAGAATCATAACAATGGAAGGCATAAATTCCTGTGTGTACTCACTTTCAATTTTAATTGATTGCCTCCAATATTTATAAAATCCCTCTTATTACAATCTTGAAGACACTTCTATCTCCATTCATTCGTGGCACAGTGAGGTTTGATTTAAGTTATTTCGTTTCAAAGCCCATCCTAAAACAGATCAAAATCAGTTCCAAATATGTTTGAATAGTACCAAACAAAGACCCATAAAAATCATCCAAAAAACTGAAACTAAAGAACTAGTTGGCACCAGTTAAATTCAGTGCTTTGAAAGTTCCGAGAAGATAATCAAATAAGCTCAAACTCAAATATATAAACCAACTCAAGCAACCCAAGGCAATGTACTAATACAATATGCTCACGTGCAAAATCCTTACCTCTCTGCTTGGGCAAGCTTGGGTAACAACGTTATTTTTTTTTTTAATTCTCAAGCCAAAGTTGGTTCTAATTTAGCCAATGGATATAACCATGTGCCAACCTGGTCTAATCAATTCCTTCAGCTTTAAGCACTAAATTTAACTCAACCTGCATGAATTCATTAATTTGTTTTGGTTTCAAGTCAGTTCTCCAGGATTTTTTTTCCACACTTGGCATTCATCTTAACCTTTATCACACCATTTTTCAAATTATTAACAAATACAAACAAACAACATATCAATTTCATTATTTACCCAAAAAATAGTGCATCAACCACAACATACCAATTTCTTTACTCTCTCACTATCCCCACTTAGTTTCTTGAATTCACTTGCCCGTGAGAATATCTATATTCTTTGTTTCAATACAACCTACTAGACCCAACCTTTTATGCTCCATCTATCCATTCTCAAAGGAGTCCTAACACACTAATCTGCACTCATAATAATGTACTAGCTCTCACTCATTATTATATGCCACAATACCACACATTTTAAATAATGGGGACATCTCCAATCCATAAATAATTCATGTCATGTTCTGATACATTTTTATCAATTTACTAACACAATCTCCCGTTGAATTTGGGTTCAACTTTCACTTTAACATTATTATCCTTAGATATCTTAGACACACATTTTTAGCCATTGTTGTGTAGTCCAAATGGTGTTTAATTTCCACTACCTCAAATACTATAACCACTGCCAGCTTTGATATGATACATTTATTTCACCTGCAGAGATGGCAGTACATCAACCTTTCTAGTGCATACATTTTGCAATCGCACTTTTGTAGTTTTATCACAAATTCATTTCAATATTCTTGTTCTATCACCTTTGATTTAGTAAACCTCTTTGTTATACTTCTATTGTATGCAAATATGCAAAACTGAAACAAATTTTTTATTCTTCATATGTATTTAATTAAATTTATTTTAATTTTTTCAATTTATGATTGAATCTAAAATTTATCACCCAGTTTAACAACTTTTAAAACAAATGAAACTGAACCTCTATAGATGAAACAATAACCAAAAAGAGAAACGGTCTTACACCTTTTGATAGAAACAAATAGCTCAGCCCCACAATCCAGAAACCCTAAGTTTCATTTGGCGATTTCATGCAAAATGAATTTAGTTGTGGACCATGCATAAAATAACAAAAATTTCTACATAGTTTTGCACAGCTATCCATGTACAATGGAATTTCCCTGTAGGTGATAATTAATTTACAAGCAATAAATGCAATTAGAGAGAGTTTATTGCTATTGAATACCGGGATCATTCATAAACTTCTAAAAACTTGTCAAGTTCTTTGCGTCCGCTGGTAACAGTCTTAAGAATCACTAACATGAAAAAAGAAAAGGCCCCTTTGCTTGAATGGCAACCAAGTTAAGCTCCCAGTTGTATTTATAATAAAGCCAACTAGAAATAAAAAAAAATCTTGACAATCAACTCAGTGTCATTCATCTACCAAAAATTTGTTGAATCTCGTCATCTCCATGTAACTAGTTAACTGAAAAAATGATAGATAACCTGTTACCTTGCAGCATCAAGACGAACGTGATAGCCAACAAGTGATCCCTCAGTCCCAGGATAGGATTCACACCGCTCATCTGAAACTCTTTCAGCCACTGAAATGGCCTGCAAGTACGCATTATAGAAAAGCTTAAGAATTTTCACATATAAAAGTGGTGGTACAATGGACAAGAGTAAAAGCATAGAAATCAAAATATTAAAATACAAATGCCAATGCAACGTTAAGCTAATACTCATAATAGTGCTAAAAAGTTTGTTTAATGCCTAAAAGCTACTCAATTTCTAGATGCATTTTGATTCTTTTGGTGAAGAGCATGCACTTCTGTCCAAAACGTGTGCCTCACTCCATGTTATTTATCCAGTACCAGGGATAAAATAACCACAACAGCATGAATTGAAGATGCATCATGCATTAATAACTGCTCCTCTCTTCCAGCACAACTCAAAAATGACTATCACCTCTAATAACACCAAAAGCCTTGTTGAACTAATTTTAATTGACATGGAAAGCAGGTGTAAGCACATAAATAAATCTGATCTTAACCACCTCAAACCCAAAAATAAAGCTAAATTAATCATTTTTTCTGATATTTTTATCTGAATCCTTTCACTTAAATAGATTAGGTCACAAAACAACCCCAATCTCATCCTTTCATAATCTGAATAAAGTAAATGCACACTAAACAACATGCACAAATACATAGTACGTGTTCATGTAATATATATGTATTTATATGCATGCATATATAATATTGATATAAAGAGTAGTATATTTGATGAAGATAAAACCAAGAGAAGTGTTAACCTTTATTAAAAGTTGATTCATGAATAATTGCCAAATAATATTTTAACTTTGTCTATAATTATTTATAATTCTATTTAGTCCAATAGACAACTCGAAATCTAATTCATCTTGGATTGGATTTGAATAAACCCTCTAAACCAATTCAAGATCTAATCTGACTTTTGTTTCAGATCAAAAATAGGCCCAGGTCAATCCTATCCAAATTGATCCATCTACATGCCAAGCTGTGGTTTGATGAAGGAAATCTCGTTCATGCAAAAACTAATGAACTCGTCCTACTAAAATAAAAAGACCTTTTTGTTGGTAACAGAACCTGTAGGTACAAATGGATGTTAGCATTCTGCATATGCATAGAAAAATAAGAGCACATTTGAAAGTAAATGGCAGCCACTACAAAGCTCTTGTTTAAGGCCAATATTTGAGTATAACCAAGATGGATTTGTGCTAGCTTGCTGTTCATGCTAAATTTGGATACAAGGGATTGTAACTCAAAACTTTATTGAGAACTTAAAAAGTTTCACAAAGTGGGAGGGAAGAAGAAAGTTTAAGATCTTCGTATGTCAAGAATAACTAAGAAAGAACAAAGAAAGAGAAGATAGAGATAAAGGCTTTCCACCAAAGGGGGGGAAGCAAGGCTCAAAGATTGGCTCTAGAATTAACCTGTTGACTAAAGAGCATGGTGGACTTGGGAACTTGGAAATCACCCGTTGAACTAACCTCTCAAGGTCTATTTATAGCTAAATAAATATAGCACATGCCAACCTCACCTCTGCAATTTTTCCTCAAGAAATAAGTCTCAAGTTTGGCCTAAAGAAACTAACCTCAAGAAGTTGAACTTGAGAGTCTGGCTTCAAAAGATTGAACATCTATCAATGAAGTCCACCACGTTGCTACGCTTTGAACCAATGGGTAAGATTCAACAAATGAATTTTCACATCTTTACTTGCTATGAGGAAGATGTTGATTAAAACAAGAAAATGAAAAGGAAAAATAATAAAATATTAGAACAAGAGCACTCGTAATCGAGTTTAATAATGAGGCAAAAAGCAAATTACTTCAATTAACTAAGTCGGCTTTTTAAACTCACTCTGGGTTCCAATCCATATGACAGCATCACAAGACCATGAAGACTGAGAAAGCTGCTTGGCATTCTACACTTTGCCACCAAAACACTTCCTCAAATTCAAAAACAATAAAATATTGTGAACTTAAAAGAGTTTTAGATGCAACATCATTAACTTCAGAAGTAAAAACCAATGAAACATCATTAACTTAAAAAGTAAAAACCAATGAATATGCTATTAGAAGGACAACAGTGTAAATAAATCCCATGAGATAATCACATCTACCACAATTAAACAACATTATCACCCACGCACAACAAAAAAGTGCTCAAACATACAAAGAAAATGAGGAACAGAAAAATGGAAGCAAAAAACAACTGATTTACACAGAAAACCTTATTCAAACATGAAAAAGATTACAACCTTTCAATGGACATACTCATAATGGCTACATAGGAGAAAGGAGACAGGCTCTACAAAGGTATTTCAATGCACACATTTGGAGTACTTCAACCCTTAGGTTTTTCTACCAAAAGCTCATCCTTTTTATATTCAATCTCCAAGACCACATATCCATTTTCAAGACACCTTGCTAACAAGCCACATTTTTTCATTCCACCAATTAACGTAACAATCTATCAACCAACTTTTTAGAAATCACATCAATGTTGTCACCTAGCATTCCAATATCATAAATATCCAAATTCCAAAATTTACAACCCTGCTTGTAGTTCATTGCATGTTGACCATTCATGATGCAGGTTTCCTAGCACCTCCATAAGTTTGCAACTGCAAAAATAGTTGTCATATCAAACTGTCTATTAAGCATAAACCTTCACATCCATTTTAGAATACTTACTTAACATATATCAATTAAGTAGAAACATGTATAGCACTTATTTTTTTACCACCATGGATAGTGAACTAATTATTCAGCAACTCCCATTCATTTCTATAACTATTTTCTCTTTCAATAACCAATGTTCAAACTATAACATATATGTCATGATGGCATGAGTCATCAACGTAAGTCCAAACTATGAGAAAATCTTTTTCATTGGTCTTTCTTTGAAACTCTAGCAGAATTTGTTCCTCTTTCAGTTCTAAAAATACCTTCAACTGCTTTGTATCCAGGATCCATGAAGCCATTAAAAGTAATATCCAAGCTCTCTGGTTACTAGCATTTTGATTTTTAAACCACAAAAACTCAAGTGAGCAAAATGTGGAAAATACTTTCTTTACAAACCAAGCTACATCTAAATAAAGGCTTGAAGAAGTTGACAAATTCAATTAACAACTACTACATATATTTCATAAAATCTCAGCACAATCTATCAATGATGGCAGTTTCAGAATTTGCCAGCGCTCTAACCACCTTTCAGGCAAGATGAACACAGTCATAGTCTGTAACCTCATGCGAACACAAGACCAAATTGCCACACGAACATCTCATCATAGATCAAAGCCATCAACCACACATCTACTATAATTTATGACAACACGCTCAGCCAAATCATCTCATCCATCATACAACCTTTTCTACCAAATGGCTTCCCTGCACATCTCCATCATTATCATACTACCTTCATCCACGTTCCCAAGATGTCATCACTAGCTCTGCTATTCACTTTTTACCCCTCTTCCAATCCCAAGATTGAGACAACCAGCTCAAATATAGAAAGCAACAGATGCAGTTTTCATCCCATCAAAATGCTTCCATCCAAAATATATTTTTTCATGCATTTTTTTGTTGTCTTGCTTCAGGCCTAAAGCCAGTAGCAAGTGAGGATGAATTTCCAAAGTAGTCTCTCGTATAAATGAAGCTTTTTCATTTAGGTGATCAAGATGCTACATTGAGAAAAAGAGAACAAACTGAACAAGATAACTCAATCAATCAGAATACTAGCACACCAAACTCTGCAGTAATATAGTTATTTGCACGTATTGTCTTATTACTGGGAAAAGAGGGTTATTCTAGGTATGCTTTATGTCACATGTAATGAGAATACCGAGCCACATGCAGTTCATTTGCTTTCAATACCACTTATACAATTCCAAGACTAACAAGAAAATATCACAAGCAACTCAAGCACCTTTCTGTCACTCAAAACGCTTAAATCAAAATACAGCTCCATCAAAATGCTACCTTTGCAGATGGAAAAATACACAAATTTTGGAACAGAAAAAAATGCCTAAAGAATCTCACAAATGCTTTCCATGATCAAAGTCAAGGATTTCATCAAAAGCAACCTCTACTTTGCATGACAAAAGAGTTGTGTTTTTGGATTCTAGTCCTAGACACACGAGTTCTTACTTTCTAAAGCATGGGAGAAATACTTTGAATGAGAAAAATGAACTCGTTATTTATTTAACCTTTTTGTAGAAATCTATCTTATGTTTCACTGTCTTTCTTCATAAAATTTAAGTGAACAACCTTACTCTTATTTTAGTCTATGTTAAAATACTAATTGTATTTAAATTTGTCTGGTGATGCTAGAGTAGCATCTATACCTGTAGAATATTCTGATATTTAACAACCCATATCAATCATGTAAAATACTTTAGTTTTATGCCTTTTATTTTATACATTTTGATTTCACAAGTTATTTATGTAGATAATTTAACAAAGTGTTTTTACCCAATTACTTCAGGGATTCTCATTTATAAAAGGGGATATAAACTACAATTTTAAAGCAAAAAATAAAATTCTTCTTTCATAATTTTCTCATGATACCAAAACAATAAGCTATCCTCAAGCAATCTCCTACGTTACTAATCCTGGTCCAGTGAGGTTTTCATTTGCTAGTCATCTTCTAGAAGCTGCTTCTCATCATGAAGAAAGGCTCCTAGTAATCATCACATATGCCTTCCACAACTAATCCTTCGTGTTCAGCCTTTGATGAGTAAGATTTCTTTCCATCCCGTAGAATAGGACCTCCACGATTGCTCAATGTCCCATCTCATCATCTTCCATGAATACTCCTTTCAGTTCCATTTCATTGTAACACTGTCGAGACTAGTTCAACTTCTTCTGAGGCTTTCATTTATGTCACGAAGCCTCAATTGGCCCTTCCAAATCTCTCCAACTATCCTTCTCAAACTCTTTAGCTGTAGCCATCCTTCCGTATCCCTCCAATCATTCTTAACAAAAGACTAAATCGTTCCTTCTAACTTGCCTATTACAACTTTGGCCTCATCAAATGTAGCCCCAGGCATCTCTACTACAATTTCAGGACAAGAACCCCAATTCACGTCCACCAACACTAGTAGAATATCACCTCTAATTGGAAAACATGATCTCCAACACTGGATGAATGTCAGATGAAAATCAAATCCTTATCACAAGACAAACTCAAAGAGAATAATCATCTTTAATGGTCCAAACGATGTTCACATATGACAAGGACAAGGATGACAATCTATATAGTACAATGCTTCCTTTATAAGTAGAGGACTCAAAAGATCAAAAGCTAGAATGCAAGAAGAGTATGTTTATGTCATGGGTAACTAATTCCATGACAAATAAAATAGGAGAGAAACATTTTCTTTATAGAATAACAAGAGAAATCTAAAAAGCAATAAAGAAAACATATTCAAATAAGGAAAATACTATAGAGTTGTTCGAGATAAAAAGTACTTTACATGATCTACAAGAAGGAGATTTGACCATGATTGAACACTTTACACATTCACAATATATTGGCAAAAATTAAGCTCGTTTTTAATCTCTAAAGATGAGATCAAGTACAAAAAAAATTATAGAAAGAAAAGAGTGCACAAATTTTTTAAAAATAACTAGATAAAGTTCAAGGAAGAATTCAAGGGATAAAACATCAACTTAGTCTCCGAGTAGCTTTTTTGAAGTCCAAAGAGAAGAAAGCAAGAATAAAGTCATTTTGAGAACTCAAACTCTTGCATCTCAAATGGAAAATTCTATCCTAGCAATTCACATGCCTTAGAATCACAACAATGATAACAAGCGAGGATGGAATGACTATGTTGTGACCATCACTGAAAGCATGTTCACAACTAAAAGACCTAATGAAAGATTCATGAAAACCAGCCAATATGACGCCCTCACACCAACAAACCAAAGAAAGCTAAGGCTAGAAGAAAATTCTATACTAACCAAGTCCAATCCATTTAGCAAGGAGCAAGTAGAAATTTTGAAAAACTAATCAAACAAACAACCAATTCTATCATTGGAACCAGATCATTGGCTCAAAAAGAAAATCTCTTCAATGACCCTTAAGTGTTAAAAAAGATAATTTAAATTCACAGAGGTGGATTCATTAGCATCAGAGAATATAAATAAAGATAAAGTGATCCCAACAAACTTCAACCCTTGCCATAAGATTCCTAAGTGATTGGTACATAATCAATAAAAATTTCAAAAAACATAGCACTTAACTATACACTTCTTGTCTCAATTAAACTACATTCATTGCCTATCAATAAGCACACTTGAGATCAACACTGTCACTATATTATCTCTAAATTCTTATAAATTTTAAGTCTTAGATTTGAGAAAGATGATAAAAAATAATTGAAACTCTATCTACTTTGATGAATGATTTTTTTGAATGGGAAAAGTGCAGTCTTAATTGTTTAATATCAAAAATCAAAATCTAGTATCTATTCTTTTTCTTCAAACAATGATAGTACAATTATATATTATGACACTATAGGTTAATACGTTCAAATTTCATTAACTTAAGAAGCTTTTTCCTTTCTTTTTTAATAAAAAAAGTTTAAATGAATTTTAATGTGACATTTGTTAATTTGCAAAATATGTTCGAAACTACTATAGTAGCCTAACTTACAAGGAATCATAACCCTTTTTATTAATAAATAGCGATGTTGAGGGGTCATCTAGGGTCAAAACCATTATCAAATCTAGATGATTCATAACAACCATAGATGATCACACCATACTTGCATGAGACTTTATGATGAAAAAAAATTAGAGGTATGTCTATTATTCAAACAATTCAATAGCATGTTTCAGAACGAATTTCATACCAAAATATAAATTTTAAAAAGAGAAAATGCAAACAAAAATGTTTTGCATCTATCCTTAGTGATTACCCAGTAAGTCACTAGATTGTTCATCTGATCTTTTATAATAACAAGTATAACAAAATGTAGTCAAAAGAAAAAAAACCAAGCATCTCCTAAAAGTAACAATATCTCTTATATTCTCTAGACATGACTACCAAAACAATGCTAAGGAAAAGCCATAATCACAAACTAACTCACTAATAGAATACCCTCTCGAGTCCTCTTCCCCTCTCAAGTCCTCTTCCAAACTACATATCAAATTCTACTCAAAACATATCCAGCCATCAATCACATATCCTCCATTTCTTTTAAAGCGTTTCAATGTTTTGTATTTGTACTCAACTATAACCAATGTCAATGCAAACTTAACCCTAAAGCTATTCAGTGCATTTTCTTAGGGTGTTATTTTCATCAAAAAGAGAATAAATATTATCCTCCAATCATAAAAAAATTCTATAACTCCATAGATATTACATTCTTTGAGCACCAACGATATTGCCCCAAATCTAAAATTCAAAAGGAGAAAAACATCACAAAAGAATTCCAGATTTGGGATTTCAATACGAAATATAGGCTTTTATATATTCCTCGCACCTTATCAAATCAAGTAAACAACCAAGTAAAGTCATCCATTCCTACCCACTAAAGTGAAGTGACAAGTCAATATCTTGAATCACCTATCAAACTAACAACGCAACCAAACTTTTCACCTACAAACAAAATTTAACTAAGTATTAATAATAAATTATTGTCTCCATTCCCAGATACTAAATCCCAGAACAATAAAGATATTATCACCTATTTTAAAAATAAAAGGAACCAACAAAAGATATAACAAGTACCTCTAAAACAAATCTAAGAATTAGATCTTGATTCAAGAAATTCATAAGGTAATCTTAATTCCGAATTTTACCTGTTGCAGTGAAAACGAGTATTAGAAAATACACAAAACAACAATCTATAACTTCGTATCGTATCAGGGTTCATCTAATAAAAACAAAATATTTGTAACAAAATTAGACCATATATAGATCCCCAGATCCATACAAGAAACTCTCATGATACCAAAGTGAAAGAATACTGTTAAAGAATCTATGTACTACAGAAGAATCGAATATCAAAGATCACAGAACTATCTTGGAAAGCATCCTATTAGTTGCAAATGGATCACAACTAAACCCAAAGAAAATGGAAGTGCTGATCAATTCAAGGCTCAAGTCATTGCTAAATGATTCACACAAACTTTTGGAACTAATTATAATCAAACATTTTCACTCCAGTAGCAAAATTGAAAACAATTAGAGTTATACCATCTCTTGCAACAAATTTGGATCGACCACTCCAAAAATTAGATATAAAGAATACGTCTTTTAACGGAGATTTAAAAAAGTGTGTTTATTCCAGTGTATCCCTCCTAGATTTAAGGAAAAAGCCATAATCAACAAATTTTAAATGATAAGATCTACAGACTTAAACAAACCTCCAACGCTAGGTTTGACAGATTTACACGAGCTATCAAACAATATGGATATTCACAACGTCAAAAAGATTACATTCTCTTTATTAAGCACTAATCTTAAGAGAAGATTATCATTCCTATAATATACATGAATGACATTATTGTAACAAATGATTATGAGCAAGAGATCAACACTCTCAAAAATTTACTTACCAAAAAGTTTAAAATCAAGGAATTGGAAAACTTCAGATACTTCCTCGGGATGGAAATAACTGAGTTAAAATCAAGAATTTCAATGTCTCAAGAAAATATGTTATGAATTATCTAAAAAAAAAAGGAACGCACAAATGCAAGCCAACAAATACCCCTATAAACACAACTAAACAAAAAACCAAATAAGATAATGTACTAATTGATAAAGATAGATATCAAAGACTTATGAAAAAACTCACACAAGGCCCACCGTTGGTTGCTCTAGTAGTTGGATGACTCAATTCATGAACAATCCAATAAAAAAACATAGAGACGATCCATAGAATCCTAAGATGCATAAAAATGACACCACGAAGGGACCTGTACTTCAAAAAATCACCAAACAAAGACATTAAAGTATACAATGATGCTAATTAGGTTGGACCAATTAAATTTCGAAAATCAATTTCTGGCTACTACACAAGCTCTAAGAAATTTAGTCACATAGCTAAATAAGAATGAATTTGTTGTGTCAAGAAGCAATATAAAACCCAAATTGTCAGTAATAACACTTTATACATATGAACATATATAGCCAAGAAATATCTAAAAGAATAGAAAATCATGATCAACGAACCCACGAAGATGTTCTGTAATAATCAATCAATTATTAGTATTACAGAAAATCTAATGCATCAAGATAAAATGAAGCATAAAGGAATAATCAAAATTACTATATCTACAAACATATCTTCATACAGCAAACATCCTCACCAAAATTCTACTAATGAAGAATATCGAATATTTGAATTTTAAGCTAAGCTTAATCAATATTTGATAATCCAACATGAGGGAAAGCATAAAATATCATGATATTTAATAATATAGATTTGATATCATGTAAAACATTCTAGTTTATGCCCTTTCAATTTTATATCTTTTTATTTGGCAAGTTATTTATATAAATAACTTGGTAAGCTATTTTTTCTCAATTACTTGATAAATTCTCATCTATAAAAAGAAAATGTATGATACAATTTTAAAGCAAAAAAAATAAAATTTTTCATTCATAATTTTCTCAATACAAAAGATTAAATAATAATTCTAAAGATGGGTTCATAATTTTCCCAATACAAAAGATTAAATAATAATTCTAAAGATGGGTAATGGCAAAACAAATTAATAAAATGCCCAAAGATATGGCAATCATATACATCAAAATTACAATTTTCAACAACAAAATTATGGAAGAGAATGATGAACAAAAATATGAGAAATTTCAAGTGCAAACCTATTGGTGGTTATATCCATGCAAAACAAATATGGATGCAATTTGTTGCTAAGGCAGATTATGTGCCAATTGATTAAGCAAAATTAAATTATCAAGGAAAAATTAAGCATAGAATTTACCAAAGAAAAAAGCTACTATAAGTAGTGGAATGAAGTTTCTAAATTATATTTTAGCTTATACAACACTAAATGAATGAATAGAAGATGATGCATAGAACAAAATAATGGTTATGATGCATTAGTATATGATGATTTACAAATATGATGACAGAACATCCACCTAAAAATGCATGTTTCGTTGTATTTGTAATTACCAAGCTACACAGTGCACTGAGATATTCATGAAAACCTAAACAATGATTGAACAATGTTAAATTTTTAAGATCAATCACAAATTGCTAGATCCCCAATCATCATTTGTTTGTCATATATCTCCCTCTCTCTTTAAAATTGATTAAGTCCATCCCTCTTGTTTCCAACATCATCATGCCAATATGCACCTATAACTAATTCCAGTTGATCATCCTTTTCCCTTTTCTCTGCCTTCTAATCTTAATTCTTTCTTGTTACTTTTACTGAACTCTTCTGCTCTAGCTGGAGTGAGCTTGGACACGGGTTGGTTAGCTGGGTTCCTGTCACATCAAATAGGATCGGATGACCAAAAGCACATCCAAGAATGATTGGATTTCTGGGCACAACTATATATGAATCAACTCAACAAATATTTACATCACATTAATATTGATGAAACAGAAATCTTGGAACAATTCCTACTTACAGGTCAAAGTATGTTACAGAAGCTAGGTTAAAAACTTCTAAGGTCCGATCAGGACATTTTCATGATTGTTGCTATTTCATCTACATAGAATAAGTCACCGTCACTGTCATTACATGCTTGCAGACCTTGTCTACCACATCTACCTAAATCTTCTTAATTCCAAGCCAACAACATAATATTGAAAGACATGGATAGCAGTGATTAAGGAGAAACCCAAGAATTCACTGCCTGTAGACTAATAAAAAACAACGACACAAATTCAATGCATAAGATATTAAAAAACACCCAATCCTTTGGCACGAAGGAGTCACCTATTTTCCGAATGCAGATTACTAAATTAAAAATGCAAGCTAACAAAATGCACCTCTACTGACCAAACAAGAAATACATACCGCAATTCTTCTTGGTTGTGTGCATATGACATTACAATTAGCACCCAATCCTGATCTGATCATGTCATCTAAAAAAAATTGTGGAACCTGAAACAGCACAGGTAATCACATATACATGAACTGCCATGAAAAAATATACAAAGAGGAATAAAAGTTTCTTTTTGGTAATGCTATGCAATGTTGTAATATCATAATCAAATAAAAGATCTCACAAACATAAAAATTTGCTGGGCAAGCACATTTCTTGTGCTTCTGAAGCTATGTGGTGATAAAAAAGGCAATCTCAAGAATTTTGTAGAAAATTGCATACCCAAATAAAAAAAAGGATAATTCAAACTAACAGAAAACAAAGTTGAAGGCTGAAGCTTTGTATTTTGAAATCAAAAAAATATCATAAACTTTGAATTTCTTGTGTACCTTCTCTATGACTTCACAACCATAAACAATTTTCCTATTGAGAAGTGTAGGATATCTCAATACTTATAATGAATCTCATTCATCTACAAATTTACATAGTATCAGGTCTTCTTTGAAACCCTAACTCACCTAAAAATCCTTAAGAGAATCATTTTCACCAAGATCACATCAAATAAAAGTGAAAGATACCACTCCAATGAAGAGCATGTCCTTCAAAATCAAAAGTTACAAACAAAACGGACAAGGTTACACCAATGGTCACAGTCCGTTATGATGTTTATATGCAGGAAAAGAAAAAATAACTACCTCATTAGCACTAATATTAAGCTAAAGGTAACTTTCAAAAAATCAGAAAATAGCATGGTCATATCATGGCACATCAACTCAATTACACACGAAATTGAAAGAATTTTCTTCTACGCAAAATGACTAAGGGAAGGTAGGATGTAGCCAAGGAAGCATAATCTCATTTCAAAAATAATTAAGAAATATTCTACATTGAGAGTACTTTTCATGACCAAATCTGGGGACATCTTAACATTATTCAATATTTTAATCTCCACCGCCAAGGATAGCAGTTGGATGAGTTTGAAGACAATGTCTATGATTATCCCAAAGATAACATCAAATACAAGAAAATCTGGACAAAAAATGACCATATAGACTCCTAATTAGCCTAAACAAAAGCATTGATGACATTCGTGACAAAGTACCATTCACCAAGCTTTTGCCAAGTCTTACAAAGGCATTTCTCGAGATTCAAAAAGAAAAGTGTTTGTAGGAAATAATATTGAGAAATACAACTACTACAGAGGACAAAAAAACAAGCATCGAGCAACACTAAGAAGGATCACATCAAGCACGATCATTGTCACAAAACGAGACATACTCGCAAGAATTACTGGAATATCATTGATTGACCTACCAATGCAAAATCTCCTCAGAACAAAGGCCTTACGAACAACACTATCATCTCCAAAGATGTGACTTATACCTCCAAAGATGCCACATTAGCATTGTTTAGCAAAGAGCAACTCAAACACCTCCAAAAGTTGTTTATTGATCAATTCCAATTTTAGTCTAATGCCATTTTTACTAGATCGATAGCCCAAAAATGTAATTCTATACAAGACTGCCATTTGTAGAGTAATGAAGTAATAATTAGATTGTTGATTCTAGGGCATCAGATCATATGACAAGAAATCCTCAAATTTTAACCAACTTCAAACGATATTAGGCTAACTCAATGTTGTTGGTTTCTACATTAGATTGCTACTTATTGTCTATTCATAAGTTGACAAAAGGTTACATCTGTCACTAAATTTCATACTAATACGTGTCAATTTCAAGACTTGGATTAAAAGAAAAATGAACGGGAGTACTAAAGAACCTTTGGGTCCATACTTTCTCAACAGTAATAATGCTCTAAGTAGACAAGCTCATAAAGTGGATACTTCTAAATCAAAAAGTCTTCACTTGTGAGAGTATGATTCTTTCAACCACTTATCTCATAATTAGATACCTTCAAAACCACTAAAATTACATCAAATATCAAGTATTATAAATATTCTACTTAATTCTTAAATAATCTCTTAATCTATACTAATAAGAACTTTTTAGTATTTCACTTTTGCATATCATCATGATCATACTAGAGGTAAAATTGATCCTAAGACTATAAGTGTTTTTTTTGGGTTATTCATTAAATCAAAAGAGATGAAAGTGCTATTCTCATATCACTGAAAAATAATATTCCCCTATGGTTGTCATAAGTTTAGAGAGTCAACTTCTTCATCCCAACTTCAAGATTTAGGAGATCAATTATGCACCAAAATCCCATCTTTGAGGCACTACAAAAAGTCGCTCACAACAAAATTCATCTTCTTAGCATGAATTCAATATAGTATCAATTTCTAATTCCAAACAAAAATCTCTTCAAAGTCTCAGCCCCAAGTCATAGTGTTCCACTTAACAACATCAAACTTAATAGTAGGCGGAATTAATATAAGGTGATTTGCTCTTTATTACAGGTTTAACATAATCATATGACAAACTACGAGAAGAGTTTTGCTCCTATTAATATCATCTAGAATCTTTTTTCTACTGCTGCAAATTCTTATTGACTCTCTTATGAAATGGATGTTAATAATGCCTTACTAAATAGTGAATTTGAGTGAAGAAGTCTACATGAATATCTCATAGGGCTTAATGACCAAGGAGACAGCGGATAAGGTGTGCAGGCCAAGTAGATCTGTTTATGGCTTCAAGCAATCTTCATTTGCATGACTCAAAAGGTTTACCAAAGTTGTAAAGAGGCACAACTATGCTCGATGTTAGGCTGATAACACCTTGAAGAAATTTACAAAGGGAAAAATTTCTCTTTTGAATATTAACGTGGATAATATCATGACTACTGATTGGTTAGAGTTGATTGAATTGAAAAATTTTCCAATGAAAGAATTCAAAATCACAAATCTTGAAATCAAAGATATTTTCTAAGAATGAAGGTGGCCAAACCTAGAGAAGATATCTTAGTTTCACAAAGGAAATATGTTATGTATCTTTTGAATTAGTGAAGAAAATTGTGTTGTTAACATCATGACCAAGGCTATTCCAAGTAGAAGCTTCCATGATTTCTATTCCAAAGTTGGCATGCTCATTATTTCCATCGAAACTTGAGAGGAGTGTGGAGTAACACAATATTTATGGTGAATCTTATTCAATCCAAAATTCAGAAAAAGTGCAATCATCTTCATGAGAATAACAGAAAAAAAAGCTCAATAGTTCATCTTTGTGAATCAAAATACCAAAGCACAATCATAACATCCCCAAACATAACATCTTCCAAAATTACATCAAAAATACATTTAGAAAACATAAACTAATATTAGACAACTGATTTCTCTCATATAGAAATCAGATAACGTTTTAAAACAACTAAACATCATCATAACAGTTCATCATATTACAAGAATCTATATCATTATTTTTAAAAGTTAAGTGTACACCTTTCTTCCCCTTGCTTATCAAAAAAGCTGGTAACATTAAATATTTCATATGTCGAAGTTAAAACCCAACCATTGGGTGGCCCAGAAAACCCCTACCTTGCTGTCACAATTTGAAAAGGAAATAATCATTTACTCATCTAGTAGTTTTATTGCTTTAACAATATCTCGTATAGTTCGGGCATACACCCACAAAATAACAAAGAATCACTTTCTATATTTCTGAACTGCATCACTATGAATCAAAGTAAAGCAGACCTGAGTTGTTTTACCAGAACCTGTTTCCCCAGAAACAACAATTACATCACACTCATTGAGCGTTTGTAGGATATTGTCCTTTAGCTTCGCTATAGGAAGAGATGCTCTGCTCTCCAGCATTGACTGTAACAACGAAATAAAAAACAAACAGTCAAAATAACATGGATACATAAAATGTTAAAAAAAACAAAAAGTGCAGAAGAAAATATCCAGAAAATGCCCCATAATTTATGAAATATTATGTAATGAACCAAAATAGAACAATAAGCACTTCTGAGTACTGAACCATGCAGAATGTTGCAAAAATTTTCTTCCATATAAGCAGTGCTTTTTTTGCTGTTTGCACCCGTAAGCAAAACATAAATGCAAGGTTAAAAAGAGACCATGTACTTAGGATTCTTCAATTTGTTCTCTAGCTCGTCAATCAAAAGGTTGCTTTCCACTTGCTCCTGAGGGCTCAAGCCTACAAAGTAAAACAGTTGATAAGAAACAGCATGACAATAGTAGAATTGAAGCTGCCAAAGACAGTTTTCTACAGGAGGAAGACATTGATAGTAAATCGTAAGTATAGAGATCAATTGTTACATAGCACAAGAAGAAGAACGAGCACAAAATGGAAACAAAACACTGAATTTAAAGATGAAATGAAAAGTAGCTATAAAAGACAGGTAAGGTTAAAGTTTGGGTCCACAACCATTTAAAGGCAAATAAATAAAACAAGGAGAAGTGGTAGTTATACAGGAGTGATTAAATGAGAGAAGAAGAAGATATTCTAAATAAAAAGAAGCAGGCAGAGACCAAAAGAATAATATGTCCAAGGCTGCATTACCAGACAACTAAAAATATGCCAAAATACCAGGCACATGAAAGAGTTATCAGAAGTTTTGTTGTGTCATTTATAAGAAGTCTGGTTGTGCCAAAATATCAGGCACCATAACTATTCAAAATAATCCAAATCATTTTATAACTATTCTGGTTGTGTAATTTAAGATAGTACAAGTTCAGAAAAGATGAATAGAATTACCATCAAAAGATAACATTTTTGCATTTCCTAATGTTGAACAACATTCAATATCATTGTCAAGATCGTGATCGACAGTCATTTCCCAATGCAACGATTCATCTTTATTGTTAATTGAAGTGGTTGTCTGAGAACCTCCTACGGACAATAGGGAATGGACAAATCCTGCTCTACGGCTATCCTCAGCATCTTCTATTCTTGTTGAAAAATCATCTTCTGCACAACCAAAATTACAATAAAAACAGAGTTCACAATATAAATCTTGGAAAGCACATCCTTCACCTAAAACAATTCAATTGCATTGAAACAGTTACCTTGTAGCCATTTTATAATCATAGAAGCATAAGGCTCTAGAAGAAGCTTGTCAAAAGGAAAATCAGGAAATAATTGACAAAGAGCAAAGGCTGCTATTGCATTTTGTGCCTCCTGTAAAAAAGTGGATGGCAACAGAACAAGGGTATACATAGAGATTAGTGTAAGAGATAAAATTGTTTAACCCCATAGAATAAAGCTGTTTGACCCCTCTCCTCTACAAAAAAAAAACATATAAATTAAGACGATCACCATACAAGATCTCAAACACACATAGAATAGATGAGCAAGACAACAATTTTAAACTAAGTTAAAATATTCAGCTATGTGACATAGAAGTCAATAAAACTACAAAGAGTACAAAAAAGCTACCTCGGATGATCTAAGAGCTTCATCTTGGCCAGGAAGATTGAAAGTAATCAAACCTCCAGATTTTCGACTCCTACCATGCCCACTTGCTGCCCGCAAAATGCTAACAGCATAAAGAAATTTATTGACTTTTGCAGATAATCTGTTGTACTTGGGTGCTTCCCATCGTAGCCTCTGGCATACCTTTTGAAGGACAGCCTTAGGAAATCTTTGAGGATCACCCTGTTATAAGCAAAACTTACACAATTAGACCACATGGTATGCAAAAGGCACAATCCTGCCACATAAAATTAAAACCTACAAGCTGCATCTACTAATCATTTCAGACATAAACACTAAATATCTCTCAAAGTTGTGCATCAAGCCTTCAAATACAACTTAGCATGATAGACAGTGTACAAGCATGATGTCAAGCAGCAAAACCAAATACCAAAGCTTAGAAATACACCATAATACAAAAATATGGAAGAACATTCATTTTCTCCAGATGTAAACACAGAAATGCATGTGCACATGTTAAACTTTAAGCAACAGTCCACCATTATGTGTTAAATTTGTATGCAAATTTTACCTAAGCATCACATCTTCAGATTCACAATATTAAAATAGCACACACATCTTGAACATAAAATATGATAAGAAAAGTCTAAAGCAAATCATTACCTTTTTCCACAAATCATCAATACTTCCTAGAGTATACAAATATGCAGGTTGTAATGGTTTCTCTTTCTTTTGGTTTCCCAAAAATTCTGGAGGTGGTGCTCTACCAAAGGAAGGATCTTCCAAAAATAGATTATCAAGTTCCAATTCCTCAACGTCATTCTTTTCACATTCCTCTGAAATTGGAATGGCATGACCAATTTCTTCAGAGCTAGCAGAATCATCAATATACACAATTGCATTTTTGCTTTTCAACTTGGCATCATCCTGTGGCTTTGTCAGGGACGATATAAACTGCAGAGAATTGGAAGGCATATCCTGCATCTTTAAATTTGAAATTTCACCTTGCAATTCTGATTCTAAAACGTCTTCCGATAATCCTGCATAAAAGAAAATACCATAACATCCTATGTAACTATAATCCTAACACTGGTAACGAGAAGGGCAAAAAGCTTGCAAATATGAACCTAGCAAAGCAAATTCTTTCTTGAGTTTGAAGATGATTTCACCAAAATGTTTTTGACTTGCATGATCTCCCCTTTGCTTTGCTAATAAAGCTTCCAACCTTGCATGGCGATACTCCTCAGTAATGGAAAATGCATGGGAGCTAGGATCAACCTGTTGTAAACGAAAAATATTAACAAAATATTTACCAGCAGCATTAAATAATTTTATATCAAACTGATATATATTCAACCATTAAACTAATTCTCTCTCTGCACCACAAAGAACCAAATTGTATTAGCCATTAAACATGCAACTCAGAACTATAAACCATAAGCATTTAAAGAGAAGCATTGTATACATGTCCACCACTTTTAAAACAAGCATCCAAGGGAAATATGTCGAGCTTGACAATGTGAAAAGACATTTAGATTTCAGTTCATGCGCTCACAATGAATGTTCTATAAATTTAAATAATTTTATTTAATACTCAAATAATAGAAAATTTTATACGATAGCTTAAGGTGCATTCCCACTCCTTGTAAATATATATAGAGAAATACTGAAATACTTGCATGGAATTGTGAAAAAGTGAGCATTTATGAAGGGATGCATGTGTGTGAAGGTTTAAATGGAAACTTGTAGGTTTAACACTCTATTAGGGTATCCACGAAAAATTGTCCCACACTGAATGTTCAATAAATTATGATATTGATATAAACATGATGCATTCTACCTACTACTTCAAGCTATTAGTTTTATAGCTATTAATGATTGCATACTAGGCCAAATCCTGAGTAGACAAGGTAAAACTTTCCTAAAATGTAGCATCAAAGTTGATAAATAGATTGAAAACAAGTGATCCATGCAGATTGTGCCCTCGTTGGTATTGGCTATATTCTATATGATTGAGTAAAAGTTCAACTCTCATAGTGCTCTAATGTGGTTCAATAGAAACCTAGTAAGCATGTAAATGATAAGTTAAAATGACATGTTGGAAGGAAAGTATAGCCAATATGAATAAATTATCATGAAAACGATTACTAGGATACACACAAAAAATTGTTCCATGTGAAATATTCAACAATAAATTATGATGTTGATATACAACTATTATGCACAAATTTATTCTAGATTGACAGACATCCATTTATTTGTGTATTAGACCCATATTGTGCCACCACAGTATTCATTCTCAAAAAGACACAGGGAAAACCACATATACTATGACACCATTTCACAAAGCATTATCACGGTGTATTCCATGTTCCATGTAATCCTCAAAGAAAATTACTTGGAAAGGGAGTAAATTTAAGAATAACAATTGCAACTTTTAAGATCTCTAACTGCCTTAGCAAACGAGATATATACCATGCACTACACTGAAAATAGATTTAAAGATTAACAATAATTTGCAATATCATGGGCAGGAACCTCGTAAAATAAGAATTTGTTGTCATATACATGATTACTCCTTACTTCGCACACTTCTTTTTGCTTCTCCTCCTCCTCTTCCTTTTGATCTTGCTGCTCCAGGTACTGCCGAATCCATTCAACTTGTGATGACTTTCCACAATCCAGAGAAAATTCATCTTTCTTTCCCTTAACTTGATAGGAGGCCCCAAAAGCGCCCTCCTCTAGTTCAACCGTGGAGCACTCGGCAGGAACCCAATCTTCTCGTGCTGTGGATATGATTCTAATTGATCTATCTGTCCATTGAGGCAGATAGGATGTACTCATAATCAAATCGTTATTGCGGCAAACACGGCATCCCCTAGTAACATGCATTAAAAGAAACGCGTTTACGTTTGCAATCAATTATTAATTTACCTCCCACGCCAATAGAAGGCACTGCACCGCTGGAAAACTTCAAGGGAAGCTCGTGTCCAGGTATATTCAAGCATAACCAGTCCAGAGCAGATTCCAATGTAGCTCCCTCCTGAAAAATCAATAAAAAAGGCCATGAAAATAAAAGGCATCGCTTAGCTTAAAAGAGTATGTGGTCATTATATCCAACATTTAGAACGGAAAGGGCCTGCTCAATCTGATCAGGCGTAAAACCCTCAAGGGACAGCTTGTCATAGACACTACGGAGCCTTTTGGCCTTCTGTGAATGGGAAGCGACGGCGTTACCGCCGGCGAGGGTTGCCGGTGTCGACGCGTCTGAGGGCAATCTCTCGGTGTTTAGTAGAAGGCGGCGAATTCGGCGCTCGTTCTCGGCAGATATCTGTAGTTTTGGTGCGTTCTTGGAATCGGCTGGATGGCCCTTGGATTTTGAGGGGGGTTTTGCGTGATCCTTCTTCTGCTGCAGCTTCTTCTTTGGCGCCATGATTTTCTGCGAGCCCTCGGTAATGCCAGCAGGTTGAAGAAAGCAAACCATATACCAAAGTTTCCCAGTATGAACCGTGTCCGGTTAATTTCAGAAAACCAATTCCGGTCCGGCCTAGATCACGCAGCTCACCCAAAATTTTGTGTTAACTCCAGAAAAAAGCACAGATGGGTTCATTTACATGAGAAATTATTTAAATATTTTAATGTTTGATTTAATAAAATTACTAAATATATTTTAAAATTTAAAATTTTATTAGTAAAAATTATCATTTAAAAATCCCTCAAACTTCAATGAAATGTAAATATTAATCTACTAATCATTAAAAATAAAAATATTATTTAAATAATACAAACAACAATAAAATAAATAAATAAATTTTAGACAGTACTAATCTTCAGATAACATAAACATTTAGATCTGAGAAGACATAGCATATAAGTTAGATCGTTGTAGGTTAATATTTAAATAACTATCCATTGATTTAAATAACTCGTTTTTTATTTATCATTTATATTTAAAATATTTATAAAAATTCAAATAAAATTTAATTGAAATGAAACAAATGTCATTATTTTTATAATTATATTTTTATTTTAAAACTTTGAAATAATTTATTTTAAACTATATTTGATATGTTTTATAACAAATCAAAAATAAATTAAATTGATTATTTTACAAATTAACACTCTAACATAATGATTTTACTTTAATATTTTAGGATTTCTCTAGGAATTGCAGCTATCAACAAAAAATTCTTAGAAAATCTAATAATCTTAAGAATTATGATTATTTTATTTAACCATTTAGGCTCTTCATTTATTGCCATCAATCATAACTCGAATTCAAAGAACAATATATAATCTCTTAATTTGTTATTCAATTAATTAATCATCCTCCCCAAACATTTGGATTTGAAAATTAGAAGGGAAAGTACATAATTAGATTGTTTACTATGACTAATTACTATTTTTAATTCAACTTTGATAGTAATCTCATCACAATCTAATTGATCATCAACTAAAAATCATTAAAGACACATCCTTTATTCTAACTCATTGAACGTTTCGATGATAATTAAGGCTTAATTTATACTTGAAATATTTATTATGCTTTAAAATAATATAAATATGACTTTTGAATATTGCTTGTTTATAAACAACTTTCCATTGAAGCTATTTCCACTAATAATTCTTTATATTATTTAGTTGCTAATCTATCATGGAATTAAATAAATCTTAAGCTTTAAACCCAAATGCAAGAGATGCATCATCAAATTTAGACATTGGAGTATCCCCAGTTGAAAAATCTAAAAATATAATAAAAACTTTTTTCAACAATTATTTTATTACAATCATAATAAGATGTATTTAAAAATGTCATAAAAATCATCAATTGTTGTGTGAGATAATTTTTTTAATACAATATATTTTATTTTTTTGTCTTCCTAAATATTTTTTTGGTCTAACCTACAACAATTTTAGAATTTTTAAATAATGACATTCAAAAACTATTTATCTAGAAAAGTCGATAGAGATTATTTTATTGAAAAAAGGATTATTTATCTAGAACAAGGCAGTCATAAGAGACTATTGCATCCGCAGTCCTGGCTAATCCTATTACATTGCCTGTTTTAAAAATCAAACTCTTACCAAATAATTTCCTCCGGTCCCGGCTAATCGGCGGTTGTTGGAGATGGTCCTCCCGTGCGATGCTCCGGTCAGAAGGGAGATCTCCCCACTTCTCTTCTTTTCCCTCTTCAGTCGGCACAAATCCGGGATCCTCGCTGCTTGCTAGATCACAGCACCAACTTCTCACCTCTGATTAGATCCTAGTCGATAAATGTAATTACTCCCAGCGATCTTCGTTTACATTCTCCACGTTGCCCTATGGTTACGTCGAAGCCCATTAACTACATCGTGCCGATGGTCGCCTTCGCTGCCGCACTACTTCTCCTCTCCCGCTTCCTCGAATTCCCGGCCATCTCTTCTCCCATTCCCACCGGAATCTCGTTGTCTTCGTCTTCTTCTTCGTTATCGTCGTCTATCGATTCTTCTCTATCTTTGGTTCTTGGTTCGAGGCCTACGGAGGCGTTTACAGAGTTAAGGGCGGCTTTTTGGAGGTGGGACGCAGAGGTCGGCTGCCAGCGTTTCAGGGAGCGCCTAAAGGGATGGAAGGTTAACGCCTCAGCGATGCAGGATTCCAGAAGCCGGATGGACTGTGGGAAGCTAGGTCCGGCTCATGTAACTGTGTTGGTGATGGAATGGACTTGGATTCCGGATAACATGGAAAATCTCTACTATTGCAATTGCGGCCTAAGCTGCCTCTGGACCAAATCTCCTGTGCTTGCGGACAAGCCCGATGCGGTACTTTTTGAGAACGCGATGCCTCCAGTTAGGGTATGTTTTTCTCATTTAATGGTTTCGTCATTGGATCCGTTAAAGTCATGTACTCGTTTTTGCTAATCGATTTGCATGTATTGGAAGGTTGTTATTTCCCCTTCTAATTTGAATTGCAGACTATCCCGTGGTTGTGTTTTGAATTATCTGCAGATGAAGTTAGAACTTAGCAGCGTGCTAGTTTCTAAAACAATAATCTTGTAATGTGTTGCTGTAAATGTATCACGAATGAAGTAAGATTCTAATGATAAGATTTGTGCGTCACATTCAATGGAGAACAGCTGTTGTAACATTGCTGGCTTGGAGATCCTTCAAAATTTATTAAAATCTGTCTCTGGTTGGGACAATATGTCCAAGTTGGTTCTAATCCCTCTGATAGGTTTTGTGGCCTATGGCCTGAAGTATATTTGTCCTTATTAGCGAGGGTGGCAAAAGTTCTTGTTTGGAGATGTTAGAAGTATGGTTGTTTTGGGCTAGGATCCTTAATGAGGATCTTACCCACTTAGCAAGACTTTCCTCATCGAGGATCATCACCCACCTCCCTTGGCAAGGATCCCCCTTCTACCTTGAAAATGCCATCCATTGCCTCCTCTAAGTACTTCCTTGCTGAATCTCTTCTCATTGACTAGTCTCATCTTTTGTATTGGTTGTCGAGTTATCAATGAAGTTCATCTCACTATCCAGGGAGAGCAGCTGGGGAAACTCTTTTCGATTGCCAAACATATGCGTCATCCAGATGCCAGCCAAATGTCCACCATGTAGCTCAACTCTAGGTTTCTAAGCTTTTTAACTCTCATTGAGCTCAATGGTTTCTTCAATGCCTAGAGTTTAATGTCCAGCCCAACCTTTCAATTGCCGCTTTGAATTCTCTTAGATATAATAATTGTTGTTCTAATTTCTCTTTTGCCTTAAAGTCCTACTTCTCTTTCCAAACAATTAATAACAACCTATCTAGACATGTATTCAACAAATGATTGTGTCAGCCATTTTACTTAATAAAAAATGCTTAGAATGAAAGGAAAAAAAAAGACTTGTTGACCTTTTGTCTTCTTTGTAAGTTAGGAAAATTTTGCTACTTTTAAACTCTCTCATTCTCAGACTTTCTCTAACTTATATCCCCAATTGAGAGCTTTTTGGTAAATCAAAGGGGGGGCAACTATTGCACTAGTTTAGGAGCAAATGCAACTTCTTCTCTTCACTTATAAGTGCCTTGGGTTTTCATTGATTGGAAGAATAACCAATCCTTAACCCTCAATTTTTTTCTTATTTTCCATTTCCTTGTTAATTGAAATAGCAAGCTAACTACTTAACCAAGAATGGCATATGTGAATTGGACATGGGCCTATGTTTGCTCCCGAATTTTGACTTATGATCATGAGCATGGAGTTGTTTTGGATGAAAGAATTAGTGGCATTTTGATGAATCATGTCTTTTATAACTGTAGATGCAAACATAGCATTACTTGATGATAGAAGGGCAACTCTATCTCAAGTATTTTTGTTGGCCCCTCCTCAATTGCCTTTGACTTGTAGAAGCCTATGGTATCTTCTACTTGATCTACTAGGGGCAGTCCATTAGTCTTGTGAACTAAGTGACTTTATTTGTTTGCACTAGATTCCATCCTATGAACCTTCTTGCAATCAAGTTCCTAATAACTTTTGAAAAATTGTTCCTGAAGTTTTTGATGACTAGGAGTGATCACTACGTTGAACGAGCAAAAGGCTAGTTGAATAGATTAATGATGCCATAGCACTTTACCCACATGTTGACTAAATGAGGCTTAATGATTACCCACTTAAAAAAGTGTTTAGAAAAGGGATAGTGTTTCACTTAAGAAATCAAACTAAATGTCTACTCATGGAGACCACCTAAAAACATAAAAGTTAATGCCTATTCATGAAGGCCTCATACTCTACAAAAAGATCAATAATAAGCCTAATTTTTAAGCTTTCATTTACAATCTTGATGATTTCTAAATTCCCAAGTCCATTGATAAAGTTATTAAAGATCTTATATGAAAGTAAGTTTTTATAAAAGAAATTTAGGCTCTTGAAAAAAGCAAAACATGAGCAATCATGGTTTTGTCTACCTAAGAGTACAAAATCAGTTTTAAGTTGACATTTATTATCAAGTGCAAAGAAGATAATAATGTAAATTGATAGAAGATGAGACTTGTTACAAAATGTTTTGCATAATCATATATCATTGATTGTGAGAAAATTTTTGCTCCTATTAATACCATCAAGATTCTTTTGTTTGTTGGTGCCAATGTTGGTTCACTTTCTTGTGAAATGGATGTGAAGAATACCTTCCTGAATGGTCACTTGAGCGAAGAAGTCTACATGAATATCTCATATGGCCTAAAGACTAAGGAAACAACACGTAAGGTGTGCATGCTAAGTTGATCTACCTATGGATTGATGCAATCTCCAAATAAATGGTTCAAAAGGTTGACCAAAGATATGAAAAGATGCCATTATGCTCAATGCAGGTTTATTCATACCTTTTTCGAAGAAATCAACAGAAGAGAAACTTTCTGTTTTGATTATCAAATTGGATGATGTTATGAGTGATGATTGTTCTCGACAAACCCTCTACCTTTTTCAATTGAAGAAAAGCAAACTACTTAAATTTTTTATGGTCTTTAGTTGTTATTAGCGTTGAAATACCTTATTGCCAACAAAAGCCATTCAAGCTCTGCCTCTAGTGTCTTTATTTTATCACTAATGTTGACAAGCTAACCTTATAAAAGGATAATTTCCTCCAAGTCCTTTTGCTTCTAAGCTAGAGCAATGTAACTTCTATGAAGCTTCATGATGTTCTCTTGCTTTTTGGAGGCCAGGTCGAGGTTTATCTTTGCCCCTGATAGGTTTTATCTCCTTGTTTATCTCCTTTGTTATTGTCTCAAGGACCACTTGATTAATAGCATTGAGGATAAGCATTGTTGGGCAGATTGCTTTACATCCCTCCATTTTGGGTAAGCAACTTGAAGTTGGTCTCTCTCTCTCTCTCTCCAGTGTCCAAGCCTTCTCTGTTAGCCCAACTAACGATCGACTTAAATCTTGGGCATTGAATTTTGGATCTTCATTGCATTGCTCTTCTTCTCTTATTGAGGTTTAGGCATAACATTCCTTCCCATCTCCTTCTCTTTTGGGCTCATCATCACAGTTGGAAGGAAGTTTTTCCTTATGAATGTTCAACCCTATCATGACATCGAGAGTTTTCTTGAGTTTAGTCATGGAGTTATTGCCCCGTTGTGCATTTTCGTGTCATCTCGGCCAAGCTCTTTTCTACTCCATTCAGGTTGGCTTCTTGTTGTTAATAAAGAAGTGAGTGTGTTTGGATTCCTTGTTGATGGGGAGGTTGTTTGAGGGATGTGCTTTTGTAATGAAATTAAACCCTCTCTAGTGTCTACCCCAACTTTCCATTCTCATTATCAACAATAAGAATTGCAATCAACGTTGAAGATGCTAATTATTCTTCTTCATCCTTTCCTCAACCTTCGCATCAATTTATATGGTTTTCCTCTTCAATTAAGTCATGAACCAACTTGCTTTATTGGTTTTTAATAGAGTTCATCCTAGGAACCTACTTGCAAGCATATTCCTAGTAGCTTTTGAGGCATTGATCTTGAAGATGATGATGACTAGGATTGATCAACACATCAAACGAGAAGAAGGTTAGTCGAGCAGAGTGATGTTTCCGTAAGTCTTTAACAACGTGTTTGCTTGGTAAGGCCTAATCATAGCCCACTTAAAAGGTGCCTAGAAAAGGGATAGTCCATCGCCGTCATTATGCACCTATAGATTGATAACAAACTTTGTTGCTATAAAGATGTTTGGCATGATTTATGTTGGAGCATGTCATAGGGCTATAGAATGTTTGCTTAATGCTTCAGGATGGGATTTGTGATTCCCTTATCGATGCGAACAAATTGGGTGCAAAAGGAGCCCTTGTTGAAGAAGAAAGTACTTCTTGACCTTTTGACTTCTTTGTGATGTAAAACAGCGTTTGTTACTTGTAGTATCTTTCTCTCTCTCACTAATAGAGAAGAACAAGTGTAGGCTTGAACTTGGAATTGTTCATTTTGCATAATTGAGTTACTATACATTTTGCAAGGTTCTCTTAAGTGAAGAGACTAGGTGTTAGAGCTTGGACATTGCTACACAAAGCAGTGTGTGGGGCAATGCATGAGGCAATGCGCAAAGGATAGCGGGTGGGTGTGATTGGAGTACAATAGTGGAATCGACAATAGTGCATAGGTGGACATGACAATAATGTGCAGGAAAATGTGGTTGCAATGCATGGATGAGTGCGACAACAGAGTGCTGACAAGTGTGGGTGGGCTCATAGGGGAGGCCGACCGGTGTCTAGTAATTGTAATAGTTATAGTATCAGGTGCATTTGTGAGAGAGACAGAGAGATAGAGGAAGAAGGACATATAAGGATGGCTACTAAGCCACATTATAGATGGATTGGCCACCAAGCCTCACCAAAAGCAAGCCACCAAGTTATGCAAGTACTTTTTCATAAGTATTCATCAATCTTTCTATATTATTTTATTCGTTTTAAAAGTTTTTTAAATACATAGATTCATGAAAGAGGATAAAAAATAAATAAATATTCATGAAAAAAAACAAAATCTTCCTAAAGCATATTAGCATAATTTTTCAAGAAAGGCAAAAAGAACTAAATGGAGAATTCAAATAAAATTAAAGACAGTCTTATATCAGTAGAAGACACTTATTTTAGGTAACATAACCTAGATTAAAAAAGAAGTTCTAATGCTCCAATGGTAATGTGATTGGCCATGCTTTACCCAAAATTTGTCTCATCTATTTGATGCATCTAAATAAGTCAAAACCATGGTGAACTTTCATATGCTGTTTTTGGAATGTTTTGACAAAGCAACCATGCAAATAGCAATAGAACCATGATGGTTTATAATGATGAACTATGTTGAACCAAGTAAAACCACCAAGATAATAACCAATGTCTAATGTCATCATCTTTGAAACTAGTTTGATACAGACTTTGATCATAATAGTATTTGATTGAGATGCTATGAGAGATCTATAACTTAATCTTTATGGACCAAGAGAAATTCCAATTCATCATTTTTTGATGCATCACACATTACTCTTGTTGAGAGTTCTTTTTTTAACTTTAGAAAGACAAACTTATATACTAGTCTCATGCTAGTCAAACTTCTCTCTACTTTGAAAAGACCCTTAGTTCTTACTTGCTTGGGGTTTTTCATATTGATCACCTTTTTATTATTTCATCTTTTACTTTTCCCATTTTCTCAACAAATGTATTCTTCTCTTTCTCTCTTTTCCTAGGGATCATTTGCCCTTTGCCCATGTGTGAGACTTGTGTCTACATGCGTGGTAGATGCTATCCTTCACATGAACAAGGATAACTTATTGTTTGATGATAAATTTATTGATGTTGAGATCTTAGAACAATTTAGGATAAAGTTGAAGATATGAAAATGTTTAGATGATGTTTCAATGCTAAACATATGCATCTCAAGTTTAGTCATTGTAGTAGTACAAATGAAGTTGAGTTGATAATTGATTGATATAAAATCTTTGGTGAAAGACTTTGTTTTCTTAAATATTTTTTTTTATAAACAGATTAAAAATGGTGGATATTTTGCTTTTAAGATTCAAGAAATTAGATAATCATAAAAATGCTTTTAGCACATTGGGTTGGGTGATACATCCTATTTGTGGTTAAAGATTATTTTTATAGAATTGTAGAAAACTAGCAATATTGTATCGTACTAATTGAAGTGCATAAATACAAATGTTGTGTTTGTTACTGAATGAGGATGTTGCGTGAGTTTTTGTACTTCAAATGATATGTTGGATATAAATGCATATGGGAGAAAATTGTAGTACTAGTTGATGATAAGTTCAAGAAGAATTAGTTTATGTGGTATGGAAGTATTAAACATGTTGTAGGAGTGTTTTATTGAAATTCTCTCCTATAAATAGAAGAAAAGGAAGACAAAAAATCATGCTGCAGTACTATTATAATGATTTAATGTGCATGGATCTTAACGAATTAAGTGCATATGAGAGGATTGGTGTACAACTAATTGATGATTGGTACTAAAAAACCAATTAAGATGGTGAAAAGTATATTAAGGAAAGGTGAGTTAATAGAATTGTTCCTTACAAATAGAATTAGCCAAGAAAAAAAATTGTAACTGAATATTATTAAAAAAAGTTTTGATTGTGTTAGATCTTAACAAGAATTGTAATGGGTGGAATATAATAACATTGGATGATTTGTTTACAAAGACTAAGACTTGCTGTTGTTATATATTTATTGTTACCATATGTTCATTTATTTTTATTATAAGTCGCTCCTGCAGAAGTTTGAAAGGTTTGCAGGAACTAGATTATAATAAAAATTTGAAAGATCAAACAGTAGGATAAGCAATTTGTTGAAGAATAGTTTCTAGATATGTTCAAATGTTATTCGTTTCTTTTTTGTGAGAATAAAGTGTGTTTGAGAGGATTGCTGGTGCTTGAAATTTTTTTGCTTTAAATTTTTTTTTATAGTTGTACCTCTTTTCATTGAATCTTTTTAATTATTGAACCTGGTTTAACCTGGCTTTGAACCTTAGTAGCTGACTAGTAATCCGAGTGGCACCAGCTCTTAATCTGATATCACAGAGATTAGGTGCATTTAATCTTGGATTACTGGGTAAAATCACTTGATTGTGTGCTACTGTAAGACCTTGCTATAAATTTTAGATCCATGAAAGATTGTAAAAATGGAGAACCTATGTTGTTTATTTTGTGATTTATGGTTCAAAATTTGGTGATGCGTGCTGATTTTCCTTTACAAACCTTGATCAAGAAACGCTTTATTTCTGCTTGGTTACTTTCCACATATTTGAAAGAACAGAGGCCTTTGTACATTGTTTAGCAGTGAAATTCTTTTGCTATTGTTTACATGATAAATTTTTGTTCTTATGACAAATTCTTTTGCTATTGATTCCTATTGTGGTAACACAAATGCATTGGCACTGAGAACCTTGAAGAATCCCCTTGTAAAATTTTATTGCTGTGTTACATCAACTTCAGTTTTTTTTATCAATCCTTATGTACCGAACTTTCCTAACGACGCACTTTGCACGAGTTCAACTAAATTTATAATCCATATGACAGAGACGAAAAGGCGATCCTCTTCGTGTCTATATGGACCTTGAGGCTAGCAGGAAGAGATCAGGATTTGAGGACATTTTTATTGGTTATCATGCCAAAGATGATCTACAATCTACATATGCTGGTTCGCTGTTCCACAAAAGCCGCAACTATCATATTTCTTCCTACAAATTGAATGTAAGTGTCTCTGCAATGATTCCTAATCTGTTTTCTTTTTTATGCCTTTTTGTTCTATTAGCATTGTTGAGCTCATCACTCATGCTTGATAACTCTATTCATGAATGCAGTACTTATCAAGTAATTTTTCTTCCGGATTCCACTTGGAGATATAATCATGATATCATATTCTATTTTCATCCTGTTTATATATCATGGGTTCTTTATCACTTGGCAGAAATCGATTGGATATTCTTTCAATCACAAAAGTTTTTCATAAAGTGGAAGATAATAATTTTTAGGTTCAATTCTTTTAATCAGTCTAATATTCAAATACTTGTTATATGAAACCAATCTCCAGATTCTTGTTTTGTTTCTCAGGACACTCTTATTTACTGGTCCTCTTCGAGGTGTCTCTCCCAACGCAATCAATTAGCTAGCAATTTTCTCTCTCTTGTTCCACACCATTCCTTTGGGAAATGCTTGAATAATGTTGGGGGTTTAGACAAGGCACTCTCCTTCTACCCAGAGTGTAATCTCCACAATTCCCAACCACACTGGTGGGACCATCTTCACTGTGCCATGTCGCATTACAAGTTTGTTCTTGCTATCGAGAACACTGCAAAAGAGAGTTATGTGACCGAGAAACTATACTACGCCCTTGATGCCGGTGCGGTTCCTATCTATTTCGGTGCACCCAATGTGTGGGATTTTGTCCCACCCAATTCTATCATTGACGGATCTAAATTCATCTCTATTGAAGAATTGGCTTCTTATGTTAAGGCTGTAGCAAACGATCCAGTAGCCTATGCCGAGTTCCATGCGTGGAGGAGGTGCGGTGTTCTTGGGAACTATGGGAGGACCCGCGCAGCCAGCCTCGACACCGTGCCGTGTCGTCTTTGTGAGCTAGTGAGCAGAAAAGGTGGGAGGGAGGGAAGAAATCTTTGAGATTCGTTCACACTTTGTCATGCCTTACATAGAAGGCGAATATTTATACACTTCAATGGATCAACTCTTCTATTGTTACGGTTACTACTGTGTTAGTTCAACCAATGCAGAAGGGTAAGTTTACCTTTTAGCTGTTATTTGCTACACTGCTCAGTTGAAATTGTTTTATTTTTTTCTTATGGAAAGTTGAAGCATAGCCCAAAAAAACTTTTCATTGTTTTTCATATGATATCATTATTGCATTCTATTTACTAATGATATTGATGTTTTACAAGGTAAAACACTAAGCAATCGAATGCTTGCCGTAGAAAATTTTCAGTATGCTTTAAATGTTTTCCATTTCTTACCCTTCGTATGAACTTGGTTTCACTTAATAACAAATAAATTCAATTGTATTACTTGCAGGTTTCACTGCTCCAGTAATATTTTAGTTTTACTTGTCATTCGTTAAAAAGGATGTGTGAGAACGAAAGATATCTTCTGGATTATTGGATGGTAAGCGTAAGTTGTGTGTTAAACTTTGTCTTTACCGTATTGTACAAGCGATGACGGATAAACCAATAACTTGTTTTAATTTTTTCATTTATTTATTTTGGACAAAATATTAAAAAACAATGAAAATGGTATCTATTGTTTTTTTTTATCAAAAAAGACAAATATGTACGTATAGTCTGTAAAATATTTATGTTATTTTTTGAGCTGTACAAAATATTTATTTTTTTGTGATGTTGAAAAAGCTGGTAAATGGGTATTTAATGTCGCCTTTGTACAAACGGGTGTATTTTAAATTAATTGTTAAAGTTATGAATCGAAACGGTATCGTTTGCGAATCGCTTTAACCGTGAACCGTCACTTCCGTGGATTACTTCCGGTTCTTCAATGGTTAATAGTTTAATTTTTGTTGTTGCAAATGGCAAATTATCATTTAACTATGATCTGTTATTATTATTATTCTAAACTTTCATCTTTCTACCAAACTAAGTCTGATTTATGAAAATTACTGTTTAAATTTAGCGTTTTTTTTTTCCAGTGGCAACTTTTCCACACTACGTTTGATTTGACTGAATTAATTAAAAAAATACAAAGTATTTTCAGGTGAAATTTTTTAACTTAGGATTTTCATTTGATTATAAATATTTAAAAATTAAAAACAAAACATATTTCTAGATGATTATAATTCTTCATGAATTAAAGCAATCGAAATTACACTCGAATCAAATGGCTAATTATACACACAAATATTAGCCATAAGAGAAGTGTGAAGTTTCCACGTGGTAGATATATAGCAAAATAGCTGCAGATAAAATTATTCTTCCATCTTAGAACAGGCGTTTTCTGTGTGATGCTTTCCTTGCTGTTTTTGGCCTACATTTGCTTCTCATATGATGTGGAAGACACAAAGCAACGCCTGATGTATCCTAATGAAGTCATTAGGCGTTTCATTCAGGACTAAAATCCAAATAAGCTTTGTTTTAGTAAACGATAATGAAAGATGCTTAGCGGACAGGTCAAATTTGCCGTCCAGATTAAGCATTTCCAATTGGCGGTGTTAAATTAATCAGTTTTATTTAAATAATAATATTATAAACAACTTAAGATGTTGATGAAAAAAATTAAATGACAAGAGAAATAAAGCAAAAATAATAATAATAATATTAAGATTTATCATGAAAAAAAATTAAAACAAAAAAAATCAATATAACAACTAGTTCAAAAGCTTTTTGTTAGCCTTAATCAAACTCTCTTTTACAAGAATTCTAGCTTGTTTAGTAAAAATATTACCTAATAAATCAAAAGAAGAACATATAAATTCACATTTAAATGCTGGCATTCAGCTTAAATTTTTCAGATGATGCCTATTAAGTTTTAGGGTAAAAGTTATATAAAACAGTACGAATTGTTGTGATAAGTTGAATAGCACTTTAAAATAGCAAGAGTTTTGTGTAAATAAGATGAATAATAGTTTAATTATTAAAAATTTGGAAAAATATAATAAAAGAGAAAAGGTTTTAAGACTTCTGTTTTTATGAGAGAAATAAAGAACAAGGAAAATCTTATCATAAAAAATAGAGGATAAAGATAGTTGATAACTATGGAGATTATAAAAGAAAATATGTTGTTAGAATGATTTCTTGGATAAGAGTATGTGAAATGATAATATTATTTGATTATTTGTTATTTAAATTTTGTGATGTAGATTTTTCAAGAATATATCTTACTTTTAGATTAGAAATATCATCAATTTAAAAAATTAAAAGAGATAGATGGATAAAATGCATTGTAAACTCCCAAACTTTTTAAAAGATATTCCAAACATCAATAACAATTGTGTATAATGGCAAGGGTTCAATCTCAAGTTCAAAATTGTTTAAAATTCTAATTGATGTTTAGTTTGAATTGAGTCCTAATTGAAGATAACAAGCTAGGTTTAGAATAGGAAATTTAGCTCATGTCATATTATCAATCTATTTCGAATCATAATCATATTGGTTATATAATATTCAAAATCAAACTATTTATATACATAAATGAAAAACATACATACATAAAAACACACACATTTATATATATCATTTAGACATAAAATTACAATGAATTTACTAAATTATAAAATAGCATTTAATTAAAAGACTATAAATTTATGTACAAATTTCAGTCAAAAATGTACTAAAATCAAATTATATTATCTCAAACTTATAATCAACAGGCTAAATATATTTTTAATCAAACATCTTAAATTCATTCTTTAACCAACATTTGTTCTCATGCTGGTTGGTGAGAGCATTAATCTTAGTTTAAAAAACATAGAAAATTATTGTTTGTATATCATTTTACTAAAATCCTCTAAGCTTTGCATTTGTCATAAGAGCACTTGTGCAACGATTGTTGTGCTAAAGGCACAAATAACAAAGTGTTTAAATGGGCATTTTCTTTCATTGTGTCACAAATGATAAATATGTGCAATAAAACCAATAAGCTCATATGCAATAATTGGAAAGTAACTCATATAGATTAAGAACTAAAATAGAATATATGGATTTACATAGTTGAATAACAAAATACGATGGTATAAATATGGGAAAGGGAAGATATTCCACAAATCAAGAAATCAGAATAGTACTTGTAAGATAACAAAGGTATGGTAATTAGTGATTTATTTATTATAAATTATTAGTCCACTAAATTAAGAAAATATGTTGATCAAATGATAAATTATACCTTAAAAAGGAGAGAAAAAATTACAAAAATTATGATTTATAAAATTTTTTATGAGTTATAAAAGTTTTCTATAAAAACATATATCCACTGGAAAAGGACTTACTTGTATTTAAGAAGAATATAAATATCAGATATAGAGTTTCAAATCATTAGTAATTTAATTATATAAATTTAGGAAATTAAAATTTGAATTAATCATAAAATAGAACATCAAAATATAAAAATATCATTATAAATCATTTAGAATAAAAAAATATTAAATTAATTATAAAAACATCATTATAAATCATTTAGAATAAAAAATATTAAAATATAATAATTTAATGAAAATAGTACATTTCATTTAAAAATGTTACATTTTATTTGATATAATTATATTTGATACATTTTGTGTGACAAATTAATATAGAAAATATTTAAAAATATGAAAAATGATACCTTTTATTTAGAGTTCAATCGTATTAATTTCATGAAAAATTGATACACATAAGCTGTATTTATGAGGAAGATAGTAATTACACAATTTTTAAAACAAATATTAAAAAATATCATTCAACTTTAAAAATTATGAAATTTTTATGAATAATAGAATTTGATAAGTAGTTTATTTTTAAAGTAATTGATGAAATTTAGGAGACTGTTTAAATCAAAATATTTTAAAAATTAAAATAGGCCTAAGGTTTCAATTTTATTTTTTAATTAAATTTTTTTCCTAAATCTCTAAGGTGTCATCTTAAGGAGGAATTTAAATATTAAAATGCTTGCATTTAATATTTAAGGAATTTTGAGTGATTTTTGGAAGAGAAAAGAGGAAGTAACCAATGAATAAAGTGAGCATGAAAAAATTTGATCAGAGCTAAGATATTCACATGAGAGTGATGTGAATTATAAATATTGTAAGCTCAAATGTAAATAATAAAATGGCAAAAGTTTTATCAAATACTTAACTAAACTTGAGACTTTCTTAAATATTATTGTTAACTTTTAAAACCCTTTGTATAATGAATGTGATAAATTAAATAATATAAAACTTTTAAGTGATCAATCCCAACATAATTTACATCCACCAAAATAGAAAACCCTGACGTATTACTTAAATGAACTTATAAGATTTGGTTTGATGATCCTATAAATCATTGGCTTATATGAGCCTATAACACTGAATCAAAAACCTCATAATACTAGTTTATGAGCCTACGAATCAGCAGGTTAAAGAGACCCTGTAAAAGGTGGTCAAAAGACTAAATAAAGAACCAATTACTTAGACCCACAATAGGACAAATTCACCAAAATAAAGCTCAAAGATACAATGTCATATCACTCAATAATTAGATCAATAGGTAAACTAAATTAAAATATAAAACTTAGGAATAATATTCCATGAAACTCTATTAAACTTCTTAAAAGAGAAGGAAGAGAAGTCGAAGAAATGTTTCTAATTATTGCAACATAACTATTCATGTAATTCTTGAGAAATAAGATTATTAATAGTTTACTTAAATCAATCCACATTAATTTATAAAAATAAAAGATAAATATAATTAAGTGAATATATGAAGATATATTAACATTTAAGATAATGACCTAAAAATAAGACAAATCTAAAAATTACTCTTTAAATAAAATAATTTACACTTAATGAAATTACTAATAACTCAGACATGTGAACAAAACTCTAACTATAGAACCCATAATATAAAGAAACCATACTAAATTAAAATTTTACAAAAATGTAACAAACATGCCACAATCACCAATAGATATAGCAAAACTTCTTAGAAATGAACCTACAAATACACTTCTCATAAAAATATGTAATAAGTTGTATCATCGTCTATGACCACATAATTTTTATCTCTATGTGTAATAGATATATAATTTGTGATATAAACATTAACAAGATTCTATAAGATTTAATATATAAACTAACAAGATAACAATATTAAAAAATTATATAACATAATAAACTAACATAAAAATAAAAGCATAATAATCAATAATCATGATAAAAAAATTATATAGAATACAATATTTCTAAACTAATATACCAATTTTTATGTTTTATTATATTAACAATTTTTATTAATTATTTCACTTCTTATTTGTTTTACTCCTTTATGGTTTTAATTTCTCTTTTGGTTATTATATTTTGGATCCAAATGATAATCATATTAATATCTAAATGACCTCTGACATAAAAATAATCAACTAATATTTATTCATAAAGATATGTTTTTCAAACATATATTTTGTTATCCTACATAAAATACTAGTGGCATATATTATAAGATATAACATTCAGATTTATATCTGATCATTCTATAAAAAATGATAATAACATAGCTAATAAAATAATATCACGACACTAATATCTAATAAGATATAATATTTAGACTTATATTTAATTATTCTATACAAAATATTAGTAGATTAACTATATAAAATAACAATAATATCTCAACAAAACCTAATTCATTATTTTCATTCTATATTTAACCTTATTACAATTCTGATGTCATATCTCAAATTAAAATACAAGTTTTTCTTTCTAATATTACTAATCCTCATTTTATATGTATGATTTCATATATATATATTTTATGTATCTTAGCAAAGTAAATAAAAAATTTATTCAATATAATGGTACAATACGTTAGAACAAATTGTTTGATATGATTAATATGACGTAGGAGAAACTTAGATAATTAATACACATGTATACCTATATATTATATAAAAGAAAAAATCTCATATCATAATATATAAGAGTGCAAAACTTCTCAAATCATTTATTTCAAAAGTATAAAGTTCAACTCATATGTCATCTTAATAACTTTTTATGTGTGTTCGTGACATAACTTATAATACAAATAAAAAAATGAGTTTTATGAAATCTATTAAATAGATTTCTAAAAGCAAGCAATATTTTAATATTAAATAACAAATAAAATAAAATAATAAAGAAATGACATCAACTAAATAATCATGTATAAGCATATCTCAATTCTATAAATAAATATCATATGTTGCCTCATACAATATACAAATAAGTATATTATGCTTTCTATATCATTATTGTATTTCATTTTATTGCTATTTTTTAATTACTCTTTTTTCATAATTTCTCATACTTATCATACTTTTAATATACAATTGATCATATTTTTTATATGACAATTAGCACATCAACATATAATTTCATCACTTCATCTCATTTGTATCTAACATTTTATGATATCAAATCTATAAATGGTTCAAAAATCACATTTAAATGACCCGTGCAAAAATCGCTTTTTCTATTCACTTTATCCAACCACAAAATTCTCGTCTATATACTATTTCAAGTAAATCTAATCTAATTTAATAATCAAATATATAATATTAAAAAATATCAATCTATTTAAATAAAATTAAAAAATAATCTCACATTAGATATTTAATAACAAATTAAAATGTCAATATAAAAAATGATAATATCATTTTACTAACTCAAACTTTTTGAGTTGATATGCATAAGCATCAAAGCTTTATCAAAATTTATTTACTTCCAATTCAAGATGGAAATTATATGAAAGTTTCATGAAATTTTTTTCACGTTAACATATTTGGTAGCCAATTCTAAACATCAAAGCTTCTCTTCTTCTCCTGTTGATTCACAAGTTTTAATTTCATCAATCTAGCCTTTTCTAATGTTTTTTTGCCAAAAATTGAAATATAATATATTCTTAGACCATTTTGTCACCAAAAAAATTCATAATATATAAATGAATTGATGCCTTGGTTAACAAATGGAGCACAAACTTCATTACGACAAGAATTTTTATATATAATTTATGGGTGGAAACTTGAGACTAATCTATAAGAATCAACTCGCTTATATTAAAAATATTACTGAAAAAAAAATGAAATTTACTTTTTCTATTCAATTTGTTGATAAGAAAGCATGCTTCGTTGTCCCCTTTTCTTAATTATTATTATTATTATTATTATTTGTTTGGATATAATTATCGTATGTGTATGTTGGATGCCTTGCGCTCAAATTCCCACTTCAGCACCACGAAGCTGCTTGTCCTCGCTTCCGCGAGCTCTTTCTATATATTTAGGGTTACATATTAGGGTTTCATGCTTTTTCTTAGATGCAGCGTAGATGGAGAGATGACATGATATTGGTTTGGCTCAGCCGGGAATAATTAACGGTTCGAGGAAGGAGTTGACGGGGCCGAGCCAAGCCAATATCACTTCTTCTCTTCATTTCTATGGTCAACTCCTCATCATCCAAAGCCATGTTCATGTTTTTTTATGCTCTGAAAGGATCATGGAAGAAGAAGAAGTTTGGCAACTTATCTGTTCCATTTTGGTGAGTTGGTCAAATGACGAGTCGATTGGCATTGGCAACTCATATCTTTTGTTTATTTTTTCGTTATTAATTGTTTATTATGGCCACATTGGAGCTAAGTATTTAGGGCCCATTGATTGAGCAATAAGCATTTAACTAATTAGTTATGATTAGAACACTCATTTCCTCTTTTTTTCTCTTTATTGTATAGTTTCTACCCTTTAAAATTGAACTCATGTTAGTGATCCAATAATTGATTCCATAAGTATGTTTAGTATCATATAGGTATGGTGGTATCATTGATACATCTATAGCAAGAAATAGAATTTCTTGTATGGGATTTAACAAAGAATTTTATATAAACCATGTTTGATATTGTCATTTATTTTCATATATTCAATTTTTTATAATAAAAAACCTAAAAACATATCAAAACAAAGCATTTTTAATTTCTTCAATTATTTGTTTTGATTATATTTTTAAAAAATATTTTTTCTTTTTAATATTTCGACATCAAAAGATGCCCAAAGCAGTTTTATTGTTTCATTTTTTTAAAATCAATTTTATTAGAAATATTAGTACAAAACATTTTTGTTATAAATATTCATTTTCTAAACAACCACCCCCCCCCCACATAGCTAAAGTCAAAATCAAGAGTGATCATAATAGATAATGAGGTTGCATAAGCGATGTGATTGGCAGAGTGTCGTTCATCTAACCCATTAAAGATAAATGTACAGATGTCACAGAACAGTGACTAATGCATTATTCTTTTTAACATAAGATTTTGAAATTGAATACTTTGACATTAATAGTTTGCTTTCATCAATATAATCAAAATTTATGCATTAATATGAATGTGCCAACTTGTTATCATGAAGGGAGAGTTTCATCTAAAAACATCAATGTAGACATAGCACCACGACTCCAAATGATAAGTGCTCATAGACATGCCACTTTTGACAAGAAATGTACAAGTACTTTTTTAAACATAGGTAATACCATTAGTCAACGAATGAAATACAAGTCCTCCTTTTATAGGTCATTGATGAAACTCATTATTTACTACTATTTGTTCACCTTTACAATCAGAGCTTTCATCAAATAGGATTAAGAATAGTACAAGCTTAAGGAAATAAGGATTTATTGTTGCTATTTGGAAGTAGGGTTTATATCAAATTATTATGAACCATGGAGAAGAAATTCTTTGTAAAAGCTCCCTTCTAAATCAAGCAATTAATGCTTTTTAAGGATATTTTAACATTCACTTCGCCATATGGATATCCTTGTATGCGACAAAAAGATCCCACATTATTACCATACAAATCATACTATTTGGAAATACATTCAAAATGCAATAACATACTTTTGTTAATTTTCCTTAAGCTATTTATCCATCTCTTTTTTCTTATATTGAAATATAGCATCCACACAATTCATTTTCCTTTTATGTTATAGTTCAATCTTACTTATTTGAATCATGTTTGAGTATTGATTAATTTCATAATGTGGTCAATTCCATGGTGTAGTTGATAGAACTTAAATAAAGAATTAAGTTAAGTAATCAAAAGATTGTTGTAACTCTTGTTAATGATAAGTTAATTTAAACAATTATTTATGAATATTTCTAAATCATATTTAATAGAACACCAAACATCGTAGAGTCTATCCCTTGACATAATGGTCCTTTTTTTAATTATTCTCCATGCAACTAAATGACTCAATCCCTGGAATAGGTTTAGATCAAAAATATTATAAAATTGGGTTTCACATAAAAAAAAGTCTTATTGTACATGCAATAAAGTGGGCACATTAAATTAGACAAATCAAGAAAAATGACAACTTACTATTTATCTATAAAAGATTGTTTGAAATTATTAACATTGATTGTAGGAATCAAGCTATAAATGAGTACAAGTGGGAAATAAAATGAATGCTTGTCTGAAGCACATTAGATAAATTGACATTTGGTAGTGAATAAATTTGTTATTCATATATAAATAAATAAATAAATAAATAAATAAATAAATAAATAAATAAATAAATATATATATATATATTATCATCTTTGATGATGGCTAAATCTATTAGGTGAAGTTAAGATTGTTTGGTATAATATCTCAAAAGTTGGAATAAAGAATTTTCATAAATTTTAATTATGGGATGTTAAAAATAAAAATATCAAAAAACTGTTTGATGATTTTATGAAATGAAGGATTGTAAAATAATAATTTTGATTAAAATATATTTTAAAAATTTTTATAATTTTTTAAATTCTTTTAAGAATATTTTAAGATTTTAAGATAATATAACATGATTGAGCTAGAGAATTAATTAGATGGATAGATATGGTATATAAGATTTTGTTATATAAGTATGATTTTAATAATATACTAGTACGATAGATCATAGCCCATTATGAGTTGGAGTTGTTTAAGAGGTGAAGTAGTTAAAGGATTGATCATACAGGAGGAACATGGAGTATTATATTGTATGCTTAGGTAAGATCATACAAGAGAATTATGACATCGTACTAGGCTGCTACTATATGACAATAATTAATTGTATAGTATAAAAGACATGAACCAAATGTGATAGAGCTTTAAGGTACCTGATAGTATAATTACAACTTGACAAATGTATAAGTATAATCATATATAAATAGGAATCCATAAAGTATGAGATAATATAACACAACATAAGTTATCATATTGTATGATTAAGTGAAAAGAAAATAAAGTTGATTCAGTGTGAATGCGTCCAAGAAAAGATACTTTAAAATAATCATACAATACAATGTGCTTATTGTAAAAGTATGACTAAAACATAAGAGCATGGATTGTCATAAGTTGTAGGTCAACCAGTACAATAGTGAGATTGTACTAACATTATACGAAGAAATGAATGCATATTTAGGCAAGATCAAATAAACATATAGCTTGAATCTTATGATCATACTTATATAATTAGTAAAAATTAAATAGATTTTAAAATCTAAAATAATAAATGACAAAAAAATTGACCCGATGGTGAATTTAATTGACAATAAACCTTTGAAAATAAAAGGTTAGAAAGAAAAAAATATATCCATATAAAAGAAAGTAATTTTTAGAGGCATATAAAGTGTTGCGTATGTCAAAAGTAATGTAAAAAAATATAAATATAATGTTGGCCATGACTTGTAGGGTTTCTTTCAAAAAATTTTGAGAATGATAGATAATAAAGGAAAGATGAGAGTAAGTAAAAAGTGTTCCAAAAAAATTTTGAAAGGAATTTGTGTAAGAGACAAAGACAAAATAGAGAAGAACATAATCTTGGATATTGTAATAATTGAAAAAATTAAGTAAATGCTTAAGCCTTGGTAAGACCAATATTTAGATTTAAGAGATAGAAAGAACTTATACATAATTTATATGATATGATATAATATGTAATACTAGGTTAGAAACCTCAAATGATATAAAATAATATTGTATTTGAAAATTTTTATTATTGTTATTGTAATAATATATTACTATACATTATTTCATGTATGATTTAATTAGTCACATATAAAATGTTTACCACATATGTTAAAAAGTAAAACTATTGATTAACAAATTGACACAATAAGTCTAGTTCACTTGGAGGTGCATTGGTTTTATTTAGATTCAAATTCAGCCTTCGTATTTCTTATTAATCTCTGTTATCATTATTATTGTATGGGTCAATTACAAGTAACCCTTATTTATTATACATTTTAATTTGTTTTCAACAATTTGTCAAGTTATTTACTTTTATAATTTTATTTCAGTCATTTAAAGAATAATTGTTAGTTTTTTTAGATATTTTTAGCTTTAAATTCAATATTAGTTATCCCTTCAATAGTTCTATAATTTCATCGATATAAAATTTGGTAAAAAAATTACTTCAAAAGAGCTAAAAATTGAGTTTAGACTATTCCCTTCGTCGTGTGCAGCCTCTGTTGCCTTTTGTTGCCATACCATCATCGCTAGATTTGGTGTCGCAGCAACCACCTACCTACATGACTCTCGAGCCAACTCGCCAACAGCATTGACTAGCTAGCCTTGCTAACCTGTGTGACCCGTCAGCCCATGTCAACCCGCTTTGACCCCTCAACCTACGTTCGACCCAAAACATACGTGCTAACTCATTAACCTATGCTAATTTGCTTTGACCCATGCTTAAACAAGCCAGACGTGAGGCATCACGTGCCTCTTCACTTGCTTTGTTCTTACCAATTGTCACCTCGACCATTCACTATTATTATCCTTTGAAACATATATATTGTCTAAGAACTGCTTAATTCAATTAATTTTTGTAGTTTTTAATTAAGTTTTTTTAGTTTTTTTTGGAGAGAATTTAAAGTACTTATTTTTGTAATTTATAGTAACTTTTTGAAATTTGAAATGTATTTTAGAATCCAAAAAATATGTCTTTTCATTTTTCAAATATTCTTTTGTATTCATAAGTTAATAAATTATTATTGTACTATTGAGATCTTTATAAATATGAATGTTCACATGCTATAAGTGATGAACTTTTGAATGAAGTCATAAAGTGTTGCCGTTAAGTTTGTGTGATATAAGCTTGTTGTATGTGAAATTCAATGGTGTGATTTCAAAGGTGCATTGAAAAGGCAAGCAAGAGACTCAAAAGAAAAAATTCTGACTTTTTATCTAACATCTACAAAAGTATCAAATCATTAGGAAAATCCTTAGCTTCTTCCTTTCATATTTCAAAAATTTTATGTCATGTCCAATTCTATTATTAGTGCATGTAATCGTGTGAATTTTTGTTTGACCTTTTATGAGCTCTACTTGTGTTTATATCTTGTCATTTTATCATCAATATAAGTATTTGGGTGTATTGTTTACAACCAAATTTTCTTTAAGTTGAGATCATTTTGTTAAAATTAGTACAATTTCTTAATTTCTAAGAAAATTCTTACTTACCCAATGATCTTAGGATTTTTTATTCTAAATCTATAATATATTTGGGTATACTCTTTTATAGATATATTACCTGAACTTAAACTTTCTTCAAATATATATAAGCTAAAATAAATTTTAGACATATTATCTTACATCACAAATATTGATAAAAAATGATGTAATATAAGAGATGAAACATAAATAAGTGTTTTGAAGTCTAATTTATTATATAAATTAATATCTCTAAAAATAAGACTTTTGTTACTTGAATTAATATATCTCCAGTAAAAATATCACTACCAAAGTTAATATATTCGAAAGAGTTTCCAAAGAGATTTTGTTAAGATATTTAGAATAAAATATTTTTGATCTGCAAAAAAAATCTAAAAGAAATTAATATGATTTTTTTTAAAAAATAAAGTTTTAAAAAAATAAAAAACATGTCTTTTATTATTTTTTTCTTAAGGTTAAATTAGACCATATATGTGATTACCCAATAATTATTTGTTTTATATTATTTTACATATTTTTGCTATTGAGCTTATGTAGTGAAAGCTAGTAAATGATAACTTAGAATATGCTAATTTTTCTTAGATGTTATATTTTTATGTTGTTTTTATTTGGATAAAGATAAAAAATTATAAATAAAGCATAAATATTAGTATTATGTATTCATGTGTCTTTAAAAAGAAATATGAAAAGTTTTATGTTTTCACATGATTGTAAAAGAAATTTTCATTGCTTAATTCAAATGTGAAAATTTTACTTTTGTTATGTTTTTATATAAAAAGCCAAATAAAAATCTTCATATATTTTTAAAATATTAAGAAAAGAGAAAAGATGAAGATATTGTGACACCAAAATATAAAAACAAAATGGTGAGAGGTGGCCACATTTGAGCATAAAAACTATTTTTTATAAAGACATAAAAGTCAACAAGTAAGAGGTTCTATTAGAGTCTATCATTATCCCCCATACAAAAATGAATTATGTGATTTTAGATGTCTTCATACTTCAAGGAAGAATACATGCAATGCCATTATATTTATGTTTACTTAAATTATCCATTACACATATTTTAGTTTTACCTATATTTTTAGTGGTTAACTCATCTAAAGAAAGTATCAGTCTAAATCTTTACATCTCTAATGACATTTACATAAAAGAACAAATAATAAAAAGTTTCATTGAATCTACATTTCTTAGCTCTTGGGGACTCTCACTTATTTAAAGCCTTTAAGATTACAAGATGTGTGGTTAGTGAGAAAGAGAGTATTGAATGATTGAGGTTGCTTTTAGAAAAAAAAATCTCAAACTCAATAGGCACTGTTACTTGTTTCCAACCTTTTCTTCATTCCCTTAGGAAACACATTACTTACTTCTTCTCCTATTTTGTAAATGATATCATTGGGATCCACATCCCTTTGCTTAATGATATCTCTTTAATTAACTCCTCTTCATGATTTCATCATCCATCTACAAATCTATTATAATCTCTTTCTTTTTCTTTAACTTGTTTTTTTACCATTGCCCTTTTCTTATTTTGACTCTTAGTTAGTTGTCATGAATATTGTCAATGATCTTAATCTTCCCTCAAGTTCCAATTCATTTACTAGAGACTTGAACTAATCTTATGAGTCCAATGATTCTCTTCTTTCTATTGACACTATGGTAATTGTTTTTTTCCCTTTCTTAAGTATTTGTTATGAAATGGAAGAGCATTTTGGAGCCAATTTGTACTATCTCTAAGTGTGGATTTCTTCACAATGACATTGCTCTCATTGGTGGATGTTGATTACTTTTTATAGGTTTTCTTATAAGGGGTTGTTGCTATTTAGTGATGTTCCTTATATGAAATCACTTATGTGTTGATGTTTTCTCTTAATTAGTATTTGTCATTTTGATATTTTGTCTCTTTACTAATGCTTTTCGTCTTTTGTGACTACAATAAAATTGAGGTTGTTGCTTCATCTTTGATTCGATGATCTTTTAATGGTTATTGGTGTTTGTGTAACCCTAAGGATTCCTATATATGCTCATTACTTATTTGAAGCATAAATTTCTAATTATTATGTAATGTTATAATTGGAAAAGTCAATAATACTCAGTAGAAAATTGCTAGCACTCTATTTCTTGTTCCTTTAAAAGGTGGTTAAAAATCCCTCCTAATTTTCATTAAGAGTAGATTATGTAATGCTTCATAAAAAATATAGATAGACAATACTAGATTAGACTTATTTAATAAGGAAAACTCTATAACCTTGGTCTTAATTCCAAGAGCTCTGCTCAATTATTATATTATCACACTAGTCACTCTTTGACAGTTTTCTTTAATTGTGGCTTTATAGTTGGGCATTTTTGTATCAACAATAATTTTCACAAGTTGTGGCAATTTTGGCATCAACAACAAAAATTTAATTTTCTTTTTTTAAGAAAAACAAAATTAATGATTTTAAAGTTTTATAAGATTTACAAATTCAATCCAATAAATAATAAAATTATGTAAATTCTATGAAAAGTTTAAGTAAAAATTTATAAAAGTAACAAAAATAGGAAATGCTATCAAAGAAAAATGTTGTGATTTAAGTATGGATGCATTTGAGTAAAAGTAAGAAAGCATATTAAAGACTCTGGGTTTGAACAAGTACATGGCATTTAATGATTCAACACTATTGTTTACTCGTGTTGTATGCAAAACTTCTTAAAATAATTATTGAGATCAATATTTAATATCTGATTATTCTTATCCAAATTACATATCATCTAAATAATGAAATGATTGAGGTTGATAAAATTGAAGAAAATTTTAAAATCAAACACTTACATAGAAATGAAGAAATTATAAACCAAAGAAATAATACAAAGACTTCAATGAAAATCCAAATTGAAAAAAAATCTCACACTTACACCAAGCATAAATTTTCATTTAAAGTTGAAAGAATATGCATCCTCATATTTTCAAAGAAAGAATATATTTGGGTACAAATTCACATATAACCACTTATTTTTCTTATTACGATATTCCTTGTATAGGAATTCAAGAGATAGCCATATGCCCATATGAGATTACAATTCACTAGCAAGCCACATTCATTATAGTTTTGCACATTTATGTCATGACTATTTGTTTGCCCATTTTTTTTAAATTAAGATAATGTAATCTTATACATATCTACACCTATAAAATTTATATTTTTCAAATTATTCTCACATTATCATGTATTGGTTCTCCCTAAATTATGCAATTCTTAGACATTTTCTTAGCTTATGTTTCTTGTATTTGTATGTCTTGTCAATTCATAAATAAAAATGATTTCAATATCTTGATACACTTATATATATATATATATATATATATATATATATATATATATATATATATATATATATTAATAAATGATGTTTTTGTCTTTGTTTTCTTCTATTTAGTATCTTTTGAAGATCAATTAGGTTTATAAACTCTATCAATTATTTAAAAATTTTTCATCTTTTATTGCGTGAAAGATTGGAGTAGCACATGAAAGTAAAGTATTATAGTAGAATTAGTAACTCAAATGATTTTGATATATATGATCATAAAAGAAAAAAAATATAGTTGAATTTCATGGCATAACTATATTGAAACATGAAGATAATAGTAAATCTTAAAAAAAATCTAAACTTAATAATCTTATACAAATTCAAATAAAAAAACATAAGTTAAAGCAAAAAATATATCATACAAATTTATCAATTTTTTAATTTTTGTTAACAAATTTTTTTTTTGCATCAATAGTTTTTATCAAAGAAGAATCAATTAACAAAATCAATTCCTTTGACCAAAACGAAAAATCAAAAGAATGAGGACACAATTATCTATTTATGTTCCACTTACAATATTTTTTTTGTGAGATGCTAATGTCAGAGAGGGGATGGACCTCTTTTAAGCAAGATGGAAAACAAGATCGAAATAATATTTTTTGCTAGATTAATAAAAGAATATAAAAATTAGATCAAAGTAATATTCAATTTTACTTTCTTTAATAAAAGAAATAAAAATATAACGAAAGGACCAAAATTACCGCTTTTATTGAGGTTCCATGACAAGAAACGAAAAAATAAAAAAAATAATCCATCGAAAAATTAAAGTTAACATCAATAGAAAATAGATATGAATAACATAATATAGTGATTTAAACTAATTGTATAATATTATATATATTATATAAGTAATGGGTAAATATATAATTCATATTGTGAGTTCCTTAAGTTAATTGAAGATTATTTGTTAAAAATAAAGTTTGAAAATAAAAAATGTTTAAAAAATTGTTTCGTGGTTAGAAAATAGTACTTCACAGCCTCCCTGCACTTCATACAACTCAAAAAAGAGAACCTGGAGCGGAGAGCGCAGCAGAACAAGGATATATCATCCCGTCTACCAGCATTATCCCCTTTCTCGCTGAAAGCAAGGCGACGGTCACCTTATGGTTCCCCTGTTTCAAGGAAGTCTGTATCTGCCTCAGGTTTGTGATCATCATGCATTTCTTCTAATTCTGTATAATTCATGGTCTCTCTTTCTTCTGAAATGTTTCATCAATTCCTACTCGAACCCCTTCAATGTCAATTTTGTTGCCGATTTTGGTTTTTAATGGATTCAGTTCGAAGGCGCTTGCAATCAGAATAGGGCATTGCTTCCTTGAGAATGTCCTTGTGTTCTTATAAGGTAAAGTTTTGGCTCTTAAGTAAACATTTAGATGTATTTGAAGATCGAATGCAGTGCATATAAACTGGAAGGCGGTCTGTTTTTAAAGTGTGCTTTTGGTAATTAAAGAGATGGATGCTTGGTTCATTGCTATCGCGCTTGGTAAACACTTGCATCATTACTGTATAAGTTATTGTGATGTGAAGTTTGAGTACTTTAAAAGGGATATCTATGAGTTTATTTGTGCTTTCTTTCTGGGCTTGCAGATGTGGGACATATGGGATGATTGTAATTTACATGCTTTTGTAATTTTATTGTTTACCTAAAATGAAAATGATGTTGAATATGAACGAAAATTTAGATGTTTTGCAGAATTTGAACAGGTCTTCAATCCTATCTTGTGGTATAGGAACAAGGAGTATGCTTGGTTTTATCATTTTTCTAATGTCATGCTTCAGTTAGTTATAGCTTTATTAACCAATAATCATGTCTATGATCTTCTTGGATTTTTCTTGAGGAGCCCATCATTCTTGGAGATTTTTTTGCAGCAATGATAGTATTATTAATGTAGAAAATCTTTAATTATTGTTTTTATATATCAAAGATATGCATATTTGGTATTTTGTCTTTTTTTAATTTATTTGCTAGTATTGTAGAGGAGAGGGACACATGAGGTGTTTATTTGTGGCTGTATTCCAGGCCATATTGATGAGCTTGGAATAGACGTTGTGTTTGCATGTACAAGACGATCTTAGTTATTTCAAAGCACAAACTTTTGTCCTTGAATGCCCATGATTAGCTTGCGATGATGCATTTTCCAACCATTACATTCTTAATCATTCATCTCCACAACTAACAATTAAATGGTTGACATTTATAAACATTTGGTAAGTCATTTTTTGACAACATTTGAACTTTTTTTAGAATTGATTGCATTTTCTACTAGCCTCTAAGTTGTTTTGGTATGGTCTATGCTTGATTGATCCTATGGTGCTTTGGCATCTATATCCAACAGTAGTCACTTTGTCGGTGGTAGAGTTTTGTAAAGGGGGGAGTGGAATTCATGCATTGACTTTATAGCTTTATATTGCTTGTTGAATAAAAATGTATGTTCACATAATTTTTCAAAATCATTTGTATGGGAGTTAGATGTGGTTATTTATACTTTGAATAAGTGGGACTAACATAAATTAACTTTTTAAAGATATTAATATCTTATACAAGTTTTCTAAGAACAATTTATTATAAATTAACTTGTATCGAGCATTACTTTGGAGGGAAATTAATGCATTAACTTTATAGCTTTATTTTGCTTGTTGAATGAATATGCATATTTATGTAATTTTTCGAAATCATTTTGTATGAGTTAAATGTGGTTTTTTGTACTTTGGATAAGTGAGGTCAACATAAATTAACTTATTAAGTATATAAATTTCTTATACAAGTTTCTCAAGAGCAATTTATAATAAATTAACTTTTATCGAGCATTATTTTTTAGGTAAATTTATGCATTAGCTTTATAGTTTTATTTTTCTTGTTGAATAAAAATGCAAATTTTTTTTAATTTTTCAAAATCATTTGTATGAGAGTTAAATGTGGTTTTTTGTACCTTGGATAAGTGGGATCAATATAAATTAACTTATTAAGTATATTAATTTCTTATGCAAGTTTCTTAAGAGCAATTTATAATAAATTAAATTGTATCGAGCATTATTTTGGTGGTAAATTCATGCATTAACTTTATAGTTTTATTTTGCTTGTTTTAATAAAAATGCATATTTACGTAATTTTTCAAAATCATTTGTATGAGAGTTAAATGTAGTTTTCTATATGTTGGATAACTGGGACCAAAATAAATTAACTTATTAAGGATATTAATATCTTATACAAGTTTTTTAAAAATAATGTATAATAAATTAACTTATATCGAGCATTAATTTGGATGGGAATTCATGTATTAACTTTATAGTTTTATTTTGCTTGTTGAATAAAAATGCATATTTAAGTAATTATTTAAAATCATTTGTTTGGGAGTTAAATATGGTTTTATGTACTTTGGATAAGTGGGACCAACATAAATTAACTTATTAAGGATATTAATATCTTATACAAATTTATTAAGAGTAATTTATAATAAATTAACTTATATCGAGCATTATTTTGGAGGGGAATTCATACATTAACTTTATAGTTTTATTTTGCTCATTGAATAAAATGCATTTTTACGTAATTTTTCAAAATCATTTGTATGGGAGCTAAATATGATTTTTTGTACTCTGTATAAGAGGGACCAACATAAATTAACTTATTAATGATATTAATATCTTATAGAATTTTTTAATAAATTAACTTGTATCAAGAAAACTTTAATATATAATAAAATGCAAAACTTGATTAGTTCATTTGTTGCATTAGGTATTTAAGGCACATATATAAGGTTTCATTGCATTCAGAGTTTTATTTGAAGTGCAAGGGATACAAAAATTTGTGCATGTGTCATGAACTCACATAAATTTTCAAATTTTAAAAGCTTAATTTTTGGACCACTTGCATTATTTTTAGGTGCATATTTTCCAATGATGACATGCATTTATTATATCTATTTAGCTTCTGAGTTGCATTATAGTCTATTTGGCTTGTAATTGCGGAGTTTATAGCATCATTAGGTCCCTCAAATTCCTTATGCTTGATATGGTTACCTTAGATTAACCACCAAATGTCATCTTATCGCCACCACCATGTCTCATTGTTGGTTGGGCAAGTATTGCCATCATCAAACAATCTCATTAGACAACATGCTCCTTATTTAGATCAGATCCCACAACCTCTATGGTTTAAAAGGAAGAAATTCAGCCACCCTTCGACTACCTTGACCTCTCGTAAAGATCCCCAAGTTGCTTATTGTTCCATCGACTTAGGGCTTGGAGTGCATGCGAACATTTGTAGCTAAGAACTTTTGGGTGACTACCCTTGGAAGGCTTGGCTTAAGCCTTCTAGAGAACCTCTCTAGTAGCATTGAGGGAAAACAAAATGTCCTCCAATCAAAACACACTACTCCTTAGATTGAAACCTGTCATCTCCAATTGTAGCAAATGGGAAGATGGTTTTAAGAAATTGTGTAAAATGACAAAATTGTGAGTTGTGAAAGGACACGAGAGATGTTGGTCATAAAAGTAGTCTAATCAAAATAAGAGGTCTGTGCTTATCTACTATGCACCAAGTTTACTGTGACTTATAATGGAAAGGCCATGAGGAGAGGTGAAATTAAAAAATTCTTGATTGGAGTCCCAAGGAGGATAACTTGCCTCTCGTCTTCTCCTTTTTGTTGAGAATACAATTAAAGTTCCTTCCAATTACAGCATGCATTCCATCAGAAATAACATACAATAGGGAATCTCGTACCAACCTCTTAGATGGTAATTCTTATCTACATCTAAAACATAAGGATGCCTTTTGGGATCTTCTTGATAGTCACATTAGCCACCACAAACTGTGTATGAGGGAGGACAACATGCACTTGGGCACAATGGGCAGCAAACAAACAATCAAACAAATAGACTTCCCTATAGAGAGGATCACATAAAACTCATAAAACCACTTGATCATCTTGTCTACCCTTTTTCTCAAGAATCTCTACAGTTTGGTTTGCAAAAGAACCATCATGAACAGACCTCTAAATCAGCTGAATTTTAATTCACTTAACCCTATATTCAGTCCAGTTCGTTAAGCTTTTTTGGGCCTAATTTTGGATCAGTCTTGATCCACATATATTTTAATCCATCCAGTTTTTAGGTTTCAAGAGAAGCTCATATTCTAAAAAGCTTTGTTTAAACTCTAAATTGTTAAACTTTAAACACCTAACATCACCCTTATGTGAGATTTCTAAAAGGTTTTGAGAGCTTGTAACTTTTAAGAAAGGTTTTCTTTCACAATTGGTGAGCCATTGCCATTGCTGTGAAGACGGAGCTGCTGTCTGCATATTTTTGAGTTTGAAAACTTGTTAATGTTTGTCTTTGTTTTTCTTGTTGTCCGTTCTGGCTTTTCTAGTTTTTTTTTTTTTACGTTTAGTTGTTCATATTTTATGTGAACATCTTTCCACATGAAAAAGCATGTTTCCTTGTTGTCTTTCTATTCTTGCATGCTTACACTTTTTTAGGTATCATTATGAGTACATTTGCACTCTGTAACTCGTGTGAGAATTATCGTTGCTTCAATTTGAGAATTTTATGAATCATTCATAATCACTTGAAAACTTACAAATTTTTCTAAAATATGTTTTGCATTTATATCGTACATTATTTATTAGCTGAAATCTTCATATTGTATATGTCATTTGTTGTATTGAAATTAAAATTATTGTAATCTAATTGTTTGCATGAACATTACATGGACTTTAAGATAGAAAGAAAACTTTAGTTATTAGTTGTTTAGAAAATTTAATTGGTTTTTCTTTGTTTAAAAGATGATTTTTTAAAACTTATTTAAGATTAATCTAAAAAGACTCCAATCCAATACTAACTAATTCACATTTTAATTTCTAACAATTATTAACTTATAATTAAAATTAATTATGAATGAGAAATTTAACCTTTAATTTGGAATTATTTAACATAAATTAATTAATTTTAAATTTAATCACTTGAGATAGAAAATTTAACTTTAAATTTAAAATTAATAAGATTAGTTAAATGAGTCTTAAATTAATTTATGAGAAGAACAAATCTATTAAAAATTTTTATTTAAGGTAGAACTTTAATGAATTATTAAATTAACTAAAAATAATATCAATAAACTTGACAATATTTTTTAATATTAAATAATTAAATTAAGTTCAACTTAAAATTGATCAAGTTTTTAAAAACAAACAAAAAATTAAACAATTAAAATTAAAAACAAAATGTTTAATATTTTAAAATAAAAAAAATATTAAATTAAGCCTCGTGTCAATTTTAACCTAAAATATGTTAATTTTGTGACCTTTAGTTTGGTTTACAAACTTTTGTGGTATAGTATATTGGTATTAGAGCCTGATGTTTCACTTTAGGTTTGTAGAGAAATGCTATAGTTATGAAGAGTGGTTGTTCATATCAAAGTCAGTTGAGTGAGCAAAAAAAGGAAGAAATTCTTGTTTGACTCCAAGAAAAGTAGAAGACTTATTCTATATGGTAATAAGCAAATTGGGCGATTACAAGTGTGTGTAGATGCCTTGGCTTTTGGAAGAGGTCATTTTGCTACCTCCTCTAGAGCAAAGGTTGTCTCTCGACTTTGTCCTTGACGATGAAGCTTTCTTTCGAGAGCATGGAGGGAAATATGCTCATTCAACGAGGTAAGCATCATTGAGGGTGATTGTCTTTTATATGAGAGGTCAACATCTTGAGAGTGGTATCCTTGATATGTGGATGAGTGATATTTGGGGGTTTGATACTTATTATCTTAGAGAGTTGTGGATGATTGCTCTATAACAGTATGACTTATGGGAAGTAGTCATGTATCGACAACTTGAGAAAGAGATTATTAGAGAGGAGAGGATCGAGATCTAGGTAATGAATGGATGAAAAAAGTGAAAATTGTTCCACTAACATTTGACCATAAGTTGAACAATAAATTATTTGTGGACTGGTTGATGGATATTAATCAATACTTTGATTAGCAACACATCTGATAAGAGAAAAGTGAATTTGTTTATATGAAATTAATTGGCTCATGTTAAGACTTTTTGGGTAAATTAGAAGAGACAATTTGCATAATCTAGACAACCACTTATGATCAATTAAGAGAATATGAGAATTTGAGATCCAAATACCTTTCACTGACTTACTAGGTTCACTTGCTTGATGAATTAGTTACTCTTTGATAGAGATTTATAAGTATATACGAATGCATTAGTTTCAACGAGCTCTTAGTTTGATGTGATATATCGAATAACTCTTGCCCACATGATTACCCTATTTAAAATGCCTAATTTGAGACATGTGTTAGGTCACCCTTGTATTTGATGAGTTAAGTCTAAATATACATGTTCAGTTTGAAACATGTTTACATATAAAGAACAAGCATGCACTTTAGAAGATAATAAACTAGTAGTCTTTAAAATACCTTGGAGTGTTCAGTAAATTTTAAAGACTAAAGACATGTGCGTCAAATTTGAAAAGATTTTTTTTTTGTTATGAAATAAAATATTTGCTTATTGATTACAAGGTATATCTTCATTCATTTTACTTTCAAATGCTAACTCAAGTATTCGATTGTTTAATCATCTCCTTGATTTAGAAAACGTATAGGATTTTTTTCAATCATTTTTTTAGGCCAAATCTTACTTAAACTATTTGTTGATTTAAAAAACATATGATTCTATTTTTCAATTATTCCTTTCTTAGTTCAAATTCTATTTAAATTATTTTTTTTATTTAAGAAATATATGATTCTATTTTTTTAATCATTCTTTTCTTGTTTAAATCTTAATTATATAATATTGTTAAATTTTACATTAAATCAATTGTTAAATTTTGGTTAAATTAAAAAATAATAATTATAATAATTTTGTTAAATTTTTTATAATTAGAAAAATTACCATAAGCCACATCTTAAGTATGTGCCCAAATGCAATTCTCTTGGGCTAAGCAAGCCCAAAAGGGCACTCCCAAGCTTCGGATCATAAGACAGCTAGAACGAAATTGGGTTGAGCCCAATTTCAGCCGCTGCATTCTAAGCCCAGGTGGGGAAAGACTATAGCCAAGCTAAAATCGAATGAAATGTGCATATGGGTCGATTCAGACCTATACCCAAAACATAACCCATACAAGCATGCCCAGGTAGTGAAATCTCGAGCTCACGGGGGGGAGCCAGCCCCAATTCTGCTCACATTATTAATGCTCAAAAGATATTATAAAATGCAAACTATTTTTCCATTAACCAATGTGGGACTAACCTCCGTCCAGCATTTCGTGGCTAAAAGCGTGAGTTGTTTTTCACCATTCGAACTTTCATCGAACAATACCTGTTTGATCTGCTACAAGCGCTCGATCTTTGCTTAAAATCGGACGGCCAAGATCACATTCAACTTTATCGAACGACTTTGTTTATTTCTATCATTTGAAATAATCTATCATTGATCTGATGGTTCAAATCTTTCCAGTTTGAATCCTACAGTCCAGATTTACTTCGACCTTATCGTTGATGGATCTAGATCTCATCCGACTTGTTCGGATGGCCCAGATTTAAGTCACCTGGATTCAACCGTCCAGAACTCATCAACCTTTACAGCCTTTGATTGGACGATTGAGAACTCTTCTGAGTAGATCCAAGGGCTCTAGTGGATCATGCTTAGTGGCTAATTAACTAACTGTTACATGTGTCATTGAATGGTAGTCATTTGGTAAGCATTTTAAGTTGTTTGGTAGCATTTTTTCAAATAGTTTTTTTTTTCACTTTTTAATGGTTATTATCAAAATTTTTTTATAAATATCTAATCATTGTGAATGAAATGACTAATGAACATAAATAAGATTTTAATATCTCCAAGAAGTGCTGCATTATATTCTATTATTATAAATTTTTATTGATAAAACCTACGGCTTATGACTACTTGAAATTTCAAATTTTTCCAACTAAGTCTAATTCTTTTGATTTTATTTTCTCATTTTTCTTCATAACACTTACAGCTTACGACTACTTGAAATTTCAAATTCTTCCAACTAAGTCTAATTTTTTTATTTCATTTTCTTAGTTTTCTTCATAATTTTGAATTTTTTGTGTTTTCTATATTTAACAACAAGCATAAGAAAATTTGAATGTTTTTATCGAAAATTTATTTTTTGTTGTATTTTTCTTTTTTTTTTTGGTTGGGTGGACCGACATTTGCGAAAGCTCAGGTACGATTTGATATTGTAAAAAATTGAGTTGGGGTTGAATTTGTAAAAGCCTTTGTTATAGTTGAACTTGTAAAAGATAATAGGTTGAAGGTGAACCGTAAGGAAAAATCTGAAATTTTAACTCTTTTACTAGTAGAGTTTTTTTCGACCTCGGTTGGGAGTGGTCGTAAGTTCAAGTTTTAACCAGACCACGTAAAAATTCGATGTACCATTTTAACTTTTATTTTCATTCTTTTTAATCATTAAAATTATAAATTAATATATTTATAAATCAAAGTTCTCTACAAACATAAAATTATTTTTATAAAAAATTTTTGAAAAATAAATATCATTTTAAAATTAGTAAAAAATATTTAAAAATATATAATTCATCCTTCTTTTGTGAGATTTGTAAACTCGTTTTTACTTCAAAATTAGATGTTGATTTATCAAGGTTGTTGCTTTGAGAAGGTTTCTAAAAGGCTTTTGGCCTTAAGTAGTACCTAAGGCCCACACTTCTAAGATGGATTGGGTTGATAGTTGGGGAGGTTACTAGCAAAATACTGAGCCGAGGATTAGTAAGTGTTATGAGGACTAATAGCACGATTACTATCATGGATAAGAGAAAAAAATTATAAGGTTTTTACCTCCAAATCCACTAGTTTTACTTGCTTTGTTTGTGAAAAAACTAGATATTATATGAATCAATTTCTATAGTGAAATCTATTGGAAATAGAATTAAGACGAGCAAATGGGAATGGATTCCTATGATAGTGATAATGACACTGATGAGGCCTCGAAAGCTCTGCATTTAGCTATGTTGTTGTGTTAGTTACCCTTGAAGTGGTTATGCATATTGGAGGACTGTTTTCCGTCACACTTAGTTCAAATGTTGTAATAAGATATGCAATGTTGTTGTCATGTGTTGGAATTCGGATATTAATATTTTTATTTTTTTATATGTTAGAATAAAATATTAATATTTAATGGTAGTTTAAAAAATTTGTCGACTTGTAAAATATTTCAGATTTTAAAAATAAATATATTTTTAGAAAACGTTTATCAAGAGGAATTTAATAATATTAATTTGTAATTTTTGGAGATCAGATAAATTTGATATGTATTTTTGAATTTCAATGAATTAATTAGAAGTTTTAATGGCTTTTAAACTATAAGATTATCCTTTAAGCGAGGCGTAATTAAAAAAAATTATCTAAGAACCAGCTTTGCAGATGTAGTGGATAAGCTTGGGTGCTTAATAGTGTTTTTTCTGTTGCTTGGGAAGGAAGTCTGAGGGAAGTTTGGAACAAAACTGAGGAAAGCAGTGAAGGAGAGCTGCTACTGTTTTGGCTCAAGAAGAAAGCAGAGGAGCAAGTTGGAAGCTGTAGCATAGCATGAAGTGAGCAGCTAGAGTAAGAGGAAGTTTGTTGAAAGTTTACGATTGCTGCAGCAGCGAATCCAAGTAAAGAAAGCAAAGAAATTGGAAGCAATTGCTGCTAGAAGGTCGCTTGAGCTCTTGAGGAGAACTTTAATAAGTGCTTGAGCTGCTGCGAAGAGCCATAGCAAGGTTGTAGGAGGAGTTCTGTTGCAAGGCAAAAGCAAAGAAAGGAAAAGGTTGCTACAAGAAGAATTAAAAAAACAGGAGGAAACCAATTGAGACTAGTTCTGTGCTGTGATAGCAATGAAGGCACTTTACGGGGTATGGATTTAAATGAGATTTTACATTGTTTTCATAGCAGCATGCTTTAGAGTGCAAAGCTAGACTAGTGATAAAACTTTTGTTTAGGATGGAATTTTTGAGGTTTTACTTGGTGGGAAGTGTTACTTTGCAGCTAATTCCTTTAAGCTCTTGAATAATGCTTGCATGAGGGTTCTTGAAGTTTGTAACCAATTGAAGTAAATTGAGGGAAGGGGAGCTGCAGGGTTTCTATCATAGGCAGGATCAAAGAGTCCTCCATTTGGGGGACGTTTTTATTGGTCTGTATGTATCATCCAATGGATGGTATGTGAAGTTGATTGAATGGTCTATTGGGGGAATGCCTATAGTCTGATAAGTGCAGATTTTTTATGGTGGTGTTATTTTGCAAATTGAGCATGCAATTTAATATGAATAAAGGAGCACATGAATAATGAAATAGTAAGCATATTGTGAATGATACGAGTATTGTAACAAATTTGTACATGACTTTTATTGTATAGGAAGTGAAAAGGAAAGAAAAATTGAAATGAAAACAACTCTAAAAATAGCAAATGGGTAAATTAAAAAAATTGTGATATAAGTATACTATTATTTTATATCTATGAATAATGTATTGATATGAGAATTATAGCATAATATTGCCTTTTTTATCATATATGCTTTTATAATGTTTAACATGATCTTAGTTTCATCTTTTGTATACTATGAAATTAGGTCATATGTATTTAGATAAGATATTTGATTAAAGTATGTATATTAGGACATAAAAAGAAGAAATTGATAAAGAATAAAAGAATGAGATGGGGAATAACAAGTTATTCCCACAAGAATCAACTTATTCCTAGGAGCTTATTGTCCTATGTTTTTCAGTGACTCTTCTTTCTACTAACGTGGTTCTTTTCCTAAGAATTTTTCCTTCTAGAAGAGAGGGATGAAATAAAACACCTGCTCAAATGCCATTATTTTTTGGCTAACATATTGTTACAAAGGGAATTAGGAGTGTGTGGTTTCTTCCTAAACTAATTTCAAATCTAAGCAAGATATGAATTTGGATGTTTTTGAATTTTTTTTCTCAAAGTCATTTTGCTAACAAACATTCTCAAGCTTTCAAAGTTTGGAAGTGGCCATTTTGCTTGTCCAAGAAACATCTTGAGAAGTTGAAGCCTTTTGGCTTTATCATTTGAAAGAGAACAAAAATTTTTGTGCTAACAACTTGATGGATAGTATAGTCAAAGTCGAAGTCAAGGCCATAACCAAGAATTTACAGGCTCAAAACAAGGTTGCTTTACTTAAGAAGAAGAAAGAAATTTATCATGATTTCCCTTTGAGTTGTAAAAGAAAAAGGGGTGTTGGAGAAACAAATTGAGTGACTTAAGTGTAAGATGGTAAAGTCCCATTAAAAGGAGGAGCTCATGTAGAAATCTGCCTTTACTTTTGCTCAACGGACACCAAAAAAGTTGCTTGAGAATTTAGAAGAAATAAGTTCTTTTGTAAGGTTTAGGGTTAAACTTGGTTTAAGTGATTTCTCATAGCCAATACCTTGTATAAAGAGAAGGGCTTTGTTTTGAAGAGTACCCTCAATGTGCAATGTGTATTGAGTCTATTGAGTTTTGTAAAGGACTCACTTTTCAAGGGAAGGATCAAGCTGAAACCATATCTATCATGGCCCATCAAACTCACCACTTATTACCATATGAACCAAAACTTTGATTATTGAACCCAAACTTACCAAATTACTTGTCATCCTTTCGACTCTAAAAAATTTTCATAAAAGAAATTGTGCTATTGACCCAATGGATTTTTTTTTCTTTTTCTCTCTTTTATTCTAAACTTTCAAATCTAACAAATCTTGTTATATCATTCTTGCATTTTCAACTAATTTTGCACAATCTGAAGTTCGGAATAAGATTGGTACAGCCTTAATGGCAAATTCAGAACTCGACGAAACCAAAGCATCACTGTTCTTTTAGGTTGATAAGGTTTAGGGCACAATTGTCTAAGGTGTAGAATTTTGACTTGTTATATGTAATTGATATATCATTGTCATTGAATCTAATTCTTCCCTCGTCTTCTCCCTTATAGAGTGAGGGTCATACTAATTTTCACGATCTTCATTAAGTTGTTTCCAAGAAATCTCTTTTGTAGGCCACTCTTTAAATTGAATTTAAAGGCAAGACTCCCACCAAAGATGTGCAGTATCAATAATACCATCACAGCAAGAGACTCTTTTGTCAACCAATTCTCTACTTCTAAAAGATTAGATCTCCCAAAAAGATGGTGAGGATGCATTCTATAATATTAGTTTACAAATTCGTCTATCTGATCATCATCTCTTCTACTATTAAAAAGTTGACTTGAAATAAAAGACAATTGAATTGAGCATTTTGATCATTAGTCTCTTACTCGATCTTTCACAAATCATATTTTTGGATTCATGCCCCTTTTTAATTCCCAATCTAATTTTCTTTCCTGATCAAACAACTTTATATAAGCAAATTTCTAAATTTCTAATTAAAGACAATATTTAAAATAGATGAAATGATATTATATGCAAGCAATGTAAGTATTCTCTATCATAAATTCTCTCAGTTTATTGACTATGAGCTTTGATATGCTGTCACCTTATCTTAACCTGTCTGAAGTTGAAAATATTACCAACCTAAGTAAATAAGGAATGACGAAAATGACCAATTCTTAATTATTTTTAAACTAGGTTTTTTTATAATTTAACAAAAAATATTTATAACTTTTAGAATTTAAATTAATAGCATTTCTTTTGGAAAATGTTCGTTTTTCTATATACAAATTTTGATATATTATAAAGTATTATTTAAATCATAGTATAAAATACCAATATCACAAATCAACTCAAAATATATCCTAAATCAAATGAAAAAGACATTACAGTATGTAACTATAGAAATCTCTATCAAAAATCATATACATGCATTTTATATAATATCATAAATATCTAATATCTAAATACCTCACCAACACACTTAAGAGCCTACCTTATGCTTTACTAAGTTCTTTTGTTTGGTAAGAATTTATATCATATCTTACAATGCAATTAAAAGAATGAGCATGATAAGTTCGACAGACACATTGACAACTACTAGAAAATATTTACAATAAAAGAGATATAACATGATACTAAGTAATTGTAACAATCATATAACATTTATAAAATACTCATATAGAATTGTACAAGTGCAGTACTATATGAATATCGTAAACTCTTTCTTATGCATATGCATGCAATTATCTTTTATATCAACATGTTATAACATTTTTCTTTCTCATTTTTTTTTTCTTGCATATACTTATTATATCATTTGCATATTATTTGTATATTTTTATCTTTCTTAAAATGTTAGGTTCTATTTTTCACAAATTGATTATTTAGGATTCTCATCTCATTGTCTTTGGCCTCTTGTTATATCATATCTTTAGACCTGATGGTTAGTCAATGCCTAGTAATCAACGACCATCTCATATGGACTCTGTCTTAGCACCTAGCAATTAAAAGTTGAAAATGAGGTCTGAAGTCAGTGGTACTATATCATATCATCTCAACTCATCTATATCAATACTTAGCAAGCAATAGGTACCTCTCCACCTAGCAAATAATAGTTGTGAGATAAGATCATAAGAAAAATTACACTTTCTTGTCAATTCACACATATCATATAATAATAGGCTCCAAAGGTTTATGTTCTTTTATATTCTTTTTTTTCATATTATTTCATCATATCATGCTCATTTCATAAGACTCATTCAACCTGCTCATTTCATAAGAGTCATTCAACCTTTATTTAATTTCTACTTTTTTTATTTATTTATTTTTTCATTATTTCACATTGTTCTTACATCATGCTCATATATGTGTACGTGTGCATTCATATCTTCTACATGCATGCATTGTCATTAAATCTTCTAAATATTCATATACTATCATCAAGTTTCATGTCATGCCATAAATGATGCTTAGGTACATGCCAATTATTTCAGATGTATACATATGTCGACAATTTCATATTATTATGCGAAAGTCCATGCAATGTGCTAGGTTACATAATAATAGATACTTGTATTACAGTTATTTCAGTTTACCTACTTAGATTCTTGTGGATGGCCTCCTTTCCAGTTTTTCTTTGCTTTTTTGCTTCCTACACATATTAAAGTGCTGATAAGTAATCAAAATTAAGGATTGTACACTATAAAACTATTCAGAAATATCTCAAATAGTAATTTAAAGCCTACAAGCATACAATACAACAATAAAACAAAGAGATCTACAACCAAGACTGTAAATCCTCATCTTACTTATCCTCTTCATCCTTAAAGCTAATTTTCAAGGCTTCCTCCCAGTGATTCCTTATAACAACCCCAACGATCTTTGAATTCCAGCAAATAGAACATCCTACGACAGCTATGCAGAAAAGAGTTAAATGCACAACCCAAGGAATTTGCATGCAGGCCATACCCTCCTCTTATTTTCCTTTTTCTCCAAAATTAAACCTCAACAATTACTTTCACCAATCAAGCATGCATAATATTATTATATGTGTACTCAATTTAGAGATAAATAGGTTTTCTATTCTTCTCTAAAATCAAGCATGCATAATATTAGCAAATCTTTTAAGTCTTAATGATTCTTTTGAATTATCCATTAGTTTGAGGTTTGAAAGTTGTGTTAAAATTTAATTGGGTTCTAAAAGCTTTATGCACTTTTTTCTTAAAATAAGATGTAAATTTTAGTTCTTTGTTAAGGATAGTGACTTTTGACATTCCATAGGCTTTACCATTTGCTATACATAAATCTAGGCCAACTTTTTTTGCTGAATAGGTGATCTGATTACTATGACATGGGTTGATTTAGTTAAGCGATCAATTATATTGCCCATATGGTATCATGATCAATAGATGATCTAGATAGTCCAATAATAAAATCTATTACAATACATTATACTTATATTGAAAAATTGATAAGGGTTGTAATAACCTTCTCAACTTTTGCTACTTTTAATTTGTTGACAAACAATACATTTTAGACATAATTTATAACATCTCTTTTTAAAGCATAGGCCAAATGATAAGTATATGCAAAAAAAGTAATAAGCAAGAGAATTGCTATAGCATGTTGGCATAAAATATGATTATGTGCATATGCATTAAAAAGATCTCGTGGGATTCATACAATACCATGGAGACACAATTCTTTATGAATATTTCATTGATGTTATGCCCTTGCTATGGTTGTTTGGTACTATGTTATATCTCTTTTATTGTATTTATATTTCTTTAACTATTTGCATGTATTAATTTATCTATTAAGTTTGTTATGCTCATTGTCTTATTCATTTTGTAGGGCATGGTATAGATTCTTACCAACAAGAGAACTTCATAGTGCATGAGGTAGGTTCTTGAGTGTGTTAATATGATATTTGAATAGTTGATATCTGTGATATTGTATAAAATAGGATTTAATGTGATTTTTTGTTGGAGATTTTTGTAGTTGCACACCGTGATGCCTTTTGTAGTTGATTTTAGATATTTTTTAGTTGATTTGTGATGTTGTATAAGATAGATTTTAAGTGATTTTTTGTTGGAGATTTTTATAATTGTATATTGTGATTTTTAATAGCTGACATTGGATGTCTTTTGAGTTAATTTATAATATTAGCATTTTATATTATAATTTATGTAGTGCTGTGTTGTGATATGTTGACATTTGTACATGAAAGTGTCCTTAAGCTGCCTTTAGACTCTAATTAGTTCAGGTAATGAAGCTATTAGATGTAATACAGGGTGATGAGCTCAGGTATGGCTTATTAATTCCTTAACTAATATTGTATATTTTCTTTTTGATTGTGTAAAGATGTTGGCAGTGAACAAAAATTTTTTTTAAGTGTTGCATTTCCCCATGTTTCTTATTGACTAGAGTTTTACATTTTTATTTACTAGATGAGTTTAGCTTTAACATAATTTAATTTCAAGGGCAAAAGAACAAAAATCTAAGAGTAGTTCCTTGGTCTTGAAAAATATAGCTAGGTAAATCACATTTTTTATGTTCAAAATAAATGTAATTGGAAAACTTAACATGATAATATGAGTAAAGAAAATTTTGTAATTTTTCGAAGTTTTAATTGAATGAAGTTAAACCTATTTAACTTTTTGAAAGTTTTTTGACGATGCCAAATGATTAAAATATTTATATTCGACGCATTCCCAAGGCAAAATTTACTACCAAGCCCCTAGTCTTAAGGTAAAGTTCAATAAACCAAGGATACAACATGTTTTCATTAATACAGATCTCTAGTCTAGGGTACTTGTTACTCAAATCTTCTATTTGAGATCTCTCATTTATCGAACGAAATTATAATTTTTTATTTGGGGTCTTAGGGGCCGAAGTGACTTCTTAGGTTCTTTTATCATTGAAATAATTTAACGATATGAATCTCTAGATAGGGGTACAAGTTGTTGGAGCCTCTCCCTAATTCCTTTGTCATCAAAGTAATTTATGTTGATGAAGCTCAATACTAGTGCACAAGTTTGGTGGAGCATCCCCTTGGGGCATTTATCATTTATCATCAAAATAAGTTACCGAGATGGATCTTGAGACTTGCACAAGGTTGCTGTAACCTCTCCCTTGGGCCTTTGTCATTGAAATAACTTTTTTAGATTGACCTTAAATCTAGGGTGCAAGTTGACTGGAGCCTCTTGTTTAGGCCTTTCTCATCAAAATAATTTTTTGAGACGAATCTATGATCCAAGGCACAAATTGGCTGGAGCTTATCCAATGGGCGTTTATCTTCAAAATAATTTACCAAGACAATTGTCAGGACTAGGGTACAAATTGCTTGGAGGCTATCCCTGGGCTATTGTTTTACTTGTCTATTTTTTTTGTATGACGTGAAAATATTTTGTTTACTTTCAAAATAGTTTTACAAGAACTTTTTTAGATCATTTTCACTCTATGTTCTAGGAATTTCCTGACCTTCTTGATAAGTAAGAATATAAAAATTCAAACCAAAGATTGACTTGATCAAATATAAGCCTTCCCGCTTGGTTGTAAGTTTTCTAACTTCTAATCTTTGGGATTCTTCATATCTTTTGAGGAATTGGTCCCTAACTTAATTTGTGTTGGATATTTTTCAACTAATCTTTTTTTTTTCTTTCTACCTATATTTTCTTTCAAATGGCCTTCTTCAAGTGCATCCATGTAGGGCAAATATCCCTGATTATGGAACCTGGCGTGACGACTACTCTAGTTTAACAAGCAATACTACTTCACAAGGGAGAAGAGAATTTGTTTCATAGATCAATTCTTTGATATTCCTACAAAATAGAAGGAGAAGCTCATCACTGCAATTTGGCTTCATCATTCAGAGAATATTTTTATCTGTCACATCGACTTGACCACTTGTTTCAAAATGCCTGACCAAAGCATATTTAAGACAACCCTGCAATCGCCTAAAATATTGAAGTTCTTCCTACAAAATTGAAGGAGAAGCTCATCATTGCAATTTGGTTTCATCATTCAGAGAATATTTTTATTTGTGACATCGACTTGACCACTTGTTTCAAAATGCCTGACCAAAGCATATTTAAGACAACCCTGCAATCGCCTAAAATATTGAAGTTCTTCTATGGTGAACATAGTTTCATTATCGATAACTATAGCCTACATTAACTCAAAACAACAAAAAAAAAGTCTAACAAAAGGATTTTAACTTCAGCAGTTGGTTGATTGTTAAACTATTGTCTTTGCCTTAATTTACTTAATGAAACATCCTTGAGAACAAGTTACTTCTAATTTCCTATAGTAGACGGAAAAAGGTTAGGGAAATCCACTGCCAGCACAGTAAACGGCCAGGAACAGTTATATTCTCCAACAGATTGGTCAGTTGATGAATAAAACTTGGATGGAATTGGGACTTGAAACATTTCTTTGCAAGGTCGACAGCATCACGATGAATTGTTTGCTAGTAATACCCCTGTTGGATTATTTTTTCTAATAAAGATCTTCCCAGAGAACAATTTCCAAACTTGCTTGAGTTAATCTCTTCTAGAACTAGTCATGTTTCGATCAAGTGAAGATATCAAAGAAGAGGCCTCGTAGAAGATCTCAAATAGATTATGCAATTGATTTGGGAAGATTTATTGATGTAGTGCATGCAGCTGCAAAATGAACAGGGCTCTAACTCTTGCATAGTGAACAAAACTTGGGATTTAGATCCATATCAGAATTTTGATATTATAATTTTCTACTTCATTTTTTGGTATTATAGCCTAGTTGTAGCTCCCTACATTACATCTTCCCATCAGTTTTACTGAAATATTTGAGTGAGCAACTGCTTTGGTAACTTGCCTAACTCTAAGACAGCTACAATTTTTCTTGATCTCCAAAATGTCATCAGGAACTCAAGTGCTTGAAATTGATAGCATAGAGCAATGAATTTAGTTAAAATTTTACCAAAGCATCAATTTGGTTGTTCAACCTTGGGATATGCTAAATCCTTATTACATCACATTTTTTGAAGAAGTTCAGCACAATTTGTTGATACATTTAAACATAAGGTGGATTTCAAAAGTTCCACAAATTTGGTTGACAATCAATAAGGAATTGCTACACACAACATATTTAAATTCAAGGAAAAATTTAGGACTTAGCAAGCAATACTTCATATTTAGTTTTATTGTTGATTGCTGAAAAAGAAATGCTGATGAAACAATTAATTTTTAAAACTCATTAATACGACTCTTGTGTCGCATCTATGTTCTCTAGAAGCTCCATCCATAAAAACTTTTCAGCTGGAAAGTTAACCTCCTACCTTAAAGGTGTGGAAAGAAACTCCATTGCGATGAAATTTAGTGAGAGTTTGAGCTTGAATTGAATGCCTTAAGGTAAAGTTGATGTCAAATTCACTGAGCTCTAGTTCCCACTTTTAAACACAACTCGTCATACTTGGAGATTCAGTACTTAGCAAAGGGGTTTAATGTGTAAGAATATAATCTCGTGTGCTTGAAAATAAGCCTTAAGGTTTCTTTAAGACATCATGATAGCCAATAAAATATTACGAATGGCTTTTGTTATGTTTTAGTTGGTTTCATAACATGATTAGTATAATAAACTGGATTTTGAATCTCTCTCTCTTCTTGATTAATTAGTATAATAAACTTCATTTTGAACCTCGCTCTTCTCTTGAGTTGATTGTAGAATCTGAGACAACAAAACATGGATAAGGAGGTTCCATGATGACCTAGCTACTCGATACAGGAGGAGACGTAAGGCTTTTGCACTTTTAGCTATTGAAAAGCCTATTTGCACTTAAGAGTTTGTCTTAGGCTTTATCTACATTAGATTGCTTTGTAAAATGTTTTCACCAAGTCAGCAAATGAAATGAAAAGGTAAGCCATCTTCCCTATTTTGTTGTTGAACTTCATGTGTGGATTTGGGAGAATGGCATCTTAAGAATTTCGTTTAATTTTCTAGGTTTTAATTCAATTATGCCTTTTTAGAGGCTAACAAATTGAAAATTTCTTGATAATGCTCCAAAAGTACACTTTGATAGGTACAATTGCATGTTGTTCCTTCGAATGTTACAAATGTCTCTGGAAGATCTTCGATAAGTTTAGAAAATATCTTGATGTTTACAAGAATATTTTGATATTTCTCCCTTCTAATTTTGAAATACTCAATCTGTCATTCATTATAGTTGATATGCCATGACAGTGTATTAGAGTATCTCAAAGTAGGTGATGAATGTTGTGTTATTCTTATCACATTTTACCTTGCTGATTGGTGATATGGTAGGAGAAAGCATCAAGGAAGTTGACATAATAATGTGTAGTTGTTGAATTGATGAGCATATTTAAAGTTAATAAAAGTCTTGTGCGTAGACGTTGTTGAGATAAGTGTAATCGACACATATCGTCCATTACAGTTTAGCTTTTTCACGACCAATATATTAGAAAACCATTTCGGGTGTTGAACTAGTCAACTAACTTTAGCCTTTATCAATTTTTTAATTTGCTCCTAGATGATAGCTTATTTTTTTGAGGTTGAACAGGCATTCCAAATGGATGATTCCATATTTAGTGTTGAATGCTAAAAAATTTTATGATAAAGATTAGGCATGGCTGAATGCTCCATAAGCACTTAGATGGCGATTTTCCTGTCAAATTCATTTACATTTTTATTTTTTTCAATCGTCTTACATTTTTATTATATTGCACACTTGACTCCAAAAAAATTTTTTTTGCCTTCACTTTTTCTTAGCATTTTTTTTTTCTTTTTTCCTTGGTTTCCTTAAGGGATGTCAGATCGCACTTCTTGGATTAACCCTTGATGATTCTTACTCCCACCATGGCTAGAAATTTGATCATCAAATGCATCGTGGAAGCAATTGCTCAAAAGTGATTGGGAGTTCCTCTTGTGTTGTATGTTGAAGGTGCTTTCATGACAACAAAATCTGTCATATGCATTATTGCATGATCATCGGGCCTGAGAATGAATAGCAGAGTGATGGTGCCATCGTGGTAGCAGATCTAGTTAAAATATCCAATGAGAGCATCTAACACTTGGGAGAGGAGGCATCTCGATAGATTCATCTTGATTTAATTCTCTAGGAATAAGATGTCAATTGAGCATCCTGAATCTATCAGAACCCTTTGCACTTCAAAAATTGCAATTTTAGCAGACATCATAATTGTATCATCAAATGGATTCCCAAGTGGAAGAAGATCCTTGATAAAAAAGGTAATCCGAATTTTGCTAAAAAGGCTTCAAGGAGTCTTGACAATTGACTTTGTCTTGACCATCTTTAAAATGAACTTTTTGGATGAAGACAATCTGTCACTAGAAATTACATAAACAGTATTTGCCAGTTTTTAACCTTTATCTTTTGACAAAGCAGGTTGGGTCAAGTTGTTTTGAATGTGTCCTTGGGCACCTGCATGTTGGACTCTAGGTTCTTGGCAATCAGAGTTCATTTCTATTGGAACTCTTGATGGTTCCCTTTATTCAACTTATTTTGCATGAGTTTTTTTAATTGTTGGCATTGCTCTTTTTTTTGCCCAGGATAGTTATCCTACTTGCAATATTTGTTTGGATTTCTCTTAGTAGGTAGTTCCTTCAAACATGGGGCCAGTTAATTGTATAAGATCTCCATGTGTTGGTGAGAGAATGAGGGTCCCTTTAGGTTGAGGTACATGTGGGTTTTTAGTCTCAAAGTATTAAGCTCTGTTCTTGATTTTTGGCTTGAAACTTGTATCATCAACCTTTGAAGAGCTTCACTATCTTGCACAATTGAGAAGAGGTTTGCTTGTTTCTTCACTTGCTATGACATGTTAAAAGTCAATGAAAAGGTCTATGGAATTCCATGGGAAGTTGATGTTGAACCTTTGAGAGGCGTTGAAACCATTCTAGCATTGCATCCATGATGAATACCATTAGTAGCTTGCACTTGGTAATACCTTCTACTTGTTTAAATCATGATGATGTCAAGGTTTGAACCTCTTTGATATTTGGATCAAATAAACCTCGTATTTGGTCAACAAATCATCCTTGAGAATGTGTAGGCTATGGGGTTCCCATTCAAAAGTTTTTTTAGCTTTTTTTTTTGGTAAAGCTAACTCCCAATTTCTTCAAAAGAGTTGAAACCCAAGCTGTCCCTTTGTCTTTATCTAACTTGTTTAATGACAAAAAAAATCATTTTTTTTTGTTATATAAATATTTTTTCTTAAGTGTTTTAGATCATGTATTTCAAGACTAATTAGGTGAATTATTTGTAGAGTTTAGTCTAGGTATAAAGAGCTTAATTGACAGATTTTGGTGAAAACATAATGAGTATTAGACATGAAATTTGAACAAACTTAGAGAAGATTTTGTATAATTTTTTTAATTTGTTATTAATATGTTAAGACCTATGATAATATTCATGAAAAACTAAGGAACATGTGAAGTTTTGAAAGTATCAAATAAAAGATTTTCAAAATATTCTTCAACATCTTATACATTAACATACAGGTCGTTTAGTTCAACTAACTTAGTACATAGGAGGACGAACAGTGTCCTTAGTGCTTAGTTTGGAATCTAAGGATTGTGTACAATATGTTGCTATTTAACTTATAATAAGTTTAATTCATTTGGGATTAGATACTATAGAAGTGTACCCAAAGACTAAGTATGATATGTTAATATGTTACAATTAGTATAATTTAGGGCATAATATACAAAACAATCATTAGAATATATGTTATTTTTAATTCTTTTACGTAACAACTAGTTTGACTAGAAGTTGGAATATTCTAACATAGCTTTTAAAGAGTTGTTTGGAGTTTTTAGAGCCATTGGAAATCATCTTTAAAAGCTATAAAACACAACCACATTTAGAGAAATTGGTAATGAATAATAATTGTAAATCATTTAGAAGCTTTTATTGTTGAAGATCATCATCGAGAAATTAAGAGTGTCTAAAATACGACATACAGAAGATTTTTCATCTTTTCTTACTTTCTTTACAAACAATTATTTGAGCTAAGTTAAATATCATATCTAAATTGTTTTTGCTACAATTTAGTATACCTCTTCATTTTCTTGTTAGTTATAAACTTATGTATTTGTGATCTTTATTTTGTTCTTTTATCTTATTATTGGGACTTTATTTTTTATTTGTTTTATTGATCTTTTGGCTATTACTGTTTGGCCGAATGATTATAAAGTTCTTTAGACTAATATGTAGGCTCATCTATACTAGAGTTGTAGGTTTATCTTTCCTAATGCTTCGATTCATTTAGGTCCATGATTTGTAGTCTGATATTTGTAGGCTCCTTTGGGCCGATACGTGGAGTTTTACCTATTCACATCTACAAAATGTGTAATTAGTGTTTACTTATTTTGTTGTCCTAGGTGAACGTAGATTTGGTTTTAAATCGAATCACTTAAAAATCTTGTGTTATTTATTTTATAACGTTCCTCACACATTAGAATTTTAAAGTTATCAAAAGTTTTGAAATTAAAATTTTAAGAATAATTAAGAATCTCAAAAGACCTCTGTTGTTTACTTAGACATTATTATTTTTACAATTCACTCATACTTTTATGTTAGCATTTATCTCCCATTTTTCAATACATGCAAAACCCTACCTATTCTACGGCTTTTGGATTGGGGTTGTGGCATTCCACCAATCTGGAATAGAGATGTCATTTCCAAATAGGTGAAGGAATTGGAAATCTTGGAATTGCAGTTGTGGTCAGAACCATGTTTGAATTTGCTGTACATATGATAATAACAATGGCACTGGCAATGGCGGGTATGACAACCATGAATTGAGTCATTATTTGTTTGTTGAAACATCATTATACTGGTGTTGTTGCTTTAGAGGAGAACATTTGTTTGTGCAGTGAGATCAACTATAGTTTCCATAGGCTTGCCCTCGAGATGAGGTGTTTGAGATGCTAAGGGAGTTGAACTCAACAAGCAATGGTCGAATCTGACACATGAAAGTGCCAAAGAATGTTGATGATAGAATTTGAAAATTAAACAGGGATGCATGCGAGGAGAGAAAAATAAAATTACTAGTAGATGAAATAAATACTCAATCAGTACACTAGTTTTTGAAAAGCTGACCATTGTAAGAAGCCTTAGATCTCCAAAAGAAAAGATCCTCTTATCATTACCACGTGTTGTGGTATTTGTATAAACTAATTTTGATAAAAAAAAAATTGGTTACAACAATTATACCCATTATAACAAATCAAGGGTCAAAGCTTCTAAAAATTTTAGGTTGCTTGGAAAATCTCCCGGAGGCTAGTCAGGGTAGAGATAATGGATTGGTCTTTCATAGGCTCTAAGAGAATACATGTTATAGTTGGGAAAAGGTGATCAATTCTTGTAAATGGTTAGCCATCTAATGATGTGAAGATGTAGGGTTGGGGTCAAGTTAAATGTAATAATGCTTCTGTGATGGCTAACAATCTGAAATCATTGAATGCCATGAGAACATTTTGTTATAATTGTGATGCGAAGTTTCATCGCTATCGTTTGTAAAAAGAACTTAACTGAATCTGATTTGGGAAAGCATGAGCTATCTGACATGTATAATTCAGTTCCTACAGAAGAAGAATTTACCACTGAAATCATTTGTTTTGCATTGATCGGCGAACAATCACCCAGATCTCTTAGACTTCAAGGGAAGAATGAAAATTCGATATAACTTCATTCATGATCATGTGAGCTCAGAAGTGCAGAAACAATTACCCAGATCTCTTAGACTTTATTTGTTAATATTCAGAACAATTACAGCTCCCATCACTATTCCCTTGAAACTAGACACTTCTGAATGATCACACAAGTGGCTGAAGCTTTTTAACAAATTAGAACATGATGCTACTTTTGTTACTAATTTCTCTAAGTAATTTCTTGTAGAAACAGATGCATCCCACAGTTGTAAGTCCCTTATCCTTTTTCAGTTATCTATGCCTAAAATGCAACTTTCTGCATATGCTGGAGAATTATATGCAATTATTAAGGCTGTTGCAAAATTGAGATAACATATGTTCACAAAGACGAAAGGGTTTTAGAGAATTGATGCAATAGGTTTTGAAAACTTTTAAATCTCACCATGGAGTTTGATTGGCATGGCATCAGAGTGAAGTTAACAAGGAATAAAAACTGCATCCCAAACTCCTATTTAATCTCACCAATTTAAGACAGTCATTTGTTCTTATTCAACCCATTCTTTCTTCCGATTAATGGTGCTTCAAGTGCAAGGGTTAACTGATTCATGCAGCTTTAATCATGCCTCGTTGGACTGAGTTCATGTTCCTTTTCATCTTCAATTTTGTTGGTTATAAACTTAACTTGGCGGTTTTTTTTTTTTTTTTTTTTGTTGATTATTGGGTCTTAGATCTGATTACAGGTCCATTTGTTTTCCTATTTTCATCTTAAAATCTCTCATATTGACTTCATGCAGCTGCATTTATTCGAGTTTTTCTTTTTAGATTAGTTCTCTTTGATGATATGATAATCTAGTTAGTATACAGCAAGCTTTAAGGCCAGTTCTGGTATGCCTTCGCAGCTCTTGAAGCAAGATGCAGTCAAATGGTCACAAATGGCTGAAGCTTTTAACAAATTAGACCATCTGATTTATCTAAATCATTTATCGTAGGAATAGATGCATTCGAAATTGCAGTTGAATCATTAGAATATTGTCATACACGTCCTTGTGTTGGGTATTTTTGAAATAAAATAATTACATGTTATCATATTATCGTAACAGCACTAAGCACGCATGAGTGGAACTCCCAACTTTTAATAAATATCAATAATTTTTTTTTTTTTTTTTGTTGCATTATGACAATGGATGTAGAGCGTGATCTCGAATTTAATAACCATCACTGAAGAAAACAATAAAAAGTATTGCTTATTGAACAACCATTTGGTTAACTTCACGCGAGCCCCTACACATTTGTTCTTTTTACATATTTGGCGCTAAATGGCAATTTACACATCGTTTATTTGCAATTTGCTTATGCATTTAAATAACGTCCATATCTGTCCAAAAACTCTCCTCTGGGTAACGAGTAGTTCCAATCCAAGGGTTTCATAAAATATGAAACATTTATTCCTTTTGGCTAAGTAATTCCTGTGTGAGCAAGATAATCAACTCTGATTCAAATTTTTCATTAAATGATAATATTAAATTGCAATTTAGACTATGCCATATTAACAGTTTGTAATGATTGTTACAACATTCTTAAAGGTCACTATAAGCACAATGGTAGCTGGGATTTCTTCTCAAGGAGATGGCTAAAGCTAACAATATTTATTAAAATATCGGTGATACTATTAATTTATAAGACCAAAACTAAATGATTAAATAAAAAGTTGACTTGCGTGATTAAATAAAATTAAAGGACAACAAGTTCAAGCCTGATTTGAAGTGTACACAAACTTGAAAACGATAGCAAAAGTATTTCCATACTCCATCACGATATTATACATCATGATGCCCGCAACCACTACATGGGAGACACAGGTGTGTCTCTAGGCTTTAATATAATTAGATTGTTTTATGGATTATAACACATTTCTTCTCTTAATTTTTTTTTTTGTATAATGATATGATATAAATAGAAAATTGATCGATTTGAGATAGAGAAATATGTTTTTATTCATTTATATATGTATTTTTAAATTATAATAAGGTTTGTGTAGTTGTAAAAAATATAAAATATAAAATTCTTTTAGAGATTTCATCAGAACCAATACAAGGTAAAGCAAATTTATTTTTTTCATCCATTATTATCTAAACAAAGTTCTATCTCTCTTTGCATGGTATTAAGTGTTGATAAAATTATATTAGTGCTAAAAAATTATGTTAGAACATGTAATTAATTGGACTAATTCAAAATTATTTTGAGATCTTTTTGTAAGTTACTTAGATTTTTGTAACGATAATTATTTTGATTTTTGTCACATCAAGGCCAGTTATGCATTTTCGTTGTACCTCATATCTTTGTTGAAATTTTCAATATTTATTTATCAATTTATTTTATAATATCTTTTAAAAGTTAATCTTATTGTAAAAACTTAACTAAGACATTTCATTCCATAAGTTCTATTTTCTTTTTCTAATTCATTCGTTCACTATACATTGATCTTTTAAAATCATCACAGAAACCCTTTTTAAAAATTTTTCTCAAATAATATTGTTAAAAATAAAATTTCATGTGAAATAAACAAGAACTTTCTTTAAGATTAGATTGGAATGAGTAAGGTTAAGATAATAAATCAAATTAATAAATTTAATAATAAGCCTAGAAATCTACCAATAGAAAAACAAGGAATTCTTTGTTATAATAGTTAATGAAAAGACGAGTTTTAATTTTTTTTGTATTTTAAATATGTTTTCGATTTTTAAAAATGATAAACAATTTGTGAAATAGGCACAAGGTTCATCGATTGCTGTTTGTTTACTCAGAAATAAATTTGTGTATACACTTTAAGGGACCTTAAGATACTGACGCCTTGCTCAATTGCCAACAACTAAACTTAATTACTAAAGGTTTAATTTCCAATTACAGGAATCCAAAGGGTATCAATGAAAAACATAGCGGAATATTTTCGCACGCCTGCTAAATAATATAGTGTTCTGTAGGCTGGGCTGTTTTCTGGGATTCCCGTCTTCTGTCCCCTTCCTTCTTCCAACTCTCCGTCTTCTCCTCAAACTCAACAATATCTCTCTTCTTTGGATGAACGAAATGGAGCCAAATCCATCGTTATCTATCCTACAAGACGACGCCTCCTTGTCGCCGTCTCCGTTATTCGACGGCCGACGACCTTCCCGGCAGCGTGGCTCCTCCTCATCCAGCTCCGCCTCCTCTCGCTCCGATTCCCCGTCCTCTTTCGCCGCCTCCGCATCCCCTTCCCCCTTCCACCCTATCCCCTCCTTCGCTATCCCCTTCTCCTGGGAACATAAGCCTGGCATTCCCAAATCCCCATTCGCCTCCGCCGCTTCTCGCGATGGCGCTATACGCATCGAAATCGTAAGCGGCGCCGGTCCCCTTCTCCTCCCCCTCCCCCCTTCCTTCAGATCCGCCGCCGTCCTTTCACGGAAGAAACGATCGCACGCTGGCATCGACCCCTTTGCCGCCGCTCTAGCCGAGTGCGCCAAGGACGCACCTCACTCTACTGGCGACGACCTCGATTCCCTCTGGTTCCGTCGATCGGTCTCTCCTGGCGTTATCGATTCGAAGACGGCTGGGATCTGGCGTTGGGCGACCTTAGCCGGTCGGCTCGGCCTCTACGCCTCCTGCAAGACGTCTTGTTCGGTCTCGGAGGCGGCGGCCATTGTCATCCCACGGTCTGGCCTCCGAGCCGCCGGCTCCTTCAGCATCAAACGACAAAACGAATGAGGCCGATCCGAAAAAGATATAACGAATTAGATAAGCAAAGCAGGATCAAAAAATAGCAAATAATCATCGAAGGTGTGAAGCCTCCTCTATTTTTAGTAATTTCTGTTACTTTAATGTTTTTTATGCTCCTTGAAGACCCGAGAAGCAGGAATTTCTATGGTGCTTCCTATTTATGTTTTATATTATATTATGTATAAAAATAAGTTGGCTCCGTTTACTAAAAACTTTATAGTTTGCATTTTCTGAAATATATGAAATAAAAACCAAACCTGCTTCATGCATTATCGATTTTTTGATAATTTGGGCAAATTCGTCAATTCATGAAAGTACAAGTCCTGGTCCGCAAAAAAGCTTATTTGAGCAGTATTATTGTTAGTTAAGTTTTTATTAATTTTTTAAGCTCTAGATTAGGATGAGCCGAGAGAGTCCACTAAATAAGTCGGTTGACAGACAAATTTTTAAAGCAATTATTATTAATAATCATTTTAATAAATAACTTCGATGATGAGTTGAGAAAACCTGAAGATTCACGCGAAAGTGGTCACCGGAGGTGACGGCATTTTAAGTAAATAAACGGATTTTGGAAGGTCAGAACATCGAAACGCGCGGGCTGTGATGGGGGATGTATTTTAACAAACCGTTGCTTAAAAGTTACTTAGCATTAATCTTCTTTCAATTGTAATTAATTTGCATTATTACCAAGGTCTTCTTCTGCTAAAGGTCTGTCACACCTTGCTTTGCTTTTTGGGTGCAAAGCCTACATATAGCCCGTCAATTCGTGTCCATGTAAAATCATGAGCGACGTGGCCTAATCATCAACAGATCAATAATATTTATTTTATTTTAATTTATATTCACTCTACTTTTGAACTATAAGGTGAGCCTTATATATATAATACATAAATCAATTTCTTCTATATTCCTAGCCCTCATCCCACCAATCAGTTCCGTGTTAATCATGGGCTGTTTAAATATTTAAATATGAATTTTCTATGAAATCTATGGATTAATGAACCTTTTGATTCCTCTAAGAAATAATGATTTAGAATTTAATCATGGTTAATGTGATCTAAAGTTAATATTTAACCTCAATCACATCTTGTTTGAGAATTTATAGGTAATGCAAGAGATGAAAGCTCAAGGTTCAACATCAAATTTTATTAAACAATTAGATCTTTCGTCATTTGGAATTTTATACAAAAGATTGTTATTGTACAAGCACCGTCATGTTGTTTGTTCCAACTAATCATTATTCACTTTAGTGGTTATGCATAATTTTGAAAAAAATTCTAATTAATCAAGAAAATTTCATAACTTGTGGGATAGTTCACTTCTATGCTCGCTAATAAAATAGTTTTACATTGTTCTTTTAGTTTTAAAGAATTGTGATTACTCTCTACTTTTGATTTTCTACATCAACTTGCTTGAGTGATTAATTTTTGTTCTCTCTCAATGTGATAAACCTATACCTTTCACACAAAATAATTTTTCTATTTTTCTACTTTTTAACTAAATCACACAAATCATGATTGTTCTTTATATGCATTTTAATGTCACGAGATTTTATTCTTTAACCAAAACATATGAATCTTGATTATCCTTTAAGCGAAATTTAATGTTATAAGATTTATGTAATCTAATTCTTTTATAATTATATCTTAAATGTGTATTTTGTAGCTATAATGTGATTAATTAAGAAAATTCAACCTTTTTGTTTGTTTTTTATATTAAACAATTGATCTTTAAATAATGTGACAAATAGAAAATGTGTGAACTTTTAAGAAAAATGTAAAGAATTTAGATTTCAAAACTTTAAATAACATTGAAAAATTCTTATTGGAAAAAAAAAACATTAACCATTTTTTATAAAGCTAGATGTAATTTAGTGTCCAAATATTCTTTCAAAAAAATATATAATAGTGTTTTTATATTATTATAATTTTAAGAAGTTGTAAAAAATTACATAGCTTCTTAAGGAGGTTTGGAAAGAGGTGTAAGGTATTGGTCAAAATTACATAGCTTCTTATGAAATAAAATAACAATTAAAATATAATATGTATATCTATTATAATAAAAATTTAAAATTATCGTATTACATAAAATACCTAATACATATATAATACAATATTTTTTAGAGATATTGCTCACATATCACTCATCATTTCTCTGTACATAAATGACATGACTTTTAATATAGGTAAAAAAATAAGTTTTACAAAACACAATATATGAATTCTAAATATAATAACATCCTAATATAAAATTATAATAATAAATATCATATTTCTATAACACTCTTAAGTAAACATGTAAAAAATGAACAATATATAATATGCTTTATATCATAAATAAATGATTTAGATTATTCATATAATTATAATATTATCTTTCATAATTATGAATTAATTATTATTTTTTATTTTTTTTAACTTTTTTAATCTTTTATTATAATTGAACTTAGATTTCTCAAATGGTTATTATCTCATATGTATAATAACATTTTAGATCATTCTTATTTAAAATTTCATCATATCATTCTAAATCATAACCTATAAACACATCATATTTTCAATATATTATAAGCTGCATAACGTGCAAGTAATATTCAAGAATATCTCAAACATATTATCTTTGTAGATCAAATCCTACAAAAAAATACTCTCTAATGATATCTCATAATATAACATATAACAAATACTTATTAAGCCTAACATCATGTATAAAATGGCTCATTATATATAATAACAATCATGAAAAAAGTCATTAAACATTTTATTTAGTTATTTTTTTTATTTAATATCACAGTATTTAATCATATCATAATATAACTTGAGTCAAATAATATGCACATAAAGCTCATGTAACATATCATAGTATTTATTTATATCTTTTATTCTTTAATATTTTTTTAATATTATGATAGTTTTATCTTATAAAAAATATATATATATACACATACACACACATACAAAATTTTCATGCTTATAACTCATATTATATTATATAAATTATATTTTATAATTATTATCAAAATATACATATATAAATAAATGATGTCTTACTAGAGTATATAATTAAATAATAATTAATTATGATACAATTGATTTAAATTCACATATTTAGTTTTTCAGATTATTTTTTTTATTATTTCTTACATCAGAAAAAGCATGCAAATATTATCAGATCTCATCATTATATATTCATATCATACTTACTAATTTCATTTCCCTCTATGCACAAAATTTGATTTTTTTCTAGCATATAAAACTTCAAATTTTCATACAAATAAACTATTTGATGTGTGATATATACTATATAAAATTTGATGTGCGATGTATCAGGTTCTGTTTACAATATGTAAACCAAAAGTAATGTTCATCGAACTCTAGAAAATAAAATGAGAAGATGGAAATTATCAACCATTTTTAACTCAATTTAATTTCAATTCTTCACAAATTAATATCATATGATCCCACATTCATATTTTATCAAATATTTACTTAAATTTTAGTAATGCTTAATCGTTATCTCAAAATGCAACATAATTTTGAGAAATATATTTTTTTATTTAATGGCTTGTTTAAGCATGTTAGAGCAAATTATGTTGTAATTAAAATGTGACATCTTGATCCCATCATGTTAAAGTATTATTCTTTCGAATACTTAAGCACACAATATTTCGACATTATAAGATCAGGATATTCTATCTAAAATATAGCTTAAGAAATTTTGTATACTAACAAATCTTGTTATTCCTCTTCATGATTATAACATCTTAGAATCTTCCATCCAAATTTTTCTTAAAATTGTTAACACTCCTTGTTTTAATACTGTTTTTCCCTTTTTTCTTCTTTGTTGAAGAAAACTTTTAACTATAGTTAGAAATCCAATAAGCCTCAAAACAATAATAACTCTAATTGTCTTCCTTACTACTTGCCTAACTCACACCCAAAACAAATCCCTTAGCTTCCTTACAACTTTTGATTTCTTTTCCTAAAATTTTATTTCTCAATTTATTTTGCAATGCCTCCTTTATTTACTTCTCTTGTATATCTGATAACTTATGAGGTAATAATCATACTAAATTATAAAAAAGACCTTTATTATTAAAGAAAAATACCTTACATTAACTTGTTTAAAAAAAGGACTTTATTAATTAACATTATAAATTAATAGTAATTTAATAAGTTTTATTTTTAAAAGATTATTTCATAAATTAATAGTAATTTAATAATTTTTATTTTTAAACATACTAAACAATTTAATAAATTGATATATTTTTTAAAACATGATCAAAATATTATTATTTTATTTAGAATTTTTAAAATTCAAAATAACAACTTTATTACATTTAAATTATAACATTACATACTCATATATGAGTTTTTAATTTACAAACATAATATACAAAAATGACAAGCTTGAAACATTACATGAGATCTTTCAACATCAAGTGGTCATGTTTGGACATACAAGATTAACATCGTATTGCATAAATTGATTATGTCAATCAAGGATTCAACGTTCATCTCCTTCGCTCTAAGGTTATTAAGAAGAGTGCCTTGAGTTCTCAATATGCCCTCTAAAATATAGTAATTCTTTTTACTATTAAGTATGACTTTTCAATTTAGACTAGTTGCTCAATCATTATAACAATGAGAGCTCCAATAACTAAATGTTTATCTCAAACAATAACCATGCTATTATTAATGTAGTCTATAAATAAAGTCCTTCAATGTAACTTTAGCAAATATTACATATGTAATCTAGCTTCAAAGACTTGATATAAGATACTTGTTCCTACTTGCTTATTCACAGAGAGAAAATATTGAAACATGACCTTCATATTTTTAGATTTACTTACATAATAAAGTCAATCTTTTAAGTCTAATGTTAAGAAAATATTTTGATGAATGATAGAAGTTAAGTGAGAGCATATTCAATTTTATTCTACATACTAAATTTTGTAATCCACTTTGTCCCATCTCTTTGTCCTTCATCAACGTGCTCACACGTACAAAACAAAACTTATTAATTCAACAGATTGATTATTGACTTCTATTGATCTCATAAGTACATAAGTTTGTTTTTTTATGAAATGAATGCTCCATATAGAAAGAGTTGATGATAAGATAAAGGCTTGTTTTCTTATATTGGACTGCAAAGTAAGACTTTATTGTTTTAGTTTCTAAAGATTTTTTTGATTATTTAATCTCTCATATTTTAATATATATATATATATATATTTTTTTTTTGTAAAATTCAAAAAGTTTTAGAATCCATTACGATATTTTAGAAGTCTATAATTGATTTGATGACTTTAAAAAATGCATAATACTACTTTTGCATTACATTTTTTTAATTTTTTGGGTTAAAATCTAGATTCTATATTCTTTTAATGCATGCATTTTAGTGATTACCCCTTCGTTCTTCTTCTTCTTCTTATGGTTATAAGCAATGAATTCTAATAGTCAATGGGAATTTTGTGATAATGTTTTTAAAATTAAATCTCATAACATTAACAAGCAATATAATATTAACTTCTAAAATTCAATCAAACTAAATACATTTTGTAAGTTTAATTAATGTTATAAACATCATTGGACTTTTAAAAATAATGAAATATTACAGTTTAATAACTCAAATTCATGAATCTGACACTGAATTTTTTAAAGACAATGGAAAATCAATTAAATCCCTTTAAGAAATTATTATCTTTGATTTTAATTTTTTTTTTTCATCTGCCATTACCAACTTCATCTCACTTGTCAACATAAAATTACCTTGGCATGATTTTTGTGCTTGATATTTATATATATATATATAAGAGTTGAAAAATATTTTTGTGATTTCTTCTGGTACAATTTTTTTTTACTTATTTTAAGGACAGGAAAAAGTAATTAATAGTATTTTTTTAAAAAATATTACAAAATTAGCCATGTGATTCATTCGTGTTTCCCCAAACTGATCATGTACGATAAACAATAAGGCATGCACATTTGTAGGTCTTCTATTGTTTACAAGCATTTTTATGTGGCATTTACAATAAGCTCCACGCATGATGGGCCATCTCACCATTATTATGTGTTTCTTTTATGTCGGTTGATATCATTGGTTGTAAGGTTAGTGATTTTTTTTTTAATTTTAATTATTATTATGAATTAAAAATAATGAGATCAAAAAATAATAATATTGATGTAATAAATATATTCAATTGTAGTAAAATATCATCTCATAAACTCTAATTAAAATATTATATCAAAACTAATCATTAAAATAAAAAAATAAATTAAGTAAAACTTAATATTTTATACAAGTTAATTAAATTATATATATATAATTTTAAAAATATGTTCCATCAAATTCATAAATTAAATATATAATAAAATTATCTGGAATGGTGAAAATATTTGTAATGACAAAAATAGATTATAATTTAATGGATAATAATAAATGAATTAACTTAGTACTGTATAAGTTAATTAAGTACTAAAAATATAATAATTTTTAAAATTATGTTTAAAAAGAAACATTCATTCACAACAACTTCATAGATTAAATATGTAAAGACATACAAAAAATTAAAGGAATAAAAACAAAAAAGAATCACATCATTAAAGGTTAAAAAACCTACCATAACTAAGAATCACACATGTACTTAAAAAACGAATAAAATCTAACAAATAAGTGACTCAAACCAATCACACAAGATGTGCACATATAAATAAAATTGATAAAAAATTAATTCATGTAAACAAAATCAAACAAATATCAAGTCTTAATCATTTCAATATGAAAATCATTAAATTTGGAATAATATATAAGAGGAAAAAAAACTATTTTTGTAGAGGACAAATACCTAGAGATAAAAAAAAATTAATACAAAGTTATTTGGGATGTAAAAAAAATTAATAAAAAAATAAAATATGTATAAGTGATGGATAATAATAAATGGATTAATAGTTCACCAATCATTTTCTTGAAGTAATAAACTATTGCTTATTGTGGTACTTAAAAACTATATTTGTTAGGATCTCTATATTGTCATTGACGTGGATGGATATTCTATATGAGGCAAACTCTGCCTTTGATGGTTAGAATCTTTGATATGAGGTTGTTGAAACATTCATTCACAAAAAAAAAATGATGAATAGATGAGTTGTATCATATGATTAAACATTAATTATACTTTTTTTAACAATAATTTTATATTATTATCATTATTAATCTTTATATAGTTAGAAAAGAAAATTTGATTAAGTTATTTAATGGATTTTTTATGCATTAATTTTAAACTAGTTATTAAAACAAAACAAAGATGATTAAGAAATAATTGTTAGGTTAATTTTAGATTGGACATCTTAATGAATCCTCTCTCCAATGCTTACTTTCAAGTCTACTTGTTCACGTTTGGTTGACCTATAGAAGAAGTGGATTAATGAGTTTAAATTAAAGCAAAATATTTTTTTAATTAGTTTAAATTAAAGCAAGATGTTAAGAATAAATTATAAAAATCAAGTATATGCATTATTTCTCAAGTTTAAGCTACATTTATTTTTTAATATAAATTGAGTTTCAATTAATTTTTAAAATTTAAAATTATTAATATCTTAAACTTTGTTTTTTATTCATATAAAACTCTTTTTTCAAACAATTTTGAAACATTTTCTTTTAAACTAGCAAGGTAAACCACTAAGAGCATTGTTAAAAATATGTGATCAAACTACTACAAACTTTCATCACAAAATTACTTTTGATTATGGCTTTTTAATGAAGTTTTTATTTATTTTAATTTAAAAACCATTAAAATATTATAAAAAAAAAGTTTCATATTTTTTTATTTTTATGCATAAAATACCCTTCTTAAAGGCGTGTCCAATAGAACTAACAACCATAGCTGAACTTCCAAAGGTTGAAATTGTAGCCAAACTTAACCGGCCGGCCAATTGGACCGCTTGTTGGGCTTGGGTTTTGACTGCATGGAGACTCGAACCTTCTTATGTTCTCATTATAAAAGTCATTAAACTTTAAGACCTAGCATTATTTCATTTGCTCACTTTAAAGCCATTTATCAATGCTTAGATAATCTAACATTGCAATTTCATTTCCTTCAATGGTAACATTTATTCACTTTCCATCACAATTTCCTACTCCTTTATGTTTGAATTTATGCACTATTTGCAAAATAACAAACTTTGAATGTGTCATTTGTTGGTTAAATAATTAATTTATTCCAAATATGATCTCCAATTTATGTAATCTCTATTAATAATTTTTGTAATATTTGTCTAAAATATATTTATAAATGCTTTGTGTCATTCATATTATAAAAAGGTTAATGAGATCGTCAATGATTAATGTTTATCGATTGTTAATTTTCACAATATAAATAATTTAGAGTTAACTTGTGAGTGTGAAAACTTTAACGACATTTTTTGTTTTGAATTTAAAACTATTGTTAATTGTCATCGAGATTATTTTTGGACAAAACTTAGGACCTTTCCTTAACCCATTTCCATTCTTCATTCCTTTGCCTACATGAATCCTTGTTGCCCTAATTGTCATCACCATCCTTCTTGGCTCTCTTCTCTCTTGCCTCTATGCATACGTATCTATGAACTATTAATGCCAGTGGCCATGCAAGCTAATGACAATGGTTGAAAACCCTTTTAAGATAATCATAAGCCATTTATTGCTCATGATGGTCATCCGTGGTATCAAATGAGAAATTTCTAAAAAAATGGTCTTATAGACAGAATGAACAACATTAATAGAGACAAGAAAGATTTTAGTAAAAAGTTCCAATTTTAAATAAAAAACCTAAAATGTCTTAAAAGATTTTCACTAAAAGATTAAAAGAAATAAATTATAAGTAATAATAATAATTTTTTTCTACAAATAATGAATTACAAACTCTCAATCTTACTATAACTTCATAAGAAGAAAGAAAGACAACATTTAGGATTACATTCAACAATTCTTTCAAGTGTACCAAAAGTTCACACATATCCATATTTGAACACTTTGTCGACTACTTCTCCAAAGCCACATTAACTTTTGTTATATAGCTTTAGCGTGATATGATAACCAATTAAATTCTTCTTCTGTATTCATAATGTTAATAACCAAAGCTTTGCTCATTCATAATATTGTATTTGTCAACACTACCTATGATAGACCCAAATGGATCATTAATTTTAAAGTAATTAAACCTAAATGTCAAACAGCCGTTAGATATAAAAGTTCGTTGATGCTTATTTTAAAAATATCGACATCTCAAATGTTACAAATGATAGGAGAATTAGGTTAATAATTCTTATTTATTAACTTTTTATAAGAGTGGTTGCTTCTTCTTATATATCAATATTTTTTTAAGATCAATTTAATTTTATGCCAAAAAGATTTATCTTAAATATAAAATATATTTATTGAGTGGCTTATATATATATTATATGTTTGAAATTATTAGTGATATTTTTATTAGAGAAATGATAAATGCATGCACTCAAAGAGTACATATAGATTTTGTTATTATTGTTGAGCTTAAACGTGTCCTTAGTTTGAGATTTTATCTTTTTAAATAAATTGTGGCTGTTTTTTTTTTTTGCTAAAATCAAGTTTGAGTGCCATCAATGTAGCTTGTTTTGTAGATAATATAGTTTTTGACAAGATTAAAATAGAGAACAATTTAGACTATAAATATTTCACTTTAGTAAACCTAAATCTTAATAAATATAAAACAATTTTAATCAATATAGAATCATATATTATGTTGAAATAATATATGTCCATAATAAAATAATAAAAAGTGATGAATTGTGTTACCTATATAAATACATAAAAATATTTATAAGAAAAAAAGTTATTTTTATAGTGTTTTATGTTGTAATATTTCTCTTAAGATATAAGTATTATAATAATATTATTTTATTGATTATATAATATGATATTAAATATTAACTTATGAAATACAAAAATAAATAAATATAAAAAATAAAATGTCAACATGAATAGATGATTATAGTTAAATAGATATTTAATGGATCTATGGGCATAGGAGATAATGTTGTCTAGCATTATGTTTATAAAGGGTCGGCTTAAAAGCTTTAGACTATTAAACATAAATTAATTATAACTTCAATAATGAAATATGCTTATTAGAGTTATTTTTTGTGTGAGAAGATAAAATTGAAAACCATTATGCTAGGAGATTATTTTAGACAAATGGACTTGACATACACAAGAACTTAATGAAAAGTTACAAATACTTGCAAATAGGATAAAACAATTTTAAAGGATTTGTAAAAGATTCGTAAAGGATTTGATAGCTAATCTTGACTAATAAAAGTTTTACTTTGCTAGATCCCCATGACTCAACATAGCTTAGACTTAATAGGATATATCTAAGCTTATAATTAAGATCTAATTCTATTACAATTAAAAAAAATTAATTCAATGACTTAAAGAATAAAAGCTTAATTTAAAAAGTATTTTGCAGAAGTCCAAATGAGTTTAATTCTAAAACATTCAAAAAATTGAATAAGACCTTTATGTATTCTCTTTTTTATGCATAACAAAATATATATCCAAAAAAACCACAACACATTTGGATAAAGTTTTAATAGGCACATTAAAAGCCCTATAAATCATAGGCACCAATACTAAGTTTTTATTAAGTATAATACTCAAAATTGATTTGACATTATATAAACTCTAACATAACATTCCATACTACAAAAAAAAGTCTTAAAGCTTAATGTAATTCTATCTATCTGATAATCATTAGCATTGTTTTTTAAACCCTGATATACTCAAGCACTTTATAAATTCCCCAAAATAGTATAACAATATTAAATATTATCATGTCCTAATTTTTCTTAACTTTTGAAGGTTGTTTAACAATCAAATAAGAAATAATATAGAGTTAAGTCATTGTTAAGCCTAATATACTTGAGAAATATCATATCAAAATTTTGTATGATATGGAAGATCATTACCACTCACACAATATCAGGAACAAGATCATAAAATTACAAATGCCAATCATAAATTAAACAAATTAATTATATTATGATATACCACTAATAGGTTATCAAAGTTAGGAAAATGCTACTCTTGTTATTGCTTCATTACCTATTAATCATGTCAATATGATGAAATATGTGTTACATCCAAAGCTAATATGTCATGATTAATGGTAAAGTAGTACCAAAAATTAACACAAACGTAATTATATATTTTATGTAATTATTGATATAATCATAATAACATTGATGTTTGCTTTATGTTTTTCTTGAAGTATCACAAAAATTTTATACTATTATGAATCTTTTTTATACTCAAACTTAATTTTAATTACTTTTATACATTTATAACTATAAAATAAAATAACATTGTAATCTTAGTTAAAAGAAAAAATAAATAAAATAATAATGTGCACAAGTTATAAGTTATCACAAATCGCACATTGACATTGTCATCTTACTTTATCTTGTTATATCATTATTTTATTATAACTAAATGAATTTAAATATTGACAAACTAACAACATAACCTCTATTTATATTATTTCTTATGTATCTTATAATATACATTATCTGTATATATACATATTAATAAATACATATTGAGTTATCATAAAAAACTTCATAAGTTAAATAAAATTATAACATGACATTAAAGTAAAAGACATGACACATAAAACAAATGCATAAATAACAATAACGACTAATAACTTTGTTTCATATTATTTTTTACACTATTTAATAACCAAATCATCATGTACCCACTCTCTAATACATTTTATTAGATTTAATCACACTTTTAATGCCATCAACAGTGCATGAAGTCTACTTCATATCTCATCATGACATTAACACTATAATTTATATACATCTCATCATAGTATCATCACCACTCAATACTCATATTCTCCTTCCTTTTGATAACATTATCACTCAAAGCTTATGTCATCCTTTCTTATAACATCATCATCACTCCAAGCTATATTGCACCTTCTTATAACATTATCATCACTTAAGACTATATTTCACCTCATCGTGATATCATTATCACTTAATGTTATATTATTTTATTACAAAACAAAGTATTACCTATCATATCCTTCCAACTAAGCACAGTAGTTCTATCTAAAAAAGTTTTCATATATGTAATTTTTTAAGACAATACATGAAATAATACTAAATTCTATAATTCAACATTTTGTCATGTTATATACACATAACAATTATACAAATGCTTACTTTGTTGTCAGAGTTTAGAGTATTATAATGCCCTTTTTTATTTACTTCTCTTTCTATAACTTCAAGAAAAACTTATATCCATTTTTATTTATAATTCTCATGTTTTGTCATTTTTATTGCATTTTGAGACTCTATTGAGGCACCTTGGACCAAACTAGTTTATATTTATTGAGCTATATGTTAGAGCCACTAAACCATCCAATTTTGCTTATTAAATCATCTAATGTTCATCTAACACAGCTTGATTTCTCTTAGTTGTCATTAGATTATCTTATTATCCATTGAATCGTCTCACACTCATAACCTAGATTTTACTCTATCAAAGTGTTCAAACATCTATTATTAGACTATCTAATGACCCATTAAATAGTTGTTGAATCATCCAATGAACATCTAATATAATTATGTTTCTTCTAAAGTACTCTAATAGATCATTTGATCACTCAATCAAAAACATCTGATAATGATTTGGAGATGTAGATTTTTTTTTATAATCTTGGTTCTATTTGGTTACAATTCACTCACGATCTTAATTAACATCAAAATATCATTTGCAAACCTTCCTCCTCACTTATGCACCCTGGTACATACATAATTTCTCCCAACTTTGATAAACAACTTTAGATTATAGGATAACAAGGAAAAAAATCTTATGTTAGAATTCAAGAGTTTTTCATGTTTCTCTTTTTAACATTGAATTCCTTTGATCCATCTCCCATGCATGGAATCTCTTTTCTTTGACACAAGTGAAACCCTAGGGTGTGAGAAAGCTTCTTCTGATTCTCTTTAACCCTAAATCATTATAAGGATTTATTAAAGGATTTAGTATATTTTTTACTAATTATTTTAAAATCCTTGCTATTTTATAAAACTTTGACTCTTCATTAGATCATTAATACTAGTTCAATTCTAGTAAATAATGTTTTATAAGGCTCCAATTATTTTCTTCTACAAGTTTGATAAATTTCTTGCTTGCATACTATGATCTTTATAACTTATTTACAAAAATATCTCCTATATATAATGAAAATCTCCACATTCATCAAAACTATGAATTTAACTATAATATATTTATTTGGTTGCATTATGTAAATCTATGCCTAAACTTTTTAGATGTTGCATTAGCTATTTATGATTTTGGTATGGCTATTATAAGGACTATCCACATTTTAAATTTCTTATTAAATAGATTTTTTTCATGCATTTTCTTTAATGGTTACTTATATAATCCTTTAATGAAGTTGTATAACAATATTTCATGAATTGATACATAGAATAGTATGTTGGAATAATTTAGAAAATTGCATCATGATTGTTTTGTTCATTATCTAAACAAATTGCATGGATCTTTTTAGTGAATCGCTATACTTTCTCTCCATATTAAATTATAAACATTGTTTAACAAGCATGGTAGGCAACAAAAAGCTCTAAAATAAGGATTGATATAGTTTTAATGGGAGGCAATAACAAAGAGTTGAGCAATAGAGGCAAAGTGATTAAGTAAGAGGTGACAATGACAATGAAGGTTTAATAAACAATAGATGAGATTTGATGGAAATGAATGGATGCCCAACAATGGCGAGCTCACTAGTTGAGAAAAAGATGTATTGTTTGATGGAGAGTTTAAGGTTGTGTACGTGAATGACAATACATAATGATAGAAAGTGCAAAAGTGAATCTGACTTTTAGAGAAACAAAGTGGCTCCACCATGAGTTATGTAGCTATAGACCCAAAAAATCATCAACTCGCTATAGTCATTTGATTAATTTACTACAGTTATTTGGTAGTCTTCCCATTGGAGATCAATGTAAGATGTGAAAATTAAGAACAGTTTGAGACAGTATCACCCATAAATTCATCAACTAAGAGACATCGTTACGATTTGGGTCTATATTAAATTACGACGTCTCTTAGTTGATGAATTTATGGGTGATACTGTCTCAAACTGTTCTTAATTTTCACATCTTACATTGATCTCCAATGGGAAGACTACCAAATAACTGTAGTAAAAGTTTCTTGAATTTGCCTCAAATTCCATCCCAAGACTGTTCCAATGGGGTTCCTTGTACTAAATGCACTTTATTTTCAAGCTTAGCCCCTGATTTTTATTTTCCAATGTATAGAGACTACAACCAACAACAGGTCAAGCAGAAACGGATTGAAGAACTTACCCATTTGCTCACATCTGTGATGAGGATCCAAGGAACCATTAATGGCGCAAGTTAACCGTGCTTTCACATAAACCACCAAAGAACTTAGCAATGAATGGTACACAAACCTCTGGACTGTTCCCTCACTTAGAAGACAAAACTGGATATAGTTTAAGCTGAAGGGGGACCTCACCTCTTCCAGTAGATCCCTTGCATGTGAGCAATTGAACAAGTGTCTGGTAAGTAGAATTTTAATCATGCACGGTTTCCTTGTGTTGGATCGCACAGCCAGGATTGGCTATCATGCACATTCCCTTTCTTCACCTGTATTACAGAAGGATGCGACTCTTGAAAATTTAATTACAGAAAGTTGATCTTGGATTTCCATCAATACAGCAGCAGCATTTCTGAGCTTTCTTTCATAGGTCAACAGAATCTTCTACCTCATCTTAAGGACATTGGCAATGATGTCAACAACATTCTTAGCAAACACGAAGGAAAAATCGTATTACATTTCAATTTTGATTACTTCAAAAGTGGGAACAAACAAATAGTCTCAATAGAATCAGGCTACAACTGAAGGGGAGATGAATTTATTTTATTTTTTTTTCAGACAAAGATTTTTTTTTTTTTTATTTTTTTTTATTTTTTTATTTTTTAGTTTTGCTATAAAGGAGATTAATATATTTTATTTTTTAGTGGGTCACTAGCATAGAGTAGTGAAAACAAATGTGTAGTGATTAAGTAAGAGCTTCAATAAGTGACAAATGAGGTTTGACCGGAATTGAATGGAGGTCGAGCATATAAAAAACTCATTAGTTAAGAGGTGTATTGTTTGGTGTAGTGACTGAAGTGATACATGTGGGTGACACAATATGCAGCCATAGAACTAGTGAAAGTGATTTTGATTGTTAGAGAACCAAAGTAGCTCCGACAATGAAGTTTGCAACTGTTGATCCAAAAAATCATTGCCTCTCTTTAGTTCTTTGATTAATTGGATTGAATTTGTTATATTGTTTATTATTTTTACTTGATAATATAATAATAATATAAATTTTGAGATAATCAAAGTATATATGTAATTAGATAATACAAATTATCTATTCAGAGGATGACTATAAAACTCTATTTTTAAAACTATTTTTCATAATCACATAAAATTATATCATAATATAAAATAATAATTATAATAAATACATCCATACGAATTAAAACAACTAGGTATAAATATATCAAATACAAAACCTCTCTACATAATAAAACAACTCATATATCATTCTAATCTCTTTTTTTATGTATTTTTTACATAATTTATAATATAAATAATAAATGAGTTTTATAAGACTCAATAATCAAATTTCTATCTACAAATGATATCTCAATATGAAATAATAATAAAATAATATAATAAAAATATGACATTTCTATTAATACTCATATATAAGTATATCACTAATGAACAAATGAATATCATATTTTTTTTTCTTTTTACATATGAATAGATAAACATCTTAGGATTTTCATCACTATTTTAAAAATATTTTTTTAATGTTTTATATATTTGTCATATTTTTTAATATAAGAGACTTTAGTTTTTTCAAATAATCATTATATCTTTAGATAAACTCATCTCATCCAATCTTTATCCTTCAAATCATCTTATCTGTAGACATCAGTTTTTTGGCATATTATAATTAGTTAGACATCTAAATCATATCATCTCTGTACATCAAATTCTTTATAATAAAAACAATAATCGAGTTCAGCACATCAAGTTCTATATAAAAGTACTATTGATAAATGAGCTTAATGCATCAAGCCTTACACAAAGTATTATCGATAATAAAGAATGAGATCATTGATGCCATTTTATTTTACAACCCATATTTTGTGCTTTTTAAGTCTTGCACCATATACTAAGGTTTAGTCATACCTAATGATCACTATGAGATAATGTTTTAATAAAAACTCAACTTTATTTCTCTTTTTAATTAATATCATAATATATTAACATATCAAATTATCACATCAAGACATAACATTAACATAGATGATAGTTGCATAAGACTCATATAGTATAGTCTTCTCATCTTGTTCTTTCTTTTCATTTTATTTATTTCTTTATCATTTTTCTCTTTTTTTATATTTTGATATGTCTATTAGGTAACAAGCATCATGTTCATGTAGTTTTTCTATGCTCATAGCATATATTAATTATATTTCATATTTAAATATTAAAATACATTTGAATAATAAAATTATGCCATGCTCAAAAGATCAAATTAATATTTTTCATTATATATAACTCCAAACTATTTTACCATTAATTTAATTAACTTGGTTTCTCAAAAAGATTGCTCTTTTTATATTCTCCCATTTCTTTTAGTTTTATACATAAGAAAAATTATACAAAATATTGTACATTATGATATCTTTGTTATTAATATCATATGCTTTAAATTTCACTTTGTTTAAAATACTAAATATCATATTTTCTATAATTCCTCTTAATCACATTTGTTTAATTTTCTCAACACTCAAAAACAAAACTGATCGAACAATTTTATTAGACTTTTTAATCTAACTACATATATCATTTTTTGGGATTGATATACAATATTTTTGGCTTAACATGTAGCAAGCAAACTAGGTGTACCATACATCCAATTTTTTATGGGCATGAAACACCATTTATACCTTTATATTTCATGCTTAATTTAATTCCAAGCTTTATTCCTTTAAACACGTTCCTCATTTATATGCATGACCAAATTATAATTAGAGCCTCTAAGATCCTTCTCCTTATAACAAAAACCAAAACTATCATAAAAAAAAGAGTTTAAATGATGAATGATTAAAAAGCAAGGGCATAAAAGCTTTTTATCTATAAAACTCGATAAATGAGAGAAAATCACAATGTGGTACATTTAAAAATCTTAACTAATTGTTTATCATGTTAGAAAATGTTTTAAAAGGTCTCGTAGAAAGAAAACAAGAGAAATAAAAAAATGATGCATTAATTTCACAATATTCTCTTTGTTATCATTCTCTTATTGTTTATCCTTTTTCATCCCCTCCTGTTTGTGATCAAAATATCTTTTTATAACTATTAAAAAGTCATGTTAATACTTTTGAAGATGATAAATCATCTCTCAAAATGATAGAATAATGAATTCTTCTTTATTATTGATGATTCTTATGATCCATAACTTCATTAATCTTATAATAAAGATTTATTACTTAAAATTTTGTTACTATAATATCTAGAAAAACATTTTATAATTTTATGATTTAGAAAATCATTCACTAACATGTGTTTTTTTTTTCACTATTGGCATAGTCAATAACCTCTCATGTTTATAGCTTAGTGTCATATTATTAATGATTTGTGATTTATTTATATCCTTGTGGTAGTGTTTCTCTATACTCGCATTCCCTTTATGGAGGAAACCCATTTAGGTTTTTGCATTTTATGCAATGATCCTTTAATTGTGAGATGACTTTCACATGAGTGATTATGACTATGTGTCATTTATCGAGATTAATAGAAATAAGCTTGCATCTAATAGTAGATATTGATAACAAAGAAACAAGTGTCATTTATATTATACAATTTTACATTATCTTTGAGTGCTTGTAAGATAAGTTGAAAAAATTCTTTATCATTATACTATTTTTCTTAGGACAAATTAGATTCTACCTAGTGTTATCTAACATTTGTCTTCAATTTGTATAAATTTCTTGTGATTAATGTTGAGGTATTAAATTCTCATAGGAAAATAATGTAGTTTATTACTTGTGATGCACATACACTTTGTCATCTACAAAATAATATTTCTTTGCTAAAGTTCTCAAAATAAAGTCGCAACACCAATATGACAAGGCGAGTCATGATATCAAATTGTTATTAATGGGCTTAGATGCGATACATTGTATTCTCTTATGAGAAAATATCATGGGCTTTGGAAAAATATAAAATATAAGAGGATGTAATTTTCTTTATTAAAACTTTAGCAATTTAACTTAGAAGATATTCATAAAAATGCATTAAGGTTTGTATCATATTAATCAAGCTATAGTTGTTGCATGTGATTATTTTTTTTAATAAAAGAGATTAGAACATATACATGAACATAAATAGATTTCTACGTATTAATAATATCAATATAGCAACATAACAGATATAACAATATCTAAATATTAATAATTAAAATATTTTAAGCATATAATAATCACCTTTCATCAAACTATTGTCTATTATTTGACTTTTCATTATTTAGATTTGTTCTTATGATTGTCCTTGTCATCACATATACTTGTTGGTGTCTTAATATTTTGTTTGAGGTGTCATAACATTTTGATAATATCTCTTAAATTGCATGATTGTTTTATTTCTATAAATTGTCCTTCATAGAGAGGGCAATATCGTCTCAAAACTCTCTTTAATTTTAATTTATTAAAATGATATTATAATTAATTAGATGAAATATAAGAAGATTTAAATAAACAACAAACATCATACAAAATCTTATTGTCTAAGTATTGTTTTTTTTTTTAATTTACAAAAATATAGGGAAATTTTTCTCTATAAAATTTGTATCAAAGTTCAAATAAGAATTTTTTCAAATCCTCTGCAGAGTTGGGGACACCGCTGCTTACGTGCGGCCACCTTCGTCCACGACGCAGGCAACGTGTCAAACCAACTCCTTTAACTGATCCCCATCGCTTCCCCATAAGCGGCGAACTGCTTTTCCCTCGAAAATAAATGAAGTGCACATAACCCATTCGACGGTTTTCCTCTGAGAAGCAAGAATTACTATTCCCCTCCTCCCACTCCATCAAGATGATGAACTTCTTTTCCCTCGTTCTCATCCTCACATCCGTCGCCGCCGCCAGCCTCTTCTCCCCTTCCCAAGACTCCAACAACCAAGTGCTCCGCGAAGGCCACCGCCTCATTGTCGTCGAGTTCGAGCGACAACTCCTTCCTCCTCCCTACACTCATGCTCCGCCTTCTTCCTCCCCAGCCGGCGAGGTTGCCAGCGAGGCCAATGAAGGTCAAGGTCTCTCCCAACCCTTAAAGGAGAAGATCTGCGATGCCTTTGGCGTTTGCAAGGACAAAGTTTCCTCTATTTTCACTCATACAAAAAACAAGGCCTCCGAACACAAGGCTGCCCAATATCATGACTCCGCCTCCGACGCCTTTAAAACCGCCAAAGAAAAGGCTGCCCAATTTGAAGAATCCGCCTCCGACGCCGTCAAAACGGCAAAACAAAATGCCGCCGAATTGCAAACATCCGTCGTCGAGAAAGCGAAGGACGCCGCCGACGTCGTTTCCGCGAATATCTCAGCCACTGCAGGAAAAGCCGCTGATTTGGCCGTCGCCGCAGCGGGGGAACTACGGCGGAACTTGACAGAGATCCTCCGACAGACAAGGGAGCTTGGACGCGACACGGCAGCGTTTGTCGGCGCTGGTAAGGCGGTGCGGTCTGTGGCCGCTGTAACCCACTTGCTGGGAACGGCAACGGCTTACGGAGCATGCATATGGGTGACGTTCGCGTCCAGCCACGTGCTGGCGGAGGCGCTGCCGCGGCAGCAGTTTGGTGTGGTACAGAGTCGGCTGTACCCACTTTACTTCCGGTTTGTGGCCGTCGGTGTTGCCGTTGCCTTCGGAGGTCATCTCCTCCGCCGCGGCTGGCGCTCGGGGGAGGGCCGAA